>OY720640.1:123950924-125231424 GCA_963169105.1 Ceriagrion tenellum | reverse complement strand
GTCCTCGAGTCCCAAGCAGAATCAATGGTTGATCTTTCTTCACATCCCTTCCCTGACGACGAAATCTCCGCTCACGAATGAAATGCGATCTGTGGAAACTTTGCGGAATCCCATTTTAAATGGCCTAATTATAATAAATTTTACAATCCATTACGGTCAAAAGCAACATGCACGTCAATCAAGAACACAGAAGTAATTTTTCATAACATCTTTTAATCCATGGACATAAATGTGATTTTAATGTAAAAATCTTAGCTTTTAGTAGCAATAGACGTGAGTTGGACTCCTTGGAGCAACTCAAAATTTTTAAAAGATTGCGTAACCCGAATTGTATTGTCATCAATGAATGTTTGTTTCCTGCCACTTCCCCATCTTATAAACCTTGACCGAGCTTCCCTAAGCAATTAGCCCCCATTCAAGAATGTTCTTCCCTCCCCACCCTCTCCCGACTTCCATCAGCTCTTCGCAAAAACACACCATGACGGACCTGGAACCCACCCCCCTTCCACCGAGCCCCCAACCTACCTCGCGAAATTCTTTCCCACCTCCCCTATCCAAAACCATATATAAGGGCGCGATACTTTTCGTTGCTTTGTCATTTAGCACCTGATGATGATGCTCTAGCATTCGAAATCCGGATCGTGCATGTTGCTTTTGACCACAGTGGATTATAAAAGTTATTATAATAATAATGCCATTTGAAATCTCCGAGTTAAGTAATGGATTGTCTTTCTCCCCCACCCAGAATTAATCCTGCCAACCAGAGTTAATCCTGCCAACCTCCTCACCGACACGCTCAGATTCTGCCGAAACCTGAAATGAAATTTTTTTCTGGGAATCTCAACCTTCCGACAAATGTCCTCCATCTTAAGACCTACACTCCGCCCTCACCAAATTCAAACCTCCTTCCATCCACAAACCCAAACCTCTCCCCAGAAATCATTCCGTGAAAATTTTCAGCAATCTGCTCCTCTCTTGAATTTTCGATCCTTCCTCTCTCAAATCTTGAAACCCCTTTTAACCTCTCCTCGGCAGAATTTTTAGCTCTAAAAATCCTTTTTCTACATAGTATCCTTCTGAGCCTTTTCCCTCTCCTCTCCGACAATGTCACCAGCACCCATATCTTCCCCAAAGAAGTAAAAAGTTCTCGAATGACCCAATACATTATGATATAGATTTCTGCTCAGATAAAGCTTTCAATGATTGTGATAAGATATAACAGAATTATAAAATTCACCTCTTCAAAAGCCAATGTAACCATATCTTAACTGGATACTGGTATATTATTAGCCATGAATTCATTTACGAGGCAGATTCCAAAGCGTTGAGTGTTTTCTAACATTGAAATTCCCATGATAATAACCTAAATTGGTAATCAATTTGAGGAGGTAAACGCTGAGAACTTGAACCTTGTTTTTTTGGGGCGGATGGGGGGGGGGGGAACTTCGAGAGGAAGTCGTCATAAAACCAGATAAATATTTAAATACTTGCGAGTTTCGAAATAATACGCAGCAAAATCGGCGTAAACAACCCGAAGATCGGTTTAATTGGCGAGGATTGGCGAGTAGTAAAACTTTTATGCCTCGGAAGAGATTCAATGATGCGATTTTCATACATTGGATTTCCCTTATACGTGTGTATGTGATTATATATGTATATGTATGTAATAAAATTCACGAGGTGTGGGGGAAACACATAGAACACAAAAGATAAACTCGCAAGAGAAATTTTAAAATTTCGACCAAATCCGTGTTCTTCTTCAGCGGTAAAGTATGCTGACTGCCGCCGGAAGAGTTACACGGAAGGAGTGGGAGAAGGGTGAGAGGAAGGTGTGGAGTAACCCATATCACCCATATCTTCTCCCTCACTTTCCGACGCCCCCCCCCCCCAACCTTTCCAGCTTCCCCAAAGCCACTAACTCCTCTCTCAAAATCCAAATCCTCCCATTTTTCTTACGTTCCTCCCAACCCCTGCGGTATCCCCAGATGCGAGCCCCCTCCTTCTCATCTCTAAACCCCTCCCTCCCAGATTCCGCGCCTTCCTACTCCCCTCTTCTTCCCCTCCCACATGCACCACACCAGATGTGGTGTACATTCTTTTATGCAATATCTGTGACGAATTCTACGAAGGATTGCCTTCCGTATCTCTCAATCGCCGTTTAAACGGCCACTGATCCTCCTGTAACGCCTCCTCCCAACATGCCTCTCTCCCTGTAGCCACACACGCCTCCTCCCACAACCTTAGGTTTGGTAAATGTTTTAACGTGGGCATCCTTGCTTCCCGAATAGTTATTAATAATAGAGAACAGGCGTGCATTCTGATCTTCAATGCCCTCTCCTTTCCGGGAATCATCCGAGCACTCGAATCCGTTACTCCACCCCTTCCTCTTACCCTTCTCCCACTCCTTCCGTGTAACTCTTCCGGCGGCAATCAGCATACTTCTACCGCTGAAGACGACCACGGATTTGGTCGAAATTTTCAAATTTCTCGGGTGAGTTTTTCTTTCATGTGTTCCATGTAGACCTGTGCGCCGCCGCCGGTGGATTATGTACGGCGCGCCGCCGTCATAGGTGGTCATTTACCGAGGGGTATTCAACTCTGAGAAATGGTGTATGCTTGTTGAGAAATGGTCGAGAAATGGACAGAAATTGATAGAAATGGATAGAAATGGACAGAAATGGATAGAAATGGACAGAAATGGATAGAAATGGACAGAAATGGATAGAAATGGTCGGAAATGGACAGATATGGATGGAAATGGATAGAAATGGCTGAAATGGAAATGCGGTGTACACTAATATTTGAAGTTGCGTACCCCTCGTCATTTACCGACCGTTGCCCCCGATGCGTCGGAACTATACTTATATTCACTTATTACTGCGGACTCCTTATAATAACGTAAAACTTAATAACGAATAAAAAAGAGAGCATCTCTTCTGTCTATATTTGATGTGCTGTTGAAAATAGTCTTTCAATTAAATCTGTACGATAGGAATTAACAAAGTTACCATTTTGTTTTGAGCCAGCAACCACACGTCCACGCTTCCACGTCATGGATTTTACTCTGCTCAAGCCTTTAGTGCCCATGAGTGCGTTATCGTCAATTTCCCGCTTGATGCCGTCCTAATCAACACTGTGAAATAGGAGATTCAAATAATGATATAACAGGCCGCATAATTGAACAATGTGACGGTTATCCTTAGTGCTCCATTTCTATATACTATGCGTATTTAGGACGTGTGATATCCAGATTACCCTTCCTCACTCACCTACCTAAGAAACTTCTCGTAAGTCTTTCCGTCTATCGCGCTTTTTCTGTTCTCCCTCCATAGTTACATCTCAAAGACTTCTATTTCTGCCTTTTTCCCTTCCGATGTTCCATGTCTTCCAGCCAGCCAATGCGAGGTAAATGTATCTGACAACGGGAGTTTAGCCATTTGGTTTAAATACATGCTTTGGAGGCTCGAATATTAGCTACGTTCAATATAATAGCACTAGTCGTGTATTTAAACAATAACCCTTTTGCACTTTGATCGTAGGTAATCGAAGTTCATGGAAGTAAATCAACAATGCAATCATAGTGTATATAGGAGGATGGCGAGTGCATCCGTCACTTCGCATGGAGATGGGAGAAGGAATCGGCGTCATGAAATGCATACGAGGTTTTTATTTTCTTCGGCATAGATGGTTCATAATCTTCCATGAAATGCCATTTACATAATGCAAATAGTATATGAATCGATTCAGATTCTTCACGTAAACAAGCACTAAAATAACATGATGAGAAACCTGAATCACCTAAATTTGGTTAACTTAAATGCCTGGTTAACGCATAGGTATTGTGTTGTATCGCTGTGCCATTACTTTACTTTTCATCTTAGACCTATAAAAATTCTGAAAAATCATGAAATGAGCAAGCTATTTTAAGTGTCTCCGCTGATGTAATGAATGCCGCTGCCGAAATGCTGTAATGAATGGTTAAGCTAGGGAGTCCAAGTGGTGAAATGAACATTCTCTTCTCCTGCGGAGGTTGAAACAAGAAAAATATGTCCTATTTCTTCTATTTCTTTTACCGCTCTTAAACTTTAGTCTTTCGATATTCACTAAAATATGTACATCAATTCACATAACGAATTATATGAAACATATTTTTGCAGTTTTATATTCTGATTAATGGCAGCTGCCTGTTCTTCGGAATTTTTTACTGTAGCGTCCCCTCCTCACTCTCCCCCCCCCCCCCCCCCCCCCCCCCCCCGCTGACTGGGATTTCCCGGCTTGAGTTTGGCGGGTCAGTCTTAATGGGTAATAAAAGGGGAGCCTTATGAATTTTCCTCTGTGGATGAAGCGAATGCTGAAATGCAGATAATGGATCTTAATTATAAAGATAATAAGCGTGATTGGAGGGACGGTTAATAAATAAACATCTCTGAGGCAAGCTGAGAGGGAGAAAAGTTGTCTCGGCTCCGATGCAAAGAAACTGTGGGTACGATTTTTGTTTGAACGATTTGAGGGGTGGAGGTCTTTTTAGAAGTACAAAGGGAGAAGGAAGAGGCCCTGACCATTTAAACTGACAAGTTTATCCGATATGCGGCACCCAAGGAGAAGAGCAAATGTGCCCATCAGATTCCACGCATGGCTCTCAAGCAATAATGTCCCATCTTGTTCTTCGTCTTTTGTTTTACCTAAGGTGTTATAGGAAGATTCTCTCCGCATCGTCCTTTAGGTCGGTGACCAATGAAAATGCCCTTCGAAAAGGGGCAGTTTTGATCCTTAGGGCGCGATATTGACAGAAGGGGAGCGGTGCAGTGGATCAAGGTAGGCTTTTCCTCCGGATTTCCCAGGCACTGGGCATTCCCTAAAAGGAGGGAGTAGGCGCATGTCTGCTCCAAAGATGATTGGCCCGTCGAAAATCTGGCGGTGGTGTTTGCGTGCTCTAGAAAGGACAAATATAGACACTTGCGCTATGGTCTTCATTGAGACAAGTCGTTTTACTGCCGACGGTCTATCATAATAGTATCATAAATCTATCATAGCTCCCACCCACTTAAACCGAAACTATTCGAGAGAAGGAACAGTTCCGGAATGTCATATTTGGTTCAAATTCTACTTTCACTCCGAAACGAAACTAAAACCAAGCCAGGCGAAAGGTTTCAATATGAAACGAAGTCACATTGAATAAGAAAGCTTATAGTTTTGTTCCCTTTCCGCGGACTACAACCTTGACGTGGTGGAAGGGCTTGCGCGTTCCAATGACCCCTAGAGCTGGACTGGCGGGAGCAATACATATTGCTCTCGGTAGGGCCACCCATGCCAGGTAGGTCGAAGGGTAGGAGCCAGACGAAAGGTAGTCCCGTGATAGTGTCACGTGAAACACACTGTTGGGAAGCGGGGGTGGGAGTCCCCTCTCGACTATTATACTACCCAGAAATATGAATGTCGCACAAAGAGAATTTAATCCTGGCAACTACGGGACGCCGCCCAATGGGGCGGGTGTCGGGCCCGGCATCGGGAGAGGCAAGGCCCCCGAGGTCGTCATCACACGAAATCCTTGCACAGCAGAGTCATCACAGGATACAAGGACCAAGGAAGATAAGAAGAAAAGGAAGTTGCCGATAAAAATAGGAACTTGGAACGTTAGGACAATGATGAGGGCTGGGAAGCTGGAAAATATTAAACGGGAAATGGATAGAGGGAAAATGGATGCCTTGGGGCTGTGCTAAGTGAGATGGAAGGACAGAGGGGACTACTGGAGTGATAGTTACAGGGTAATCTATAGTGGTGGGGTTGAGAGTCAGCGCGGGGTAGCCATAGTATTGAACGCAAAATTGGGGAGGAGGGTAGTAAATATTGAACAGGTGAGCGACAGGATACTAGTGGTAGAAATAAAAGCATGCCCTACAAATTTCGTATTGGTCCAGGTGTACATGCCTACAAGCAATCATATGGAGGAAGAGGTAGATGAGGTGTATGAACAGATAGAGGAGGTAATCAGAGAAGTGCCGGGCAAGAAAAATCTAATAGTAATGGGCGACTGGAACGCAGTAGTAGAGGAAGGGGGAGATGGGTATGAAGTGGGAGGGTTTGGATTAGGAACGAGAAATGTTAGCGGAGAGAAGGTAGCTGAATTTTGTAGGAGAAATAAATTAATAGTTACAAACACTAGGTTTAAACACCATCACAGGAGGAGATACACGTGGAAAATGCCAGGAGACACTGGGAGATACCAAATTGACTATATCATGGTTAGACAAAGATTTAGGAAAAGTGTGAAGAACTCGCGGAGTTATCCGGGGGCTGATGCAAGACTAGGATCATAATTTAGTGATGATGAATTGTGAGGTTAGATTCACAAATCTAAATAAAAGTAGGAGGATGAAGAGATGGAACCTGGAAGCGTTGAAGGGGGAGAAAAGGAGGGAATACCAAGCGATAGTGGATGAGAACATAGGAGAAGCCAAAGAAGCAGGAACAATCGAGGAAAAGTGGGAGAATATAAAAACAAGCATTGTAAGAGCGGCTGAGAAAACAATAGGAGTAGCGGAATTGACGAGGGTAAAGAAGCAGTGGGTTACGGAAGAAATGATTAGGAAAATGGAGAAGAGAAGGATGGAAAAATGTCAACACCGACCAGGGTAAGGCGAAATACAAGGAGCCTAGTAATCAACTGTGGCAAATAACCAATTGGGCGAAGGAAAGTTGGTGGAGAAGGCAATGCGAGGAAATGGAGAAACTGTAAAAGGAAGGCGAAGTGGGTGCGTTATACGCTAGGGTAAAATTGCTATCGGGAGGTAAGAGAGGGCAAACGGTACCAAAGATTAAGGACAAGAGAGGTAGAATGTTAACCGAACAGGAAGATATCCTAGAAATATGGCGAGAATACTTGGAGGAGCTACATGACAGCGATAGTAGACCAACTAGTTTAGATGTAGAGGATGAGGAACCTAGATGAAGATAACCTCGGGCCAAAAATTCTCGACAGTGAAATAGTGAAAGCTTTGAAAGAGATGAAGGCAAGAAAAGCTCTAGGAGTAGATAACATACCCTCGGAATTGCTAAAGAGTCTAGGAAGTAAAGGTAGGCAAGCTTTTTTCGAACTTATACGCAGGATCTACGACGAAGGAGTATGGCCAGAGGACTTTGCGAAAACAGTATTGATCCCTATCCTGAAAAAGGAGAATGCATCAGAATGCAAGGACTACAGGACAATTAGTTTAATTTCACAGGCAGCCAAAGTTTTACTACGAATTATCAATAGAAGGTTGGAGAGTAAGGCCAAAAACTGCTTAGGCGATGACCAGTTTGGGTTCAGGAAGGGAAGGTCAACTCGGGATGCGATAGCGGTGATGAGAACACTTATAGAAAGAAACATAGAGTATAATCAGGACGTTTTCGCATGCTTTATTGATTTTGAACACCCTTTCGATAGAGTAAATTGGAATAAAATTACGGAGATACTAGAGAAAATGTGAGTAGATTGGCGAGACAGGAGACTAATTCGAAACTTATATATGACTCAAAGGGCGCAGGTGAGGGTGGCTGATGGTGAATCAGGGTGGGCAACTCTAGGTCGCGGGGTAAGGCAAGGGTGCCCGTTGTAGCCGTTGCTTTTCAACATTTATGCTGAGGAAATGGTAAGACAGGCATGGGAAGAACTTGAGGTTGGAGTCAAAGTGGGAGGGTATCTTATAAAATCGGTTAGATTCGCAGACGATCAGGCATTGGTTAATGGATCTTTGAAGAGACTACAAGCTTTGGTAGATGCCTTAGAAGATTAGTGTGGGATATTCGGAATGAAGATAAATCATAAGAAAACAAAAGTAATGAGATTCTCTAGGACGAAGAAAGCGAAGCTTGTGATTAAAGCTGGAGGACACAAACTGGAGCAAGTAGTGCAGTTTAATTACTTAGGTAGCACGCTAGAGGAAAATGGGCATAGTAGTAAAGACATACGGAAGAGAATAGCGCTAGCTAAAGAGGCGTTTAGTAATAGAAGAGAGCTGATGACGGGGACACTGGGTAAGGATGTGAAGAAGAGGCTGGTGAAGAGTTTGATATGGAGCGTAGCGTTGTATGGGGCAGAAACGTGGACCCTGAGAAAGGAGGACGAGAATAGGCTGCAGGCATTTGAGATGTGGGTGTGGAGAAGAATGGAAAAGGTTAGATGGACGGAAAGGAAGACTAACGAGGAAGTGCTGGAGATGGTGGGCGAGGAAAGGAATCTTTTGAATGAAATCCAGGAAAGGCAGGGTAGATGGCTGAAGGAGGTGATAAAGGGTGAGGGGTTGCTGAAGAGTGTGATAGAGGGAAGAATGTTGGGCAAGCGGGGTAGGGGAAGAAAGAGAATAGGTTTTAATAGACGGGATGAAGAAGGGCAGATCTTATGCAGAGGCGAAAAAGGATATATTAGAGGGAGAAAGGACCCGGAATGTGTATAAGGCCGGGAGCGGATTCTTTGACATTCAACAAAACCTACCTTTACCGGTAGAATACCTAATAATAATAGTTTTGTTCCGGTACAAATCTACTCATTGGTCCCTGTTTCGTTTTTCAGTCCTCTTTTTTTTAACGGAAATCCTTTCGATTGAACAACGTGGTGACCATATTATGGGTGGCCAAAAAAAGCGTTGGTGATAGATAGATAGATACTCCCGCACTTTTCGAACAATCGTTGAAGTATAGAAGACGGAAGGCAGGGTGATCTAACTTATTTTGACATTTGTGGTACTGCATTGTCAATTGAAACATTAATGAACCATCTAATTAATTTCATTTTGACTTCGACTTTTCTGTTCTAATTGAACATAGCACTAAATATTCGGTGATATTTTCACTTAGGCCGTTGCTATGTTTTCTGCTCTGATTGAATGCCCTTCCGATAATTTTCAACTACGAGGTCGTCAAATATATTACATACAGATTCAAATGTGATTGGTAGAAAAGTTTCATAATTACGAAGAAAACACTTACAGTTCCACTAATAAAAGATTTAACTCGACTAGTCCCGATATTACACCATCATCATCATTATACTATTAAAGATTTGGGTATAAAATATATTCATGAAAAATGTGGGTGAGATATGCGTCAAACAAAGCAGTTTCAGAAGGGCGTGGGGCTAGAAAGCAGAAACCGTTCAGAGAATCCCTGGGAAAGGGGCGTGTGCTGGGGAGGTAAGGGGAAATCACAAACAAGAACATTGAAAGTCCAAAAGGTTTAAGTCAGATGTCTATAGAACCTACTGTCAGAACTGACTGAACTGACTGTAGAATCTACAGCGTAGATGGATCGTTTGTCGCTGCTGGTGAGGGGTGGGAAACAAAAACCATAAAGGGTTGGGAAATCCTGAGAGAGTGACAGTATGCTGGGGAGGAAGAGGGAATCAAGAACAAAATCATGGAAAATCCAAACGTCGTATCCTTCATGATGCTTCATCTACCGCTGCCCAGTACCCCCTGCAGAAGTGCAAGACATCGCCTGGGTATGACGGTATCTGCTAAAGCAAGGTTGTCCATTGTTACATTTTTTATTCCTAATTTGATTGATTGATCAATTTTTAGACTTCATTTGTCTTTTCACCATTCTCGAATTACTTTTTCTAGGACACAAACTAAGAGATGTTAAGAGTCCATCTCTTTGACTTACTCCTGTTATGATTTCGAAGGGTTCCAAAATTTTGCCCCTGAATTTTACTTAACATTTTTTGTCAGTGAACTTCTGTCCAATGGTTGCAAGTGTTTTAGGGTCGAACCCTGGTTCTTTCAAAATTGATCAAGAGATTCGCGATCAACTGTATCAAAGGCTTTTTGAAGTCAACGAAGGTGCAGATAATATCCTTGCTGTACATCTTTTGGTGCCATATTGTTAGTTTTAGATTTATAGTTTGTTCCGGGAGTGATCTACTTAGCCTGACACCGGCTTGATATTCGCCAATTTTGGATTAAAGTTGTTACTGAACAAGAAAGCATTGCGAGAGAATTTGATGTGAGACAGGAAGGAATGGAATTCCTCTGTAGTTGTATACATCTGTTCTATCTCCTTTTTTCATAAAATGTACAAATAAGGACGTTTTCCCTGTCATAAGAGATTTGTTCATTTCACCAAAATTTCGTATTTTTTGTGTTATTTCTTCTATGGTTTTTGGCCCAGCTGCTATCACGAGTTCTGCTGATTCCATCTTCACCTGATGCTTTAATGTTGTGGGACTTTTTAATTCGTCTTGTGGTTTCTTCTTAATCTGGCGCTTGTGCATTACGGTTGTTTTCATTGGGATCTTTTGGTGGGAATCTTTCCTTGGGTTCTGGGCAGTTCGGAAGTATTCCGAAATAATTAGCAAATTCTCAGCCATTGTCTAGATTGTTAAGTTCCAGTTTCCCATTTTCTTTTCTAAAGCGATGGTTATGGGGTTGGTACCCCAACAGTTTGTTTTCAAATGGTTTGGAAAAGTTTGTGCTGTTTTTCTATACGTCTTCAAATACCAAGAGTTAAATTTTTTATATTGCCTTTTTTTTCGCCTGATTACTTCGGATATTAATCTATAAATATTAAGTTTTTAATAAAAATCTAAGAAACGGGAGGCCTTTTCCATAAAACCCTCCACTCTCAAAATTTACAATGCGGTACATAATTGAATGCAATAGGCGATAAAAATACATACAGGATCGTTTGCATTGTATTTTATCATATTTAAAAAGCTTTAAATAAAATTATAATAATGAAATGGACATATCTGTTTACAACGAAATTTTTTGCTCGTATTTGAGATAACAGGTAAATTAGTGATGAATTTATCTTATGAAGTTTCGTAATTAAAGGGTATAATATTAGGTTTGATAGAAGTTGTACGGTACGGTATTTGCTTAAATGTTAAAAATTAAAAGAAATTTCTCGCATACGTTAATACAAATGTAATAAAATAAGTTTTAACATGAAATAAACAATTGAACACAATAATTAATGAGAAACGGTGAATAATTTATGCTATAACATGCTGAAATACTTGTAAATACATAATGGCTGGATGAGTACGCCGCCGGTCACGCCGCCGCCGTCGGTAAAAACCATCGGCTCGGCGCGCCGCCGGCCGCCGGCCGCCGAGTTTATCCATCGGCGCACATGTCTAGTTCCATGTGTTGCCGCCACACCTCGTGAATTATATTACATACATATACGTATATAATCACATACACACCAACACACACATACAAACATATAAGAGAAATCTCTCAGAAACCACATTCCTATCCAAATATCCAATTTGAAATAATTCTCATGGTCGGTCATTCGGTCATGTTTCACGAAGCCCTGTGTATCTTACTCTGTGTAAACGATCTTTTATTTACAAAGTGCAAAAGGCATTCAATATGTTACCTTCTCATGACAAGAATGCAACGATGTTAAGCGGATTTTTAAATAGACTAAAAACTTGGCGATTAAATATAGAAAATTTGTTTCATTTTTTGTTAACTAAGTTCTTGTTTGTACTGGATACTGAATACCGAAATACATGTGTGTGGCTCTTAAGTTGTCTAGAAACATGGCAATTGTATATAGAAAATGTTTGTTTCTTTTTTCATAATCAAATTCTTGATCGTACTGGTCATTGAATACTGAAATATATGTGTGTGATCCGTAAGTTGTTTAGAAACATGGTCATTGAATATGGAAAATGTCTGTTTCTTTTTCTTAATTAAATTCTTCATTATACTGGCTATGGAATACTTAATTATAAGTGTGTGATTCACTATATTCATCGAATCTAGAAAATGTAAACTGTTTATTTCTTTCTTAAATAAGTTATTGATTGTACTGATAGTGAATATTGCAGTAGATGTGAGTTATTATCTGTAAAGTATTGCATTATTTCATTTTGATGGTATCCCCACCCACAGGCCGATTGCCTTGGGGGATACCTAGCTCCATTTTGTTTTTGTATGCGCTTAAGAATATGTATATTTTTCCACGGAGCAATAAATTTCAATTTCAATCCAATATATGAAAATCGCATCATCGAATCTCTTCCGAGGCATAAAAGTTTTACTACTCGCCAATCCTCGCCAATCAAACATATCTTCGGGTTGTTTATGCCGATTTTGCTGCGTATATATTTCGAAACTCGCAAGTATTTAAATATTTATCTGGTTTTATGACGACTTCCTCTCGAAGTTCCCCTCCTCCTCCCCAAAAAACAAGGTTCAAGTCCTCAGAGTTTACCTCCTCAAATCGATACACAATTTGGTTACTATCTTGGGAATTTCAATTTTAGAAAACACTCCACGCTTTGGAATCTGCCTCGTAAATGAATTCATGGCTAATAATATGCCAGTATCCAGTTAAGATATGGTTACATTGGCTTTTGAAGAGGTGAATTTTATAATTCTGTTCTATCTTATCACAGCCATTTAAAGCTTTATCTGAGCAGAAATCTATAGCATAATATATTGGGTCATTCGGAAACTGTTTACTTCCTTGGTACTACCTTTGAAGATAACAGCCTTTTATGCATCATTATTCAATGCAATGCTCCTTATAAAGAGTAAATACATAATTAAAAGCAAAACTAAGTAAGAAATAGTTAATAATCAGCTCAGATAAACTCTTTGATGTTGTTGGAAACTCAAACAATGAAAACCGTTGTCGGTCAAAGAAGGCTAAATGACGTGAGAAAACCGATAGCGTTGAGATTTCGTACATAGCGGCGACACTCCAGAATAAGTCATGCCCCCAAAGCTCGTCATGGTAATCAAATTACCGATTTTTGAAATAGGAGGGAGATTTTTTTAAGTTAGAAAGATGTCTTTGCTACGACGAAAGGACGGCAATCGTATATTTAAAGACTTCAGTTAATCCACGGCTGAAGTGATGTTTGAGCTATTTGATGAAGAGTCAACTTAAGATGGCAGAGCCAAGATTTTATTTCATTTTACAAGTCGTAGGGTACCTGTTTTGCCCACTTTGCAATTCTCTAGCTCATGAACTGATGACAGTAACTCGAGAACTTAAGGTAATTAATATGGGAATCGGAATTAATTAATTAATTAATTAATCGGGATTAATCGGGAATGGGAATATTAAATCCATCCTTCAAGGATTATCTAGACTCGACCTCTTTGCCATTGAAGTCTAATGCCTTCTTTCGGCAATTGTATCCACGCTCTGGAGTTGATCTCTTTTACTCTCACCCAAATCAATATGTATATATTTTGGGGAGATTGTGAAGTCCATCCATAGCCCCCTCAAAAAATTGAAGCTCTTAATTCTATTCTGGTTTAATGTAGACAATGTTTTACTCAAATGTTTCTTTTAATATTTTCGTCCGGCCGTCTTGAATTTCGCCCGATCGAGCAATGTGTAAATAAAGCGGTGCAGGACTGTTACAAAAGAAGCTTATCCATCTGAGATGTAGTGCAAATATTTCTCGGGTCTTGGGCTGCATTCTATCCAAATTTCTCACGGTCGAATGCGATCATTCATCCCCACATCACGCTAGGAAACCGTCGTTTGTCATATTGATTGGGATCGCATTACCTCAAATATTTTGTTAAATACGTACAAGAATATCCAAAAACAATAGGGTATTAACGGAATCTATTAATGATAAAATCCCTTCTAATACGTTTTCTTTGTTTCTTTTTATTTAAAATCGAGAAATCTATGCGACAACGGTTCGCGTCGATAGCCTTATTATAATCAGCGGTGATCCTGTTGCGTAATGCGCAAAATGAGATATTGCGTGCGAGTTGAATTCCGTTGTGAGCGACTCCACTCGATCACCATGGAGTTACATCATGGTGAAGCGGGAAATCCCATTCGATGAGATACGGGGTCAGCTATAACTTGGAGTACATTGGAAATATAGACCATAAGTTGAATAATCACTTATCTGAAAACAGTGGAAGTGGCTCTTATCTAAAAATTTAATGATAAGCTAAAGCTGATCGCTTTATCGAATGGATTTAAATCATTAGCTTTTCCTCAATGGCGGGCAAAAAAATTTAAAAAAATACCTACTACAATATTTTATCACTGGCCTTGACGTAAAAAAATTCCGCCAACATGAAGCGAATACATTGCATCAAATAAGAATGGAAAATGCAACGTCGTGCGCCCGAAATCCGACTAAGTAGTTCGAAAGAATCGATATTTTCTTGCAAAGCAATTTAACGACTTATCGGAATATCGAGGAAATATTCATCACCGTGGTGAACATATTACCGCCCATTCTAAATTTTGGCATTCGTTTTCACACACTATTCTATCAAGGAGCAATATCGATACCTGAGACCAGTACTCTATTCATGATCAAATTTATGAAAAAGGATTTCGTGTCGTAGCTAGATAATATCACAATATCACTGAATACTCGGTGATAATATTTGATGTACTGAACGGAGTGCTACGGAACATTTTATCATGAGATAAATGCCAAAAGTACTGTAAATAACCACCCACCATAACAGAACCGAGTATCCTCCTTGCACTGCTGCCGGAAGAGGTAAAAAAGAGGAAAAGTGGGAAAGAATATTTTATCTTCCACCTTCCACAAACAAACGAAATACTGACTTAATATGCAAGCATTGTATTTAATGCCGCGGGGGCTCCCTAAAATCGTCTAGTTAAAACACCAGCTAATTGTGTTCTCCTCCTCAACTGCAAGCCTCTCTGTGAAATACGCTCAAATACATCTTTCGGCTGTCATCAGAATTTTTACACTTATTACGCGAAAATTTTGAGTTTATTGAATGAATTTGGACTCCATATTAAAATGCAAGATGAATAGAATAGGATCTGATCTCTTGAAATTCCACCGACAGAGTCTAACATCAGACTTCGTTTCCGTGTTGGGATAATAATCCAGGGCATTTTCACGTTTGACCACAATTAAGGATTTCTAATGACAATTTAAAATCTTCGACGCGTGTAATAAAATGGGTCTAATGATAATTTTGGTCAGCTCTTTTTCAGGCTTTTATTATTATACCAACCGACACAATATGCTATAATCTGTTCCATCTCGAAGTTTACTTTGAGTTTGAATGATAGAGAAAATGAAAGTCATCGGAGGTAACTAGTTAACTCCACAGCGTGTAGAATCGTACGTGCGTACAAGTATTCCCCTCTCATCCAGTTATCATGAATATTAGCATTTCGTCACTCGAATCTCAACTCTATGTCGACGGATGTGGTGAATATGTAGTTGTTCGCAGAACAGCGATTCTTTAATAGAATGTGGGATGAATGCAACGCATAAACCATTTATTCGAATGCTTAATTTGTTTTTCATTTGTAATTAAGAAATTTAAAATCGGTCTTTTGCATAAAATCATTTGTGATGTATTGTGGCTTCCACGCACACATTGCAGCCCACGCTTAACTAATGAAGTTAGTTCGCACGCTTTGCTTTTCTTACCACCCAGTCCTGGTCCTTTAGCAAGTCGTAGTTCTTTTCCAAGCATCCTAACAAATAATCCGGGAGAGGAACTTCGGGTATTTGAATTAGGGATGCGAAGGCACCGAATGGCGATTCCACGATGTTCGGGTCGTCATCAGCCGTCGAGGGCTTCGCATTGGCGTGACCTGCGAACGAAAAAAAATCACGTCCGAATTGAAAAAAATTTCGTGGGCATATATTTAGAACTAATAAAAAATAACAATGAAATATTACATGAACTATGGGGTCAAAAACATTGCCATGAAATGTGCTGGATGGGATTAAAACCGGAAAACCAGAAGTAGGGAATGGGGCAGGTAAAATATTACTTTTTATAATTAAATGAAAGAGAGGTAGTGATATTATTTGCGTATTTAGGTAGTGTTATTGGTGAAACTTGGGATGAGTTACTTGAAAAGAGAGAAAAAATTGACTGGAAAGGCGAACGCTCACTAGAAAGGTGACTAATAATCGGGTCTCTCGTTGAGAACGTTAATAAAAGATTAATTTGGAGGGATAAAATGAAGCGAGGCATTACTGTTCCGACACTTAGCCTTCGAGTGAAGCAGAGAGTTTTATGGATGTGGATTTCGTGAAGAACTGAGCGGGTGCTTCGGGAGGGTGAAAGACAAACCCAGTGGTTTTTAAAATGTCCGAAGATTGGAAGCTGAAAGGAAAATATCGTAGGGAGATAGAAAAAGTAGATTTCAGAGACGTCGCTAGCCAAGGGCTATTTGAACGGTGCGTTTGCAGGGGAGAATATTTTAGGTCAGGTTAGAAGGGGGTTTAATCAAAGGATTCTGAATGTTGCAAGGGGAGGAGGGAGATAAAAAAGCGACGAAGAAGAAGATAGTATGGGGGAATAAGAACAGTGATGAGTCAGAGAAAAGATTCCATGGCCCCATTATGGGAAGATACCCCCAATGAACCAATGTAGCTCAACAAAGCACCAGTTGTGACGATGTCACTAATATTGCGAAATTGACTTAAATAGTCATTCTCAACGTACCATTCGCCAGAATATCCGGCATTTTGCCTCAGAGGATGCCTTGAAGTACGAGATGAAGGTAATCAAATGTCTTTGAAGTGCATATGCGTTTTTCCTCCTTTATCTCCTCCCTGGAGTTTCCGTCTCACCTGGGAAAAGTAGAAATACACTTTGTCAGGCAGGCACTCCAGAGTATGAGACAAAACGAAGTGAAAACATCGGCTGCTACTGAAATAATTTTTTCACCCGTGTGTTGTAATTTAAACACAAACTTGTAGTGGAAACCTCGAGCTTCCCGCGAAACGATCAGTATAATAATTCTTTGATGTCCATTCCTAGATAATAGAACAATGGTTGCGAATTCAAATAAGAGGGATACGATAAATAATGACTCGAAAATAAGTTCATGAGAACTGTTTAAGTTAAATCATCGTGTAATACATTTTTATACATTTATTTTGTACATCTGCTCGAATCTTCACCGTTCGACCGCTAATAAAGTGAAGGATTCATCATTGGAAATTTTTTTTCAAATTTCCTTTCAGGAATAATCATGATAGACCCAAGCTATACTTTAAATTCGAACACGTGGTAGATGCATCTATAGTTGTTTGCGTCAGAACCATAGAGTAATAATGTAGAGGTCTCGACCCCGTGCTAAAGAGTGTATGCGTTTTGAAGAAGTTTTGAAACTGTCGAACTGCAGCCGACTGGTTCCATGGTCGCGCGGCCAGTTTGAACTTATTCCGAGACGTAACTTGCTCTGGCTTGCCGTACGTGAGAATTCGGCCGTTCTCCGGAGCCCCGCCAACTGTCGCGCGAGAAGGGAAATTTGTGGAATGGGCGAGGTAGGGGAGGGGCGAGCGCTGCTGTGTTGAGCTTGAATTGGGGACATAATTGGCAATTACTAGGTATACCTACGCACAAAAAGACATTGTCTGGTGAATAATACTGAACGAGCCATTACAATTTAATATGTTATTACCTCATCAAAAAGCGAACGTAATTCATTTTCAAAATGACTGAGCCAAGTTGGAAGAGAAGTGAAAACGTACTCATAATGCTGAGATACAGGACAAGAGTAAACTACGAGAGTGCTTGGTATTCATCTAAACCTTGGGATATTAACGCTAGAATGCTCAAGGTAGCCTTTTTGACTTCTTATTTTTTTTCATTTTCTCTCGCATTCATATTTTTCATGACAGAAAGTAAACCTTTTGTGACTTTAATTCATTTATCATGCATTTTAAGTAAACACGGTCCCAACTGACTTTGGTTTAATTTTTCATCCTATTTTTAAAAATTTTTCTTGAATCCCCGTGTTTATCTTTTTGACTAACTCTGCTATTGGGGGTTATTTACTTTATACACTTCCTATCTTAACCCTTGAACGCCTAAAGTTCCCGTACGGGGCACTGAAAAAAAACTGCCTTCTGCCGAAAGAGCCCGCACGGGCACGCTAAATTAAGACGGTTGTTACTCCGATTTTTTTCTATTCAGGGACGAAAAATGTACTACCATCTTTGAAAAATGCCTTTTTGATAGATAAGTATGCTTTTTGGCTCTTTAAATTCCATCTCTTTTTATTATTTGGTGCGATAAATGATTACGCGCGATACTAAGATTTCTCGCAGCTCAACTTAGCGGGCAATCAACTTCGGTTGCTGACTAAATCCGAACTTATGCAAGAGGGTAGAGCACAATATGTAGAAAATCAATCCCGTTAAAACAAAATCTATAGTAATTGGTACTGTCACGTTTGTAAATACACTAAATATTGATATATTACCTAAAATCATTGTCATTGCACTGAAATTGATTGTACAGATACGGTTGTAAGCTTAGGAGTAAATATTAATACATAATACTCTACCTTGGGCAGAACATATTTCTTTCTACTCAAACAGAGTGTTCTAAGTTACAAGTATCTGATTCCATTTGAGCTGCGTAGAAAATTCATCAATCATCTTTTAACTCCTCACATCGATTATTGTTTCCTTGTATTTGTTGACTTAACTAAGGAATCACAAAAAAATTACAAATCTTGTTCAAGGCCGGAGTTAGATAGGTTTATATGTAATGCGAATATTTGCGAACATGTAACTCCTTACGATATTTAATTGAAGTGGATGAAATTGGAATATAGAAAAATATTTAAATTACCTGTGTTCATCTACAAAATATTATCAACCAAAACTCCGGATTATTTGTATAATTATATTATTAGAAACCAGAGTGATGCATCCAAGCGAATAAGAGGAAGAAGTCGATTTAAAATTCCAAGGCGAAGAACTAATGTGTGTCAGTTATCCACCATAGACTCCGCCTTGAGAGTATGGAATGGTATTCCTGACAACATTATTAAATCAAATAATGTACAACAATCCAAATCGGAAATGTTATCATTATTGTATTAAAAATATTATTGTAGCGCAGTCTGAATTTCATTGTATACTTTATTCCTTCGTTAATTTATATAAATATCCCTCTCAATCTTACAAATATGCATTATAATAATTGTAAATATTATTGAATTAATGCATGTATGATTGTTCATATCTGTGAGTACACCTGTTCCATATGCATATTGAATGTGCATATTTGTAAACTGTAGTTTCCCGAAAAAAATATTTGCCACAGTTTCTTTTGATAAATTGTACTATGTTCCAAAGGATGCGAAGTCCTTCAACAATAAATATATATATTATGATTACATTATTTCCTTGCCTAGTATCTTCCAATAATTCATTTCATTATCGTTTGCATTGATTATTGACAATAAAATAATGATTTTTTGCTTCTTGCTCTCAGTATATGCCGGTCTAGCCCTCGTATGCCCCCTACTTGCAGATAATTTAGAAAATCCATCAAGGAACACGTAGTCAATAATTAAGTTAGACGCGGAAGGTGATTGGAAAGCTTTTCTTTTGATCGTACATTCAGGAATTGAAAATTTTATCCCAAGTAAAGTGAAAAAGAGAGCAGCGAACCGAGATGGTACGACGCGGAAGTGAGAAAAACGCTGAGGCGACAGAGAGCATGTCACGCCAAGATGAAAAAAATGCGTGCAGATTTATCCGCTGAGGATCGCGAGTTAATTATTGATAGATATAAGTTGTCTGAAACCACTATAAAGGAATCGTTTAGGAATGCATGCATGGATTTCAAGAGGAAAGCACTTATAGAACAGTTACGGAATAACCCCAAAATATTTTGGTCATACGTAAGAGAAGTTCAAGGCAGAAGATCTACAGTTAATCCACTGAGAAACTATAATGGCGAAGTACTGACATACAGCTCGGACGAAGCAAACTCAACTCCTACTACCAAAGGGTGTTCACTAAGTCTTTGCAGAATACATCTGTGACGCTTAACGATCGTCACCGCCAACCGAGCCGCCTATTGATATTTGTGCTCACAGAATAGAAGATTTGTTAAAACCGCTCAGTCCAAATAAGTAACCCGGTCCTGAAGGAATTTATTCCAGCGTGTATAGAGAACTAGTTTCAGATATAGCCTCTTACTTGCAGATAATATTGAGAAAATCCATCAAGGACCACGTAGTACCCAAAAACTGTAAAATTAGCAATGTAACACCCATATTTAAAAGTGGTGATAAGGAACAGCCATCAAATTACAGACCGATATCCCTAACATCTATTCTATGCAAAGTCCTTGAACATATAATAGTAAGCTCATCCATGAAACACCTAGATACGCAGAACTTGCTGAAAATAGCACAACACGGATTCAGGAATGGAAGATCCTGCGAAACTCAATTAGCACTGTTTGCCCACGATATTTTAGTCTCCAGTGAAGATAACGTTCCACTAGACGCGATTTTTCTTGACTTCAAAAAAGCATTTGATAAAGTGTTCCACAGAAAATTATAAATTAAACTAAAACCTTACGGCTTCGACGACGATGCAATTTCCTGGATAAGAGAATTCCTAACCAATCGTAGTGGTATTAGACGGTGCCTACTCCAATGAGGTTAAAGTTACTTCAGGTGTCCCACAGGGGAGTGCCATATGTCCACTTCTATTCCTTCCGTATATTAACGATATTGGTGAAGTAGTATACAGTAAATTTTGTGTATTTGCAGACGATGCCGTAGTGTACACGGAAATCCGTAACGATAATGATTAGGAAGCGTTAACGAAGGACCTCAAGGCAATTCAAGGGTGGTGCGATGCGCGGCAACTAGAATTTAATTTGAAAAAAATGTGTTGTAATGAAATTCCGGAAAAGGAAAAACTCCCCTCAGTACAGTTATTACGTACAAAACACCATATTAGATACTGTAGAATCTGTAAAGTGCCTCGGAGTTGGATCTAATGATCTCTCGTGGAGCAAACACGTTCGGGAAATTACGACCCCATTTAGAATACGCTACCAGTGTTTGGGATCCATATGAGGTAGGCTTAAAAAACAGAATTATAACACATGCAGAGAAGATCATCAAGATACGCGAAAGGCTGTTATGATAGTCTCGTTAGTGTTACTGACCTCTTGCAAAAACTAGGATGGAAATCGCTTTCAGACCGTCGTTTAAAATTAGACTCAATCTTTTAAGTAAATTCAAAACCGATTAATTTTCAGAAGAAGTTATCAATATCTTACTATCCCCTACATACTACGGTAGATCATACCATGAGAATAAAATAAGGGAAATAGATTGTAGAACAGAAAGGTTTAAAATGTCGTTTTTCCCGCGATCGATAAGGGACCATAATGGCTGCGTTGAGACTTCGAAGTTGGTTAGTTGACAGGTTGTGTAGCTGATTAATTCATATGCCCCCTAATGCATTTTCAAATGCAAATCTGCCGAGCAGTGCGAACTCCATGTTTTGAATGTTCCCTGCATGAATCTTGTGTCACGTAGTTACATTATAGATTATTTTAGTAGTTTGGTGTAGCATTTATGGCATGCTCATTATGTGGTGCATGTTGGTGAAAGTAAATTTCTTCACGGTAGTTCATGTTGCTGATAAGTCATCCCCTGCCAAACACCCTTGTGGTGGCTTGTAGGGTAATAAGTAGATGTAGCCTATTCAGCAAATGTCCCCTCTCGCGCGAGAGCAATAGGGCGCTAACGAGAACGGCCGAAATCTCACACGAAAAAGGCATTCGAAAAGACCTACCAACTTGCCCGCATGTCCACGTTTGCCGGGCACGGGTTGGGGATGAAAGGGCGCCTTTCCTTGAAAGAATAACTGGTAGCCTTTTAGGGAATAGACGTCCATGGCTTACGCGGCCGTGAACACGCAAGTGAATGAGTGTAATAACTCGCCTATTTCTTACTTCCATTTCACGCATCAACTTGTCGTTCCACATGAAGAAAAGCTGTAATTACTGCACTGCGAAGATAATTACAATTTCCGTAGTTAATATGCTGAAACTCATTGAAAATGGAATAAAGTTCTCAGAACTTTAATATGGTGTCGTAACATCGAAACTAATTGCATAAAATCTTTCATTGGCAAAAAAGTGATTTGCCACCTAATTATGGAATCAAGTACGCTGAAATTATGACTTTATATCCGGCAAAACAGGTTAATATGGTATCTTGTTGGTCGTGAACGTCCATCCAGTGATTTGGTCGGACGCGTTCGAAATATAATTGGTGTCTCCTTGAGGAATAGGAAAGAGGGAGTACAATTGCGGTGACCTCCAAATGAAAGAACTTCGGTATGGATCGCAGGGATTTGGAAAATTAGTCCAGAAAACGTTGTCTTCTTCCCTGAAATTTTTCGTCCATCGCAGTTGTTTGAACCACGCGAGAGGACCCCGGCACGCGAATTGCTACGCGTTCTTTTATCTCGAGAGTAGATTCGTCGCCATTTGTATCCAGCGTGGAGGAGTATTTGTGCTGGTGAGACATTTGAATGACCTCGAAAGTCGGTTGAATGGCACGATTCCAAACGATGGTCCGGGAGGCGGTCCTTGGAGTTGAGGAGGATGTCTGCCGTTTTTGTAACGCACTTGAACCTCGTCATGACGTTGCATTTGCGAAGAGCTCTCGCGATTTTTTCTGTGGAACCACAGAAAAAGGCATATTTGGAGGAATATACCAAATTAAGTGTAGCTGCGGCAACTCCTACATCGGCCAGACCTCAAGAGCACCAAAATGCCGGCTCCAAGAGCATAAGGGGGCCGTGAAAAATGGACAACTCCGTCAGTCGGCGGTTGCCAACCATCAGTGGAGTGAGCCAACGCATAGAATTGATTTTGATAGCACCATATTATTGAAAAAAGAAGGAAAGCCCGCTACTTCCCTAGAATCATACGGAAATCAATAGAGATAGCGAAAACACCACAACATTTCAACCGAGAGGACAGCTATGTACACCCTCGTCACCGCTTGGCAACGGCTCTTCAACAGTACGGACCAATCACGACACACCTCGACCCGAAGGCGAGAAAACGGGATAGCATAGAAGGACGGAACAAACACTTCAGAGGACCTGAAGAAGCCAGCTGGACCGCTGGCGAAATAATGTCCATAAAAAATGGATAAACGCGGAAGGAGACCCGAAAAACCATTCTCATCATTAAAAAAACTCCGCGGAAGCCTTCAAGGAAACTGAAGTTATATATTGCCTTAGGTATTAGGGTGAATTATCTTTGATTAATAAACCTACTACCTTGCGGTGACGGTTAATTTCTGGAATCCCGTTTCTAGAAATTTTAAGTATTTGAGATCCCGACAATTTTCTACCCATGGGCCTACATAGTTCGATAACCAACCCATAAACTAATAATTAGAGGATCATAAATGATCCAAAATTTTATTTCAGAGGTTACTTAGAATCTTTTGAGAGAAAATGAAGAACTTATGGCAGAATACTAAGAAATCGACCATAATATCAAATCAGTCTCTCAGGAGCGACTGCACGTTGTGCCAAAAATACTATTACCAACTCAATCACTCAGCCAAAGATTAAAGTAATATATGTACACAATGCAGCTGCGAGTTAAAGCTACTGCCAGTTGAAGTTGTTTACACTCAACGAAAATAATTTCACGCAAGTTTTCACATCAAGTGGAAGGAATGAAAAAATCTGCGAACAAATAATATTTGAAAATTCGCCCTTTTTGCTGCGAGAGCTTCCAAATCCAAACGGAACATAACAAGGGAAGATACTAATCAATGTGGGAGCGTCAGAGATCAACTTCCTTAAACCCTTAGGCCAAAAAAAATAAACGCCTCGAACTCTAAAAATTTCCCAATATGCTCACCTTGGACAACAAAACAAAAGCGTGATAGTGAATTCAGCGGGAAGCAATATTTAACGATTTCTACGGAAGAGCTACAGAAATCTCGACACACACACTGCGCTGAAATAAAAATGGTAATCGCGCTAACAGGCCATTAAAGTATCCGAGGCCAGTCTCGGGTTTGAATAAGGGAATAAATATTGTGTATAAAAATTAGCGTCTTCGTTAAGAGTGGTCGAATGGATGCAAGAAGGTTGCCGAGGCGCTAGCTAGAGTCAGGGTCCTGACCCAACAGTGATCATTGGTATGTGATGAATAAATTATCAGTCCATTGGATTCGAAATAAACATTGATTAAACCATAATAGGCTTAGCTTCATTTTTACAAACACTCTGATCTGAACGAGTATTCCATGATTTTGAAGCTTATGGCTGGAGGGCGTTGAGTATAGGTGTGTGGAACCAAGGGGGTGATTGCTCGTAGAAGTTTGGGAAACTCTAGTTAAGTGTGCTACGCTAGAAGTTGGGAGCATCAAAAAACCAAACGCTTTAACTTATTGTAAAGAAAAAAATATATAAAAAACAGAGGGGTCCAAAAGAACCCGTAATTACCGCTTTCGCTACCACATACAGAAAAAATCAAGCGAATGTAAGACATTCACAATGTAAAAAAATGGCCCTCCCGAATTGGGATTCGCATCCAGATCCCCCGAACTAGCGCGAGACATTTCACCAATTGAATGGGACAACTTCTGGACGCGATGTGAAAACGCTGGTTTCCATTCAAAGTACGAAGTCCAAGCGCTATAGGGGCTCGCTTCGAATTCATTCTGAGCGCCTCAGGACGGATGTGACTGTCCAGCTGTCGAAGCCCGTTCAATTGTGATACCACCGAAAGGGAGATACGGCTTCATTAAAGTCCTCGCACGATAGGATTTCAAAAGTGACCCGATGAGTACCAAGCATAATAGTCCACGAAGTACCTACTCGCATTCTGATCGGCGCGACAGTCCGCTAGGTTAAATGAATAAAGATTGATATTGTACTGTCCACTTTATTGAACCAATTTTGTACAATAAGTGTTTCGGCTTTCACGCAGCTATCATTAGAGACAATACCTTTAAGGTACAATGTCAGTTTTTACTTATTACATGATGCTGTTCCATCATATTTCGCCTCACATGGTTGAAAATTCCTCTAGGATTTTGAAACACAATGGCGTATAATATCGTAGTATTCAAAGCATTATAACTTCAACGGAAGCTACTCTACTGGTAGTCTCGTGAATACACTATAGCTTGGGCGTAAAAATGAGGCGAAATCCATTTTTATTGTGAATGTCTCACATTATACGTAAGAATGGGGCGTGTTTAGTTCCCTTGGGTCACGTTCAGGAAATGGGTGACAGTTATATTGCTCAAAGACGCCAATAAATGTGTGACTCACCAAAAAAATGTTGTAATATACTGCGTCCGCAACCTCTTTCAACCTCCTTCTCAGTTGGTCACTAGAGGAATGGCGATCAACCAGGAGACGAGAGATGTGCCCCCTGCGCCTTCCGACTGATCTCTTCTCTCGATGACTGTGTTGGGAATGGCACCCGCGCGTGGGGTAAGTGGCGTCCCTATGAGACCTCTTGATCGCGCGGAGTGGTTTGGACGGCCTGGGGAAGTTGGGGGAGGAAGTGGGGGGAGGGCTCAGATGGGAGATGAGTGAATGTCGAGGGAGGAGGTGTGAGTCTGATAGGGCTGTGGGGGACGGAGAAGCGAAATGATATAATTCCGGCTTCGCACTTCTCCCTCCACCACCCCTACAGCGGAAGTTCACCACTGTCTCGAAGACAGATGTAAATACTAAGGGCCGAACGTACGCTTCTGGCGGGGCGCCGCGGCGGGACATTTTGGAAAAAAAGGGGAAAAATATTTTTTCAGAATGCGTGAAAAAGTTTTAAAAAAACATGAATAATTCCATTTACAAGATACTAAAGCATTGTATATTGTAGATAGAAATCATAAATTCAGCTAAACTGAGATTTGACAACACCGCAAAGTTCAGCGACCCATGCGGGACGCGCGGGTCGATTTATTCTAGAGGTGAAGAGGTAATTGAACGGTCGAGCTGATGATAACTTAAACGTAGGAATTGAGAAATTGAGCGTGGATCATATTTTATAAAGTGTGTACTAATGCAATGTAAAGGTTCAATATAATATTATTATTGCATTGACGTTTTCCTAGTCATAGAAAATATATCTACACATTTGAGATATTTCCCAAAGATGATTAATGCTACACGTCCAATTATATAATTTCCGTGAAATTCTGGTAATGGCTCTATTTCTAATGTATTTCCTTACTTTTAGTCTTTCAAAGAAACATAATTTTTTGCGTCTACGTGCGTCTGTTGAAAATATAAATGTTTTTCAGAGACATCGTCGAGCCTAGCCACGCTAGGTGTCGCGCGAGGCTTACAACTTCAGAAAGAGGTCGACCTGAGCAATAGGTCTGGGGCCATTGGACGTGGAATTTTAAACAAATTGTCTTTAAAAAGGTACATGTTTATAATAAAAAGCGATAAAATTTCAACTATTCAATTTTGTTCGCGCTTTTCGAGCTAAGAATATCGTTACCACAATGAAAGATTTTTCTCATGAATCGTTCATTCTATGTACCTGATAATATACGTTGCGCCGATTTCCACCAATGGCGTTGTTCAGAAAGTGTCATAGATTTTTTTATTCGTCCAATAAAGTCAACACATTGTTGCGTTAGCGCGCGTCCTACGCAAATATTCCACTTTAATATTAAGAGCTCTTCAAAGCCTCTCGGCACGCGAGACTTTGTGTTCTAATTGAGAGCGAACTGAGATGAGTTGGTGTTAACTTAAGCGTGAAACTGGAGCCAGAAATTTCGATTATGTAGGATGTTGAAAGAGGTATCTACAATAAAAAAGTTCTATAATAACCTTCCCACCATTGAGTCTAGTCTTAAGATTTTAATTACTTAGAATTTACCTGCGGATCAAAGATATGAAGATTGATTCAATGCACTACTATTGTCGTCCGACCCTGTGATATCAAGTTACTTCACTCGCCCAACTAAAAAGTGTGGTCTTTTAGGAGACGATGTATTATCATTATTAGAGAACCCTTCATCTAATAATCAATAAAATGTGTAAGATCAGTTAAATAGAAGCAATGTTTGGAAAGTATATCCATTTATTTCAACACCGCATAAAAATATAATTAATTTTTATACCGTTACCAAATAATGGCTTGATTTCTATTATTTCCCCACATGATAAATAATAACATCATTGTACACTTACCTATAATATAATATAATCATCTTTAGGTATATACAATCTTTACAATGCCCAGAGTAAATTATAGTCATTACTTATTTGTGAGCGATTATGATCAATATTACGTGTTCCTAGCGATTTTATATCAAAATTCTTTGATATTCCGAGTAGCATTTTTCCTGTCCAGTAATATTTACCCATTTTGGCATTTATCTGTCCCTTTTTTCGTAAAATTCAATAAATTGTTATATTTACTTCATTTGGAAGAAGGAATTCCGCTGGAAAAAAGTAAATACTTTTTCCCACTTTTTTCGAAAATGGACCACTGTGCGCCGCTTTGACGCAGCAGCCCGACGATACGCGCAAGAAATTAATTTTCCCGCCACCTTACCACCGACGTGGGTACGGCGGTACGGCAAAGATTACTGAAATCACTGTCAATGCTAATGGAATGATTAGACTCACCGATCAGTTTAGTCAATTTTCAGTTAAGACAGCGGGCCTTGTCCTCGCGCTTCTTCAGAACCACGGCGTAGATTCTCCTGTCAGCTTCTAACCAATCCTGGAAATCCTTGTCAGCTAGAATCTTTGTTAGTTTCAGATTCAGGTTGTAAGCTTGTAATTCTAAATTACTCCTTTTGGCATAGAGGGACACGATTTCAGAGTTAAGGGCTCTACGTTGTAAATTTACGAACATTTACTAGGGTTTCTTTTGTGGTACAAAGAGAGAGAACTACTAAATTTCGGGAAGAGATTGTGAAGCTTAGAGGTTTTTAGAAAACGGATGTCCTCGGCAATTTTCCCGATTTTTGTTTCCCGCAGATGGAACTTATTAAGCTCAGATGACTGGAAAGCAATAATTAAATCAAGGGATCCTTAGCGGGGTCTCATTAGCCCTTGCAAAGGATTCCAATTGGGTTGAGTGTGTGTGTGTGTGTCTGTGTTAGTCACTGGTGAGGAAGTAACATTCTCGTAAACCACCACAGGAGGGTGTTCTGGTTGAGAGGATGTGGTTGGTCTCAGCCGTGGCATTTCCGCACATCCGGGCGAAATCCGGATTTTCATGCCTTCACATCATTATCAGGTGTCTTATCATGTCACTAAGTCCCTGACGATGAAGCAAAGGCTCGAAATACGTAGTGTTATCGTTATAGCCACAATAAAAATGCCTTTATCGAACTAATCTTTTTGACCACCGTGGATGGTAAAAGTCTTTTTTTGCTATATTTGTATTCGCCCTCGAGATATTGACGTCGTTAAGGAATAAGTTGCACGTGGTTTAAATGTGATCAAAGTTGAGCTCTTGCGTTGCCTTTTTTTAAAACTCATCTCCAGTAATGAATCCACGAAACCTGACTCAGAAGATATATTGAATGGCTAATATCTGGGCCTTGTACAAAATTAAACTCCGTAGTAGAAGTCTTGGGATAAATGCTCAATTTTTGACATCAATATATTAGTAGCTCGCACATCATATGAGCTCCTCAAATTTCAGTTTGAGCTATATTTACCTGTTGCAAGCTCCTTGAAGCCATCAGGGCGATAACCCCATGGGTTAAATGTAAAATTCTTGTAATAATTCCGGTCAGGCATTCGAATATACGGTCCAATGATTATTTGTTCATGAAGTTTTTTAGTAGTGCTACACCGGTAATAGTCTTCTTTGTCGTTATAACCACAATAAAAAAGACTTTACCTTCCATATAAAGAAATTATATCTTCGTGATTCGATTGCTGGGATAAGATTATCTCTCACACCACCGGCGGCGCACTTATTCTGCGATGCTCTCATACGGACGTTACGATTGCGAGAGCGATGCGATTCGTTTGATAAGATTAGGCGAGTAGGTTAAAAAAATAAGTCATTGCGATTGACGGTGCTTGTATTTTTTAAAATTCCGATAAGAACGCATAACACCTAAGAGATATTTATTGCCCATTCTGTCTACATTTAATTATTTTTTTCCACGATGTCTAAGACCCCGTCTCCATTCTCCATTCTACTACCCCTCTCCAACATTTCCCAACGAATTGTTCAAGTACCCGACCGCAGTGAGGCGTTACCTCCCATCTGATTTCAATTGGAATATTAATATAGGAAAGGATTCAAAGAATAAATACTATCACAATATCGCTCAATTCAATTAATAAAATCCTTTTGATAATGGAACACCTCCAAGTTACTAAGGAAACTGTGAAATTCATATTATAATCGCCTATAAAGGAAATCATATTCGGTGCTACTCCGTGGATTTCCTTGTTAAATAGCAAAAAATAATTAGGATAATAATAATAATATATACGGTTCCAATACCAATGAAGGGAGACTTGTCCGATCCTAAAAACTACCGCCCTATAACCTGCCTCAACACTGTATATATACGGCGTTCACCTCCATCTTGAGAAACCTTATCCTCTATCACGTCCAGCCAGTTTGGGAGGAGTTATACGAGCAGAGGGGCTCAAAGCGTGGAATCGCGGGATGTAAGGACAACCTGCTCATTGATAGATGCATATTCCAGGATTCTATCCAGCGTAAGCGTATGGACTGGGTGAACTACAAGAAGGCATTGGACTCCACTTCACATGAGCTCATTATAGCCATTTTGAAGACGATGAAAGTCCACCCAGAGGTTGTGTCCTGCATCAAAGGCCTGTTACCACTCTGGAGAACGCGCTTCGTCCTGACCGCAGGCAAGCGGTCGGTTTCGACAGAGTTGGTAACATACCACCGTGGCGTTTTCCAAGGCGATAGCTTGAGCCCCTTGCTGTTCTGTAATTCCCTCCTATCTCTCTCGCTAAGGCTGCGACAAGGGAAATGATACATGAGCGGTGTGCGAGGTGACAGGAAGCATAAGGTCACACATTTATTTTAATGGATGACCCAAAGCTCTACGCTTCCAACGCAAAAGACCTTCGCGTGGCCCTGGACACCGCGGACACCGCACTGGAGTATAGTGGGGCTATAGGGATGGAGTTCGGATTGGACAGGTGCGCATCCATCCACCTGGCGAGAGGAAGATTTTCGGAGAACAAGGAAGACGTGCACCTCGCTGACGGGAGCGTCATTCGCCACCTCGAGGGCGATGACAGCTACGAATACCTCTGCGTTCCCCAAAACCGAATGCAGGAGATTGCAGCAGTGAAGGAAAGAATCACCGCCAAGTACAGACAGATTCTCGGGAAAATCTGGAGTTCTGAGCTGTCTGAAGGAACGAGGTCCTTGCCACGAGCATATTCGCGGTTTCTACACTGCTGTACACCTTCGGATGCATTAAATGGAACGTCAACGAGTTTCAGACCCTCGATAGGGGAACGAGGAAGATGATGACCATCTGCAGAAGTCTTCATCCGAAATCTTCCGTCGCCAGACTGTATCTCCCTCGCAGTGTACGAGGTAGAGGTCTGTTGAGCCTGGAGAGTCACCACAACAGAGTTGTCCTGGGCACAGCATGCGGAGAGCTCAAAAGCAGAGACCTCCTGCTCAGACTCGTAAGAGAACACGAAAGTTCCGGAGTTTCTCTTCCAGGCGGCCAAGAGGGCAACGGACGAAACCGGTATGGACTTTGACGTTACATCAAACGGTAGCGACGACGACATGTTTATCTTGTCGTCGCCGCTACCTCAAGCCGAGCCGAGCAGAAAGCCTTGGCAAAGCCGCAAAGCAAAGCAAAAGGCCGAGCAGAAAACCTTGCTCAAGGCGCATACCGATAAGCCCATGCATAGATGTTTCTATCGTAACATGGAGAAGCTTAGGCTATTGAAGGAACTGACATTTGCCTTCCTCCGCTCCGCTGGTCTAAAGTCATGAGGGTTTCAGGATCGTGTCATAAACACACTCGTTTACCGCCGCATTACATTCAAGACGGAGGTTGCGGACAAGAGATGCAGGGCGTGCCGAGCCCAGCCAGAGACTTTGAGTCACCTTCTCTCCGGCTGTAGTTATTACGCCAAGTCGGCGTACATTGCTAGGCACAATGTGGCCCTCCGGGTGTCATATTTTCATATCTATATTTCTCTCTCTCTCTCTCCCCCCCTCCGCATCATTGCTTTCCACAGTCCCGTCTTACCCCTTTTAAACCTCCCCAATCATGAGTTCTAACATCATCATCATTGGTCTTTCAATCCTAAGATTGATTGACTGCAGCCCTCCACCCTTCCCTATCTTATGCAAGTTCCCTTACCTCCTGGTATCTCTTCCTATGTACCTTCTTCTTTATTTTATCCATGAATCTATTCCTGGGTCTTACTATGGGGAGTTTCCCCTCTATTTTACCTTCAATTATGTTCCTCACAAACCCATTTTCTCTCAGGGTGTGTCCAATCCATCTTGTTTTTCTTTCCTGTATGGTGTTTCATAGGGTCCTTCCCTCTTTTGCTCTTCTGTACACTTCATCATTCCTTATTTTGTCCGTCCATTATATCTTCAGCATCTTCCTCCAGCACCCGGTTGCGAAGGCTTCTAGTCCGTTCTGGTTAGCTTTCCCAATGGTCCATGCCTCCGATCTATAGAGTGCCACAATCCACAAGAATGTTTTCACATACTGCATCCTGGTTTGTAGTCCTATCTTCTTTGTGCGCAACAGATGTCTTTTTACCATGATTACCTTCCTAGCTCGGGATATCCTCCGCTTCATGTCCGTTGTACTTCTTCCGTCCCACGTGATGGTGCTTCTGAGATAGGTGAAGGAATCCACTAGCTCTAGTTTGTCTCCTATCAGGGTGACTGCTACAATCAGCTTCTCTCTTCCGCATACAAGGAATTTAGTCTTCGTCCTATTTATTTTCATCTTGTATTCTTGGAAGACTTGGTCCATTACGTTAAGTGACCTTAGAAGATCATCGCGATTTCCAGCTATGACAGCGATATCATCTGCGAAGCGGAGCATGTTCATTTCTTCTACGTTTATCTTTATTCCGCTCAGTCCAATTTCTTGTACTTCTCGTATGGCCTCCTGCAAGTACATGTCGAACAGTGTTGGTGAGATGTTGCCTTGTCTTACTCCTTTGTTGATTTTAGCTTCTATCTGACTTCCGTCTCTCATTCGCTTTGTGACCACTTGCTTCCTGTATAGGTGGTAGATTATTCTTCTGTCGCCGTAATTCATTCCGAGTTTTTCCAGCAGTCTGAACATCTTGTTCCACTCAACATTATTAAATGCTTTCTCCAGCTCCACGAATGCGACGCACAATGACTTGTTCATATGTATTGTTTTGTCTACCATTACTCTCAGGCAGAGCATGGCCTCCCTGGTACCCCTGTTCTTCCTAAATCCAAAATGGTTTTCCGAGAGGCTGTCTTCAATTTTTCTTTCCATTCTTCGGCCAATAATTCGTGTGACTATTTTGGATGCATGTGACACTAGACTCAAGGTTCGGTGTTCCTCATCTCTCTCAGTTGTCTTCTTCGGTATCGCTAACATTACGCTCCTTTGAAAATCCTCTGGAAGTGTTCCGCTTTGGTAGTTCTTTTTGATTATCTCGTACAAGTTCTCGTTGGCTTTACTTCCGAGCGCTTTGGTGGTTTCTCCGTTTACGTTGTCTACTCAAGGTGCTTTGTTTTTCTTGACGTCTCCTACTGCTCTATCGAGTATTCTACTCCTCTGTGTGAGTGGGCCCTAATCTTCCTCGCTCTCGTCATTCATTAGGTTTTCTCCCAGCGGCGTCGGCCCTCGGTAGAGTTTTTCAATGTATTGCTTCCATCTATTCCCAATATCTTTATCCTCTATCAATATATTCCCGATGTTGTTGCTTCTCGTTTTCCTCTCTTCAAAATGTTTCTTCACTAGCTTGTATGCTGTTTCGGTTTTTCTCTTTTTCATGTTTTTGTTGACTTCCACACAGCAGCTTTCAATCCAAACCTCCCTAGCGTTCTTGCATTCTTAATTGACTTGGATCCTTAGCTTCTAGTAGTGGGTCGCCTCATCTTCGATTCTGGGGTTCTTGTATTTTCTTCTTTCATCAATTAATTTCCTAATCCCCGTCGTTATCCATGGCATCTGCGGGTCGGTCGTCTTACTCACCATTTGCTCCTCTGCTACTTCTGCTATTGCCCTCTTCAGCTCATCCCCTATTTTCTTTGATTCCCATTTCATCCTCATTTTCCAGTTTTCTGTCGACGGCTGCGGCGAATCTTTCTCTGTTTTCTCCTTCGGTCAGTATTTTCTAGTCCCATTTTGGTTCACATTTTATCTTCTTGATTTTCTTGTATCGAAGGTGGCTCTCCATGGCCACTAGGTAGTGGTTACTGGTTATATCCTCACCGGGATAGATCTTGCACTGCTTGATTTGGTTCTTGTATCAGACTCCGACAAGTATGTAGTCTATTTGGTGTCTGGCAATATCACCTGGCATCTTCCATGTGTACCTCCTAAGCGGATGGTGCTCGAAGAGAGTATTAGGTACTACCATATTCTTCTCATTGCAGATCTCTACCAGTCTTTCTCCCTTGGCATTTCTTTTACCCAGTCCGAAATATCCTTCTTTTCTCTCTCCTACCACTGCGTTCCAGTCTCCCATCACGATGAGGCTATCTTTTCCCTCCACTATCCCGAGGAATTCTTCAATTTGCTCATACACTCCCTCTATTTCTTCTTCCGTAAGGCTAGATGTGGGCATGTACACCTGCACGATCACTGTGTCCGTCGTCTCTCCTTCCAGATTAACCATCATAAACCTATCGCTATACTGCCAGATTGACTTCACTCTCATGTCCCATTCTTTCTTCAGTATGACGCCTAAACCTACAATCCTCTGGTAGTCTCCTGAGAATATCACTCCGTATCCTTTGCTCCAGTAGTCGTCTGCCCCCGCCCACTTGATCTCGCTGACTCCCAGGATATCTACCCCTAGCCTCTTCATCTCTATCTTCAGGTTCTCTAGCTTCCCACTCATCCCTAAAGATCACACTTTCCATGTCCTTATCCTGCACTTGGTTTCCCTGACTGAAGTACTCCTCCCAGGAGTCCTCGCCCGGAGATCCGATTGGGGGGCTATTTTACCTCCAACATAATTCTAGTTCTAACATAATCTCCCCTGAAGAATTCATATTCTGAAGAAATTTACATTATATCTAGACCTACTTACTACCCTGCGAGCCGCTGCATGGGCGTGTGGAAGGGGGTGTTAGGTCACTAGCCGTGTAAAGGTGTAAAAAAAGATGTTTTGGGAGGTTAATTGGGGAAGTGTTATACTATGGGCGAGTTTTAAGTGGAGCTCCGCTTTTATTGAGGTCGCTTATTGTGCGCGGAATGAACGAGTTTTTGTACCTATCTGCTCGGCAATGCATCTATCTTATTTTATCGCATTTGTCGGATCTAGAAATGTAGAGTGGTGTCAAAATGGTATTCTCTGTGTCGCCCCGAAACGCACCTGTTCTGAATTTCTCAAGCAAAGTCCAGCGCGCAGCCTCCGAGTCTCTATAAACGGGGTAATATCAGGAATTTCATAATGTAGTTTTCTTGAAAATGACGAGAATAAGGTGAAAAACGGTCACAATTAAGGGTGGAAAACGAAAAATGTCATAATTAAGGGTAAAAATCGCAATCGCAAAAAACATTTTACCTTTGTTAATAATACCCTTCCACTTTCAACATTATCCACCCCGTCAAGAGCGTTTGCGATGCCCGTTGACTCCTTCGACTCTCTCAATAAACTAGGCCTTGTGTTTTCCACTATATATTATTCTCCATCGTCCCTTTTCCAGAGTAATTTTCACAGCCAGTAATAATGGCAGTTACTGTGCAAGGCAAAACAAGATTTTAATCATTATTTATAAAAATGTCTTCATTGCTCTATAACTCTATCTCTAAATTTTCGGCCTGTTTGACCGATATACGTAGTATTAAAGTCCTCACATTTTAACTTGTAAACTCCACTTCTGTCCACATTGTCACACTGGTCTTTTGAGTAACATAAAAGTTTTCCAAGTGTAACAGGGCCATAGAATGAAATCTAAAATGTGTCACTTGGGACAATTTTCATTAGTTTATTGGATAAATCTCCTACAAATGGTAGTTTCAACCCAACGGCTCGGGATATTACTAATACCTTACCATGAAGTCAACAGTTGTGTGGCTTTCTTACTTCTATAGCGGTGAAGCAACGTAACTACACATTTATTATTGAACCCATTCTGGGTGGCTATGGTTATGATTACCTTAAGTTCTTTCTCAAAATTCGGGTCCATCATGGGAATATTTTAAAGCCTGTTTAACATGCACCGCAAAGCGGCAAGTTTATGGGCTCGATAATGTGAAGAATTATTAGGAATGGTCACATCCGTAAATGTATCTTTCCTGAAAATGCCAAAATCATGCTGTCCGTCTATGATTGAAATATTTAAACCTAAAAAAATTGATTTTATCACCCCCATTTTCCACTGTAAATTCAATATTGTCAATCAAAGAATTTAAAAGCATTTTAAAAGTTTCTAGTTGTTGTGAAAAACCCGTCGTTAAGCATAAAATTTCATCTACATAACGAGACCTGTAGACTATGTTAGACAGAAAGGGGCGTTTAGATTTAAAAAATTCAATCTCAAAATTATCCATGAAAATTTCTGCCAAAACGGGGGATAGAGGCGATCCGATAGCAAGGCCGGACTTCTTAATTTCCTTTTGAACCACAATTAGATTTTTTAATTAGTTCCAGGGCAAAATTAGAGGCTTCCTTGGTCGGAACGGAACCTTTATCTGGTTTCCCCCACCATTGTTACTTTTTATTACGTTACTTCCTCCCACACCTCTGTATGTTCCCTCCCTTACTCTCTCCACCCAACCTAACTGTGTTCTGCTAAGGGTTACATATAGAATCAGAAAGTTAATTTTGTGCCTTGATAATGACATAAGGTGTTGAAACCATGGTCAGTGTTTGTTAAAGCAGTGTGGAAATTTACTATCGAGTTTTCATTCTTACCAGTATGGACAGTAGGGGAAGATTGCTTAAATCGTTCCGGTTTTGGAAAAAAATAACTTAACTTAAAACCAAGTGGCTTAATATAAGTTTTTATTGTCGCTTCATATAAGGAAGTATGTTTGCTTCTCTCACAATCTTTGGGGAAATTTAATTCCAAGTTGAACTCGTAAATAAAAATTAAATTTCAAACCTTTGCAAACGGTGCGATTTATGCATCAGGTTTCCTAAATCGCACTACCAGAGGCCATTATCGGAAATGGAATGTTGCAACGACTATAAGACAGAGTGGTAAGTTTTTTCTAAAAGTGTATATATTAGAACCATACACATAGCAAACGTGTATCAAAATACCTGGGGCATAAGGAATGAAAACAGGAAAAGTAACAATAAAGCATAACTGACATTAAGAAAAGATTTAGACATTTCCAGCAAGAAAATAATCTGTAAACGTTTAAACGAAATTTTTGAGTCCTTAGAAGATATTTGAAAGTGTTAGAATAGTCATTTCATTTCAGTTTTTAATGAGTTCTTAACGTATAAGTTTATTTGCATCTGTCGCCAATGAAGAAAAGAAGAACTTTCTTCATTCATGTCCTCATGAATGAAGAAAAGAAGAACCAAGTGGAAAAGTCCGGAACACGATTCTAGTACCCATTTATTCACCTCAGACACTGCACCATGTTTTCCTGTAGAGATACTTTACACAGAAATCAAAACCATTCTATGTCACTTTGTTTTCTAACTTCGTCAAAAAAATTCAGCTTCTTCAGCAGTAGACCTCACAGGTTTTTTCTTTTTGAAAGGTTTTTTTTGTTTTCCTCTTGCTTCACAAGCTTGATATTTTAGAATTGATGTTAAGATTCTTGTTTAATTTTTTGTTATCTGCCCCTTATTGCCCTCTCCAGCCTGTAATGAGGTTGAAGGATCGCTTCTTTTAGCAAACTCGAATCTTCTTAGCTTATTAGCCAATTTCTCAGATTTTTTCTTATGTTTCCTCCAGCTTTTTCTCGTAGAGGCTGGAATTAATGGTTCCGCTCTTTGTGGCCCTCCCGACCTGCGTCTGGTTTTGTTTTTCCGGGGTTCAGCGTCAGTAAGGAGCTTATTTCGGAAAAACTCTTAACGTAACTCCTGGGAGAATATCCTTCCAAGATTTGGGACCATATCTGCATTGTTTTCAGCCGATTGGTGATTTCTTTTGTACAGTTTGAAAGCCAGTCTCATCCATATTATAAATACGAAAACCATTTAGCTTATTATCATTAACAATCATTTGCACGTAAAAAATGGTAGATTCTCTCTTTTTTGAATCCTTTGTCTCTATGAACTAATATATTCTCCGGCATAGTTTTGGGTTCTGTTTAAGAAATCCATTACTCAGTTTTTTTTACCAGTTATTCTCTTCTCTTTGTTGAAAGGGTTGGTTAAATAAGGGTTGGTTTCAAGAGTCCGAAAGGCTAGCTTCCTAACATCAACTAGCGTACCCAAACAACCAAGCTTCAAACTGCAAATTAACCAGAACGAATTACTCCTCTGCTTTTATTGGTAAAGACGACTCTCTTCCATTAACTGCAACATTCACTACACGATCCAAGCTTGTACCTACTTCTCCTCGGCAATGCCGCAGAAATGTCTTGTTTGCAATTACGTGTTTCCTACAACATTTACTTAATCTAATTTTTCCCTCCTTTTATTCGTTCGAGGCGGAATTCATGTCCTCAGAGGACAAATTGACATTCACCCTTTTCACTTCTCCTATTTTCTTCTTCCCTTCCTCCGTTTCCTATAACTCGGCATAAAAGAACGAAAATAAAATTTGAAGAAGTCCAAACTTACACTCGTGATTTTGGCATTGGGGCACGCGTAGTTTCCCAAATCGCACCGGTACACAGAGACGTAGTGCGAATTGGGAGCGACCGCCATTTTAAAAGGAATCATCCCCCTTGCCTGAACACGTAAGCATACCACACTGGTAATGATGCTAAATGAAACAGAATAAAATGCAGAAATATGATATGTAGCTTAAGCTAAGTAAATACAACTAACCTGTTTTCTACGTTCTTGTGAAAATACGAAAAAATAGCAGAAGAGACACTTCTTTTATAAAAATCCACGCACGTCGCACAAGACTTGTCACAACACCGGTGGCCACAACTAAAGTTAAGTGTGCTTCGGGATGGAGGAAGTTCCAAATCCAGCCGCTAGAATGCATCAAGTCCAGTACATTTGTTGGATCTTGCATTGGTTTCTAGGATAGTGGTGCGACTTGGAAAGTGGTGACTTAAGCAACTCTCCCCTACAACGAGTACAAACGTATGAGTCGAGCGGGTGTGTTGTTAAGAAAGTGAGCCGGGTTTCTCCATTGATAACCATGAATTAAGTGTTAAGAAGTTAAATTTCAGAATGTCCAACAATAATTTTAAACATTACATTGAGCCCAAGTGCACCAACACTACCAGCAATGCCCCGGATATGCATTTTTTTTACTATTCCCACTACATGGTGAGAGACGGTCGACGTGGATAATGGAGTGTCAAAGAAAAGACGACCGCAAAATCTACTGCACGCGTCTGTGAAGATCACTCCGGTGCAAGTAAACATGCTGAATTCCATTAATGAGCAACTTAAAGCTGTTATTCAATTTTTTCCGAGATATTAATGTCAGTTATTTCATCACGCTTGAAAAGTAGATGACTGCATATTTGATTACGTTACATTGAAAGGTAGTATGTATGTATGGCCTACCTTACCATAACTATCATTTATTTATTAAGGTGTGATTTATTTCACTTTAGTTGTTATTGAATTATGCGTAGTTATTATTTAATAAAAAAGCATACCTCTCTCGTCGTTCACATGCTTATTTTAAGGAAGATCTAGATGATTACTGGGAATGGTGATTCATAAAATGTAGAACAAGGCTCAAAGGGAATGCAGTGCCATCAAAATTTCCCTGCTAAAAGGAGTTGAGCTACCAAGATTTGTGAGAATAAGTGCCTTAAAAAGGAAGCGGAAGGGGAATTTTGAATGAGTTGTGACGAGATAAGTTTTACTGATGATAAAATATTTCCACCGCAATTCTGGAAATTTGAAATCGGTTGCTCCAAGGGGTAGCTTAATTCGATCTCATTGATAGAGAATTTTTATTGTCATTATATGAAAGGCGAAGTTAATACCCAATGCTCACAGTATTTTCCAGGGAATAAAGTCACAAAAAAGCAGAAGATGCTGATTCATTGGATGGAAAATCATTGGATTTTGAAGTTAACTTCTCATCCTTACGCAGCGACTCTCAGCATGAATATACAGATTACTTTTATTTATATAAGTAAATATTGCTTCCGTTGTTTCTTAAGGAATGTTCTTTGAATCAGCTTTCACAAATCCTGGGTCTATATTTCTTCATAATTGTGATAAATAACACTTAAAAAGTAAGTACACAGAAAGTTTTGATATAGCAACAGGTGTTCGCCAAGGTGATGAGCTATCACCACTCCTTTTTAATTTGGCAATTGAGAAAGCCCTGGAAGATGCTAAGCAGTCAGTGTTTGGATTAAAAATTGAATCAACAATCAATGTTTTAGTCTTTGCGGATGATGTGGCACTGGTGGCAGAGAGGAAGGGTGATTTTATAGAATTATCAAAAATTAAAGCAACGTAATCAAAGGAAGTGGGCCTTGCTGTAAACCAAAACAAAACCAAATATTTATTTGTCTCAAGAAACCCTGTGAGGGAAGAAAACTTGATGGTTGGGGAAATGGAATTTGAAATGGTCAGAGAATTTCAATTTCTAGGAGTGAAAATAACAGCAGACAATGTGTAGACAAAAGTAGGATTGTGTTAGTATTAAAAAGCTATCGGGCTCTTGAAACACTGCTTAAGTCAAGAATGCTATCAAGGATCACGATGATAAGAATATACCATACTATAATCCTACCTGTTTTACTGTATGGAGCTGAGACATGGGCTCTGAGTAAAGACATGGAAAGGAAGCTGATAGTGTTCGATAATAGAGTGCTTAGGAAAATATGCGGCCTAATAAATGACAATGGAGTGTGGAGGATTAGAAAAAATAGAGAACTTAGAATGCTGTATAAGTTCCCAGATGTAGTAGCTCTAATATAAAGTAGAAGACTAAGGTGGGAAGGGCACGTGTGGAGGAGCCAAGAGTCGCTTATAAAAGCAGTGTGTGAGGGCATGGACGATGTCCACTTGGGAGACCAAGGTTGAGATGGCAAGACCAGCTTAGGAAGGACCTAGCAAGAATGGGAAGGACACCACAGGAAGCGGAAAACAGAGAAGAATGGAGGCACATTGTTGACGACGCCAAAAACCTGCTGAATTTTGAACAGCCAAGGAGGTAAGGTAAGGTAACACTTAAAAAACTCAATCGCACGTACGACGGAAAGGGATTTAAGCTATCACCGGCTATCTCGTCTAGGCCGCCACACACGCTGCGTTTGACGTCGTCATCACGCCTGGGGAACGAGAATACGTCTGGAAAAAGCGGATCCGGATGAGCAGCCGAAGGCACACTTGCGTAATGCGTAATTTCTCAAATAACGAGATAGGTGATCGGATTATTTTGTCAGCAATCGATTATTATAAGACTTTTCAATATTTCCAATCATTGCATTTAACAAATGATGTGGTACGAAGTCACTCGCACGGGTGCATATACACCAGGGTTGAAATTCGCCATGAAAAAATCATTTGACTAGACCGGGATTCGAACCCGGATTCGAAGGCGAATTTCGAGTGGGGTTTATGCGAACTAGATGTTCAGGCCTCAAGTCTACATTGTAGCACATGGGGCGAAGTCGTGCTTACAAAGCCACTGTCGCGATAAACCCAAAATTGTCGTTATTAAAATGACGAAATTGACAAATTTCCAATCATTGCATTTAACAAATGATGTGGTACGAAGTCATTCGCATGAACCCTCTCGAAATTCGCCTTGAAGAAAAATGGCTTATCAGTGTAACTGGCTAACACACATGACCGGCAATTGGGATCTCCGGGTTTGGATCCCGGTCAAATCAAATGATTTTTTTATGGCGAATTTCAACCCCGGTGTACTTTCCAATGTGTTATAACCACTTCTAACGTAAAGCAAAAAAAATGTATGGAGACCGTAAATCTCAGGCTGTTTATGGAAAAAAAAGTTGCCAGCCTCCGAATACATTTAGAAAGACGCATATGAGGGTTAATATCGTTTCATTTCTTGGGACCGCATTCCACAGTTGCTCATCAGTCAAATAGCTGCTGTGGTGATGCAGTGACTGTTTCTTATGCCCTCGTCAATTGCTCCACACTTTCGATACGAATTTGAGCGATTCATTGTTTGTGATTGTTATGTATTCATGCCTGTGATAAATACGCCATGATGGCTGCCAGAAATGGAGATATTAAGATATATTAATGAGATTATTATTATCACAAAACACTACTTATTTTCTATTTCAATTCGATGTGCTCTGCTTGCCGCGTCTCATATTCTCACTGGGCATTTGTATTGGCTGACGTCAGATTTCAGTCAGCCAATTGTAATTCGATTTAAAGTGGGCGAGCTAGCTGAGCAGAAAAGCTACTTTATTTTTGTTATTTTTTCAAATATGTGCAAAGAAGTCGTCATTATAACGGATTCGGTATCAAATAATCCTTTTCAACATTTTAGTTCACGGTTTAAGTTTAATTTTTTATAAAAAATTTACTGAGGGGCGTTCCGAGTATACATTTTAATTCACCGTGCAGACAGTAATGGAAATGACACTAGAATGAAATTTTGCTTTTTCCCCCAAATGAAGGTTACTCATAAAGAATAGCCAAAGGTTTCGGTGCAGCGTTCGAAATTTAGACCAAAAAACGTCGAAATGTGTTGTTTTCGAACATTGGATCCAATGTGATTGCTTGGTATTTGCAAAAATTAATTTGCAAAATTTTATAGAGTTTAAAAATCGTTCGTCAATTTCGTTCGTTCGTCACCAAATATTTAGTCCCGGCATACCCAAAATACGTCCATAAATGTGTTATTTCGCTGGTAGAAGATACTTTGTATATACGTATGCAATCGCACTATTAGGATATATATATATATATATATATATATATATATATATATCTATCTTCTATCTATCTATATATATATAAACGAATGTATGTCTGTGTGTCCTGTATGCATTACTACGCTGTTCATCCGATCGCCAAGAAACTTTGAGAAGTTGTTGAGTACACTCTTGCGAAGGTTTATGGTATAAAATGTTTTTAATTATCGCCCCCCTTCCCCCCCCCTCAAGGCCCTCTTAATCTTTCGAATACTTTTCACGCAACAACGCCCGACGGGTAAGCTAATAATCCTAACCTCAGTTTTAATCCTACCGTGCTGAAATTTTGCCGAGTAATAGTTCAAGGCAGGAGGAAAGTTATAGGCTACTTTAAAATGATCTCAGGGCCCATAAATGTCCCATGGCCCTCTTAGGTGGGCCCTTTAGGTGGGAGTCTCAGGGCCCTTAGATGGTTCGCGGTACGTATCGGGTTTTGTGCAGTGGTTTCATTTTTTACTTCTTTAAATTATTTCCGCTCAAGATAGAGAGTTGGAATTTTTTAATTAAATGTCTGAATGAATGAAGTTTTTAATTCTGTCAATTAATTATCCTTTTCACTTCGAAATTGACTGAAAATTGCGTTTTTAGCTGCAGAAACACATATTTTTCAGTGAAATCAACAATACCATATTCGCTTGACAACCAGATTTCGGTTATTGCTGTTGGAATTCATATTTCTTAGTTGAGCCGATTAGGAATTCTAAGCATTGGAAATTGTGCATCGGTTAATTATTTCGTTTTTTAAAACAACTTTAACTAAAGATATAGAGTTGAAATTCATTTTATCGCATACCCGAAAGCATGATACTACTAAAATTAGTGGTATCATGCCCGAAAGAATGAAGTTTCTCTCTTATTCAATCGATTTTTTTACGCATTTTCCTTGACAACCAAATAAACAAACAAAAATAAACATAAAATCAAATCTTAATTAACGAATCGCCAAGAAACTTTAAGAAGTTGTAGAGTACACTCTTGCGTAGGTTTCGAAGGTTGAAGGTATAAAAATGTTTTAAATATCGCCGCTCCCCCCCCCCCCCCCCAAGGCCCTCTTAATCTTTCGAATACTTTTCGTGCAACAACGCCCGACGGGTAAGCTAATAATCCAAACCTAATTTTTCAAATACGATCTTTATTTTAACCAATGAGAGATGTTCTTATTTTAACCAATAGAAATTGAGAAACCATTGAATTGTTGTGCGCTCGCCCCTGAAGGTTTCTGAATTATTAAATCCATTTTACATTAGGTGGAGCGCCAGTCGTTTCAAAATATTAGTGTTGGCACGCGAGCTTCGCAAAAAAGCGAGGAGCGGCAATCAAGCAAGCGAAGCAGATCGTTTACGAGTTGCTCAATCACGTGCATCAGAATCATATTAGTGAGACATTATTTGTTTTAAAAGGAACGTAATTTATTTTTGCGTAAAATATATTTTGGTGCAGTGGTCTCTTTGTCTGATTATTTTAAATTCTTGCATTCGATTTTCGTATATCCTTCGCTTTTTCCTAAAATTGTACATTTTAGCTCGAAAATCTTTAATGTTTGTACTGCTTCAGCAAAATAATATTTTATTAACTTGGAAGCCCCAGCATAGGCATGGAATGGAAACTCATGGCATCATTTGTACGTTACAAATTTCTGTGTAGGTACGAGGAATTCATTGGACTGAGTCTAAAAGTCGTTTAGGGACCAATTTTGATTCCGGAAAAGATTTGTGGGTCAAACCATGAAAAGTATAAAAATCAGTGGGAATTCAGGATGGAGTATTTTATTTTTCAAATTTAAGTAGGTAATTGGAGGAATTTTGTACATGCCAATGTGTGTACTTTTTTCATGTTCAGGAATCAGCATACTTTGTAAGTTTTGCTCAGAATATTTATTGCACGACCGGTTTAGTTTACAAATTTAAGGCTGAAACTATTGAATTTGTTGAGTGTGTACTTTTTATAGGTGTGCCTGCTAAGAAAGAAAAAGAGGCAATGCAACGCATGCCGGGCACAGCTAGTATATATATATATATATATATATATATATATATATATATATATATATATATATATATATATATATATATATTGCGAACAATTAGGCTACGTGTTAAAATAGCCTTAAATATCCAAAAAACTGAATTGGTATGGTGTGGTTCTCTCACTTTCATGTGTAGATGTAACTAATAAAAATTCACAGGTCAAGTTTCACCCGAATCTGGTCCCAAACAGATATAGCTCTAACCACCTAAAGCTGCATTGCCTTCGACTTACCTGTTCGCCCGTCCAGATGGCGGTGGCGTCCTCCATCCCCCGGCCCCGCATTCCTGCGCCCGTCACCTCTCCCACGAGGGCACCGCGCTCGTCTTTCGCAACTACCGCACACTGCACCCGAACCCGATTCTTCCTTCGAGTCAAGAGTTTCCGCCCTTCAAACGGCACGACGCGAGGAGTTCCCACACGCCGACCTTTCTCCTCCATCTCCTCCCCCCTTGGCCTTCCGTGCCAACCCACAGGGAGATATTAACTCTTTCTTGCTTATCACGAGGAAATATCGAGGCTCGAGCGATTTATGTAGATAACGGTGGCTCTTCGTTGAGGTCTCTCAATCAGAGTTCTAATCGCCGCCGATCGACGACTCAACCCAATGAATAGAGAGAGAGAGACGCAAATAGACTATTGTGTTGCGTCACTATTCTCGTTGTTCGCCACAAGTTATGGGCGTATCCAGGGTGAAGCTGCTTGCCCCCCTTAAACGAGAAATTTCACTCTAAATCTGCTATACGAATCCAGACAAGATGATGTCCTCCCCCGCAAGTATAAATCTACAGCTACACATGGGTGTCCTGCACCCCTCAACATAAATCTTGGCTGCGCCCATCCTACCAGTGGGAACGATGGACGCTGTCAAAGTATCAAGAGATTACATTATCCGCTGACTTCACGATTGGGCACTGCTGTATTTACACCCTATCCTATTGCAGGTTAGCAGGGCAGAGTTAGCTTGGACGGCAGCGCTGAAACGGGAGGGTATCGGAAAAAGGAATTGGGAGTGGAAAGTGATGATTAGAAAGGTGCGTTTTTAAAGAATCAGTGCCTTGATTTACTCTTGTCACAGGCAGTTTCCATTTAAGGTGTGTTAGTTAGCGTAGGTTTGGAGACAGCAGCGCTCTGATGCACATACGAGTGACAGTGAATAGAACAATGGATGCCGGCGAAACGAGCGGGAACCTGCCGGCAGACAACGTTCTGCAGGTATACATAACCAAGGCCGAATGTTTTGTAAAAAGTTTACTAATTCCGTCAGACTACATATTAAAGAAGTAGGCATCTCCCCTCACAGTCATGAAAAACTGCACAGCTCCGATGGCACCAAGAACGCCTTTATTGAAAATCAATAAAAAAACAAGTATCGAGGATGCCATTTTGAATCTCTTACCTCTCAAAGCGCTTTCCAGCTCTCGTGCACTCCGTACCCGTTCTGTCTTGAAAAGCGCCGCCATATGCGCAGGGTTTGTGAAAGAACAATGAGCGACTGCCCTGTTGTGTCGTGAAGTAAGCGGCGCATCGAAGAAAATGGAAAACACCCACAGTCGTGCACGAGGCGCGGTAAGAAAGACATCCGTGACCCATCTAGAGGAGTATAAAGGTCTCCTATCGAGAGAGTCGGAGGCTTTCCATCCTGCTTTTGTCTGCCATGTCTGATCCACCGACGCACACCTCTACTGCCTGACCACCAATTCTTATTTTATTTCGTCTCCAGATTTAGTTCCGGGAGGTGTGACACCTTTGGCGGCGCTTCAACTGGCTCGGGAGAAACGCGGGGAGACGAGGGTCTGAAGAAACTGCCAACTTCTCAAAGGTTCGGAGTTTCTGGCGAAGTATTAGAGCCGGACACAATTTAGTACTATCTTCATTCCGGACCTTTGAGCATCATGCGAGAATCTAAGAGACACCCTGAGCAGTGAAAGCTGACACTACGGAAACACCTTGGCAAACGACACCAGTCACCATTCAGTAAGGCAACTTATATCGCACGGCAATCCTACGTTTGAGCTTCATCTCTTGGAAGAAATCATTTATATCCTCGAATTTGTTTTGTGCGACAGAATACGGGTGTCAGAAAAAATAAAAATTGTTCTACTTTCCAGTACGCCGGTTATTATTGCGAGTCTGTGACATGATTAACCAACTTTTTTTAACCTTCACTTACAAGCGCTCTTGTCAGCGCTCATCTGCTGCACGATAGAGCTGTCAGACATCTTAAACACCACAATTACTAATCCCGTAGAGCGTTGTTTTTTTAAATGTAACCGAGGCCCACCATGTGAACACTGCAGATCTGTGTCTCAGTCCACAAAAATTACATTTTCTGCCAAATCAAGCCGAGCTTTGAACGGTTAAGTTCTACATCAATAAAGTGCGCCCAACTCCAACAAAGGAGAATCGCATGTACATTGGCAAAATACAAGGCATTTACTTTTATTAAGATAAAACTGCATTAGAAACATAATAATGCGTCATGAGACGATGGGAGGTTATGCTTATTTCAGTAAGTAGTTGACAAATGAAATAGTAGAAATTAAATATTAGAAATTTGATCTCGCAACCAACAGCTAGCAACAAACGCTCGAAGGCGAGGAGACGCTCAATCAAAATATATGCATAAACTCAACGAAGTCCGGTGAGATGTTGGGGGACATTTTTGCTAAAGAGAATAAAACTGATTAAAACTTTGCAATGTCCACTGGATTTTTTATTGGCACGACGCGTTTCAACGCTAATGCGCCATCATCAGTTACCATCTGGTACATCATCAGGTATTTATTTATGATGGCGCATAAGCGTCGAAACGCGTCGTGCCAATAAAAAATCCAGTGGAAATTGCAAAGTTTTAATCAGCTTTATTCTCTTTAAAATATATGCAAAATGAGCGAAGATGTGACGTTGAAGCTTGGGCAGTAACAGCAGTTGATTAGAGAAGATTTGAAAAAATAAAGTTGTTGTAATGTAGGAGAATGAAGAAGATCATGTGGAGAGAGAGAAGGCCTACCAAGAGCCGTAAGGAAATATTTGGTATAAATTCAGCTCACTGGAAAGAACTTACTGTAAATACCATAAACCTAGGAGGGTAGCTGATGAAGTCGGTTACGATTGCGGAACGTTTATCGCACCGATTTATGGTGCTGTCAAATAAAGAACTCCCTACGCTGCTATTCATTGGCCACCACAACTTGCATTGCAGGGGCCGTTGCCACTTCAAAATGTATATCCCCAGCAAGCCAGCCTAGTACGGTTTGCAAATGATGGGCTTCAATGACGCTAAAAACAGTTACCTGCATAATGCGTATTTATAGGCGGGAAAAGACTGATGGATTAGATTTGTCAGAGGAAGACCAAAAGTCGTCGAAGCCAACTCATTCTGTTCTTTGTCTCTCAGAGCCAATCTTGGGGTCCCATAGAAACATCACAGCGGATAATTGGTTCACGTCTATTGAGCTGGTAGAAAAGTTGAAAGGGAAAGGACTGTCTAACGTTGGCACAATTAGAAAAAATAAAAGCAAATACCTAGAGAGTTCGGGCCATCTAAAGGGCGTATAGGGCCTATAGGCTCTTGACTGTACGGTTTTTTCCATTAACTAGACGCTAGTCTCCTATTCCGAAGAGAAATAGGGCTGTTTGTTTAGTTTACTCAGTGCACCAAAGGTAGAGTGACGATAATGAGTCAGGGAGACCAGAAATGATAGTATTTTATAACGAAACCAAGGGTGGCGTAGATACATTGGATAAAATGTGTTGAGCTACTCATCTACATCTACATACTACCCCGTGAGCCGCCGCTTGGGCGTGTGGCAGGGGGAGGTACGTCACCAGCCGTGTAAAGACGTAAAAGTTATGGAGGTGAAATGGTGACATGTCCTATGAGAGTGTGTTTGGAGGAGCTTAATTTCTATTGTGGTCGCTTATTGTGCGCGGAAAGAACGAGTTTTTGTACCTATCTGTTCGGCAAAGTATCTCTCTTATTTTATCGCATCTGTCAGACCTAGAGATGTAGTGAGGAGTCATGATAATATTCTCTATGTCGCTCTGAATCACACCAGTTCTGAATATCTAAAGCAGCCTAAGCCTAGCGTGCAGCCTCGGAGTCTCTAGGGGCTCCCACCTTAATCCCTCTAACGGTTGTGTAACACTATATGTTCGTTCGTAGCAGTTTTTAACGAAGTGTGCTGATTTCCTTTGTATTTTATTAATGTTTTTGGTTAAAGTTATTGGACCAGGTTCCCATATGCTCGCGGCGTATCCGAGGTGTGGCCTAACCAGAGCGAAGTAACATCTCTCTTTTCATCCGAGGACCTTCCTATTATACGTTTAACAAAACCTAGTTTTTATGCTGTGCCGCGTATGTTTCGTATGTGTGTACCCCAGGATATATCAGAAGTTGAGGTGATTCCAAGATATTTTACTGTATTTGAAGATTTTATGTTTACTCCACCCACGGTGTAGGTATTGCTTTTGTGTGATGACTTTCGCAGGAAGTGAACTGAAGGTCATCCAGCCGAAGGACAAGTAGGTGGCCAATGGCAGTGTTTTTCAGATAATTAGATATTTCCTTTGCTCTCGGGGGAGCTTGTAACCCCTAGAGAGCGCGTCCCCAGGTGGCGGATTGGGGAAAGCCCTCACCGGTCTGCATCCTGATAGACCGGCGGGTTGGTGGGAAATATAATACCACCCGCGGACCAACAGGCGGGGGAGGAGGAAATCCTTAACTGTAGTGAAAGCAATCCTCCTATAGGAGTAAACCTAGAGAAAAAATCCCGGTTGGGGGTTGAGGCGATGGGCCTGCAACCCATCACTCGCAAAAATTCCCAAAAGCAAAAAATCCTCAAACAAAGCCTCGGAAATCGGATAGGAAAAATCGAAAACGAATGAATGCGCGAAAAAGGACTCTGAATTTTGGAACATGGAACGTACAAAGCCTAAGTGGATAAAATAAACAAGTTTTCAAGGAATTAGACAACTATAACATAGATATAGCTGCTTTAACGGAAACAAAAAAGAAAGGAACTGGAAATGAAAGACAAGGAAACTACTTACACTTTGACAGTGGAGTAGAAAAGGGAGAAAGAGAGAGCGAGAGCTGGAATATCAATTGCTGTACACAAAAGATGGAAAAATTAGATAAAAAATTGGGAAGAAATAAATGAAAGAATACTAAGAATGGAAATAGAAATATGGTCGTATACTTTGGTAATTGTGGCAGTATATGCTCCAAATGATGATGTAAATGCAACAAAAAAAGGTGAATTTTTTGAAGAATTGTCTAGTATACTCATGAATATCCCGGACAGAAAAGAAGTGGTAATCCTAGGAGACATGAATGCTAGGACAGGGAAAAAACAGGAGAATCAGGTAATAGGAAGATATGGAGAAGAGACGCTGAATAATAATGGAGAACGTCTGATAGAGTTATGTGAGGCAAATTCTCTCCGCATAATGAATGGATTTTTCCAACACCGGGACAATCATAAATACACCTGGATACAACCAACGAAAAAACTGAAATCCATTATAGATCACCTGATACTAAGACAAAACACCAACTTAAAAACAGAAGATGTAAGAGTTCAGAGAGGGGCAGAAATAGGAAGCGACCATTTCTTGCTTAGAGCAAAAATATATGTGAAATACAGGAAAACAGTACCAATAGGAAAAATCATGAAAACAATAGAAGACAGAAAAGAAAAGGAAAGAAAATACAATATCGAATCATTAAAGGAAGAATCTATAAAAGGTCTATTCAAGCAAAGACTGGCAAATAAAATAGGACAAAACATAGATGGAAATACAGAAGGAAACGTCGTGGAGATGTACAGGTTCTTGACGACAGCCATTCATGAAGCAGCATTTGAATCACTTGGCGAAAAAGAAGCTAGGGCCAGAAAGTCTCTGGATTATTGGTGGACAGATGACCTAGCAAAACTGGTGGAACAAAAGAGGGATTTATATAACAAATGGTTATCAACCAATGATCCTGAAGACCGTAAGGAATATGCAAGAAAAAGATACGAAGTAAAAAGGGAAATAAGCAAAGCAAAAAATGAAGCATGGGAAAACAAATGCCTAGAAATCGAAAGATTTATAGGTGGGACAAGGACTAAGATGGCATGGAAAACAGTAAGCGAATTAAAAAAGGAAAATAAAACAAAAATTAACATTGATATGATTAAGATGGATGAATGGGTAAAATATTACCAAAATATGTTCATAGAGGACAGAACAGAATTTATGAATATACAAACTGAAACAATTTTAGGGAACGTAGAAATAAAAATACAAGAAGTTAAAGAATCACTTTAAAAAATGAAAAATGGTAAATCCCCAGGTCCGGGAGGTATTCCAGTAGAGTTATTAAAAAATGCTCCTGAAAGTGTATTAGAAATATTGACGACAATCTTCAATAGGTGTTTAATTCACGGAGAGGACCCACCAAATGAGTGGAAGTTGGCTTACTTGACATCAATACATAAAAAAAGGTTCAAAAAAGGAATGTAAAAATTATAGGGGCATTAGTGTGACGGCCACTTGTGGAAGACTGTATGGACGAATTATTAAAGAGCGGTTAGAGCATGAAATAACTATCGGGGAAGAGCAAAGTGGATTCACAGCAGGACGATCCTGTGTAGATAACATATTTACATTAAAACAACTAACAGAAAAAATAAGAATAAGAAACGGGGAAACGCATCTGGTATTCATAGATTTAGAAAAGGCCTACGACACAGTTCATATCAAAAATCTTTACCGCATTCTAGATGAAAGTAATATAAACGGAAAATACATTATAGCAATAAAAAATCTTTATAAAAACCTAGAAACAAAAGTAAAAATAGGAGGTCAATTATCTCCGTCAATTAAACCCAATAAATGAGTAAGACAAGGGTGTTGCCTATCACCCACTCTTTTTAAAATTTATATTAACGAAGCTCTGAAGGATTGGAAGAAGAAATGTGCTGAAATGGGAATAAAAATAGACGGAGACTCACTATATACATTACTTTTTGCTGATGATCAAATAGTAATTGCAGGAGATAAGTACGATGCGGAATATATGATGAGGAAATTGATAGAATAGCCAAATGATCAAATGGTCCCTGCTATTTAAAATATCAAAATGCTAATTTACCACTCTAATAAAATAAATAGCGACCTCACTGCCAATGAACTCTGGATGTTTAAACATTAGCAAACATATCATTCGGCCCCGGTGGAGGAGGGGTAAAGTCCTCGCCAGCTAACCCTAGGGTCGCGGGTTCGAGTCCCGCCTGGGTAGAATATTATCTGCCCTGGACATGGGTGTTTGTGTCTCGTCTGTTGTTAGTGTTATTCACCCGACGTAAATTGTCCCATTGTGCTGTATTCGGGGTAGTTAAGATAAATAAATAAATAAATACTTCAGCGCGTCTGCCACTCCAGAACTCAATGTTTGAACCGCCAGATTAACGTTTTGCTCTTAGTTCCAGAAGCTCACATGAGCTCCAGACAATTTGTTAGCGAATTTCATTTACTCCTTCACCTAGAAACTGTTCAGCCTTTTAATAAAAACCCATTTCACATCTCCTTCACTAGAATTGATAACCTCCATGTCAGCCAAAATACTTCTTGCCAGCCTTACGATGTGACAGGAATCTAAAAATGGAACAATATCTTATCCAATTGAAGGCTGCTTAAAAAATGTTTTGAATTCAGTATTACAGAATATAAAAATTGCTCCCAGCATCTTTAATGTTTGAACATAAAAAGATGTTCCATCGTATGTCATGGATGTATTTGGACTCTTATTTCCTCCAGTATTATGGCACATATCTTAATCATTTGAGTTTGAATTAATGCTGTTATTTTGTCAATGAAAAAATAGCCAATAAGTAGTTTATTACATCCAAGCACTCGGGCACAATTTTTCAGGTTTGATTTTTTAGGCAGCTAACTTTAAAAAAAATAAACAAAATACTTCTGTTAGAAATCCTGGCGCACTACTGATGAAATCAGAATCCTAATTGTTCGGCAGGGTGAACTCGAAAAGTTAAAGTCTGGAGGGAATTGACGGAATACCGGAAGAGGGTGAGTGGTAGACGATGGCGGTTGATCAGTGTACTGGACACTTGTTGGCATTACTATACAGTGCTTAAAGTGTGATTCCGAGTTAAGGTCTGAGGCTTTCCCGGCGTGAGATGTTGAGGAGCTCTATCCCGGAAGTCCACCGGGTGAGAGACTGCACAGGTGCCGACGTTTTGATGGCTGAGTCGTCCATCGAAATGACGGCACCCATGAAGTCTCTCACCTGGTGGACTTCCCGAAGAGAGCTTCTCAACATTCAATCCAGAGTTTCACCTCCAGTTGGCTACACTATCTTTTTCTTCAGTGTAATCACGTAATCACTACAACGTCGCCAAATCACAGTTGCTTCGCCGTCCTGGTTAATGATATCCTCGAATAATTAATTTCAATTTCTCCGAAAAATATTTGAAGGTAATAATCCGTAGAGAAAACGAAAATACATGTTTTTCGACTTTTTTTCTCTAAAATAGCTAAAAAGTCCAGCAAAGGGGTGAATACGGTGTATCAGAGTTTTATATGTATTTCATGTTTTCTTCGTTGTAGTGACTGTTTTTCTGGATGCCACGGACTTACCAAAGAAAAGAAAGTTAAATGTAGCAGGCGATACCTTGTGGGAATGAGCAGGCGATCCCTTGTGGGAATGAAGCATTGATAGGATTTTCAAAAAATGAAGGACGCTGTGAATAATTCCGCACAGTTTCATTACACCGGCCGGATTTCGAAAAACGAATGCTATTATAAAGGTAAATAGGTTTATTTTTGCGAGGTCATATATGTTTCAGCAAAACTTTCCATTCTTAAACATCATTGAATTAAACATCATTGAAACATGTCATTATCAAGGCAAATAGGTCAAAGACTTACGTGCACTTTAGACTTAATCTTTAATAATTTGAACACAGAAAAAACACTAATAGATACACTCTTCCCCAATGTCATTTAAATAAATCACGAAATTATTCTTGAAAACGGGCCACCATAACGCGCCTCCCTCCCCACCAAAATACAAAGAATCACAATAAATTGACCCTTCTCTACAAGGCTTCACCTCGAGCAAAATATGCGAGAATAAGGAAAAATGACCCTTTTTTTCCATACGGATTCACCTCAAACGGAATGAACAAGAATAAGAAACGACCCTTTTAATGAAATATCTACAGCAACAAAACCCGGAATAATGAAACTCTTGACGGTGATTGCAATAGTGACACACTGACAATTAGGGCTTTGGGTGATGGACGAACAGAGTTCCTTGATTTTGGGACTGGGACAAGTTGAAGAGTCTTGATCCTTGGATGAGATCACCTCGGGATCTCGGGAGTCGAAAGGGATAATCGAGTGCGTCGTCGTTGTGAAGGGGAGGGCGAGCAGAGGCTCGTGACTAGCTCACTTCTCACTCGCACTAAAAACGGTTAATATAATCGGGAAAACCGTTTCAAAACCAAAATATTGTAGTCCAGTCGACAAACAACGGTAAAAAAACTGATACTCAGGTTTCAACACACGCAAGAGCAAGGGAGAAAAAGCTAAAAAAAAGTGTACCAAACTATCAAAAAAACGCTTTTGTACCGAAAAGCTGTGGAAATTTCCACCATTACTGCACCATTTCATATCGTGAATGCAGTTTCAATCGTAGACTACGTCTCCGGAAAGCACAACATCCACGTACAGAAAGTGTAAATGAAAAGAGAAGTCACTTTATGCTTTTCGCACTGTTTTATTGTTTCCGGCCATGGTTTCGACAAAGATTTGCCATTGTCAAGGTACAAAGTAACTTTTTTATGTCCATATATACCAAACTGAGAGTGGTTGGGGGAGACAAGGGGAGGGAGGGTGGGGGAAAACAAAGAAAGACAGTCATTATTCCCCAAACATTTTCAATGGGATTGAGGTCCGGTGACCGAGCTGGCCAGTTGATTACATCTATATTTTGATGCTGGGCGAAGAAATTCCGGGCCGCATTGCCTGTGTGAACCGGTGAATTGTCGTGCACGCCTCACCTTCAGGCCCTATCTCCGCTGCGTATGGCAATGACCCTGGACCAACGGCGGTTATTGCTCCCCAGAAACTTACGGAGATGCGCCCAGACCTTCGCTGTCGAAGTATGTTGATCGGTTCATACCTAAATGATGAACGAATAGGATAAATTATCATGAGAGGTCACTGCTTTAAAGTAACGAATGACAGTTTTTATTGCTTCAAAGGTAAAATTAGAGTTAACCTGAAATCTTTCGTCTTCTGAGAGGCGGGTTATAGGATTAGCCCTTAACTAATTCAATAAATATCGTTGAATATGCGGCAATTTACCTTGTTAGGGGTGGGCACCAAAGGTGTACCATTCCATCTTCGTCCGAACGGAATGTTTTCTCGACGGAGAAAATGACGAGACCCCAATATACTTGCCTGGGTATGTCTAAATGCGCAGCTGCGAAATGCATACGGCGAGCTTTGTGCTTCTCGGTAAACAGTGGCTTCCTTGCCGGCTGTCGGTGGAAGAGCCCCCTCTCTCGGAGGCGACGCCTTACAGTGTCATTGCTTCAGCCTATTTGCAGCTCTCTTGCAACCTAAGCGGCGCCTCCAGCTCTCAATGGCTACTCCAGAAGGGCCTGGTGAATTCTGTCATCATCCTTGATAGTTGTGCAGCGAGGTCTTCCAACTCTTGCTCGACTGCTGAGGTCCTCCGCATTTTCTCTTGCTCGATGCACCCATTTAAAAACGGTATTAGGATGAACTCCAAAATTGCTGCCAACATCTGATATGGAATGGCTGGCTGTTACCATCCCAACCATTTGCCCCCTTAAAGATACCGAGGTTTCGCTCTGATTCCCTCACGGCATTTTCGTAGGCTAAACCGACAAATCGGTGAAGGGGTCGCCAGGTGCTGGTTGCAATCCAAAAAGCTGTGTCCAAAGTGGTGCGTAGGTAAATCAGGATTGTAGACAAGCCAGACGGTGCGTAGGTCGATCAGGATCGTAGAGAAGCCAGACGGTGCGTACTCAAGAAAGTAAAAATCCGGAAACAGCCGAAGGAAGAAGCAAGCTAACACGCCAAGTGAATCTACTCGGCACTAATGAAGGTTCTAATGAATTCTTCCACCATTATATAGGAAAAATATGTGCTTAAAAATTCAAATTGCGTCGCCTTTCCAAAATACCAGCTCATCTTATAGTATTTAACTCGAGCATGGGAAGGTATTTTTCTCTGTGCCCTGCGGAATGCTTCTTCCACATGTCTAAAGAGAGAACTCCCCACAAGAATAGAGGTGAAATGATCGAAGAAGTCAATTAAATGGGATATCCGCATGGTATGATTGATAAACTTAGATGCTGCGCTAACTAACGTCTTTTTGAGAATAAGCATTTGTTAAATAACAAGGCTTAAGGGAGGCACTGGTCCAATTGCTCATCCCTGAGGTCAAGAGCAAATTATAGGACCGTCGAATACTACCATTTAAGTTATTCATCATCCTCATTAAAATATTGCATAAGTTCGATCACTATCGTCGTTATAATCTTACTCTGATTTATCTTATTGATCTTCACTTAAGATCTGAAAGGCTCGGCTCGGCTGAATCTTATAGTCCTGCAATGAAAAGTTTACGTGCAATTCACTATAAGACAAGTCAAAAACCACATTTTTTAAGGAAAAACCTGTTACCCTGCCTGATGTTATATAACATTTTCGCATGAAAATACAGCCCTCCAAATAGTTTTCTTTATCAATCATACGGCTGTAGCATTGTTCTATTCTAGCAAGTATTAACTGTGTTACTAGGATGAGTATAATATGTTTGGTTTCTCTCGAAAGGAACGTAACAATAAGGGGGAACACGCTACTATTAAGTAGCAAAAATCTATAAAACGTTCACAAAAAGGAAGCATTATTTATCGCAATGAATGTAAGGAAATACCATAATGCCTACATTCATTTAGGGAGCAGCACTAAAAGTATTACGATGAGAAAAAATCACACAAAAAAGTGACCCGTTAAAGTAAGATTAATAGCAACCAGGAGTTCTGCGTGAACTTGTACAGTATTAAATTAAAGCCCCTGTCAGCATTTCACAATCCCAATCGATTGGAATATTCTGATTTTTTGGAGATGATTTCTCAAATGTATACTAAACGTTTACTGGGTTCGTCTGATCGCGGTAACGCAGAATTAGTTTATTAATTACAAAATGAGAAATGTTAGGCTCACAGCGGTATCGATTCATAAGGATACACACCACGAAATCACTCATTTCTTTTCAGTGCTTCTTTCTTTGCGTACTGGGCGATTCGTGTTTGCTGGTTAAAGGCTCGTATTTCATCTTCCTCGGCCTCTGTTCTCGAAAGAATTTTCGTCGTGGTTCAACCAGTTTGGAAGGTCGCAGTCCCATTCAATTCGCTCTTTGGGACTAACCTCTCTCGCAAAGGCCTCCAATCCGTGCACCCCACGGAGTAGGATATCCTACTCCGTGGTGCACCCTATGCACTTACGCCCTTATGCCCTATCCTGTACTTCACGCACTTTCTGCTCTTAATGTAGCCAGCGCCAATGTCTCCCAGTGTCCAATGTCGGAACTATATCAGAACCGCCTCGGCCCGTAAGTTGGTCTGTGTACTTCTTCCGCAGACCGATGAATTGTATTATCCTTTCGTCTGTCCCTAGTATATCAGAAGAACATCCATTAGTCACTCAGAATAGTAATTTATCGCAAGACATCGCATTGGAAATTCGCATTATTCGCGAATGGGAAATTCTTAGGGCGCAAAAGGGCTCATCGGCATACACTTAAGCTGTGTCCCAATTCGCCATTTAGGCAGCTAAATCGGCAGATTTAGGGAGGACGCCATCTTGAAGTGTGTCCCAATTCGTTAGGCATCATGGGGGAGCGGATTTAGGTGCCTTTCTCGGGGGTGAAATTTAGGGTAGATGGAGTTTATCCTAAATCCGCCTCCATATTGAATTTCCCATCATGCAAAGCGATGCATGCGCCAGAGAAAACATTCGTCGTAACCATTTCCTCCCCCACCTACAAAAATAACACACGACTGTTGTGTGATCCGAGAGAAAAAGTTGCCTACACTTCAATTTGAAAATGTCCACATGTAGCAAAACTCAGGAGAACTATCTGACACCTTAATGAAAACACAATTGAGACTTGAAATAGAAGCGGGCTTGTTATATTATGAATACACATGCCTCACTCAAAATGTTAATACGTAAATAAATAATTTTTAAAATGTTAACCATAAAAAGAAAGTACAAAAAGCTGTCAAACCTTTTACGAATACTTAAACGAGTCTCTATCTACTATTAAAAAAATACATTAAAAATAATTAAGTAATTAGCATGTGTATCTGATGAAAACTCGTCATATATTACTCAGCAGCCCCGGCTAATTTACATTTTCGATAAAGGAAATAATTGATGTAAAAGCACACTTCCCGTAGTCATAATCAGTGTTACCTATCTGTCTTTTTATAAAAAGAAAAATCCCTTTGAGGAATGATAAAATTAAGGGCTGAATAATAAATATCAGCAGGTAGAAGTGGATTGACATCAATTCAAGAGGTTACCTCTGTTTTGTCACAGAAAGTGAGGTCCAATCTCATGCATGGAGTTAGAGGATTTGTTAATTTGTAATAACTCAAGATAATTGACTGTCTCAAGTAATAATTTGCTGTGGGATGATTTTAGCTGACTTCTTATAATAAGTAAATATTTATAAATGACTGAGCAATTACAGTTAAAATCAGCAATATTATAATCACCAAGTTATAGATCATCTCTTTATTAATATACAGTTTTGATACCTTAAATTGTATTGCAATGATTCTCACAAGCAGAACTATTGGAATTTGAAGGGAGATACATAGCACCAAGTGGGTGAATAGCATGCATATGTGATAAAAAAATGATTAATAAATGAACACTAGACCACTCATACAAACTGAGGAACTCCTACACACTACGACAATCCCTTTTTAAGTATTCTACCGGTGAAAAGAAGGTTTGTTGAAAGTCAGAGAAACTCCTGGAATTCAACACTTTCTGTGTCCTATCAGCCTAGTATAAAAAATACCAAATTTAGCTTACCACTGAGAATTCAGTAGTACACTATACAAAACACAACTTAGAATTTAATGGTTAACAACTAATAATTCCCCAAAACTAATAAACTTGAAGTAGTTACTGCTGAAAATGCTTACTAGTAGTGGTGATAGTTGATGCTTGAAATGCCTAACAACCTGCCTTGAACAATATCTTCTAGGATTTTCAATAGCAATTATTACACGACCGAAATAACTTCTCGTTTTAAACGGTATTTTTCCCCAAGCAAATGACAAAAGCTATACCTTTAGTTTAAAAAAAATACGAATTTACCACCCAGCAAACCTACACTAGCAGTATCACTACCAATGGCAACTTAAGATTCTTAAAAATTGGAAAATAATTACCAAGATTATTCCCAAATTGCAGCCAAAAATAGCCGAAGGGGCCTATAGTATTATAAATATCATCATAAAAACAGACCATCGAGAATACATCTACTATCCGCGATTACATGTATCACGGATATAATGTTTATTTACCTCAGATCCTTTTCATAATTCCTTTGTTTCTCATTTCTTCCCAGCTCAGTAGATGGTGTTACTTGCGAAGGTTGTCCCAACTCGAGCTCACTTTGCCCAAGGTAGCCAAATATTTAGCTAGCTAACCGCATCCTCCCTAATGCCTAACGAATTGGGACACAGCTTTACCTTCTATGTGCACTAGCGCCCTAGCCATGATGCGCTCTAACGGATTGGAACCGCACTATACGACGTCACATCCGGAAAATGACAATCGAAAAGAGCACATAAGGGTACGAAGTGTGCATAATATCGGATTGGAACACGGCCAAAGATTACTACCCTTACCTCTCTCGCGTCCGTCACTTCCTCTCCTCCACCGTCTCCCGCCCCCCACCCGATCACCATGACTACGGCGTGATTCCTTCACGGAGGGCCAACGCAAGAAAAATGCTCCCGTGATTCGAGCTCCGACCGTGTCGCGGCGCAGCGGAGCCATCCACATTTACTTTTGCGGTTAGCTTTACATTAATGAGTCAGGAATCCCGCTACGTTAGGAAAACCAATGGAAAATAATAACAGTTGAACTTTCACTCTTATCCTCATGGATTGAACAAGAATTACACATATTTTGTGTGAGTCAAATATTAGACGAGGAAATAAAAAGCTCATGATATTTCACTCCTTTATTGCTTCGCAAATGCCGACATTCAAAGAGCATTGACTGGAACACCCAAAATGACCCTCCTTCGAAGCAGTCGTAGAGGTCAATGTTTAAAGAAGCCAATGGAAATTGACAAAATGTATAAGAAATTCCATTAATGTCATAAATGCAACCACTTCCTTTTCCCCGTTTTTTTGTCAATGTATTTTATAATCAGTGCCTTAATTTATGAAATCACAACCAGGAATTTTTTAAGGAAACTGCTTGACCTCGAAGTCTTACTTAACACTAAGCACTGTTTTTCCAATATATGTACAATTCATAAATGTAATATGCGTGCCAGCTTCTTACAATTACAGATTTTTTTAAAACCCTGCCAATTCACCAAGTCATTGGAACTAGAAAAATTATACACTCGAAATTAGAGGAATGCAAAGTTCAAACGGGCCGAATTCCCATTTAGGTCTTCTTACTGATAGCCATCTGAATGAGAGCACTTCTGTCGAATTTTCCGCCATGATTTTCTGGTAGCTGGTCAACAAATGCAACTCCTCCATGTAAGTGCTTGTAGAAAACTTTTCGTTCTGATAGAGAGCATATAAAAATGATAGTTTAAGATTTTTACAGTGGAATTACTTACTTTATCTCTAGGTCTACACGTTATGTGATTTGGGAATTTATTTTGATGCGTTACTTTCTAATGTCTTACATTCTTATGTGCTAAGTTAAGGCAAATAGAATTTACTCTAAAATATACCCGGATCTCCACACAAAAAATAGGAAATCATTGACTTGAGTACTTGTTAAAACAAATACAGTGGTAGCCATTTCATTCAGAATAGCTATCCAAGTTTTCAAGGAGTACGTTTCAAGGACACGTATGTACATTAATGAGTCAGGAATTCCACTTCATTACGCGAAATCGGGAGATCCGTGGTTCGATTCCCGGTCCAGTCGATATTTTCCTCTTGGAATCTGTCATCTTTACACGTTCATACCACCATTGTGTTCGTCAACTTTATGTCTTCCCTTCCACTTTCTTTCTACATTTCTGTCTGAAGGGGATCGGGCTGGTGTGGGGGCTAAAGTACTCACCTACCTCACAGGAGGCCAGGGTTCAAATCCCTACAGAGTAGGACGTTTTTTAGGGGAAACCCGATCCCTACTTGGGTGTCTTGTGGAGGGCACTTCAACTACAGTACTCCGTCTGTCGGATGAGACGTTAAACCGCGGTCCCCTTGGCGCCATTCGTTAAGAGCAGGCTAATGCCGACGCCCTTCCTCCCTTATCTATCCCTTATGGCGCAAATGACCTAAGCCGTTGGTCGCCTCGCCAGACATCCAATCCAATCCTATCTGTCTGAATATTTACATGTCTTTCGAAGGCAATTCTTCGTGGTGTCATGGGATAGGGGAAACAGTATTGCCACGAAGAAGCATTTGTCAAAAGACAAACCATGCTTCCGCACATGGGTAGGGACGGGAAATTGGGAGGATGGGTCTTTAAACGTGCACCGATGGTTATTCATTCTGATATTGAGTGGCGTAATACATTCGCCAACATGGAAATATGGACACAGTTTGCATTGTAGTCCATACCCTACGTTATGGGAGTCGCAAGAGCCGAAGGCTTTGATGGCGAACGGAGTCTCTGTTTTAGGACTCAGAAAAGAGGATAGGGAGCGGAACATGTTGCACGTTTTGCAACGTGGCTAGTTGCAACTCTGTGTGGTCGGAAGGGGAGCGTCATTCAACCGACCCTCCAGTCAAGAATTAGAGCGGAGAAGGTTGGATAGGTTATGTGGACGTCTGAAGAATACTGTGGGGCATTTTGGGCAGATGGTGCCTTTTTTACGTGGGGTGAAATTAGCAGAAGAGGGCAAAATCCGTTATTTTAAAAGTGGCTCGGGATAATATCTGTTGGTTAAAGAATTGTGAAGCTTACTAAGGTATTCATGAAGTTTTTCTCTATAATTGCAAATACGGTGGCCACGGATCGACAGTGAATAAGGAATTGAGTGCTTTGTGTGTTTGGGATGGCAGCTGTTGTAATGCAAATATACTGTTTGAAGGCTTAATGTGGACCGAAGCCTCAAAGGTGTTATTATTCGTGATGGAAATGTCGACGTCTAGAAAGGTGATTTGGGAAGAAGAAGTGGCCGATGTGAAGCAAATGGAAGAGAACTGATTCATAGAATTTAGGAAATTCGTCAGGGTATCCTCGCCGTGGGTCCAGATGATGAAAATATCATCAATGAATCTAACCCAGAGCTCCGGTTGTATTTCCTGGGTGGCGAGGAAGTCGCATTAGAGCTTTCCCATGAAGAGGTGTGAATCAGTTCTCAGCGGAAAAATAGCTTGTCTTTTGATAAATGCTTCCTCATGGCAATACTGCTCTCCCTACCCCCCGACGCCCCGTTAATTGAAGTACGCCAGAAGGAACAGGCGATTATCTGGTAAATGAAATCGTACGCCACGCCTGGGATAAATAAAACACATTAATTCCACGTTTCCCGTTAGATTCCCTTAAACCCCCTCCCCCCTTCACCCTCATTTCGGAATCACACTTCGGCCCTCTCCCTCTTTCCGGCCAGACACGAGAGGGTAAAAATTCCTTTTTGAAAAACAGTTCATGAACCAACCCTCCGGCCCCCAAGCACCCAGTAGGAAAAACCCCTTTCCCTTCATCCCTCCCCTTGCCTACCTCCCCTTTTACCTCTATCCTCACCAGTCAGCAAACACAACATTTGTATTTTTGTCGTGAATCGCCTTGGAAACGGACGAAGATGTCCGAAAGCTCGCTCAGTAAGTGCTCGTCTCTTTGTTGTGCCCCTCCCTCACCTTCCGACGCCCCCCAATCTTTCCCGCATCCTCCAAACTACTTACCCTCTCTCTAAATCTAAATCCTCCCATTTCTCTAACATTCCTCCCAGCCCCTGCGGTCGCCCCAGATGCAAGACCTACCCCTTCCTCATTTCTAAACCCCTCCCTCCAGGTTCCGCGCCTTCCCCCTCCCACAAGCACCGCACCCAATGTGATGTATATTCTTTTATCCAGTATCCGTGATGAATTCTATGATGGATTGACTTCCGGACCTCTCAATCTCCGTTCTCAACGGCCACAGATCCTCTTGCAACCCCTCCTCCCAACATTCCTCTCTCCCTGTACCCACCCACGCCTCCTCTCACAACAATAAGTTCGGCAAATGTTTCAACGTGGGCATCATAGCTCAGGCGCGTAGCTAGACTTCGATTTCGGGGGTGTGTTTTCCGAAGAGTGATTATACTGATGGATGCCTACCAACCAGGGGCTGGTCGTATTCGCCTGATTCCATTGAGAAGATGAATGGTAAGAACTTCCCAACGAATAGAAACAAGAAAGAAAAGGAAGATGCAGCGAATAACGAGATACTTAAAGGTGCGGTTAGTCATAGATGAATGCAATCTTTTTGTTTTGTTCCTGTTTCCATGCATTACTCTCTTATATAAGAGAAACTGAGATAAATGAAAGAAAGTGAATAATATGACTACTAATGATAATCGTTTCCATACAGCACAGCATAGCCGAGTCACGGAACACAAGAGGAATATATTAAGATGGACCCTTGTTTATGTGGCAAACGCAGGAGACACAAAATCTCCAGCATCTGTCGCACCGCTTAGAAGATGTCTTGAAGACAAACCTACAGAACCAAAGGGCCGAGATCCAGAAAGAACGCAAAATTAACATACATTCGGCCAAAAAAGAGTTAGGTATACTAAGTGCATGTTATTTAGTCTTCCTTATACCATTTTTTGCTTAAAACAACAAGACAGAGACAGAGTTCTCTAGAGAAAATAGAGTTCTCTATTCCCTTGTGAAAAAGACTTAAGCCTCGTCGAAATATCAGGAGATTTCTTGGAAGTGTTTTTTCGTTTGTGTTTCTATATTTTTGGTCTGCCTTCCTGGGGTCCAAACAGAGAGAGAGATGGAGGAAGTGGATAGTATCACAAAAATAGACGATCACATTAGTGGTTCGAAGATGGAAAGATGATCGATTCAAGATTGGTAAAAAATCGACTGGGCCGGCAATCGAACCACGGACTCCCTGAAGTCGCGTCTGGTGTTCAGACCACCAAGCTACCCAGTCTACTAAGAATCCATTTAAATTGGCGGGAGGTTTACATGAACGAACCATCGCCGTGAACAGTCATCGTTTCTCCTCGTCAACGGTTATTTGGAGCTGCGTTCTAGAGTTCCACCTTCCTTTTGTGTGTTTCTCTACTGAGATGCCTCAGTGCGATTCGTGTGGCCAAATAGTTAAACGCTCTCAGAAGTCAGTTTGTTGTAAACATTACAACACATCGTTTAATACTGTAACAATCAGAGTCGGAAGAAGACCTGAAAGCAGTTGAAGACCTTAAGCAGTGGGTCTTTGAAAGCTATGGAGTCCGCGTCGTCAACGCTGGTGAAAGGAAAAGACGGGTTTACCAGCTCACGTACGGCCTGTATGAAGCTCGACATAAGAATCTTCGGCACCAATGAAGCAGGTACTGGCTAAGATCTCGGCATTGCAGAGTGAACAAAGTGAGTTAAAGAAATACAGCGACAAAGATTTTGTCTACAGGATCCGTTGTAAACCTCGCAGTCCCTCTAAACCCTGATCGATTTTTGTGCGTTTTATGCGAACTGAATTAGCAGCCAAGTCCTTAAAAGCCCGGAAGGTGATCTCTCCCTACAAGCCCGGAAGGAAATGAGATCTCTCGCTCCGTGATCTTAACCTGATCAGCAATGACGAAGGTAACGTGAACGGGAATGCTCTAGCGAGAGATCTACAACACAGTCATCAATTTCAATATGTATGGGTTGTTGGAGAGCGTGTGTACGTAAAGAAGAACGAAAGTAGTGCCTAATAAAATATGCATAAAAATGCTATTGATATAGAAAATCTAAAATGACGTTAGGATCATTGTACACGCAATATAGGTAGTAATACCTTTACTGAGTTCTAAAAAAATGTCAGAGGTATGAGAAGCAAATTGAATGTATTTAATTTATCTATGTACGAGTTAGATTATAATGTGTTGTTTCACAGAAACTTGGTTAAATTCTAGTGCAATGGATTCAGTGTTAAACATACGATAAATGGTACGTATTAGGTATACAGAATAAATAGAAATTCACAGATAACTGGTAAATCATTAGGTGGTGGTGCAGTGACAATGATCACATACACGTATAAATCAATAAGATTACCTAAGCTTGAGACAGACAATGAAGATCTCTGGATGAAGTTATCTATTAATAATTACACATCATTGTATATATATGTGCATTTTCTACTTCCCTTCTGATTCCCAGTCGATCTGTATGAAACATTTTTTGATAAAGTAACACATAGTAGTGTAATGGGCCAAGACGTGATAATTCTAGGAGACTTCAACTGTCCGGACCAAATGTTCTCTCAAATTCAAAACTGCAAACCTGTATGTACTGAATTGGGAGGGCTCTTCAGTACATCTGGACTTAATCAAAAAAATATAGTTAAAAATGTAAATTTTTCTATTCCCTCTCTGTCCATCTCTCTCACTCTCTAAGACGATCACGTCACCCCTCTGGCCCCGTGTAACGATTATGTTTTTGCTAAATAAAACCACTCTTTGAAACCTATTTGAATCCCAGAGTGTTCTTATCTCTCGTTCATATCGACGTCAAGGGCAAGAATCCAATTTCATCTTGTTGCGTAATACCTAGTTTCACTCGGAGGAGGGAAGCCTGGTACCGCGGCACGACAATGTCCCACAAGAGTGGCCAATAGATGGCCCTGGGGCTGCACTTCACCCACCGGCAGAGAGTGATTGACAAACAGAAGGCGAAATGAAAGAATAACTCAAGCGCACGGACAGTGGTGAAATACAAGAAAAAGATACAGAGGCGTTTAGCCAAGGGTAAAAATTTGTTTCACGATTTAGTAAATTTAAGAATTTTAAACTCCAGTGGGAAAGAATGATCTTACCTGCTACATAATTCTTTATATCATCGTCCGTGGGATTAAAGCCAGGTTTGAGAACAACAAATGCCCAGGCAGCTGATGTGGTTTCAGGGTCAGGAACGCCGACAACTGCCGCTGACTGAACAGCTGGATGCTCACATATCACATTTTCCAACTCAAATGGTGATGCCTGGATGGTAAATTATACCCATAATGATAGCTATATAATTTTCCAAGAAGAGATAAGGGAAGTTAATGAAGATGACAAACCGTCATGAAAGGCTGTAAGGTATGTAAGTAAGTAAGCTCTGAAAAAGCTATGAGCAATGATTAATTATGATTAAAATTTTTATCAATTTTCAAGGAATGGAACCACCTGCGATTGAAAGAGACAGTAATTTATGCATTGAATTCGAACAATTTGCAAATCCCTCGGAATAAAACTTTAACATAGACAATGACTTTTGTCCCCAAACACGGGAAGCTTTCTATTGACATGCCATTGGATTATCTCAGCCTAGGGTTGGGTATTTTCAGTGGCACACTGCCCAACTGACAATGTTATCCCCTCTTTTTCTTCACTACACATCTTTAATTACCAGATCATAAGCATGATTTCCAAGTATTTTCGATGATTGTAATGAAAAGGTTTACATTACTCTTTGGGCTAAGATGGCATTAAATTCTTCATTATAGGCATTACTTTGAATGTCAGCAACCATTACAGAGGAACGTTCCCCGGTGCCAGAGGATTTGGCATGCCTAACAAGAGTGGGGATCCTGGCATTAGAAGGACTGATAATAAGATACCAAGCCAGGAGAGACGGGTTTTACTTGGGAAGATAAGTCAGTTTCAAAAGACTGCTAGTCATGTTCCCTTGAGTAACCGCAAGTGGCGCCAGTGAACTTGTAAAAACCCTAAAATGCTTGTTTGCTTCCCAAAAGAGCCTTCTAGAACCTACGCATTATTTAATCTTATGATGACCCTTTTTGTTTACCTGCGTCACTTTTCTAAGGGATAAAATACATCCACTAAGCACCCATTATGGTTACAAGGATGTTAATACACAATATTTAAATATATTGAGAGGCAATTGGTAGCATCAGGCGTAACTTTGTGGAATCTGTTAACAGTATAATGATAACACTTAAGTATGTGGAATAACAAAGTTATGTGTTATCATTATATTTTGAGGCATTTCAGAGTTATTAGAATAAATACTTTATTCAGGCGATCTTCTATTGGTGAAGATAACTATATTGTTGTGATTCAGACTAGTTCATTGGTTTCGTTTACAACATTACTAACACATTTCCTATTTGTATTTTCAGGTAATTGGCCAATAAGATCAAAATTCAGGCAAATGCCAAACTATCCCTTCATTTTCAACCATGCCACTGAAACCTACGACTGAACAACTTCTACTTACGCTCTTCGATGGAAATATTATTATGATGCAAAAATAACAAGGAAACTTAATATAAGTCATTGTCTCTTAAAATTACCCACAATCAATGAACACTTACATGGTGCATTCCATACTTGAAGGATAAACTTTTGCTTCCCAACAGGTACAGGTGGCCATTTTCGTCGAAGAAGCCAATATCTCCAGTGTCAAGCCAGCCATCGATGATCCTCATCGTACTACCCTAAGGACATAATCAGGCAATCACATGTGTAACTAATTGCATCCATTACACTCGTACACTGCTGTTGCACTTTTGATTGGCCTGAGAACTAAGTCTTTGAGGGCAAAGAATACGCTATCTTTTTCAAATGAAAAGCCAGAAATTTTGCGGCGCCAATTTTGCTGCTCTTTAACTCTCTAGTTCACAAGTACTCTGATTCATGTAAATAATTCTACGTAAAGAATTCTAGGCATGAATCCGCAAAATTCCAGCTAATATTTTTCGTATTTTCCGAACAATAAAATGAACAAAATTATGTTTAGGATTAATTCAAAGATCATAATCTCAAAAGGCTTAATAACGATGAAAGAAAAGCTGGAAATATTTTGCAACACTCGAACCCCAAACTTCGAACAGGAATTTCCCGAAAAACGTGTGTTTTTATTGCCCCTGTATCCCTGTCAACACCAAATTCAGTATCTTTCGCCACTAGGCTCCTAACATTTTGAATACGGCTAAGGTATACTGGTATACTATACGGTAAGGACACTGACGGCCATGATAATGCAACATGGATTTTCCTGCAAAAAAAACTGAGTCATGCAAAACGCTACGTGAATTTTAACGAGAACGGGCGATTTTATTTACCTAAACCCTGGCCCCCCTCCCTCCAACCAACCAACCCCTCCTTGGAACTATTTAATCTGCTCTCGAGATTGAAAGGGACTCCGTTGCCGCGTAAGGAAATGAAGTGCTGTTTATTTCTCATTGGACGAACCTTTAGAACTGGTGCTGAGAGATAAAATATTTTTAGAACGAGAACATTTATTAAAGCGACTGTCATGCCGTTCCATTATGGCTTTTCTGATGAATAAGATAGTGCATTCATATTAAACACATACAGCCCAAGGAAATATCAGCCAGCCATATTTCTGTGAATTGCGGAACCCAAAGAATTCTTGCGTTTGCAATTTATTTTTCAGGTGTAATCATGTAACAAGTTTTGATAACTTTTGGTATTTTGCCTTACACATGTTCCCTTTTTACTCGCGGGACACAATCGCTGAGCTGAAGTGGCAATACTAAAATAAAAGGATTGGCTATGAGTGTTAAGAGGACGCATCTCACCCTTCGGTAAGCAATAGTTTGTACAAAATCCACCAGATAGCGACACCCGCACCCGATCGAGGCGTTCCGACGTCAGGAACCTCTCACTCCAGGATTTACTCACGCTGAAGTTAGCAGTCACCTCCAAGTAAGCTGTGTCTTAACGGGTTTAGCTAAAATGTCTTTCACTCGATGTCAGACACCGAGTGTCTTAGTTTAGACAGCTCTGAGAGCTGTGTCGCGACACCAGTGTCTCTGGCCGCAGTGTCCCGTTAAGACGGTCCCGATCCGACCGGTCGCGACACTCCGACACTGCTCCATGAATTTCCAGCAGTCTGAATTTTGTGTCGCGGCAGCCGGCGGTGTTTCAGGAGCACGCTAGCTTCGGAGGGCACGGCTGCAGATTCGCATCCACCTCAAAAAAAGCTTTGAAAAATGGTTAAGTGAGTTATAACCACAAAAATCTATGAACACGCGCCCTTTAGAAAAATGAGACCTCACATTTATATACCCTCCCGTTTAGCGGACACTGTAGTGGCTTCAATTTTAGCACTAAAAAGAGAGAAAACAGCTAAAAAATAAACAAAGATTCACAAGTGAGTGCCCATTAAAAAGACGTGACATTGGTTCCTACGAAACCTTGATTTGCGAGTGGGCTGCTAATGATGGAAGGTCGGGTAAAAACTTCCTTCGGATGAGCACAGAGGGCTTCAATCATCTACTTTACAAGGTATTACGAGCATTAGTGAAGGCTGAGACATATATGCAAACACCGATTAAAGCTAATGTGAGATTGGCCCTCACACTTCGGTTTCTTACAACAGATAATTCTGCTAATCTTTGAACGGAGCCAATAACACTAGTACTTTTTTTAAATATCGCAACATATGATTAAGGTGCAACGGTGGGATAATTTTTTTCAGTATGATTTTTAATCTTGTTTAGATAATCAACTACGTCAGTAGACTATTTCGTCAATCTGTATGGGTTGATTTTCTTCGATAAATGTTTTTTTCTCTCAATTATGCATAGTTCATTTGGTTTTACGGGCGAAGTTCATCTCAGAATTAATGAAACCCTTCGCTCTACCATTTCAATGTACACAATATGTCTTCCTTATTGTAATTGTTCGAATTTTACCGAAGAGATCAGAAATGGAAATATAGCAAAAATTACTAAAATAAGATTTTTGTGGAAAAATTTCCTTCAATTTCCACCTTACTCAATGTTTCCACGCAGGCCTACGAGAATTCAGCGAGAAACTTCAGCCTGTCGAAAAATTCCCACAAGCTACCTCCTCCATCTCCTGTTCCAGATCCGGACTTTTTCTGTTGTATTTCTCGGAGCTAATTGTTGAACTGGGTCCGGAGATTTTACCATTTTTGCAGAATTTCATCTGCCGACGTTGAATCGCTGGCAATATATTTGAACACAGTACTGTTCTTAATACGAATTTTAGAGTCCATATTTGTCACATCCCACAATACTGGGAACCCTTATATACTATCAATTAATGATAGGGTTTCTACCTTGGTCCACAACTTATTTCTGCCACTATTTTTCCTTATTTCCATGCTTGGAGCAGGCGCAAGCTCATCCGCATTCATTGTGAAACCGACTGCTGCCTACTAGATATATCGCACTTTTCCACATGTATTTATGGTAATGGGAAGCGTATCAACTCACCAAGAGGTTCTAGACATTGAGAAAAAGGAGACATCACATATATATGGTTGGAAGGAGGGGTGTGTATAGGAAAGAAGGTACGGGGAGAGATATGTGAAGGCTATTACGGGAAAACCAAGAACATGGGAACCAAGGAGAGAACAAGGGAACGTAGGGAACCACGGAAGACGGGACATAAGGGAAGAAAAATAAGTAAAGAACTAAGGGGCTGGGAGCAGAAAAAGGTAAGCAAGCGAGGTCATTAGCAAGAGAAATATGGTGCGCGGAGGGTGGAGTCGACTGGAAAAGGTCGTAGGAGTGAGACGGTTTGCTTCGGGGATATTGGGGAAACAGGGTAGGGGAGAGGAGAGCAGTTCACAAACAGTTGTTCATTTATGTAATATTCATGTTAGTTTGTACAATTCAAATTGCTCGACAATGTCCATTCTTATGCCCTTGCTTCCCAAGTGGAGAATCTCGGGACTGAATAGAAAAGAATGAGAAGTTTGCAGCAGGTGTTTTGCCAGCAGTGACGTTTCGTCGTCGGTTTTCCTACATCTTTCTTGTTCTTTTACGATTGTGCAGAAACTCCAACCAGTCTGGCCAATGTAGCACATTTCACAAGATTTGCGCTTCACTTAGTACCGGGATTCAATGAGGGGATCTAATTTATCTTTGTTACGGCTAAGGATTCTACCCAGAGTAGTAGGGTAAAAAATGACATTTCATTTTTCTTTGGGTAATAACTGTCGAGTAAGTTAACTGCAATCGCCAATCAAGGATCCATAGGCACCTAAGTCACTTCATTTTAATAGTCACTCACTTGTGGATCTTTGTTTCTTTATTCGCCATTTTCTCTTTCCTTATGGTTCGAAAATTGAAGCCACTATGGCAGCCGACATACGGGAGGGAATTGTTATTGCCAGTGAGCGCCGTACAGTCCACTTCAGCTCTCGGGAGATCAGTGTCTGTCAGCTCTCGTTAAAACTATGCGAGACACTGCTCTCGCGAGAGCTGCACTCCCGACACTCAAAAGCGAGTGTCGAAGAGAGCGCCTCCGTTGAGGCCCTAGGAGTGTCCGATGTAGCAACACAAGTGTCCCGTTAAGACGTACCTTTAAGACCAAGTCTCTTGCGTGTAAGAAAGGCAGCGCTGACCGAAGGTCTGTGTGCAAAGTCTTAACTATTTGCGTCACCACCCAAGCGTATCATCGCCGAAAACCACTCAGCTTGTAGAAATGAACCAATTATAGATATTATTTACCATGACGACTCCGCACTCTGATAGAAGAAGGATTGATACATCTTCCTTTGTTTACGATTTTTCGATACAGTTTAAAGTTTTATAAAAATGTACCATGTCATGCTGATATCCCGGAGGTTTATTTATGCACCGAGATAAAAATTTTATATTTGATAAACAGGTCTAACTTGGCAAAGGTCTATTATATATATCTTGAAAATTTCAAGTTGATTACATCAGTTTGAACGTTGTATGTGGTCTGGAAATCATGACAAATTCGACCGGTCCAGCGGGTGTGATGCGTCGCCTTAATAGTGGATAATATATTTTGCACGAGCATACTCAGTTATACTCAATTGAATTGCATTTGATGCAAGTTAAAACGGATAAGTAGGCACCCATGTATTTGACAATAACACTTACCTTAATATATTTCGTATTCAAGTATCCCTTCATTAGGTATGGTGACTTAACCATTATAGTTCCCGGTAGCATTCGTCCAACACTACATCCTCTAGCTTCATCAACAACCTAAACAAAATTATGAGTTTTAGTTATCTGATAATCTTCTCCCTCGATAGAGTAATCAAGCCTGGGTACATTTGAGCGTATTAAATTAATAACTGTTGACGCCAACAACATACATAACTACGGAACTTTTCCTCACCTTTTCTGAGAAAAAAGAAACAAACCTTTGCTTCCACTAATGGCAGGAGGGCACCACAGGTTACATGCACTTCTAAAAAGAAAAGATATTGACTTGAAACGCGTTGCTTAATGGAAGTGAAGAGATACTACCTTGAAGAAATAGCAGAAAATTCACATAGGGCACTGATGTGACTAATAATCTTGTTTTGAAAATGGACTTAGAAAATCTTGTGGCCCAAACGGTATGAATTTTTCTTTCTTTGCAAAATACCCCCATAATAGTACACTTTAGGTAAGTAGGTGGTATACAAAAAATCCTGATTACCTGAGGGTGAATTATTCACACTGGAGCCAAAAAACAGAAGAGCAAAGTTTTATTTAGAGACTCTTTGATAAATTTATAGAAATAGTGATTATATTTCAAATTAGGACATCAAGCGGAGAATAACCCACGTTGAGATGCTTTCACGGGAAAAAGACTATTACTATGTTCAAAGAAGATAGGACTACAAACCAGAGAATCTTACGTGAAAACATTCTTGTGGATGGTGGCACACTATGGATCAAAAGCTTGGCCTATTGGAAAAGCTGACCAGAAAAGACTAGAAGCCTTTGAAACCTGGTGCTGGAGGAGGATGCTGAAGATAAAATGGATGGAAAAAATAAGAAATGATGGAGTGTACAGAAGAGTAGAAGAGGAAAGGACCATATAGAACACCCATACAGAAAATAAGAACCAGATGGATTTGACACAACCTGAGACAATGGATTTGTGAAGAACAAATTGAAGGTAATAATGGAGGATAAAGTCCCCAGAGCAAGACCCAGGAATAAGTTCATGAACCAAATGAAGGAGAAATTACATAGGAAGAGATAACAGGAAGTAAGGGAACTAGCTTTAGATAGGGAAGGGTGGAGGGATGGAGTCAACCAATCTTAGGATTGAACGACCAATGATGAGTGATTCTGTACAATTTAATGTTGGGATTGGAATTACATTATGAAGATTTTTCATAATAATATATATGATAGAATTCACCCGAAAATTTTATTTCCTGATTAAAATCAAAGTTTATGCAAAAAATATAGCCTACATTAAGTGTTTAGAATTATTTGACATACCTTCTCGCACGGAGTTCATTTAAAACAATACTATTTAGGTTTACCACACATACGAAGATTTACAAGAGGAACAACTAATCTCATAACGACTTGAAATGAATGAAGGAATACGACCAATAATGTTACTAAAAAGAACTCAAACCATTCCAGCCTGAGCTGATGATATTCTGAAAGCAGTTCAGTTTGAATGTCATATCGTATGGTGCAATGACGTAATTCGTAACCTCAATGGACCAAAAATAAATAATCAAATTAATCTTGAGTGAATTTATAATGAAGAGCCTCTTCAGAAATGTAACCATGATATTAGCATATGTATATCCCAAAAGGAGAGCAAATGAGGGACCCAGAAGAAAACACTGCCTCAGAGTGAGACCAGTGGAAGATGAATGGGGAAGTTTGCAAAAAATTAATTGTTGAGGCGGCGTATAGAACGGAAGTTATAGTAAGTACAATTAAGATTAGAAAAACGTGGGTCACGGAGGGATTGATATTGGAGGTGCTGGAGAGAAGGAAGTGGAAGAGCGTAGAGTTGGGAAAGAGCAAATACAGGGAATTCAACAACAGGCTCCGAAGAGAAACAGAGAAAGCAAGTGAGGAAGTGTGGTGGAGAGAACAGGTTGACTTCTTAGAGAAATTTCAAGAAGAGGGAACATCAGATGCTTCGTACAGGAAAGCAAAGCAATTGATTGACGAGCGGAAGCAAGGGAATGGGCAATGGCAGCAATAACTGACAAGATAGACAAGAATTCCGTCGCACAGCTAGTCTCTGCCTGCCAGGCTGAGTGATGCAGAGAGGAGACGGGTTGCCATGGTGAAGAGGTGGACGGGTGGGAGTGTAAAAACAATAATATGCGACTTAACCTTATCACAGCCCAGAAAACTCCGTATGGACCTGAGGAGGTACTTGATCGCGAGGCAAGCTTCGCTGGACAGGCGTGCGAGGAGCAGCACAATCGCTATAATTCGCCCCCTTTTCCGGCCCCAGCGGAGGCATCCCTACCCCCCCCCCCCCCCAAGGATATACACCTGGCATATTGAGGCATGAATGTCAGTTTTCATCGCAAGTGACATCCTCTCTTTGAAAAGTGTGGTAGCTTTAACGGAACTAAAATTAATGACAATTTTGATGTTTTCAGTCGAGATTGCGAAACTTTGAGGCAAAACTTCTCACAGATGTTATCCAATTTAGAAAAGAAATAATATTTGTAATGTCCAAGTGGGTGGGCCACATTTGCCAGATATTGCATTTCGCCCCTAGAAAAAAAGTGGAAACACGACCCACCTTAGAGGAACACTATTTCCGATGCTTTCTAACGTGTTATGTTGCGAAACGGTAAGGGTTGCGGAATGCGGAAGAGTTGGAGGTATGAATAAAAGTGAGAGGAGATGCAGTGATATAAACGGATGTTCAAGGATTCGTTTTTCAGTAATCAAAGGAGTTGGAATCAATGATAAATGCATTAGAGGTGCAGTGCAAGAGATATGGGATGAAAATGAACCATAAGAAGACGAAATTGATGAGATTCTCTAGAAGTAAGAAGGCGGGGCTGAATAAAAGAGTTGGGGGCACAAAATAGAGCAAGTAAACTGTTTACATATATTGGTAGCAATTTGGAGGAGAATGGGGCTTAACTGAAGGAACATCAGATGTAGAATTGCCTTAGCTGACGAAGCGTTATCGAGGAGGACGGAATTAATGAGTGGAGCCTGAGTAGAAGAGACGTGAGGAAAAGGCCGGTGAAAATTCTGATATTGAGCGTTGCGCTCTCTATGGAGCGGAGACTTGGTCCTTGTGAAGATGGTATATAAGTGGACTCGATGCGTTTGAGATGAGGGTTAGGAGAAGGATGGAGAGGGTGAGCTGGGTGGCGAGAAGGAATATCGAGGTGGTTGGAGGTAGATGAAATGGATGGAGGACGATTTGAAAGGAGAGGGAATATTGACGAGAACAACAGACGGGAAAACAACAGGGAAGATGAATGAAGAGGATGATTATTCTGGATGAAATGAGGGGAGGGCGACGATATGAGGACTTTAAGAGAGACCCAATAGCGGGTCATCCATAGGAGTGACAACGGAAAGATATATCAGAAATTAAGACGTTAGCATATTACTGTCCAAAAACTTATCAATCAGCTGGTAGAATGCTCAAATGAATGACACGCTACTTTGCTGAATGTTACAAATAAGAAATTTTCAAGTATTCTAGCTAATAAAAGCAGTACTTCTGCTGATAATATGATAGAGTTTCACTAAAATAGAGGTACCACTGATCAGAGTTTTATGTAGCGTCAAATTACGGAAATGTGCTATAAATGTGATGTAACTAAGTCTTAAGCAATAGGCAGACTTTCGAAAGTATCAGTAAAGTCCTGGATGCTCATGAAAGTAATGGCATTCCTAAGAATCTCATGGCTCACACAAATAAATCTTTCTGAAAGCGTCAGAATGGTATTCATGGAAAAAACAGTAAATGGCGTGTTCACAGCCACAATCGGAGTTAGGCGATTGACGTTGCTAATTAATATGGTGATTCAATTAGCCATAGTTTATTTAGATACTGGAGGAAATATTTCACACAGGACCCTTCAAGCGACTTCTTAAGTTGGTGATGTGACACGACCATTCTTTTTAATATTATGGAGGCTGAGAGGCGCATCTACCATTTTTTCAGGGTAGACACCTTTCAAGAGAACCCGGAACAGTTTTAAGTTCATAGTGGCGAGGCGGCAGGGACCTCCCTACTCTCTACCTCCCGGATCTACCTTCCAGAGGGACAAGCAAAAAAATCCATGTTTCTCTCAACTGTACGGAACGACAGAATATTTTATTCAAAACTAATAATTATGATCTGGCTGATAGTTGCTCAATTTGGTCCAGAAATCGACTTTTATCAACATACCAATAGGAGACCATTCTGCTGGGTCACAAGGTTCTACCTGAGAAAATGGATAGCATGCATGGAAATAAAATTATCGCATACTAATCAGTGTCGAATTCAGGAGCGCAATAAATAAATATTTTATAAAATGTTAATGTTTTGCATTTCGCCGAATTATTTTAATACCCATTGCGTAATAATTGTTTTTAGCAGATTGATGATTTATGCCCATACCTTCTCCCAGGGCCTTGGTTTTCACTCCTAATTTCTCTCCTGCAGGAGTGCCCGCCTCAACGGAATCAAAGATTGAGGTTGCGATTGATAATGCCTCTGTAGAACCATACACCTGGAAGAGAAAGAAAAATCATGTGCTATGAACTTCATTCCAGAGCGTTTTAGTAATCATAGTCCAAGAATACGCTCAAGTCATTCTGTTTAAGGTATTTCACACCACTACCAGAGAGTATAGAGAGATGTTCTAAGAAAGAAGACGATTTGACGTTATTATTATTCCAACCTCAAAAACTATAGTTTATTTCCTAATGGATACATAAAATTCAAGCATTGATGGTGAAGAAAAAATACGTTCATAATAGTATGAACTACTAATTACCTGAGAAATAGCTACAGATGGCAGTCTTTTCTTCAATAACTTTGCTGCTGCATAATCAAAAACAGCTCCAGCAACAACAATCCGTTTTAAAAATGACATATCATATACCTCTAAATTAGAGGCTTTGATGAGCCAGTTGCAAGCATATGGGAATATGAGTAAACTGTCAGGCTGAAAGATAAAATTTTTCTTCATGTTCACCAAGTGGAAAAATATGAGAATCCTTCATTATACTCAAGATGTCATTCAAGGCAAGTCGCTTTACCTTATATTTCAGTATTTGATCCAAGAATTTGCTTGGTTCAAAAATGGAAATATTAGTTATCGTAAATCCTAATATTATGGAAGGTGCAACATTGATCAAAGATCCCACTGCATAGTTAGCCATCAGAGCGACTGTGGTTTTTCCCAATCTTCTTTGTCTATGGAAAAGAATAGCACGCTTGGTAAATTATACTTTAGACCAAAGTTTGCAACCTTATTGGCCTGAATATATTTTCTCTGTGATGGGCCAAAATATCTGTTATATTGCCATGATTTAAGAATCATTTCAGCCATAATAAATTACGAGTTCGATGCATTTGAAACAGAGTACTTTACATTTTAACAACAGACAATAGGTATTGTGTAAATATTCCATAAAAGTACTTCGAGATGTGTTTCTCACTAATTAAGAGAATCACGAAACTTGAATGCACATTTTTAAATTGATTAGACTAAAGAGAGGGAAAGCTGGAGGCCATCGTCGTCATTAAAAATCTTAGTCCTATTTGCGATTTCTATTTACTCGCGAATCAAGCGGGGAAGTTATTAATTCCTTTTCGGCTATCACCTTCGTATTTTCAAACTTAATGAAGTGGCAGGATTCAGACTAAGTGTTCGGCAACGGCTGATTTTTGCCATTGTCTGTTCCTCACGCCTCTCCAGTGTTCCTGGAATCTGGTCTTAATTGGGCAGCAGGTTTGTCCAATATAACTGCCGCCGCAGCTGCACGGGTTCTCGTACACTACTTCGGACTGCAAGGGCTGCTGTTTGTGTTTTGATGAGGGAAATATTTGTCCGAGTTATTTCACGGTGCCAAAGCGGATTGCAATATTGTTCTTTTTTAGGACCCGAGATATTTTTCGGTATTCCCTTTGACGTACGGCGATGAAGCTGAAGTAGATGGTTCTTCCTTTGATTTTTCTTCATCCGGCCGTTTTTCTTAGGGCTTGATTGGGCAACATTCCTCTACCTACCTCTTCCGTGCCTGCGCTCTGGTCCACTTGATATAGTTGTCGTCTTTATGGCCGATCCACTAGATGGAAAAGTTTCAAATCTCTCAGTTAATTCTTGACAGCTCAGTTCCCACGATTTTATTCGTCAGCTCGTCACCTGTCGGACACATATTCACCCCATTAATGAAACAAGTTATCGTCTTCCCTTCCCGCACAGCAAACAGACTCACAAGGCCCAGCATTCTCTCGACTCAGGAGTCAGTCCCTTACCCTCGAATCTCATAGTTCGTTCCTGCAATGCACTACTTCGCACTACTTCTCTTCTAACCTCACCCAGAAGTATTTTTCCCTCACTCCCCAAGGCGAGCATTTCCACGTTCGACTTTACTCCCGTCCATTATTCTTTCTCCATTCTCCATCACACACACACTCATACATCTCAAAATCCCGCAGCCTCTTTTTACGCTCTTTCCTCAGAGTCCAGGTTTCTACACCATACAACCCTACACATCTTTGAAAATACGCCTGCTAATTTCAATAGATCAAGTGAGATAAAACATAAATGATAGAACCTTTTAATGAGCGAAAAGAGAGCACTCTACGAATTTGATGTTGCACGAATATGCCTCGATCGCCTTGCGGGTAAATTCAACGGTTCATCGATTAATTGGGTGTTGGGGGAGCAATAAGAGCGCGGCAGGAGGGATAACTTACGCTCCAATCTTCTCGAGGCTGAAGTTTGACGCGTAGGCGACCAAGTTGAAGTGCGTGTGCAGGACTCCTTTTGGGCGTCCCGTGCTCCCGCTGGTGTTTGGGATGTGCACCACGTCTTCCCTCGGATTTATCCTCACATCCAGAGGGAAGGCTTGGAAGAAGAAATGGGAGAATGGTTTCTTTAATACTGTTTTCGATTAATCACGTATCATCTGCGACAAAACGGTTATATTTTTTGAAATTTTACGTTAAAGGCAGATAATGCCGTATGCCAAGAAGCCATATGAAACTAATCATTTAAAAAAATACAATTTATTGCTTTACTGAATGATTATAATTGCCTGGCAAGTTGAATACCCATCTCCTTGCTAAAATGACTAAATTATGATCTTTTTAGTTTCAACTTCGTACCTTTCCTCAGACTTTCCTGTGATTGATGGACATAGAATATGATGATGGACACTATTGACGGCAATTATGCCTAGCTACATATCCCCAGGAAATAGTAGCGCATGGATTGCGGCCGTATTATTTGGAGGGAATTAGCCTATTAAGTTTAAGGCTATCACTTTATTTTTAATATCATTTTCCGGGTCAATTTATGACATTCTTCCATCTTTGTAACTTCGAATGTTTTGGCTTGTCATTCCGTGGAAACAAATTCTTGATGTGGTTCTCTCAACTCACAAGATCCACATTCTCTATCGGATAACCTAGACACAATGACCGTGCAAGGAAGCACTCTGTGTTTCAGTCGTACGGAGGGACTTGAGCGGATTCCCTCTGTTATTTCACCTGACATTCTCATCTCATTACTTTCCAATGATTCCTTTCTCTGCGTTCCTTTCCTACGATCCCTGAGATCCAAATCGCCTATTAATGCCTCCATTTAAAATACCTACATTAGACACCGATTACGCATTATGAAATGCTGTGGTTTTGGAATCTGCCACTGCCAACTATTTTACAATTGTCCCATGATAATAATGGTCGTAGGTTAGTTGGTTCGATGATACATTTGTAAAGTGATCCACCAAAATCCCAGGGTTCTGTTGTTGAAACTGCCTCCTCCCTGTTAGGGTAAAAGTCCTCCAATAGTTTTTAATCGTGACACGGCTCTCACAGAGTGACGGAAACTGTGATAGTAGAACTCCAAGAGTCAAAGAAGAAGATACCGCAGGAACCCATAAAGCGAGTAAACCCTTAAAATGCTCACCGGATCCGTCTTCCTCCTCGATCATATGCTCCACTTCGGTGGCGCCCTCGACGCGTCCGATGGACAGCAAGTGAACGGGCCATTCGAGTCTCTTCGAAGCCCATTTGACCGGCTCAGCCGTCTCTGGGTCGCACATGACGTAGCGGGACCTCGTCTCCCGCATCTGTCGCTCGAACTCCACTGTATTTGTGTGGAGGGTGTCGGAGGAGGAGGGAGAGTGGTGGGAAACAAAAAGGAGCAAACAAATCCCGTTATGTCATCGATAGGCTTGTGCGATGAGTCGATTCATCGAATTCATCGACGATGATTTTAGTTATCGGGTTTCGATGAACCGCGTCGATGACAATGAATGTCATTGATCAGCGACGACGATGAATTCACCGATGTCCATGAGTCGATGAATTAACTGACGTCGTTGAGTCAATGAACCCATCCCCATTAGATGATAATTATTTGTGTTGAGTCGCCCGCCCGTGCCTATCCCTACCTTTCCGTAGGCGATGAATGAATTCATCGACGGCGATGAATTCATCGACTCATCGTCGTCGATGACAATCATCGACACCGAATCATCTCGATGATATTTTTTCATCTACCCTCGATGGGCAAATTCGGTCATCGCACAAGCCTAGTCATCGAAGAATTAAATCCGCAATGCATATATTACAGCCACGTAATCGGTCCCGGAAGATTTAATTCTTTTAATTTTTACTTGGATACAATAAACTTCGAAAAGCAACTTCTCCGCTACTGGCTCAAAAACCTGCATCATAAATTGCAGCAATGGAGAAATATAAGATCATGGTTCAGAGCCCAAATTTTATTGTTACCCATATAATAGGACGAGATGAAGTAATTACTAAAATACCAGCCGAAATATCAGAGGAATGGCATGGGTCTACTGGGCTATCTGGAACTTGAAATTGTGGCTTACAATTAGAAATGTATGGACTTTGATTGCTGGTAATGATGATGTGTTAACTGGCCATTTGAGCATCCATGTCTTAACCTTTAGAGCAATTTTAGCATCTCCGTCCGACGGATATTCATTTCTTGACTCTTCGCCCGAATTCGCTGACGAAAAAACGATCCACTGCAAATAAGTTTGAGAACACAGGACATACTTACGTTTCTTTCATGCCTAAGGACAGAAAGCGATAAAAGCTGTGTTTCTCGAGGATGAATTGGATAAAACGCTGCCTCCTTGATAAGATCAAACAACATTCTACACAGTGACGCCATGTATGAAATGCCCCAATTGACTCGTGAATGTGGAATTTATACCGTTAAAGCCTTGAAAAATAAATTCAAGTTTCACCACTCCCGCTTTGCGAGATACATATAAATATATAAATCCAATTCATATTGAACATTGCCTATTGCAACTTATCGCTAATGAACGAAGTGGATATCGATTGTCGGAAAGAAATCATAGAAATGTGCGGCATGCATCACCTGTGTCCTCCCCCTGGTGGCATCCCCTCACTGCACCACCGCACCTCCAAACCGCGATCTGCACGATGTACACGAGAGCTACGTCATATGTGACGTAGTAGAGGACATCACACTTCTTGAACCCCAACCGGCTGAGAGCACTGGCGATTCTCCTCGTCAACGGCTCTATTTCGCGGAACTTGTACGACGTACCTTTGACAGCATCCACCTATGAGAAGAAAATGTCCAACTCCTGCTCATGAATATATTTAAGTGCTACTTGTTTCACGCATGAAAAGCTAGCAATCACTCCAAGTGAATGAATAAACACCATTATGATGAAAAAACCTTTTACTGCTGGATTGCCGTCAGCTTTAGGGTTCTCATGGTTATAATCAAGTTAAAGTTGATGATATCTTTCATAGTCTGCAACCCGTGTTATGTTAAACATTTATTTATCTACGAAGTATTGCACATTGATTCACTCTCCTGCAAATATACGTGGCCTTCTTAATATCAAAATGGCAGCCTAAATTCTTTGGTTTTACATATCGGCAATTTTCAAATAAATATTTTCGGGCGGCGTTTCTTACAGGTACTCGAGTCGACAAGACGTACGCGATGAAGCCCACTCACTTTTTTTATACCTCCCCCAAAGAGTATCACTCTGGAAAGCAATGAGAAATTTGAAGATACCAGTCGTTACTTGGAAAAGAACTTGAGTAAAATATAAATAGTCCACAGCATTTTCATGTGTACTGCTTTTCTGAACTACTCATCAAGTTTTGATGAGAAATTTCAAGGTTATTTCTGAGTAACTTTTCAAAACTATAAAATATCCCTTGTTTAAATGGCTTATCATTGACTCGAGTGAGCCAATAGCGTGAAAATATCGCTTACCATCCAGTCCTGATCCTTGAGTAAGTCGTAGTTCACATCCAGGATCTTGAACAAAAAATCCGGGAATGGAACCTCTGGTATTTCTAGATGGGCGAGCAAAGGAAACAAAGGCGACCTCACAACGTTAGGGTCAACATCATCTCCCGTCTCCATTCGTCTCTTACGTTCAGTTCCAACTGCGAAAACAAGTAAGAGAAAAAAAATACCTTCCGGAAAAAAGAAAACTCGCAAAGCGATAAAATATAAATCGAATATCGGAAATCAAAATATCGAATGGACAAAAACATTTCCACTCACAATGAGGGTTTTCCTCCGTCATGATACTCCTCTTTTATTACTTCCTGGAGCTTCAGCGGTATGGTATAATCAATGGGGGTGTATTCCGCCGTCTTATTGTAAAATGTAAGATTCCTCTGACAGATACAAACGTTTGAATACAACGGAACTAGCGAATTCAGAATGAATGGATTTTTTTGTCACCCTTTAATTCCTCAGTTGACAATAGCTAGGAGTTAGTGAAGTAGAGGTTAGTCCAAAGTCAGTTGGTGCCAAAATCTGAGATTGGCAGCAAACCTGGAACAGCACAGAAAGAATATGCGGAATAAGAATAACGAAATGGAATCATACATGAAAAATATCAGCGAGGAAGGGAGCACAAAAGATAGCGGGTGGGCGGCTCTAAAATCCTCGCGGATTGTTTGCCACACAAAACGCTCGGCTACAAGTTTAGCCGAGGCTTTGATCCCTGGGTGTGCCAACTGGTGGAGGCTGTCGAAAGCCTGCTTTCGAAAAGGCTGAGTGAGGAAAGGGCGAGTGATTGAAGTGGAAACATCACAGTAAATCTCGTGCTCTGATCCTGGAATACACATTTTCCGTAAGTCCAACGCACATCCGGATTGCAGGAGTGATGAAAGTTCGGCGTCCGTAGCCTGCAAACATGCTAAGGCGTCGTAGTTCACTGGCGTGGAGATCGCTGCTACTCGAGACAAAGCGTCTGCAACAACATTTTTGGCCCCTAACACATGGCGGATATCGGTAGAAAATTGCGACACGTAACTAAAATGGCGGATTTGCCGCGTTGAACCTTTGTCCGCGTTTTGCTGAAAAGTGAACACTAAAGGCTTGTGGTCAGTGTAAATGGTGAAGGTTCGGCCTTCGATCATATGACGAAAATGTTTGACGGCACTATACACAGCCAATAATTCTCTGTCATAGGGACTATAGTTCCGCTCAGCGGGTGATAACTTCCTTGTGTAAAAGGCAAGAGGCCGCCAATCGCCTTTGGAACGTTGCTGCAGCGCGGCACCGACGGAGGTGTCGGAGGCGTCCGTAAAAATTGCCAATGGCAATGACGGATCAGGGTGGCTCAACACTGTTGCTTGAGCGAGGCTTTCCTTGCAGTTATCAAACGCGAGGTCCACCATTGGGGTCCACGACACGGGGGCATTTCCTTTAACGCTCGGTCCGCACAAAATGTCATTCAGATGCGCTTGGAGAGCGGCAGCGTTTGGGATGAAACGCCTGTAAAAGTTAATCATACCGAGGAAACGGCGTAAGTCCTTCACAGTTCGCGGTTTGGAGAAATTGCGCACCGCTTCCACCTTCTCTGGAACTGGTGCAATTCCACTGCTTGAGACTATGAAACTTAGGAACGTGACCTGGGGGCGGCTGAAAACACACTTGCTAGAATTTACTACGACACCATATTTACTCAGTCGAGAGAAAACGTCCTTCAAATGCCTTTCATGCTCCTCTTCCGAGGCGGAGGCCACTAGTATATCGTCTATGTACACAAAACAAAAGTCTAAACCGCGTAGAACTTCATCCATGAAACGCTGACATGTCTGCGCAGCGTTGCGTAAACCAAAGCACATGAAGGGTAATTCAAACAAACCAAAAGGGGTGGTTATTGCTGTTTTTGGCATATCCTCAGGATGGACGGAGATTTGTTGATATGTCTTAACCAGGTCTATTGTGAAAAAACAGATTTACCTAACAGGTTGTGGGTGAGATCTTCTATGTGGGGGACGGGATAGCGGTCAGGAATAGTCCGTGCGTTTAGTGCGCGGTCATCTCCGCAAGGTCGCCACTAGCCCATAGGGCCCCCAAAGGCCCTCAGAAGGCCCCATACTAAGTCCATACTAAGCATTGTGGTCCATACTAAGCATTGGGTTCGGTAGAGTGGTTTCATTTTTTTATTTTTAAAAGTACGACCCGGTGTGTCAGTACACCGCATATACCTCCTAGTGGTGGATCGCGGGCAACGGTATGCTGGCTCTCAAGGTAGTCCTTTCAGAAGGGAACCTAGCTTGAGCAGAAAAGTGAAAGTGGGCCTAGGGTATTACTATGCTTTGGTTTCTTTTGTGGCATACTGGCGAAAATGTGCCAAAACTGGCCGGTAGAGAACCGTAACCGTTAGTGGGGAAAGCTGCACGTGGTGCGGGTACTGCAATGGTTGGTGATCTTGCATACTCTATAACAACTTACTCGAAACAGTCACAGAGTAGACTCGGACGGCCGAAGCCACGATGGGCGGCGGAAGCTGAATAAGGTTGGCCCATCAAGATAAGGACTTAGCGACACGAACTGGACTATCGGTACTTGGAATGTGAGAGGAGTATATGGAAAGGAGCATGAGTTGTAGAATAAAATGAAAGAGAGACGAATGTATGTTTTGTATGTGAAACTAAGCGCAAGGGGAGGGATGCTGTTACTGTAGATGGCGGTGGCCTGGCACTGTCGTCAGGAGGTGAAGATAATGTACACGGCAGTCAAAGAGTAGGACTCATTCTTCATGAAAGAGCTAAGTTACTAGTAAGGAAGTACGAGTTAGTATCCCCTAGATCGCTCTGGGTTCGCATGAAAGTAGGTATTAGGAGAGTTGTGATTGTGGTGTGCTATGCACCAGTGGATGGAGAAAGTGACAAGGTGAAAGATGAGTTTTGGGAAAAACTGAGAGAGATTTTGAATGAATGTGATCCTGGTGAGAGAATAATTGTACTAGGTGACATGAATGGCTGGGTTGGTGTGAGGCAGGATGCATCTGAAAGAGTGGTTGGGCTATTTAGTGACCCTCGATTGAATGATAATGGTGAAAACTTGGTGAGTGTGTGCTTAGAAAAAGGATTGTTTGTGTCAAATTCATGGTTTAAACATAAGACAATACACATGTATGCTTGGAAAAGGGGTTATTGTAAAAGCAAGATTTAGTTGTATATAATGAGATTTTGAGGGAGTTAGTGTGGGACATGAGATAGATGAGGGGTGCTGAATGTGGATCAGACCACTATTTGGTACTCTCCAAGGTGAATCTGGGCAGAAAATTGGTGCCAAGGAAGAATGTTGCGCGTAAGCAGTTGAAAGTAAAAGCGGAGAGGTTGCTAGACAGTGAGGTAAGAATGCAGTATGGTTGCATACTTGAGGATGCTCTATCCTAAAAGGAGAGAGAATGGGACGAGTATATCAGAAACGAGAATGTGAATGATGCGTGGGAGTATTTGAAAGGAGTGACTGTAGAGTGTGCTGAAAGTGTATGTGGAAAAGAAGTGGTAGGAAGAATGAAAGGTTATGCTTGTTGGAATGAAGAGGTGAAAATTGTCGTCAGGGAAAAGAAAGAGGCGTACAAGAATATCACTGCTGCGAAATCTGAGAAAGAGCGTACTAAGGCATGTGAGATTTACAGAAAGAAAAAGAATGAATGCTAAATCGTTGTGAAAGAGAGCAAGGAAAGAATGCGTGCGGATGAAGCTAGCAAGATGTAGAGCGATTTTGAAGGCAAGAAAGAGCTGTTTGGAACGTGGGTAAAAAGAGCTAAGATTGGCGAAGGCGGGGGAATGAATGCGGTGAAGAACAAAAGTGGGGAGATCGTGTAGGACGAGAGCAATATCAGGGACTGCTGGAGGGAGTATTTTGAAGAATTATACAATAATTTTGCAGGCGCTGAGGATGAGCCTTGCGAAGTAGAATGCGAGAATTTGATGATGGAAAAGGAGATCAGTCAGAATGAGGTCAAAGCTGTTGTGAGAGTATTGAAAAATGGGAAGGCTGCTGGCGTAGATGGGATATCCAGTGAAATGTTGAAGTGTGGGGGAAATTTACTCATTTGTCGGCTGAGTGAACTATATAATTTATGCTTACAAGCTTCTGTTGTTCCAGTGGATTGAAATAATGCAATTATCGTTCCATTGTATAGTGGGAAGGTAGGAAAGACCGAATATAATAATTATAGGGCCATTAGTCTATTGAGCATTCCGGGAAAAGTGGTCAAAAAACTTTAATCAAAAGAGTGAGGAATATTACTTCTGACAGAATATGGGGTGTGCAGTGTGGGTTTATGCCTGGGAATAGGATGTAGTGACCAGCTTTTCGCGCTTCAAGTGATAAAAAATGAATGGGCGTCCGAAAGAAAGAGTATTGTACGTTTGTTGATTTAGAGAAGGCATATGACAGAGTAATAGAAAGAAGTTGTGGAAGGTTTTGAAGGACTATGGAGTGAATGGGCAGTTATCGAATGTTATGATGGCGATGTATGATAATAGTAAGGCAAGTGTGAACGTTAATGGGGTTCTGAATGATTGGTTTGTAATAAAACGGGCTTAAAGCAAGGATGCATAATATCACCATGGCTGCTTAATGTATTTATAGATAAATGTGTTAGAGATGCATGCAGTGAAAACGACAGTGTATTGATTAGAAACGTATACGAGCGAATTCTACTACATGCAGATAATGCTGTTATGATTTGAGAGATCCAACAGGGATTAAAGAAGCTCCTAGATAAGTTTAGTAAACCAACAGAGAGAATGGAATTTAGGGTAAATGCGTGCAAGACTAAAGTAGTAGTTTTTGATAAGAAGAATGGGGAAAATAACTGTATGAGGAGGGTGAATGTTGAAAATAATTGAACAAGTGGATGATTTTGTGTACTTGGGTAAGATTTTTGCTAAAGATGGACAGATAGATGAAGAGATAAAGAGACGTGCGAATGCTGGAAGGAAAGTGGTAGGTAGCATGTGGAGCATATCAAGGAATGAGTGCCTCCCTAAGTAAGCGAAAATCGCCGTGTACAAAAATGTACTTCTCCCCACTATATTGTATGGTATTGAAACATGGGTACGTCAGGATAGACATAAGAGTAGACTAAACGCCGTGGGTATGAGTTATCTGAGGAGTGTTTGCGGCAAAAGTAGGATGGATATGGTCAGGAATGAGTGGGTAATAAATGAATGTGGGTTAGATGCTCCAGTAATGGACATATATGAAAGGAGTGTGCTTCGTTGGTTTGGTTATGCTGAGAGTATGGATGAGAGTCGAAATACGAAACATATATATAAAAGTGAAATGAATGGTGTGAGAGGTAGAGGTAGGGCGAGAAAGATGTGGTTGAATGTGATTGAGGAAATTCTTAGAAGGAGGAATATTAGGAGTCTTAAAGACAGGAGGGCGTGTATGAAGCAGTGTATGGTGGTAAATGAGGCAAAAGGGGTTTGCAAGGCTAGGTCAGTATGGAAGAAAAAATTGAAGCCGAGTTAGGTGAACAAATATGTATTTATGAGTGAAACTTTGTAACTATACCTATCCCGGATGGCAACGGCGTTATTGGAGTTTATGTATGTATGTAAAAGTACTTTCACTCAAGATAGAGGGCTGGAATTTATTTATCGGGTGAATGAATGAAGTTTATTATTATTTCAATCATGTTTCTTTTATGCTTCGTATTTGTCTGCAAATCATGTTTTTAGTTGAAAAATCTCACATTCTTCTCAGAAATCAACAATAGCAAATTTCCTTGGCAACCAGTGATTTGATTTTCAATGGTTATTCACGCCTCTCGCATTAAAATATCACGTTTTTCTGCATGCCCAGGAGAGCACGTAGAAATAAAATCTCTATGAGAAGGACCCAGAGTCCCAAAGGCTCCATGATAGATTGCTTCAGGGGGTAATCGATAAATTCGATGCATATTTACAACAAGTACCTATACTCTTCAATGTCTATTCTCAAAGTAGCTCTCATAGAGACAAAGCATGTATATGAGAGATCCCTTACGTAGTAAACGATACACATAAAGGAATTAAATAGACTAAACACGCGATAAAATGTGCAAGATACTTACGTGCAGCGAATAGTAATGGTAATAATGCCTCTGTTGCTACAACAAACACAGCGTTGCTAGTTATCGTTTAATATTCAGATGTATTTCACGTAGTGGAACCGTCTGCCTCTCATTACGATTGCGAACTGTTTTTTAGACCAATTCCCACATCATAAACGTTACGAGTTATTTGTATATGTTTAAAATTGTTAAAGTGCGGTTAACTTATATTCACTCAGTCATCTAGTGCCTATTCAAGACTCACTCGCCGCTGTGTTATCCCTACTTGGACTTAAAAATATATCCATCAACATGCCTAATAGATAAAAGAGTAACTTTTCGGAAAAATCTTCTAAAGCAAGAGGAGTGTCTTCTTGGCGAGAAAAGAAAACACAAAGAAAAAAGACAAAAATTAGACTTGGATGCTCAAAGACATGCCCACCAACGATCTAATGAAACTCCTAAAGAGCGGCACGCGCAAAGGGAGCAGGATACTGCAAGACACTCTTCCCAGCGTCATTTCCTCGGTTTCCAGGCTTGACATATCTGATTTCTATGACAACAAATAAGTAACAAATGCAGGCTATTCAAGTGGCTGGCCTTCACTTGAAAAGTCACAGTTTCACGTATGGGCAACTTTACAAAGGTTGCTCCCGCGTTTCGAGCGGCAGCAACCATTTTATCAACACTGCTGAGGGAAAAGCTATACATATTAGCGTATATGCCCATTTTCTAATGAGTTGATTAAGATTATTTAATTATGATCAGTGGTTACAAATATTAAACAAAAAATAAAATGAAAAACAGAAATACAAAAAATATATATATCAAGAAAAATGGGAAACAAAGTCGGTTACCTCCCCGTGGTGTTTCTCGGGTTATGCAAGGAACCGCAAAAATTTCATCCAAACCCAACCTAGTGACGGGTGACCAGCTATATATTTGGTTCAAATCTGTTTCGAAACTTCGATTTGTTTTCAGATGGCGGAAATGATGATGGCGTAACAATACGCTTCTTACCCGAAAGAATAACGAGAAAGTCTGTTCCAAGAACACTACATAAGGACGGAAAACTCCCATCTTGACTCTCTTGCCAATGGAAGCGAAAGAATTGAAGTTCCACTTTTGGCCACAGGCTGCGCTGATTAAGTTATCAAGCCTTATAGCAGGCGTCTCTGGGCTAACTATACGAGTTCTTTATTCTCCTTCTTCCCCGCCAGTACGATGATGTATACTGCAAGTAATACTTAAAGCATTGGATAGTAGATTTATGTACCTAAGGTACCGAGCCATCGACGAGAAAACTCTCGAGAGCGTCGCGAAAGAAATAAATGACACCGAAGGCGTACAGCATTAGCTGATGTGATCGGTGGATTCGTATTCCGAATTCCACCCTACAATTCCTAATTTACGATGTAAGAAAAGGGAAAAGAGTGCATTGAAATATTATTTTATGCAATTAACTCGAATGCTAGTTCATTTCCGGTTATTCGATGCCAATTCACGTGAATTGCAAACGCCGCTAGCAAAATCAGCTGATGTTATTGATGTCATCACAATTACAATGATTCGAAAGCATTTCCCCTTTATATTTCGTAGGGCGTCTAAAAGTAAAATGGACATTTAAAGAACAAGAATACACGAGCGGGCGGGCGGGGAAGCAAGCAAAGTATTCCTATATGTGTTAAAATAGAAACAAATACCAGTAACTTACTTGCTTTATTATAATCCTCGGAAAATTAATCTGTCTAATACAATTGGTGGCCCGTTATAAGCAAACGGTCAAATATAAAATAGCCTGTAGCAGATGATGGTCAACTGCTGAAATGAAAATGAACAATATGAACAACTTAAGCTCAGAAAAGTCACGGAAACAAATGAAGGAATGACGGAAAATGTAGGAATAGCATACGCTGGGAATGTCAAAACAAAGGGATCACACTGTCATGTACGCACTGTTGGAGGCAATAGGAAATACATACGTACACTGAACGCTGTCTCTCTCGCCAGCAAATGATGGAATAGCATACGCTGGGAATGTCAAAACAAAGGAATCACACTGTCACCTACGCACAAGGAAAAAAAAACAATGAACGCCGTCTCTCGCGTAATGGCTACCTTGCGGTAAGGGAACGATCGTCACCCACGTGTACTTACATTAACCTTAAACAAGATTTTGTTCTTCATTTAGGTATTCAAGTACTCATTAAAGCATCTGACACAAAAAAAACTTCGCAAACCCATTTTGAACAAAATTCGTCTCGTTTAACTGCACATTCACACTCCAAATTACCTTCACAACAATACAAATCTCGTCGTAAACAAGGCTCAAAGATCGCATCAGAGCCACCGATCGTCAATTTCAGGAACACTATTAACCTGCGACAGAAATTTTAGCAAAAGACGATCGAAAGCGCATCAAGAGTCGCGTCCTTATGCAGTGTTCTTGGCACGGAGTAGGAATATCCTACTCCGTGGTTCTTGGTCTGTTCAATGAAGGACATCCGTGCATGAAAATCGGCACTCGCACTGAGAATCGCCATAGGTTTTTGATTTAGTAACCGAAACCAATGATTATGATTACCCGTTACACCGAAGTTGCAGTCCGGGAGACGGAGGATTCATAGGTCAAATAAACATGGCTATTGCTGCAAAAGCTCCTTTTGACCTTGTCAACCGCTAGATTATACTTTACCCGCCGATTCTGATTAAGATACTGAACGAACATATCAACGTGGAATAGAGCAACTCGATTAGGTCATTGCATGCAAATACATGTATTATATGCAACACAAGGGAAGCGATCAAACTTTTAATTCACTTCGAAGACGACTCAACAGAACCAGAGGGACGAGTGACCATCCATCAACCTGGGTGCTATTTAAGTAGTAATGAGTCTGCGTGGTTCATTTTTGGGTTGCCCGTGCATGAAAGAGAACCAACAGTCACTCACCTCTACGTACACCTGGAAAAAATGCCAGCGTGTCTACTAAAACGAACGCAACTTACACGATAGGTTACGAACTCCTCAAACAACCTTGCTGACAGTATTATTCAGGCTTATTGTTTTTCTTATAAAATAAGTACAATGTTTTACGCACCCGTTGAATTTCAACGGGTACCTTCCGCTAGTACAGTTATAAGTGAATATTTCATTCCTCATGACAGCTAAAATACCGGCAGCACTTCATTTAATTCATCACATCACTATCGCTGAAATCAGAAAGTTTGCAATCATGTAGTGAAATTTAGTTGAAAAGCAACAGTTGATATCTTTTAACTGCTTTAACTAAGCAATATTCATTCGTCCAATGTTGTAAACATATTTTTTTAATGACTTAGACAACACATAAGAACGGCCTACGGATTAAGGTGATTTAAAAAACTCCCGATAATGTTATGGGTAGCGATCCTAACAATTTAGGAACAAACTTGAAGCAAACTGTAATCTCAACGACCGAAACGTTGTTCTCACCCGAGGTGAGTAGAATATTCGAGTTACCTTGGTCCTCACTCGCTTTGCTTACCTTCTAATTGGTATTTTAAAATTTCCAGAAAGTTTCCGTCGCGCAGAGTTAATAGAACACCTTCTTTCGGGAAATGCGCCTGATCTCCGGGATTACAGAAAGTCAGCTATGACGCACGCACAAGCAGAAATATTAGTATTTCGCCTGGGAGCAACTCGAGGAGACATAACCACAGACCGTTAAAAGTAACGTCCACGAGCCCGATGAATGGAGTCCGAAGCAATATGCTTCCCCTTTTTCACTAGACGATACTCAGTCATTTATCAAATCCGGAGATGATAATTTCCCAGAAATTCCATTACAGCTTATCACTCGTTGACACAAAATAATTGCAGTAATTTCGTCACCTCTATATTTTAACAGGAACTTGAATATCCAAGGATAATTAGCTCAACCTTAGGCGGACAACTACTCCCGTGAATTCGCAATTTCAGGCCATCGTAAGATATAATGCTTAATCTCAGCTACAAGTTTCCACCTGACCTGTTTCCAGATTTCGTTTATGCGTTGAATAAATATTAACTCATAAGTTTTTTGAGATACTGGCTATGACAAAGTATTTTTGATTGCGTAGACACGCTTTAACACTATCATGTGGCGTTATTTACTCCTAAAAACTGCCCATCCTTGATTTATTATGAACATGCGTACACACTTTTTGCGTTTTACTTTGCCTTAACTATTACTGTTCCCTTTTTTGGCTGACAGATTTTGATACTACAAACTTGAAAAATAGGATTGAAATTATAAGAGCAGAATGCCATTACTTGAGTGAGAACTAACGTATGTTTTGATTGTAATGTTGCCCTCGCTGCTATAGGGTCGTAAACAAAGGTAGCGCTAGAATGCAAAATACAGATCTATTATAGGTCTTAAATTTTTTCCACTCGCCAATTGTGACACCAGTTTGGTCAGCTTCATTTGAAAAATGCAGGAATGTGATGTAAACGAGTATTAGGGAAGGTATTACTTTAAGAAAATAAATTACCAAGTCACACTCCCATATCTATCATGTACAATTATGCTGACACACTCAATAATTTTCCCATTTCAATACACGAAGAATACATATGTAATGCAGCTGTATGTATACATATGTAAGAATACACTAAAAATACACATATTACAGATGTGTGTGCTATCTGGGATAGCAGTGAGCACGGGCTTCCGTAAGGGGAGGTCCTGCGAAACACAGCTTGCGCTCTTCCTTCATGATATCCTAAAATCAGGTGAATCGATTAAGCAAGTCGACGCGATATTCCTTGGTTTCAAGAAGGCATTCGACAAAGTTCCTCAGGAAAAACGCATATAAATTACAATCATGCAGAGTTAATAGAAAAATAGTGAATTGGATAAGTGACTTTCTCAGTGATCGAAAACAAAAAGTAGTTATCGATGGTTTTAGCTTTGATATAGTCGAAGTCACATCCGGTGTTCCTCGAGGAAGCGTGAATGGCCATCTTTTATTCATTATTAATATAAATGACCAAAGTTCTCGAATTAGAAGTAAATTAAGATTATTTGCAGACGATACAGTAATCTAACGTGAAATAAGCGAAGACGCGGACTTTGAAGTCCTGCCATCTGACCATAACAACGTTCATTCGTGGTGCATGGAGTGGGGTTTAGAACTAAATGTTAGTAAATGCACCACAGTTCACTTCCTGCGAAAGTCATTACACAAAAGCCAGACCTACACCGTGGGTGGAGTAATATAAAATCTTCAAATACAGTCAAATATCTTGGAATTACCTTAACTTCAGATCTATCGTAGAGAACACCCATACAAAACATATGCGGCACAGCATTAAAGAAACTAGGTTTTGTTAAGCGTATAATAGGAAGGTCCTCGGATGAAAAAGTCAAAGAGAGATGCTACTTCGCTCTGGTTAGGCCACACCTCGAATAAGCCGCGAGCATTTTGGACTCTGGTCACAAAGATTTAACCAAAAAAAAATTTACAAAGTACAAAGAAAAGCTAAACGCTTCGTTAAAAACTACTACGAACGAATATATAGTGTTACACAACTTTTAGAGGGATTAAGGTGGGAGCCCGAAGAAACTCGGAGGCTGCACGCTAGGCTTAGGTTGCTTGAGATATTCACAACTGATGTGTTTCAGAGTGACACAGAGAATATTATCATGACGCCTCACTACATTTATAGGTCTGACAGATGCGATAAAATAAGAGAGATACTCTGCCGAAAAGATAGATACGAAAACTTGGGGTTAGAATTAAATCTCAGCAAATGCACCACAGTTCACTTCCTGCGAAAGTCATCACAAAAATGCCATACCTATACTGTAGGAGGAGTAAACAAAATCTTCACAGTAAAATATCTTCGAATTAAAAAAATACAGTAAAATATCTTGGCATTGTCTTAAGTTCTGATATATCGTGGGGATTACACAAACAAAACATATTTAGCATAGCATAAAAAACTAGGTTTGGTTTAACGTATAATAGGAAGGTCCTCTGATGAACAAGTCAAAAAGAGATGCTACTTCGCTCTGGTTAGGCCACACCTCGAATACACCGCGAGCATTTGGGACCCTGGCCATAAAGATTTAGCCAAAAAAATAATAAGATACAAAGAAAGCAGCGCGTTTCGTTAATAACTGCTACGAGCGTACATATAGTGTCTCAAATTTTTAAAGGGATTAAGGTGGGAGCCCCTTAAGACTCGGAGGCTACACGCTATAGGCTTAGGTTGCTTGAGAAATTCAGAACTGATATTTTCCAGAGCGACATAGAGAATATTATCATGACTCCTCACTATTTCTCTAGGTCTGACATATCCGATAAAATAAGAGAGACACACTGCCGAACACATAGGTACAAAAACTCGTTCTTTCCGCGATCAATAAGCGACCACAATAAAAATTGAGCTCCACTGAATACACTCCTATAATACATGTCACCATTTCATCCCAAAAAAACTTACACCTTTACAGGGCAGGAGACCACACACCCCCTGCCACACGCCCATGCGGGGGCTCGCAGGGTATTATGTAGATTCTCTCAAAGCTTCATGTGTTAGAAATTGTTGGGTGCTGTGTGTTAAGCATTGTGCTAGGTGGTATGTGTTTGAATTCTATTCTATGTTCAATATTAACGGGTTTCATTTGTTTGACGTCTTGTTTTGTGGCGCCAAATGTTACTATTCGCGAAGTTGCTATTGTGGTAGTTGAACACATTTTATCTTTGTGAAATTAAAAGGTTTTCTTTGCACTAAAAAACCCGCAGTACGCGTTACTGATAGACCTCTTCCAGATGCAAGAGAAAGAAAACAACCACCAGGGTATGGGCCCAGATACCTCGGCAGCACAGTAAATTAACAATCTCGTGGTTAGGAGTCAGAAATAGCAAGGAGGAACTCTTGCTAACTGCACTTCCTCTTAAAAGGCAGAAGGTCCTCTAATCATTGTCTCTCTTTATCCCCCTCTTAGCCTCAGCAAAAACTGTTACAATGTCAGTGGTCCTCTAGCCGCTCAGCCATGATTTTCTGGTAGTGGGATCAGACTTGAAATTATCCAACGAAGGCTATCGAATCGAGAAAGACCTCCTCCATACCACGGGAGAGAGATTACACAAAGGACCTGAGGTGTTAGGCAAGGGCACAGAGTAGAGACATATCTTTACTGTGTGGCATGGGTGATGAGTACTCCCCTCTGGAGTCGGTCGCATTTTGGAAGAGAACAGGAGTTTGTACGTAAATGAGAGCAGGGAGGGGGAGTGAGGAACAGGGGGAAGGGATGAAAAAGGAAAGGGTCATTGGCAGAGGCAGGGACTCTGCCCGGAGGGAGAATGGCAAGGGAAGGGGCAACCCAGTGAAGCGAAACCTCGGGTAATAGGGAAACCATTAGACCAAGGGAGATTAGATAAGATTGCAAGTTTGGTGGAGTTACTACTAAGGAATCCATAAGGCACTTAGACCATTTGGTCCATTGTGCCAGCCACCCTAAATTTAGCTGATTACCCCTCGAGTGTGATTGCTTTGCTGAAGTTAAGCAGGTCCACTAAAGGAATTACCACAACTTCATCAAGCTATGTATAAGAATGGTGAGCCCAGATACATATTCCGAGTCCTTATTAAGGCTGGACGTTCAAGGAGTACGTGGGATTTGATTAAATCCACTTCCTTGCACCACCTTCATACAGAAGAATCTATGCTCTTCTGGAGATGACTCAATACTTGATAGTGCCCGTGAGGAGTTCCACTATCATTCGTATTACATTTCTGTTTAACTGTGTGACTAGGCCTCGGTTCCCTTACATGAAGTTTGGCCTGCCATTGCCTTGGTGCGATCCGCCAGATCTCAGAATGTTGAACAAAACCTCACACTGGATTCTGGTCATCCACACTGAGGGTGCAATAGGTATGATTAGTACAGGGTCAATTGGATTTCTGACAGATACTGCTGTCGTGAGTTTATCAACCTTCTCATTTCCGGTTATGCTCATGTGTCCTGGTACCCAGAAAAGTTCCACTTTGCTGCATTTGCCTATCAAGTTGACTCCTTCTCAACACTCACGCAGCAGCAGTGATCTGCACCATGGTGATGAGAGACCTTTTAGGGCTGCTTGGCTATTGGTGATATATGGTTTGGTCTGCCGTACAGTCAAGCCTCTCAAAGAGCATAACCACAGGTTGGAAGGGCATAAACTTCAGTTTGGAATACTGTAGTATATTCCCCCAAAGGAATTGAGAGGACCCTTGATGGTCAACTACTGTTGATTTCAGCTCCTGCTCTTCCGTCCTTCCTGGACCCATCTGTGTATCACATACAGGCCCCAGCATGAGTTCCTTGCCTCCCTCCCAAGCCCACTGTTCTATGTTTGGAAAGTGGATTTTGATAAGTAGGGGTGAATGGCTGAATGTTGCTTTCATTTTATCAGAGCCCATTTCAATGATAGATTGCTCAACCTTTTGAGTTATGTCCACAGTTGTCTGTGACCAGTAAAATTTCTCTTGTCATGCCACTGTTCCAAGTTCTTAAGATGAAGGGCTACGATCTTTCCTGAATTTCAGCTTCCATATAAAGTGGGGCAAGATTCAGGAGAGTTTCTAGCCGGCCCTGGTGGCGGTGGGGTAAAAGTCCTCGCCAGCTAAACTCAGGGCTGCGGGTTCGAGTCCCGCCTGGGTGGGTTTTTCACTACCCAGGGCATGGTTGTATGTCAAGTTCTGTTGGTCCGGTCCCTGGAAAACCTGATGACAGGCTTAGCAGCCTATCGGGATTCCAGGGACATACAGGTCAACAGAATCGTCCAGCAAACAAAAAAAATAACGTTGGGGTAGTTTTCATTGTCCCAGAGATACCCATATAGGCCATCCTCTGTAAGAGGCTGACTTTGTACCAGGCAACTTTTTGCTTTTTTTACACCATGTGATTCATCAGTACAATAAGCTGGGTTTCACTACAGTACTATATAGCCCGCTGATGGCTTTCGGCTCAAGTTGCCAGATTTTGCCAAGGGCCATCTGGAAAGTTCATAGGGATGTGCAGGCTATCCTTGTTTTGCCTCAATATGTTCTCCCCATTTCAGCTTGGAGTCTAACTGTAAGATCAATTCCAGATACTTGATCATTTATTAAGGTGGTAGAACCTTTCCTTGCAGTGAGGGAAGTTTAAGGCATCTCTTCCCTTCTGTTGTCAAGCAATATAAGGTTGGTATTTTGTGGATTCACTGTCAGCCCTGTTTCAGCATACCGTCCCATCTTCTTGACCCGGGCTTTTTGCATGAGTCTGGAGATAGTGTCAAGGTACTTTCCAGATAAAAGAAAAGCTACATCATCTGCCTACACCTGAGTACATGTGCGGGTTAAATTCAATCTTGAAAGAAGGCTGTCGACCATCAAATTCCACAGAAGAGGTGACTGAACTCCACCCAGTGGACAGCCTCATGTCACAGACACATTCGTTGAACTCACCCTCAAGACAACTTTGACGGTTCTCTATTCTAACAAGTTCCTCATCCATCTCACAATATGGATTTTATAGGTATGGATTTTGTGCCAGCTTGCTGCAATATAGATATCAAAGGACGCACAGTTGGAAGCTCCCTCAACATCAATAAATGCCCCCAATCCATACATCCCAAATGTAAACAGGGCCCTGGTGGATCAGAGCACGAAATCTCGGAAAGGACACAAGATGTCAGGGAAACCCCTCAAGAAGAGGTGAAGGACACACGAGAAGATATGGAGGGCAAATGAGCAAGAAGACGTGATGTAGCAACGGGAATGGAAAAATATGAATGAGTCACAAAAATGAACAATGTACATTCTGGAAATAAAGGAGAATTAAAGAAAAGTCCATTTTAAGACAGCTGATGAGATACTAATATAAAAACATTCATGAGCCCAAGGAGTGGAAGACAGTTAAGGCTCCTGGGAATGAATATATGAAATAATAAATGAATATATTGGAGAGAAAGGATGCACACAAGTACAAAACAGAGAGGGATAGGACAAAAGCTATCAAGACCAAGAACTAACATTAAGGCTAATTTGACACAGCCTACCAAGAAAGAAACCACTATTACTTCAGGACATATTAACCTTTAAATGCCTGGCATGCCCGTACGGGCATGGAAAAAAAGCTCCACTCGGTGCCGAGCGTGCCCATACGGGCAAGCTAACTTTGATCGGCTCTAACTTAAATGATTTTCAATTTAGCGGAGCGAAATTTTCTAGGATTGTAGACAGATCTCTTGTTAATACAATGGTGTTGTTTTTATATTTTTAAAAATAACATATTTGTACGATTTTGGTATGTAATTGACCTCGCGCGGTGCTAATTTTTCTCATTACAAAACATTGCGGCAATTCACCTTTGGATGCACTCTCATTCTGTTATTTACCTTGCACATTTCAACTATTACTTTTAATTTTTGTTTTTTACGTACACAGATTATAAATAAATGATATAGCAAGTCTTGTGTTCAGTTTTAAGTGGTCAAACCTTCATAAACATTGGCGATGGCCCTATTGTTGATGGCTCACTGCGACCTCATTTCCTTCCCTAGAAAACACCTTCTCACAGGGGCAGTATCGAAATTATGAATTCAGGTTATGAGAAAAGACATTCCTTCCCTCCCCCCCTACACTTCTCTTCACCACCCTCCTCCCTTCTCCGCTATCCACCAATGCTTTTTGCTCTCTTCATCACCCATTGGTTTCCCTTCTCCAATTTTTTTGTTCCAAGTTCCCTTTTGGGAGGAGAGCAGGGCCTTGGAAGGCCAAAGCCCCCATCTAGGGCCAGGGTGAATTTGGGAAAACCAAGAACCTTCTCGCTCTCTAGGCTGCGGGGCGCCGCCCGCACATGTTAAATAAAGGAAGTGACAAGATGCACCCATTCTTAGTTCCGTTATATTCCTCTACCAAATTTCGAGTGAACTCAAACTAAACTTCATTCCAATTCAGTTTTCGGGTCAGTGCGCTTTCTTGTCCGTTTGTCCACTCAATTTACTAGGAGATATAGAATTTTTTTGGGGAATTGTGAATTTTTTGAAAAGAACTTATTCACCTCAGATATCAAGTCCATATTTCCTCTACTGCATAATGTTTGTATACATATGCACATATATATTTATACATTTTAGAAATTATACGAGATAGAGAGAGAGACCAGGAAGATTTTTTTTGGATTCCGTAGCCGAAGCCAAAAGAACCGAAGAAGTAGAAGTAGAGTCAGACACAGACGGACCTCGTTGGAAGACAAGGATGCAGATCCTCCTGCACTGGAGGATGAGACGAAGACTTTGCCGTGCACTGCTCAAGATGTGTTTGAATGGACGAGACCAAGACAGCAAGCAAGGGACGACCTGAAGACTAAGGAAATTTTCGGTTGTGGTACGGTAAGACGAAACCGCAAAGGCATGCCACCAAATTTTGACTGTCAGAGAGCTAAAATGAAACGGGGATCTTTACGGGTACGCGTGAGAAATGACTTGACAGGCATTGTATGGAAAGATAAAAGGGAGGTATCCATGCTGATAAACATTCACTGTTCACCAGGAGAGGGTAATTTCTGCAATGAACAAGGAAAAGGTTTGAAGCCAGCCATCGTAGAAGACTACAGTGCACACATGGGCTCCGTAGACAAAAGGGATAAGAGGGGAACGAGGTGCGAGACTATTGGTAGTAGTAGTATCCTTAGGATAGGCTTAGCTAATAGTCATCGTAGCTGGAAGTGGATGAAAAAGCTCTTCACTCACCTATTGAACGTAACCGTCCTAAAAGGCCACGTGTTGTTTACGTCTTGCGGTGCCAGATGATTCATCGGCAGCTTCGGGTTTCTCTGGTAAGGAAAAGGTTTGGGGCGCTTGCCCTTCCCCCTCTCTGAGCTCACGGAGAGGGAGGCCCAGTAGCACAATTGGAAGATGACTGCGTCGCAAGGAGGCGAAGGAAAAATGCACAGGCCAGTGAACGGAAACCGTCTAAGGTGCGGTGTGTGCTGAGAAGTGATTGTACACGCGTACCATCACGAAGAGCGGAGTGTACAAAGTAGTACTAAGCACCTATAACTGACTCTAGGAGCATCATACAAATATATATTTATAATTTAATAAATTAGCATGATGCATATATTCATAGACATAATTTCCAAAATGTATTTCCTATCGTATCTTTCCACAGTATACCTCTATGAATAAAAGTCTCTCTTACTTCAACTTTGTTCCAAGAAAAAAAGAATTTATTAAAACGTTTATAATTTGAACACGGCTAAGAAATTTAATGTAAAGATAAACGAGACATTAAGCTAAATAACGCTTTTTATTTGAACAATTTATCTTGAGCAGTTGTCGAGACATTCACGTTTTTCATGTCAAGAACACGAAAAACTTAAAGAGCCATAATTAAATCCGGCAGTGAAGGTCAACCATTGGGCATTTAAATCCGGCTTCAAAAGGTTAAAATGAAATCAAAATATCTAAAAAAATTATCTCTTCAACATGACGAGAATAGTTACTTTTCTCTCAGATATATGTGCATGCATTCACAGAAGCTACCGGTAAAATATCACATCTCCACCAATGAACTTCACCCCAGGGAGTGCTAAGTTCATATTTTATTTACAGAATATTTACACAAAGTAACTTGAAATTGACTCAATTACAATGGTCCAATAGTACATGAAAAACAAGAAACTGTTTCAATGCTGATGCAACATAATTTAACTGCACTGATTAGCCAAGTGTGATACACATTTGATTCACTAAATCTTCTGAAGTTAATCAGCGAAATTACATCCCAGTAGTTGAAACCAGCCTCAAATTCTGTTCTCACCACATACAATGAGAGCACTATTTATTGACCCGAACTTATCTGAATCAGCTGTAACCATCAATTTCAGATAGGAGGAAAAATTAAGTACACTTATTGAAGCACAAAAATCAATCCTATGTTCAATACATAAAATTGCTGTAGTGAGATCATTGAATGGACTTTGAAGCTATTTACTCAGCATTACCCTTCTCCAATCTGCTGACCTTGAGCTCAAGATACCGCTTTTTGAGGAGCAGCACTTCCATCTTGGTCTTGTGCTCTTCCTGTGCCATTTTAAGTAGTTCCGCCTCCATCAACCCCAACGAGGCTGCCCCACACTTATCGAGCACTTCTTTCGGAGACTCAGAGACATAAGACTCTTCACCCACGTCCAACTCATGAGCCTGCTCCTTCATTCCTCCTCCCTGCTTTGGGTTAATCATACTATAATCAGCCTTAACCCCGACCACATTTAGTTCCTCCTCACAGTTGTTTTCTAAGAAAGACAAAACAAACATGAGTTTACATGTTTACCATAGTAATCTAGATTGTTTTTCTGAAACTTATTCATGTTGAATATTGTAATTTTAGATTTATTTTCTTTCCATAGTAGAAGTTTGGGATTTCACTTAAGTAAACCAGGAATCAACTCTTGGTGTTGAATGGATACATGTAAATCAGGAGAAAGTATTATTTCCGGATAGTGAATATGAATGTGAAGTGTTTGAACTAAATGATGAGGATTAATGATACAGGTGAATACTGTGTAGTGCTTTGGTTCCTAAATTATTCTTCTTTCATTGCATGAGACTTAATTCTAATGCCATCATTCTAATTTTTTCAGGAAGCCTGACATTTGTTGGCTAAGTGACATGGTGCAAGCATAAGGTAGACTGTTCTATTCATCATATTGCTCTCATTATCGAAGTGACTCTTTGAACCAAATGATGCGGATTAATGGTGTAGGTCCAACATTGGGATAAGTAATGCGATACAGATAAATACTGGCTTGTGCATTGGCTCCTAAGTTGTTGTTCTTTCATTGCTCAGGACTGAAGACTAATGCCATCATTCTAATTTTTACAGGAAGCATGACATTTTTTGGCAATGTGACATGACCCTAGTGAAAGAAAAGTTATACTATTTGTCAGAATGCACTCATTATTTGAAAAGAGAGTGTACCAATCTTCTTATTTTCTCCGATTGTCTTGGAGTGGAAGGTTATGAAACATTGCCTCATTGATTTTATGCAATTATTGTTCTCATTTATTAATTAAGTCAGTGAATGCTGTTTCTTGGAAGTTCATGCAATACAAGGTTTGCATCAGCATTGGTTTAGACATTCATACATGTTTTTCTAGTTTTTATTTCATTTCAAATATTGGAATAATAGCCTCCCAATGATGCATCTAAGTGCTGCAATATATTTCTGTAAGATTATTTGTTGAATCAGCGAAGTACCTCATGATATTCTGAGATGTGGTACCTGTTTGCATTTTAACAGAAATTTTAATCTATCAATGCTTTAGTCTCAGCGTTTGTGTCAGGCACGTTCCCTGGACTTCCATGTTCCCCTGGGTAATTAGTGGTGGGAAGGTATTTCTTAACAATGACTTTTTTTTGTTAAATATCTTTCTTATGTGTGCGCTCATAAATTTTTCATAAATGTATTTTTTTTGCATAACGTCAAAATAAATTATGTTAGTTGCCATTGGTTGAGCATCCAAAATGTCACGTGGTTTCTTCTTGCTGTCTTGAATCCAATAATTCCATGGCCCTTGCAGAATAAATTAACATTTTTAAACTTCTTCAGTGACATATTATCTGTCAAATGAGGTGCACATTTTTAACTTTTTTGTTAACTAAACTAAACCTACTGATTTTGTTATTATCTTAAGGCCACTGCTTGCTTACAGTATTTTTGAAATGTTGATAATTATTCAACCTTTTTAACCTCCTGGTCAGCCTATTATTAAACTGTGGGGACATGAATTAATGACAGCATTACCTGATGACATGATAACATGAAGCACCAACTAATGTTTGGAGAAATGACTTGAATGCAGTTCATTGATTTCATGTGGTTATATCACTGGAAGTTTCCTCTTGCCTCATCCAGAGATAATTTCTTCATTAATTAAGTATCAAATTTTGTTTACCACTGATGTTGTGCACTATTCAATCATCTGTACTGGTTCATGCATGAAAATACATTATATTTATACAACTTAAGAGTTCTTTAAATTTAAAAAGTCAGGCATCCACTGGTCAAAAACCCTTATCAAGTTGTGTATGACATTATGCTGTTATTTGTAATCCTTTAATTTTGCACTGATATATGGCTCTCCTACTGATAACCTGCAGGTCAACCTTCTTCACAAACACCATCAGAGATGAATGGGTATCATTAGTATTGATTGATGGGGCTGTTAATGAGAAACTTATCCATTGAGGTAAATATTAATTCTGATATCAATCTCAATAGGAGTGGGACTAAGGCTGAGTAGTCCCTACTTTCCACCCCCCATTATAGTCGTGGTTTGAAGATTCATTTAAAGCTGTAATAAACATTAAGTTTCTGGCCAAATGAAGTGCATTCACATAAATCTTCTTGCCTATTGATCACATAGTCTATCTTGGTTGGTTGTGACATAAATGAGTAAACAGTCTTTCGATCTTTCTAAGTCCTTCATAAGGAAGGCAGGGAAGAACTGAAAATGTCCCTGATGCTCATAACCATTGCTGGAATGCGGTAGCTTATCGCCGCTCTAATGCCAATTCAGTTTGGATATTACCTTCTATACTCTTGCATCAATTGCTTAAAGTGACATATATTTTTTGATTAGTTATATATTAGTGCAATGACGAAGTTGTTTAAAATGCTAAAAGCATACATAATTAAAACATGCATAAATACCATCAGAGATACATTTTGGAACAGAAGATGTTAGGCGATTGAAATGCTAATTCTCTTGAATTTTGCAACATAGAACCAATTAGGATAATAACATTTTCTTAAGGTAGGCATAAGTTCGGTACCTGTTGCTGCCTAATTGTATGCATTATTCCTCACTGAGATTCATCATTTCTAATCAATGAAGTTCATAAATCTAGCCCAACGAGCGTGGCATCTTAGTTTCTTCGGTGGTATTTACGCATCAGAGTCACTTAACCCTTTGAGAGTGGTATGACATGATATCACGTCATGGTTGTCTTTACACAGGTGCTGTTGACGTGATATCACATCATGGGTACCATGAGTGTTCCAGCTTTCACTGGGGAACTTTCAATAGGCCCCCTAGTGAAAGCTGGAACATTCATAGTACCCTTGACGTAATATCATGTCATCAGCACCAGCCTAAAAACAACCATGATGTGATATCAATTCATGCCGTACTCAAAGGGTTAACGTAAGGAGTTCAATCATTCCATCCATGGCATTTTTGTAGAGAATTGAAAATTAAGCGGTTCATTCATTCATCAGTCAGCAATCCGAAGATTGGTTTGACGCGCCTCTCCACTCAATTCTCCTATCAGCTAGTCTTTTAACACCTACATAGTTCATCTGTTTTACATCCTTCATCACCCGCTCAATGTATCTCATCCGAGGCCTTCCTCAGATTAAGCGGTTAGCATAGCGTATATGCTTGCACTAACCAATGATTTTCCACTAACGATATTGACTTGTATCCCTGTGAGTTGAAATGTTCACAACAGCTTTTCTTGTCCAAATCCATACATTTATCTACTTCTCTTCTGTTTCTGTAGTCCACATGACATCATGTGCAGAACAGGCTCATTTCGGTTGAGGGAACGATCTACCTTACAATTGTACTACCATGGCTTGGAAGAGCTTCAAGCACGAATTTGAAAAGGAATGGCAGGGATATAGAGAGGATATATAGTTCAAGTGATGGTTGCTATAGGCTGTGTATGTAAAGAAGATGAGAATTAATTTAGTGGAAGAAGAGTAAAATACCTCATCACAAGTAAATACTGAGGTCCTCTGATAATTATACAGATAAGATTGGATTGAAGAAGGATAAATTTATCAAAAGTCAACATCTATATTTAATTTAATTATGAATTCTAAGCATTTAATCTTCTGGGCTCAAAAAAAACTTAAAATCTTCCTGAAGCCACTCTGCGTGCACTATGACTTTCATTTCTCCTCTATCTGGTTCAAGCTTGTTTATATCTAGTACCTTAGCAACATAGGAAATTGGGGAAAATTCTCGAATATATCGAGCAATATATTGCATCTGCTTCAAATGCCCCAGTCCCCTGGTGAAGCATTTGGAGGTATCAATACGGTAGTTTATCTGATTTTGAGTCACCTGGAATTTGAGTCATTGGAATATTGTTGTGATACTCTACTGACCCTGCAAGAGAATTTGTGCATTAACTTTTCCTCATTAATCTCATGGTGTAGTAGGTCTTTGGGATTCCCAGTGATGTGTTAGTAATTTACTGCATATAGCTAGGAGAAAATGGGCTGTTTGGACAAATCCTCAAAGCTTTATGGTTCACGTCAGTCTATTGGAATGAAGTGAATTTCATTTTTAAGGTCCTACCCACTTCTACGAATGTAACTGTGTAGCTGTTATACAGCTTGACGTGCTGTGAGATGCATGATGCTAGAAGATATTTTGTAATTTTTACGGGCCTGGGATTTGTGTTTTTCATACATTACCTGTGATGGTAAAGATACTCGGTTCTTGGGCTTTCTGTTTTAGTGGGATGTCCTAGTGATTTTCTGATCATTTGCTGTGCGCTAGTTTTCTTCTTTTATGATCTTATTTGAGACTTAGGTGGACAGTGCTTATTATCTGTGCACATGCAAGCGGATGAACACAACATTCATACAATAAGGAGTGGAATCATGAACACACACTAAAGAATTTTATGAAATGTTCGTATAAAAGTCGTTCTTCACAATTAAGTGAAGTAGTTGCCTCTGGACAGGCCTCTGTGAGATGCCATCTGCGGTACATTTGAAGCAGTATAATTTTTATCTATCACACAAACCATCCGAGTATGGCTTCTTAGAAAGGATCTGATGATCTATGACTCCATGCCCCTTATTCCATTGTATTCTAATTCAGCCAATTAAGTAGGATAATTAACAGGGTCAAGCACTAAACTTAAGTCAAAAAGTAGTTTAAACATTTTTCATATGTTTCAATAACACGTGAAACCGTATCAACAATGGCACCTATGGTTATCATCTCACTTCTATATCTATACATTCTATATCGTGCCAAAGCCAGGCAGTGGAAAGGTGTGTCAAGGATGTAACTGCTGCATCAATTGCTGCGTGTGGATATGTCTCCCAAGATGGCTACATTGGAGCTCGATTGGAGGACAGGAAAATATTCCCAAAGTTTGATACCAAAGCGGACTTTACATCTACATTATACCCCGCGAGCCGCCGCATGGGCGTGTGGCAGGGGTTGTTAGGTCACCAGCTGCGTAAAGGTGTAAGTTTTTTGGAGATGGAATGGTGACATGAATTATAGGAGTGTATTTAGTGAGCTTAATTTTTATTATGATTGATTATTGTTCATGGAAAGAACGAGTTCTTGTATCTATCTGTTCGGCAGCGTATCTCTCTTATTTTATCGCGTCTGTCAGACCTAGAGATGTAGTGAGGAGTCATTATAATATTCTCTATGTCGCTCAGAAAAATGTCAGTTCTGAATTTATCAAGCAACCTAAGCCTAGCATGTAGCCTCCGAGTCTCTAGGGGCTCCCACCTTAATCCCTCTAAAAGTTGTGAGACAATATATGTACGCTTGTAGCAGTTTTTAATGAAGTGCACTGCTTTCCTTTGTATTTTATTAATTTTTTTGGTTAAATCTATTTGACCAGGGTCCCAAATGCTCATGGCATATTCGAGGTGTGGCCTAACCAGAGAAAAGTAGCATTTCTCTATGACTTTTTCATCCGAGGACCTTCCCATTATACGTTTAACAAATCCTAGTTTCTTCAATGCTGCGCCACATATATCTTTTATGTGTAATCCCCATGATATATCAGATGTTAAGGTAATTCGAAGATATTTTACTGAATCTGAAGATTTTATGTTTACTCCACCCACAGTAAACCTAAATAGACCAGTCTACCCGGGTGGGTGGGTGGGCGGCGCTCGATTTCCACTCCTAGTGGTGATTGATGGATAGTTAATTAGTCAATGAACTAAGAGCTGCAGTTTACTTTATTTCCTCTATCCTAATCGTCGTTTGTAAATGCAAGTCGGTGTGGTCGAATTATTATAGTGGGTTATTGCCTACCCGACATCCAAAACATTTCTGTATATTTGGAGTTTTTTGGCAAACTAAGAAACTATTTTCCCTGATTCAAACACACTAAATCGTTAACATTATGTAACAAACAAGTGATATATGCAATTGTTTGCCATTAAATCACCCCGGAAACATCGAGAAACCATCAGGAAAAATTGCAAATTTTTGGTATTTTTTCATAAAAATTAACACTTTATACTAAAAAGCACAGCCTGAAGATATAATCCGATCGATTTAGAATTTTCTACGGGTTATAAGGACCACTAACTGCAAACTTAAAGCACTAGCCACAGACCGATTTCTAAAAAAACCTTTTTTCCATCCACCCTTTTGGACAGCCATGGTGCATACTTACTCACCAGTTCTTATCTCTTGGGAACTTTGCTTGGAATGCAAAGCATTTACTTTTTCTCCACAAGCAAGATCGATCTTCAAAATTCTTGAAATCTTAGGTCTTCCTTAAGATGCAGTAAATGAAAGAGAAACATATTTGCAAATTAAACTACATTCATGAAGATTAAGTATCTAAAAAGTGTCCACATAATCTTGAAAAGCAAATGGCTTCACATATTTTAAGGAATATGAGTTTAAGTGCTAAGAGGGAGCATGGGGGATGCAAATTAGTCGAGACATATTTTATGGACAGCATTACTTTTTTCGGACCATGCATAATAATCAGGGTGAAATTCTTTCCTCAAATGTAACAAAATCAGCTTACACTCAAAAAATCCTTGCGAATGAGATACACTTTTGGCAGACATCTTTTGCTAAGAGACAAGGCAAATTCAAGGAAGAAGAGATCTAACTTGAGCTGTTTGACTGAATCTAGCTTTCAAAATTAACTTGGTACGAATTATATGAATTAACCAAATGATGATACGCATCCCCATCAGAAGGAAGTCACTTTTACACATAAAATCCAGCAATATATATCACAAAATATCCTGCTTCATTTGTCATCCAAGATCCCAAGATAGCACATCTTACTAATATATAAAAATCTAGTGGTGTCTGTCTGTCTGTTACTCAATCATTCATAAACCACTGAATCGATTGAAACAAAATTTGGCAGGAAGATACTTGATATATCTGGTTCATGCATAGGCCATAGAAAAAGGGCCTTGGGGCCCTAGAAGGCCCTCAAGTTTCATCGCTAAAAATTGGCCCAGGAAGATAATTCTTGCCAATATTAGAAACACGTAAAATATTCCTATACTGAATGTACAACAATCATGGGGTCGTAAGTCATGCTGGGGCCCAAGGTTCCAAAAGAATGCTTTCTGAAAAGCCTCATAAGTATTGAACAAGTGAACCGATTTTAGTGAAATTTTCACACATGGTTACTTTACTGATCCAGTAAAGCTTTTTTAAGGTAATTGGGACTATAAGGAAGGCCCCTGGGCCCCAAAGGCAGCGTATTGGGCCGTCTGGTGTCTTATGTGTTTGAAAAACTCAAGTCTAAACATTTTGGTTCAAGTGCAGAGGTTTCTCTTTTGGCATATTTTAATTAGTTCTACTAAAGATAGAAGGCTATAGTTTTCGTCGTTAGATGGATAAAAGATTGCAGTTTCTTATTCTTTCATTCAATTTTCTTATACGAAGAAAATGTCCCTATAAATCACGTTTTTGTGTCAAAATCATGAATTTTACTTCTGTCAACGATGATATTTCCTTGGTAACCGTGGAATTTGCATTGGCTTTAGAAGGGGAATGGGACCTTGACAATAGCAGCTGGAGATTTTATATCTAGAGATAGGTATTACAGTGGAAATCTATGCCGTGTACTGAAATGTTGCTGATTACGATATTTTCAGGGAATTTTTGCCTAAAATTGGCAATATTCATTTTAAGTTGACCAATTTAAGTTGGACCCATGTAAAACAGGAGAATGCCATGATGTTATATTAATGCAGAAAGCCTCTGGAATGCAAATGGCCTGTAGTTTAGTTTCCATATGTAACTGCAAAAGAATGTTGAAACTCGGTAAATATAATGTAATGCTGTTTTCATCTGCTGAATTAAAAAATTAAATTAAAATTATAGCAGAGTATAACAGGAGAATGCCACAATGTTATATTAATGCGACTAACCTCTGGAATGCAAATGGCCTGTATTTTAATTTCTATATGTAACTGCAAAAGAATGTTGAAACTCGGTAAGCATAATATAATGCATTTTTCATCTGCTGAATTAAAAATTAAAACTAAAATTATTGCTGATTTGACTAGGAAAAAAATCTCAAAAAATCTCTCATGAGCGACTCCAATCTACAACCAAATGCCCTGACTTGCTTTCATCCCCCGTTGAATTTCAACGGGTAACTTTGCTAGTTACCTATTCATAAAATAAATCTTTCATCTTTTCAGAGACAGGTAACACAAATGGCTGACTATTTTCTTCATGCATCTGATAGAATACATATTTTTTAAATTTCTTGTATTGACTGGTATTATTATTAATATTATTAAATTAACTTCATTTTAATCTCAACCTTTCCATGAGAGGTGAATGGCTGCTACATGGTAAATCCATTTTGGGAGGATTCTTTTAATCATCTGCAACAGTTATGTTGTCCTTCTTCCCATTAAACTTCAATGGGATCCATCTTCTGTTGATTTATAATTTAGAATCGTATATACATGTTCATATTGACTTTAATATTGTCAATTACTAATAAAATGTCACAGTTGCCTGTTGTAATGAACTTAGTTGATAAAATAAATGAATTAGCAATATTGCAGGCTCAACATTTCTCACCAGCATTAAGCGCATGTCACTTGATACCTTGGTGAAGGATACATCATCAGCCTATGTCGAAAATTAGCATCCTTAACCCAGGGGAGGACACAAAGGATGTCAGCAACATCTCATAATAAATTATTTTTGATTTTTCCTTATGAGAATAATTAATTTAAAAAAAAGTATATTACTCTTATAACAGTCATGACAATTATTTACTTTTATGTCATGATAAATTATTGATGTGTTTTGGGGTGGCACACACCCTCACCCACCTCTGAAAGAAGGCGGCGGGCAGTGGGGAATGCCCAAATGGGATCCGCAAGGCAGCCGATTTTTAGAGCGAAAACAGGTTCAGGGAGAGTTCAACTCTTTCATAATCTCTTCCCAGGAAGTAAGGCCGGGGCTTCCTTCCAAAGAGCCGGGTGGCCAGGCACCAGGCCACCCTCTGGGCACCCGGCTCTCCATGGGGCACTCGGAGGTGACAGACAGTCATGTCAGTCGGGACACTTCAGAAGTAAACATCAAACACGGTTCTTTGCATTCGTGTTTCTGTCTCTCTCTATCCCTCGCACATAGCCGGGCGAGGGTCAACCGTATATCGCTCCCAGTTGCAGGTCTCTGATTTAAAAGTTTCCTCTAATTCTTTCATTTACAATTCTACCCCTTCTCACCACACCACAACTCTGAAGCTAAAATGATGAGACCATTTATTTTCAACATCAGGTTGCTATCATCCTCTCCAATAAACTTGCTATGAAAGTATTTGGTCTCATCCATGCTTATTTTCAACCCAAGCTTATTGAGTGTTTGATGCCATAGTTAGAGTTTGACTGGTGCCTCTTCAGCAATGACAGTAATGTGAGTGATATCATCAGCAAACAACATGGTCCACACAACATCATCTTCTGTGATAGTATCTACCACCAACTAAAAGAGGTATTAACTATACAGAGCCTTAGTTTAGCCCAACTCTTAAAGTGAAACTGTCTCTTCTTCTTAGGTTCTTGCAATAGATTTAATATTTCTGCAGAAGCCCTTATTATACACATATAACATAATTGCAATCACTTATTTTTCATTGCCCAACACAGCACCTCTTTACCTCTACGAACCAAGTACATCCCTCTTCCTTAACTGTATTTCCATTACTATTCTCAGGGCAAAGACTGAATCAATAGATCTCCCATTGGATATAACGCTAAATTGTTTTACAACTTCCCTCAGTAATTGCTACAATTCTATCTCCAATTTTTTTAAAAGACATTAAGATGCTTCCACTACAGGGAGAGGCTAGAAAGGGTAACTATCTAGTGGTACACGGGAGAAGGGTCCTTTCAGATGGTGAGCATCAAAGCAAGATGTTGCATGAGAGTTGAGCTAGTGCCCAAAGAATTCCTAAGGTGTCAGCAGAGGTGCCCACAGTCCTACATAGATTGACTACTTCCAAGTCAGGGTTTTTGTACGGTTGGCAACCAAGTATTTACCATATAAGTACCAATGCATAAATTACATACCAAATCAAAAATGAGTCAGCCATATCCATAGCTTAGCCAATTTAATGACTAGAAGATGTGATTTTAGTCAAGCACTGCATTAAACGATTTTTATTCCATTGTCCCGTACCATTTCTAAAATGATATTGTATAGTCCCAAATTTAGGAATGCACCAAGTTTACGACAAGATGGGATAAAAAATCTTCCATGTCCCAAAAAAGACTTTTAATTAGTAGGAATGACTCCATGAGAACATGATAATTTGCTCTGAATACTTCATGGTTTCCGCCACTGGTGCATACAGAACCTGCTGCATTCAGGAATGCAGATATGAATTCCTAGAAAAGCCTCTCATCAATTCTCATGAACCATTATGCAATGGCATTGAGGCAATAAAATTAAATACTAAAAGAGCAAACATTACCTGCCATATAATGGTACCTACGATTTTATGGGAATAGTACATTTCTCAAGCCCTTCAAAATAGTCAAACTTTTATCTGCCGTGCATGCCCGAAAAGTCCCATTTAATGTTCTGTCACTGCCATGCATCCATACCCTAAGCATCCCACTGGGCTTCACTGCATCTTCACTGCACTCACAGTGGTCCCCATTGTTCCAACACTAAGTTGGATGGTTAGGCCCCTCGCACAAGTCTCAAAAATAAGGACTCCCCACAAACTCATTTCCCTTCTCCTTGACCTATTGCGAGCCTAGAGGAATAGTATTTGTTCATGGCAATTATTCTACAAATAGGACTCTGCACCAGAGACACACTGAGGGACTGTTGGTCCACTCATGAACAATTCCATACTTCCTTCTATAGCACTGTCATGAGATGCAACCTCTTTCACCATAAGTAGCAATTCCTTCATTTCGAGGACAACACTGAGGCACTGAACAAAAATGATGAAGATTATGAAATATTAGAAAACTTTCGGATAGGACAATGACACCATTGCAAAGTATTATTATCCTAGCAAGCACTTGGCAATTGATGAAGTCAGTTTACTTTTCATAGGAAAAGTGACATTCCAGCAGCATTTCCAAAAAACACAAACTTTCGCTATTAAAATTTATAAACTCTCTCATTCTACTGGACATACTAACAATAAGAAAGTATATTTTCAGGCAAAGGTAGGCACAATGCAACACCTGATACAACAGCAACTCATGCCACTGTTAGGCAATAGACAAGAATGTTAGCAGGCCACAAATTGTACGTGGACAATTTTTTCTCTTCTCTGACACTCATTGATGACCTGAAAGCAAAGTTGTATCTGTTGAACTGAGAGACATAGCCACAAAGGACTGCCAGGAAACATTGATTATAAGCCTCTAAAACTGAAGTGTGGAGACATTTGTACAATGACAAGGGGAGACTTGACAACAGCGGCATGGAAAGACAAAAGGGAAGTTTATATGCTCTCTCAACATTAATAATACACAATAGAAGAAATTTCTGGGATGACCGCAGGAATGCAATCCATGCATCTATTGTAGACAATTACAACTGCCATATGGTGTACATTGAAAAAGGTGATAGGATGGCAAACAGTTACTCCATCAGCTGTCGCACTTAGAAATGGACCAAAAACTGATTTCCAACAGAATTGTTTCGGCCATCATAAACAGCAAGATACCCATATCTGGACGTGGTGCTCATTTTTTGCATCGTCAATTCCAACATGCTCTTCTTAGGATTCTTGTGGAATATGCCTCATCTTCTCTTCCAAGCCAAGCAGCTATGAGGACAGCCAAACAGTAGCATGATGCATCGGGAATGCATTTGGAAGTGAAAGACAACATGCAAATGCTGGTGAAAAGAAAATGCTTACTTTGTCGTGTGTGTTCATCAAAGGGGATTGACTCTCAAAAGACATTCTAGTGAAGTAAGTTTGACTATGCATTGTCTTGTATTTTGAGACCTAGGACACTAAGACAAGATTTTAAGTTCACAAACATTAGTGATTGTATTTCATAATGTGGGGAGGAACTTCACAACAACAAAAAATGAGTAAATAATAAAATATAATTTTTTCCGCATATTCATTATTTCTCATCACTTTAAAATTTATTTGCAATTTTTAAAACTTATGAAATGGTCAATTTATTAGTATTTCAATGCTTCTGCAGAAAAATTCTTTTTGTATCATTAAAATTCAATCATAACGTTATAAGATATAGAAATTATAAAGAAGTGAGCCGCTTTTTTTAAATGGCTGGAATCTAAGTCCATCAGCCTGGCTCTACATAGGGATTTAAATCAGGTTGATAAAGGTTAACTTTTCACATCAATATCAGGTTTAGCACAGGGATTCTTCCTCAAGCTCACTTCCCTTGTCTTCTAAGCAAAAGCTTTGTACAGATTCAATCTAGGTAACACAATTTCAGCATTTTTTAGAACCCTGAGTTTTATTTCTGTGATCGGTCATGATGATAGGGAAATCTATTTACAATAATAGCTGATTTTAGTGATAAACTACTTCCTTTGGTTGCCTGTTCCAAACACACTAGCTGGTTCAAACCACCTCCGCTATACATATCACACTCAGCCGACTGGAGGATTGAGCGTAAGAGGACACAGTGAAATGAATTCCTCCACCTCATTCTGACTCAAGTAAAAAATAACAGGCAAACCAAATTCTGGAATTATCCTAAGCAGCTTTTAACCAAAAAATCTATTTTACACATCATTATCCAGCCATAGGGCTAATTTAGGCTGTTTGACTACGAAATTTCAATAATTGTTTAGCGTAAATTCCCTCTGAATGTGCAATCGAGTCAACAAGAAAGGTCGGACGCAACCCGCAATACTGTTATGTTACGCTGGTTGCGTCTGGAACTTCTTTTCTTGCTGCTTTAAAATGTCACCGGGCGGCACTTTTAGAGAAAACACTGCAATACCAGAAAATTATATAAACGACCATGGTTTCAATGCTGCGCATCCCCTCCAGGTGGATATATACAAGGTGTGTCCCAAAGGTATCCGACCAGGGCCCATAACTCCACCCTGGCAATATTCTTTGTCATCCGGCCAGGTGGCACCCTTCAAAGCAGTCCCACTCAACTGATCAAATTGCTCCCATCGGTGCTTTCATATGGTAAAGCAGTTCACATAGTCAGTTTCTGGAATTGCCTCGAGTGCACTGATCGTATTCATTTGAATGGTCTCTATGCCGTCAAACCGGTACCCTTTAAATGGAATTTTCAATCTTGGGAACAGCCTTCAGACGCAGGGGGCTGCATTGGGATTGTATGGAGGCTGGCAAAGTTGTGTAATGCAGTGTTTTGCCAAAAGCTGTTGCACAAGGTTCGCAGAATGAGCTGGCACATTATCATGGAGAAGAAGCCAGTCGCCGCTCTATCAAAAACGTGGCCCTTTTCTTCTCACTGCATCATGCAATCTTTTCAGAACTTCTACGCTAAACTCTTTATTGATTGCCTGACCTCTCAGAGCATATTCATGGTACACAGCATCTCCATAATCGAAGAAAAAGATCAATATGGAATTGACATTGGTGAGACTTTGACGTGCTTATTTCGGCTGTGGCTCGGATGGAAGCTTCCACTGTGAAGACTTGTTTTGTTTTGGGATCATAACCATGAACCCAAGACTCGTCACCAGTGATGAACTTTTCGACCACTCCTCTTTTTCTGATCTCGGAAAACAAAACTTGATGCAAATGCATTGCTCACATGTCTCAGTCACTTTTAGAGATAACATAATTCGACAAACACAAAAAAGACATGGTAAACAAAGACACGCTACGTGCAAATTGACATGGCCCATTGGAAACTGTGGTATCTGTCGGGTTTGTGAGGAGTCATTGTCTACACTCGTACCCCACAGAGGTTGCTCAAACGTTATGGCATGGGGTTATGGGCACAGGTCGGATACTTTTGGGACACACCTCGTAACATAAGACCTTATACGTCCATTAACAAGTGGAGGGGGAAAGAAGGGGTAAAATATAGGTAAGGAAGGGAGGGGTGGGCAAGTTGATCGATTGAGGGGGGGGGGGGAGAGGGCCGCAAGGTTGGAATGTGTGGGTTGGGAATGGTGGGGAAATTGGTGGAGTGTGGCAGAGATTAGTTAAGATGAGCATTCCTTCCAGGAATTATTTTGGATTTTTCAGGGTTCGGGTAGCAGGGGAGAGTACAGTGGGCTTGGTTTCTTTTCAATGCTCCTTTGCCACCCAGCACTACAGTCACGTTATTAGGAAGGGGGGAAGGAAAGTTAAGGTAATCATGAGCAGATCGACACAGGAAGTGAAGGAGGGGAGAATGGGAAGGGCTTACAAATTCATTTACAGCATGGCAACCAACACTACTCGAAAAATCAAAAATGTCCAGCTCCAACAAGGCATCCAACCAGAATCTCTTCCTGTGTACAATGTATGATGTGAAGTCATTGTTACCCTTGTCCTCTAACAGATGTTTTGCAAGTTTACCCTATTGCTCGTAAAATATGCCCAGTGTTCTTTTGTAGTTACTTCATATTTCCTTAATTTCTATCCCATGTACATGGCATTGAAGTACAAGCAGCTGAGTTGATAAACACTCCTTTTCAGAGGCAAATTGATTTTCACTTTATTGGAGGTTAGTATGTTTAGTTAGTTTAGTTTTTATTTTCCTTGACTTTTCCTGACTTTCCAGACCAAAACTCAATTTTACCCTGACTTTTAAAAATCACCTCATTTCAAGAAAAGTAAAGAAATAATGAGCATTATGGTGTAAGAAAGCTTCTTTTATTACCGTATTTCACCGCTTAATCGTCGTACCCTACTTTTCCAGTTCAAAAATTGGTTCACAACTTTTCATCGCATAATAGTCGCATGTTAATTCTGTTCGTCACGACAGTTGCTGTAAAAGGAAAAATTTTTCTAATTTTGCACTCTACCTGTAATACATTTCTACCAGCCATTCACAAATACAGAGTAGGGGAGACCGGAGCTAGTTGGGTTGGGTTTTATGAATTTTCTATTTTTATCTATTAATGTTTTCAATGAAATAACTATGCTAGTGCATTGAAACAAAGGCAGCGGGCGCAATAACGGTAGTTAAGTACATAATAAATGATCTATGTATAACTAATACCGGCATCATTTTATTTTTTCATTTACCCTCATAATGGTCGCACCCTACTTTTTAGCGAAAAAAATTGGCATAAAATCTGTGACGATTATGCGGTGACATATTAGCTCCATTGTTCACTTGTATTGTGGTTAAGTTTACTAAAATCTGACAAATAGGATGGCATGAAAGCAATGTGACCAGTGTGGAGTCAATGCTCAAGATCATATGTCATCCGAAACCTATGCTAAAGGCAGATAACTGCCCGCACATCTCAGCAAACACAACCTTCAACTTATAAAATAAACCTTGTCTATAGTGTGTATTAAAAATAAATGTTAAATGCAGTTTTGAAAGAAAACAACACTTACTTTCCTTTCGGTATTTGTTCATTAGAATTAAAGATTATATATCTTAAACTTAATTATCATATTTTTCATCATTCTATTAATAACTGGAAGAATTACTAGAATATGTAAAATTAACAATAAATAGGGTTGGTCACGTGCCGGCCAGCTAACCCGAAGACGGCTGGTTCTCGCAATGGTAGAAAGTGTTTCAAATCTTTGAACAGTGATATTTCATTGCATACTTAAGGGAGCTCCCAACCTCGCCAAAAAAAGCCACTGCACACCATCTCTAATTCCCGGGCTATGCTTACGCAGTGATATTTTTTTATTTTGATTTGAACAAAAGTTCAATCTTTGCTTTCCTTGGGGCATTTTTTTCTACAAAATTCCTGAGCTAAGAAAACTCGTCAAAATTGATGAATTTTGGCTTTTTTTCGACATGTATTGCCACGGCGCAAAATCTTATTTGGAAAATACATCCCAAGAAAGACTAAAAGAATCCTTCATCTACAAACAGAGACTCTTACATTATGCACATATCCTACTACTAGGCTACAATTTGGGTAATCCAGAGCCCTAGCACACAGTTTCACGAGGATCGCTCGTGCCAAATCATTCATAATCGGCAGCAACGCCTTCCCCTCCACCAGAATCCCTCCAGTGTCTCCCCTCAAGCGACTCGACATTTCATGAAGCATACACAAAATGAGTGGATCAGTTTCACTGTTGCCCCTGAGGGAATTTTTGAATATGAGGTCGGCGAAGCACTCTGGTGTTTTAGAAACAACTGCTGAGTCCAGAGCTTTGGGGATCTTTCAGATATGTTCTGAGAAGCAAGGAGAGGGTTGCATGTTTTAAGCTTCCAATTCTGGGATTACTCTTTCTTAGTTTTTTGAAATTATCTTTCTCCGTTGATGTTGCGCATTTTTGGTCTTTTTGACGCTCTATCCCCATCCCCTTACTCAGTTAATCAGCGCAAGGATCACGCCTCAGCACAATGAAGTATGGGATCTGTAGTGCAGATGAACAAGTCACATGCCAAATCGAATCCGAACGTGGGTAATTTTTTCCTGACCAACAATAAAATTCCCTGACTTCCAGACCAATTTTTCAGTTCCCTGACTTTCAAGATGCGTACCGACCCTGAATAACCCAATGCATAAACAACAAGTAGGAAAATAGCCCCCAATCCAATTCCAAGCATGAGTTCCTGCAACTTCTGTGTATCAAAGTCTGCAATTTAGTTCATGTGAAACAGCCAAGAGGGGGTGGTTAAATGATTTGGGTGATCACTACGTGATAAGCGAATAGTAAGAATTATTTAAAAAACATGAGAAAAAACCAGAACAGTTCCCTTTCCAATGAGAAATACAACAAACAACTAGGAGGGCTAATGATGGGCTCCCAACCTTCTCCCCTCCTTGCAGACATTAACATGAACACGGTAGAAAATTAGTCATGGAAGTGATCTATTACAAGTAATCTGATAACCAGTAACAATTAATTTTATTTGCTTGTACTTGCAATCATTACTATCTTCAAACTATAATTTGTACTTCTAATCTACTCCAAAAGTAATCACTAAATTTTTGAAATTGTTAATTTTGGGATGGTTTGTAAACTGTGCATAATCTGCTAGTGACAATTCGAGAATTCCTATTTTTGACTACAAAAGCAGTGGTTCACAATCCTTACCTTTGACTATTTTATTTGACCACTGCCTCCTCCAGAACATTTTAGAGCTGGATTTCAATCATAAACCTTTTCCATTTAACATATTTAATAATTTTCAAGACCTGCATACATTTTGTTGCAACATTCTTCTGTTTGTTACCAAATATACAGGGTTTCATGCATTCGTTGGGTTGGATATGAAAGAAAAATTAGTTCATAGATAGATTCCTAATGATCCAGCAGGAATTAAAGAGATTCTAGAGCCATTACGTGCACTCCAAGGTTTAAAAAAGGAAATTCTTGATTTTTTCCAAAATATCAATAAAAAGATGTGTCATCTGATAATGGATTGTATACGTACAAACTGAATGTATGTGACTTAGACTCTTACCATGATAAAATATAACACCACAAATTTTTTATCATGGATATATCGTATTTCCACCAAGTTAAGCCTGAAACGATTTCATACTTTAGACTCTGGCACTTTTCTCAGACTCAATAACATTCACCAGGCATGTTGACTTGATGGGAGTCTTTTCTTTACAGTTCTCTCCACTACTGACATAGCTGGAGGGAGTGTGGCAAAAATAAAACACCAACAAAAATGATGCAAGTTGTATGCTGGTGAGGTCAATGTAGGAGGTTCCACTTCCCCATCAACTTCTTCTCTTACACAAAGACCCCTCCCACCCCTCCAACCTACTCCTCCCTCTCTCCCTTCCAACTAATCCCTTCTCGTGACAACTGGACCCAAAACCTAGTCAGACCCTAGACCCTTAACCCCGCCATGACATTCCTCACTAGTATTCTCCTCCAGCTGAAGAGGGGTTCCAACCCAAAAGCTTTCCCTAAGCAGTGGACACCAGTGTGATTATGAATCGTCTACCTAAGAGTGTCCACTAATATACCCATCAATCCTTTGCCAACCTCCATCCAATGTTGCAAATATATACATATTAGTCACACCTGTTACATCATTATCTCTCAAGAGGTTTGACATCAGCATTATAAACCTTATGATTATACTCCCTCACAATGAATAATTCTGCCACCCCCTTTTTTTACTTAACTTCACCCATCACATACAGTGTCAACTCTCTCCAAGGTAGAGTACACATAGCCCATGAACACAAAATCCACAATGGCAGCAGCTATTATGAGTGAGACAGTACCAAGTTAGGTGGACTTATTTCACCCATTAGTGTCAGTAAACCAATCTGGGATGCCATGAAACATCACACTAAGTCCATTCCCTAAGATACATACGGCAAGACCACTTTATCTAGGGTATCCACAAAGGTGAAGTTAAAATTCAGGACATCATTGCATTATAATTTCAATATAATGACAAGTGTCCTTAGATTTTTATCATCAATAACTGCTGTGAAATATCTTTAGACTTTAAACCAGGTCAGGTTTTCATTAGAGACCAACAGTTCAATTGGGCATGTTCCCATCGCCTTCTTCATCATCTCTCCTGCAGACATTGGGGAAATCTCCACTAAAAACATTGGCTGCCTGATGAAAAACCTGACCTAGTGTGAGGCCCGAGAACTATTCACAATACAGTTCATAAGCATCAAGTGGTACATACCAATGCAAATATCATATCACATTCCATTTTTCTAGTAACTAAAGGGAATTATGAGATGCCCAATCTGTTGATAATCTAAGGTTAGCTTGATGAAGGTAAAGACACTCCAGAAGTAATACATGCAGTAGAGTTAAGCTCAGCCACTACTGATATCTTTAATTTTTCACTGCTTGGAGGTAATTTATGTACAGCTCTTAAACCTGCCCAAATGATACAAATCCTTAGGGTTTTCCCGATTAATTGGAAAAAGGTACCTATGGGCCAGTTACGATTTATCTATTTTCTCCAAGACGCTCGAAATACTGTTGTAACGACTGTACCCAGATATATGTGGATAGACCATGTGATATCTAAAGCATCCATATGAATTTATTGCTACTCATAGACGGGAGCCCTATGAGAAGAACGACCCAAGCAGCCATGAATAATGGCTGGATATTGGTCCAATTTTGGCTCCACATTGGCCTGGTATTGCCGTTATTTAGCCAACATTGGGAGCCAATATAGGCCCCATATCAGGAGCCAACATAGGCCTCATGTCAGAGAGATTGCAGAAGCCAGTGAAAGTTCACTAATCAAAACCAAAATAAGCACATTACATAATGATACTCCATTAGGGCAGCTTTTTGAGCATTTAAGTCTGAATAAATGCTTAACTTCAATATGTGTGGTTTAGAGGATGAATCTTGGCTAACAATATCAAGCCAATATTAGCTAACAGGATGAAGGCAATCTTGGCTAAATAATGTAAAATGTTATCAATTCGACATAGGCCCAATATAGGCTAACATTGGGCTGACATTGGCTCATTGGAAAACAAAACTGAGCCGATAATGGCCCAATATGGTGGCTGCTTGGGGAGATAAACACAATGTAAGTTCTGGGTTCAATGATTGCACGTACCAAAATAAAGTTAACTTGCTCAGCCGAGCGGATCCACCGATAAACATTTTTTTCGAGATAAAAGGAAACGTGTAGATCCTGTCAGGCGGACATTTAACTGTTAACCATTTAGGGGGGTCGTTTTGCTGATAGCTTATTTTGAAAGGGGTTGCCGAGGTAACTATCATTGAAGAATGGCAATAGAAGTTAAGGCAATGGGTAACAATAATGATGTTTCTACCATAAATTCGTGCAACAACATTACCAAACGTATAGATATAACGACATATTACCTGACCCGCACGGCACTGTAGGATGCTGCAGACGCAAATGCCTTTTCAAGTTAAAAATACTGCCACCTTTGTACGACAGTGTCTTAAAGCACCAATTACACGTAGCTTGATCTGAGCCATTATCGGAAAAATGATCCCACAAGGCACTAAATTTTGCTTTTTTGATACGAACCTTCGGTTCCACATCCATGTTTTCAACCATAGACATTTGCGAACTACATTCCTTACAGCTCGTGAACGAACTTCATACCAGTAGTTCACTCATGAGTCGTGAACGGGAGCGCCAGTATCATATACACGAAACGCACAATACAAATGTCAGACTCAACTTTTTAAGCATAGCCACGATTATTTCTAGTAAAGGTGTTAGTACATAGGGCATTTAAAGGCAAAATGCACTCGCTATACAAAGATCGCTTTCGATGGGTAACCAGAACATCCCTGCGACTTTCACCGATACATCTACAGGAAAACAGAACAAACCCGTTATCCAGCAAACATTAAATTGGTATAAAGACAGCAAAACCCATGGGTCAAGTGTCATGCTTTTCCTTGTTCTCTGTTACTCAGTGAGCTATCCTCGGCGGTGTCATTAAGAGCCATCATTGTGTCCTACTGATGCATACTGATGCACTGCGCTGCACACGACTTCTTACACACATTGATGAATAGCTTGGAACTCGGCATTCACCTCTATTTTGGATGCTGATTTCAAAAAAACTAAAAATGTAAAACATTACATCAATCAACATCTCAACAAAAAAAGGGTAGATCTCCGCTAGCGGGTTCCCTGCCGTGAACATGCATTCATGTAAGCGTTCATTCACGTTCATTTGAGCTTTCCCTGTGTCCGTGTCCAGCCAACACCATCTAGAGGAGATGCGGAGAAACCTCCGCGGCTCTGCTCAAGGTTGAAAAACGGGTGACGTCACCAGCCGGAGGCCGAGCTATTGAGCGGGAACTTTGTTTGTGCGGTTGCTTAGCGCTACATGTTACGAAAGAAATTTAAGAACGTGAGGTTATCAAGCCGTAAACTATTTAATCTCACAATTGAGTTCCGTTTATTCGGGATTTTCCCGCGTTGATTCATTTTTATGGACAACAGAACATTTCGCTTGCGTTACAAGCAAAACTGTTCAGTTAGTTGTGAAAAAGTTGCCGTATTTCGTATCCCAAAGGAGAAGAAATTAAGTAGGAGCATACCAAGAAAAACGTTTACACCAACTTCAAAGTCGGTGGTAAGACTTAATTAATCACTTAAGACTGATCTTATTAATTCAGCACAAATAAATATACATATTAAAATAAACCAAATTAACTTAAATATTAAAAAGCAACTTAAATCAACTTGATCAATAATTAATATGCATAAATAAAATACATAACATCTTTCCCTATTTGTTTGAATACACAAAAAAGCAAATGATTCATTATCCAGGGCAAGGGCATAGCCACGTTGACACACCAGTTCCAGTCACATCACCGAAGTTAAGCAACGTTGGGCCCAGACGGGGATTGGATGGTCGACCCTCATCTATACCTCTACTGTTGTGCTCTTGTCCCCTGGCGGACAGGTTAAATGTGGGATGTTAAATTGGACCCAAAGGGGTCTGAGTGCCTGAGAACTCCAGAAGGCTCGCGCCCACCCATAGAATCTACATACATATACAACTTCCCTTTTTTTGAATAAGCAACAAATAAAACAAATTATCTAAACCATATGATTCATACAAACACACATACAATATATTCCAAGGCTATATATTTAATTAATTAGCTTTAGGACAGGTTTACAACTGTTATAGGAAATATATATCATGCTTTTTTCTGTAGTTGCCTCCTTGTCTGTTCTCAATAATGTATGACCTTGGTTCTTGCATTTACTAAATATGGTACCCTGGCACCATATTTTCTCTTTAAGGCGTTTCTGAAACCAAATTAGCTGGCCAACCTTGCAATATTATGCTTCTGCTTTGCAGTTATTTATTGTCATGATAAAACTATTCTTTTCTTGCTCTCCAACATTGCATTTATATCCTTATTGTAACATAATTTTTGTTTTAAATGATTGAAGTGTGTAGGAATAAGGGATCTAACAATTAGTGACCTTGGCATCAATAATCTGGCTGAAGAACTAATTTTATCTCTCGGGGTGTTTCTTATACCAGGAGGGCTGGATAAGGATCATCACCAGATTTCTCAAACTTTGTGAACATATTCATGATAGTTTTTACTGCTGACTCACTCATACCATTTGATCTGGAGTGGTAAGGGCTAGACATTACATGATTTATGTCCCACTGATTTACAAAACTTTTCAAGAGCTCTGATGTGAATACTGGGCCATTATCAGAAAATGTTTTTAAGGGTATGCCATGTCTGGCTAACACTGACTTCAGTGTGTTGACGATATTTTTACTGTTATTTTTAGTAATCCCTTGAAATTCTACATAATTAGAGAAGTAATCTACTACAACTATATTTGTTTTGCTCTTATAATCAAAAACATCACTACCCACATCTTGCCAAGGTAGATATAGCACTTCATGACATAATAATGGATCATAGCTATTGCTTCTTTTCAGAATTGCACAGGTTTCAAACGATTTGACAAAATTCTGGAAACCTAAGAGTTACAAATAGGTACTTCCATATTCCCGCTATAATAATCCACCAGACAAAATACAAAATGATCTGATGGCAAGGGTCCCAAAAAATCTATAGCAGTTGCTTGCCATGCATGAACTGGTAAAGGAGCAGATGACAGAGATTCAGGTTTGGGTGGACTGGACACACATTGACAGCTTTGGCACTTATTTACATAAAGTTCAACATATTTATCCATAGTTCTCCACCAAACCTTTGATCTTAACCTGGCTTTCATTCCAGACATTCCAATATGTCCCTTGTCCACTAACTCTAATGCTTCTGAATACAAACTCTTTGGTAATATTATGTGAACTCCTCTCAAACTTGTGTCATCTATTCCTGCTAATTCAGGCAAAATCATCCCATAGAATCTTTTGGGATTTGACCAGTTATTATTTTCCAAGCTACATCTTAATTGTTGTAACTCCTCATCTGCTGACACCTTTCTATGCGTTTATGTCATGGCCTTAGGTATTCCTCCTTCTACTAACCGTATGACTAGCCATTCACTACAATCAAATATATACTGTCCTCCGTATGGGAGGTGACACCTAGAAATCAGGATAAACGGTCAGCAATATTAGTTTTGCTGGGTTGATACAAAATCTTATAGGGTAATTCCTGCAGTTGTAGAACTCAACGTTCCAAATGTGCTCTGGGTTTAGAGCTTGCTCCAAAAGTGACTTCTAATGGTTTATGGTCAGTGACCAAAATTAATTCTTTATTGTATAGGAAGAATGCAAATTTTTCACATCCCCATACAATAGCTAAAGCCCCTTTTTCAGTCTGGTTGCACCTCCTCTCCACAAATGTTAAAGCTTTGGCTGCATATTTTATCACCCTGGGGCCTGATTTTTGCCTTCAAATTAGTACAGCCCCCAGTCCCACTGGAGACACATTGAAGAATAATAAAGTCTATGCATCCTTGTCATAATACCCTAACACAGGATATTGCAAGTTTAAAAAAATCAAAAGATTCTTCTCCTTCTCATATGAAGTAAGTGCCCTTTCAAGGAAGTTAACGCAAGGGTTGCAAAATGAGGTATGAACCTGGCCGAGAAATTACAAGTTTCCAAGATACTCCTGATCTCTTGTACATTTTAGGCTTCTTGAAACCGAAAATAATACCTCTATTAGCAGTGGACAGTGTTATACCCTTTCCAGACAGTAAATAACCAACAAATTCAATTTCTTTCACATCATACATACATTTGTCATTGTTGAGGATTAGGCCTAATTGCTGTACTCTTTTAAGAAACTGCTCCAATCATTTATCATGCTCAGCATTATCCCTACGGTATATAATTCCATCATCAAGGATCAGTACAAACCCTTCCAGATACTGGAAATTTTTTAAAAAATATATCATGTCACAATTCAGATGCACACTTAACTCCCATTAACATAACATTGTATCTGTAATTTCCAAAGGGTGTACTGAATGTTGTGATAACCTTGGATTCCCCTGTGATTTTCATTTGCCAGAAGATAGATCTAAAATCAAATTTACTCTAAACAGTGTTACCATTTACACCATACAACAATTTATCATGAATGGGAGTAAATGTTTTCACAGGTTTTATAGACATATTAGCCATCCTTATATCCACACAATCTCCAACTACCGTCCTTATGTATACTAGATGAGCAGGTGATAGCTGTGGTGTGTACACTATCACTCTCTCTATGATACCTTTCGTTAACAAATCATCAAGTATATATTTCAATTTAGGCTGCAAATTGTGTGGTATGCCCTTTAAAGGCTGAATTATAGGTTTTACATGAGCATCTATTTGTATTTTAAGTCCGAATCCTTTTAACTGTCCTGCACCATTAAAGAAAAAAATTTGCTTACTGGTGAATTCCTTTCCCCTGGAGTCCAACCTTGACGTGGTGGAAGGGCTTGCGCATTCCTATGACCCCTAGAGCTGGACTGGTGTGATCAATTAAAATTGCTCCCAGTCGGGCCACCCATGCCAGATAGGTTGAAAGTAGGTGGTCGAAGGGTAGGAGCCAGATGAAAGGTAGTTCAGTGATAATGTCACGTGAAAAACAATGTGGGGAAGTGGGGGTGGGAGTGCCTCCCAACTATTTCACTACCCAGAAAAATGTATGGCAATCAAAGAGATATGAATCCTGGCACCTATGGAATGCCGCCCACAGGGGCGGGTGTTGGGCCCGGCAGTGGGTGACGCAAGGCCTCTGAGGTCGTCATCACACGAAATTCTTGCACTACAGAGCCATCACAGAATACAAGGCCCAGGGAAGATAAGAAGGAAAAGAAGAGGAAAAGGAAAGTACCGATAAAAGCAGGGACTTGGAATGTTAGGACCATGATGAGGGTAGGGAAGCTAGAAAATATTAAACGGGAAATGGATAGAGGGAACGTAGATGCCTAGGGGCCGTGTGAGGTGAGATGGAAGGACAGCTGAGGTGATAGTTAGTGGGTAATCTATAGTGGTGGGTTGGAGAGTCAATATGGGGTAGCCCACTTAGAACGTAAAAACGACAATGGGTTGTGTCCTTGTGGCGACTACTGTGCCATGAACGCTACAACCAAAGATTATAATACGCTGCAACCAACCCAGACTGCTACCCCATGTGTACCCTAAATAACTTCTCCGCCGATCTTCACGGCTGTACCGTCTTCAGCGTCGTGTCTAAATAAACAGTCATCTCACTCCCATAAGCCCAGGGGCGATCTCAGGAATTTATTTCGGAGAAGAGACTACCATTAAATTGGCAATTTTCAGTCATCCCAAAAAAACTATAAAACTGTTACATCATTATATCTATTAAATAATGGGTATAGTAATAACTATTATACTTTTCAGATCAGTGATCGGAGTGTTTAATGTTGTATTTGATAAATACGTCTGGTTGTTAAAATTGTTTTGTAAAACTCAAAATTTTTGGGGGGGGGGATGTATCCCCTAATCCCCCCCCCCCTGGGATCGCCCCTGCATTAGCCCCATGGCAAATCGCTTTCCGCAGCCACCCCCCCATCCAACAGCGCTTCCACATTGCCAAATTTACTGTAGCACGGAAAGAGGCGTGGCAACTACGCTTAAGTGGAATATCAAAAATTATCCAGCGTTTATTATGTGAGGAGGAGAAGTGAATGCTGCTTTTTCCAACCAAAGAGTGTGTTTATTCAATATATTTCAGATTCCTCTTTATTAAAATTTAAGATAGGCTTCGTAAGGATGAAGTGATGAGGTGAAGGTGATTTCATTTGAGATAAAAGTTGAATATTGTTTTTATTTTTACTGAGGAAAATTATATACCTATGTACATTTATGTTGGAATGATATTAATCTAATCAATGTATCAAATTATTTCATAACAAACCATTATCATTCAAAATTTTGCAAAAAAATTATACCCAAGTTTATCCAATAGACTTAAGATACCTTTCAAATGAATATCAGTGGAATTTAGAATGAGCGATCACAAGAAGCAACATTGATAATGCTCTTGTAAAAAGAACAAAGGTTGTGACATTTATTTCACTTCACCGGATCGTGATGCCAAAGGTCTATCCTGTCGGCGTGCTCCAGTCACAGCCTGCTTCGTTGTGGATCGGATGGAATGCGATAAAATCGTAAACCGTTCATCCATGTCGAGTTTTTGCATGGCATAGCATAGTAAAAATTACCGCCGCCTTTTTTCGGCACATTTTCAAGCGAATCTAACGCTTTCATCTCATACAACTCTAAATAGGAGCGATGTTGTAGTTGCTAAGAAGTAATATTTGGTAGTTACTATGCTATAATTACTTGGTAGTTATGTACTTCAGCATAAACAATTGCCGTTGCCTACCGGTGCCTCCTGCCCGAGTTTCAAACCGGCTACTATATTAGTCAAACAAGAGTGTGTGTACTTATTGATTCGTGCATGTAACAATTAAGTTATATTACTCATTCTTTGAATATAAAAATAAATATACTTCCATAGCAAATGTCTCTCTACTGTCTTAGTCTAAGGGGAATACTTATTTTGACTTGCATCCTTTCAGCCTACTTATTTCCATTTTTTGGCTAGCCGAGATGACTATTCATGTAGACTGTGGCGTCGTCGACTGCGCAAAAGCTTTCACTCAAATCCCTGTTGCTACGGACTACATCGCCAAGACAGCCGTTATAACTCCATATAGCCTCTTCGAATTCCCCTTCATGCCTTTTGGTCTAAGGAACGTCGCTAAAACCTGGCAACGGTTCATCGACGAAGCTCTCGAAGGACTTCCCTTCTACTTTCCGTACTGGATAGGGTGTTTTCCCACTCGGAAGACGAACATCCGAACCACCTACACAACCTCTTCGAACGCCTCTCCCAGTGCGACGTCGTCATTAATCCGGCAAAGTGCGTCTTCGGAGCTTCGGAAGTCTCCTTTCTGGGACACACCATGTCTTCTGCCGGTTGTTCTCCCTTTCCTGACAAGGTCGCAGCCGTACTCAACTTTTCACCACCAAAAACCAACCGGGAACTTCGCCGTTTTCTCGGAATGCTCAATTTCTACAGGCCTTTCGTTCCCCACGCTGCAGCAACACAGGCACATCTTACCATGCTTCTCCAGGGTCCTTCAGTTCTATGCCAATCACCAGGACACTCGAACCCCTCGACAGCTTTCAAGAACGTAAAAACTAGTGTTGGCGCGAGACGAGACGAGAGCCAGTCTCGTCTCAATCTCGTTTTCTGAACTCGGGCATCGTCTCGAGTCTCGTCTCATATCGGTCTCGAGTCTCGTACGAGACTCGTCTCGTTTCCCCCAAAGTAAGGTACCATAAAAAGTCCAGTTTCCTTTGCGTACGTAATCGCAGAATCGGTACCCTCGAAGTAGTAGTGACATTTATATGAATTTTAAATACATATTGAATTGGACATCGAATGCATCAAACTGCATGTAAATCAATGATTTTATTGATACTGAATGAATATCCTAGAAATATGAAACAAAATTAGTGCAAAATGGCTATACAGTCTCGATGTTGGCATAAAGAAATTAAGACATATATCTGTAAAAATAATGCAATCGGTTAAAGAAAGAATAAACATTTTTGTTCAAAAAGTAGTTAAAATAGTTTTTAAGGTTTGAAACAGTTAAATCTAGATTAGGCTTTTATTTGTCTGGCCAAATTGCACGTCACCCACTAGTTCACACAGAGTAAACCTCAGGCAGATTCGTGTCCTAAGCGGTTTTTATGCTTTCTCATTGCAAATGCTGCCCGTGAGAACAATCTCTCCGCTTAAATATACGTAGCGGGAATACTAAGGAAGTCTCTCGCTATTTTTGCCCACACTGGAAAAGTTGGCTCATTTGCCTTCCACCAAGTCAATATGTTTACATTACTAGGAGATCTCGGCTGTTAAAGATAGTCTTCAAGTTCCCTGAACCCCTCACCGTAATCACCGCAGAAGCTGTCTGCTGAGCCTTCCTTCTCGGATGGGTCTCCTACTACGGCTGACCAAGGCATATCACCTGCGATAGAGGACGCCAATTCGAGTCCAACCTTTTCAAGAACCTCTGCACAACACTGGGTATCACCATCCATCGCACTACCAGCTACCACCCACAAGCCAATGGAACGGTCGAACGCTTCCATCGTCCTCTGAAAGCCGCACTCATGGCCCACTCCGAGTCAGGGAACGACGCTCTACCAATGGTTCTTCTCGGACTTCGCACCACCTGGCGTGAAGACCTCAAGACGTCGCCTGCTGAACTCCTATACGGAGAATAACTATGTTTCCAAGGCGATTTCTTCAGCGATACTCCACCGAGCGTCAACACCGAAGACCTCGTCCCACGGCTTCGCACTCACATTGCCAACCTACGACCTACACCTGCGTCTCGTCACCTTAGTCATCGACCAGTCTTTATTCACAAATACCTTGCCACCAATACAAGCGTCTTTCTACGCCAAGATTCACTGCGAACTTCACTTCAGCCACCATACCTTTGCCCGTATCCTGTGCTTAGCCGCAGCGAGCAGACTTTCACCATCAACGGCAAGCCCTCCGTCGTGTCTATCGACCGGCTCAAGCCTCCGCATATTCTCCAGCCCGACGACACTTCGGCTTCAGCCAGGACCCTGATTCTTCCTGTTTCATCGCCAACATCCGGACTTCCAACTCCTGCGACAACCGAGACACAACTTTCCACCACTACGACCCCTTCATCCCACTCCGCCGTGGCTACAACACCGACGTCACGCTTTGGACGCATTCTTCGCCCACCTTCGAGGTTGCAAGTAAGCACTTTTCCCCAGGGGCGGGAGTAATGTATCCGTGAATGTAACAACCACGTCTAACGGTGCGATTCCCTACCGCTCGAGCGCCAGCGATACAAGTAGCGCTCTCGCTCCCAACCTGGCACACCGGCGAGGAAAGTCCATGGTCTCAGTAAGTCAGGGAGGTCAGGGCTATCGAGCTCGCCTGTCAAGCGGGCGGCCCGGGTTCCCGGTCCAGGAGTGTACTACTTATTAACACTTAATTTCTCGTACTTTTTCGACTGCTCTAGAATATTTCTCTGGCATTTTCCTGAAATTGTATAGCATATTCTAGAATGGTCGGTCTCAGTATAAATACTGAAGCCCTTGGCTCTATGAGCTAGTCTTCTATCGACATCGAAACAATTAACCACAATAAACAACAGTGAAACTTAACACAAGTCTCTTCAATCGCTAACTGACCTAACCAATCATCAACAACACCTTTATCTCGGTAATCAATGCGTCCATAAGCGAATACCATAAACATGTAATTGTGCGACCATAGTTCCGCTTGATAATCAGACGACTTCATATGCGCATGGGGACATTAGTCGCTTTTAGTTTCTAGGCGAAATGAATTCCTTTCTACCTTGAAAGCTAACCTTCTGGTCCTATTGCATGACATTTCGCGAAGGGCTGCGCAATTCCCTATTAGACTGGAGAACGCTAATTTTCCTCAATACATAACAAATAGAAAAAACAAATAGATATATTATCGTCGACGGTCATAATCGTTACGGTTGTAATGAATGACACATTTTTAGAACACCCATGTTTGTCTCAAATTTTAGGAGTAACTGCACTGAAATTTCGCGCCATTATGCCAATTTACTTCATCAAATTATCTACGTTCCCATACGGATTTCTATAAGCCAACTAGAGGCTCTATGTAGGGATATATACATATGGTAATACAGTACCTGTAGTGCCAACATTTACCTTGACATGGGTAGATGATATGTGCTGCCGTCTTAATTCCCCATTCGCCGCGGCCTCATAATCATGCCAAACCCCTGGACTTCCTTCACTGGCCAAGTCCGTGTTTCTCCGACAAAACACGCACGAAAGTGCAGTTCGGCGTGTGGCTTTTGGGAATGTGGGGAAAATGTTTTGAGAGGAGTGGACTGCAGTTGTGCATGCTCATGGTTGAAATTTCAATTCCATGCTAAAGCTGTTGGCTTAGAAGTGCATAATATCTTGAACAATCCATTGATTATGGCTCATCAGTGCCTGAAGTTGCTGGAAAAAGCTCTAGCAAATACGTTCTCCAAAGCTCTCCGAAGTACACCTAGGGTTTCAGGTTAATATCTACGGTTTGCGGAGCACCAAGGGAATTAATTTAATGAAATATCGTTGATTTCCGAGGTGTAATAATTAAATCATGATCTTAATCCTTTCTAGGCACATTTTTTGGCGGTTCTCATGTGAGGTACTTTCCGAATCAGGCAGCGATGCCTAAAGTTGCTCCTGAACAAGAAGTCATGACTGACAGTTCATATAGAGAAAATGCGGAGAAGAATGGTGATTTAGAGAATTTTATGCAAAGTTAATTGCTGATAACTAGCCGATTGCATTTCTCTCTCCTTATGTTAAATGTATTGTTTTGTCTTTGCAGAAATCATTAGTAATGTGAACAAGCAGATAAAGGAAAACAATGTTGGTAGACTCTTTGCTGTGATACAGCTCTGTGGAAAGCAATTTAAGGTCACCGATGAGGATTTAATTATCGTTGAAGGATATTGGGATCCGCGGGCTGGAGATAAAATTAAAATGGAAAAGGTGGGCTATAGGTACCTAATTACTTGGCAAACGTGAAGCGGAAGGCACGTAACAACAAAGCGAGGCGTGCATCTACCTTCAATTGTGTAAATCATAGTGAACTCATCAACCTCTAACGTTTTCGACATTTTCCATCCATTTAGGTTTTATTAGTCGGATCGTCAGAATTCACCTTAGTGGGGCGACCCATACTTCCATCTAGTTTAGTACATGTGGAAGGAACTGTAATTGAAAAATCTTTGTCCCACATAAAAACGCATTTTAGAAAAATACACCGGAAGCAGTACCAGCGAATCAACTGTAAGTGACCTTAAATATATTTATGTAGGCTAAGGTAACAAGACTTTTAAGTGTTTCTGCACCTGAGTGCTTAAATGCAATATTGAGTGAATGTGGCAGTTCATGCTGTGAGATGTGTGTTACAAAGTTGTACCTGCTGTGGCAAAGTATTGTCAGTTTAAGTAGTCTCGAGGGTCATGAGGTACCTCCAATGTCCTATTGGAATAGGAGTAATGGGGTGCAGTCAAAAGCACAAGAGTTGTAGATTTGGATTTACATGTAAAAGGAAGGCTTTTCCTCTGTAAGTTTCTACAATGGGTCCATTTAGCGTGTTTGGCTCTATTTATATGATTTCTTTTGTAGTTTTTATTAAAAATATACATTTTCATAATTATTTTTGGAAAAGACTGCTGTGTTCATCTGCATACTTGTGAATGTCATTGTTGTGGACCCGTACTAAGTTTATGAGTAAAGTCGCTTTGCAGTGAAGCGCTATTGAGTGAAATATTTTTAGTGAAATGAACTAGGTGGCTTGCCTTCAATGTAGGTTTTAGGTGTTAAAAATTGAGTGTAAATAATTTGTTATGGTGAAATGACTTTTTGGTCCTTAACTTCATGTTGACTTGTTTATGGTGAAGTATGAGCTATGAGTGTGAGATGTAGGTACCACTTATGTCTCTACTGATGAAGGTACCACATGTCTGCAGATGAGCCTCACATTTCTGCCAAAATACAAGTTTCCAAATGTGTGAAATATACTCCATATTTCATCATGAGAGAAAATCCATCAGAAATGCCATAGCTAATGGTCAAAATAACAGAGGAAAATATGCAGACATTACTAATATTATTAAGTGAAGTCTACTTCAACCATTAATGAAAAACTTGGATTTTATTCATAAATCTTTCTCTACTGTGTGACAGCCTATTAGATCCCCTGTGTAGACTGATGTAAATCTCGATACAGAGCGTCATATGTGTTTTCGAACTTGTGAGAGCAACTTAGGTGACATCATAACTTTCATTAAAATCATTGAATAACAACACTATGAACTTTGTTGTGGCTTTGATCTTAAAATACTGAGGAAAAATATGACCAATTTTATTCTATACTTAAAGCCGATCAACTTGAAGGAAATTTTTGGTATGAGAGTAATTGTGAGTTATTTATGATATTTTCATACCATTAGTGTAAAGTTATGGCTTTGTTGAGGCAAGATTAGTATGCGTGTATCTTGTCCTCTCCAGTTGTCACCACCAGGATTGGTTGAACAGGTACTTACCTCTACCGAGGTGATTTAAAGCCCTGTTTTTCCAGGGTCTTGATCTAATTGTACATTGGAAAAAGAAAACCTATGTAATTTGGTATTAAAATCTGGTTAATAAGAAGTGAATTTATGATATGATGAGTAAGTATTTGGATGGGATGGATATTTTCATTCCATTATTTAAGTTTATGGCTACATTAATGCTTGTGCTTGATTGGGATGAAAATGAGAAAGCTAAGACTCAAAAAATAATTTATGAAACAAATCTATCTTCATCAATAAAGAAGTAAAAGTTAGGAATTTCAGTATTCATTAATTTATATTTCCAAATGCTGTAAATGTTAGTATGATTCAATTAAGGGTTGTGTTACAGAAGGTATAATGAAGAATACTAGGGCATTGTATCCAATGTAGTGTGACAGAACAATAGTCCCCTCTGTTTCATCTCTAAGAGACTTCTGTAAACTTCAAAAAGCAATGAAACTCTTCCATCCTTGGAAATTAAAATGTGTGCCTATCCATGAAGGATAACTACCAGTGGCCTATGAGATATATCTCAAGTAGTAAGCTTTTCTGACTTTCGTAAGCTATTTAGTGTTCAGCATTTGATATTCCAGTTTAAAGCTTCACCATATTTGTTTGATACAAAAGTAGAACTTGTGAATATTGTCAGCAAGATGGCTTTTGTTCAGTACGATTAATTCAGGCCTCAATAGTATAATCGAAAGAGGTAGAAAAATGAAAAATTTTTCTTGGAATTGATTCCAGCAGTTAATTATATTCTCATATCTTAATCCATTTTCTCATGTCATCTTTATCTGCATTCAAAACTTAGCTAGCTGAGCTTGGTTTTTTTTTATAGTAGGTCTTAAAAACAATTACTACGCATCCACAAATTTTCAACGACAAATTATAATGTATGGATCAAAACATTCTAAATTAACCCTTTGAGTAGTAAAAACGTACATGTACATCCTCGGGCCTCCTGGCCATCTGGAGTATGATCGTACATGTACGTCCTGTAAGCTTGAGCTAGAGCAGTAAAGGCATACATATACGTCTCCTTTTCAGAAGAATAGTAGCTCTTGTCGCCATCTATGCCGGAGTCTGATGAGCATAAATATCACTATAAAGTATCTCTGAAGAGTGCTACCATCTATATTAGAATACTAGTCAATATGTTCTCAAAAAAACTCACTCCTGAGGGTCAGCCAGCAGAAAAAAAACTCACTACTTAAAGGGTTAACTAATCAGACATGATTATTGTATTCAAATCCCCTGAAGCTCTTGTGATATCACACAGAGTAAAATACTTCTTTTCGAGAATTCCTTATCACCAGCACATCTTAGTGTTATTTTACTTGTTTTGTATTTCTACCACGTTAAGGAGAATTTGTCTTTTAAATCAAAGCAGATCATTTGAAAGTAATGCTCAAATTTTTAAATATACCCATAAATTGATAAAAATCAATCATTGAGGACATTTATGCCTGCTAAAAGGACTATAATGCGACCATCAATCTCTAAAATGGTATATATTACTCTAGAGTTTTCAGATTCTTTCCATGCTTGCTCATCCTTGAGGACAACAGTTTTGCTGGCATTTCAAGTAATATTCTCAGGTCCACAGATGCCACCAGAATTGCCAATGAAACTGTTGTCATCAAGGGTGAACAAATGTGGGAAGAACTCAGAAGCCCCCGAGTCATGAAACCACTGAGGATGCCTTCACATAAATGGTAAATATCAATCAAGTTGACAAATGGCTTCAAATGTGGGGCTGGAATCTGAACTGCTAAAGAAAGAAATTTGTACTTTCCATTTTCCCACAGAAAAGAATCACAAAAATTCAAAGCATGAGTGCTCATTTACATATTATGGGCATGCAGAATCTTTGTCTATATTTGGTTGTAAATGCTAGATAGAATCGGAAGAAAAAGCTGCCTGTACATTTCAGAGCTGCTCATAGTACATCATTAGTCCTAGGTGCATTTATAATGAGTTCTCAATTGAAGGATTATGACTTGAAAGGTAAAGAAGCCCAAATTTTTTTAAATATTCTGATTTAAGGAGGAATAAGTCATGCTCTGATGTGTTTTATTTTGGGTGTGTTTCAATTCAAAATCGACTTAAATATATTTTTGGATTATTGAAAAATTTTCATTGATGTGTCCCTTATTCTTCAAATGAATATTGTTACATGTGGATGGAAATAAAGTGATACATGACAATTTCAATAATTACGTTATGTCTTTTAAAACTCTTTCTATTAAATCACCCTGAAACATGACATGTGTGTTGTTGATTCATCTCTTAGGAGTACACAAGGTAGTTAATGATGTAAGATTGGATTTGTATGTACATATACTCTCACTTTAACTACAGATGGAAGCACTTTCTTCACATTGCAGGAATTTTGCTCAAGAGAGTTCACTGTAATATTCGTACGAATTACTGTTCACACTTGAAATTTCTGTGGTTGTACAATATTTTCCCTGTCTCATTTGTTCAATAATTCTTTATTATTAGTTTTCTTATTAACTCTACCTCCGTTGTGCTTGAGAAATTAATATCTGTTGTTAATGTTTTTTCTTTTTCAGTTTACCGAAGCCCATTCACTTTTGTAAGGATAAACACTGTGGAAATAAAGGGAAATGTAAATGAAAGAGTAGATGTGGAAGGAATAGAAGGTCGTGTATTTTGAATAGTGGAAATCCTTATTTAAATTTGTGTAAGGAATTAGATGTGGCAATATTATTGCCATGATATTGCTCTTTAGAAGAGTTTTTTTTTACTTTCTGGAACCATCCATAATGCTTTTGTAAATAAATACATCTGTTGAACTGTTTTTTATTGAACACCATAAGGAGTTTGAAAATAAATGCAATTTTTTACCAGAGACATGTATTGATCAAGTATTATTTGGCGTTTACTAATTATCCATTGTAGAGGTGTGCCATCCTGTTCTATTTTGTGAATGGTTCATTTTGATCCAGTTCAGGGATCAGAGCAGGTCAAAGGAACAGATCCATAAGAACATATATCGCATTTTAAATGTGACGGGAGAAAGGGAGGGCTTTATGAGGTTTTAGTTATCAGAATGGCATATGAAGATCATGCATATATTCCTTAAATGAAGCTAAGTGGAGACTTTATCCCCTCCATCTGCTTCAGGTCCTATGTGATCACCCATAGTATGCAAATTAAAGTAATGATATCAAATCACATTTTTTACTACATATTTGTAATGTAGAATTGTATTTAATGAACAGCATATGAAATTCCTTTTATGATCTATGTATTATTATGAGTTTGATATTCAAAATGATTGGAAATAATGGCTTCAAGTAAAGTAAAAATAATCAGTTAAAAATGAGAAAAAATATGAAAACTGCCTTTTACCTCAAATCAATAGCTTATGATGTTCAGAAATAACACTTGTGGCAATTTCCTCTCCACTGAAACATCTATGTAAGATACGGTGTGAATGCATTGCAGGCAATTATACATACATACCAATCAACAAACACATTTGTACACCCAACTCTCATTCAATAATTTCTTCCATTCTGAACTATCCTTGCAAAGCTCTCGCTTCACTTACCCCCATACACATCATACATGCCCTCCTATTTTGAAGACTCCTAATATTCCTAAGGAATTCCTCAACCACATTCAACCACAACTTTCTCTGCTTACCTTTACCTCTCACAACATTCATTTCACTCTTATATATCTGTTTCGCTATTTGGCTCTCATCCATTCTCTCAACATGGCCAAACCAACACAGCACAATCCTTTCATATATGTCCATTACTGGAGCATCTAACCCACACTCATTTATTACCCACTCATTCCTGACCATATACATCCTACTTTTGCCGCAAACACTCCTCAGATAACTCATACCCTCGGCGTTTAGACTACTCTGATATTTATCCTGACATACCCATGTTTCACTACCATACAACAAAATGGAGAGAAATAAACTTTTGTACACGGCGATTTTCGCTTCCTTAGACAGGCCATGCTACCTACCACTTTCCTTCCAGCATTCACATGTCTTTTTCTCCTCATCTATCCATCCATCTTTCACAAACGTCTTACCTAAAGGTTATATATATATATAGATATAACATACATAAGTACACTAAATCATCCACTTGTTCAATTACTTCGCCATTCATCACACAGTTATTCTCCCCATTCTCCTTATCAAAAACTACTACCTTAGTCTTGCACGTATTTACCCTCTATTCCATTCTCTCTGTTGATTCACAAAACTTATCTAGGAGCTTCTGTAATCCCTGTTGGCTCTCTGAGATCAACACAGCATCATCCGCATATAGGAGAACTCGCACGTTTACATTTCCAATCAAAACACTGTCATTTTCACTGCATGCATCTCTAACATATTTATCCATTAATACATTAAACAGCCATGGTGATATTACGCATCCTTGCTTTACTCCCTGTTTTATTGTAAACCAATCACTCAGAACCCCGTTAACTCTCACGCTTGCCTTACTTTTATCATACATCGCCATTATAACATTCAATAACTGCCCATTCACTCCATAGTCCTTCAAAACCTTCCATAACGTCTTTCTATTTACCCCTTCATATGCCTTCTCTAAATCAACAAATGCACAATACACTTCCTTTTGGATGCCCATACATTTTTCTATCACTTGCTGAAGTGCCAAAAGCTGGTCACTGCATCCTCTCCCAGGCATAAACCCACACTGCACTCCCCATATTCTGTCAGAAGTAATATTCCTTACTCTGTCGATTAAAATTTTGCTGAACACCTTTTCCGGAATGCTCAATAAACGAATTAACGAACGAATGAACGTGCGAACGAAACGATAATTATTATGTTCGGTCTTTCCTCCCTTCCCTTTGTACAATGGAATAATGATTTCATTCTTCCAATCCACAGGAACAACAGAAGCCTGTAATCATAAATTATATAGTTCACTCAGCCAAAAAATGAGTAAATTACAACCACATTGCAACATCTCACTGCATATCTCATCTATGCCTGCAGCCTTCCCATTTTTCAATACTCTCAATGCTGTTATGACCTCATTCTTACTGATCTCCTTTTCCATTCTCACATACTACTTCGCAAGGCTCATCCTCGGCGCCTGCTATATTATTGTATAGTTCTTCAAAATACTCCCTCCAGCAGCCCCTGATATTGCTCTCATCCTTCACGATCTCTCCACTTTTGTTCTTTACCGAATTTATTTCCCTGCCTTCACCAATCTTAGCTCTTTTGACCCCCTTCCAAAATTGCTTTTTATCGCCTTCAAAAACACTCTGCATTTTGCTAGCTTCATCCGCACGCATTCTTTCCTTGCTCTCTTTCACAACGATTTTGCATTTATTCTTTTTCTTTCTGTAAATCTCACATGTCTAGGTGCGCTCTTCCTCAGATTTGGCAGCAATCATATCCTTGTACACCTGTTTCTTTTCCCTGACTGCAATTTACACTTCTTCATTCCACCAAGCATCACCTTTCATTCTTCCTACTACCCCTTTTCCATGTACACTTTCAGCACATTCTACAATCACTCCTTTTAAACACTCCCACGCATAATTCACGTTCTTGTTTCTGATATACTCGTCTCATTTCTCTGCATCAAGGGTAGAGCATCCTCAAGCATGCAACCATACTGCATCTTACCTCACTGTCTAGCAACATCTCCACTTTTAGTCTCAACTGCTCATGCACAACATTCGTCCTTGGCATCCACTTTCTGCCCACTTTGGAGAATACCAAATAGTGGTCTGTTCCACATTCAGCACCCCTCATCACTCTCGTGTCCCACACTAACTCCCTCATTGTCTCATCATACACTACGAAATCAATCATGCTTTTACAATTGCCCCTTTGCCAAGGAAACATGTGTATTCTCTTCTGTTTAAACTATATATTCGACACAAACAATCCTTTTTCCAATTACAACTAAGAAAATGCATATGCTCGACCGTGCGAGGTGCAAACTCCTGGCAGACTGAGAATGAATACTCAAGTTTTTTGGTTTCAAGTTTTATTGTCACTGCTATTCAGCTAAATTATGTGTTAAAATGCATAAGAATTTGTGCATTGGTCCTTATTTAAAAAAGTACTTGACGATGAATGGCTTTTTGTTTTTTGTTGTCCAAGTTGGATGATGCTTCCCTTAATGGCAAACCTTTAGTCTTGCCATCTGTTCCTTCTTGAAGGAACTCCATGAACACAATTTACTGCCCTCTGCTTCTTTGTTCAACAATCTAGCACTTGGCTCTAAGTTACTGGTCGGAACAGGTAGTATATGTTAACAGTTCCTTTCTTGGAACTTCCATTTGAACTGCTCTGTTCATTTTGTCTCTTCTCTTATCAATTGGGCTGTTGTCCCAAAGATTGGCTTGGAAGCTAAAACTTGAACTTTGGAGCTGTTCTGGTGGAAGTGATGAATAGAGGTAAGTAATAGTGACCCTTACTGACTAGATCTATTGATAACAGTATTTAAAAAGTTCATTCAGTACCTGTTCCTTAAGTAGCTGTGTAAGTGGCTTCTCCCATGGTGTTTTGGTGTTGGGCTAATGACTAGTTGGGAAAGCAAAGAAACATACTCGTGCGATGCAATCCATGAACTTTTAATGGACATAATTGAGGCTGTTATAAATCATGATGGCAACAGGTCTTGTCCACTGAGACTTGGGATTGATAGGGGAGGAGATCGGAGGTGGAAGGACAGTGGTGACTATTGTGAGTGAGTGCTTATGCCAAAGGCCTGTCTGAAATGAATAATGCAAGCTGGCAAGTTGAGGGAAAAATACAAGACTATTTGGGTAGATAAATCGGCAATGTTTGCATTGTTCTGGAAGTGGAAGAACTGTTACAGGCTAATTCTGTGTTTTGTGACTGGATTTGTAATGAAATAATTTTCCTTGGAGCTACAGTCTCTTTACAAAAAAACCAACCGAAAATTCCTTCTGAAAGTTGGATATGTGAATCGCAGAGGAACAAACATGTGCTACGTAAAAATATGAAAATAGATTTAGGTATATTTTAATAAAGAGATTCATACTGGCTGTAGTTAAGAATTTCACATGGCAAAAGCAGTGCCATCTATCTCCCAATCCTTACGTGCAACTGTGTGGTCATACTCAATTTCGCCTCCATCTCAATGGATGGCGAGCCCTCATGTGTTTGTTTAAGGACAGGAATTCCTTAAGTGTGTTGGCATAGGAGAACGTCCTCTGTTCCTCACCCATTCAGAGCTTTGGTGGTAGTTTGGAAAAGGGACCACACTAGTGAACTGTGGCAGTGACCTAGTGTCTTTTTCTGCTTGACTATGCTCTCCATTTCAACGTTCAAACAGCTCCACTAACTTGGAAATGATGAAATGCCAAATGATCATGTGTATGACAATTGTCGAGGATTCTTGATTACAGTGCTCAAATAACTTCCTCTGCTCCCCCTTTTCCCCTCGCTGCAGGGTTTCAGCTGACTCACTTTTAGTCACTTATTTGAAAACTGGGTCACTTTTCTCACTATTTTGAAAAAATGCTCCCTCTTTTCATTATTTTGTAAATATATTATTAAGTGTTACCCTTTCAGAAAGATAAAGATGTCAAAAAGCTCCTTGCATCCAGGTGTTATCAGGCTATTGCTAATGCCCTTAAGGATATAACCTTCCCTGCAGAGATGGCCTTTGTTCTGCATAGTGCTAAAGTACTTGAAAGATTTTCAAAACTTTTCGAACATGACCACCCTCTGATCCATGTTTTGTATGAAGAGGTTGAGAGGCTATATTTCCTATTGCTAAGTAGGTTTTGGAAGCCAGAGCTGCTCACAAGCTAGCCAGGATACATGAAAGAAGCCTTTCTCAATACCAATATTAATATAATAATTATTGAAATGAGGAAAATTGTCATTGGTAAGGATGCCAATCGCCTTCTTGTCGAACAGGAATGCTAGCCTCTCCAGAGTTCGAAGTTTCATCAAATAGTTATAAAACATTATCAGGTTGGTGCGAGCCACCTTCTCCAGAAATCAGTCCTGGTGAAGGGAAGAAAGGCTCGTCACCTGAAATGTTGGAAGCTTCAAAACATCAAGGAAAGCTCCTTGCAGAACATTGTATCCATTTACAAGATGCTGCAGACGCTGGTGGAAGTGGACGAAGATGGCCTTCGAGATGAGTGGAGATTGTTGCGGATGGAAACCCTTCCGCCGTATGAACTTGGAACTAGAATTGTTGATTACTGGACCCAGATATTTACCAAGGCAGATTTTCCTGTGATCCCAAGCATCCGCTTGTAAGCAAAGTGGTTAAAGCTGCCCTCTTGTTTGGCCGATGGCAGTTCTGATGTCGAGTGAGGATTTTCTCTTTCCAGAAATCAGCTCTCTGCTGACAGGTCGGCTATGTTGGAGAGTACTCTTAATGCCAGGCTCAACATCAGGGTTGGCCTTAGAGACTACAATGGCATTCCTGATCATGTGCCAATGACGTCGCAGCTGCTCAACTAATCCGTGATTCCAGCCTTTAATACGATTCAGGAAAAACATTAGATACTCAACAAACATAAAAGCACGAGTAAAAAGATTATTTATAGGTGTCCTATGCGCTAACGCATTGGTAAAAATAATTATTGATGGCAAAAGTTTTCATGAGTACATAGTGGCCTCCAGGAAAATATTGTATTCAAGTAGACCTGTGCGCCGATGGAAAAAGACGCCGACTGGAAATGGGTCGGCGGCCGGCGGCGCGTCGAACCGATGGTTTTTACCGGCGGCGTAATATTAGCCTTCATATGTTCACTAGTAAGCAATTTTTAGGAAAAAGTGTTCATTTATTCTCATTAATAAATACATTCATTTGTATAATGTCATGTAAAAACTTATATAATCAAATTCCTACAAACGTATGCGACAAAAATGTCTCACAATTTTAAGCGTTTAGATAAATGACGTATTTAATAGCTTTAATGAAAACGATCACTATACCGTGTCTTTCATCTCAAATGCGGGCGAAATTTCCTTTTATCGCAAATGCGAGCGAAATCCACGTTATAGTATTTGGGCGTAGGCTGTGCGCAGACTTGAGCGAAAGTAGCGAAAGAGTCAATGCTGATAGTAATTTTTATATAGACGAGTTAGTTTTGAGTCGCAGGGTGTACGATTTTTGGAATTTCAGGTACAAATTTGCAGGTGTACGAGATCTAGCAACACCTGATATATGCATAGAGATTTAGAAGTCGAGCATAACGTTAGAACGAGGAAATTTGACTTTTTACAAACTATTCATTTAAACAAAGGCGATTAGCGGTTTGTTTTAACTTTCGTTTTGCTCTTCAAAAGTGAAAATACAATGTCTTAGAATTTGAATGAAAATATCGCGTTTCTCTTCGAGTTTTGTTGCCGATTCATTTTTAAAATTTTTTGTGCGTGATTGCAAGTGTTAAGGACAGTTCTTGCGAGATTGTGAGTGTGGAGTAAAGACGAGCACTGGTCAGGTGAGTTTTGACGCTTATCCCGCTTTTTAGGTTGTTGACAACGTTGAGAATAGGTGATAGCAAGAGAATAGGTGATAGCAAGAATATCGGACGTGAGGATGATGTGAAGCTGTATTTAATAAGACATGCTCCTGCATCCGTTGATTGTGAGTTACGTGCAAGATCAGCAATGCCAGAGACATTGTGTCGGTTAGTTTTTAACTTTGGTGATATATCCATGTCTAAATGAGTTTTCTTGAGATCTGATTTTGATTGATTATTTTTTATTGTGTAATCTGTTATGTAAACACTATTTTACAGCCTATAATTGTTGTTACGCGGGGTACGAAGTTTTGAAAACTGGAGACCGAACGACTGAATATGCGCGGTGGTGTTAAAATGAAGATGTGGCATAAAGGCTATTAGGAAAAGAATGTTTGTGGTAAAGCTCAAAATGCTTGCTGAATTATGATGACGGAAGATTTAAATTGGCCAACTGTTTCAATTAGCAACTTGCAATCATGTTATGCAAGAGTGAAGAAGTAATGAAAAGGGAAAAGAAAGCGAACCTTTATTTGAGAGTAAAATACAAAAGCGCAAACCGAAGGTGGCAGCTTAAGCTGGTACATATTGCTGTGAACAATTGTGTTCATTACACATAAACTTATGTTAATAAAGACAAAGTTTTATTAATAATTTTTAGAATATGATGAAATTGGGCTGTCGCGATTGTTTGAATACTTCGTATCTGCTCCAGGCATCTGCATGCCACGGTGTAAGAGAGTGGAAGAGGGAGGGGGGTATCAGAGTAAGGGAAAGGAAATTATAGTTTTCCCATCATTGCTTGAAAGTCTGGCCTGGAATCTGTTGGCCATCCTTGTCCTCCTTGGGTTCCGCATATCGAATCAACATGTAACTTATACTTGTCAGGGCCTCTTCCTTCCCCCTCTGTTTCAATAGAGTCCTCTCAACACCATTCGTTCCCATTGTGCCTCTTTGCATCAGGGCTGGGACCACTCTCCCTCCCAGGTGGTCACAGAAACGTAGGTTAAACTCTCATAAATAAACTCTCTCATTATTCACCCGTCTAAACTTTTCCAGTAAGGTCCATCACATGTACTTAAGCACTCTGTTCATCCGCAGAGGAAAATTCCCATGACTTTTGGTTTATTATTTAACGGATAATAGGATGCGTTATGGATACTATTTGCATAATTTAAATAGTATTTGATGGAAACTATGCCTCATCAATGCCGTGGGACATAAAAACTTCCGATGAAATTTTATTCCTTCTCCTATTCCGATTCCTTTTCCTATCCTCATGTGAGGCGAGGTCCTTAAGATCCTCCTAGATACTCTCAGACCTTCTCTCTTGTACTGACTCTCAGTAAGTTTACTTCCTTGAACTTCACTTACCATAGCCAATGATCAAATACAAAATAAATATCGTTCAAATATTCTCCAAATGTTTTTATTTTGAATTTAGAAGTATTAGAAACTCTTCAGCATGTATATACATAAACCCTTTGGTTAACTACTTCCAGTTTTCCAATACATTGCGTTGTAAGGCTGGAAGATAGTGAAACTTGCAAGGAAAAGAAAGACGAGAGAGGTCAATGAGATGCGGATGTGGAGAAGGAAGGAGAAACTGCAGTAGACGGAGAGACTTATGAAAATTTTGTAAGGTTGTTCAGCGAGGAAGGGAAATCTATCGATATTACACGTCCTAATTACGCATAGTTTCAAGAACAGTAGGATGAAGTATATTCGATACCTTTTTCGGTTATACGGCCTTTTATATCGTCATTATAATCTCTTATTATATAAAACTGATTAAGACAGCATCAAGCGGGAAACAATATAAGCCAATCATGCCGCATTAGAGGCTTGAGCCGAGTGAAATCCACGCCAACGAAGGGTAAGTAAACACTGAACACGTGGCCCATGGTCCAACAGAAATGGTGACCTTGCTATTTCCTATCGCACAGATTGACTGAAGGCCATTTTCATCAGTACATCAAATTTGGACAGAAGAGCTGCTCTTTTTTAATAATTATTAGGAAAATATCGATTAGGAAATAGAGAGGGGAACGCAGGGGATTGGGACATTCCGGTGTGCGGGAGTGCGCCGGTTTGGAAGCGGTCGTTTTGGCGCGAGCCATTTTTGCGCTGGTCATTTGGGCACAAGTATGATTGGGCGAAGCTGTTTTGGCGCAGGGATGATTAGGCGATGCCGTTTGAGATCAGGGGCGTTTCGCCGCAGGGACATTTTAGGTACCACTCGGCTGGTATCGATGCTTTTATGATTTATGACTAGTGATAGTCATCTCAATGGTGGTGGGAAGGGGTGAGTAATGAGCTACGTACTGCACTGTGGGTGTGCTACCAATATTGTAAAATAATATATGATTTTTTTCTTTGCGGGGAGATTTTTTTCCAGTACTATAAGGAACCATTTCATCTATCATCGAAAACACCGAGCATACAGGCCAAAGCATATCTGGTAGTTGATGAGAAAAATCATGCTAAGGTCTTTATCTATGTGAGCAACACCAAATTACATACAATAGTTACAATTTTATTTGACACATTTATAAATACTGCCTCTAGTCATAAATCATAAAATAATCGCTACTAGCCGAGTGATAACCGAAACGCCCCAGTGCCCTAACGGCCCTCTCGGCTAAAACGATCCCTGCGCCAAAACGGTTAGCCGGATCGTCCTTGAGGATGGATGGATTGGATGTCTTGGAGCTCTGTGAAGAGAGATGGAAGGACAGCGGAGACTATTGCAGTGATAGTTACAGGGTAATCAATAGTGGTGGGGATGAGATTCAAAGTGGGGTAGCTATAGTATTGAACGCAAAATTGGGGAGGAGGGTAGTAAACATTGAACTGAGCGACAGCATACTAGTGGTTGAAATAAAAGTACGCTCAACAACTTCCGATATAGCCCAGGTGTACATGCCCACCAGCAACCATGGGTATAAAGAGGTGGATGGGCTTTATTAACAGCTGGAGGAGATAATCAGAGAGTTCCCGGACAAGAGAAACCTAATAGTAATGGGTGTAGGGAACGCAGTAGTGGGGGAAAGGGGAGATGAGTATGAAGTGGGAGGGTATGGATTAGGAACGAGAAATGATCGCGACGAGTAGGCAGTTGAATTTTGTTTGAATGCAGGCTTGAATCCTATCTTAGTTATGATGGTATGTGATCGCAGATTTAAAAAAAAGTCGGTGGATAAACAGATGGAACTTTTAAGCTTTGGTAGGGGAAAAAAGAAGGGAAAACCAAGAGCAAGTGGAATGGAACATAAGTGAAGCAAAGGAAATGGAGAAAACATGGGAGAATATACATACAGGCATATTAAGAGAGGCGAAAAAAACGAAAGGATAAGTGGAAACGAGGGGGTTAAGGAGCAGTGGGTTACGCAAGAAATGATTGGGAAAATAGAGGAGAGAAGGAGGTGAAAAAAGCCTACACTGAACTACAGGTAACCTGTAGGTAAGACGAAGCACAATGAATATAAGCATCAACTTCAGTGAATAACCAATAGGGCGAAGGAAAACTGGTGGAAAAGGCGCTGCAATAAGATGGGGAAAAGGGTGCGTTTTGCGATAAAATAAAATAGCTATCGGGCGGGGAGAGAGGGAAAACGGTACCAAATGTTAAGAGCAGAGCAGGTAGGATATAAATCGAACAAGAAGATATTCAAGGTAGGTCCAGATAATACGTGGAAGAGCGATCGTAGACAGCGATAGTAGATGAGCTAATTTAGATGTGAAGGATCAGGGAACACTATATGAGGATAACCTCGGTCCAATGATACTCTGCGGTGAAAAAGAGAAAGCATTGAAAGATAAGAAGGCAAGAAAAACCTGTAGGAGTGGAGAACATACCTTGCTAATTAATTTGAGTAAAAATGTTAGACTAGCTTTTTATAAACTAATTTGATGGATCTACGAGGAAGGAGTATGGCCAGAGTGCTTATTCCTATCCCGAAAATGAAGAAACTTCTGAATGAAATCTGGGATAGGCAGAGTAGATGTCTTGTGGAAGTGAGTTGCACAACAGCGTGTTAGAGGGAAGAATTTTGGGCAAGCAGGGAAAGGTAAACAAGGAGAATTGGTTTCTTGGACGGATGGAGAACGGTATATCGTATGCTGAGGCAAAAATGGTAGTACTGTAGGGAGATAGAACCCTAAAAGTGTAGAAAACCAGAAGGAGATTCTCTGGCTGTTACCTAAACCTATCTTTTACCGATAGAATACTTATAAGAAATTACTTTTAAAAGTCACATACAATGCTGAAACATAGCCGCGTGCAGGAGTTTCTATTGCTCTAGCTCGTTCCATACCTTCACCCACCTGATGGGTGGGATCGAGCTAGAGGTTCTGAGGGCGACATAAGGTCCAAAACTCTGAGCATTCAAAATGAGGGCCCACGCTGGCGCATGGCCCTTCATGAGCACGTAGCTGGTAAAGAGTTTTTGCGGTCTCCACTCGGTACCCTCAAGCCTCAACTTTGGCTGAATTAAAGTGGCGCTATACTTTAAAAAATGGAGTAGAACAAAGGTATTTTACTGTGTATAATTAACATTTTGATATAACCTACAAATGTTACAATTCCAATGAGAAAGGATGTTTGAAAATGCTTGAAAAAAGAATAAAATACGAATTTTCAATTTAAATACACCGGATACTGCCTTAGCGTGCAAACTAACGGATAAGCTTAAAAAGATATCTCGAAGTCTTTGAAGATGGTTCCCTCCGTAAACGTACGGTTAACTGTCGCTATTAAGGAAAGACTGTTAATACTGCTGCGCGGATATCTGTATAACTGTGGTGAGTAATGTTTGATAAAGTTATGAAATAAAATGATGAGGAGTCAGTTCCTTTTTCTCAGTACTTTTACCAACACTGGTTATATCCCATGTTAACATATATTTTATAGATTAAAAAATTATCCTTTATATTCTATCTGGTGTGTGAAACTGACCTATAAATTTTACAAGATTTAGGTAAATTGATTGTATGTACAATTCTTTATACAATTCATTGCTTTCTTACGTACTATATGTATTTCAAGAGAAATTGGGTGTAATAAAGTTTATTATTATTATTATTACAACATTGCAGCTTCTCTGTGACTATTATACGCTTTTTCTTGGTAAATTGGGTTCACTGAAAACGTTTTTGGCAATAAAAATTTTATGAAACCCACCCTTCACCCCCAAACCAGCTTATTTTGAGCAAATTTCATGTCCTGATGACCACCCCTTTTTAAAGCGTTATTTTGGTAACTTGGGGGTCAATACGCTTGGGGGTTTGGGGAGAAGGCTGGGTTTCAGAAAACTTTTATTGCCAAAAACATGTTCAGCCAACCCTATTTTCCAAAAAAAAAGCTTTCATTAAGGGTGAAGAGGTGGGTTTTAAAAACTTTTCCTTGCAACCATTCGAATTAGCATCCCAGAAAACTCCCAAATACCAATTTTCACCAAGAAATTAGAATATAAATTCAAACTTCATTTAACATGGGTTTCCCATAAAAGAAGAAGTCACTTCTGTGTTTGCAACCGCAAAAAGTGATGAAAGTGAAAAAATTTCAAAGTTTCAACCGCCGTACCAAAATTTTGGCCCTCTCCCGAAATTCTTCAAGAAGGGCAAAAATTACTTTTAAAATAATTCATTAAAAAATTTTCATGTAAATTGGCAACAGGAGTCCTGGCACAGTCTGTATATATATATGATACTTAATATATATTAAATAGATGCTTTTGCATATGAAAATATTGCTGTGTCATTTGGACTCAGATAATTAAGTGAGCCTTGAATATGTGAGTGGGAAAGCAATCATGAAAACTACATTTGGGAAACTGTACATAGATGTAATTAATATTATTTTAGATTTATTTTACATTATGCCCATTAGACATCATTTTGTGGCCTCCATATGGATGTCACTACATGGACCTTTTTAGGATGTCATTTACATGGCATCCTATGGACGTCCAAAGGATGTCCACAAGGGACTTCTGGATATCTGGATTCCAAATGGACATCTATTTGGAATCCAGAGCGGTGGCTGGGTGATCAAACAGTTGAAATAGAAGTACGAGACACCTTCAAAAATGTACCCAAATTTAGATAACTTTGCATAGGCGACAATTTTATGAAACGAGACATTTAGTGCGACGGACGATATTGCAGTTTATCCATTGCAACGACAAACACAACGTTTCCATTCTAAAATTACCGTAGATCTACTAGATCTTTCTCGATGACTACACAGATCATAGATCTTTCGAAAGATTGTTTCGACGCATGAGCATGAAACTTAGCAAAGATTTTTGTGACAACAGTTACTATACATTAAAAACTAAAACGATAATAGCAAATTTTTCTTTATGCTAGGATGAGAATTTTTTACCTTACGTTGGTAGACCACAACTGGGATAGCCGACGAAAATCTCTGATGAAACTGGGCAATACATAATTTATATTTCCTCTAATACAGTCTGCTGATACAAATTTTATTAATATGAATAAACAAACATTTGAGATGAATGCTCATGCATACGATAAAGTATAATGATTCACAGCTGTAAGTTACGGCAACGAACATATATCGCCGAAATTGTTTTAAGTTGTGAGTATGTTTAAGTTTCGCCGAAAGTTTTAAGTATGGTTTTAAAAAGTAAAAACCACAACTAAGAAAGGTTTATTTTGAGAGTGTTCGGAGTAAGCAGACGTAGAACGTGGGAGACACTTTGGCGCCTAATTGACGACATCGTCCGCTCTGCTTTCCTTTCAAAGACATATGCACAATATTTAGAATGCTCTCATGTGCTCCGCGGTTTTAACACAATTGTTCATCCATTTTACGGCCATTTAAAGAACTCTTTTCACTAAAGAGTCGCGTATTTAAGCCACTATCAATGTTAGGTGAACTCTCCGTGTTACCGAATGTGCGGCCCTTTCCTAGGTAATTCTCATAGTTCCACCGACGAACATAGAGAAACCCAAATAGCAGCTCATGTGGTTTTAAAACCGTTCCTTTCTCTCCCGCCGGAAACCGGCCGATGTGCCTTACCGAGCTCGGGGTGATCTTTTTCGCCTCTTGGTCATCTGTTATAATTTAAAAGTTTTTATCACTCACCGCCCAAACATTGGTCTGGTATCATACCCGCATCCAAGTCCTCAGAGATGAAGCAAAATCTCAATATGCCTATTTAAACAATCCATGTTTCCCGAGGACTATGAGGATGATTAGGTTGCCAGGGAGTATATGAGAGGAGATTCTTGAATCATTCCAAGACCTCATAGTGGGAGGTTGATATGCAGAGATATTAAGGGCGATGATTCCCTGTGTAAATAAACAGCTTCAGTTCGTGTGATGCAGAGGAAGGAAAAAACACGAGACAACTTCGGCTTGACAGAAATGACTTGCTTATCTAATGAGGATATTTTTTTCTTGAGAGGTCATCATCACCAACACTTGGTAATTTGAACACCAATGTGGTCGGGAGGAGCACAGCTCAAATGAGAGGGGAAATATCTTCCTTAACGCTCCAGTAGATAGCAAGATATTCGTACCTGCACAAATATTGTTGGCAGATTTGTAAAGAGGTGGAAACACCGGGACCAAGAGAAAATTCTTTAATATTCCGATGACATTGTTAAAATTTAAATTGGGACTTGTTAAATATTGCGTCTTTGGTAATACCATATTTCCCGACCTTGAGATATAAATCCACCTTGTTTCCACATTCACTCGCTGGCAGACAGAATTATGTGTTAAATGTCAGAGTGACTTCTGGATGATTGCTAGTGTTTTATTTTTTAAAGATATTACATACATACATACCACTCATGCCGTTCCCTCTCGGGGTAGGCTCAGTCAAAGAGTTTCATTCATAAATACATATGTGTACGCCTAACTCTGCTTCAATAATTTCCTCCATACTGACCTAGCCTTGCAAACCCCTTTTGCCTCATTTACCACCATACACTGCTTCATACATGCCCTCCTGTTTTTAAGGCTCCTAATATTCCTCCTCCTAAGAATTTCCTCAACCACATTCAACCACATCTTTCTCGCCCTACCTCTACCTCTCACACCATTCATTTCACTCTTATATATCTGTTTCGTATTTCGACTCTCATACATACTCTCAGCATAGCCAAACCAACGAAGCACACTCCTGTCATATACGTCTATTATTGGAGCAATTAACCCATATTCATTTATTACCCACCCGTTCCTGACCCTATCCATCCTACTTTTGCCGCAAACACTCCTCAGATAACTCACACCCTCGGCGTTCAGTCTACTCTATGTCTATCCTGACATACCCATGTTTCACTACCATACAACAAAAAGGGGAGAAGTACATTTTTGTACACGGCGATTTTCGCTTCCTTAGGCAGGCACTCATTCCTTGATATGCTCCACATGCTACCTACCACTTTCCTTCCATCATTCGCACATCTCTTTATCTCCTCATGTATCCGTCCATCTTTCGCAAAAGACTTAACCAAGTACACTAAACCATCCACTAGTTCAATTATTTCAACATTCACCCTCCTCATACAGTTATTCTCCCCATTTTCCTTATGAAAAACAACTACTTTAGTCTTCCACACATTTACCCTCAATTTCATTCTCTCTGTTGATTCACAAAACTCATCTGCTTCTGTAAACCCTGTTGGCTCTCTGAGATCAAAACAGCATCATGCGCATAGAGGAGAACTCGCACGTTTACATTTCCAATCAAAACACCGTCGTTTTCACTACATGCATCTCCTACTTCGTCGTCCACTAATACGAATCCCAGGTCAACACTTGAATTTCATGCTTGTAATAGGGACGCGATGAACTGCGATGTGTTCAATTTTAACGAATTTGGTAACAAAACTTTTTACTTCCCTAATCTAACCCCACAGTTGATGCTAAAATATTTTCATACCATCAAATCAAATTCAGCCGGAATCGATGGAATCAGCTTAAAAACGCTGAAATTGGTTTTTCCAGCGATATTCCCGGTATTGCTCGATATATACAACTGTTCACTAACGTACTCCATTTTTCCGGTCGCTTGGAAGACTGCTATTATCAAACCCATAAAGAAATCCAGGAATCCAACACAACCGTCACATTATCGCCCAATCTCACTGTTATCTACAATATCGAAACCACTTGAGAGATTTGTTCACAATTCAGTTGTTGATTTCTTATCATTAAATAATTTGCTTGATAAATACCAGTCAAGATTCCGTAAGGAACATAGTACCCAAACCGCCCTTATTAGAGTGACAGAAGACAATCGCCTCTCTATGGACAATAAGAAAATCACCATCCTTGTGCTTTTTGACTTTACCAAGGCCTTTGATTGTGTCGATCACGGTCTTCTACTAATCAAGATGCGCCGACTGGGATTTTCTCTACCAGCAGTGCAATGGTTTCGTTCATATTTATCTCAGAGAACTCAAGCCATAAAAGGAGATGGAGATCAACTTTCTAGTTTGTCAATAGTCCCTTGTGGTATGCCGCAGGGCTCAATTCTCGGCCCTCTTCTTTTCTCCATATTTATACGTGATCTACCCCTTTCAATTGTTCATTCTAAATATCAATTCTACGCAGATGACTTACAAATTTACCTCGACTGTCACCCATCTCGCATCGGTCGGGCTATTACAAAAATGAATGAAGACGTTTGCAGCATTTGCAACTGGGCCAATGAAAATTTGTTGAAAATAAATCCTAATAAAACGAAATCTATTATAATCGGCACTGCTCAGTTTGTCAGCAAACTAAATTATGATGTGATCCCGAAAATTAAAGTTGGAAGTACTGAAATTGAATACTCAAAAGAAGTAACAAACTTAGGTGTACATATTAATAACACACTTACCTGGAATGAACATGTATCATCTGTCTCAAACAAGATATACAAAACACTAGCGCAGATTAAACAATTCAAATCTTTAATTCCACTGGAGTTACGAATGAAGCTTGTCAATTCATTGTTAATTCCACACATTGATTATTGCTCACTTGTATTTTCGGACTTAACTGGTGAATTACTAAATAAGTTACAAACTATGTTAAATTCTGGTATAAGATATATATATACAATGTGAATATATATGACCATGTGACCCCGTATTATGTTAAGTTAAACTGGCTAAAATTAAAGCATAGAAGGATATACCAACTATCTGTTTTCATGTATAAAATTTTATCTTGTAAAGCACCGGATTATATCTATGAAAATGTAATTTCAAACCTTAGTGATGTATTAAATAGACCTGTTCGAGTCAGAAAACGATTTAAAGTTCCTAAATGTAGAACAACTGTATACCAATTATCCACTATTAATTCATGTATAAGGGTATGGAATGATATTCCTGACTATATATTGAATGCTAAACATTTAAACCAATTCAAATTAAAAATATTTGCTTACCTGATTGATGAATGTTATGGTGATTGGGTGTGTACCTCAATCGTTCTCACATTAATTGATTTTTGTTCTTTCAAAGAATGTAAGTGAAATTCATTAAAAGGCTCTTGTATATTTGTATATATTATACTGACTTGACTTGATAATTTTCTTTATAAAATCTGTCATTGTATTTGATTTCATATTATGTTTGTATTGTTCGTGTTGTTCAAGCAAGGTGACTTGTAGATTTTTTTTCCTTAATACCACAGAGCTTGTTTTTTTCTGTATCGATTGCATGTTCCATAGGTCCTGTCCTAGAACAATAAATTTGTTTTCTATTCTATTCTACTTTAGAAAAGCATTTGACAAGGTTCCCCACTGTAAGTTACTTGTAAAGTTAGCATCATACGGGATAGACAGGAATATAGTAGACTGGATAGGAGACTTCTTACATGAATACGTTCAAAGGGTGGTATTAGATGGTGTCAGCTCCGGCGAAGTAAAAGTTATATCGGGTGTTCCCCAGGGAAGTGGGATAGGTCCAATTTTATTTCCTCTCTACGTAAATGACTTGAATACAGTAATAAAAAATAACAAGCACCGTCTTTTTGCCGATTTTGCAGTAGTGTATAAGGAAATTAGAAATGAAGAGGACAGACAGTGTTTAGCTAAGGATTTAGATGCGATTGATGATTGGTGTGATAGTTGGCAGCTAGAATTAAATTTGAAGAAATGCGCGATTATGAACCTTTGGAAAAAGAATGGCTATCCCCGGAATAATTATTGCATCAAAGAAAAGAAAATATCTAACGTAGAATCTATTAAATACTTAGGCGTCACCATCACTGAAGACATGTCATGGGGGAAACACACCAGGGAAATAAGTAGTGTAGCACACCGTAGATTAGGATTCGTAAAAATGGTTCTAGGCAAATGCGATGAGAGAGTCCGAGAAAGAAGCTATTTTACACTTGTCAGGCCTCATTTAGAATATGCCGCTAGTATGTGGGATCCGTACGAGGAAGGTTTGATAAAAGAATTAGAGCGTGTGGAAAGGAGATCCGCTAGATTTGTTAAAGGCCGTTATGATAATTGTATAAGTGCTACGAGTTTAATAGAAGAACTAGGATGGGAATTACTATCAGAACGCAGATTAAAATTTAGGTTAAACCTTTTAAGTAATTTCGAAACCGATTTGTTCACAGATGACGTTAGATATATATTAAGAACCCCTGCATATTATGCTAGGTTTGATCATATTAACAAGATTAGAGAGATGTTTTGTGGTATCGATAGATTTAAAATGTCATTTTTCCCGCGTACCATAAGAGAGAACAATAGGCAGCGTAGCAAAGGAATAGGTAGGTGAAGTATAGTTAGAGTAGTCTGTAGTGCATGATGCATGTAATAACAACCAATAATCCCTTTCTTATTATGTGGATACTAACCATCTAGCTGCATGTGACCCTGTTCTCTAGCATGTCTCCCTTAAATATCCTACTTGCATGTCAATAGTGCATGTTTGGTGATCTTAACCCCCTGCCACACTCCTTCGTGGTGGCTCGCAGGGTATTACGTAGATGTAGATGATGTAGTTTCACTTACACACACAACATCCATCCGTCTCACTTTCATTTCATTCAACAACTCATGCTCCTTTCCATATACTCCTCTCACATTCGAAGTACTGATAGTCCAGGTCGTATTGCTATGTCCGTATCTTGATGGGCCAATCTTATTCAGCTTCTGCCGCCCATCGTGCCTTGGGCCATCTGAGGCTACTCTAACTGTTTTGAGTAAGGATTAATAGAGTATGCAAGGTTACCAGCCTTTGCAGTACCTGCACCACGTGCAGCTTTCCCTGACAACGGCACTCTACCGGTCAGTTTTGGCACAGTTTCGCCAGTATACCACAAGAGAAACCAAATCATAGTAATACCCTAAGCCCGCTTTCACAATTCTGCTTATGCTAGGATCCCTTCTGAAAGGACTCCCTTGAGAGCCAGCATACCGCTGCCCGCGACCCACCACTAGGAGGAATATATGGTGTACTGACACACAGGGTCACTTTCAAAGATATTTGTTACTTAAACCGGAGTCCCACTGTATGGGGCCCTTTCTTGAGCTTCTTATGTTCCATGTAACTTACTTAATATGAGATGGGATGTATCCGAGACTCGTACAGAACAACAGCTGTTTACACTCCTACTCCACCCCACTCCCCGCTAGCAGTGTCTCAATTCAAGTGTTCGTAAGTTTAATGGATATTAGAGTCTGAGATCATGTTTGCAAAGGGTTAAATTGCATATAAAATCGAATTGGCGCCACTTCCTATACAAACATCGGATCAAAAATTCTTGTTTGTATATGTCATATCACGGATTTCTAATTCCTATTTTTCACACTTCCTGATTGTTTTATGACACCGTCCGGGTGGTATCGATATCTTTCCACATTGGGCCGACTCAAGTATCAAGAATTCAAAAGAGATATGGTGCTTTTTTCACAATTTTTATTTCAAGTCAACCGGTTTCGTCGCATAGGCGACATCATCAGGTTCATAAGTTTAGTATGCTGTATACACCGGTCGACTTGAAATAAAAACTGTGAAAAAGTGCCATATCTCTTTTGAATTCTTTAGAATAGATTTTCACCAAGTAAAGCCTGAAACAATCGGACTAGTGTCAAGGGTTAGATTTAAAGATCTATTGTCGTCAGGAGAGACTCTGGGGATTCTCAAGAAATGATATTTCTCACGTTTCTAACAATTTGAGCTCTGTAATGAGTCATTAGTACTGTAACGGACCGCACGCCAGGCGCGTCAAAAACATGTAATTACCTCCTCGAGCCCGCGGAGACTTACCTGGCCACACCGCGTACGCCAGTTCCGCGTATGGGTCCCGGGGTTGGAGAAGACGAGATGAGAACCTATCTCTGGGCAGGGCGACGTCAAACGGGTAAATTTATTCACTATTCACAAATTTATTCAAGCCGATAATTTAGTAAATCCATTAGCTGATAACTAAAAAGGGGCGGAAACTATTGAAAAGTTAAAAAATTGTAAACAAAAGTTCAGAGATTAATTTTTCTGATCTGTAGGGCCAAAATATTTATAGTAAGTGAACTTAATCGACAAGGGTTAAATAAATGGGGAAAGTTGAGTCGAAAGAACACAACTCTTAGTGCGGGGTCGTGCCTGCTCATACAGAGAATATTCATCTAGCAGGTCGTCCTTATCACTTTCTACTAAGCAGACCTCTCAAGATTAACTTGATCCATTGACTGAGCGGACTGCATTAGAATGGATTACTTATCGTGATAGACTTTGAACATTTCTTCAAATTTCAAAGGGATTTATCCTGCATCTCTTTTCCCCATGACGTAGTGGAGAAAGTCTCATATTTATGACGAGGATCTAATATTAATGCCGAGCAATGAATCCAGTTCGTCAGGCGGTGGTGCTCTAACATCTTGTCCCCAGCAGCCTGATAGGCAAGCAACAGTTTTTCATCACCTTCATTTCTTCCATGCTAGTTGTCCCGTATTTTCCACCATTTTTTTTACAGATTATCCAACTAAAAGTCCAATGGAAAGACAACGAGTGGAAGGGTAACGTAATTTTCTCCTAATTTATTCATCAGAACTCAAAATGTTGACAACATTCTTAAAAGATCTTGTACTTCAAAGTTAAGTATATGGGCCATGTATATAATATGCTAATCAGTGCTATCAAAACTTGGTAGCATTTTCCCGAGTTCCTCCATGAATTTAGTACTTGAGGAGGCGTTATCCACGTTAACTCCTTGCAGTCTGTGCTCAACTTCAAAGGATTATAGGGTATTCATAAAAACTTCAGCAATATCCCTTCCTATGTGGTTGCCATTGCATATTGCATGGAACGAAGTCAATGACATGAGATTGGTACTCCCACTCCTCGTCTATGAAATGAGTCGTGATTTCGTAGTACAATTTTCCAGCTATGTATGTCCAGCCATCGATGGTGAAAGACAGGTTGGATTTATTTTATTTCAGCAACTGCAACACCACCTTCCACATCCTATTGTAACGATAAAGTACCATCTGTCGCAAATTTTTCCTTTTAGGGAATGAAACGGTGGGATTCAACATCTTGAAAGAGTTTTTAGTATCATCATCATAAAAAATTCGGAAAGTGAGGTTTTTCTTCGCCATCCAGTCAACCATTGCATTTCCGAAGTAATTATTTCCATCATCGCTCTGAATTTGAAATAAAAATTCTCTCTTATTTCACTTTTTTCGATGATTTGGTAATTTTTCACTCTAGTTGTACTTTTCAGTGAGAGACACTTCGTAAAGAGAGACTTGAGAGACATGGAATTGATTGAAATCTACAGAATAGTTGAAAATGTTTGATTTAGATTTACTTTATTTAGATTAGATTTACTAAACGCCGTTAACGCTTTAGTGAGGTAGGAATCTCATACAAAAGAGATAACTTGCGACATAGCTTCTCTTTACGTTTAATAGTGAAAACCGTAGTATTTTATCTGTTACCAATCCATCGCTGCAGTGTAAAAGTCAATAGTCTGCGAACAGATTGTTTCGCGAAGTACCCTGCCTTTTGAGAATGGACTGAATACAGCTAAAATGGAGTACCTGCAAAGTTTTTGTGAGAAAAGTAGGATAAATGGACTTTAAATTAGTTTTCGCTGAAGAAATGCCTGTTATATGCTCCAGTAGTGGACTTTTTGATGGAATGGAATTTTTGTTAGCAAAATACATCTACATCTACGTCATACCCTGCAAGCCACCCAAAGGGTGTGTGGCAGGGGGTGCTTTCGCACCAGGCATGCATGAATGATATGGTAGAACACCGACATTACATTAAAAACCCGCGTACCACACATGCAAAGCGCCAATTACAAATCTAATACCCAAGAAACATTGTATCTCCAATCGTTCTAACATGCAAGGGATACAAAGACTACTACTACAGATTCAAAATATCATGCATAAATAAGAACATCATTATTTACATCATGCATAAATAAGAAAGAGGAGAATATAATGAGAAAGATTAACTGCCTGCCTATTGTCAATACTCGAACTATTCATGACGACGATCACAGCTGTTATGGTCCCGAATGGTACGCGGAAAAAATGACATTTTATACCTATCGGTTCTACAATCTAGCTCTCTAATTTTATTGGCGCGATCTAATCTGCCGTAGTACGAAGGGGTTAATAGTATGTTTTTTACGTCGTCAGTAAAATGATTTTCCTGAAATTTATTCAGGAGGTTAAGCCTATAATTTAATCTACGCTGTGATAGCGATTCCCATCCTAATTCTTCTAACAGTCCAGACACACTAGCCAACTTATCGTAGCATCGTTTCACAAACCTAGCTCCTCTTCACTGTACGCGATCTAACTCTGATATCAACCCCGTTTCGTATGGATCCCATACACTAACAGCATATTCCAGATGAGGCCTAACGATTGAAAAATGACAACGTTCTTTCACTTTCTCATCACATTTTCCGAGTACACTCTTGATAAAGCCTAGCTTCCTATATGCTTGATGGCATATTTCCCGAATATGTTTTCCCCAAGATAACATAAAAGCAAATAAAATAAAAGCAAATGAAAACGATTAAAGACAGAGGAAAGCCAATCATTCTTTTTCCTCGTACCATCCTCGAAACCAATTTAACGGCATTATGCCAGACATCCACACTAAGCTAGAAAGATCACTGACCGAAAATTCTTACTCGGTCTCGGGGTGGTATTGTTGCCTCTCATTCTCATTGGTCGCTTCATTCGCTTCTCCTCGGGGCCACCCGCGAGCTGAGTGGCCTTCGCGTCCGCACTGGTAGCATCTGTCCTCGTCTAGTTAAATAAAATATTCGGTTGGTTGAGTCTCCAATGTCTATAATAAAGGAATCTGGAAGAGTGACTCCCTCACGAATGACAATGTGGACTGCCCGAAGCCAGGAGTTCACGTGCTCATATCCCTCCCTTTTTCTTCCCGGCGTTATAGGATAGATTGGAGAGACAATAAGTCCGACCCGGCTTAAGATTTCTAAAAGCTCGCCGCTTGGTATATCAGGAGGTACATTGTGTAATATTAGCCTCTTTGCTTTTGTAATAATGCGGCCTGGCTGAAACCCCTTGTTCCCTTAATAGTGATGCCACCATGGTCATTCAGAAATTCTGAGACGAGCTGTTCATTTTTCATATGGATGCAATTTTTTTGATTTGCGAGTCGAGTGGCATGCGTAATGTTTCCTCCTCCTCCGAGACTGTCGTCTATTTTCAACACGTACTCATGTATGGAGTTGTCGGGCAAGGCTAGAAGAATAACGGCAGTCTTCTTACTCGGACAACCACTGGGCTCGTTAATTTTTCTCCTCAGAAAGTTGAATCTTTGAGGTCCACTACTCTCGCCAAGTTCATTATTTGGGTTGCCATTACAGTTTGGGCATAGTTACGGAACCTTTGTGAACGAGGTTGGTAGCTCGTGTGTTTTGAAGGTCCTAGGTTAATTCTCGTAACGGGTGTGGTAAGGGGGTGAGGTTGAGAAGAGGGTTGGGATGAAAGGTGGGAAGAAGGATAAGCAGGGGGAAGAATAAGCAAGCAGGGCAGGGAAAGGAGGTGGGGTAGTATTTGCACTCGCAATTCTTGAAGGTCAGGAAAACGGGGGGAGGGAGAGGCAGTCACATAGGTATGGGGAAACGTAGATGCAGAGATGAACAACATGCTGAATTGAGTCTGGATGTATATGCTATGAAATGTGGAGTGCTAAACGTCTTGAAAGGAAAGACGAGCATACTCCCCATAAAACATTTGGAAATCACTAACATAAGACCTAGGTGGCGTAATGCCTGCGCCTCAATTATGAGATCACTAATTTCCTTCCATTTGCTCAAGTCGGAAAGGGACCGCTCAAGCTACAATTTCAACCCAACCCTTGAACAAAATATGTTCGCCTTTGTCGCGTCCGTAGATCTTGCAGCCCCTTCCAGATAAAAAATTTCCTTCTCACCCGCATTTGCTTCAAACACGCGCCTCCGGGGAGACGCGGCCGAGACCATGACAAGGTTACCAACATCGGTGAAATTTACGGCAAGAGAAGACCATCGAGCGAGACGGAGAAAGGATTAGGCAGGAGTGCTCTTAGAGATCACTTCCCTTTATCCGAAAAAGCTTTTACATGGGATTATATTCTCGGAATCTGAGAATTCTTCCACGATAAGCCTCGTTTCGCGCAAAAACCGCATAGCTTAAAAACGATCGTGTGCACACTTAACGAAAGAAACGCGGATGCCACAGTGGTTGACCAGACTCTCTTTCAGCCGATATTTATCGGTCAAGATTTCTCAATTTCCTTTTCATAATCCAGTATATTTTAGTTTGCGCGTGGTTTTCACCGTTCCGACCTCTGAAGACCTCGAAGGAACATGTCTATATAGGTCAAATTGCTTAGCGAGGAGAGGACTTGCCGCTAAATATTTAAACCTAAAAATTGGCAAATGAAAATAAGAGATTTGTATTTTTCAATTATATCTCAAGCATTCCTAAACCTCACTTAACATTTTGGCTGCATGATTCCGAACGTCGAATTTTTGCGATTATATATCACTCAATACATTTCTTCGAATTGCAGCAATTTTATCAGCCAGGGATTTCAGTGATTCATGCTGTGGATTTTATAATTTAAATCTGATGTTGTATGAGCATACAGTGGAAGAGGTAAGTTATGATAGGCATGAATATAAATAAGAATTAATAAATTCACTTATGTAGGATTATTGTCGTTGGTTTCTAAGGGTTACATAGAAATGGCTGTAGTTCAAACGAAATCGAATATAAAAATTTATAGCCAATAACACTTGCCATCATAGTATGGCAGTATGTCGAGACACAAATTTAATATGGAAATAGGTGTCCCAGTAATTAAAAATGACATCTGTTTTAATTTAAAGTGTTCTGAATACTGTCAGGTTTGAGGTATGTTCCCACTTTCTTACAACTTTCTTACAACTCTCCTAATCATCGGTACGTTCCTTTTCAATTCTATAATGAATCACGACATGTGTCCTACATCATCCCCATCCTTGTCATATCTGCTTCTGCGAATACCCTCTCTTATCCCACCCGTTCCTCTCAATCCAATAACCTCCCCTTGATCTCCCTCTTCAACCTCAGCAACCTACCTCCTCTGAATACCCTTCAATCATATTTGCTCTCTACTTCGAATTTCCTCCACCAACCTCTCCTCCTACTCATCCGTGTTCAGTGTGTTGAAGGTGGTAAGGGATATATGGTTTTTGAGGGTTCACAAAATATAATGTCATCTTTTGAATCCCGCGCAATTATATTGAGTGTTTTTTGTTTTATTTTTGTTGTTCGATTGTTTCGGCCATTCAAAAGGGGCAGACCATGTGCGTTCTGAGATTATGAGTCCAGTTTGTACGTATGTCATTAAAGTGTTCGCATTCATGATATCCGACAAGAGTTTTTTATTCTTATAAGCGTCAAACCCTATCCTTACGACAGGTTATGGTCCAGGGATATCGGTATTACTGTGAAATGCGAAAATTATTTTTTTGGTAACAGAGTTCGCGGAGTTATGCACAGTATTTAGTCCGGTTAGTCTTTTTGAGCGGTGACATAATGGCTGAATCGAGGGAGTCGATCACCAAACTCGGAAATGGAAACTACTACGCTTGATCCTGTCAGGTGCAGTCAATTCTGGATAGTAGAGAGCTATGGGAGGCGGTTGATGAAGGCTGGACAGAGGAAGAATTAGGAGGTTGCACGACAGCGCAGAAGAGTGCGAACAAGAAAGCCATATTTTCATTAAGAGAAGCGTGGAGGACATTCATCATGAAAGTATCGGCCAACTGAAGAGTGCTAAGGAAGCTTGGGATACTCTAAAGACTGCTTTTGTAGAGCGAGATGAAAGCCAACAACTTATTATGATGAAGTCTCTAATGAGAATGGAGAAGGATGACAAAATGCCGGTATGTGAGTACATTAACAAAGTAGTAGCCACCCATCGCGAACTTTCAGAAACTGGATTAGTGACTTTCTCGGATAGAACCGTTGCTCACATTATACTTATGGGTCTACCTGACGAGTACAAAGACTGTATTTAAAGCCTCACGAGAGACACCAGGCTGTCTGTGAGGAGTCTTATTCCTATCCTTTGAGCTGAAGAAACTAAAATAGGTCTAAAGAGAGAAGACAGGTAATTGAAAGGCGATCTTAAAGGCTATATGTCGAGGAAAGTGTTCAACAAGCCCCAACACAATTATCGGGTTCAACCGGAGTGTCATGCGTGCCGTCACAAGGGACATATTGCTAGAGAGTGTCCTAAAGCGGTTGATGCAAAGGCTCGTGGAACTGTGCTCTGCTATAAGTGTGGGAAAGAGGGACATACGACGACTGTGTGCTGATTTACTGGCAATACGAAAATCAGCGGGCAAAGACGAAGTGTTGGAAACTTAAATGACTGTGCGGGTGTTTGTTAATGATGGGAGAGAGAAAGTTTTCAAAAATCGAGAAGGGCATTTAGAAAAAGAAGTTGAAAACAATTGAGCCAGTATGAGTTCAGTTTGTACGTATGTCATTTAAGTGTTCACATTTATGATATCCGACAAGATTGTTTTTCTTATAAGCGTCGAACCCCATCCTTACGACACAGTGCCACATCGTTCGACTCTCTCTCCATTCCCATCTCATCCTTTCGTTTATTCTCCGAACCCACATCTCGAAAATATCCAATTATTTCTCATTCCCTTGTCTCATAGTCCAATTTTCGGAACCATAAGATTCTCTTCTATATATAAATTCTTCACCAATCCACCTTATAACTTTTCACCAAAACTCTCTTCATGCTTCTCCTTAGGACTGGTCATCTATCCCCTCCTCTTTGTAAGCGCTTCTTTGGCCACAGCTATTCTTCGCTACCCAGCCCCTTCTTCTTCTCTGGTTACAATCCTAGGATTGGTCTGCAAGTCTTCCATTTTATCCGATCTTGGGCCAATCTTTTCACTTCACTGTACGATTAGCAACCTAGTTCCTTCATCAACTGCCCCATATAGTCCAGTCTAGATCTGCCCCTCTGTTTTTTCCTTCTATTGTACCTTCTAGTATGGTCTTAACCAAGCTTTCGTGTCGGAGAATATGGCCAATCCAGGTGTTCCTTCTCTTATTCAGCAATTTGAGTAGACACCGTCCTTCCCCTATCCTCTTAAACACATACTCGTTCGTGACTCTTGCCACCCAGGGTATTTTCAGCATTTTTCTATAGCACCACCTTTCAAATGCCTCCATTCTTTCCTTCTCTCTCTTTCCACTCTCTCTTTCCAATCTCTCTTTCCAACCCAATCCCATTTCCTCCAAAATGCCTCCTACAGTCGTGAATTGTTCCTTTTGCTCTAATATATTTCCTCTACATGATCATGATTATCCTTGATTTCTTCTCTTGAGAGCAGTGGTTCCCCACCTGAAGTGCGCGTACCTCAAGGGGTACTCAATTGTATGTACTGCTATGTATCACTGCATACCAAGAAGAGAGCAATTGAAAGTTACGTCGAATGGGAGTCCAAGTAAACTGCACTCGCATCCTCGTGGGATAACACGCACGAGTTCACGGGATCTCCCTCTCGATAATTACTTGGATGTGACCCAAATGCATGCCTACTGTCGGTGCAAAAATTATGTAGACTCGAGTTTTGACAAAACTCCGGTGAGAACAAAAAAAGTGCCGCTTTTTTGCCGTTTTCGAACGGAGCGCTCTCTTTGACATGTAATAGTGAAGAAACTTCAAGTTTAATCGTAATGAACCTGTAGTAATGTGTAGGAAAAATATTTTGGAAAATCCGCTCGAAAACGGCAAAAAAGCGGCACTTTTTTTGGTCTCACCGGAATAAAAAATCGAGGGTGTAATGTAAAAATAATCGGCAACCACAGTTAAACGTTAAATAAGACAAGCTAAAGTTTGGTGTAACTCGCATTCATGTGGGCACCACGGCTCATTTTTAATCAGTGTCCAAACTCGAGTCTACATAATTTTTGCACCGACAGAAGGACTATTTTCCTCCTGCTTCTATTGACAGTTTCGATAAATCTTTAAGGTAAACTACCTTTACTGTCATTAGTGTCAACGGGTATGCACTTGGTGGTTAATGGTCATGGGTACGTGAAGAAGAGGTGAAAAATGGAGGAGAAGAGACAAGCATATCCATTGATTGTGAGGGATGCCAGCTGATTGTAGAGTGTCGAGGGGGGGGCAGATGACCCTTCGGGGGACCAAGGAGTACATCAGTCAGAAAAAGTTGTTAATCTTTCCTCAGGATAATCTCATTGCTTTCACTTGTTGTGGTTGTGTTGTTGCTGTGTTATGCCAATATTTTCTTCATGTTTTTCCTCTGCATAATGCGTGTGTCTGTAAAGTGTACATGATACCCATACACGCGGTTACATTCGCCACACTTGCATAATCATCGACAACCACCAATTCCAAGTTTGGCTTGATTTAACTAATAACTCTATTCCCCTATCAGCAAAATATTTTTTCCCGCACAAGTGTTCACTTAGACGCCCATCATAATTTGCCAGATATTTTCCACCCTCGATAGGGAGCTTTTTCTATTCATTCTTCCTCTCAGCATGGTTTTTTGTGTCGCTGTAAGAGCGTCCAACAGGTGTTTTCTCTTCTTATTCACATTTCAATCTTATTCTCCAGCTCTTTCTTAGAAATGTACCAACGGCGATTCCTTCCGGCTACATCTTCCTAATTATTCTACAGCACCGAATTTGTATTGCAATCAATCTTCTCCTTTCTGCTGCAGCCGTTATTCCCCAAGCTTCCACAAATCGCGAAAGTGGAATGATTGAGCAAATGATTGTGATGCCCCAATTGCATCAGAGTTGCTACGTCCCAGCCGAGGTAAAAACGGCATTGAGACTAAGGGATGAAGAGACAAATTGATAAGTTGGCAGTCTACGTCAGGCAGTGGCTCTTTCTTCTTGAGTTATTCCACAAACCTTGATTTTGGTTTTCTTTCGGATGATTTTCAAGTCGTATTTGTTTATAATTTTGACCATTCAGGTCAGAATTCTCGTAAAAACATCTTTTTTTACGACCTGACCTAATGTGTATACATTTGGTTCTCGGGAACCCTAAATATTTAAAAGAAAATCACATTCACGTAAAACATGAAACATATAGACTCAGTATTGATCAGAACGAAATTAAAAAAGTTTCAGAATTCAAGTATCTTGGCTCAATGATTAATTTATCACTTGATTGTGACAGAGAAATCAAAATTCGATGTGGTACAGCTAAAACAACATTCCGGGAGCTAAATAATGTATTGATCCATAAAGGACACTCCCTTGGCTCTTAGAATAAAAGTGGTGCAGTACTACGTAATACCCGTCTTATTGTATGGAGTGGAAACTTGAACGATTAAGAAAACATCAATGAATAGACTGGAAGCAACTGAAATGTGGTTCTTAAGACGGCTTCTCAAAATCTCATGGATCAAGAGAGTTTCAAACACTGAGGTCCTGCGAAGAGCAGGCCTAGATCGTTCACTGTGGAAGTTGATTGGGAAGAGGAAAATCTCATATCTTGAGCACATCCTGAGAGGGAAAAAGTGCAAAATCCTCAGTCTGATCTTGTAAGGGAGAGTTGAAGGGAAGCTCCCAAGAGGGAGAAGAAAAAGTTCATGGACACAAAACGTCAAAGAGTGGATAGCGGTTAAAGATACTGGTGACCTGTTTCATCAGGCAAGAGAGCGATGCTCGAGCAGCCAACGCACTGAATAGTGTACGGCATCAAGAAGAAGACATAAAACACATTATGTATAAAATAGATAGGATAAATGAGAACGAAGTTAAATAATACATAACTAAAGACATGAAATTTGATAATTCTACTAGCCGATGGGTAGGTTTTTATGCAGTATTTTTTCTAATGTCCTAATTTCCGGCATGGGTATCGTACCGTACTCCCTCCAAAGGGTGAACCGCCATTAAATGCCTTTTATTGAAATTTTCTAAGAAATCGATCTGTTTTCCCCACCATTCTTCCTTGCTTTCTTTGTTTCTCCTGTTAATGGATTCCTTGCATTTCCTCTTATTTCCTCTGCGTTCACGCTCTTCCATTTCCTTCTCTCCTGAATCTCCGTTATCATTCCCTGCGTGACCCACGGTTTTCTAATTAAAGATGCACTTACTATGCCTACTGTTGCATTCGCTGCCTTCTGAAATGCCTTTTTTCAAACTTCCACAATCATCACCTAACGATCTCACTCCAACTATCCGTGTCGATGATTTTATCAACGAGCTCTCGATACTCATTCTTCATTGCCCCCGCCAATGTCTCTGTACTCCACTCTTCGACCCCTCCTCATGTTTTTGAGTTTAACGCGAAATTTCGTCACTGATAAATTGTGTCCTGAGTCTACAATAACCCCTTGCATATGCATACGAGTTTTTAGCAATATTCCTGAATCTGTGTATCACCATTATATAATCTATCAGGAACCTATCTGTGTCTCCCGGTTCCTTCCAAGAGTAACTGCGTCGAGGGTGATGCTTGAACCATCTATTCGTGTTTAATAGATTATTTTTTCCGGCAAAACTCGACAGCTTTCTCGCCCTGGTCATTTCTCTTTCCTAGCCCATAATTGCTCACTTCCCGCCCATCTCTTCCTTCATTCGCCCACCTTTTTGTTTCAAACCTCCATTACTATCAGCTGCTTGTTCGTAGGTATTCTATCAGTTAATTTCTCTACCTTCTCGTATTCCCCATCTACATCTTCCTCTCAATGATTCGAGTTCGGCATACGTAACTATTAATATACATTCAAGTATCAAGTGGTAGCTTATAATTAATATCTTAATACATTTAACAAATTGGAGTGAAAGCTTCCGCAGAGTGTTCTTGAGACTTGATGGCTTTCAGGATAACTTCCCCGTTTTGTCATTTTTAAGATGACAGTTTTGCCAGCGTTCCAGCTCGCTTCTTCAGGTCTGAGGGAGGGGGGGGGGTGAAGATCACGAAACTGTCATCTGTAAAATGACAAAACAGGGAAGTTATCCATTTAACCCAAAAGTCATCAAGTCTACATTTAACAAAATAAAACAAAACACATGTGAACGCTGCATTTTCCGGGTGTTTCACCGCGTTGTGGTTTTCGATGACAGCAGTTTCGCCCGCGTTCCAACAGGCGTCTTCAGGTCGACGTGATCATATGGGTATTTGGCGGCCTTAGTCCATAGGTCTTGTTCCGATTGGATGGCGACATTTCTCCTCTTCCCGCCAATTTTCCCCGTTGACGATGATCATCCTTTTCTGGAATATTCTGGAATGTGTTGTGGTGGTGCTATACGTCCTCCCGGTAGAAACTCTTCGGGTATTTCGAAATATCGATAGCCTCCCGAATAACCCTTGCGAAATATTGAAAATCGCATTGCAATTACGGCGGCCTCTTCCAAGTTGATTGCGTACCTCCGCTCAGAATGAAAATTATGCGCCACAGCGGAAAAGTGAAATTGCCTTTTCTTCATCGTCCGTTAGTGTCTCTAAAGTCGCCACCTCACAGCTCTGCCCGTTATAAGCAACGCCACAGCTGCAGCGGCATCCAGTACTCTCCTTCGTATGTACGGGTTGATATCCTGTCTTCGAGCCTTGGCAGTATGTCACCAAACCTTTTTACGTAGTTGAAGCGAGTGGCTAGGTCGTACTTTTTTTTAACAGCCTGCCTACATTACGCCGTATTATAAACAGCTAAGGTGGCTCAATGTCAAATCCCGTAGAGAGTGCTTTCTGGGATCTTTTTTGTTTGTTCTGTTTCAAAATAAATCACCTAAGTATCTGATTTGTTCCTCGGTTGTCCCTCAGTTTCTACAATGTCCACTAGGTCTGATCCCAATCTATTTTATTTCCCCGGTCATCGCACTATTATATACAGCAAGTCATTCCTTGTAACAGCTTGCCACGTGTGGAACAACATGCCTACACAAATCAAATACATCTGTCAATCAATACATGCACATCTGTTAAAACATTTAAAATGAAATACCATAATTACTCACTTTCCCGGGAATAACACAATTTACTTTCTTTTTTTTGTCAAATTTGTTTTCATGTTATTATGGTTTCTTTGTTATTGTAACATTTTGATATTTGTAAAGTATTGAACACATAAGTTTTTGTGCTGTGATAGATATCATCAATTTTTTTGTAATAATTATTTCGCCTGTCAACTGTATCATTATTATATTTTGTTCTTATAGATTTTTTTCCCGAACAATAAATGTTTTTCTTTCTTCCATTTACTTTGTCCGCGGTCCCTACCGCGCGCGAGGAATTGCGCCGGAGGTTTGCAGGTTTCGGTTTCTCATCCGCGTCCGGTGGTTTTTCTTGGTGTTGTTTTCTGTCTTCGCGGTCCTTTTCAGAACCAAATTGCTGAGGTGCCCATACTTCTGCATAGTGGTCGCTAGCCGTTTCTCCGAAAGTAGAGATTCCTGGACCGTTACGGCACAAATGTGCTCCGTTGGTGTGGGTTGAGATTAGGGCTGCCTTCTGGTTGGGTGGTGGTGGGAGGATACATGTATGTTCTACGGCGGATTGGATCGCGCCAATAAGATGGGGAGGTAGATTGTGGAACCGATAGGTATGCAATGTCATTTTTTCCGCGTACCATTCGGGACCATAACAGCTGTGATCGTCGTCATGAATAGAGCGAATAGTGAAATTAGCTATATTGTAGATCTTTCTCTCTATATTCTCTACGTTCTCATGTATGCATGATGTAAATATTGATGTTCTTATTTATGCATGATATTTTGAATCTGTAGTAGTAATCTTTGTATCCCTTGCATGCCGGAACAATAGGCAATGAAATATTTCTTGGTTAGTCGACTGTTAATTGGCGCATGGCGCAATGCATGTTTGATACGCTGGTCTCAACGTAGTTTCGGTGTTCTGCCGTATAATTCATGCATGCCTGGTGTGGAAGCACCCCCTGCCACACACCCTTTGGGTGGCTTGCAGGGTATGACGTAGATGTAGATGTATGTAGCGATCTGTATGAATCACTTTCCTGTAGACCCCGTGTCTGATTTTGTCATTTAATTTCTTCGTTATCATGACATTTAGAAATGGAAGTACCGACATATTCTTGCAACACGCTTTCAGTGAAATTTGTGGTTTTATAAATTGTTCATTAGGTTTGCATTGATTACATTTCTTTTAAACACAGGCGTCGGGTCATAGTGAACAGAAATATTTTCTTCTTATCTACTAATTAATTACGCATCACACGGGTTACGGGTATGATATGAAATTTTTATCCGGAAGCTTTAATATAATACCACGAGTCGTTCCTCGTTGGGTTGAGTGGACAGTTAAAATGGAAAAGTTCAAATGGTGGTGGGCGGTCATGAAAGTTACTGCGCAGCTTATATAGGGAAATGAAATCAAGCATTTGTCATTTCACCAACATAAAGGACAATATGAAGATCATATTCGGCAAAACGCAGTCCGTCGAGTTTTTATCAGACCATGGGTGTTCCCGAGAGTGAATTTTCCTTTGATTTCATTTACAATGTAGGTATATGTTAAACATCACGTATGACAAAGCAAACCATTGCGAAATCAAAGAGAAATCCAATATGTCGATAAAAACAAACGAAATATACTCATTGCAGACATATTTTTTTTCTAAAAGTTAGCCAACGACATAAACAGGTTCCTGAGTATATTCACGTTAAAGCACCGAAAACAATCCAAACGCAAATAGAGCCGCACAAGTTCCAAAAACATTTTGGTTAAACTTAGAAATTAAACAGAAATACTATGAAATGCCCCACAACTGAAGAATCAACAACGATCTACTCCCAACAATCATGAAAAACCGCATTGACTTGAAAAATCCGAGAAATAAAGCAGAACATAGACGCTCACAATTAAACGGATTCTTTATCCCTTGGTTCGATTGGCGTTTCGGATTTCTCTCTAACTTGTTTCTCAATCGCTCATTCTCTAGTTAAGTCCATTGCTACACAAGAGTTCTTCACTTGGCCACATTCACATGATTTTGCATTTGACGTGTCCTTTAAAACACAGTCTGGATTTCGCCCGGGTTTGTGAGGGAGGGTTGAAAATTGGTGGGTTGGGGAAGGGTGGAAGGGGTGGTGGCTCTGACGGAGACGAAAGGAAGCGGAAGGAGGAGGTGGGGGGACGGGGGATGTTGGGAGGGAGGGACGGGGAGGTGTTCGGCGGGAGGCGTATTTTTTTTACTATAGACGGGGGATGGAGGGGGAGAAAGGACGACAAGATGGCGGGTGAATGGGATGGGCGAAGAGGAAGAGAGGAGGGTGAGGAACGAGAGGATATAGATAGAAAAATAAACGTCTGGAAGGGGGGCGGGGGGAGAGAGGGCGAGTGGGGGAAGGAGGGGTTGGGAGGAGGTGGAAGGGGCGGTGATTAAAGCAGGAAACTTCGTTTCACAAGAGAGACCGGAAGTAGGTCTGAAGATGGCAACAGCTCGAGACCTCCAAGATACTGGAGTTTATGGCAGAGTTTGTTGATGGAGGGGGGGGAAGGTAAAGTGGGAGAGGGGGGTAAAGTGGGAGGCAGAGGAGGGGAAGGAGTAAGATTGGCTGCGTACAAGTCTAGGAGGGCTATATCAGGCGCGTGCCACTCATGACGTCAGAGGGACAGAAGAGGAAATGGGGCGGGAGGGAGGGGGGTAGGAGGAGGCGAGCTTTTCCGAGGGTCGAATGGAGGGAGGGCAGGAAGGTGGAGGAGTGGGGAAAGGGAGAAGGAAAGAGTGAGAGGGGAGGGGGGTTCAGGGTATTAGTGAGTGAAGCGGATCATATTTACGTCCAATTCTTGTGGTTCGCGCTATGTGCATGCTTGTGTGTTTTGTTTCCGTTGTGCTTTAACATCCGCGTCAGCTTTCCCTCTCGTGGGCGAGTAACACGTCCAAAGCCGGAATCACACGATACTTGACCTTGTACATGTCCGAGGATGCTAGCGAGTACTGGATTTCTAGTACGAAACCTAGCATGCTTGAAACCTTCCTCGGAGCTATCACACGATACTTGAACTTGCACAAGGTCTGTTTTGTAGATCTTTGATATAGTACAGTCGCGGAAGGAGTTTGACGAGCGAAATGGATGACTTCCAACGAAGACGACACGCACGAGTACCTAACATAATTATCGATTAAAACCTCAATTGCTTTCGGTACCCAAGCCATTTTGTCTTGTTGTGAGGTTTGAATTGTTTATATGATCGCGGGAAATTGTAATTGTCACATCTACATATACATCTACGTAATACCCTGCGAGCCACCACGAGGGTGTGTGGCAGGGGGTGAAGATCACCAAACATCCACTACTGACATGCAACTAGGGTATTTCATGGAGACATGCTAGATAATAGGGTCACATGCAGCTAGATGGTTAGTATCTACATAATAAGAAAGGGATTTGTGGTTGTTATTACAAGCATCATGCACTACAGACTACTTTAACTATATTTCACCTACCTATCCCTTTGCTATGCTGCCTATTGTTCCCTCTTATGGTATGCGGGAAAAATGACATTTTAAATCTATCGGTACGACAATCTATCTCTCTAATCTTGTCAATATGATCAAACCTAGCATAATACGCAGGGGTTCTCAATATATATCTAACGTCATCTGTGAACAAATCGGTTTCGAATTTATTTAAAAGGTTTAACCTAAATTTTAACCTACGTTCTGATAGTAATTCCTATCCTAGTTCTTCTATTAAGCTCGTAACACTTATACAATTATCATAACGGCCTTTAACAAACCTAGCGGATCTCCTTTGCACGCGCTCTAATTCTTTAATCATACTTTCCTCGTACCGATCCCATATACTAGCGGCATATTCTAAATGAGGCCTGACAAGGGTAAAATAGCTTCTTTCTCGTACTCTCTCATCGCATTTGCCTAGAACCCTTTTTACGAATCCTAATCTGCGGTTGGCTACACTAGTAATTTCCCTGATGTGTTTTCCCCATGACATGTCTTCAGTGATGGTGACGCCTAAGTATTTAATAGATTCTACGTCAGATATTTTCTTTTCTTTGATGCATAATTATTCCGGGGAAAGCCATTCTTTTTCCAAAGGTTCATTATCGCGCATTTCTTTCAATTTAATTCTAGCGACGAGGGACTATGGAGGCTCTGACATCAAAAATTGACGACCGCATTGCAAAGAGCAAAGGTGATTGATCGGCCACTAGGTCCTACTAGGAGAAAGTATCAAACTAGTATCGCACCAATTGCGAAATCAAGGATACCAGCTCGCATGCTGGCGACCATGCAGGATTTCCAATATGCTCGGTCTGTATCACACGATAGTTCACCTTGCACAAGTCCTAGTACGCTTGCTAGCATCCTCGGACTTGTACAAGGTCAAGTATCGAGTGATTCAGGCTTAAGGAACCGTTAAATAGTTAGGAGACCCGGAAAGGCATATGTCCGAAACTTTGAACTTACATATGCTTCGTTCACGTTTTTGGTGTTACGTGGAAGTTAGCGGACCCTATTGTTATTGAGATACTTGGGTGTCTCATTCATCAGCGGTCATCTTTCCGGCGATGGGTTTACTGGTAGATAGTACTTTGCCGAAGAAATCTGGTACTAAAAGAAAAATTTTCTATACAATATTATTAAGCATTAAAAAAACAAAGGTGAGCTAGGAATGTCCGATGATGTTGTGTCAGAGGTGACGAAAGAAACAATGGGATTTTGGACGCCATGAGAGATAGCAAAGATTCTTTAGGCTGAAGATGATAAGTACAGAATATATTTGGTTTCCGATGACAGGAAAAGTTGAAGAAGGCCCAAAAATTGGCGGCAAAAGAGCTTGGTAAGCATGCCTGAATGGGGCAATGAGCTGCTCTTTTTCGGTTCGAAATCCATCCAAAACGAATGGATTGGCGCTCCTGAACCAAATAGTGGTTCCATCAAAGTATATTTGAACACAATGGGAACCTCAAATGATGGAGAACAGAAATCGAAACCTTACTCCTCGTAGACAACTTAGAAGGAACTGAGACAGATGGCATTGAAATACATTTTAGAGAAAAGCAAGGATATATGTCACAAGCAGCTATGTACGCTGAAGTGTTCTTAGAAGAAGCAGGCAAAGTTGGTTTACAGGTAAACGAAGGAAAAACTAAATATATGAAAATAGCAGGAGAGTAAGAGCCAACCAACTCAACGCTGGAAGTCAGGAGTCACAAATTTGCAGTAACTGAAGAATTCACTTATCTGGGAGTTACTATCACCAGTCAAAATAAGATGGACCAGGAAATATAAATAAGATAAAATGCAGCCAATAGGTGTTACTGGAGTTTGTCAAAACTTTTGAAGAGCAGGCTTCTGTCAAGAAATACAAGAATTAGGATATACCTAGCGATTATCCAACCTGTTCTCTTGTATGGGTCAGAGGTGTGGATACTGAAAAAGTAAACACAGAAAAATCTGTTAACATTTGGAAACAATGTATTAAGAAGAATATATGGACCAACTCTTGTAGCAGGAACATGGATAATAAAGAAAAACAGAGAACTCAGAGATTTATACAGAAGACCTGATATTGTGGCCGCTGTTAGAAGCAGAAGGATAAGATGGCTTGGTCATGTTAGAAGAAGAGAAGAGGATACAGCCATACGAAGAGTGCGGAGGGGACACCCAGAAGGAAGGCACCCACCAGGAAGGCCAAGAATAAGATGGGACGACCAAGTAGCCAATGATGTGAGAAAACTGGGTGGTGACATTGAGATGGCGAAAAACAAAAAAGTCTGGAGGCAACTTGTAGGCGAGGCCAATAATCAGCTTGGATTTGAGTGGCCCCTGGAGAAAGAGTAAGTAAGCAGCCATGTACGACCTATAACACGATTGATGTAGCGATGAAAACATATCTACTCAATCAATGCTTTACCAAAAGAAACAAATGTTAAACCGTGATATAATGCCGGTATATGTTTTAAAGTTATTCTGGAATAATCCCTCATAAGAGAAAATCAATGCTTGTCGGAACTAGAACCCGTTTTACAGAAAGTTCTGAGTATTCTCCGCACTCAATGGGAAACAATGGAGGAGAAAATAATCGGCAATACCAAGATTAACACCGAATCACATACCCATTTTTCACGCACTAGTTCAGGGGTAGCGGAAATAACTGCTGAATTGATGGCTCTGTGACGTCATCCTTTTCTAGGGTCGCGACAATGATGGGAACCTTAGAGTGAATGCAAGTTGCTCCACATGAGATTTTTAATCAAATGAAGTTTGTAAACATTAAAGAACTGATGTTTGCGGTTACAGTCAAAAATAGCCGTAGCTTGAGATTCGAGACTTTCCCTAACACTGAAAAGATGTTAGTCAAATGACTCTTGGACTTGTACGTGAAAAATGACCGTTTGGTTCAGAAATCAGGGGTGCGTTGCGTTTCACGCATCAGTCGCCGCCGCCTCAGTAGCCGTCCCGTTTTTCATTTTCGCATTGAAGCTGTTGATGTGGACGAGTGAAACGGAACGCCTTTGAAGCGAGCGGAAAACTTGAATCACTTCTGCGAATCGCTTCCAAGGGTTCTTGACATGAAATATTCATGAATGGAAATATATATGTACTTGCAGAGTAAAACTGCAAATTTTGGAAAAATAATTCTGTGGTCAGTGCTGCTGAATATTTGTGAGGAAGTGAGACAGAATCAGTCTCCAGCAGCTCGACTTCTTTTTCGAGAGATAACGATGACAAGTAGGATTTTTATGATTGATGATATGATTTTAGGTCTTAATGCCATATCTGCCATCCCCATTCTGAACGAAACAGAGGTTGGATTCAATTTAAACCAAGGATTAAGAGCTACGTGGAGAATTTTATTTCATATTTTCCCTCGTGAATTTTTCGCATGCGTAACCATAACAAACAAACAGCCAAAATTATGTCACCGCATCAACTGCGCCAGCTTTTTCATGAAGCGTTTGCAGCGCTTCTTATGCTCGTTTGCGCGTTGCTCGTCTGATGCCAATGTTTTATATACGCGAGCAGGTATTTGATATGGACCGGGGGATTTGTTGGGGTTGATATTTTTTAGCTGATGTTCTATGCCGCGACAATTTATAATAATTTCAGGCATAAATGTTTGGGAACGAACAGGCTGCGGATCGAAAAGATGTGGCGTGCAAGTATTGAAAATGCTTTTGAAGAATGAGTTTAACAAATTGACTTTTTTAGACTGTTGGTTAGCTTTTCCCCTTTGATGTTCTTAAGCGTGTGTACTGTTGATTTATTTCCTTGAGTGTCCCTAACATACGACCAAAATGCCTTGGAATTATCGTTCAAGTGTTCTCCCAGTAATTTACTTTTGAAATCAGCTAACGCCCTGCGGCACGCTTTTTTTTGCTAAGAGTTTAGATATTTTGTAATTTTCGGTGACTGTGTATAGTTCTTCGGAGGATTTGTTTATTTTTGCCCTTTTCAACCTAGCATGACATTTTATCTAGTTCTTTAATGTTTTCCTAACCTCCGCGTTATACCACCTAGGCTCTGCATTGGCTCTTTTCGATTTACTTGGTATGTATTTGCTAACTACTGATCGTGTAACGTTGAGGAAAGTATTCCACAAAACCTCAGTATTACTGTTGATACTAATTTTTTTAAATTAATAAATGAATTTTGCAACTCTCGTTTCATACCTTCTTAGTCAGCCTTATTAAACAAGTAGATTTTTCTTTGTGGATTATGTTTCTTGATCATGCTCACGGAAAAATTAGCTTTAACTATCTTGTGGTCGCTTATTCCCTTATCCGTACCTATGTTTACAACCATAAGTGGAATATTTGTCGCTAAAAGATCAAGTGTATTTTTCCCTCTAGTTGGAGCAGTGACTAATTGATGCAGTGAGTGAGATGTGAATGTATACAGAAGTGACTCACAAAGGTCTTTGTCTTTCCCCCCAGTGATAAAACTGTACGTGTCCCAGTCTACAGATGGAAGATTGAAATCCCCACCAATTATAATATGACAGTCGTTTTTTTGAGTGGTTAACTTACTGAGTTGACTTTCTAGTCCTAATATTGAGCTTACATGGGTATCTGGTGGTCTAGAATATGCGCACACATAGATTGTTTTTGCTTTAGAATTTTGAATGCAGCACCAAACACTTTCTACCTGGTCGTCGGAAAATGACTCCCTCCTACTAATATAACAATCCTTCACTGCAATAAAAACTCCTCCCCCGGTTCTCTCGACTCCATCTTTTCTATAAACTGTGAAATTTTTCGGGAATACTTCATTATCTGCGACTTCGTTACACAACCAACTTTCCGTCCCTATAATTAAGCCTGCGTCAGTAGTTTCAATTAGATGGTAGAAGTCAGCTACTTTATTTCTTAAGCTACGGCAGTTTACTACCACGACAGAAAAGGATTTATCAATGAGCGTATTTCCGGAAAGTGTATACACGAGAAAGTGTATACACTTACGAGTTCACGCAGAATAAACTTCTGGAAGATTCGTGGCCCAAGCGGTTTCTATGCTTTCTCATTGTAAATGCTGCTCTTTAAACAATCTTTCTGCTGAAACAGAGTAGCGGAAATGCTAAGGATGCCTCTCGCCATTTTTGCCAGTCCTGGAAAACTTGGATCATTTGCCTTCCAACAAGTCAATATGCTTGCATAACAAGGTGATCTCGGCTGTTGAAGATAGTGTTCAAGTTCTTTCCTCCATTCTGAATACTGGGATTACTGACCAGGGGTGAATTAGGTAAAACCATTAATTGATGGAAAAAAGGGGCGAAAATCCATAGAAAATTAAAAAAAATAAAAGCTAAGAGTTTTATATAGAGAAGTTTCCGAATCGTATGTCATACGAAGTGAATGTCGCCATTCCTTCGTATTACCAGAAGGACGTAGTTTTTGGGATAATGCTACACTAAGTACCATTTATTCACATATATCTGAATTGTGAGACTTTTGAGAGTCACGTGAAAGTGGTATCGTCTCGAGTCTCGCGGCAACACTACACCCCTGACTTAATTTAATCTAAAATAGAAGCAAATATGACATATTTACTTTCATCCCACGATACTTTAAGTAAAACATACAGCGAAATGCCAATCGCAATAGGTGAGCAGATAGGTAGGCTTTCTGTGATCATTCAGTTTTGTTTTAAATAAAATAATGATAAAACCTAAGATAAATTCGTTTTCAACAGCATATGGGTATATTTTTGTAAAAACGTGCCCTGGTTAAGTCAATTGGTAATCAGATATTGATTCTGTTCACTGGAAATTTTTTAATGCCCGAAGAGTTTATTTTAATTGCTTTTTAATTCAGATTTTGAATGCTAATTATAAATCTGGCACAACTTTAAAGTGACATGATAGGTATAACCAATTTAATTGTTTAACGAGGACAAATAAAAACCTGGCATAACTTCACGTGAAAACACGACTATTAGGTCATTATATTATGGATAAACATGCATTTTGCAGGATGTAGCCGCATATACCTACATGCCATCGACAAGATTTGTCGGACGAATAGCGCTGATACTATTCTACCGATTCTTATTTGTGCAGTGCACTCTGTCAGCGTAGCATATTTCGACATAAACTGCGTATCACAGAGACATGAACAGTTTTGAGTATTGAGTAAAAGTAAGGGAAGATTTTTAAACGAATATATGCAATAATTTCAAAACATGAATTTTTAGAGATTGAATTCGCAATGAAAGACCTATATGATTCAAATGAGCAAATGTTTGACTATCCTCTCTGCGGCAACATTAACTAAAGTAGTTTGAGCGAAATATCATTTTACTTAGAGATCAATGAATTTGGTCTCATTTGAAAGAAAAATTACTCACCTATCCAATGACACCAAAAATTCTACTCCTTACCAATTTACTTTGCGAGATATTTACCATAAAATATCAGTCCTTTTACATGGGAAATGATACGTGTACGCACTCCAGAGAGACATTATTTACAAAATGAGGTATTTTTAACACTTAGATGTCGTTAAAAACTAACATGGTGAAGTTTGTATGTTTTCTCAACTATTTTTGAAAATTCATCATATTGTCACCGAAGTAGGTTCTTGGGTATCACAAAAAACCTTCCGTTTTGAGGGAGCTTCAAACGCACCGCGAGAAAAAAATTAATCAAGCTATAGACTTAATTAGATATTTTAATTTAATTACTTACAATATCTGCCATACAAAATTATATTATTGCACAGTTAATAATGCAATGTTTAATTGATGTGTCCTACAGATGGTGAAATTAAAACGTATAATTCGAATATGGTCTCTGTTATGACTAGGGAACTATCTCGCTCGGACTACCTTAACATATACAAATTATTAACTTTCCAGTACATTTGGTCCGGTTGCAGCATCTCTGGTTAAAGGTCCTGGTTGCCTGGCCACTGGTTCCGTCTTAGCTGGCAGTCACTTCCGCCATCCGTTGCACTAGTGAGGAATGACCGGTAGTCACGGAACTCGAGGCTACGTTGAGCCGAAAAACGATGATGTGCCTGGCAATATTTTCATACCACAGTTTTTCTTCTTTTCTCCCACCGGAAGTGCTTTTTTTTGGATCTCATTGGCTCTTACGGCTGGACTTTTCGGACTCCAGAGAGCTTCTCGTTTTGCAATGCGGTTGGTATAGACAAGGTTAGTTTGATATCACATTACTTCTGCTCACTACTGAATAGCGCGGAATAAAATTGCTTATAAATGATGTTTACTGAGCTACGAATTGTTGCTTACATTAATTCTCAACTCTGAGCAGCATAATATAAACTTGTAAATATTAGAATAGCTGCCTAAAAACATGGAGTTGGATTGGGAGATAAAATAATTAGAAAAAGAAATAAAAAATGAAGCAATCACTAAATATCTAAATGACTTTTTTATTCCTGCACATAGTTATATTAATACATCCAAGGCAACTTTTGGTGTATAAGAATGAAGTCTTGTTCATTGTACTAGTTGGCATTTTAAATAAAAAGCATGCAGCCGTAAAAAATACCCTTCAGTCGCTGACTATGAGTTGTACTGCATAATAGCTAACTTTGGTAATGCTGGAGCTAATTTTTAATAACATACATTGTGAGATGCGCCACTGGAGAATTTGTATGGCAAAGGGAAAGTAAAATTAACTGGGTAATCCTTGATAGAAGGCAAGTTCAACTTTCTAGAGCAAGTTTAATGCACAGGATAATGACGTTACGAATAAAAAATTGTAAAATATATAAGTTTTAAATTTGTTTCTACAATAGCTTATCTCCAAAATAATTAATGAAATTTTCACGAAATTCTACCAGGATCCACAGTTCAATGCTCACACACATCACACAAGCTAATTTGGTCAGTTATCACACACAGCCAAAAAAGCCCTGCCTTAAGTTAAAATAAGACCAGCCTTCTACAATAAGGCAAATTTGCAAAATGTGTTATCAAAGACGAAGGGAAAAATCCCATTAACAGAAAAGAGTGGAGTGTACCAGCTTCAGTGTGAATGTTCCTCCGTTGACATCGGCCAGACAGGTCGGCAGATCAAACATAGGGTTAAAGAACATCATGCTTGTTTCATTAACTCTAACGACACATCCCATTTCTCGAAACATCTACATGAACAGGGACATTTGAGTGACTTCATCCCTAAAATTCTCCATATTGAAAAGGAAGGCCTCCGCCTAGATTCTCTTGAGCAATTTGACATTGTAAAAACTGTGGGCTTGAAGGACGAAATTGTCAACGACATTTTGCATGCCTCCCGTTTTCCCCTCCTAGACCTCTCACTGTTCCTAGCTACCAGATCATCAGAACGACCTCACGCGTCACACGACGCAAAACCTATCCAAGACTTACCACCCACCCACCTTCTCCCAAACCTCCCGTCCCACCAACCTTCCTTACCCCCAAAAAACCTTAACCCTCTCCTTCCTCATGTATGTGTATATATACTCACTGAGATAAAAATTTTCTATTGTCACCTGATGATGACCTGAGTGTCGAGACCTAGGTAGTGGGGGAAAAATAAAAATTGTGGAAGAATCAAGTGTATTCAATGACATTATGTCTGTTTCACAGTTATAACGATATCGCTATATAATGATTAGAATAAACATCTTCCGCTGATAATTATAGCCAACTGATTACATTTCAGACAAATAGACGTATTAAAGTTTCCTCCGCCGGTTTCCTCTCATAATGAACGAAGGGCCCTTGAAATACACCTCAAGATTGCTTCTCGCCCACGGCTTTACATTTCAGTTCACTTCAGCCATCCTTAATATCGGAACAGTGAGTGGTGTCAAATGAATATTTCCCTGATTGATACTTTCTTACGTCCCTTCCTTGTTACTTTGAAGCAATTATCTCTATTTTCCCAACTCTGTCTTGTTTAGACGTACCTCTACAATCAAATTCATTATTGCAAACTTGAACATTTTCATTACATGGCCGAAGTTATGAGACAAAAAATAGCCAGTTGTGGAACTGCCCAGGAAGTATTGAGCGAATGGAAATGGAACACTATCGCTCAAATAAAGAGAGGCAGTTCTGTACTCGAGGACATTGATCTCACCGCGTCCGCAACGCCACGTTTTCGTCCGACGGCAAGGCTATTGTTCGCGAGTCCCCTTGATGCAATTCCAGAAGGGGAAGTCACAATTCCCGGCAAGGAAAATGTAACCAGTTCCCGCGAAATCGTTTGTCGCGCCTGAGTTCCCTCACGTGCAACAAAAAATAGGATTAGGAAATGCTCGATGTGGTTTTCGTAAGCGATGAAGTTTTTTCTTTATGAAATAATTTGAGATCGCGATTCTGAAGTGTGCTTAGACTTGAGAAATCCTCTCCATTTCCTTCTTTTGAGTGGGAAAAGCATTTTTCCCGGAAGCGACGGCTAAGGAAACGTGATTCACGATCATAAAAGCAAGATCCAGGTACTGAATTGAGATTAAGTCCATAATGATTAATTTTTAAAGGGAGTCGACCGTAGAGATGTGGGTTCTGTGACACAATAAGCCAAATTCATTCGTAGTATTGATTATATTACTGTTTATACATTGATATTAAGATTGATAAGGGTTAAGGCTACAGCTTATCCCTTGTCAGTTGTTTTTTCAATCTTCCTTCATCAACCTGTTAACTCTCAAATTTCGCTGAATAATTCTCCTGGATAAATCACTTCTTTATAAAATGTATGTGTGTGTATGTATGACTTTCTCCGGGATCGAATAGGTGATAGATGAATAGTCATGTGAGAGGCATTCGGCGTCCCGCAGGGAAACTTGACCGTGCACTCCAGATTAAGGATCATAATTAGGTCGTTTGCAGATGATACCGATATCTTGGTACCAAGTTTTAATAAAATGTGTTCTATTCACAAAGAATCGTTGCACTGCACATATTTTGCGAATAAATGGCGAACCACAATGAAATGGTTTTGAAACGCATCCCAAAAAGATGGCAGTTGAAAAGGAAACTACGCGCATAAGTTAAAAGGGCAATTCCTCAAGAATGCCTGTGTATTTATTACGCAGATGCATTGAATTTCATATTCCAAAGCCAAATGTCTCATTATTTAAGAGGTCGTTTTTGTTAATTGGGCCAAAAACGTTTAATAATTTACCGAGTGACATTAAGGAAGAAAAGAGTAAATATATTTTTTGTAAAAAGGTCAGGGATTGGCTATTATCTCATAATGATATAGAAGTTTTATTGTGATTTCATGATTGTGTATTGTATAAAAATTGTAATGTTATCTGTTTTGCCACTGTTAAATTTCTAACATTCTTAAAACATTGTAAGCAGCTAATTTTTATCCTTGTATTTTACTTTGTATATATTGTAATTTTATCCTCGTTTATTGGTTTATTCTTCATTTTTTGCTCATGTCTTGTCATAAAAGTTACTGCTATATTTTTTAATGATATATTTTGAACGCATAAATAAGAACTGGTAGACGATGATTTCAGACCTCACTCGGTGGAATTCCTTGATATCCGGGATAGAAGGATTAACTTTGCAATTCCACATTGTAAAAGATTTATTTACGACCGGTTTCGCCGCAGTGCAGTATCATCAGGTACACAGACATATTCTCCCCTCTCCTACACGTCCTGACTCCTACCAAAAACATCTTTACTCATCCCACAATCACAACCCTCGCTCAACCTACAACCAATGCTACCGAGGCCATTGCCTCCTTCCACGACGCCCTATCCAGCGTCCGCTTCCCGGATTATGTCCAATACCCTAGTTGCTCACCCCTCCCCATTCAATCAAACATAGAGCCTCCCACCCCCACCCATCCAACCCAATACCTTTCCAACGCCTTACCTGTGACTTCCCCTCCCTCCCCTTCACCCGCCCCCTCTCCTCTCCTTCATCCATAGAATTTCATATGTATATATAGATTGGAAAATGTCTGTGTACCTGATGATGCTGCACTGCGGCGAAACTGGTCGTAAATAAATCTTTTACAATGTGAAATTGCAAAGTTAATCCTTCTATCCCTGATAAGTGCTGGTAGGTTCTACACTGGTGTAAACCATTGAATCTACCTAAAGCCTCACAGTTTTATCACTAAACTTTCTTCTGCAATGTTTTTTAAGTGGATCAATATCATCGATACGTATTGGAAGTGATTTATTTACTCTTTTTTTACCCCAGATGGAAAAGAGTAATTTCAATAACACAAAAACGCCATATCATCAACTACTAAAATTTAAGAAGTACTTTTAAGCTATCAAATTCAGCATGAAGTCTGCGACGCAAATACTTGAGTAAATGACAAATACCAATTCTGGCAGAGATAACAAAATATACAATCAGAATGATGACCTGTTGGAGAAAAGCCAAAAATAAATACAGAAATCAAGACAAATGCTAAAACGACCAAATCAATTGTTTGTCGAATGAGAGTAGAAGCAATGCCACCACAAGTCCCGGGTAGCGAATACTGCCGCTAGTGGAAGGTAATTAAGGTAGTCCGAGCTGCGACGTATCTCCCGGGAGGGCTCAGCTGTGATCGTCGATAATGGGCGCCAGTACGGGATTTGGATTTCGCCCGCACTCGGAAGAGGAAAAGGTTGAAGGATGAAATAGATTAAATAAAAATTTAGGAATTCTCTCGGTGTAGGTAGTGTCGGTCAACCACTCGTTGACTCTAACACCTGTTCATCATCGAGAATGGGATCGGGTAGGAATAAGGATAGGGTGAAGGAAAAAGGAAATACCTCCACAATACAGAAAATACTGACTACCTATACAAAGGGGAGTCTAAACCTAACGAAAGCCAAACATACGAGACTCGTTAGCGAAACCGCTCGCAACGGAGCTCACGGACGAACTGATTCCTAGATTAGATTAGATTAGAGTAGTCTGTAGTGCATGATGCATGTAATAGCAACCAATAATCCCTTTCTTATTATGTAGATACTAACCATCTAGCTGCATGTGACCCTGTTCTCTAGCATGTCTCCCTTAAATATCCTAGTTGCATGTCAATAGTGCATGTTTGATGATCTTCACCCCCTGCCACACACCCTCGTGGTGGCTCGCAGGGTATTACGTAGATGTAGATGTAGTTCTCTGCCCCTCAGCCCGAGCCGTAGCTCGTACCTCCCCTCTCTACCAACAGCGGTCTCCGCGGCTGTTTAGGTAAACGTAAAAGAAAAAAGAAAAGCAGTGGGCGTACTGGAGCGCCAGCATTTAAACGTTACATTACCCCCCTCCCCAAAACAAACGTGCCTTGTTTTAAACAAACGAAAACAAAAGATAACCAAACTCGCCCACTGCAATGACTCAATACACTGGCTTCAAATCCCGAACGTGCCATTGCCCGGAGGCCTTACCCCCCGTCGTAACTAAATCATAAACAGAATCAGCGACCTTACGCTTGACTAAAAAAGGGCCAATGAACTTGGGTTCTAACTTTGCCTCGGAATACTCTCCGGCATCTGACCGAGGGAAGTTCCACCGCCACACCAGAGCGCCGTCCGGAAAATGTACCTCGCGGCGACGCAAATTATAATAATGAGCTTGACGAGCAGACGCCTTTTTTTCTGCCACCGCGGCCGCCAGAGTCATTTTCTGGATGGATTGTCGCAGCTCTTCTACATAGCCATGTGGTTCAAACTCTGCTACCTCGCCGAACTCTGACACACGGTATGAGTCGTCGGGTTTTCTCAATTGCCTTCCGAAATGTAACTCCGCTGGGGAAAAGCCAGTAGTTTCCGAAACAGAAGTCCTCAGCGCAAATAATAAATCATAAATCGATTCGTACCATTTGCGTCGATTCTCTTCGCAATAGATCGATATCATTGTTTTGATCGATTTGTTCGTCCTCTCACAGGGGTTAGCTTGCGGTACGTATGGAGCTGTGTGGCAAAGTTTGATTCCGAACGTCTGACAAACCTTCTTTAAAATTTGGCTGACGTATTGTAGACCGTTATCGGTCACCATTATTCCGGGACAACCCCAATGGTTAATTACCTCTGTACGCAAATAATGAGCGACTTGAGTCGATTTCACGCTTCGCAAAGGTACAGCGACCGGCCAACGGGTGCTAGTATCTAAGAAGACTAGCACGTAGCGGTTTCCCTTCAGTGAACGAGGTAAAGGGCCTATGATATCTGATGCAATGACCGTCCAAGGGCGCACCATTTGATGCATCTTCATAAGCCCCGAGGGTTTTACCTGAGCAACTTTAAAACGTTGACAAGTTCGGCACCGCCGAACAAAATCGCTTACGTCTTTCCTCAATCCTGGCCACGAATAGAAGTTACGAATCCTCCGAAAGGTTTTGAAAAACCCAAGGTGACCGCCTCTCGGAGAGGAATGATTTAGCTCTAAAATTCGCGATCTCAGCTCAATCGGAACCACAATTTTCCAAACACCACTCGAGTCCTTAGTATACCATTGGCCATCTGAAATTCGTAACTCAGAATTTTCGTCGGGATTTTCCTCCACCTTACGCCAGAGGTCTAAGTACCAAGGATCTTTGATGTCGGGAGAATCCAAACCCGAATTACTCTGTAACGACCCGATCCTCGACAAAGCATCAGGAACCACATGATATCCGCCTTTACGATGGATAATCTCACAGTCATATTGTTGCAACTGAAATATCCATCTCGCAAGCCGTCCTTAAGGATTCGAAAAGTTTGCCAACCATTTTAGTGAGGCATGGTCGGTGATCACCGTAAAACGATAGCCCTCTACATACGGCTTGAATTTATTTATTGCGAATAACACTGCCAAGCACTCGCGTTCAGTAGCACTATAATTCCTTTCTGCCGCGGAAAGGGTTCGAGAACAATAAGCGATAACGCGCTCCTTACCGTCGATCTTCTGCGTTAAAACACCCCCTATTCCTATGCCAGAGGCGTCGCATTCGATAACAAATGGTAGGTGGAAGTGAGGGCAGGTCAATATGGGCGCAGACAAAAGGCCTTCTTTTAACCTTGTGAAAGAGACCTGTCCTCTCCCCAAAGGAATTTTTTATGCTTTTGCTTCAACGAATCAGTCATTCGGCGCGGCTATGGAGGAAAAATTTGGCACAAACTTCCTATACCAGCCTATAAACCCTAAAAATCTCCGAAGTTCCGTGATATTCGTGGGGGAAGGATAATTCACCACCGCGGACTCTTTCTCAGGATCCATTTCTAATTCCCCATTCCCGACAACATAACCCAGGAATTTTAATCGCGGCTTTACGAAATGGCACTTCTCAATATTTATTTTCAAGCCTGCCTTCCGTAGACGGGCGAATACCTCCTTTAAATGTTTTAAATGCTCTTCAAAGGTCGAACTCACGACGACGATGTCATCTAAATAAGCAAATGTATTTGGTTCCAACTCTGCACTAATAACTTTGTCCATTAGCCTTTGGAAGGTAGCGCCCGCACTGTGCAAGCCGAATGGCATTACCTTAAAATGAAAAAGCCCGCGTCCGGGAATAGTGAAAGCGGTAATCTCCCTACTGCTTTGGTCAAGTTCGACTTGCCAGTAGCCTTTTTCAAGATCAATGGTCGATGTATATTTTACCGCCCTAAGTTTGTCTAAAATACTCGAAATCTGTGGCAGGAGGTATGCGTCCTTCTTACTAATGCTGTTGACCTTCAGATAATCCACCACGAACTGTTTGGAACCGTCTTTCTTTGGAACCAATAAAACGGGCGAGGATCAAGAACTATTTGAAGGCTCAATGATTCCATTAGCCAGCATAGTATCTACCTGAGAGTCGATAGCCTTTTGAATCACCGGGGAAACGGGATAATACCTCTGTTTGACTGGGACGTCCTTTTCTAAGACAATCCTATGCTTTATGACATCCGTGCGACCGGGAACGAGATCAAATAATTTGAGTACCGAGTCCAAAAAGCTCATAAGGGCGATATCCTCTGCGGTGGTGAGGTTGTTTTCGGGGGGTACTCCCTCCAGCTGTAAATTGAACCCTACGGAGGAAGCCCGTGAAACTATCACCGGTATATATGTCCCATCGGATAATTTAACAGAATGATTGGAAAAATCTAAACTAGCACCAATGCCTTTCAAACAATCCGTACCCAGTACAAAGCTATAGGGCATAGAAGGGAGAACGTCAAAGTGCACTATCACGACTCTGTCTTTTACCCTTACTGGGAGAGTTACGGCCTTGGTAACGGAAGCCCGGCCGTCTGCCATTTCGAGTTGAGCGGCCCGCGTGCGCATTCGAATTTTCAAATCACCCAACCACCTTTCTACCTATGACCGATTGGGACGCTCCCGTATCGAGCAAAGCGGGCCATGCTCTACCGTATATGTTAACCTCCACAAAGATTCGGCCGGTGACGGGGCACACGGGGGAGGGTGGCATAAGCATACATTTTCTAACGGTTTCTAACCAATCGTCCCATTTATTGTCCAGGCCCACGGGCTTGTGCAGAAACTTACGACGCCTGCAGCCTGGATTTAAGGCGTCGATCCGGCGTTTCCCGCACAACCACAAGTTCGAATAGTTTCCCCCTTTCTCCCGCATCGGTGGCAAAATTTAGAGAGATTTCTTACAGTGCCGAAAGAAATGATCGGCCGAGTTACAATTCCAGCAGTTCATGCTGGGGGATTGTTTTTCTACCGCAGAAGTTGGAGCGGAAGCTAAAACTGAACCATACTTAACGCATTTCTCTCGCAAAAACCCAAATTCCTTGTCAACCATATCGACAGGTTTTGGGGGCGGGAGGTAAGACTCCCTTTTTACTTTCTGCTCTTCTGCGGCTCGCCCAAAGAGCATTAATTCCCTCGTGGAGAAGGTATTGGGCGGGATTTGCCTAAGATAATCGGGGTGTAAATTCCCGTAGGTTAACTCTACTAATTCGCCCTCTGGTAGGGGTCGTGTCAAACGCCTATTCATCGCGGACAAGCAAGTCAAGAATTCATTGATTATTTCGCCCGCCCCCTGCGTACGTGCGAACATATCCTTTCTTAGCCTCATATCATAATCACCCGGCAGATATGCTTCACGGAGCCTATCCTTTAATACGGAAAGAAAATAAAAACTTTAATACGGCCGTGCTGGAGGAGGTAGACCAAGAAAAGAATACCTGGAAGAGACCATAGCGGGGAGAAGATGCAGTGATATAAAGAGACTGGCTTTGGAAAGAAGGAATTTGAATGCCCACCAACCGTAGGGTTGAGGAGAAGAAGAAGAATTGCTTTATCATGGTTTATAGTTTTGGCAGGGATTAATTAAGTTATAACAATGTTTCACAGTCGTAAAGTTATGTGTCGAGATTCCCGACACTCCGCCCAGATCTAGACGGGGTCTGACCCGTTAGTGTTTACAAGTACCTGCAAAAGTGTTTGAAAGAAAGGAACCATATTTCCAGGAATAGAAGTTTAAAGGACTTATAATGGCGTCTCCTAGCGTGTCTTTCTCTCGATATCCCTGGATTTGCTCTGGTTTATAATTCCCTTTCCTCGCGCCATCATGCACCTACAGTTCAGCCGTCGAGAGTTGTCCGATGACAGGCAGAAGGGCCGAGTTGGGTGGGGGCAAGGTTGCCAGGTTTTAAGGATTGCGCTCGTTTGTTGACTTCATGGGGCAAAAAGGAAATTAAGAGCAAAAGACGCAAATATGCGCAAGAAATACTAGAAATAAATGTAACTGTACAGAATTTTCTTCATAATACTCAAGGTTATGCCATTCAATTTCTTTTTACACTTTTAGTCAATTTAAATATTTGAAGGGAGAGAAAACAGGAGATTCCAAGACTGAATGAATAATATTTTCAACCTAGGACTTAAAAGGACTCGTATTTGAACAAATATCACGATACTTTTTTCGTAAATTTTCGCAGCTCATGATTAAATCTTGTGAAATCTTTTGGTATCTGCGATTATTTGAAATCATCGCAGATACCAAAAGATTTCACAGGATCTAAATATCACGATAAGCATTACCACATACCATTTGCAATGATATCTTGCTAGATTTTATATGGTTCCTTTCTTTCAAACTTTCTCTCAGGTACTTGTAAACAATAACGAGTAAGACCCAGTCTGGAACTGGGGGGAGTGTCGGCAATGTCGACGCATAACTTTACGACTGTGCAACAATGTTATCACTTAATTAATCCTTGCCGAAGCGACTCATGATAAAGCGACGTCGACGATATATCTACATTTTGGGCGACCGTTTTCCCTAAAGTTGCCAAAACGACTTCTGTTCCGCTAGATTATCAATTAAAACCAATGTGCATACGTTGAATTCAATCAGTTCTGCAATAGTATGACCGGTGTTTTTCACGAAAATTTTAGAACTTTTAGCACCTGCTATTTGATACCACTGGAACTAACTTTCAATGAGGAAATTGAAATGTCCCATAGCACCCAGCTATTAACTGGGAGGTGACCATATCAAGATTCAACTTCCGGTCTGAACTGAAACTGGAAACTGAAAAAAGCACATGCCGAAATTTGGCCACCTATTTCTCGAGTTCAGCCCACTGTCCGCCGCATAGTGTGATAAGTCTACAAAGTTTGGTAATTGTTGCCTTCAGATATTATCTTTTAAGAAACGGTCGTAATCGCAGGCGGCAGTTATTTCCCATAGTTCCTCCAAGAATTGCATAGCCGATGAATACATTCAAGGGGTTCGCACACATGCCCAGAGAATCGAAAGTCTTGGTTCGATTCCCGGTCAATTGACCACTCATTTTTTACGCACAATGTGGAAAATGAGAGAATCAGTGATCATATTTTGGCTTTAGAAGTTTCTTAGCTCTCATGGAATTGCCAGGAAGTCCTCTAGTAGGATCGCAGCTCCGTTGCTGTTGTCGGAGACTTCAACGTCTGGTCCGGCCACTGCTGTCCACAGAGAGAGCCTCGTGTCTCGTGAAAGCACTCCCCTCGCTGCAGCTGGGTGGGAATGGGACACCTCGGCCCAGGGCCGTCTCGGCGCTGCCGGCTTTTCGGTAACCACTCGGCTAACGACTGGTCTAAAACTTTATTTAATGTCTAACGGCCGCGTAAATTAAATTGTCGCCTAAATAAATGCAGCACCGGCACCAGAAAGCTCAATGTAGTTGATTGTGTAACTATTGATTAATTAAATATGCCTAACGGCATTTCACAATGACACCGGGTTCCACAGTGGAAAGTTTATACAAATATTTACTATTATTGCTGTTTATAATTAGTGTGGAATTAGTGACCACACGGAAAATACAGCTGAGTTTTACTTGAATTTAAATAAAATTGTCATCTAAATAAACTCCTTTTCCGACTTCCAAGGATCAAGCATACAGTGAGACACAGAGAGTACGCGACAAGAAAATCAGCAATGATCGTTATGAGCTACGAATGTTTTCGAGAAGACGTTATTTGTAGTGAGGAAAGCAGGAGTTTCATTTCCCCTTCAAATGGATAGAAATGGACAGAAATGGTTAGAAATTAACAGAAATGGATAGAAATGAACAGAAATTGTTAGAAATTGACAGAAATTGATAGAAATGGACAGAAATTGTTATAAATTGACAGAAATTGATAGAAATGGACAGAGATGGATAGAAATGAGCAGAAATGGATAGAAATGGACAGAAGTGGATAAAATAGACAGAAATGAATAGAAATGGACGGAAATGTATAGAAATGGACAGAAATTGACAGAAATGGATAGAAATGGACAGAAATGTATAGAAATGGACAGAAATTGACAGAAATGGATAGAAATGGACAGAAATTAACAGAAATTGACTGAAATGGATAGAAATGGACAGAAATGGATAGAAATGGTCGGAAATGGACAGAAATGGATAGAAATTGCTGAAATGGAATTACGGTGTACACTTGTTTTTGAAGTTACGTACCCCTCGACGTAAATTTAAACCTAGGTATGTCTTTTCTGACGAAATGATTATTTTCTTACGAACTCCAGCATACCTTGAGATCAGATCATGAGAACAACATTATATGTATAGACCGCAGAACAGACACGTTTAAACGTCGTATTACCCTCACTAGATACGAGACCATAAATGCAGCCAGTGACATTTTGAAGCAAGTTAGTATTCAGATTGTATAGCTTGTAAGTTGATTTGATTCCTTAGGATTGCTTCTCGAACATCACGTTTCGAATGATCCAGGAATTACACCGTTTCTTTGAAGGAATATATATCGAAATCGACTACTTACCGTGCCAGTTTACGTTTAATGCATGATGTGTGGATAGCCATGAACATTCATTCACTGCCTTGAAAGCGAAAGCAGCAATTTTAATGTTTTTTATTTAATCACTACCAACATTATGTAGATATTCAGGCTAGGTAAGAATCCTTCATCAACCCTTCCTCCACTAATCCTTCCTTCATCGTAAGCTTCATTCATCAACACAAATCTGAGGTTCGCTCTCTTACTTCCTTCAAGTCTTCCATGAATATTGAAACCTCAACACTGCGTTGCCAAACCGCTACGTCGAAGTTCCGGCAAAATAGTGATTCCTTAAAAACCACCGCAGGGCGTCGATCAAAAGACGATTGTTATCCTATTTTACTAGAAAAACGATGATGTTCATCACTTGTCCCAATATTTGGTATTTTGGAAATTTTCAAATAGAGTGGCGGTGGTCAAGTACCCCCACCCCTCCCCTGCTGAATTGGTCGGTCGTCCGTGAGCTTCGTACTCGAGTGAGGGTCGAGGGGATTAGGGTCGGATAATAAGGGGCGAAAGAGTGGAGCCCCAACTGACCGTTGGTTCTGCCCATCAAATCGACACAAACCAAAAAATATGATAACATATGTCCATCCTTTCCCTCTATCGCCTAACTCTAGTGGTGCGACAGAGAGTGACGCCTTCGATCACGGAATTCTCAAACTTCTTCTTCTTCCGTTTCAACCCTTGAGTTGGTTGACTGCAGACCTCCATTCATCTCTCTTCTCAGCTTTTCGTTTAAGTTCAAAGTATGTTCTGCAATTCATATCCTTCATAAGTGTAGTCGGGGCCTTCCTTTGCAGTTTTTCCCTCAATTTTTCCTTCAATTATCCTTTTCACTTGATTATCGTGCCGTAGTAGATGTCCAATATGTTTAGCTGTCCTTTCTTTAATGATTCTTACTATGCTTCTTTCTTCTTGAGCTTTTTCAAAGATTTTTGAAGTGAAAACTTCTTATGTCGCGTTGAGCACTTTTGTAGATGGGTAAAAGACATTGGACTCGCGTCACCGTCACCGTCACCGCTACTACATATATGTATAATTATGTATATTGAAGTGAAAACTTCTTATGTCGCGTTGAGCACTTTTGTAGATGGGTAAAAGACATTGGACTCGCGTCACCGTCACCGTCACCGCTACTACATATACCTATGTATAATTATGTATATTCTGTATATACACAGTATACTCGCTATATACACAGTACTTGTGGATGGGTACAAACCATTGGACTCGCATCACCATCACCGTCACCATCACCGCTACTAAATATATGTGTAATTGTATATTCTGTATATACACTTTTGTGGATGGGTAAAAGCCATTGGACTCGCGTCACCGTCACCGTCACTGCTGCTAATTATATGTATAATTGTATATTCTGTATATACACAGTATACTCGCTATATACACAGTACTTGTGGATGGGTACAAACCATTGGACTCGCATCACCGTCAACCGTCACCATCACCGCTACTAAATATATGTGTAATTGTATATTCTGTATATACACAGTATACTCGCTATATACACAGTACTTGTGGATGGGTACAAACCATTGGACTCGCATCACCGTCAACCGTCACCATCACCGCTACTAAATATATGTGTAATTGTATATTCTGTATATACACTTTTGTGGATGGGTAAAAGCCATTGGACTCGCGTCACCGTCACCGTCACTGCTGCTAAATATATGTATAATTGTATATTCTGTATATACACAGTATACTCGCTATATACACAGTACTTGTAGATGGGTACAAACCATTGGACTCGCGTCACCGTCACCGTCAAATAAACTATATTATAATTTTATTCATATTACATTATATATATCTAATATACGGTTTAGTTCATTCAATTTGGGTTGCTACAAATATTGTGCCGGATAATATAATAATCCATACTCGTGCAGGAGAGTGTACTCGATACAAGAATAGTGAAGGTTAGTACAATATAACTCAATTTCTTTTAATACGTTTGTGTCGTTGCCACTCTGAGAATAATCAGTTTATTATTATGGTTGCCATTTATATTTCTCCGGATAAGTCATTGAGGGCGATACGAGATTTCTTGTATGAAAATGTATTCATTTATTCTCATGATGCATCTGCATTACTTGAACAAAAAATTGGGAAAAGATTTGATGATTTGCCAATGATTTTGAGTGGAGATTTCAACATAAACTTTGCAGACGATAAAAATCAACCATTGATTGAATTTTTAAATAGTGAGTTTGGTTTAACGATGTCTAATGATCGCAATCTTGGCACAACGAAATATAAAACTACTATTGATGCAGTATTTACAAGACATTTAAGCAAATTCGAATCAAAATTATTCGTTTCTTACTTTAGTTACCATAAGCCTATTGTATCAGTTTTAGATACCTATTAACGATGATGATGGCGGTGATGATGAAAGAGTTGTTGAAATAATGGATGAAAGTTGATTATTCTGAAGTGTACAATTTTTATGTAAAATAATTGTGTACAATAGCGCAATAAATGAATATTTAATTTATTATATACATGAAACTACTTTCTACTGATTAATAAAACACTTCATTAGAAATTATTCCCTACATTCAAAAATGCTCACGTTATTTCAAGTTTTCACTTCTGTCGGCACTCCCGGAGTGCCTCTTTTTTTTATTCGTTTTCCTTTCTGTCCAGCTTACTTTCAGAATTCTTCTGTAACACTATGCTTTAAAGGATAACAGTCTTTTCATTTCACTTACCCCTACAGTCCACGATTCGCATCCATATAGCGCAACACTCCAAACGTAGGTCTTGATTAAGTCTTGTTCTTATCTATAAACTAATGATTTTTGACGTTAGTAGAGTTTTCTTTTTATTGAATGCTAGCTTTGCTTGTTTGATTCTGCATTCTATATCTCTTGCACTCCTAACATTTTCCAATTTTACAACTAAGTTTTTCTTGAATTTAAATAAGATTGTCGCCTAAAAAGTCCCCTAGCACATAATGAGATATGAAAAATCAACATATTAATTTTTGATATACTATATAATAATTGATACCACTTTAATTCTCAAACAACGTTCATAAAATGGTTACTTTTTATCGCAGAACATGGATCTAAAGACGTGCACCCTCACTTCATTGTCAGTTGTACGATGAACAAATTCAATTGTTGCTATGAACCGTATTTGCCCAAGTTTAACTTATATTGCATATGGTTAAATACCCCCCCACCCTTAACACCCCCGATAGCGTGGGCTCCGTCCAGGATTAGGCCTCAAAGCTGGACAAAAGGTTCACCTTTGGGTCTAGAACTCTTCATATCTGGGTCGTTTCTACTTCCATCCCGTATAACCTCCGTTATTTTTACCTCATGATACTTCAACGACAATGTGCGAGTGCAGCGAGTGCGCAGATGCATATGGGAACGAACAAAGTAGGATTATAGTAGTGTCAGAAGTATATCATCTACATCTACGTTATACCCTGCGAGCCACTCAAAGGGTGTGTGGCAGGGGGTGCTTCCACACCAGGCATGTTTGAATTATACGGCAGAACACCGAAACTACATTGAAACTACATACAAGAGATTTAGCGGAAGAGGCGAGGGACGAAGTATCCATGATTCTGAAGAAGGCCGTCATCCCAAAACCCAACATATTGAGAGAGGAGCTATCCGCACTTCGATCCTTGCGCGAAAACAAGGCGATTACAATTTTACCAGCAGATAAAGGAAACGCCACTGTTCTTATGAATACTTCGTAATAAGAACAAAACTTTGAAGAAATTCTTTAAGATCGAGCGTACTGAAAGTTAAATGGTGATCCAACGGAATCCGTTTCGAGGAAGACAATCGCTCTAATTAAGAAGTCAAGTGTGTCAGAAGAAGTAGCCAAGAATATCTACCCTCAGGCTCCGGCACCTCCTAGACTGTACGGATTACCTAAAATTCATAAGGAAGGTGTTCCTCTCCGACCGATTGTGAGTGCCATCGGATCTCCCACTTACAACTTGGCCAAATACCTTACGGGAATTTTATCTCCATACGTAGGTGTTTGTGAACATCATATTAAAAACTCTTCAGTTTGTGGATATCCTGGAAAACCTTGGAGTGGAGACGACAAATATTATGGTTATTTTCGATGTTGTTTCCCTTTTCACGCGGGTTCCTCTCTCTGAAACCTTTAAGCTGCTGGAGGAAAAATTCGACAGCGGAACGGTGAAGCATTTCCATCATACGCTTACATCCACGTTTTTCAAGTACAACGGTGGGTGCTATGAAATGGCAGATGGAGTTGCGATGGGATCCCCTCTGTCACCAGCCATTGTCAACTTTTATATGCAGGACTTCGAGGAAAAAGCCCTTTCAACAGCTCCGTTACGTCCGAAGTGTTTCCTCAGATACGTGGATAACACGTTTATTATATGGCCTCATGGACCGAACGCACTAAAAATATTTGTAGACCATATGAACAACCAACATCCTAACATACAGTTCACTATGGAGATAGAAAAAATAATAGAATCGCCTTTCTCGACGTCCTTATCCACGGAAAAGAAAATGGCAAGCTGGGGAATAGCGTTTACCGGAAGGCGACGCATACAGATTTGTACCTAAATGCCATTAGTCACCATCACCCCTCTCAACGCAGTGCTGTCCTCTCCACTCCCATACATCGTGCGAGGTCAATATCCGACGAAGAGAGTCTTCCTGCAGAATTGGACCACCTTAGGAAAACCTTCCGGCAAAATGGATACGGAGAGCGGCAAATTTCGATGGCCTTCAGAAAGTCCCGTGTAAATTCACAAAAATCGGATTTGGAGGTTGACCGGCCTAAACCGACGGCCGAGGGCCTTTTTGCCCTATGAATCTATCATATCCGGGAAAACTTCGAGGGTTCTGAAGAGGTACATCAACGATAGCATCCATAGACCTATGGATGCTTTCGTTGAGTTTTAACCCTCAATAGGGCAGCATTTTTTACATAGGTCAGACGGCCAGGGCCTTTTTGCCCTATGTACCTATCATATCCGGGAAAATTTCGAGGGTTGTGTAGGGGTACAACAACGAAAGCATCCATAGACCTATGAATGCTTTCGTTGAGTTTTAAGAGACCGCCTTGTGAGGGCAAAGGACCCAGTTGGCCTCATGACTCCGGGGGTATATAAAATCCTATGCGAATGTGGTGAAGTCTTCGTGGGAGAGACTGGGCGAACTATATCCACTCGTCTGAAGGAACACCGTAGGCATTTCCGGCTTGGTCAAACGGAAAAATCAGCAGTAGTTGAGCATAGCCTGAGTCGGGACCATAAGATCATTTGGGATGACACGACTGTTCTATGGCGATCCAGCTAATTTTGGGATCGCTCACCCAAAGAGGCGATAGAGATAAGGTTGGAGAGGAAGAATTTCAACCGGGATACTGGTTACACGATCAGCAGCTCTTGGAATAGAATTCTGAAAAGAATTCAGAACGGCAGAGCTAAGTCCCCGCTGGTCAACGGTCCTCCACCACAACAAAATTCTACCCCTTATCACATTACTTTCTGAGATATTTGCCAAAACATACCAGCCCTTTTACATACGAAATGGCACGTGCATGCACTCCAGAGAGACATTATTTACAAAATGAGGTATTTCTTATACTTAGATGTCGTAAGAAAACTAACAGTGTGTAGTCTGTATGTTTTCTCAACTATATTTGAAAATTAACCATATTGTCACCGCAGTAGGTTCTTGGGTATCACAAAAAACCTTCCGTTTTGAAGGAGTTTCAAACGCACCGCGCGAAAAAAAGTCAAGATAAAGACTTATTTAGATATTTTCATTTAACTACTTACAATTTCTGTAATATAAAACTATATAATAGCACCATTAATAATGGAATAATTAACTGATGTGTCCACAGCTGGTGTAGTTAAAACATATAATTCGGATATGGTCTCTATTATGACTAGGGAACTATCTCGCTCGGACTACCTTAAGCGACAAAGCATATCATCTACGTACTAATCTCCGAGCACGCGTACCTTTTAATGCACGATTAGGTACCAAAAATTGTTGAGGCGTTGTATCAGTTGCGATAAATCAGAAAATTTCGTCATCGTCATACTCATCATCTCGACCACTGAATACAGATTTTCCTCTAGAATCATTTATTGGGATGGCTAAAGTTGAAAACAGTTCGGTTTACAATTGCCGATGCTTTGAAATGTAATTATTCAGTGGCCACGAGGGACATGAGTTATCAAAAAATATCTATAATTGAAAAAAAATTGTTAATGCATGACAGATTACGAGAGAGATGTTTTTCTGAACTCCAGGATCTTGACAATTATGAATGACAAAAAGAATCATCGAAGTGGAGAGACAAAGATCAAAAGCAGAACAGTGTTCGGCTATTGATCAGCAGTGTACTCAAGTACTGAGCATTTGTAATATCAGAGTAAAAAATAGTACTCGTATCTTTGAGGGGGGAACAGCTACTCTCTGTTGATGTTACTTTTTCGAACAAACTGTTTTTCGACGCACGAATTTTTTCCAATTTTATTTAGCACTGTTGATAGCATGATTAGCATTGAGACGAATGCAAAGAGAATTGAAAGTGTAATTTGAGAATTACGCTCGAATTGAAATAAGCAATCTTGCTTTTTGATAAATGCATGCGTCAATTTTCTCCTTTACTCGCAACACGAGTAAGCTTTTCAATGGGATTCTTATACCGGCACAAAATTCTACTCGACTGCAACATTCCTAATGGTAAGCCAAAGTGGGTGATTTTGTCGGAGTATTTTTTAGACAATAGGTGCTTTAAGATAGTTTGAGCGAGATTTTTCCCTAGTCATAATAGAGAACATATTCAGTTTAATTTTTAAAGTAAAGCATCTGTGTGAAGTATTAAATAAATACTGGAACATCAATGACACAAAAACTTTTTAATTGCTGAAATCCGCGGTAAAAAACAAATCAAACATGCATATGCGCATGTAGTCGGCTTGACTCATTTTTTTCACGCCGTGTGCAGAAAACGCTGTATAAACCGATGATCGTCTGCAATTCTGCAAAAGGTTGCAGCGGTGAGAAGTTGATTTATATTTCCAAGTAGTTTGGAGTGTCTGAAAAGCGCACATCCGCTGTACTTCCCATTGAAAGTGGCCAATGGCACTCTTTTGCTGATGTCTCGAAAAGTATAGGTGATGCTAATGGAATGGTATTCTCTTAGAAAAGATGAAATATTTTTCTAAATAATAAATCCTTCGAATATTAGGGAAGTAAAAACTCGCTATAAATCCTTAAGAACCAGAGTAACGAAGCATACGTGGGTGTAATTTGGCGACTCATAAGTGCGTCCCGTAATACAGCGTGCATATATATGTGTTTAGACGGCGGGGGCGGAGAGGGGAGGTGTATATCCTCGGCCCCCATTCCCTCCCCACTCTTATCGCGCGTATGTGTACGCATTCTCCCTCTATCGCCTTCCTTTGTTTATTCCCGCGTCAGCTGCTTCAGTCTCCCCCCCTCCCCCCGCGCGGGGGCAGAGCGGTCGCCGCACGAGGAATAGGCGCCGTATCTGGGGCTTTTACAATCCGCTATTCCAACGTCTCCCACATCTCTCGAACCACCGGAAGTGACGTCCAAGAGTCGCCCCATTCATGCCTAATCGCTGTTGCGCTTCTGTTTGTCCCTCCCAGCCTCCCCTTCGAAGGCGACGGTGAGAAATGGGGGAGAGGACACCTCTTGTGATCCTTTTCTTTCATTTAGGGCGATGTGGGAAACGCGGCCGTCGCATTTCCTTGTGTCGCCCGCACCACACTCTCACTGTAACGCCCAAGAACACTGGATAAGGACGGAAAACTCCCATCTCGTCTCTGTTGCCAATGGAAGCGAAAGAATTGAAGTTCCACTTTTGGTCACAGGCTGCGCTGTTTGAGTAATTGATCCTTATAGCAGACGTCTCTGGGCTAACTATACGTGTTTTTACGTCTCCTTTTTCTCCGCCAGTACGACGATTTATACTGCAAGTAATACTTTAAGGCATTGGATAGTAGATTTATGTACCTAAGGTACCGAGCCATCGACGAGAAAACTCTCGAGAGCGTCGCGAAATAAATAAATGACACCGAAGGCGTACAGCATTAGGTGATGTGATCGGTGGATTCGTATTCCGAATTCCACCCTAAAATTTCTAATTTATGATGTAAGATAAGGGAACATGGTGCATTGAAATAATAATTAATGCAATTAATACGAAAGCTAGTTCATTTCCGGTTATTCGATGCCAATTTACGTATTTCGAAGCCTCCGCTAGCGAAAGCAGCTGATGATGGTGAAATCAGCTGATGTGGTTGGTCAAACTTTCGAATAGAATCTTCGCAACTTTGTGCTTCCGGCGGACTAAATATGAAAACAAGGTTATTTTATGTCCTCGGGAGGACATACAACAATCTTGTAGCTCACATACCCAATCCTCCTTCTCTGGGACTTTATCCTTTCGAGAAATAGCCTTCCTTCTTTTTTGAAGCTAAGACTCCGTCTGATGAATAATTTCGAATAAATAAAAAACATCACGATTGAAATACGTTCATGAGATTAATAGTGCTATAAATTCACAATTCCATGTGACCGTAATGGCTACCATGCGGTAAGGGCAACAATCGCCACACAAGTCAACTTACATTAGCTTTAGACAAGCTTTTGTTCTTTACGCCGAGAATCTTGTTCCTTCTTGTATTCCCGTACCCTGTAGAGCGCCCCGGCACAAAACAACACCGCAAACACATTTTAAACCAAATCATCGTCGTTTTTCCGCACGTATACACTACGGACTCCATTCACTATAATGCACTACTCATTGTCAACAAGGATCCATTTAGTAACTGAGCCACCTATCGGAGGGTTCTGGAACGTAATTAACCTGCGACAGTAATTTTAGCAAAAGGCGGTCGAAAGCGCATCAAGAGTCGCGTCCTTTTGCAGTGTTCTTGGTAACGCCTTAGGCCGTTTTCGAACTTAGAAAATCAAGCAATCTTCCCTTGGAACCTAGAGCTCATTAGGCGGATATGACGTTAAATTCAATTGATCGCAGACGCCATATTGTCTAGATACCTAGTAAATGAAAAAGCAGACTTGCTATGCTTACTATGTTTTAAGTTAGAACTCGGGGTATTATAACATGGGCTTGTGTGGAAAATAGAAGTGAAGAAACTTTCAAATGGATAGTATTTTATCATTATTACGTATATTTGTGCGATATTTATTCATTTTTTGCGAAAAAGGTGATGAATTCGCTGTATGTAAAGGCTTTTCAAATGTGAATATACTGATAAAAGATTTGGTACCTAATAGTTGTTTGAATAATTCCATACACTGTAGATGTTCCGTCCTTGTTTACTTCATTGAACCCAAAAATTCTATCTTACTTGCTCTGGAAGGTAAAAAAATGATCTCGTTGAAAGAATTATGGTCCGATGGAAGGTACCCTCAGGTAGACATAATTTCATTGGCAGCATTATTTTTAGCTAACGAACATCATAAATGTTAATAACGTTGAGCATTGGAGGAGATTCTATGATACATTCGTTTGTACAATAAAATGTACCGTGTAAAGCGGCCTCAATGCCTATTATTAGTAACGAAGCGGTTCTTCCACTTTTTATAAAGGCAACCTCTTACTCTTATTTTCTTCACGATCTTCAGCAGTCCAAGAGTCATGAGTATTTTTTATCCTACATGAGACTTTTTTAGTTGCTTGCCAATGAATACTTTGAAATTAATTCAGTGTCTCCCAATATATATCATCAGGTAGCATTTTATCTGGGAGTTTCAGACTCACACCATCAAATTTCTAACCACTCGTTTAGAAATATAAGATTCTAATAATTTACCACTTTACATGTTTTTAATTTCGCGATTTACTGTGAATATACTTCTAATTAGACAATGGTCGGACATTATTCTAAAAATATACCCTACAACTCCTAACTTTTTATCTCTATAGCATATATGATCAATGCATGATCTGGATACCTTACTATTACAAATGGCTTGCTAGTGAAGTCATGAATTACTTCAAGGAAACCTTTAATGAACAAGACTTCTTTGTAATTTGATGTGTCATATTCTTGTCTTTAATACTAAATATAATATCACCAACTAATATCACTGATGATTTTTAACATAATATTTTTTCACGAACAATAAGTGTTTACCCAAGACATATATCTTTATCAATTTATCTTGTCACACTTGTTCAGATTCAAATGAAGTGTTGCCCGTAAACGCAAAAAAGGAATATATTTAAGTTCTCATATTCAACGGCGGCACAGAGGGATTCACAATAATTGGTTTGTAATAAAATGTCCGTAAAGACGATGGTATCTCTTAAAAAACAATAATTCTTCCTCCTACTCTATCCTCTCTTAATTTATAACTATCTAATATTATAACTATCTAGTTCGTAGAAAAGTATCTCTATTTCACAGATATTTACCTCAGATAGTACAATTAAGCACTTACCATACTGAAAATAGGCTCCAATAGAGGATATCAACTCGGTAAACTTATCCCCGTTTTTCGTCAAAGATCTTCTACCATGATGCAATAGATCCAAATCATATGTCTTCTCAGCAATAAGGTTCACATCCAAATGGTGCATCTTTCTATATATATAATTCTTCTGTACGTGTGTATGTCACTGAACTCCCAAACGGCTTGACCGATTTTGATGACATTTTTTGTGTGCTTGAGTGGGTCCCTGGATGGTTTAGATTCACAAATGGACCCGATAGGTGGCGCTGCGAACGGGCTCTAGGAAATGTTTTACATTTTTTCATATTTTTAAAAGATTTTTCGCATATCAGAACATATAACCCCAAAATTTCACCCCCCCCCCACCAACATTTTTTAAAATTAAAAAAATTTGTCAAATTCAATGTCAAATGTCACTAAGTATATAGTTTATCAAAAATTCGAATATCGAAAAAACATTTACTGAACCCACTAATAGCAGGCAAGCCAATATTTGGGCAGGAAAACGTCTGTCGGGTCCGCTAGTGTCATGTAAAAATTTCTGAGACTTTCTGCCTAATTTAAAACTATTCATTATACAATAGTGTGTTTACATCTGCTTCTCTGAATCTCCCAAGCTTTTAATCCATTTAACATTTACATTTTCACTTTTTTTCCAAAATTGTTCCCTTCTTTACCTTTATTCATAGCCAATATCTTCACGATTTACTCTAGCATTCCAAAGCAGGTTCTGATTGTGCCAAGTTAGCGTTTTATGATAAAACCTCTTAAAGTTCTCTTCTTCCACCAATGTCTTATTTTTTCATTTAACTTTGTTTAGCGGCTTAAGTTTTCGATTCAACAACATCTTTCTAGTGTTTCCTTACATAATTTTATGTAATGTCATAGACATCATCAATGTCATTCATTGTAATTTCCTTGGCCTTTAACTCATTGCAAATATTTGCTATGCACTCTTTTCCACGATTACCGATTTCTGAAGTCAGTTCCACCACCTCCATTCCTTTAACAACCCCTTTTGCTATGGGAAGTTTACTCTATTGTACTAGTTACTAGTTTTAGAAAGTTGCAAGTCTTGTTGATGAAACGTCACGTGTCAAATGTATAACATACTACCTCATCCGATAAAAAAATAAGACTTAATTTCTATATGTTTCGCAGAGGAATCCTGGCTTTCAACAATTAGCTGTCATAAAAGGGGTTCGCATTGGCATGGCGGAGACGGAGCGAGGGTGGGGGCTTTGATGCTGACATGTCGCCTTCGTCTCCACACACTCTGCGTGTGTATGTGTGATTCAGAGCATGAGCAAGCGACCTCGTGTGAAACACGTCGCACGGTCAAAAGGCTCCATTTCTCATTTGCAGAGCTCTCGAGAGATACGCAGCCGCGAGCAATTGAAATCGCCCACCGTCATATGCCATGGCTTGGGCGAAGTTAACGCTTAAACTCGCACGTTGCAATGGTTTTCCGCCTCCTTGGTTCGTTCCATTGCACCAAAATTCCACGCTAGTCCAGGGACTTTGAATTCAACTTTACCATGTTTTCGATTGGATATCACGAACTTTAAGCCAATTAGTTATTGATCTAATCCAAACGATGCATTTTTCGGTCATTTTATTATACGCATCAAAACAGATGCGAGAAATAGATCAGAATAGAGAAATAGATCTGTAGATCTGTAGAAAATATGTCAGAATAGATGATATCCCAACCACTTTAATTAACACGGAGGCATAAAATCTGAAGTGGGAATCGGGCTATTTCACAGAAGCGACCAACAGACTCTTCCGGTCACCCCGCGGGTTAAAAAGCTACACCCCGGCCTGAAGCTTTTCGCTTATCACCGGAACGGGTACGTACTGGGAAAAGGGTAAAGGAATGGGAGGGGTTAGGGAAGCACAGCCACTAGGAGGCCGACACCATGAGGCGGATTGCCGTCAAAAGGACGACAATAGATCCCCGCGTCCCCCTAGTCCTCGTAGCTGTTGGGTTCCCCCAACAACGTTAAGACGAGTCCCCGCCAGCCTCGCTTGCGCGAAAACTTACCACACATCTGTTAAGAACCGGCGAAGCCCATTGTCCAAATTCTTGGGATAGGGTGTCCGCCGGGAAGCGACCAACAGCTGAGGTCATTAACATCAATAAGTACGTATATGCGGTAGGTCGATAAAGTACAGTGACGGTATAACATACTACGAATGAAAGATGCCAAAAGATTCCACCCCACGTGCTGAGTACTGTACTTGAAGGAGTCTTCTGATGACATTCCAGCAGGGGTCGAGAATTCGCTCGAAAATCTTTCCAACTGTCAGAATTCGAACCCCGGTCCATGCGATGGTGGCATAAACGATTCTAATGGCGGTTTTTGTCACGGATTCTGACCACAAACTAACTCTGAAGTGCTGCTGTGTGTCGACGTGTATCGCTCGCTTGCTACTCTTAGGCATCGTTCCGATCACACATAAACATAAACGATGCTACGATAAGTTTAGTAGTGTGTCTGGATTGTTCAAAGAATTGGGATGAGAAGCGTTATCACATCGTTGATTAAATGATAGGCTTAACCTCTTAGCTAAATTTCAGGATAAACATTTCTCTGACGACGTAAAAAACATACTAACCCTCCCTATTAACTGTAATTAACGGTAATTAACCCTCTCGTACTACGGCAGATTAGATCGCGCCAATGAAATTAGAGAGATAGATTGTAGAACCGATAAGTATAAAATGTCATTTTTTCCGCGTACCATTCGGGACCATAACAGCTGTGAGTGTCGTCATGAATAGTGCGAATAGTTAGCTAGACTATAGATCCTTTTCTTTATATTTTCTAAGTTCTTATTTATGCATGATGGAAATATTGAAGTTCTTAGTTATGCATGATATTTGAATCTGTAGTAGTAGTCCTTGTACCCCTTGCATGTTGGAACGTTTGACGATAGAATGTTTCTTGGTTAGTAGGTTTAAATGCATGTGTGATACGCTGGTTTCAACGTAGTTTCGGTGTTCCGCCGTATAATTCATGCATGCCTGGTGTGGAAGCATCCCCTGCCACACACCCTTTGGGTGGCTTGCAGGGTATGACGTAGATGTAAACAGCATTCACTTTTACGAAGTAGTCAGACGTTCATTTCTTGAATCAGGAGGCCGCGTGCGGGGAATCGCGTGTCATTTAGAGGGTTGCGAGAGGGAGGCCTCAGAATCACGGAGGACACTCTTTTTTTTTTCATTTCGTCACGAAGGGAGAGGTCAGTTGGACGTGCGTGACGCCTCGGCGAGACAGCGCTGAAATTCGTAGGAACAGCGGAAAAGCACTGGTTCCACATTCTCAGAAGACGAGGGCGAGCAATCAGTTCCTTTAATTTCCGCAATTGGCGGGAATTCCGGGCGAGGGAGAGGGAAGATGGCGGATGGCGAAGACGAGGGGAGGAAATCTCGCGTTTAGGCATGGATGGGGAATGAGCGAATCCTGCAATATGCCCGAAATCAGTTATTCACTTCGAGGACAATGTTTTCTGGGAGGTAATTTAATGAGGACTTTGTAACGCTAGTGACGATCGATTACATGGAAAGGTGATTGATAAGATTTCTGCGGCACTTTGGCCGAGGAGAAGCAATCATTGTGACCGTCGTTCGAGAACTTTTCGCGTTAGCCTATGGCTTCTAAGAAATGAAGAGTAGAATACGCGGATATTTGGTGTTTTTGCTACTGATAGTTATATCGCACCGCCAAAGTAAGACCGCAATAATAATAATGACAATAAATTTATTCCCGAGGAGGATTTAAACCCGCGACTTTGGCGAATAACTGTCACATTAGGCGCCGAAGGAGCAAACTGTCACATGCTTATTCGATGGTTTGAATAGATAGAACTATATGGCCCTATTTAGAATATGCCGCTAGTATATGGGATCCGTACGAGGAAGGTATGATAAAAGAATTAGAGCGCGTGCAAAGGAGATCTGCTAGGTTTGTTAAAGGCCGTTGTGATAATTGTATAAGTCTACGAGCTTAATAGAAGAACTAGGATGGGAATTACTATCAGAACGCAGGTTAAAATTTAGGTTAAACCTTTTAAGTAAATTCGAAACAGAGTTGTTCACAGATGACGTTAGATATATATTGAGATCCCCTGCGTATTATGCTAGGTTTGATCAGATTAACAAGATTTGAGAGATAGATTGTCGTACCGATAGATTTAAAATGTCATTTTTCCCTCGTACTATAAGAGAGAACAATAGGCAGCGTAGCAAAGGGATAGGTAGGTGAAATATAGTTAGAGTAGTTTGTAGTGCATGATGCATGTCATAACAACCAAAAATCCCTTCCTCATTATGTAGATACTAACCATCTAGCTCCATGTGACCCTATTATCTAGCATATCTCCCTTAAATATCCTACTTGCATGTCAATAGTGCATGTTTTGTGATCTTCACCCCCTGCCACACACCCTCGTGGTGCCTCGCAGGGTATCACGTGGATGTAGATATGTACGATTATGCCAAAAGTCACTACAGCCCAAACGTGGTTCAAAGTTAGAGAAATCATTTGTTTTTAACCCTTGAATATTTGGACTCTTGTCAAGTAACTCATGATGAGACAAGCTGAAATGAAATTTTACATGTCAAAGATGCACAACTTGGAAATAAAATAAACTGTAGAATATACAGGAACAGAGTAAAGAATCAAGGAAAATGTTCAACAGAGGGAGCAAAAGATTAAAAGGAGAAAGACTTATCAAAACAATGATGCGAATGCCCTCACGCAGCGCAGAGACAGCCAGGGAGAATGGAGGAAAGGAAGGAATGGATGAAGTGCCTCGAACAAATATTTATCCATTCCACAAAAATCTTTTTAAAGAGTGCGCACTCTTAAGTTAATCCGAGCGAGATAGTTCCCTAGTCATAATAAAGACCATATTCGAATTATACGTTTCAATTTCACCAGCTGCGTAAATATTGCATTAAATATTGCATTATTAATGGTGCAATTATATAGTTTTATATGACAGAAATTGTAAGTTATCAAATGAAAATATCTAAATAAGTCTTTAACTTGACTCATTTTTTTCGCGCGGTGTGTTTAAAACTCCTTCAAAACGGAAGGTTTTTGTGATACCCAAGAACCTACTGTGGTGACAATATTATTAATTTGCAAATATAGTTGAGAACAAATACAAAAAACATACTGTTAGTTTTTTTACGACATCTAAGTGTTAGAAATGCCTCATTTTGTAAGTAATGTCTCTCTGGAGTGCATACACGTACCATTTCCCATGTAAAACGACTGGTGTATTTTGGCAAATATCTCCGAAAGTAATGTGGTAAGGGGTAGAATTTTCATCGGTTAGGTGATACATTTTTCTTTAAAATGAGACCAAATTCATTGATTTCTAAGTAAAATAATTTTTCGCTCAAACTACCTTAAATGGAGAAAGATGAGAATCATTACTAAAGGCATACTGAGTAATAGAAATCAACCACTCTCTCGGTATCTCGCCTTGCACGTATATCTTCCGCCGCTGTGTAAATTTTAGGTGCAATAAATGTGCTGGCAAATGAACGGGAAGATAGTACGCAATATACTTTTCCTCACTGGCTAAAAGATTCTAAGGACCGTTATTCACGAAGACCGATTCCGTGAAAGATCCTGTGCATAAGTTCACGGAGCGTTAGGCGTGGATTGGCGCATATGAGTGATTATTAACCATTAAGTGGGATGGAGGGAACAATGTGGACCCTTACTGGAGGAAGGGAGGGGGCCGCAGATGAGAGGGATGCGAGATGAGGATCGATAGCACTTTCGCCTGCGGCAGAGGCGGCTCATTCGGCGTCAATGAGAGATATTGAGGGCTACGAAAATGGAGCAATCATCATCAGTTTCACGAAGGTTGAATAATGTATATATTTCTAGCTGACCCGTGCGAATATTTCGCACAGTATGCATCTTCTTCCTGTTTCTTCCTCCTTCCTTCCTGTTTTCTACATGTCGAATAATTCGCACAGTATGCAGCTTCTTCCTGTTTCTTCCTTCTTTCTTCCTGTTCCTTTACTTGTCGAATATTGCGCACAGTATGCAGCCTCTTCCTGTTTCTTCCTTCTTTCTTCCTGTTCTTCTACCTGTTTCTTCCCATGGGCAATTATATGTTATTTATGTTTGTGTTAAAGATACATAACGTAAACGTAAACGGTCACACTGATTGCAAGTAGAATGTAAACAATCTAACTAAACGATGTGTTAATAGATGGCGCCTCCTACAGTCTTTTAAGCACGTAACCATAGCCAACATATTAGTTGATTATATTGTCAACAGATGGCACTGTATCTTTTTTTACAAAAACTTTAATTATAAGTGTTTTAACAAAAACTGTAATTTAAAACCATTTGTCTATTTTTCGTCAATAGCGGGGAACATAAGCTTTAAAAACTCTGTTTGAATCATTAATTTTGATGAAGAATTATGGGAGTTATGGCGTTGAGACAAAAAAACACCTTTGAGAAATAATATATATAATTGAGAAGGTAGATAGCAGCCTATCTGCATGACCAATCCCAAAATAAAATCTTCGAAACAGCAATAGGACCAGTTACGAAGTACAGTGGCGAGACATGGACGTTAACTCAGAAAGATAAAGAAATACCTAGTTCGTTAGAGGATAATTTATAGAGAAATTTTTTCAGTAACTTAGATGGAAGTAGGTGGATGGAGAACCAAGATAAATGCAGAATTAAAGGACCTGATAAATGAAGAAACTATAGTAAGCTCTATAAAATCATAAAGAGTCCCATAGATAGATCACATAACACTTATGGTGGAGACAAGATCGACAAAGAAAATCAATGAAAGGATACTAAATATCAACAGGCAAAGAGGGGGGTGTAGGAAAAGATGGAGAGACAATTTGACAGGAAATTTATACAGAACTAATTGGAAGGTAATAGCTAAAGATAGAATAGATAGAAGATAGCAAGAGACAGAAGGTGAGCGCTGTCGAAAAGGCGAAAGCCCATGGTGGCTGGTATCGCCCGAGGAAGAAAGCAAGTTTTATGAATAGTATAAGCAAATGAAGGAATGATGCCAACCAGAAGAATGATATAGTGTATTGAAACTAGGACCATCAGCCATAAATGATTAATGCGTCTATTCCTACGTCCACGTGTGATCCTGTAAAATTGGTTGGTTATTTGGGGAAGCGACCGACAAATAAGGTCATTTTCGCCCTAGGAGACTGGTGGATATGGAGAGATCATTGTGGAATGGGAGGAAGAGTGGAGAGAAACCCAGCGTCGGCATTAGCCTGGTCTTAACCAAAGGCGCCTAGGGGACCGCAGTTCAACGCTTCATCAGACAGACGTTGTACTGCACTTGAAGAGCTCTCCACAAGACACTCAAGTAGTTTACCTCTGAAAGATATCCTCTCCCGCAGGGATTTGAATCCTGGTCGCCCTCAAGAATGAGTTATTACCAGCATGCGTTAGAATGTACCCAAATAAAGTTAACGACACTACGACTGATAATGCATTGGCAAGAACCTGCAAATAATTGTCCAAAGGAGAACTTTCACCGACATGCACTACACATTTGGGAGCCAATCACCTTCCTCCTTTTGTCCAAACCTACTTCAACCAATACTTCACTATCCGGAGATCCGAAGGTCACTTCAATACAAGTGATTCCTTTTAATTATTCTTATGGTCTTCTTTTGTGTTTGAATATTCAGGTCCTTACTTTTGAACGTTTTATCGATCGTTCACAAATTTATAAATATTGGAATCGTCGTTGTGAAGGGTCTATGTTTGAGATCTCATAATTATAAGTATGCTTAAGTATGCTTTCCCCGTGACGTTTACACATTATTTTACATAAACCTCAGGAAAATATATCCACTCAGGGTCCTTTGCAGGTGGTCCCACCTTCAATATCACAAACACGACACACCGGGAGAAATTGGTTCGATAACACCAAAAGGCGGAAATAAATTATTTTATGGCTGCCTTTGGTTCGAATCGAATCGAATCGAATTTGGTTCGGATTCGGATAGGCAGCTCATGTTGAAGAAGACCCAATATGTTGCAAATGAGAGATCGATGCCACACTCACCAGAGGAAAGTTGTTTTTCGAGCGGGGTACAAAACTATTGATGCGGTATCCGCTTTATCATGTGGGCCCTATTAATCACTTTCTCTCTCCAATAGTACTCCAACGATTAACATTGAATAATCGATGGTAAATATCGGTACCAACCAATCGATTATCCATTGGAATTGAGATAAGTGTTGGAGATCAACCAACTATTCGATCAACATACTCTATTTTTAGAATCCCTTTATGTATAAATCCGCGAGAAATCCGCGGCTCAGGAGCATCACAGTAAGTTACCACATCCTTTAAATCAATTTTACTCGTGAAATATTTCCCAATTTCATGAACTGGTTCTCTTTTTTACCTCTGTTACAGTTATAGGTACTCTTAATTGGTTTCCTAAGTTTTTTTGGGTCATCATCAGCAGTTATGATCTTACCACGTTGAAAACATATGTTTCCTTCAAGTATAGCTAGATTAACATGATTTAGTACATTTTGATAATGGCGTCTGTAATGCCTATTATTAGTAGTGAAGCGGTTCTTCCACTTTTTACAAAGGCAACCTCTTACTCTTATTTTCTTCACGATATCTTCAACAGTCCAAGAGTCATTAGTATTTTTTATCCTGCATGAGGCTTTTTTAGTTGCTTGCCAATGAATACTTTGAAATTAATTCAGTGTCTCCCAATATATATCATCAGGTAGCATTTTATCTGGGAGTTTCAAACTCATATCATCAAATTTTTAACCACTCATTTACAAATATTAGATTCTAATAACTTACTACTTTCAATATTTTAAATTTCGCGATTTACTGTAAATATACCACTAATTAGACAATGGTAGCATATTCTTCTAAAAATATACCCCACAACCCCTAACCTTTTATCCACAGGTGGTTCGGGTCACCCCGCGAGCTAAAAGCCTGCCCCCCAGTCTGAAGCCTCGGCCTTATTACTGGGGAAGGCTGGTAGTGGGAAAAGGGAAAAGGATGGGAAGGGTTAGCGAACACAACCACTGCAAGGCCGACACCATGAGGCGGATTGACGTCAAAAGGACGACAATAGGCCTCCGCCTCCCCGCAGTCTTCGTATCTGTTGGGTTCCCCCAACTACGTCAGACGAGTCTCCGTCAGTTTCGCTTACGCGAAAACTTACCGCGCATCTTATGAGAACCGGAGGAGCCCGTTACCCAAAAAAGTGGGATTGGGTATCCCCGACTCCCTTTACGGGTAGACGCCGTGCGGTCTGCCGGAGTACGTCATCAATTCAGGGACCCACCGGACCAATGCATGGTCAATTCGAACCAATTGTGGTCAAAGCGTGGGTTCCGTCATCTCAATACACCCCGTCTACCCTTTTTATCCACAGTGCCCCGGCAAGACTTCATCTCAATAAACCCCGTCTACCCTTTTTATGCACAGTACCCGGCAAGACTTCATCTGTCTACCTTTTTTATCCACAGTGCCCCGGCAAGACTTCTCAGTCTAGATGTCCGTAGGACGTCGTCGCGAGGCGAGGGGGAACACGGGTCACAGGCACTTCGTCGCCAAGGACGCGAGCTCTGGTTAATAAGCGGCCCGCCGCGCCCCCTGCGCACATGAGCGCAGCAGAGCGCGCGCACAGTGGAGGGTAGTCCATTTAATTCCCAATTCATCCGAGAGCACAGACTTTACTTAGACGACGTGGAAATTTTGGTACGCTGTACGCGAGGAACTGCACTCACGGAGGTTACCTTCGCATGAGTGAGTTGCCTTAAGGTAGTCCGAGCAAGATGGTTCCCTAGTCATAATAGAGATCATATTCGTATTATACGTTTTAATTTTATCAGCTGTAGGACACATCAATTAAATATTGCATTATTAATGGTGCAATTATATAGTTTTATATGACAGAAATGGTTAATTTTTAAGTGAAAATATGTAAATAAGTCTTTAACTTGACTCATTTTTCTCGCGCGGTGCGTTTGAAACTCCTTCGAAGCGGAAGGTTTTTTGTGATACCCAAGAACCTACTGAGGTGACAATATGATTAATTCGCAAATATAGTTGAGAAAAAAGACAAACCACACACTGTTAGTTTTTTTACGATATCTAAGAGTTATAAATACCTCATTTTGTAAATAATGTCTCTCTGGAGTGCATGCACGTACCATTTCCCATGTTAAAGGGCTGGTATATTTTGGCAAATATTTCGGATAGTAATGAGGTAAGGGATTGCATTTTTGATGTCATTGGATAGGTGAGATATTTTTCTTTAAATTGACACCAAATTCATTTATTTCTAAGTAAATTGATTTTTCGCTCGGACTACCTTAAAAGCTTCGCTTGCGTGTAGAGCACTTGGTGGGTGAGCGCGGGCATCTCCTGGGCCGGGAGGTTCGACATGGGTGGCAGTCAGTGCGCTGCCGTCAATGGCTCTCGAAATCGACTCACTATCGCAGTCTATTTGTATTTTCCCTGTCATATGTTTTTTCATAAATCCACAAATGCAAAACACACTTCCTTTAGGAATTCTCCGCATTTCTCTAGCACATGGTGATGTGCAAACCGGTAGTCACTACATCCCTCCTCACAAATCCACAATATAAACCCCAGATGCTGTCAGTAGTAATCTTCCTCACTCTTCCAATAAATTCTTTGCTGCGAAAATTTCAAGCAATACCTAATAACCTATTTGATCAATCCTTTTTACTTTCGGTCTTGCCATCCTTCTTTTGTTCATGGGAACTCTAATCTCATGGGGATCGGGTTGGTGTGATGGTTAGAGTACTGGCATGATAGGGCCGTCCGTCCAATAGAGACGGACGGCCAGGGTTGAAATCCATGCAGAGGAGGATGTTTTTCCGAGGGAACCCGATCCCTGTTTGAGTGTCTTGTGGAGGGTTCTTCAAGTACAGTACTCCGTCTGTCGGATGAGACGTTAAACCGTGGTCCCCTTGGCGCCTTTGGTTAAGAGCAGGCTAATGCCGACGCCGGGTTTCTATCCACCCTCCCTCCCTTACCTATCCCCTATGGCGCAAATGATCTTAGCTGTCAGTCGCCTCCCCAAATATCCAATCCTATCCAATCTAATCTCATTCTTCCAATCAATTGAAATAAAAGAAGCTTCTACACATAAATTGTACAAATCACAAGCGAATTTCCTTTCAATACACTCACACTTCAGGAATTTAATGGATATTTCATCTATAAACGCAACCTTTTAATCTTTCAATATCCTCACTGCCATTTCTCACCTCACTTTCACGTATTTTATTTTCCACTCTGACATTATCGGTCACTATTCGCAAGACTCTTCCTCACCGCCTGCATCATTGTTGCATAATTCTTCAAAATACTCACTTCGAAAGTACCCGACGTCACTGCAATCCCACAAGACCTCGCAATACTTGCTTCTTACTGCATCTGTTTCCTGCCCTCCCCATGTTTGGGAAACCTTTCTTACGAAAAACCAACTATTGTGGAGCGTTTGCGTGGACTGGCATGGATCTCGATCATAACCGCGTTGTTTCGGAAAAAGGAGCAAAATAAGTAAATCGGGTAAAAGTGAACCATTCTAGTTGAACACCAATATAGAGGCTAATAGACACACTTTAGAATTCGTCCATCTCTAATTTTTTAGTCTACAGGCAAAATATTTATTCCGAGCACAGTACATGAAATAGGGACGGAAGCGGTTTTTTTAAGTTTAAGGTGAGAAATATTGCCCCAGACTCAGCAAAAGGAAACGTTATTAATGATCAGAGGAAACAATGATTGCCACTTCCCCCTGAGCAGTCTCCGTAAATTATGGACCTAAGATGTGCCCTTACGACCCCTTTGAGGGCGGTATGGAGAGCGTTAACTTAAAGAGTGGTGGGGCACTTGCGACTCACTGCATTTGACATTCGCATAGGGTCGAGTGTTCACAGTGAGGTCACTGCACCGGATTGGTGGAGCGCCTCAGGGCAGGGGACATGAGAGAGCTGTGGGGGGAGGGGGGAGAGACGAAGCGGATAAATGTCTCTTTGACGTCATGAAAGTGGTCGAGGGAAATGTGAGAAGTCCTTTAGCAGTTCCAACACCCTTCCCTTCTCGTGGACATCAAGCGCTTTCACGACGTAGCAATTAATTCCATGCACGGTTGCCGCATTTTTAACGCAGAAATGACGACTTTAGCCATAAATATATGTTACGAGATACCATATTAGCTCACCCCAAAAATGTGCGTCAATGACTTTTGTTTATAGGCTCGTTCCTTTCATCTACATCTACATCTACGTCATACCCTGCAAGCCACCCAAAGGGTGTGGCAGGGGGTGCTTCCACACCAGGCATGCATGAATTATACGGCACAACACCGAACTACATTGAAACCAGCGCACCACACATGCAACGCGCCCATTAAAATCTACTAACCATGAAACATTCTATCGTCAATCGTTCCAATATGCAAGGGGTACAAAGACTACGACTACACATTCAAAATGTCGTGCATAAATAAGAACAACAATATTTACATCATGCATAAATAAGAACGTAAAATATATAAATAAAAAGATTTACTGTCTGCCTATTGTCACAATTCGAACTATTCATGACGACGATCACAGCTGTTATGGTCCCGAACGGTAGGCGGAAAAAATGACATTTTATACCTATCGGTTCTACAATCTATCTCTCTAATTTTATTGGCGCGATCTAATCTGCCGTAGTACGAAGGGGTTAATAGTATGTTTTTTACGTCGTCAGTAAAATGATTTTCCTGATATTTAGCTAAGACGTTAAGCCTATAATTTAATCTACGCTGTGATAGCGATTCCCATCCTAATTCTTCTAACAATCCAGACACACTACTAAACTTATCGTAGCATCATTTTACATACCAAGCTCCCCATCGCTGCACGCGATCTAATTCCGTTATCAACCCCGCTTCATATGGATCCCATACACTGGCAGAATATTCCAGATGAGGCCTGACGATTGAAACAGAACAACGTTCTTTCACTTTCTCATCACATTTTCCGAGTATTCTCTTGATAAATCCCAGCTTCCTGTATGCTTGACCGCATATTTCCGGAATATGTTTTCACCAAGATATGTCGTGAGTTCCTTTGAGTTGCTCGGGACACTGATTGAGTAAAGAGCATTGGAAATGCTGCATCCCACTATTGCCCGTTCCCTCGTCGTCGAAACGTCACCATCAAAAAGTAATACGGAAACTATGAGAATTGACCTCAGATGAGAAGGTGCGCATTCTGAGGGAGGGAGAACCCATATAGCCGGAGTATGGGGTGGAACAATTAAACAAACAGGAACCGGATGACGGAAGTACAGACGTCTTGTGCCTTTGTTGTTCCTCATGCACGCGTAAGTGGGAGCATCGGCCCAATCGGTTTGTTTTCCTTAATTTGGACTCAAAAAAAGGCTTTCCTTGTCTTAAATTATTATAAAATTTGTTTGATTAACACTTGGCATGTCTGAAATAGACTTGTACGGTCTACTATTTTCTATTGGTTTTCTCTTTCAGCCTTTCTTAATAATTTATTCCCATGTCTATCACTGGTTATACTTCTGATTCTTACCTTATAACTTCATTTTCTACATGGTTCAAACGTGTGCAGTCCTTAACAGAACTGAGAAATTTATTTTTCTGATGTTTCAATGTCTGAAGCCACTTTTTCTAGGCATCCAAGCTTCTAATCCGCACAGTAATGTGGGAACAGCCATCATTTCGTGATATTATATTTGAGTCTCAATGGCAGTTTTTACTTTCTGTGCTCTTCCAAAGGTCTCGCTCATTCCTTGGCAGTTGGTAGTTGTAATAATTATGTTTTTCCTATTCATAAGTATTATCGTATCCCAAATATTAAAACTGTGAATCCTGTTATTTTAAGATGTTATTTTCAATTATTATTGTGATCGGGACTGGGAACTTTCCTAGACATGTCATTGTCTTGGTTTTTTTACAGGTATTTTCAAGACATAATCTCTACATATCAGATTTAATTAAGGACCACCAATTGTTATTTTTGCATTTTCTTAATTTATGACTTGGTTATCGGAAAATAGCGTCGAACTCAAAAATTCGCTTCCTTGTATTTGTTTTCCTCGTGGTGTAACTTTCTTCCATTCTCGTTGACTGTCATCCATGAATAATACATGAATACATGAATAATAAATACATTTAATAGTGAGAGCGATAAAAAAACACCCTTGCCTAACACCTCTGGTTGGTCATCATTTCTCGAGTTAGGTTTTGTCCGATGCCAGTATCAATTACAATTTTTGTCTTTTTATAGAGAGATTTAATGATTTTAGTTAAATGAATTGAGTATCCTCGTTTTTCCTTAATGGACTAAAGTTTATCTCGGTAAATTCTGTTGAATGCCTCTCGGTAATCTATGAAGGTCATGTGCGTGTCGCCAGATTAAATCCTTCACGCTTTTGTATTATCAGTTTCAAACTGAAAACATCGTCAGTACATGTTCGACCCTACCGAAATCCTACTTCTTCTTCGAGGAGCCGACCTTCTGAAATTGTTTGGAGTCGTTAATTGATGATTTTATTGTATATATTGTAATATGCATGTAGAAGGCAAATGCCTCTGTAATTTTCTGGTTTAGTTCGTTCACCTTTTTTGATATGGGATCGCTTTAGCAATTTAGCATTAATTTGATATTTCGAGGAATGTCCAGCGAATGTTATCGAGAGTTAGATCTCGCGTATGCGAAAATGGAACAACCATGCTTAATTTATCCAGAATTGATATCATCTAGTCCGGATGCTCTTTTGTTTTTTTTTGTTTTCTTTAAAACGTTTTGTAATTCTGTCATACTGATGGTTTCTAAACCAGTTTTGTCTGTTTTTTCAAGTATAATTTCTTTAATTGGGGTGTTCTAGAGTTGTTGGTAATTGGCTTAATCCAATCCTCTTTAGGTATTACCGTATTTAACTGAATATAAGACCCCCCCTTTTTTCCCGAAAAATATGTTTCAAAAGTGGGGGAGGTCTTATACGGGAAAGATAAGCCAGAGGGTGTACCCATTCTGATATTTAAAGTTATGTAACACGACTATTCGAATTTTTGAATGATTTATTTCCTTTAGCATTCAAACAACATTTTGAAACACTTATTGCTCAATTACAAAACATGCTTAGCATCACACATTCTTTCAAAACTGGCTGGGTGTTTTCCTGAGGGCTCTCCCACCTGTTTTATATTCTTCTTGGAATTTTAGCCTCAAAAGTGGAGGGGGTCTTATATGTAGGGGGGGCGGGTCTTACATTCAGGTAAATACGGTATATTTATCCGTACTACATCCCTTTCCAACTTATTCGGGGGGTTCAACCTTTTACGAGCAAATTATTTTCTGCCATTTACATTGTTTTCTATATTATTTATAAATGTATCCCATTCTGGCAAATGTGCTAATCTTGCAATCGATTTGGCTCTGTTTGGACATGCATGGCGATTTTTCTTTACTTCCCAGAGATTTATTTCGCAAGGATTCCTTATGTGGTCTGCCTTTCTCTTCCATGGGGTCTTTTATTCCTCATTTCATACTCTCAAATCTCTTTTCCGTTTTATTTCGTTCTCATATCTATTTCTTCCTTTCCAATTTTTTTATGACTTTGCAATATTTTTCAATTCTTCATTTATATTAGCACCTGTAGGTGTTCCTTGAAGTCATTGAGTCTCTTTCGATTTAGGTGTTGGATATTTTCTTCCTGTAATACGTGTAACAAGAACAAGACTAAAGTGATGGTGATAAGCAGACACGGGACAAGAGTAGAGCTCCTTCCAAGAGGAGAAGCACTAGAGACGGTGGACGAGTTTGTTTATTTGGGAAGTAGAATGACATCCGATGAGCGGAGCAAGAAGTAAATAGTAAGCCGCATTATTCAGGCCAAGTTAGCCTTTAACAAGAAAAACAAACTCTTCACCGCCAGCAACATTAATTTAAGGATTAGGAAATTCCTATTGAGGACTTTGGTATGGGGCGTTCTGCTCTATGGTAGTGAGACCTGGACAATTGGAAAGAGAAGGAAAGAATATAGGCATTTGAAGGGTGGTGCTATAGAAAAATGCTGAAAATACCCTGGGTGGCAAGAGTCACGAACGAGGAGGTGTTTTAGAGGATATGGGAAAGACGGTGTCTATTGAAAATGCTAAATAAGAGAAGGAACACCTGGATTGGCCATATTCTTCGACACGGAAGCTTGATTAAGACCATACTAGAAGGTACAGTAGAGGGAAAAAACAGAGGGGCAGACCTAGACTGGACTATATGGGACAGTTGATGAAGGAACTATGTTGCAAATCGTACAGTGAAGTGAAAAGATTGGCCCAAGATCGGATAAAGTGGAAGACTGTTGCAGACCAATCCTAGGATTGTAACCAGAGAAGAAGAATACGTGTACCGCGTGGACTTTGTCGTCCCTTTGACATTTTTGAGGTTTTGGTGTTCTTTTCCATCTTGACCACATCTGAATCTTTGATTTGACTAAAGGATGGTCTGTGTTGACGTTTCTACCTCTGAATACATGAATATCTATAACGCTAGGTTTTAGTTGTTGATTTAAGGCTGCATAATCGATGAGAAGTTAATAACCTCTTCATTACCTTGCGAATTTATCTATATCTCTTTCGCAAAAAATGTGTTCGTGACTTTTAATTCATTGTACATACGAATTCTCGTTGAGGCGATCCATTTTTGTTTTTCTGGTGCTCTCCAAAAATCCCAATTAATTCTGGAATTAGGATATTCTAACTGTGGCATTTAGGAGAGCGAAGAGATTTCGAAGAACGAAATTGTCAATGATACTTTGTATGCCTCCCGTTCTTCCCTCCTAGACCTCCCACTGTTCCGGGCTACCAGCTCATCATAACGACCTCATGCATCACATGACACTAAACCTTTCCGACACCCACCACCTTTAAGAGTATGTAATAATTTTTTGTTTTTACGATGTACTTTTGCAAATCGTAGTAGTATGCCATTGTCTCACATTCATTTCCTCTTCAGAATCAAAGGTACAAATTCCTGTTAAAGATACTCTATCAACCTTCAACCCAACAAACTTAATGCTTTCATTTACCAGATTATAATCTCGATTATTGTTCTGCTATTTTTCTGACTATTAACACAGCTACACCGCAACATACCCGCTGTCTTTCTTCCTCGCCGCTCAACGGTGAATACTCCTTTAATTCATTGGTTCCTGTATTTTTTTTGTTTTTGTTGAAGAGGCCATATTTATTTTATAAACCTTGAGTATGTTGTTGAGTTCTTATTTATTTCCAAGACCCATCATTACGTACTGCAATACAACCTATTGAGTTGACGATGCTACGGCTTTTAATGCATCAGGAAAAATATGCAAGTAATTGTTGGGAGTCGGGAGTGTAGCAAGCCCTGCCAAATCGGTATGCATTCGATGCTACGGAGACTATTTGTGTTCAGCTACTTAGCGACTACAAACTCGCACGGAGATAGAAGAGTCAAGCAGGACACGTGCAAAACGTAGTTAGTGATATACTGCCATTTAAGAAACAACCATAAGGAAACCTATTAACTAATTATTGTAGATGTATACGTAATTAGCTACATTGCCTATCTGCAAACCTCTTTGGAACTCTAATTGCTAGCTAATAAGGTCTTTTATCATCTAAATCTCATAATTCTCTGTGAGCCTCGGCATTGGCGTATGTGTTGCAAGGGCAGAGGGATACACCGATGCTAATTGTAAATAGGTAAATAGAAGCCAATCCTGGTGAGATGAAATCTCTTAATTCTCTCTCGACTAATTCTACTTTATATACCGACATCTGAAATTTTACTTGGATTGCATCCCTATTATTTTATTTCTCACCGACAAATTTCGTAAACAGAAAGTATTTTGGACCTTGAGAAATAGGACAAACATAGGTATTTCCTTTACCAACAGCAATATCGCCCTAACACAGCAAAGGCGCGATGTGAACGTCGCGGTAATTTTATTCCTCGCCCAAAATTGATAAGAAGCCCCCAAATGGGCGATAACAGTTCACAGTCATACACGCCCCGCAGCCAAACGTGGCCAAATTCCTTTCAATCGCCGCAGAACCAGCCACGCAGCAAGGCATAGTGTCTGTAGCGCGCTCGCCTGTCAGGCGGGCCGCCAGCCCGGAGCGCGCTAGCCCTGAGCCACCGCGCCGATCGTCCAGGCAGGAAGCGAGAACGCTACTTGTTTCTCTGGCACGCGGGCAGTGTGGAAGCGCACCGGTAGACGGGGATGCCACATTACTTCCTCCCACCTGAGGAAAAGTGCAAATTTGCAACCTCGAAGGTGGGCGAAGAATGCGTCCAAAGCGTGACGTCGGTGATGTAGCCACGGCAGTGGGGGATGAAGGGGCCGTAGTGGTGGAAGGTTTTGTCCCGGTTGTTGGAGAAGTTGGAAGTCCGGATGTTTGCGATGAAACAAGAGGAACCTGGAGCCGAAGTGTCGTCAGGCTGGAGAATATGCGGAGGCTTGAGCTGGTCGATGGACGCGACGGATGGCTTACCGTTGATGTTGATGGTGAAAGTCTTCTCGCTGCGGCTGAGCACGGGATACGGGCAAAGATATGGTGGCTGAAGTGAAGTTCGCAGTGCGTGTTGGCGTATAAAGACGCTTGTGTTGGTGGCAAGGTCTTTGTGAATAAAGACTGGCTGATGACTAAGGTGACGAGACGCAGGTTTAGGTCGTAGGTTGGCAATGTGAGTGCGAAGCCGTGAGACGAGGTCTTCGGTGCTGACGCTCGGTGGAGTATCGCTGAAGAAATCGCCTTGGAGACGTAGTTATTCTCCGTACAGGAGTTCTGCAGGTGACGTCTTGAGGTCTTCACGTCAGGTGGGGCGAAGTCCGAGAAGAACCATTGGCAGAGCGTCGTTTCATGACTCGGAGTGGGCAACGCGTGCGGCTTTCAGAGGACGATGGAAGCGTTCGACCATTCCATTGGCTTGTGGGTGGTAGTTGGTAGTGTGATGGATGGTGATACCCAGTGTTGTGCAGAGGTTCTTGAAAAGGTTGGACTCGAATTGGCGTCCTCTATCGCAGGTGATATGCCTTGGGCAGCCGTAGAGGGAGACTCATCCGAGAAGGAAGGCTCAATAGACAGATTCTGCGGTGATGAAAGCGAGGGGTTCAGCGATAGGCCAGCGGGAGAATCTCTCCAACATCGTGAGGAGGTAGCGGTATCCGGAAGCGTAGGGAAGAGGTCCTATGATATTTATGTGGACGCGGTCGAAGCGTGCGATGGACACAGTGAACTCGGCCAGAGGCGCTGCTACACTTTGCAACGCTGGCAAGGAATGCAACTGCGATCCCATACGCGGCAGTCTTTTTATTTATTTATTTATTTATTTACTTAATTTGTCCACATACAGCATACTTGCCAATTTACAGTGGCCCAATATAACAAACACAGAAGATAGACACATACAATTCAAACAAAACTAAGATCAATAACAATTTATTAACATTTTTTTTAAGGGGCCCAAGGGAGAGAAGCAATTAAGTATTGCTAGCGAAATGAGAAAGAGCGCGTTGTGTAAAAGTGTTGGATGAAAGCAAAAACGGATCAATGTTGGTAGGAAGAGAATTTATCAGGGAGGAGAGGCGGAAGTGAAGGGAGCGTTTGGTCAAGGATAACCTGGGAATGGGCAGGTGGAGTAGAGAGTGCGTGCGGGTGGGTCTAGATGGGATTCGAAAACTGATGCTAGAGATCAGTTCAGGGCAGTCTATAGTTGAGTTGAGAATGTTATGAATGAGCTTAAGGTCAGTTTTGAGCATTAGTTTCGGGAGATCAGGTAAGGAGACTGTAGACAAAAAGGTATCAGTTGCCATATTGTGAAAATGGGGCACTCTGTATTTTACTATCTTGCAGAAAAAATTAGTAACACTCTTGAGAGTTAAAATATTAGATGGAGCCGAGATGGACCATATGGGGGAGCAATAATTGATGAGTGGAAGGACAATAGTTGAAAAGTATGAGCGTAACGCAAATGGATCTGTAATTTCTGTGTATAGAAGTATTTACGTATAGAAGGCCACACGTAGTGACTGGAGATGAATTTTAGTGTCGTGTTGATACCCAGGTAACTAAGGGCGTGCACCCGGTCGAAGATGCTCCGACGAAAAGGAGGTGTGATGTAAGGATGTGGAGTATGCGCAGAGGTATCACACCAGCGTGACACGTCCGTTCCTGGAATTGGTACCCCAGAGAGGTAGGAGCAAGTGCCGTTGCCCAGGAGTCCACGAAGTTCTGAGTCGGTGTCCTGTGAACTGGATAAAGCGATGGAGTTCAACGGCGGGGCTTGAGTGATGGAGTTGACCCGAGAGAGGCAATCAGCGACAACGTTCTCCAGACCAGAGATGTAAGGGGCTTGTGTTCCGTGAAGGTGGCGAAGTCACGGGCTTCTACCGTAGAATGGAAGTACTTGACGGCCTTGTAAATTGCGAGGAGTTCTCGGTCGTAAGCGCTCCACTTCAGTTGAGAAGGTGTAATTGTCTTTGAAAGGAAGGCGAGAGGTTGCATGTTGTCTCCCGCACGCTATTGTAAGGCAGCACCGACGAGTGTTTGGCTGGCGTCGACGAAGGTCAGGCATATTTCGGGATTCGGGTGAGCGAGAATGGCTGCACAGGCAATACCATTTTTGCATTCTTAAAAGCTGTCGAGAAGTTCAAGTGTCCTGGTGATTGGCATAGAACTCTTCACCTAAGGACCCTGGAAAAGCATTGTGAGAGGTGCCTGTGTTGCTGCAGCGTGGGGAACAAAAGGCCTTTAGAAATTGAGCGTTACGAAAAAACAGCAAAGTTGCCGGTTTGTTCCTGGTGGTGAAAAGTTGAGTACTGCTGCAACCTTGTCGGGCAAGGGAGAGTAACCGTCAGAAGATACCGAGTGTCCAAGACAAAAGACTTCTGGAGCGCCAAAGACGCACTTTGCCGGATGAATGACGATGCCGTACAGGGAGAGGGGTTCCCAAAGCCGTTGCCAGGTTTGAGCTTTGTTCCGTAGTCCAAAATGCATGAAGGGTAATTCGAAGAGGCCAAATGGAATTATAACGGCTGTCTTGGCGATGTCGTCCGGAGCAACAGAGATTTGAGTGAAAGCTTTTGCGCAGTCGACGACGCTGAGGACGGTACATCCGTGACGAGCTGCGGAGAAGTTCTTTAGGGTGCACAAGGGGTAGCGGTCCGGGATGCTTGCAGCGTTCATGAACCGGTAGTCGCCGCATGGACGCCATCCATTGTCGTTTTTATGGATCATGTGCCATAGTGAAGCGTACGGGCCGGGTATGAGCTGTTGGAACGACGAGCGGTGCCCTCGCAGAGTATAACGGCGAACTCTGTTTGCGCGGCGTGAAGGCAATTCGGGGCAAGTCGTCAAGCGCGGTGATAGATGGGAGGGCGGGGAGTAAGGCTATTGTGGAGCTGAATTTTATGGCGTAATTCTCGAGGAACACCTGGTGGCTTGGTTATGTCAGGGAACTCAGTGAGCAGGCGGTGCTAGGCGGATGTACCCATGATTGCTCATAAACTGCCCAAAGTTGAAGGAGCGTGATGTCCGATGACGCACAGGCCCGAGATTTTATCGATGAGCTGTGCAGTGTTGTGTTCAGTATTTATACTGAGAGCGACCATTCTTGAATATGCTATACAATTTCAGGAAAATGCCAGAACAATGTTTTAAACCAGTCGAAAAAGTGCAAGAATAAAGCTTAAACTAGTAGAAAACTCCGGGACCGAGAACCGAATCCAGGCCGCCCGCTTGACAGGCGAGTGCGCTAGCCCTGAGCCACCGCTCCACTCGGCCAGACAGGAAGCGAGAGCGCTACTTGTTTCGCTGGCGCACGGGCTGTGTAGAAGCGCATTAGTGAACGTAATTGCCACAAGTCGTAATGGATCACTTCATTTCCCATCGTATCCCATAGCGTTTTCCGTCACTAGGTAACCCGTAGTCATACTAACGTCAAACACGTAACTACGTCAATAGTGAAGGTAGAGAAGGTTTAAAAAAAGTAAAACATGAGTGGCATACGGTACAACCTACAGAGAATATAAACATAGCTGCGAAACAATGTATCCGTTGAATTCATTACGGAAGGGAAAATAGAAGTCTAAGTCCAGCGAGGAAGATAAACGGGAAGAAACTCAAAGTTAAACAAGAGGGTGTTGAAGTAAACTTTGCATAATAATGAATGATGAGCTGTAGTAAACCAATCCTAGGATCCAAAGACATGATGAGACTAATGTGTAAGTGAGTTTCAGTAGGGTTGTTTAAGGAATGGAGTAAGGGCGGAGAGAAACCGCGCATTTGCGCGATTAAAAAATATAGCGTGACCCGGTGTGTCAGTACACTGCATTTACGTCCTAGAGTTGGATCGCAGGCAACAGTATGCTGGCTCTCGAGGTAGTCCTTTCAGAAGGGATCCTAGCTTGAGCAGAATAGGAAAAGTGGGAAAAGGGTATTACTATGCTTTGGTTTCTCTTGTTGCATACTGTCGAAAATGTGGCGAAACTGACCGGTAGAGCGCCGTAACCGGTAGCAGGGAAAGCTGCACGTGGTGTGGGTACTGCGAAGGCTAGTAACCTTGCATACTCTATTACAACGTACTGCTAAACGTCAAAATGTTGCCTCGGACAGCCGAAGCCACGATGGGCAGCGGAAGCTGAATAAGGTTGGCCCATCAAAATATGGACTTAAACGAACTGGACTCTCTGTACTTGGAATGTGAGAGGAGTTTATGGAAAGGAGCATGATTTGCTGAATGAAATGAAAGTGAGACGAATGGATGTTTTGTGTGCATGTGAAACTAAGCGTAAGGAGCGGGATTCTGTAACATAAGATGGCGGTAGTCTGGCATTGTGGTCAGAAGTTGAAGATAATGTACACGGCAGTCAAGGTGTAGGATTCATTCTTAATAAGAGAGCTAATTTGCTAGTAAGGAAGTACGAGTTAGTATCCCCTAAATTGCTCTGGGTTCGCATGAAAGTAGGTATTACGAGAGTTGTGATTGTGGCGTGCTATGCACCAGGGGATAGAGATAGTGACAGTGTGAAATATGAGTTTTGGGAAAAACTGAGAGGTTTTGAATGAATGTGAACCTGGTGAGAGAATAATTTTACTAGGTGACATAAATGGGTGGGTGGTTGGTGTGAGGCGGGATACATTTGAGAGAGTGATTGGGCCATTTGGTGACCCCCGAGTGAATGATAATGGTGAAAACTTGGTGAATGTGTACTTGGAAAAAGGATTGTTTGTGTCGAATACATAGTTTAAACATAAGAGAATACATATGTATACTTCGCAAAGGGACGATTGTAAAAGCATGATTGATTTTATTGTGTATGATGAGAGATTGAGAGAGTTAGTGTGGGACACGCGAGTGATGAGGGGTGCTGAATGTATAACAGCTTAATATTTGGTACTCTCCAAAGTGAATCTGGGCCGAAAGAGGGTACCAAGGAAGAATGTTGCGCGTAAGCAGTTGAGAGTAAAAGTGGAAAGGTTGCTAGAGAGCGAGGTAAAAATGCAGTATGGTTGCATGCTTGAGGATGCTCTATCGTTGAAGAAGAGAGAATGGGACGAGCATATCAGAAACGAGAACGTAATTGATGCGTGGGAGTGTTTAAAAGGAGTGATTGTGGAATGTGTTGAAAGTGTATGTGGAAAAGGAGTGGTAGGAAGAACGAAAGGTGATGCTTGGTGGAATGAAGAAGTGAAAATTGCTGTCAGAGAAAAGAAAGAGGCGTACAAGGATATGATTGCTGCCAAATCTGAGGAAGAGCGTACTAAGGCATGTGAGATTTACAGAAAGAAAAAGAATGAATGCAAAATCGTTGTGAAAGAGAGCTAGGAAAGAATGCGTGCGGAAGAGGGTACAAAGATGCAGAGCGATTTTGAAGGCAATAAAAAGCTGTTTTGGAAATGGGTAAAAAGGGCTAAGATTGCCGAAGGCAGGGGAATGAATGCGGTAAGGAACAAAAGTGGAGAGATCGTGTGGGATGAGAGCAATATCAGGAACTACTGGAGGGAGGGTATTTTGAAGAATTATACAATAATGATACAGGCGCTGGGGATGAGCCTTACGAAGTAGAATGCGAGAATGTAATGATGGAAAAGGAGATCAGTGAGAATGGGGTCATAACGGCATTGAGAGTATTGAAAAATGGGAAGGCTGCAGGCGTAGATGGGATAACCAGTAAAATGTTGAAGTGTGGGTGTAATTTACTCATTTGTCGGATGTGTGAACTGTATTTTTTATGCTTTCAGGCTTCCGTTGCTCCAGTGGATTGGAAGAATGCAATCATCGTTCCATTGTATAAAGGGAAGGGAGGAACGTCGAATATAATAATTATCGGGCCATTATATTATTGAGCATTCCGGGAAAAGTGTGCAGCAAAATTTTTATCGAAAGAGTGAGAAATATTACTTCTGACAGAGTATGGGGTGTGCAAAATGGATTTATGCCTGGGAGAGAATGCAGTGACCATGCAGTGACCAACTTCTCGCGTTTTAGCAAGTGGTAGAAAAATGTATGGGCGTCCGAAAGAAAGTTAATGGTGGGTGAGTTAATTTAGAGAAGGCATATGACAGAGTAAATAGAAAGAAGTCGTGGAAGGTTTTGAGAGAATATGGAGTGAATGGGCAGTTATAGAATGTTATGATGGCGATGTATGATAATAGTTAGGCAAGTGTAAGAGTTAACGGGGTTCAGTGTGATTGTTTTGTAATAAATCGGGGTGTAAAGCAAGGATGCGTAATGTCTCCATGGCTGTTTTTATGGATAAATGTGTTAGATACGCATGAAGTGAAAACGACGGTATTTTGATTGAGAATGTAAACGTGCGAGATCTACTATATGCGGATGAAGCTGTTTTGAACTTAGACAATCAATAGAGATTACAGAAGCTCCTAGATAAGTTTTGTGAATCAACGGAGAGAATGGAATTGAAGGTAAATGCATGCAAGACTAAAGTAGTAGTTTTTGATAAGAATGGGGAGAATAACTGTATGATGAGGGCGAATGGTGAAGTAATTGAACAGGTGGATGATTTTTTGTACGTAGGTAAGATGTATGCGAAAGATGGAAGAAAAGATGAGATAAAAAGACGTGCGAATGCTGGAAGGAAAGTGATAGGTAGCATGTGGAGCATATCAAGGAATGAGTGCTTGTCTAAGGAAGCGATAATTGCCGTGTACAGAAGTGTACTTCTTCCCAAGTTGCTATATGGTAGTGAAACATGGGTATGTCAGGATAGACCTAGGAGTAGATTAAACGCCGTGGGTATGACTTATCTGAGGAGTATTTGCGGCAAAAGTAGGATGGATAGGGTCAGGAATGAGTGGGTCGTGAATGAATGTGGGTTAAATGCTCCAGTAATGGACGTGTATGAAAGGAGTGTGCTTTGTTGGTTTGGCCATGTTGAGAGAATGGATGAGAGTCGAATAACGAAACAGATATATGAGAGTAGAATGAATGTTGTGAGAGGTAGAGGTAGGGCGAGAAAGTTGTGGTTGAATGTGGTTGAGGAATTTCTTAGGAGGTGGAATATTAGGAGTCTTAAAAACAGGAGGGCGTGCATTAAATAGTGTATGGGGGTAAATGAGGCAAGAGAGGTTTGCATAGATAGGACAGTAAGGAAGAAATTATTGAAGCAGAGTTAGGTGTACAATTATGTATTAATGAGTGAAACATTTTCTTTGTGCCTACCCCGGAAGGGAACGGCGTAATGAGCGTGTATGTATGTAAAAAATATAGCCGTTGGTTAGTTATTTGGTGAGGTGACTGATAACTATAGTCATTTTAGTTCCTTGGATAGGTGGGTGGAAGAATGAGGAATTGGCAAGAACGGCGGACAGACACCTACGATAGGCTTCAGCTTGCCTTTAAGGAAAGCCTCCGAGGTATCCACAAGTTAATGTCCTATCCGACGTACGGAGTGTTACTTCTTGAATTGAACTTCTCCAGCCACCCTGTTCAAGGATCAGGATGCAAGAAGTAGTCTTCGGGACCAGTTAGATGCTCAATTTATCACTCATATCCCTCAAACATGCCAAAATGATAAGATTTCAGTAAGGAAAAACAATTGACATACACAGGTTATCAAATTCGTAGCTATTCTGAAATGAAACACATTCTGAATCTTAAGAACATGCGAAATTATGCCAGAGTCAATATATACATAATAATACGTATGCTATCGGGATTATTTTGATATATCAACAGCTGATGACAAGCAGTATTTCGTGTTCAATTGCTATGGTCTGATGAAGGAAGAATAGAAAGTTAGGATGAATAAGAACAAGATAAAGACAGCGAAGCTCGTAGCCACGGAGTAATATACAGGAGGGCGATTGGAACTGGGAAAAAAGAGCAGAATTGGACCCGGATAGTAAGCAAGGTATTTTCGCGGAAATAGGTGTTCAACTTAACGCTAGAGGCGCTGCAAACAGCGGGACTTCCACCATCCGAGCATTTTCCAGTTCTTTTACAAGATTAGCGCGGTGGGGAGTGGTTGTGAACGTGCAATTGTGGTGAATTAGACTATGAAGAGTTTGAGTCTGCATAATTTTAAGCATTAAAATGAGCAGTACATGTTTTTTCAGGAATGCAGCAGCGGTTACCCGACTAATATTAAATTCAACCGGGAAAACGGATTGAGGAGTCTAAGCCTATTCAAGGTACCCAAGGTAAGCTTCTTCGCACAGCCATGAGGGAACCAATATCTTATTTTTCGAATCAAATTAAGTATGTTAACTGAGGAATATATTCGTTTTAAGTGTAAACGCGTTGAATTGTTTGCCAGGAGTGAGAAACTTATGACAGACTTATTAACGATGAATGAAAAACGTGGTGTTCGTCTGACTAGATGGAATTATTCTCGCACTTCTCTCCTTTTCTATGGAATAACTTCCATCATTAAGAAGTAGATCATCCGCTTAGGATTTCTCCGAACCAGGAAATTTCATCATCCTCTAAACAGTGAAATTTTAGCTCTATGGGACGCAACGGGCGCAGGTGAGGATGAGTGACGGTGAGTCAGGGTGGGGCAATTATAGGTCGCGGGATGAGGCTAGGGTGCTTGTTTTCGCCAATGCTACTCAAAATCAATGCTGAGGAAATGATAGAACAGGCATGTGAAGAACTTGAGGCTGGAATCAAAGTAGATGGGCATCTGATAAAGTCGGTTAGATTCGTGGACGATCAGACGTTGGTCAATGGATCTTTGAAGGGACTGTAAGGTTTGGTAGATGCTCTAGAAATGCAGTGCAGGATATTCGGAATGAAGATAAACCATAAGGAAACAAAAGTTAAGAGATTCTCTTGGACAAAGAAAGTGAGGCTAGTGATTAAAGTTGAGGGACACAAATTCGAGCAAGTAGAGCATTTTAATTACTTAGGTAGTACGCTAGAAGAAAACGGGTATAGTAGCACAGATATACGTAAGAGAATAGAGCTAACTAAGGAGGCGTTTAGTAATAGAAGGGAGCTGATGACGGGGGCATTGGGTAAGGATGTGAAGAAGAGGCTGGTGAAGAGCTTGATGCGGAGTGTAGCGTTGTATGGGGCATAGACGTGGACCCAGAGGATGGAGGAAGAGAATAGGCTGCAGGCGTTTGAGATGTGGGTGTAGAGAAGGATGGAGTAGGTGAGGTGGACGGAAAGGAAGACTAACGAGGAAGTGCTTGACCCGAGATAGGCAGGGTAGATGGCTGAAGGATGTAATAGGGTGATGGGTTGCTGAAGAGTGAGATAGATGGAAGGATTTTGGGCAAGCGGGGAAGAGGAAGAAATAGAGTAGGTTTCATGGACGGGATGAAGAAGGATAGATCGTATGCTGAGGCAAAAGAGGATATATTAGTGAGAGATAGGCCCCTGAAAGTGTATAAAACAGGGAGGAGATTCTCTGATATTCAAAAAACCTACCTTAACCGGTAAAATACTTATAAAGAGTAACTTTCTATGATACACTTTATCAATTGCTTTTTTAAGGTATGCTGGTAATGATGCTCTGATTTTCCAGCAGATTAAGTATTGGGCTGCCGGCGTATCGATAGTGGCTTCCGCTATAGCCCTGAAGACGATGGAGGTGGTGGCTACCGAATCGCCCTGACCCGCTGGAACGCCTGAGGAGACTTCATCATCTTAGGACCGCTTGCAATTGTAATGTTTACCACAGAATTGGGATTGGCATTTCTATCCCGAGCCTCACTTCGCTTCCATTTCCAAGCATGGGGCCAACAGATGACCTCTTCTGTGTTCTCTCCTATGAGTAGTCATATTCCCTTTGTTTTGAAGGAATATGACTGGTTGGCACAAAAAGAGAGGCGGACTCTCGCAGGGGAAGTGGAGACAAAAACGCCTGTTGAAAATATTGGGAAGTTTGCAATCATTGCATTTAACAAATAATGTGGTACGAAGTCTCTCGAACGGGTGTATATACACCAGGGTTGAAATTCGCCATGAAAAAATCATTTGACTTGTCGGGGATTCGAACCCGGATCTCCCAATGGCCGGTCAGGTGTGTTAGCCAGTTACACCACCAAACAACCATCTTCCTTCAGGGCGAATTTCGAGGGGGGCTTATGCGAACTAGATGTTCAGATCTCAAGTCTACAATGTAGTACATGAGACGAAGTCGTGCTTACAAAGCCACTGTATCGGAGCATAAACCCAACTTTGGGTTTATCCCGTTGGGTTTATCCTACGCGACAGTGGCTTTGTAAGCACGACTTCGTCTCGTGTGCTATAACGTAGACTAGAGACCTGGACATCTAGTTCGCATATCCACACCCCCTCGAAATTCGCCTTAAAGGAAGATGGCTTGGTGGTGTTACTGGGTAACACACCTGACCGGCAATTGGGAGATCCGTGTTCGAATCCCCGTCAAGTAAAATGATTTTTTTCATGGCGAATTTCAACCCTGGTGAATGAATATTGGGAAGTTCAGCAGGTCGGGTAGAACATTTTGTAATTGCATATGGATGGGAATTGACGGTGATTGTTGGGTGTATGTGGGGGTGGGGAGGATGGATGGAGTTTGAGAGGGAGGGATGCGAAGGGTATAGAGGGGAGTGAGAGAGAGACCTTGAGAAATTGAAATTGAAAATTAGTTTCATTGCTCTACTGTCGGCGCAGAAATTATGTGCACTCGAGTTTGGGTACAAATAAAAAGTTAACGAAAAGACTTACAGAGAAACTAATGACACCATCATTTTTCTCATTTATTTCTACGTTATGTAATAGTAAATTTTAAATTTTTTGATGAATTTTTATATTTTTTACTACAGTTATAACGTAAAAAGTACCGGTTATTTTCGGCGCGCGGGAAAAGCTCCGACTTTGATACTTTGTAACTCAAACACAAGATCTTCAATGTCAACTATATTTATGTAAATGGAGGATAGATATGTTTTCTATAGATTGTGCGAGTTGAAGCTATGTATGTTTCATAGAAATAAGGTTATCATTAATTTTTTAAAGTTATTGCATTTCAAAACTGGGGCATCGTAAGCTTTCGTTCTTGGTCTCGTTGCAATTCGCATGCCTTGAACGTTTCCAATATGTTATTGTCCAAAACATCGATAAGCGCGTTTAATTTAAATCGAGTGATATTTATAATGGACGAAGTGAGAGGTCCCATTAGGCGAAACGCCTAGCCGAATCGGTGCTGTGTTGCCGCGTATACCCGCTAGTAGGACCGTTCGTCCCCAAGAACAAAATCACATTACATCAAATAAAAATCAGTTAATAACACTATACAGTAGTGTGGTGTGAGCGAAGATACAAAAAGATCAGAGATAACAAGGGAGAGAAAAAAAACAGCAGAAATATTACAGGTTTTACCATAAGTTGAATAACATTCAAAATAATTATGTAACGTATAAATTATAAGAAAAATTGAGATGCAACTACAACAATTATAGCAATAGAAAAGTAACGAGAAAAACAAACAATACCATTGTGCACTCGACAAATGACTCATAATGAGTCGGTAAGTCCAAAGTAGTGAACAATACAACTTTGGTTTAAAGCAACCAATGGTGGAAACGATTTTTAGCTCCTCAGTGATTCAATTCCAAAGTTTCGACCCTACCACTTGGAAGGAATTATGGAAGCAGGTGGTCCGATGGGCGGGGTAATAAATGAAATTGACATCTATTCTGGTTGTTATGTGGGTTGTTTTAGGCATAGTTTTGAAGGCACTAAAAATATATTCAGGATGATTTTAATTGAGAGAAGAAAAGAGATAGAGAGAGAGAGAAGAAGGCGGAGAAGGGTGAGGGTTAGCATCTCATTACACATTTCTAAAGCAATAGTAATTTCTTCAAAGATTGGCTTCTGTCATTTTTATTTTATGTCCCTTCATTGGTCGACTGTATGTTACTTTTACGTTCTTTCTGGCTCTCGGCACTTTGGCTCAGTAGGTTTAACCTGAAGACATCTTCCAAGCGGTGCGACGGTTGCTGGAGATTTTGTGTCCTGCCTGTCAAAACTGCAACAGCAGAATAGTCTTTTTCAACTCTCATATATTTGAAGAATTATTTAAGCACCTGCTGTGCGCAGAACAGACTTAATGGTCTTACTCTCCTGTACATTCACTCTGACAATTCCTGTACACCTGACATGGTCCTCGATATTATTGCCATGTTTTTCATGTATCGCAGTTTTTCTTATGTAAGAGAGCAATGCATTGCAACAAAATACCCCTGCTAAAAATTCCTTAAAAGCTGTTCTGTAGAACGTAAGGAATTCTACAGAAATTGACTGTTTTTCTTCTGAACTATTTCTTTTTCTAAGGATCTGTACGGAACATGAGAGCCTGACTCTACAGAACATGTGTTCTGCAGAGTCATTTTCTGCAGAGCAAAATAACTTCTTACAAGCTGTTCTGTAGAACTTAAGCAACTCTACGGAAATATGTGAGGTTTCCGTTGACCCAGTTCCTTTTCTAAGGACCTATATGGAGAGTCGAAGGGAATTCCACAGAACGTCCTAAGGAATTCTGCAGAACGTCGTTTGAAATTCCGTAAAATGGCGTTTCAATACTTTAAGGAATATCTACAGAACTTTTAAAGAAATTCTGTTGAGGCATTATAAGGAAACTAAACAGAATTTTTTTTTAGGGACAATACGCAGCTTATATTTATGACTAACCACACCTTTTGGTATCTCGTTATTCGACACCGCTTCCTTTTCTTTCATGTTTCTATTCGTTGGAAAGCTCTTACCATTCATCTTCTCAATGAAATCAGGCGAATACAACGTACCCCTGGTTGGTAACCTGGCAACCATCAACATGTTTAATCTTCGGAAACCCCCTCCCCATCCCGAAATCTAAGTCCGGCTACGCATCTGATCGGAGCAAGGATGTCCCTGGAAATGCATGAATGAACACAGCACACGCGCACCAGTTGGGGAGAAATGAAAGAGCGACATGAATGAGCGAATGAATGCATGCACGCATGAATGAGCCGATGAATGAAGAGGGGAGGCCGACAAAGGAAGGAATGAGGTCGAGTGGATGCGAGGGCGGGCGGGGAACGAGAGGGGAAGGGAGAGAGATGCGCGCTCTGCCGGCGCGGCGGGAAAACGTCTGTCTGCCCCCGAGTGAGATTGGGCGCACGTAATTCAATTCAATTCAAATTTGTTTATTTCCGATCAGATATACAGAAAGAAGAAAATCAATAACAAAAAGATATAACAAGACTAGCGGACCCGACAGACGTTGTCCTGCCAAAATGTTGGCTTGCCTGCCATTAGAGGGTTCAGCAAACGTTTTTTCTATATTCGAATTTTCGATAAATTATATACTTAGTGACATTTGACATTCAGTTTGACATTTCAATCTTTTCGTTTCGTCAAAACAACGCCAATCTACGACGCAAGTGCGACGACTTGCACATATATTGATGCGTACACATTGTCAGCAACTCTACGGAAATACCTATGTGAGGTTTTCGTTGACCAAGTTCCTTTTCTAAGGACCTATATGGAGAGTCGTAGGGAATTCAACAGAACGTCCTAAGGAATTCTGCAGAACGTCCTAAGGAATTCTGCAGAACGTCCTAAGGTATTTTGTAGAACATCCCAAGGTATTCTGTAGAACATCCCAAGGTATTCTGCAGAACGTTGCAGGGATTTCCATAAAATGGCGTTTCAATACTTTAAGGAATATCTACAGAACTTTATAGTACAGAAGAAGTATTTATAAGGAAACTGTGCAGAATTTTTGAGCAGGGTGCGAAAGTTGTATAGTAACCACCATATAGGTATTGGAGTTCTTTCTTCCCGCGCCCTATTAATGATGACAGATAGCATCTTATTGAGACTTTTTTCCTGAAACACATCCCTCCAACCATCGTTTTCTTTTAGCCCACTTTCCTTCACTCACATCCGTAGTTTAGGTGTCCGTTGCCCTGTTTGGGCATAAACCTTCATCCCCTTTAAAAAATGCAAGAGTGTCATTTCGCTCCTAAGGAATAATAAAATGCCATATCCATCAGAACGGGGAGAATAAATGTAAATGTATTAGGGATTATCTATTTGTCACACCAAAAGTCAAGCCTATTGTGAGGAAAAAATGTGCGACACTTGGGGCACCACATTAAAGGGACGAAGGGCTTATCAGAGGAATAGTAGGCAGGTCTTCGAATGAATAAGTAAAGGAGAGATGTTATTTTGCTCAAGCTTGGTCACATCTCGAGTGTGCTGTGAGACTTTGGGACTAGGTATAAAAAGATTTAATTCTCGAAAGAAATAAAATGCAAAGAAAAGCCGCACGCTTTATTAAAAACCATCCCGAGCGAACTTAGAGTAACACAGTGTTTGACAAAACTGACGGGAGAGCAGGTTCGGAGCCTATAGAGACTGTACACACGGTAGGTTTGAATTCCTAGAAAAATGCAGATCATGCAAGTTTCAGTATAGAAAGGATTACATTATCAAAACCTCGCAATATATCCTCAAAGCTGAAAGAGATGACAAATGAGAGGGATACACAATCGAACTTAAGAGAATAACGATTCATCGTCCTACTCTCTATAGGTGTAAACAACTGATCGAGACCCTAATCCCCTTTAACCATTACGGACTGAATTTGTTCAATCATAAATTATAAAAATTTCCATTCAGAATGGAACTAGGACACATGCAGAAGGCTAATGTCCAATAATTGTAATGAAACTACTTTTGTTTTTAATAGGAAACTAAGAAAAAATCACTTCCAAATCTTCCCTTCCATTTTTTGCTATTCACGCAGAGTCGCGTCGCCCGAGTTGAAATATTTTCAACTTTCGACGCGTGGAACGCGTAAAATCTCAAACATGGCTGACCAGCGAAATGTAGGTTCCATGGATGAAATGATCAACTCCAAAATTCGAGAGAAGTACGCATACCTGTGCAATTATAAGGACTATCGATACAAGAATAGAAACCTAAGGGAGAATAGCGTGAAGGGAGATAGGAGTATCCATTGGAGTGGAAGGTAAGAGCAACTTTAATTTCCGATGATTCTCAAAGCTTACATGTGTTGATGCATTAGTGGTAATATCATTGGGTTTCACAGCACAAAATGTGTCGGCTCAGTGGAGAGTACTCCGTAATAAGTATATGAGGGACAGAAAGAAGCCCAGAAGTGGCTCAGGTTAAGCTCCTACGCTTAGGTTCGCCTACGCCTAGGTTCGCTTGCATGCGAACGGTTCACGCGAAGAAATGACGCGTCCATGACAACGTAGCTCAATGCACCCAAGGTGTAGTCATCGGATGCAGCCGCAACGGCCGAATGGTGGTCGAATTGTTTTTGGATGATTGGTGAAGGTTTGCTCGAATGGGGAGGGCGGTGTGTGGGTGGAGGCCGTGGGATGGCGGAGGCGGAAGTGCGGAGGCCGTGGGACGGCGGAGGAGGAGGAGGAGCGGGGGCCGGAGCAAAGAGGAAGGAAGGCAAGGCCGGGGAGGGCCTTTTATTGATTGGTCCTTATATGTGGGTCACATCCTACTCTTCCCCTACTTCCCCCACCCCCCTCTCCCCATTCCTCTCCTTCCTTATGCTCCCCCCCACCCACACCCCCTCCCCCTTTGCCAATCTCCTGCCCCCACCGCCCGCACGCACCCATACGAGGAAAAAAACAAATCGCACGCACTCGCTGAAAAACCGCATTCCACCTTTCTTTATGAGCCGTCATGAAATGGACGATTGGCCGCAGCCAATGGACTCATCATCGGTCATAATCCCTCCTTACGCTCAACTGTCAAACAAATTTGATCGCAGCAATGCTCTACGGTCCGTTTTCTTCTCATCGTCATAATTACGAGGGCAGTATTTTTCGACCTCCGATAGGTTATACATAAATTACAAGTGAATATTAAAAAATTATTATTAAATACCAATTTGTCGGAACAATCCCAAAACTGAAAATTTTAGTTCAAAGCATCAAACATTAGCCGGGGAAAACATAAGGATGAGCTTCAAGCTTTTCTGTACAATATATGCTATACTTTCCATCACTATTATCTTTATGAGGACGAAGTGCACCTGAAACGGGTGAAACTTCAACTTCTTAACAACTACACCCTGATGCTAAGGAGGAGCTACAATCAAAGATGAAGACTTCTAATGAGAAATTAGAGAGCCAAGTTCATAGGTGACTCCCATGAGATATTAAGGCCAAGACACTAGACTAGACTGGAACATAAAACCGGTATGATAATACTAGGCAGAGGTCCATTGTGCACAGAATTTCAAGCAGTCTTCGTGGGACTGTATTTTGTAAACGAGAACTACAATATTAACTAACATTATCAACTCCACCACTCAATGTGTGACTGCGAAAGAATGTAAGTGTACAACCAAAACAAGCAATGATCACCACTCTTTATAATACGAGTAGTTCATTTTAAAATATTCAACCACAGTTAGCCTCACTTTGGAGCACAATCGCGACATACAACCGCGAATAATACTGATTAGGATGTCTTCATCTCCTGGGTAAGCTGCGGATATTGTACAAAAAGGACCAACACATTTCATGTATGAACATCGCGTCACTCTTACATCAATCCATCAGACCTGAAAATGATAAAGAGCAGTGAATAGTCAGTAAGTGATTTGAAGAAGAAATTTCCATACGTCAGGTAGGTCGTATGAATATTTTTCGACACTGGTCGGCCGATTCTGAGAGTTATTGACAGTAGCCCTCCATCCTTCCCTATCTAATGCTGGTTTCCTTGCTTCAAGGTAGCTCTTCTTATGTGCTTTCTTCTTCATTAAGTCAGTTTATTTAATCCTGGGTCTTCCTCTTCGGACTTCACTCTATTTCCCCTTGAGTTATATTCTATACAAACACATTGTGCTTTTGGGTATTCCCAATCCCTCTGGTTCTTCTTTTAAATAATATATATGATGATGATATGAAATAGTATCCTGGCACAGAATTTCAATGGTTTCAATTTAAACACTGCAATAAGTTACCCTTTGTACTTCTCATTGAGAATTCTCATGCCGTTACCCTTGACTTGAGTAAAAAAAAGAGTTATCAAAACAGGATAGGACACATCTTTGAATATGCAAATGGAATAACTTTGCATCCTCTTGTGCACAAATTGAATACATTTCATCGTGCCTGTATTGCACGCTATAAATTATTAAGATCACCCTTGGGTAAAAGGTGCTTAAAATTAGTTACAAGTATTCCTTTTGGGCGATTCGATACGTGGGACTGTATTGTGTACCACAGTGGAAGGTAGTCGGGCTGTCTCTATAAGATATTCGCCGAGTCCTCGTGTCCCTGGCTCCAGGCGAACACAAACACCCAGAGGACAATTCTTCTCACTAGTCACTGCACGATTCAATTGCACCTTTTAAATAACTTGCTCCTTCTCTCTACCTCGTTTGGCTGTCTGGGAGAGAGCTCCTTTTTTCGTCTGCTTCCTTTTTACGCACGATAGAGAGCCTTACACGTCCGTCTACTTCATCCGCATTTAATTTATTATGCCCCGAACTCGAGTTTATATCACTGGCTGCGGCTCGAGTCACCTTATACATCTACATCTACATCTACGTAATACCCTGCGAAACACCACGAGGGTGTGTGGCAGGGGGTGAAGATCACCAAACATGCACTATTGCCATGTTAGTAGGATATATAATGTAGACATGCTAGAAAATAGGGTCATATTTTATTAGTTACTACAGTAGATTATTAGTTATTGCAAGTAATTGCAGTAGTTATTACAATAGAATATTAGTTACTACGGTATAGTACAGGTTAAAATCTACATAATAAGGAAGGGATTATTGGTAGTTATTACATGCATCATGCACTACAGACTATTCTAACTATGTTTCACCTACCTATCCCTTTTGCTACGTTGCCTATTGTTCTCTCTTATGGTACGCGGGAAAAATGACATTTTAAATCTATCGGTACGACAATCTATCTCTCTAATTTTGTTAATATGGTCAAACCTAGCATAATACGCAGGGGTTCTTAATATATATCTAACGTCATCTGTGAACAAATCGGTTTCGAATTTACTTAAAAGGTTTAACCTAAATTTTAACCTGCGTTCTGATAGTAATTCCCATCCTAGTTCTTCTATTAAACTCGTAACACTAATACAATTATCATAACGACATTTAACAAACCTAGCAGATCTCCTTTGCACGCGCTCTAATTCTTTTATCATACCTTCCTCGTAGGGATCCCATATACTAGCGGCATATTCTAAATGAGGCCTGACAAGTGTAAAATAGCTTCTTTCTCGGACTCTCTCATCGCATTTGCCTAGAACCCTTTTTACGAATCCTAATCTACGGTTTGCTACACTAGTTATTTCCCTGATGTGTTTTCCCCATGACATGTCTTCACTGATGGTGACGCCTAAGTATTTAATTGATTCTACGTTACATATTTTGTTTTCTTTGATGCTATAATTATTCCGGGGAAGGCCATTCTTTTTCCAAAAATTCATAATCACGCATTTCTTCAAATTTAATTCTAGCTGCCATCTATCACACCAATCATCAATCGCATCTAAATCCTTAGCTAAACACTGTCTGTCCTCTTCATTTCTAATTTCCTTATACTGCTGACCCACAACTTCACTACAACTGTCCGGCGTTCCACGATGTAATACGATCTACCCCAATAGTGTTGATGAAATTTTCCCGGGTAGATGTCATTGCTTCTCACCCGAGTGGATTTCCTTAATGTCATCCACCGGTGGAGCCTACGGACTCTTTCCAAGTACAATTAATGAAGCTACCATTATTGGATATTTGGGGAGGCGACCGACGGCTAAGGTCATTTGCGCCATAGGGGATAGGTAAGGGAGGAAGGGTGGATAGAAACCCAGCGTCGGCATTAGCCTTCTCTTAACGAAAGGCGCCAAGGGGACCACGGTTTAACGTCTCATCCGACAGACGGAGTACTCCACTTGAAGTGACCTCCACAATACACTCAAGTAGGGATCGGGTTCCTCTGAAAAACATCCGCCTCTGCAGGGATTTGAACCCTGGCCGCCCGTGTGGTAGGCGAGTACTCTATCCACCACACCAACCCGATCCCCTAATTATGTTGGAATGAAGCAGTAGGAAAAACATGTAAGCACTTGGCAGCAGCTGATATTACACCAACATGCTTTGCTCTATAGGCATCCTACAAATGCTAGAGAAACGATTTGTATTAATTTACTAGACTACTGCATAATGAAAAGAGATAAAGAGTAGAATTACAAAGTTGCCCGACGTTCTGTTAGGACATTGAAAGCAGATTGCAGGGGAAGAAGATTGCCTAAGGGAGTGAATCAACTCACTAGCTGAACGACCTCTTGACAATCCCAGCTAGATGTCTCTGTGGTGGCGTATGGTATGCTGCCAATATTCGTGGTTGAAATCATGTGCGATGCATTCCTGAAGAAGCGAGCTGGAACGCTCGCGAATCTGTTGTCAACTAATATGACACCACGCGGAAGCCATCTCGAAAGCCATCAGGATTCATTGTCTCAACTTCCTCCCCTCCCCCATCCACTTAGTCTTCCCCATCTTCAACCATATATATATATATATATACCCGACCACCTGTGAAATTTGTTACCTGATGATGGCACGAAGTTGCTGGAACCCGGGTCGTATTTAAAATAAATATTGCGTGGATTGAAACAAAGTTGTTTTTATCATGGATGTTACTCACTTTCACAAAGTTAAGCCGGAGACGATAACTTATGTTATACAGCCAGGTCCAATCTCATCATCGCTTGCAGTCTTCAAACCCGAAGATTGGTTTACTGACGCCCTGCTCTCCAATTCCTCTCAGCGAGAGGTTTTATTCCCACTGAAGTCTTCACTTCGACGTCCTTCAGAATTTGGCTGACTTCATGATCTTGCATCGGCGATTTCACCCATTGACACCCCCTTTCATTACTAATTTATTGAGGCTGTAGTGAAGAAGAATGAATCCAACAGCTTAATCTCTTCTCTGAGTTATGATTGTGCGTATCCCGCAATTCGTGGGACTATTGGTGTTTGATTGACCTTCATTTGTCTTCGATAAAACCACATTTCTAATGATTTTAGCCTTTCCTCTTTTTCTTCAGTTATCGTCCGAACTTCCCACCGGTACAATACTCCGCATACAAGTTTTTATGAGAACTTTTAGGCTTGTTCTGCTGGCTGTTGTCCATCTCTTCCACCAGGAAGTCTCCTTCTCTCTTGGCTTTTTCTCATTCTACATTCAAATCCCAATGATCGAGATCGGAATTACATGTGCGGTTGTGCCCCGCTAAGGACGTGCAAAAATATATGAAATTCACAGCGGAAAAATCATTACGACCAAGAATCCTCGAATTCTTGCCAGCTTGCTTTATCCACGTAAAGTCCACTTTTCACTCCTCGAAATATATTGAGCAAGGAACGTTGAGCACGTGGTCATGAACGCTTACGGTCATTCTACAACTTTTGTGAAGGCCATTCGACATTAGTTGTTCAACAGTTTATGAATGGGCTTTAAAGGACTTTCAAACCGTTAAACAAATCTGGAAAGTAATTTGACGTCGATGGTCAAATAAATGAGTGACTAACAGAAAGCATCTCAGGAGTTGGAGTCCATACTCGCTTGGTATGCAAGGCATTCGACTAAGTTCAGTCTAGCATGATCTGTCTTTATCTCTACAAGGAAATTATTACCTTCAACTTCACTTCAGCGAAGATAACTCTTTTAAAATCTCCTCTTTTGGTGAATTCCTCCCTATTATAGTCCTTTGAATTCCATCTTAGGCTCTAATCCTTTATTCATTGTGAACCGATTATTCAAACCATTATTCTATGAAGTAAACAGCCTTATGTTTAATAGTGTCTGTAGCGTTGTGGTCTGTGGCGCCATGCACTTGTCGATTTTTAAATGCAGCGTCATTTCATTTGACTCAAATAATTGTTGTATTAATTCACACTAAAATGGGTATAGTTCTCGCAGTTTCTGTGCACTGGAGAGTTCCTCCAAGCTTAGCTGCCCATGGTAGATGAACAGCGATTGGCTGCCGGCGTCCAATCCCGGAAACCGGTTCTTAGCTCAGTGCGCGCCGCATACGAATACTGTAAGTGGCGACCCAAAAGAATCAGCGAAAACGAACGCTATGCCTCGCCGACGCGAGGGTATTTAGAATAGAAATACTCTGGACGAGAAATTACTATAGATATCGAGTCAAAACTTGCAGTGATTGCAAAAGTCATCGCAGTGAGGTGAGGAGGTAATCCCCATCGGCGCAGGTCACCGTGGTTACACGATAAATAAACCAAACTTAAATCCTCTTCACCAACATTAAGAAAAATACAAATACGAAAATTGCGACTAATTATCATAACAACCAATATTTTTATCGCTGGGAAAGATATCATAATTTATTGAACTATATTTAATTCAGTAAAGTAGGCCTGTTACCTGCTGCATGATAATTTAGAGTGAGCTAAGACTAGACTCTTTTGGATCGCCACTGACGGTATTCGTACGCGGCGCGCACTCAGCTAAGAACCGGTTCACGGGATTGGACGCCGGCAATCAATCACTGCTAGGCTTGGAGAAACTGTCCAGTGCACAGAAACTCTGCGAGCACTATAGTGGCCCCCGAACTTGCCTTTATTTCTAATACGTTACCATTCCTTCGATAATGGGACATATTTTTCCTCCCCTGCTGGCTTATTTTTTCTCTCAAACAGTTGTACGAGTCGTTGGACTTGGGATAGTTTTACTTAATTTTGCGCCAAAATTTTGACATTCCAAGGAGTACCGTATTTCATAAGCCCATTTAAAAGTTATCTGATAAATCCTTTGTAAATTCATTATACGTTAGTTTTAAATCCAAATTTACTCCACCACTCTTAAGTCCACCGAATACGTGATTTCATTATCTCTTACATTTCCGGGTCCACACTATGTGCTAAAATTGCCAAGGCATTCTGACCTACTTAACGTTTGATGACTCCCATTCATTCGACCAAATGGCGCCAAACATTCTCCTGATGTGCGTTACCCAGAGAAAGGTCAAAGGTCCGAGCGACGCCCAAATGACTCCATTTGAGCCGAGTTATCAATTATTACTCTGTCATGTTGAGGATTTACTTTTTGAATTTATAAACATGACGGTTCATTTTAATCAAGAAATTTATAAGATATTGCCATCAATTTTAACATAAATAATCCAAATCCGAAACATCAACGTCAATATAATTTACAAAAGATAATTACCTTAGAATTCCTATATAAGGGTACAGAATCATTAACAATGCATATTGAGGTAAAACCTGCCATGGTCATGACATTTTGGATAATAATAATAATAAAATTTAACGAACATCATCCTTATATGCATTGTCTTAAGCCTAATGACTTCAGATAATGCATTCGACTTTAGACATTGCATATCAGGATGACGTTCGTTAAATTTTTTTTTCACTTCATTCCACCAAGAATCACCTTTCGTTCTTCCTACCACTCCTTTTCCACATACACTTTCAACACATTCCACAATCACTCCTTTTAAACACTCGCACGCATCATTTACGTTCTCGTTTCTGATATGCTCGTCCCATTCTCTCTTCTTCAACGATAGACCATCCTCAAGCATGCAACCATATCGCATTTTTACCTCGCTCTCTAGCAACCACTCCACTTTTACTCTCAACTCCCTACGCGCAACATTCTTCCTTGGTACCCAAATTCGGCCCAGATTCACTTTGGAGAGCACCAAATAGTGGTCTGTTCCATATTCAGCACCCCTCATCACTCTCGTGTCCCACTCTAACTCCCTTAATCTCTCAACGTAAACTACGAAATCAATCATGATTTTACAATCGCTCCTTTGCCAAGTCTACATGTATATTCTCTTATGTTTAAACCATGTATTCGACACTAGCAATCCTTTTTCCAAGCACACAATCACCAAGTTTTAACCATTATCATTCAATCGAGGGTCACCAAATGGCCCAACCACTCTCTCAGATGCATCCCGCCTCACACCAACCCACCCATTCATGTCACCTAGTACGATTATTCTCTCACCAGAGTCACATTCAATCAAAATCTCTCTCAGTTTTCCCAAAACTCATTTTTCACACTGTCACTCTCTCCATCCCCTCGTGCTTAGCACGCCACAATCACAACTCTCGTAATACCTACTTTCATCCGAACCCATAGCAATCTAGGGGATATTAACTGGTACTTCCTTACTAGCAACTTAGCTCTCTCATTAGGCATGAGTCGTACACCTTGACTGCCGTGTACATTACCGTCAACTCCTGACCACAGTGCCAGACCATCGCCATCTACAGTAACAACATCCCGCCCCTTGCTTTAAGTTTCACATATATACAAAACATCCATTCGTCTCACTTTCATTTCATTAAACAACTCATGCTCCTTTCCATAAAACTACTCCTCTCACATTTTAAGTACTGATAGTACAGGTCGCATTGCTACGTCCGTAGCTTGATGGACCAACCTTATTCAGCTTCCGCCACCTATCGTGGCTTTGGCCATCCGAGGCTACTTTGTTACTGTTTTGAGTAAGGATTAATAGAGTATGCAAGGTTACCAGCCTTTGCTGTGCCCGCACCACGTGCAGCTTTCCCTGCTAACGGTTACGGCGCTCTACCCGTCAGTTTTGGCACATTTTCGCTTGCATGCCACAGAGAAACCAAAACATAGTAATTCCCTAGGCCCGCTATCACTATTCTACTCAATCTAGGATCTCTTCTGAAAGGACTACCTTGAGGGCCAGCATACCACTCCCGCGGCCCACCACTAGGAGGTATATGCGATGTACTGACTCACCGGGTCGCGACATTTTTAGATTGAAAAAAAAAGCTTCGATAAAGTTCAGCATTCATCATTACTTGTGAAGCTAAAAGCCTATGGAATACATCACGATATAGTATGCTGGATAAAAGATTTCTAAAATAACCGCGAACAGAGGGTCGTTCTAGATGGCGTGCATCTTTTGTGCATTAATGAATCACCACCGTCAGTTAGGAGGACCTTTCCGCGGACGACGCAGTATTGTACAGGGATATTAACTCAGAGTCTGATAGAATTGCGTTGAAGAAAGACTGAGAAGCTATAAGCGGATGGTGCGATACTTGGCAGTAAGAATTAAATTTTAATAAGTGCGTTTTTATGAATTTTTGGAGAAAGAGTAGCTTAGCCAGCAAGACGTACACTATTAATCATGGCGAACTAATAAATGTTGAGTCAGTTCATCTACATCTACTAAAGACCGTGAAAGCCACCGCTAGTGTGTGTGGCACGGGGTGATTCCACACCAGACATGCAGAATTCATCCCAGTTCAAATCAGAACCGCGCTCGTTCCCCCGAGTGCCAGGCGGAGGCCAAAAGCAGTCAGGACAACGGTACGCAGTCAGACCAGAAACCAGGAGAGTGATATGTAGAAGAAGTTCTTCTGAAGAACATGCTACCATGCAGCATACTACTCAAGATGTAATTGCTGGTTAGTATTAATAATGCGACAAATAAATAGCACAACAGGGTACTAAAACATGCTAGAGTATATCATGCCGGAGATTGCATGCGATGCTAGTATCTACAATTCATGTTAAGATATTTAGTACTACTGACAAAACCTATTTAGCCTATTTGGTATCCTAGAACTGATCTATTGCAACTATTATGGTCCTTTATTGTACGTGGAAAATAGACATTTTCAATCTATCGGTTCTGCAGTCTATTTCCTTAATCTTATTCCTGTGATTGTTCCTACCATAATAGTTTGGCTCTAGCAAAATAATTTCAACGTCGGGAAAAAAATAGTCTACATCAAACTTTCGTAAAAGATTTAACCTATAATTCTCCCTTCGATCGGATAGATGTTTCCGCCCTATTTCCATCAACAATTTAGTAACACTACTATGTTTATCATAACAATTTGGAACAAATTTAGCTGCCCTCCGCTGTATTCGATCTATACCTGAAACTAGTCCTACTTCGTAACGGTCCCAGATACTAGCGGCGTACTCCAAGTGGGGTCTCACGAGAGAAAAATAACATCGCTCCTTTACCTTTTAGTCAGTTAAGTACGTAGGTGTGACCCTAACTCAGGACTTATCGTGGGGGAAGCATATACGTGAAATTTTCGGACAGGAAATTCCTAAATTAGGATTTATTAAAAGAATACTAGGAAAATGTGACGAGAAAGTAAAGGAGCGATGTCATATTTTCTCTCATGAAACCTCATTTGTAGTACGCTGCTAGTATATGGGACCCTTACGAAGTAGGACTAGTTTCAGATATAGATCGAATACAGCGGAGGGTAGCTAGATTTGTTTAAAAAATTTTCGATCAATATAGTAGTTTTTTCCAAAGAACCACGTAACTAGCCGCGCAGTTACTTCAACGGAGTCATCCGCTAGTGATCACACGGACCACAATTTTATGGGGGGGGGAGGGGGAGAGACTAGGGACCGGCAAACCAAATGACCGTGGTTCGATTCACGGTCCAGGCCGAATTTTTCTCATGGCAATTTCTTAAAAAAAATTCACCCGCCATGTTTGAATATTTTCAAATGGCTAATCACGGCATAAGTGCTGGTGAAGGATACTGTCTCTTGGTCGTGGCTTCTTTGAAGCCCTCTTCTCCCTTGCGTTGCCATCTTTGATTGACCGCAAGGGCCTAAGATCTAGTTCCATTGTATCCACTAAAATTTCTATGGTAATTAGGAAGCCTGGATAGCGTAGTGGTCTGCGCATTGATAAGGCAAACTAAAGGTCTATTTGTTCGATTCCCAGTCCAGGCCGAATTTTTCTCAGCGAGATAAGGTTCGCTAGGGCTCTTTGCGCCGCGGTGGCCGACTTCCTATGAGAGGACATTCTCACTCGCGTCCAATACTCTGGATCGCCGAGGGAAGGGCTCAGGAGGAGATGAACACAAGCACCGTATGAGGGAGTGGAGGGGAAGGGGGGTGGGAGGATAGGGGGGAGAGGGGGGGAAGCGGTGAAAGCCGTAAACTCCTGCGCGCGCCCATTAAAGGCCGTCCCTTCGAAGAAATCATATTTCCACGGATAAAGGAAGGGCGAGAGGAAAATTTTTCATCGACAGGAAACCCTGCATACCGCAGCGAATGGCCGTCCTATCCGGGACGAGGGTGACGTCATGCATCGTGGGTGAATTACACCGGGTTGGCGATGGGAAGACTATAAGGGACCGCGGACTGTTTCGCCGTAAACTGGAAACAATAAGGCACCAATCATAAACGCGAAAAAATGAGAAGAAACCGAAGGACAGATTGGTACACGTCAGTGTAATATGCCCCAACTGGCATGGTCGCGTACATGTGTACAGCCAGTATTTGGAATCCAGAGAAGATCAGCTAGATAAGTAAAAAGCCGTTATCATGGTCTTGTTAGTGTTACTGACCTCTTGCAAAAACTTAGATGGGAATCACTTTCAGAGCTTCGATTGGTAATTAGACTTTTTCTTTTACGTAAATTCAAAGCCAATTTATTTTCCGATGAAGTTATTATTATCTTGCGAACTCCAACATACTACTGTAAATCAGATCATGAAAATAAAATAAGGGAAGTATATTAAAGAACAGATAGGTGAAAACCGTCGTTTTCCCCGCTATCGATAAGAGACCATAATGGCTGCCGATGAGACTTTGAAGTGGGTAAGGCGACAGGTAGTGCAGCTGATTAGATGCCATTTATTTGCTCCCATAATGCTTGTTTCCTAATCTGCCACGAGGAACTAAAATACAAGTTTTGCATGATCCCTGCATGACACTTTAAACTGGTTTACACAGATGCTATATACATTCATGCATATATTTTCGGTATCATTGTAGCATACGAATAGTGTAGTGTATGTTGATGAAAGTTAGGTACCCTTTTGACATGTGTTTGCAGGTTCTTGCCGGCACATTAGTAATAATAGTAACATTAGGAGAAATATCACAAATGGTGTAGTGGTTAGCGTTGTGGATTCGTGCTGGTAAAGGTGGTAGTTCGCGGTTGCTGGCGTAATACTTTTTGCTAGTGTATCTGGATTGTTTGAAGAATTGGGATGGGAATCGCTATCACAGCGTAGATTAAATTATAGGCTGAACCTCTTAACTAAATTTCAGGAAAAACATTTCTCTGACGACGTAAAAAACATACTATTAACCCCCTCGTACTAAGGCAGATTAGATCGCTCCAATAAAATTAGAGAGATAGATTTTAGAATCGATAGGTATAAAATGTCATTTTTTCCGCGTACCATTCGGGACTATAACAGCTGCGAAGGATCCAGGGAAGTGTGATCGGCCCTCTTTTATTCATTATTTATATTAATGACCTAAGTTCAAGAGTAAGCAGTATGTTAAGATTATTTGCAGACGATACAGTTATCTACCGCGAAATAAGCGAAGACGCGGACTTTGAAGATCAGTCATCGTATCTTAACAACGTTCATTCCTGGTGCCAGGAGTGGGGGTTTGTATTAAATATCAGTAAATGCACCACAGTTTACTTCCTGCGAAAGTCATCACACGAATATCATACCTATACTGTGGGTGGAGTAAAAATAAAATCTTCAGATACAGTAGAATATCTTGAAATTACCTTAACTTCAGATATATCGTGGGGAACACACAGAAAACATGTACGGCTCAGTATTAAAGAAACTAGGTTTTGTAAAGCGTATAATAGGACGGTCCACGGATTAAAAAGTAAAAGATAGATACTACTTCGCTCTGGTTAGACCACACCTCGAATACGCCGTGAGCATTTGAGCCCCTGGTCTTAAATATTTAACCAAAAAAAATAATAAAATACAAAGAAAAGAAGCACGCTTCGTTAAAAACTGCTACGAACGATAATATAGTGTTTCACAGCTATTAGAGGGATTAAGGTGAGAGCCCCTAGGGAGTCGTAGGCTGCACGCTAGGCTTAGGCTGCTTGAGAAATTCAGAACTGATATTTTCCAGAGCGACACAGAGAATTTTATCATGGCGCCTCACCACATTTCTAGATCTGACAGATGCGATAAAATAAGAGAGATACACTGCCGAACAGATAGGTACAAAAAATCGTTCTTTCCGCGCGCAATGACTGCGGATATGTGACCGCAATAAAAACTGAGCTCCACTTAATACACTCCTATAATACATGTCACCATTTCACATCCCAAAAACTTAGATACTAACCATCTAGCTGCATGTGACCCTATTTTCTAGGATATCTCCCTTAAATACCCTACTTGCATGGCAATAGTGCATGTTTGGTGATCTTCACCCCCTGCCACACACCCTCCTGGTGGCTCGCAGGGTATAGATGATGGTGATGATGATGATACAGGGCGTAGATGTAGATATAGATGGATATTTTTCACGGCTGGTGACCTATCACCCCCTGCCACACGCCTATGCCGTGGCTCGCATGTATAGATGTAAGACTCTGCTACCCAGGTTTAACGGAGATTCGACGTCCGTCATCTCCTCCACAAACCATAACCGTGTTTCCTTAGCATTAATATTAAAGCAGCATTTTTCCATAGTTTAGCCCATACAGTTGAGCAATCTCGTCAATTCTTTTTTTTCTACGTTCACTTAAAATGCTGTTTTCAAATTATCCTTTATTATAATAAATGCCTTTCCAATGCGCACTTTTGAGAACACTGGAGACAACGCACATCCTTGCCGGACTGTTTTCCTCACTTTCTCCTCCACATCACTTCCGCTTCACTTAATCTATGTCAGCTGCTCTTCGTAGAGACTGCATATTGCTCATCAGTCATTAAATAACATTCCTATACTCTTCAGTAAGTAAGAGAAAGACAAAAATCCCGGTATGCGGATGACAGAAGCTGAATGAAGAAGTCACCCTGAGAGGAGAGAAATTAGAACCTTCACCTATCTCGGAAGTACCATCACGTGGGAAGGAAGATGTACAACGGACATCAGGCGAAGCATAGCCCAAGCTAAGAAGGCGTTCATGGGAAAAAGACAACTGCTGTGCTCAAAGAAGATAGGACTAAAAACCAGGAAACAATATGTGAAAACCTTCGTGTGGAGCGTGGCACTCTATGGATTGGAAGCATGGTTCATTGGAAAAGCTGACCAAAAAGTTTCCAATCATTGCATTGACAAATTATGTGGTACGAAGTCACTCGCACGGGAGCATTTAAACACCAGGGTTGAAATTCGCCATAAAAAAATCGTTTGACTTGACCGGGATTCGAGCCCGGATCTCCCAATTGCCGGTCAGGTGTGTTAGCTAGCCCCTCGAAATTCGCCTTAAAGGAAGATGGCTTGGTGGTGTAACTGACTAACACACCTGAACGGCAATTGGGAGATCCGGGTTCGAATCCCGGTCAAGTCAAATGATTTTTTCATGGCGAATTTCAACCCTGCTGACCAAAAAGACTGTAAGCCGAAACCTGGTGCTGGAAGAGGATACTGAAAATAAAATGGATAGGCAAAATAAGAAATGAGGAAGTGTACAGAAGAGTAGAAGAGGAAAGGACCATATGGAACACCATACACAAAAGAAGAACCAGTTGGATTGGACACACCCTGAGACAGAATGGATTCGTGAAGAACATAATTGAAGGAAAAATAGAGGGAAAAGTCTCCAGAGGAAGACCCAGGAATAAGTTAATGGACCAAATAAAGAGGAAAGTACGCAGGAAGAGGTGCCAGGAGGTAAGGGATCTAGCATTAGATATGGAAAAGTGGAGGGCTGCAGTCAATCAATCTTAGGATTGAACGACCAATGATGATACTCTTCAATGAATACAACCATAGAGTAAGTACGTATAGAGTGGCAAAGAGATAGGAAGATTCGGATATGAGTTATTAAATAATACTTTGGCCGATAGATGGAACAGGTGTATCGAAGTTGCACGACAAGCCATAACAAATGAGGTTTGGCCACGGCCACACGGTGCCTGGATGTCTACTAATCGACCCATAGCAACGGAAACAAACCTTATTGAGTCATCGAGACCAAATGAAACATGTATTTTAAGGTGCATCAATGAGCATCGCCTATAATGAATCGAATTCACGTCAATATGATAAGACACGCGATTACCAAACACGGAGTAAACTGTTCACCGATGTATCATAGGAACGACAAAACGATTGATAATCGATTAAAAGCACACAACAGCCATCGCAAATCCACTCTTCTGTATGTTGATGCAAAATCACCGAGTACCACTAGCGCCTCCAAGTGGCCTACTCCGTAAGACAAAATTCTTCCTCCCCTAAGGTGGTGGCACCTGAGAAATTCTTCCCAAAGCTTTCAAAAACTTATGTCCAGTTTTTAGCATTGCTTTGCCACTCTATATATACTTACTCTATGGTACAACATTCCATTCTAATCCACATCGTTAAATACTGCCTCTAGGTCCGCGGTTCCAAACCTTTTTTTTAGCCACGAACCCTTTTCAAAGCAGAACAGTAACGTGCAGCTCCAAGGGGTATTTGACGTTTAGTCCTGTCTATATTCATTGAGGCAAATTACACTCACACTTACGTACACGGAAGTGAGAATAACAAGGTGTGATATCCATGAATTGGAATCATGAATAATAAGGTTAAATATTCTTGTCTACTATAAACTACAGTAATCTGAAATTGTATAGTTCCCCCAGCATTACGAGTAACTTCCGTGTCTCTTTCCTAGTTCTGCAAAAATCCGGGTACATTTTTGTGCACCCTTATAGCAGTTTTCACCGATGCGCAGGGAGGAAGTGTGCTTGGCAGGGTTGCCCCCTGTCACACACACACACTTGAGGTGGCTTGCAGGGTAATATATAGATGTAGATACAGGAAAAATTGGTTGATATCATTTGAATGGAATGGAGTGTGAAACCGCATCGTGTTCCATGGCATTGAGACTCACTCTCTTTTCAAACGATTAGGACGGCTGCCGCAAATTGGAGTCCGCGCGCCTAAAATGACGTCACGGTGACGCGATCGTCGAATCAGAAGAGAGAGAGAAACGACTTGTAATGTCCTGTTTACATCACTAGCTTTTAACCAGGTTAACTCTTAACCCTAGTAAAAGTTCGCCGTGTGAACTCAGGTTGGCGCTAACTATAGTCAATTTTTAACTACGCTGGAGTTACTAGGGTTGGCGCTGGTTACCATCATTTTTAACTCCTGTAAACGCAGGTTAGCTAGAGTAGTAGTTAAGTGATCAAGTCCGCTTGCAGCTTTTACTTGAAGCGTACCATGTATTTAGAGAATTTCTATTGGCATATTCCGTATCCATGCATTCGTGCCACGTTGCTTGATGTAATTTAATGCATCATTGAATGATGAACCGTATATTAAGTTCAAAATTTACCTTAAATGCGCAATCGAGGTCGGGCCATGGGCAGAACTTGTCAGAAAAAGTCGCAAATTCCGCTGCATATATTGAGACAAAGGACTCGAAATGGAAGTTATTTGCAAATATTGAATATCAAGATAATATCTTGAATTGTTTTTATATATCAAAATAGAGTGCCAACGACCTAATAACGTTATATTCTCGGGGTATCTTCATGGTAAAGTATAGCATAGTGAGACGTCGTTCCATATTGGAAATTTACTCTCTCAATTTTCAACTTTCGATGCATAAAGTGATGATGGGACATGAAATGATAAGTGTACTATTAAATATGAATGAATGAGAACTCTAACCGTACGAAACATTTGCATATTCAATCCTTTTTCTCGCCCATACAAGTTCCGCGAATGAAGCTGAACATAGCCCAGGAAACAAATGAAACGCGACTTGCGATGTTTGTTGGGCTGTGGGCTAGGTGAGCTACATCACCTTCTTGACTCTCCACCAGGGGTCACCAGCATGTTAACAAGGGTTAAAGAATGTCGCGTAAATGCAAGTTAGTTAAGCCGCCATATTGACTAACATTCTAACTTAAACGGGGCATAAACGAATACCGTCGCTCCTTGCCGGCACAGACTCGCCTCCCCGCCGCCAGAGGCGCTCGCATCGGGCGAGGAGGACCCTGACGGACCGCGTGGCCTTGACCCGATGATGGTCAGGGGAAGGGAGAGTGCGCGTATGAAAGGCTGTGGAGGTCACCGAAGGAAGGGGGAGGGAGGGACGGAGAATAAGCGAGAGGCGACGGGATGGGGAGGCTGTGGGGGTGAGGGGGGCGTGGCAATTCATGGAGTAGGTACTCAATCGGTATTAGTAGCGCAAGCAAGATTTATTTTCGCTCAAGAAAAGCGACTAACTTAATATGAATGTGCATAGCTAACGTCATCCCTCCGTTCCGTTTCGGGATAGGCACATCCAGCCAAAGAAATTGGCTCTCCTAGAACAATTTCCTCCACAATGACCTCTCCTTGCGTACCACTTTGCCCTCTATTGCCTTTACGCATTTGTTATTTTTCAATCGTTAGGCCTCATCTGGAATATGCTGCCAGTGTATGGGATCCATATGAAGCGGGGTTGACATCGGAATTAGATCGCGTGCAGCGAAGAGGAGCTAGGTTTGTAAAACGATGCTACGATAAGCTTAGTAGTGTGTCTGGATTGTTAGAAGAATTGGGATGGGAATCGCTATCACAGCGTAGATTAAATTATAGGCTTAACCTCTTAGCTAAATTTCAGGAAAAACATTTCTCTGACGACGTGAAAAACATACTATTAACCTCCTCGTACTACGGCAGATTAGATTGCGCTAATAAAATTAGAGAGATAGACTGTAGAACCGATAGGTATAAAATGTCATTTTTTTCCGCGTACCATTCGGGACCATAACAACTGTGAGTGTCGTCATGAATAGTGCGAATAGTGACATTAGCTAGTCTGTAGATCTTTCTCTTTATAATCTCTACGTTCTTATTTATACATGATGTAAATATTGATGTTTTTATTTATGCATGACATTTTGAATGTGTAGTCGTAGTCTTTGTATCCCTTGCATGTTGGAACAATTGACGATAGAATGTTTCTTGGTAAGTAGATTTTTAATTGGCGCGTTGCATGCGTATTGCGCTGGTTTCGATATAATTTCTGTGTTCTGCCGTAAAATTCATGCATGCCTGGTGTGGAAGCACCCCCTGCCACACACCCTTTGGGTGGCTTGCAGGGTATGACGTAGATGTACGCATTGCTTCACGCACACTCTCTCTCCCTTGCTCTTCAGGAGATTGGTCCGAAAACTAAAGTCCATGTCATTTTCTTCACATTCGCAGGAATTATAGAATAAAAGGCCCTCTATCGATTGCTTTAATAAGAAATACACCTTTCCGTCCTGGTTTTTCCAATAATAGCTATATTTACATTACGTTGTACGGTAGGAGCGGATCCTTGGTACATAAAATATAGATTTAGAGTGTTGAAACCCATGTCGTCAATACAAAAAACGGATATGACATAAACAAGAATTGAAGAAATTTATTAGTGCGTCCATGACGGTAGGTTACCGACTTAGTTTTTGAGAAATTGAATGATTATTATCGAAATTTTATCCGAGAGACTGTAGTTAGCTGAATGGGGCGCTGGGGTCGGTCATACATGTGGCAGCGTTGGAAGGGTTGGAAGTGATCTTACACATACCGCGGGAATTCAAACAGAGGCACGTTTCAGAAGCTGTAAAGTGTTTGGTTGAAAATATAGAACCACCTCGAACAAGTGGCAAACATCGGTGAAAAAACGAAGGGCTTCATATAACCCAAACAGGCCCGGTAAATATTCCTCAAACATTTAGTTGTCCTATAATAATAATTATAATCACTTATAAACGACTGATAAATGCGGACCTTACAGCTTTAATGAACGCTTGTAGTCATAAACATTCCTGAATAATACCAACTAGTTGTTTTTAACTCCTAATGTATACCTTTGTGATTTTGAATTCATGTCTGTTCATCGTCATGGGCAGAAGTTGGCATATATACTTGTATTATGACCTTAGGTATCATTCCTATTCTTAATGCCATTAGCCCATCATCTATGGCCGTTTTCGAACTTGGCAAACGCCTTGTTAACTTGATATTAAGATATTAAGTTGATACCTAGGCAAGCAAAGTGAAATGCTTACTTGACACTTTCGTAGCCCTTTTACGATGGAAGAGACATCATGCGGCCTTCATCTCGTAAAACATAGGAAAAGCGTCATCCGTGTCCATAATTTTTGTGGTTCATGGAAGTCGATTGCTTCTTTGAAAATGCTTCCCATCCGATTGCGACAAATTAAAAGGGAATATAATTTTTAAAATCTCATTGCTTATGAATAAAATAATTCTCATATACCATTATGTGGTAAATAACTATTATGCTTCGATTGCTAGGGTCTGCTGAAGTGGACGACATATCACTCACTGTATTTCACCACAGACGTCTATATGCACAATAAGGCATTATAATATTTCTTGTCTACATGAAAAAACAGGTAACAGTATTTTAATATATTACACTCCGAACAAACTACCTATGATCTTCGACTGATAACTGATGAATACGCGCGTTGTTACTAACATAGATAATTAAGTTGAAAACAAATTACATTTATCCTAATGGTTTATTGTCCCCTTTCTTTGATGAATGCGGTGAAAACCTCTCCAATGTCAACGTTATTAACAATTATGATGTTCGTTAGCTAAAAATAATGCTGCCAATGAAATTATGGCTACCATTATGGCACTTAAAGGGCTTGTATCGAAGCGAATAATAATGATAACGACAAAAGGTGAACAACTTAATAAAGCACATTCATTCGTTAACTTAACATGTGAAAAGCAGTCGTTCCCGGCGGTAAACCCAGGAGCCAGAATAAAAAAACAGCGAAAAAATGGGGAAATCCGCATTCATCGGTTGACTCTCATTCATTCCTTCGGCCTGGCCACACGAGCGAAGTGCATTTCCGTCAAATATGTCCTTCACTGGGGCAGCCGATCCACATTCTGGAACATTTTCGATTTCGTTTAAAAATTTAAGCAGTTACGAGAAGCATGAAGTAAATGCAGTCCCATCAACGACGCAAAACATTTCTTTCCGTCATAAATGACTGAATTTATTATCTAGTAATTACGCAAATATACATATTTGAGACTTGAGACTAACTTCTTTAAAGGAAGAAAATTGAAATTATGTGGTATCAATTAGTTAAAAGTGCGACCAATCAATAATTACAGAAATAGTTCGTAATTATCTACGTAAAATTGATTAACCAAAATAAAAACGAAACATAGGTTGTTGCCATAAATTTTCTGTTGAATTTAAAGTGTTCTTTTCAAGATGGCATTTGACTTTTGTTGCTTGATGCCGTAAACTGGTTAATATTTCCTAAATTTAAGGCTTTTTTGCGATTCATATAAAATTACAAATAATCCTTAGATTTCGATGAATAATATATTTGTATATAAAATAACTGCGGCTGTTTATTTACTAACTTCATGAGTTATCCGAAAAGGTTCGAGCTGAGGACATTCGGAGCATCATAGAGACCTTTAGTCGAGCGAGCTTTAAAAATGTCAGTCCTGGAGCCACTTACCCGGATGGATACTCGGAAGACTATTACTCTTATTAATTTCAAAGTTGGAACTTATTTTACTGTCACATTTCCGACGCGATCTGTGCGTACGAAACTCTTCTTTTTTTTAGTTCGGAGCAACGGAGAGCGTCGCTTTAGAGCGCGCTGCTGTGGAGCCAATCGACCGGAACACGACTTCTCTTTCTCGACAAATATTTTGACAAGTAGTGCGAAAAATGGTTAAAGCTTTGGTACCATTACAAAGATTTAAACAATTTATTTTAAATAAATCAACTGAAAATAATGAAAGTGGGGGTAAAGCAAGAGTTGAATATTTATGAGGATGTAAACATCTGGAGCAGGTAAAACGATTCAAGTACCTGGGAACTGAAGTGATGGAAGATTAGAAGAGTGAAATGGAGATAAGAACGAGTATTGGTATGGCTAAGGAGGCCTTTAAGAAGAAAAAGGCTATACCAAATAGTAAAATGGAGCTGAAACTGAAGAAGAGAATCATCAAGCGTTTTGTTTGGAGTGTGTTTTTGTATGGTGGGGAAACATGGACGATGACAAAAAAGGATAGAATAAGGATGGAGAGTTTAAAAATGTGGATTTGGAGGAAAGTGATTAACATCAAGTGGTCTGATAGGGTTAGTAATGAAGAGGTGTTGGAGAGAGTAAAAGAAGGAAGAAAGCTCTTAAAGACCATTGAAGATGGGAAGAAGAAATGGATGGGACATGTACTGAGAAAGAAATGTTTGTTACGAGATGTACTGGAAGGAATGGTGGATGGAAACCGCAAAAGAGGAAGAAAGAAGAGAAAGATGATTGATGACCTGAAGGATAGAGGGAGTTATAGAGATTTGAAGAGGAGAGCAGAGGACAGAGATAGATGGAGGCACCAAGGACCTGCGAAAGCAGACGACTAATGATGATGAAATGAACTATTAAAAAATTAAGTAATTGACCTGACTAAAAGTGAGTAAGTAATGGCGTAGAGTCGCAATAGAAGAAAGCCATGCTATCGACTGTACTCTCAACTCTCCTCTGAAGTCCTAAACTCTATTCTGAATAAAGATGCACGCTTCGTCGAAATATTAGGAGCTTTTTTTTTGTCTGCCTCCCTGTGGCATCTTCATATTTATACGTCGACACTCGGGTGGTCCTCCGTCAAATTTTATATACACATATGATGCCGGGGAAGGATAGGCGGTGTCACCATGGAGCATCTATCTTGAGTGTCCACTGATTTACCTACTTATCCTTCCCCGAGGGGTACGCAACTCTGAGAAATGGTGTACGCTTGTTGAGAAATGGTCGCGAAATGGATAGAAATGGACAGAAATGGCTAGAAATGGTCATAAATGGACAGAAATGGACAGAAATGGATAGAAATGGACAGAAATGGCTAGAATTGGTCAGAAATGGACAGAAATGGACAGAAATGGACAGAAATGGATAGAAATGGACAGAAATTAATAGAAATGGTTATAAATGGAAATGCGGTGTACACTTGTTTTTGAAGTTGCGTACCCCTCGTCCTTCCCCAACCCAAACGCCTTTTTGCTAACACATATATTTGAGTTTATTTCCTTTTCTTTATAATAATTATAAATGCGTATATATACCTCCCCTCTCCTCTTGTCCTCTTCCAACCCTCCCCCCCTGTCCTTCCCCTTCATCCCCATCCGTCCTCCCTTCTCTCTCTGTTCTCATTCCCCCTCTGTAATAGACACCACTCTATGGCTATCGACATACTAGGAGCCTACTTGTGCTTTTTCGACTGTATTTATGTGTTTTTCGTCTGCCTCCCTTTGGCATTACCATGCACACATATATATGATTTTATTATTACTATGTTACTCTAAAATGAAGGAGTTCATAATACCCTAAAACCATGAGACTAAATACATAAGTGCAATTGTTAAAAGCATGAGGTGTATCAAACTTAGTCACACTTCATTTCTTGACACACTTCCCTATTATCTAGCATATCTCCCTTAAATATCCTACTTGCATGTCAATAGTGCATGTTTGGTGATCTTCACCCCCTGCCACACACCCTCGTGGTGGCTCGCAGGGTATCACGTAGATGTAGATGTTCATAGATTCAAGGGGATTAGTATGCTTAACATTTTACTCCAAGGTTTAGGAGCTCCAAGAAGCTCAAAGTCAATAAATCACTAAACCATAATTTATTCAAGATAAACGCGTAGTCCTTTTTCATGGTATTCTTCTAGCATACAATCTTTCCGCATTTTTAGGCTTTTTTTTCAACAAAACTCTTACGACACACGGAAAGGACCAAAAAGGTCAATCTGTCCAGAAAATTGAATATAGTTCATCAATATTTCCTGTTTTGCCGTCAATCAAAATATCTTTGTGTCCCGAGAATTGTAAAAAATGTGTCGTATAAGCCCTTTCAATTCTCAGTCTTTTCTGTATTTTCTCTTTAAAGGCCGTCGTAAAATGTATATCGTCAATCTTGCTTTTATAATACAAAATCAGCTCTTGATAAACGGCTGACTTTGTATAATATAGTATGCCAACCGTATTCGGAGATCACCGAAGCGACTTTGTTTGGGAAGTTCCGTGTACAAGTGAAGTAAAGGAATTTTTCATAGCTCGTAATTAAGGTAGTCCGAGCGAGATAGTTCCATAGTATTCGTATTATATATTCGATAGTTCGACCGTATTCGAATTATACCATTTAATTTCACCAGCTGTGAGATACAAGAATTAAATATTGCATTATTAATGGTGCAAAAATATAGTTTCATAAGACAGAAATTTTAGGTAATCAAATGAAAATATTTGAATAAGTCTTTAAATTGACTCATTTTTTTCACGCGGTGCGTTTGAAACTCCTTCAAAACGGAAGGTTTATTGTGATCCCGAAGAATTTACTGCGGTGACAATACGATTAATTTTCAAAAATAGTTGAGATGACACACGAACTATACACTCTTTGTTTTTTTACGACATCTAAGTGTTATAAATGCCTCATTGTGTAAATTATGTCTCTCTGGAGTGCATACACGCACCATTTCCCATGTAAAATGGCTGGTATATTTTGGCAAATATCTCCGAAAGTAATGTGGTAAGGGGTAGAATTTTTATGTCATCGGATAGGTGATACATTTTTCTTTAAAATGAGACCAAATTCATTAATTTCTAAGTAAAATGATTTTTCGCTCGAACTATCTTATCTTGATACATCTCACGACTGAATTCCACAGGTGTTTGACCCTGGCACCCTGGAAGGCTAGATGTCACGCCGACGCCAGCACGCTAGCGCAATAGCCAGCGATACCAACGCGGTACAGAAGGACCCCATCCGCTCAAGCGCCATGACAGTCTCTAGGCCACACCGGCATCGACACCAAGGGTGGGCTATTCCCTCACTGCAATCCATTCCATCCTATCGTCTGTGAACTTGGACTGGAACGGACATTGATCTCCATATAGCAAATATAAGGCCTCCTTCTAGATCCTACATTTTGGCAAGGGCAAAGGAATTGTTGCGATTGATCTCCTACTGCAAAATTGAAAAGTTGGCCGAGGATGTGGCGGTGGCCAGTCCCTGGGAACAGGCCTTTTTGAGCCACGTTCATTTGATGTTAGAGTTGGTATAACACTGAATCCCTTCCAGGTCACCACGAGTGAGTGGCAGAAAGCTATCTATATTCTGTACAGCGGTGATGTTCTCAGGATATGCAAAAAGATGATGTACTTCACCAGATCGCCACTCCCATCCTACACGTGCCAGGGCTAATGATTTCCAGGGGCCGCATGTAACAGAGAAGAGAAGACGTTGTGCAACCAGGAAGCAAAAACTCAGAATTTTATTTTTGTGTCCACTAACCCCAGACCTCCCTCCTTAACTGGTGCTAGCAAGGTATTTGAGGACACCCAAAGGATGGAAAACCCTTCCCTTATGGAAAGTGTAGGTCCCATTATGGAAAACTGTCAGATCCCTTTCCAAGAGACTAGAGACTGAGAACTTAGTTCTCACCAAAGCCGATAAGGGGAGAAGCGTTGTGATCCTTGATAAAGAAGCTTATTTTAGCAAATGCGCGGATTTTCTTAGCGACAATTCTGTTATCAACTTTCCCAAAGATCCAACCCAACCTTTTCAAAAGAGTGTCAAGAAGGCCGTGGCCTCGTGTTCGGGACTTTTCAACGAAAGGGAGAAATTGAATCTTTTTCAAATGAACCCACTTCCCCCCAGACTTTTTGGCCTTCCCAAAATTCACACAGAGGGAACTCCCATTAGAGCCGAGGTCTCAAACATTGGAGCACCGTCCCACAAATAGGCAGCCAAACTCAATGGCATCTTTCGAGACCTCACCTCATTTTCTTCAAAATATAGTATCACGAACTCTCTTCAACTAGCGGAACGACTTGATGAACTCAGCCTATCAAAGAACTGTAGATTGGTATCTTTTGATGTCGATAATCTTTTCACTTCAGTCCCCATTGACGAGGCACTTAAATTGACAAGACTCATATTGCAAGACTCGCAAGTCAATAACGTTATCGTGGATGAATTTCAATCCATATTAGAATCCTGCGTCAAACAGAATTATTTCCTATTTAACGGCAAATTTAATCACCAGACGGAAGGTCTAGCCATGGGTTCTCCTCTTTCCCCATTGCTGGCCGAGATTTTTATGGCAAACTTAGAATCTAAACTTTTTAATTCTAAACATTTTCTTTTAAACAGTGTGACGTACTGGTACAGGTATACGGATAATGCGATCTGCTGCTGGTCTGGTAGTGTTCGACAGCTGGATTGTTTTTTAAACCTTTTAAATAGCCAACGCCGTCGTATCAATTTTAACATGGATAAAGACACTGAAGGACGGATGAACTTTCTAGACTTGGAGATATCTATAGTTAACGGCAGACACAGATTCGGTGTATTTCGGAAACAGTGCTACCATGACGCAGTTATTCCTATGGACTCATCTCATCCCATGTCCCATAAGCTTGCAGCTTTCAACTCGCTAATTCACAGGTTGGTGACCTTACCTTTACAGCCACCTGAGTTTAATCGAGAGATGGAGATAATAAGACACGTTGCCTCTGTAAATGCCTATCAATGGCATATTATCTACAGAATTCTGCGTAAAAAACGCCAGAAGTTAGCCATCACTAAAATTTGCACTCTTTCAGCGCCCCCATTCCGGCCTAAGAAGTGGTGTAAATTACTTTATGTCGGTAACCTCTCCCATAAAAGAGCCAAAATACTTCCATAAGGCAAACTTAAAATCTGCTTTTACAACCCATTGAAGTTAGGCAGCCTCCTTTGCATCTTAAAGGACCGATTTCATCTCACCCTTCAGCCGGGAGTGTATGAGATAAGGTGCAGTGATTGTGCGAAGTGTCATATTGGGCAGACGGGTAGGAACTTTGCTACCCATATGACTGAACATAGGAAATATTGGGAGAAAGGTGACTCGTCTTCCCTCGTGGCCCAACACCTTTTGGACAAAGCACACCACTGCCTGTTTAAGCCGGAGATACTCCATGTGGAGAGGAAAGGCTTGCGAATGGACGCCACAGAACAATTTGAAATTGTTCAGCAAGGGGAGGAGTCCCTCATGAATGAACAGCTGTTCAAATGTCACTCCCCACTCCTCGCCATTCCATTCCCAGAACCGCGCATTGACTCACTACCAGTGCCTCACCACTTACTTCCCTCCTCCCACGCAATACCTTTCTCCCCTCGCCCAACACCACTCTCCCCCTCCTCCTCCTAGTCGTGTATATATACGGTTTCCTAGACGAAAAATCTTTGTACCCGATGATGGCTTGACAGCTGAAACGCGTTGTACCTTAAAAATTAAACCTGTGGAAGAAGGGCTATATATTTTAGTGTTTCATTATGATATCCTTCCACTACATCTACATCTACATCTACGTCATACCCTGCAACCCACCCAAAGGGTGTGGCAGGGGGTGCTTCCACACCAGGCATGCATGAATTATACGGCACAACACCGAACTACATTGAAACCAGCGCACCACACATGCAACGCGCCCATTAAAATCTACTAACCATGAAACATTCTATCGTCAATCGTTCCAATATGCAAGGGGTACAAAGACTACGACTACACATTCAAAATGTCGTGCATAAATAAGAACAACAATATTTACATCATGCATAATTAAGAACGTAAAATATATAAATAAAAAGATTTACTGTCTGCCTATTGTCACAATTCGAAATATTCATGACAACGATCACAGCTGTTATGGTCCCGAATGGTACGCGGAAAAAATGACATTTTATACCTATCGGTTCTACAATCTAGCTCTCTAATTTTATTGGCGCGATCTAATCTGCCGTAGTACGAAGGGGTTAATAGTATGTTTTTTACGTCGTCAGTAAAATGATTTTCCTGAAATTTATTTAGGAGGTTAAGCCTATAATTTAATCTACGCTGTGATAGCGATTCCCATCCTAATTCTTCTAACAGTCCAGACACACTAGCCAACTTATCGTAGCATCGTTTCACAAACCTAGCTCCTCTTCGCTGGACGCGATCTAACTCTGATATCAACCCCGTTTCGTATGGATCCCACACACTAACAGCATATTCCAGATGAGGCCTAACGATTGAAAAATAACAACGTTCTTTCACTTTCTCATCACATTTTCCGAGTACTCTCTTGATAAAGCCTAGCTTCCTATATGCTTGACCGCATATTTCCCTGATATGTTTTCCCCAAGATAGGTCGTGACTAATTGTGACTCCTAAATACTTAACAGACTCGGCGTGAATAATTTCTGTATTTTTAATTCTGTAAGCTCTAACTGGCCAATTTTTCTTTTTCCAAAAGCTGACTGCTACGCACTTTTTTATGTTTAGTTCCATCTGCCACTTTTCGCACCAAGCATGAATAGCAAGTAGGTCGATTGTTAACGAGTCGCTATCTTCGGAATTGTTAATATCCCTATACACAACCGCGTCGTCTACGAAGAGTCTAAGCTTACTTTTAACGACGTTACTAATATCATTAATGTACAAGAGAAATAAAAGTGGACCAATTACACTTCCCTGAGGAACACCCGATGTAACGCTAACTGTGTTTGACATGATACCGTCTATGACAACCCTTTGTTCCCGCCCATGTAAGAATTGATTAATCCAACTAATAATGTTTTTATCTATTCCATATGCTTCTAGTTTTGAGAGCAACTTAACGTGAGGTACCTTATCAAAAGCTTTCCTAAAATCGAGGAATATCGCGTCAACTTGGACATTATTTTCACCCGAGAGCAAGATGTCATGAACGAAGAGGGCCAATTGGGTTTCGCAAGATCTACCCCTTCGAAATCCGTGTTGGTTATTTATTAACAATTCCTCCCTATCTAAATGACTCATAATGGAGCTTACGATTATGTGTTCAATCCTTCTCGCCGGACACAGTTACGTGGAAACAACTGAATTAATGTTTATTGTGTGATACGCTTAAGGCCGATATGATGGACTCGTAAGTGTTCCGACAACAGGGCTGAGTATCGCTTTCAGAGCGACAATTAAAAATTAGACTTAATATTTTACGTCAATTCGAAAGCAATTGATTTTCTGATGAGATTATTAATATCTTACGAACACAAACATGCTACGGTACTACAGATCATGAGAATAAAATTAGGAAAATGGACTGCGGAGTAAACAGGTTTTAAATGTTGTTCCTCCCGCGAAGAGACCATAATGACTGCTAAGAGAGTTAGAAGTAAGTTAGTCGACAGGTCGTGCAGCTGATTAGTTGATTTTTATTGATTAATTTACACAGATCGGTACGAATAGACAAAGGTCAGGTGGTACTGTAAGGTTACGTCAAAAGATACCATGTGAGGCGAAATATAAACAAAATCATAGATAATCAAAAACAACGTGAAACATAAACACAGATTAGTGTAAATTTCTCGGGCTCGCCACCAGGCGAGCCCGAGAAATTTACACTAATTTAATTCGCCGGGAAAGTGTAAAATCATACATAAACACAGATATTAATATCACCGATCAAATTGCATAAATGGTGCACATCAAAGTCTTTGCATACATTTATTACATTTCTTTTTGAATGCCTGTATGTTAGAAGGTAAGGGTTTAAACATCTCTCCAGGTAATTGGTTCCATTCAATAATTGTCCTGTTGAGGAATGAGAATTTTTTAACATTTGTTTTTTTTTCTGGGATCTCTGTTTTACTTTGATCATATGATCATTCTTGCTGATGAAGGATGGCTCTTCGAGTTCTGTTCGAAACTCGCCCCATGCTGTTTCGTTCTTAATTATTCCATACAACCCGCGAATTCTACTACTTTCCCGTCTGCTCTGTAGACTCTCCCATCCTAAGATGATGAGATGATGAGAGTCCGACAAATTTGTTTTGAAATCAAAGAAAAATTTGTCTTCGACAAATCGAAGAGAGAGAGAATTTGATTTGGCCCATAATAGGTACTTCTGGTACCTTCTGGTGAGAATTTGATTTGGCACATAATAGGTACTGTACATAATAGGTACAATAGGTAATAGGCGTTCCGCTTGGCCCGTGATTGAATCTTGAATCTCGATAACGTAGTTGCAATATACATTATTACAAATTAATTTCTGTTTCATTGGTTGCATTACTATAGTCTAGTGCCAGTACATGGCAAGTTACTGGCACATTAGAGTGTATGTTGATGATAATTTACCCCCTGCCAACTGCCAACACAACACCACAACACCATTGTGGTGGCTTGCACGTGTCATGAGTAGATGCATAATTTTCACCTCAGGGAAGCCGCCGTAGGATGTTTGACTCCAGTGGAGCAGCCATTCAACTACATCTACATCTACATAATACCCCGCGAGCCGCCGCATGGGCGTGTGGCAGGGGGTGTTAGGTCACCAGCCTTGTAATTTACCCCCTGCCACACACCCTCGTGGTGGCTCGTAGGGTATCACGTAGATGTAGATGTAATGGTGTAAGTTTTTTGGAGATGAAATGGTGACATGTATTATAGGAGTGTATTAGGTGGAGCTCGATTTTTACAGTGGTCGCTAATTGTTCGCGGAAAGAAGGAGTTTTTGTACCTATCTGCTCGGCAGAGTATCTCTCTTATTTTATCGCATCTGTCAGACCTAGAAATGTAGTGAGGCGTCATGATAATATTCTCTGTGTCGCTCTGAATCACACCAGTTCTGAATATCTAAAGCAGCCTGAGCCTAGCGTGCAGCCTCCGAGTCTCTAGGGGCTCCCACTTTAAACATTAACAGTTGTGTAAAACTATAGGATTCCTCGTAGCAGTTTTTAACGAAGCGTGCTGCTTTTCTTTGTATTTTGTTAATTTTTTTGGTTAAATCTTTATGACCAAGGTCCCAAATACTCGCGGCGTATTCGAGGTGTGGCCTAACCAGAGGAAGTAGCATCTCTCGTTCACTTTTTCATCTGAGTACCTTCCTATTATACGTTTAACTAAACCTAGTTTCTACAATGCTGCGCCACATATGTTCTATATGTGTAATCCCCACGATATATCTGAAGTTAAGGTAATTCCAAGATATTTTACTGTATCTGAAGATTTTGTATTTACTCCACCCAAGGTGTAGGTATGGCTTTTGTGTGATGACTTTCGCAGGAAGTGAACCGTGGTGCATTTGTTGATATTTAATTCTAACCCCCACTCCTGGCACCACGAATGAACGTTGTTAAGGTCCGATGACAGAGCTCCAAAGTCCGCGGTTTCGCTCATTTCACGGTAGATAACTGTATCGTCTGCAAATAATCTTATTTTACTACTAACTCTAGAACTTAGGTTATTAATATAAATAATGAATAAAAGAGGGCCGATCACACTTCCTTGAGGAACACCTGATGTGACTGATTGATTGTGGTGGCTTGCACATGTGTCACGAGTAGATGCATAATTTTCCCCTCAGGGAAGCCGCTGTAGGAGGTGTTTGTCTCCAGTGGAGCAGCCACTCACGTGATTGTGTCACGTGAGCGTCCGCATACGGCCCGACCAAGGAACTATCGGTGTTCAGGAAGGTGGGAAGATGTCACCGGAGATGGAAAGTTGAGGAAAGGAATGCCCAAAGGTCCAAACACACACCTCTCTGCCGGTAGAATTCTTTTTTGAATGTCTGCACCGCGCTCGGATATGAGGGAAGGGGGGTGGAGGGGATAGACGTATAATGGCTGCTCCTCGACGTTCCGCGTGTTTAGTGACTGGTTTCTCTTTCCACTCGTTGCGAGAGAGAGAGAGAGAGAGAGAGGGAATATGTTGTGTGCGAAGAGGAGAAGAGATGGGAAGAGAGAGAGGGAGAGAGGAGGACAGGAAGAGACGGGAAAGAGAACAAAAGAGGCGAGAAGGGAGGATGCGTGCGAGACGTTGTGTGTGGACAAGCGGTGGGCGGGGTGTGGGGTGGGGTTGAAGGAGGGCGGGAGGTGAGTAGGGGAGGGTAGAGCGGTCGGGCGAAAGGGGAGGGCAGAAGGGTTGACCTTGTGAAGGTCACGCCGTAGGGCCTCACCCTGGGCCACGGGGTTGGGAGGGAGGGGAAGTGGCCGGGGGAGGGAGGGTGGGTGGGGGGGGGGACATATAAACGTCTCCCACCCACCCATACGTGTACACGGCGAGTCCAACCCCTCCCGCTCCTTTCCTTTGGTCCGCTGCGTGGCGTGTTGAATGGCGGAAAGGGAGGAAATGGCTGAGAAAGGGAGGGCACTCACACACACACATACCTTCTCTCCCTCTGCTTCCTCGGAATTGCCAACGGCCGGTTTCTTTTTATTTCATGCCATTTTATTATTATTTGTTCCAGCGTTCCTTACCCGACCTTCCTGGTCCACTCCCTCTCGCGGCGGCCGCTGTGCCGGCTCCACTCACCGGCACAGCGCACACTGGGCCGGGATCCCAAATACATGGCCAAAATTCGGAAATATTATTGTTTCAGCCTAAAAATTGGTACATTTAGGTTTTAAAGTTTGCTGAATGCGAATTAGCTGTCAAATTTTGGGAAAACATAATATCTGATGCGGTAGGGCAAAGCCGATGATTCGAGAGTGAATTGCAATTGATTCCATGGTCCGGGAATGTTTACCAGGTTTACGTCCGCTCCTAATACAGCCCCTCGATCCGTCTTTTCAGCACCGAATTATGCGAAAAGGTGCGTATTATTTTCCCAGTCAAATGTATTTTCTGGTAGCTCAAATATTGGCCTATTTTAAAAAATTATTAATTTACACAGACATTGTACCAGCAATTACACGGACCCAGTTAAAAATGTCGAGTGCATTTCCTGCTGTCTTAGCTACAACAATTCGATTTTTACACACTTTTTGCATCTCTTCTGCAGTAGATTGAAAAAAATCCCTAGCTAATGTTTTATTTTATAATATGCTTTAAATATCGCGACACGAACTCGTTTGGAAATATAACTTTACAGTGCATATCTACACATTAACTTTAAAAACATTTACCAAAATCTTATGATCATTAATTTATTATCATTATGCTCCAGATGATTAAATAAAAATTGTTGAAAACATATTCAAATAATAATTACTTTCACGGTTTGATTCCATATTTTAAGATTGCAAACGGTTTAATCAGAGTGATGTGGTATCCGTTTGATGTACACGGTCAGATTCGGGCTCGGCGTCCGTAGCACGATTGCTCTCTAAATTTCAATAGCTCCGGTCACAGAGATGAATTGATACGCCGAGAAAATCAACATAGCCACACTCTCACGCCTTGTAGCAGCTCACCTGTCACTTCCACACTCATTTTTGCGCGCAGATGCATACTTAACCCATCTGTTTAATGAATAATATTGCATTTCACGGCTCAGGCTACCCAACCTACTCTTTCAAATACTGAAATTCGAAATTTTATTTTTGGATTTTAGTCCGCCTAGAGGAGGGGTTTGGCCCCACTGTGCAGCGCCTACCTCACTCGGCACACCCACCTCTCTCTCGTCTCTCCGTCGGCATCTCGGGGTTGGAAATGTGCGGTCACCGGATAACTTGGTGAGGCGGCCCAAGTCACCTAGTGATGAGGAGCGCCATTTAGGATTGGTGTGTGGATTAGTACATACTAGGGATGAGTCGATTCCACTTTTTCTCGATTCCGATTCTTTCAAATCGATTCCCGATTCCGATTCCATCGATGCTTATTCCTAATAACAGGTGGGGTATGGATACACCAGTTGCGTACGACTATTATTTAAATTCAAGAATCGGCTGAAATAAAATAACAAAGAAAATTAAGTCGCTCAAAAAGCATATTTATTAACAAATAGCAAATATATCCTCAGCTTATTGAGGTAGATAAAAAGTACAAATTGATAGCCTACACTCAAAATTACTGAGACATATATGATGTGATAAATCAAATTTGATTTGAATATTTATCCATCTGGAATCGATGGAATCGGAATCGACTTTAGTCGATCGATTCTCGATACCGACTTTAATCCTGAGAATCGGAGGAATCGAGACTGGACATTTAGATTCGACTTATCCTTAATTAGTACGTAGTGTTGCCGCGAGACGAGACGAAACTTGAGCCAGTCTCGTCTCAGTCTCGTTTTCTGGACTCGGGTATCGTCTCGTGAACCCCAGACTCGTCTCGATCTCAAGTCTCGGACGAGACTCTCGTCTCGTTTCGTTTACCTCAAAATACAGAACCATAAATAGCCCAGTTTTCTTTGCGCACGTAATCGCTGAATTGGTACACTCAAATAGTAATGACATTAATAAGAATTTTACATACTTTCTCACTGTCAATGCTGCCTGTGAGAACAATGTTTCCGCTGTAACAGGTGTAGCGGGAATGATAGGAAGTCACTTGCCATTTCTGCCAGTACTGGAAATGTTGCCTCATTTGCCTTCCACGAAGTCAACATGTTTACATTACTAGGGGAACTCGGATGATGAAGGTAGTCTTCAAGTTCTTTCCAACCTTCGCCATATTGAGATGACTGACAAGGGGTAAATTTAATAAAACTATTAACTGATAACAATAAAGGGGCTAAAACTCTATCGAAAAGTCAAAATAATTAACATTTTCAAATTAAAAGTTCAAAGATTAATTTTTCTGATCTGTAATGTCAAAATAGATAAGGTAAGAGAACTTAATTGACATGTGATAAATAAAGGGGAAAGTTTAGTCGAAAGAACATACCTTTCAGTACTGAGTTGAGCTCGCTTATACTGAGAATATACATCTAGCAGGTTGTCCTCATCACTTTATACCAAAGCAGACCTCTCAAGATTCTCTAGATCCATTGACTGAGCGGACTGCATTCGAGTGGAATATTTATCAAGATATACTTTGAGCATATCCTCAAATGACATCAGGGACTTATTCTGCATCTCTTTTCCCCATGGCGTCATGGAGAAAGTTTCACATTTATGACGAGGATCTAATATTAATTCCGCGCAATAAATTCACTTCGTCAGGCGGTAGTGCTTTAACATCTTATCCCGAGCTGCTTGATAGGCAAGCAACAGTTTTTCATCACCTTTGTTTCTTCCAGTCTTTTTGTCAAGTAATTTCACTACTTTTTCTACCTTATCCAAAAACAAGTTAAAGGAAACGGTAACTAGTGGAAGGGTTATGTAATTTTCTCCTCCTATTTCATTTGTCGGAACTTCAAAGTTTTTTGAAACTTTGTGCACATTTTCAAGCAGTGCCTATTTCGAGATACGGATTGTGAGGCGTTTAAAGTCAGTGATACTATCGCATCGAAATGAAATACCTCTCTTCACGTTAAACGCTGTTCCAATTATATCGTCCATTAAATTCCACCTACTTGGGACATCTATTACAGGATTCAGTGATGATTCCCCTGCAGCTTCGCAAGCGCTACAGAATTTATTTCGTAACTACTCGCTTTTTAAAATGTTTGAAAATAAATATTATTTTTGCAATTGAATTTATAAGTTCTTCTTCAAATTCGAAATCTTCATCATCACTGTCAATGAGTAGAAGCTGGTCTTCTAAAATCCCGTCCTCCAGAGACAACACACTTAAATGATCGTGTACTGCAAAGTTAAGTATATGGGCCACGCATCTAAAATGATGATCAGTGCTATCAAAACTTGGCAGCATCTTGCCGAGTTTCTCCATGAATTTAGTATTTGCGGAGGCGTTATCTACGGACACTCCTTGCAGTATGTGCTCAAGTTCAAAGGATTATAGGGTATTCATAAAAACTTCAGCAATATCCCTTCCTGTGTGGTTACCAATCGATAGAAAGAAGTCAATAACGAGAGATTGGTACTCCCACCTCTCGTCTAAGAAATGAGTCGTGATTCCGTAGTACGATTTTCCAGCTACGGATGTTCAGCCATCGATGTTGAAAGACAGGTTGGATTTATTTTGTTTCAGCAACCGCAGCACCGCCTTCTGCATCCAATTATAACGGTCAAGTACTATCTGCCGCAACTTTTTCCTTTTAGGAAATATAACGGCGAGATTCAACACCTTGAAGAAGTTAGAGTATCATTATCATCATCACAAAATTGGAAAGGGATATATTTCAACTATTGCATTTCCGAAGTCATCATTTCCATCCTCATTCTGAACTAAAAATAAAAATTCTCTCTTATTTCACTTTTTTCGAAAGAAAATTTTGCCCTCTAATTGTGGTTTATAATGAGAGACATTTCGTGTAGAGAGACTAAGAGGCATGGAAATTTATTGAAATCCACGGGATGGTTTATTTAGACTTAATAAACGCTTTTATCGTTTCAATAAGGTAGGAATCACACACGAAAGAGATAACTTGCGACAAAGTTGCATCTTTACAGCGAGTGGTGAAAACTGAAGTGTTTTATCTGCCACCAATCCATCGTAGCAGTTAAAAGTCGACAGACTGAGAACAGAATTTTTCGCGAGGTTCGTTTTAAGAATGGACTGAATGCAGCTGAAACTGAGCACCTGCTAGATTTTTGTGGGAAAAGCAGAATGTAAGGAGTCAGAATGAGAGGATGATGAATAAATACCGGTTGGATGCTCCAGTTGTAGATTTTTTTATTGAATGGAAATTTTGTTAGCAAAATAAAAGCAAATGAAAACAATGACAAAAGAAAGTCAATTATAGTTATTCTTTTCTCTTGTATCATCCTAATCACAAATCAACGACATTACGGCAAACCTCACTAACCCAAGAAGATATATCATGCAGGAAGAGGTATATACATAGTGATTTCAACTACCATCCATCCTTTCGCCGAGGTGATGTGCGATGCGCAATTGGAAATTTCGGCATCCTTTTTTCTTAGCAGGCAAATGAGAAAATGTTTTTAAAATATAGCCCGTGAGCTCGGAGGCGGTGGTGTTCATTGGGGATGACGCATGTCTAGGCAAGAGAGAACATCAAACCTGGCCCTTCGGTGGTTGAAGTGGGGGATTCCCTAATCCGACTAGCTCGCCTTAATACGCAGAAACGTTCAACGACAGCCGTCCTACAGCCAAGCGTGAAATGATAGACACTTGGGAGCCAGGGTCTATGAGAATTCTAATGGATTCCAATGCCCCATTACCCGCCTGAATCTTTGCAAGCACTGTGCCTAGTGATAGTGTGCCTAATTGCGATATGCTGCCCTTGACTCCGAGTGCAGGACGTTATGATTACCGGGGAAGAAGACGAAGAATTATGTTTTAGGCAATAAAGTGCCCTCCTCATCGTCCAATGATCGAATGAGGTCCTTTCCCTTGTCGTGGAGCTGACGAAATTCTCATTGCCGGCCGGAGTATGTAGCGACGTATGATGGTCTCGCTTGCATATTTGGCACCGCATGCCTCTTAATTGACATTTGGGGGCCCAATGCCATGGCCTTAGACAATTGATGCATAGCTTTCTTGAGCGCACAAAGCGTGAAGGCTGAGCAAGGTCCATTTCAACATATTTAATGCATTTAAATAAAGGATACGATGAGGAACACAATGGGAAGATATGACGTTTTACCGTTATATCCTCAACCTTTGAAGGTGTTTCGTGTACAGAAACTGGCGGCGAGAACTTAGACTTTCCTCGATAACTGGAGGAAATAGATTTAGGGACAGTTCCATTCGCTGTTTGCAAAATTTTAATTCGTTTCTTCACGAAATTAATAAGATTCAACACAAAAGGAAACATTCTCCCAACTAAAGTCTCTTCGAATTGAGATAAAGTCTCCACATCCAAAACCCGAGTTGCCAAGCGGAATAAAATAAAGTCCCCCAAATTCGGGATATCGAAAGTACCCAAGCCATTATGGATCTCCGCGAAAGTTGTCACGAATTCATGTAACGATGCCACTAGATTAGTAGAAACGGCCGAAAACGACAATATTTTATCTAAAAAGGAAAAACCAAGAATAAGAGGATTGTTATAAAATAATTTAACTCTTGCCAGGCGGATGAATAATGCGCCACACCAAAGGGACAGAGCTAATTATTGACGAGGCTTTTCCTTGGAGAGAGGCTTTCAGATAAGAAAACTTTTTAATATCGGATATATCATTCCGGTCATGGACCACCGATTTGAATACATCCCGAAACGCTGGCCAATCTGAAAATGTTCCCGAAAACTTAGGAACATCAATCGCGGGAAGTCTACATTTTTGATTTGACACTGAAGAACGAGCTTCGCCGTCCACTGCACTCTGGGACGATGTCAATCTAGCAAGAATACAAAATGAAATAATACTTCTCGAACTCTTTGACGAGTTCGGAGAAATTGATACACTTCCGTGTGGTTGCTACTCATGCAATGTTCAAGGATTGCATGATTTTCATTCGTTAAATTAAGATAGACTTCCTTTAGAAGAGAGCAAATAATATCCCAGATTTCGGGTGTTCACTGAGGCGCCCCTGGTAAATGTTGATGTCGACTGCTAACTCGTGGGCGGCCAAGAGTTGCCTCCGACTGATCCCGAGTAAAACGCAGTAAGGATAGGAGCGATTCGAAAATTTGCCTCGTGGTGGTCATTTCTTTCGTACACCTGTATGTATCATACAATCGAAAATATATTAAATAAGAATAAACCCTAATGATTTCCGAATTCCCGGGTTTCGGCACCAGAAAATGTACTCGCACGGAGCTGACGTCTCGACTCAGATGAACGATTACAAATTAAACGTGCCGGGACAGACCTTACGTGGGGGTACGACAAAGAAAATAAAATGGTGTTCAGGAAATCAAAATGGGTGGAACAGGTGGGAATAGGGTAAAAGAAAAGAATTTAAAAAGGGAAGACTTACTCCCGCTGCCACTCGCCAACAGACACACCACCTCCTCGGCACACCGATTGCCGTCAGCTGACCCACCGCCGACGAAAAGTCCGGTGTATTTTGACTGTGTCCTTCTCTCTCGCGAAGCATACACTCCTAGTAGTAGTACCAAGAAAACTGGCGCCCTCTTTCGTCGTACACGAACACAAACAAATGAAGCACAAAAGGCGAGACGGGAGTAAAAAGGGAGGGAGGTTTAGGACAAAATTAAAATTAGGCTGTCCCGGCCAGAACATTAGCCGTAATCAACGCTAAGGACCTTGTTGCTGAACATTTTGATGCGAAAAATGCCTTTTAACATGGTGAAATTTCAGAAGAAATTTCCATGTTTCCTCCTACTGTTTCTAATGTACAATCCCGTGCGCAAAATTCTCATTAGTCTCAATCGGCTCAAACAAGCCCTCAAAGCCTGGAATGATCGCTATCACAATTTCATGAAATCTTTGAACTTTAAGCGTTCACTTAGTGATGGGTGTCTGTATGTCTTCTCTGAAGGTTTGACTCTACTAGTTCATTTGCTCGTTTATGTTGATGATGTAGTTCTAGCAGGAAATGATGAAAATACTATGAATTTTGTAAGAAGCAGTCTGATGTCAGAATTTAGACTCTCAGCATTCGGGTCACTCTCATGATTTCTTGGTATTAAAATTGAAAGGGCCGATGAAGGAATGCTTCTGAGCCAGTCAGCTTATTTGAAGAGGCTGTTGAAGAAGTTCCACATGGATGATTGTGACCCGTGTTGTACACCCTTAGAACCGAGCCCAGATTTGGATATTTTAGGTCAAAATTGCATAATTGATAAAAAATAATATGCAGAGAACTTGAGGGATGCCTCAAGTATGTAACTTTAACCTCTCGTCCTGATCTTTGTGCTGCTGGAAATTTTTATAGTCTTTACCACAGTAATGCTACCATTAAACAGTGGCTTGGTCTTAAGCGTGTGTTAAGATATATTAAAGGGACTGGCAATTTAAGGCTCTTTTATCCAAAATCTGTTTCTGGAGTGTTAGTTGGTTTTTGTTTTTGTTGGCAAATTGCGCAAATGACTGTAATTGCAGGTTTACCTCTGGATATTTGTTCAAAATGTATGGGTCTCTCATTAATTGGAATACTAAGAAACAAACTGTAGTACCTAGTCCACTCTTTAAGCAGGTCTTATAGCTGTAAGTGAAGCATGTAGTGAGTTTTTGTGGCTGGAATCATTGTTAAGAGATCTCCACATCGAACCTTGTTGTCCAGTTGTCATTTTTGAAGACAATCAATCATGCATTAAATCGATTACCAGATGGGAGCAAAAGAGAACTAAATGTAAAGATGCAAGATGTTATTTTGTCAGAGACTTATTCTTGAAAAATATCATTAATATCGTGAATGCATCAAGCAAGAATCAGGGGGCTGATATTCTTACTAAAGGTATTCCTATGGTTCAGTTTAGGGCTCTATGCACGTCCCTAAACATTATTTAATTGTTTATCTGTTTTTTTATTTTTCAGTAATTATTTATATATTTGTTTGTTCTTTTTATTATTTTATATCAGAAATTGAGGTGGAGTGATGAAATATGACTGTAATTTCTCATATTAATCATGATTACCGATGTTCTATTGTTTTGTGAGTGTTCCGCTACTCAGTTGTTTTTGTGACGAGTGAGCGGAATGTCATTCGTAAGAAAGGAGGTCCAGTCTCAATAAAGATTCCATTAGCACAGCACTGAATTTAATTCAACAGCATGACATGGGGAGAAGGAGATTAATGGAAGAAAATTCATGGAAGGTAGAGTTTATAGATTTAGCAACTATTCACGGGCTGTGGAATTGTGACGGTCGTCAATCACTTAGATACTTAATTAAATTTGATATCAAATGATTAAATAAATCCATATTCCACTAAGAAGAAGAAGAACCCACATAGCACAAAATATCTACTAGATATCTACAGCATGTCTTCAATGTCTTGGATATTTTAAATATCTACTAGATGTCTAGAATATGTCTATTTTGAGCGACGACTCTTATTATATGTCTAGTGCAATTAGCCAAAAAACACCGGAATCTAAAAAAAATGTAACTGCTATGCTTTTTGGTGGATGGATAGATGAAGTCATTGTACACATGTGCACCAAAAAAGCAAGGGAAATTCTTCTGGCAAATGTTTATAAAAGCGATTGAAAGTTAAGAAAAGTGGTTTTTTAAATGATACAATGAAAAATACGAAGTTAAGGCAATAATTTTTCCAACAAAAGATGTAGAAGATAAAAAATTCTACGAATTGGTAGTAACCCGATCAAAATCCAACTATTAGTTAACCCAGAAGGTCGATTTAAACAAAGAAATCGCTCATTTTTCATTATTTAATTATTCAGCAGGTTTAAACCTCAGCATCTTGAAACAATAAAAAATGATAGACCTACGTAATAGATATGAGATCCCAAAATTCTGGATATCAAAGTTGAATAGTTTGAACAAAATAACGGGTTAAAGGATAAATGTTCAAGCACCTCTATCGATGGCCATAGGGCAGCTGCTTTGTTTTGATAGATATTAAAATGAAGGTAAAGGTTTAAAATTATAGATTCATTTTTAAAAGTTTCTTAATTTTTAAAATAACCGGAGATATTTAAATTGTTTATTAGTATGTATTTTTGATAATTTTGCAATTCTGTATAAACTACATGTTGCTACTAGCAACTATTACTTCTACTGTTATATATGTTCGTTCATGAGCTTGTACATGAACACGTACGGGTTAATGTATCGTGTAACCAGGCCTTAAGTCATTTATCCTGAATTTTCCCAGTGGGTCCAATTTGAATATGAATGTTTAGAAAATATCTTCTCAAGATATCTTGTAGATATAGGAAAAGCGGACATTCAGATATCTACAATATGTCTAGAAGATGTCTACAAGTTATTACAAGATGTTTTCTAGATATTAGCAAAAGACGTATTACATATTTTATAGTTATTTTGTAGATATTTTGTGCTATGTGGGAATATACTAAAATTAGTATTAAAATATTGAATCAGGGAAGGTGAATGAAAAGCTCATTCTGACTTAAATTACAAATTTCGATAGAAAGAATTGTATGCCATGAGATTGTCACGACGACGACCGAAATATGTTCGAAAGAATAAGCTACCAGACGATTTTATGATGAGTTCCATTTCTTTGACTAATAATGCAAAAGTATTTTCGAAGCTGCGAGATAGGAATGTGGACCATAAATAGGAATGTGTAGTACACGTTTCTTTTCTCAAATCTTGAGACTATTCCCATTTGGAATAAAATGCTACAGTTTTTAGCATATCCGTGCAAGATTGTATTTGACTTAAAGTACACTCTTACACGGCCATTTAAGATAGCTTATTTCCCAGGTATATTAGTTTTTTTATTCTGAATTGCGTAACACAAGACTGCCAGCCTGAATACCCGATTTATCAGTTATTCATCTATTGAGGATCAAAAAATAATTAAGATTTATTAATAAATAAATATTAATATTTAAGAGGAAAATATGAAGATTTTATTGACTTTGCATGATAATTTTGTTGGTTCGCTCGAAAATCTTGACCCTTAACTTTCGGTAGCTCCTCGCCACTGAAGCGATAGAGAGCCTTAAATGCATTGTTTGATAGAATACGCGCTTTATGCTCCCGCCTATTTTCTATCACCTTCCTTGCTCAGATTTCTTTGACGCAAGGTTCTTTACATCATAATTTGAAATCCATCGTATTTCATAGTAAACACTCCACGGAGCCGCGATAAGGAACGATCGATTCCTATTCGCGATTGTCAGCGGGATAATATCAAATCTTGCATTGCGAGCTCGAGTTGTGCAAGGTCAATAATTTCAAGCAAAACTTAATGAAACGAAAATGAAAGAAGAAAGAAAGAAAAATATTTATTGTTCAGGAAAAAAATCCGTAAGAACAAAAAATAATAGTGATACAGTTTACAGGCGAAATAATTATCACAAAAAAAACTGATAATATCTATCACTGCACAAAAACTTGTGTGTTCAATACTTCAAAGATAACAAAATTGTACGATAGCAAAGAAACCATAATGACATGAAAACAAATTTGACAAAAAAGAAAGTAAATTGTGTTATTCCCGGTAGAAGTAAGTAATCATGGTATTTCATTTTAAATGTCTTAACAGATGTGTAGTTTTTAATTTGAGTAGGCATGTTGTTCCATACGTGGCATGCTGTTACAAGAAATGGCTTGCTGTATACAGTAGTGCGATGACCTGGGAAATACAATAGACTGGGTTCAGACCTAGTGGACATTGTAGAAATTAAGGGACAACTGAGGAACAAATCATGCAGGTACTTAGGTGATTTATTTTTAAACAGAACAAAAAATATCCCAGAAAGCACTCTCTACGGGATTTGACATTGAGCCACCTTAGTTGTTCATAATATGGGGTAATTTGGACGTCTCTGCGAAGGTCAAAAATGAACCTAAAGCAGGAGTTTAAGGCTCGGTGGAGTTTGAGATTATCTTCTTCGTTTAGGTCATTATAAACAAGACGGCATTAATCTATCACTGAGAGAATAAGAGTTGAAATGAGTGTTTTTCTTGTATTGAAAGGAAGTAAGTTTCTTTGAACTTTGAACTGATAAAATATGGAATGAATCTTGTTCGAAATATTATTTACATGATAAGCCCACGATAAGTTATCAGTCAACGTAATCCCTAGATTATGCACATTGTTTGAATATGGAATATGGATACCATTTACCACAATACTGGGAGTTAATATATGGCTAATGTCACGTATCATCCTGGAACTACCGATGATAATAGCTTTGGTTTTGCTTGAGTTTAGGATAAAGTCATTTCGAGTGGCCCACTCAGTTATGTTACTTATGTCTTCATTAATTTTGAATACAGGCTCCAATGAAATGCGGGTTTAAAGTGCTTGCTGAACTGGAGAAGTGAAACAGATAATTTTTTGTGCATTTAATATTCTTCCCTTACTTCTATCTAGATTAACCTACAATTCTATCGCCAGAATTTGGGAAAGATGACAATCGCGTTTTGAAGAAAATCCTCTTCATATCAACAAAAAATACTACTGTCGATATCCGGAATCTTAATGTCGAAAGTATTGATGTAAATTTGGATGGAATAATGCACGTCAATAATATAGCTCGTCTGGTAGATAAATATAGTACACAATAGGCATTTGAATATTCATATACCGTATTTCACCGCATAATCGTTGCCATGGCATCATCGCCGCACCCTACTTTTTCAGTCCAAAAATTGGTTCATAACTTTTCATCGCATAATCGTCGCATGTAAATTGTGTTCGTCACGACACTTGCTGTAATTTACCATATTTACTATAAATTTACCAAAAATGTTTACCATAAAATATCGGTACTATTAATATGTTCACTTATCATTTTAGGTCGGAAAAAGTACGGTATACGCTAAACAGGAAGAAAACAGTGTCTTAAATTTTAATGCATTGTATTTAATGTAGGCCAACCAATCATGATATCCTAGCTTTGCAATGAAGGCAGTATAGTACGTAATGATTGACCTACGTATAACTAATACCGGTGCAATTTTATTTTTTTATTTCCCCTCATAATGGTCGCACCCTACTTTTTAGCGTAAAAAAATTGGCATGAAATCTGCGACGATCATGCGGTGAAATACTGTATTTCAATAGCTCCGGTCACAGAAATGAATTGATACGCCAAGCCAATCAACATAGCCACACTCTCACACCTCGTGGCTTTCCTCTTCGCTTTCACTCTCTTCCTCTTTGATGACACGCTGTTAGTTGGTCGGAATCTTGTCAGTGGTGCATGGGGATGTACTTACCATCCATCTAACCATCCGAAGAAGACAACTAAAATACCAAAGCCATGGCTGGTATTCGAATTTACGGTCAACGGGATATGCTATAAGGGCTGCTATTCCGAATGAAATACCATGAACTCTATATGCCAGAAATAGCTTTCGTTACGCTTTTGTTTCGAAGAATATCATGCTATTTTTCGAAACAAAAGCGTAACAAAAGCTATTTCTGGCATATAGCGTTCACGCTATGTATTTCATTCAGAATAGCAGCCAAGATCTTTGCGCTAATGTTTCAGCGCACGTTCTAAAAACTCGTCGCAATCAATAGCACCGTTATCTAAAAATATTTTTTTGAATCCTGCAGTTTTTATATATCTTGCGTAGAACTTATTCCTGCGTCAAACTATTATCGGTATTATTTAAAATCAAAATAGTAACCTTGGACAACGAACTGTTTCTAAAACAAAGTTTCATCATGTATACAGAACTCTCTCGCAATAGATTGCAATACTTGCCTCGTGAGTGGGAGACACAAAGAATCCATACATTGCCTTTTCTGCGCCGCAGGTGGACACCGTTTTTGATACAGTGGCCTCGTTACATTCTGTGGATGTTTCACCGAAGATGTCCTCTCATAAAATGAACTTTCCTCTTCCGAGTCTTAAGATTTCTCGTGGCGACAGCGATTCAGTCCAGGGATTCATTTGCAAACCAACCGATGTTCTTTCTAGTTTCAGTGGTTACATTCCCATGGGATGGACGGCGGGAGAGGACTGCATGGCCCACGCACCGAGGCTGATGGAATATTCTCCGATCGAAATAACCGAAGCACCGACCATAGGCGGAACCATTTCCCGGAGCGTGCCCGAATTTGGCCCGTGAGAAAACGGAGTCAAGGTCGCTATATCCGGATCGGGTGTAACGACATAAATGCCTGTTCTACACGCTAGGATCAGCCGGGTTCCTCAGCCGGAGGGGGAGGGGGGGTCGGATCATCTAGCCTGGGACCCATAGCTTAAGTAGTACGCTGCGCTGTTGTCTTCATGTCTGTCTCATTTGGCGCGTTGCTTCATTCCGTGAGGACGTAGAGGACGGTAGCTGAGATAGCCTGAGAGGAAGAAAATGTCGAAAGAGGTGAGTCGTGCCAGGAATTGGAGTGCTGGGGAAACCAGTGCCCTAAAAAGGACATATTACCTGTTTTTAGTAGATCGGAAATTCGAAGGATTAAAAGGCACGAAAAAGTTTGGGAGGAGTGAGCCCTGGAGCCCGTACCCTGACCCTCAACGGGTACCCAAGGACGGGACTGGAAATTAAAGTGATGATGAAGAATCTTAAAGCAAAGTTCGTGGAGGAGAAGTTGAAGAAAAACTTAGGGATTAATAAATCATCATCATTGGATGAAAATTCATTTTGCATTGCTCCCATTTCAGCTCCTTCCATGCTTGTATCCGCTACACGCTAAACAACTTCGCTAATTACAATGCTTACAATCCTCAACACATCAACAAAGACGACTGCGCTTAACTGCTTTCAACTTTTTTAAAACTTACAATCCTCGACACCAGACGGCGTATAGTCGAGTTAAGCTTAACGTTAAGAACGGGTATCGGCTGAGCGATCCGGCGGAGCTAATCCGGATGAGTTGATCCTAGCGTGTAGAACAGGTATAAGAGGAATAATCTAAAAGTGCCGCCTGTCGGCAAAGAACGTAAACTCATTGCCTTCTCCGTCTCCAATCTCGGTACGAAAAATCATTTCAAGTAGATAGAGTGGGCAGCGGATATTGGATTTTCTGTTCAATCAGTGCGAATCACTGTCTGGGGCAGTTAATAGTTCACACAGTTCAGTCGAGTAAATAGTTCGTCATAAATCACTCATTCGCGAACTATTCATCAGGAAACCTCAGGGCACTAATCAAAGAGAACAAGGGAGAGGGGCCTGGCTAAATTACGATTTAAACAACAAGGTCAGGAAAACTGACACTCCTGCAAAGATGAGGTGAGCTCTTACGGCTGGACAAATAACAAAAATAGGGAGTCTCCAATAGCCGTAAGCAATTGGCACCACTCGTCAAAAATCACAAACTTTGCTGTGTTGGTTTGCCGGGATGGGACTTCCACAGCAGAGATAAACCCCAGCCTCTCCACAAGAATACCCTCCTGTGGTGGTATACGGAAAGGTTACTTCCACGCACTTACGGGAAGATTACTTCCATGCACGGGAAGGTTACTTCCCGTTGGTCACTGGTCACATATATTAATCCGTGGTCACTGGCGTGGAAGTAACCTTCCCGTAAACCGCAACAGGAGGGATTTCTGTTGGAGAGGCTGTGGTTGGTCTCTGCTGTGGAAGTCCCATCCCGGCCAACCAACACAGCAAGGTTGGTGATTTCTGACGAGTGGTGCCAATTGTTTAAGGCTATTGGAGACTCCCTATTCTTTTTATCTGACACTCCTGGCCATGGAAAGATCAGACCAAGAAGATAGGGTCCTATATTGCTCTTTTATAGCTCAGTACATCTATGTCTTGGCTGATCCTTCCTGATATTATCTTTGATACAGTACGCCATGTGGTTTCTTCTAATCTATTCTTCGGTTCATTTTCTCGTTTCTGATATCATCCGTCCATTTGATCGTCAGCAACCATGAAAAACACCAGGTTTTAGCAGAAACTATTTTCATCAGATTCATTTTACCAGTCACCTGCCCTGCCATTTATTCTTGGAGTGACTCACTCTCAAATTATGTCTAATAATGGCACTGAAGTTTACGAAGCTGTTTGAAAGATATATGTTTAAGGTCGCCTCGATAACTTCATGAAACAAGATTTTGACAATTTATTAGTCACAATTGCAACACGTTTGCGACGATGAAGTCCGGGAAATCAATTACTTCTCCCTTGTAGGACCCCAGGACTTGGAATACGTTGCCAGTACTTGGGATCATCACGAGGTAGACTACAACGTGCGTCGCGAAAATCGGCATGATTCAAATAGTCCTTTATTACAGTCTCCTTAGTGTTACTGACTGTTTGCAAAAACTTTTCACGTATCTTGCCGATTCTTTCTGCACACGTTTTAAATCTGCTTTTGATCCTACCTCATCTGGATCCCGAATACTGGCCGCGTATTCCAAGTGACTCTTCTCTCAAGATCTCTCAAGCGACAACAAAATTGCACGCAAAAATGTAGAACGCCCATCAGGATTATCCGACGGAGCTTTAAAAAATGCATGATAAATATAAGAGAGATTACAGCAAAATCGGCCACAAGGAAAGCACAAATGGAATTCAAAAGTAAAATGTGTGTTAGGTGAATTTTTGGAAGATAACCACAATGCGTTTTGGTCTTACGTGAGGGTGGTTCCAGGGAATAAATATACAGTAACATCACTAAAAACGGTCAAGGAGAGAGAGTTAGCGATAGATTAGAAAAAGCAAATTACCTTAACACATTTTTTTCAGTGTCTATACTTCATAGCCTCAAATAACGCGGCTACATTGTCTTGCTTATACAAATATCCACTGCAGTCTATTAATATTTCGTGCCGCGGCAAAGAAAGTCACCTGAAATCGTTTAACCCCAAGAAATCACCTTGCCCCTAGGAAATTCTCACGCCATATAAAGAATTTGCATCAGAAATAGCACCGCAAATGAAAAAAATAAATAAAAAATCTCTAGCAGAACATAAGGTCCCAATACGATTGGAAAACCGCGAACGTTACACCTATCATTAAGAACGGTGATAAGGAAGATCCTAGTAACTTTGGACCTACCGCCCTCATATCCATCTCGTGCAAAATATTATAACATATAATCGTCAGCACAATTAAGATGTATTTAGATAATCCGAACTTATAAATCAAAACGAGTATGGCTTCCTAAAAGGCAGTTCCTGTGAAACGCAGCTAGCCCTTATTCTTCACGATGTTCTTTCCCCTGGAGAAAGGCGATTTCCTCTGGAGAAAGGCCAGGTAAACGCGATATTTTGAGATTTCAAAAAAGCTTTCAATTAAGTCTCGCATTCAAAATTACATGTTAAGCCAGAAGCCAATGGAATTCATCACGATATAATATGCTGGATAAAAGATTTCTTAAGTAACCGAGAACAGAGGGTGGCTCTAGATGGCGTTACTTCAGTTACAGTTGAAGTCACATCCGGAGTACCCCAGGAAAATGTCATTGGTCCCTTATTATTCCATTTGTATATTAATGATATCACCACCGTCATAACGAGCAAAATTCGCCTTTTGGCGGACGACGCAGTATTGTACAGGGATGTTAACACAGAGTCTGATGGAATTGCATTGAAGAGAGACCTAGATGCTACAAATGAATGGTGCGACACTTGGTAGTTGGAATCAATTTTTAATAAGTGCATTGTTATGAATTTTTGGAGAAAGAGTAGCTTAGCCAACGAGAGGTACACAATTAATGAAGACGAACTACTAAATATAGAGTCAGTTAGGTACTTCGGTGGGACCCGTACTCAGTACATGTCCTAGGGGAAGCATATATCTGAAATTTGCGGACAGGCAATTCCTAAATTAGGATTTATTAAAAGAATACTAGGAAAATGTGACGAGAATGTAAAGGAGCGATGTTATAGTCCTCTCGAGAGACCTCACTTGGAGTACCACGATTGTACATGGGACCCATAATAAGTAGGACTAGTTTCAGATATAGATCGAATACAGCGGAGGGCAGCTAGATTTGTTCCAAATTGTGATAATAATAAACATAGTAGTGTTACTAAATTGTTGAGGGAATTAGGGTGGGAACCTCTATCCGATCGAAGGGAGAAGTATAGGCTATATCTGTTACGAAAGTTTGATGTAGACTATTTTTTGCCGGACATTCGACATATTTTGCTAGAGGTATTTACCTTTATGGTAGAAACAATCATAGGAATAAGATTAAGGAAATAGACTGCAGAACCGATAGATATATATATTGTAATTTTTCCACGTTCAATAAGGGGTTATAATAGTTGCGATAGATTAGTTCTAGGAGGATGTTAAATAGGTTTTTTTTGGTAGTGCTAACTATTTTAACACGGTTAATAGCTACTAACCTCGCATGAAATCTCCGGCATGATATACTCTTGCATGCTTTAGTACCTTGTAAGGCTATTTATCTTTCGCATTAATAATACTAACCAGCACTTGTATCTTGAGTAGTGACTGCATGGTAGCATTTTCTTCTACGTATCACTCGCCTAGTTTCTGGTCAGACTGCGCATTAATGTCCCGACTGCTTTTGGCCTGAGCCTGGCATCCGGGGGAACGTTCGCGGTTCTGATTCGATTTCGCTTGGGAATTCTCTAATCCAGATATTTACATCCTCATCAAAGCCGTGAGATTTAAGTAAAATAAGTAACTTTCTATGGGACACTTTATCAAACACTTTTTTAGAGTCAAGAAAAACTGTGACAATTAATACGCTGTCTTCACCAGAGACTATCCAGACACCATCGCGGGCAACCTATGTTAATTGAGTTTCGCAAGATCTTCCCTTCCTGAATCCTTGTGTTTTCATTGGAAAGTTCTGTATATCCAGATGTCTCACAACTGAGCTTGCTCATATGTGATGGCATCGTAAACATTTTGCTGGCCTGGTCATACTACGGCGGATTGGATCAACAGCATAAAATTAGAGAAACATACTTCAGGATGGAAGTATTAGAAGTGCATATTCTTCCGCATAACCTCCCGACCACCTCCTGAAGTACTGCAGGTTCTTCGTGAATCACACTGTAAAGTTTGTTGATCCTATACTTTACTTATTAAGTTAATTTACATTATGACATCCTTCTGAAATCAGCATGCCAACTTGCATTAACGCCATAATAGCCATCCTTTTGAAGATGTCACATACCTCTATTTATTTATGCAGGTAATTTTCCAGTTCGTTGACCCTAAATCCCATATCGCACGATACTATATCATGGCCAAGTTCGAAAATGCTCGCCAGGACGGTCGCTTTTCAGGATCGTGTGATTCTGAATCAGCATGCTAGCTCGTATGTATAATCGCTATCATGTTCGCTGATCCATTAGATTTCATAAGACTTATGCACAGAATTGACACAGTACTAGTTTTCTACTCACTCCCAGAAAAACCTAGTACTTGCCAACCCCTCTCGGTATCTTTTACAGTCGCTGTGCGATCGTGCCTCCAACGCCTGCATGCGGCCACTGATAACTTCCTGGCCGTGATATCAGCAATAAAAGGCGAAAATATTACGACAGTTGTTTGATATCCACACTGAGAGAACAGGTTTGGATGCTACACCCTAAACTCTTTTGAGCGGGGAGGTTTGGATGCGCCATCAAGAATGATACGACGTCAGGACTAATTATTTGGATGTGAGAACCAAAGGCAAAGAGTGTCACACCAAACACGTCTAGTCGACGTCCTTTGGATGGGAGACACAAAGTTGTAGGTGGTGCAGTCCACCGATTTAGGTGCGAAATCAAAATCTATAGTTTCGCGCTCTGGTGGCGCTCACAGGAAGCTCTAGCACCCGCCATTCCGTGTTCAGCCGTGCAAGCTGTCGACAGGTGTGGACTTGTTCTGGGCGAAACAGGCAAACTTCGTTGTGACCCTTCTGCCGCGTCTGCTTCACTGTTTTCCTGCTGCTCGAAGAGATATGGACGAGGGGACGAAGAAATTCCTATTGAAGGCTGGACTTTGAGCCTAAATCCAGGTGTTCGCAAGGAAGTTGCGCGGCCATTACGTGTTAATTCTCATGCCTACACTACCAGCCTTTGCCTACGAGTTCCCTTTCAGATTCCCATTGTTATCTCTATTCTCTTATTACAAACAAAGTTCTCTCTCAGATCATATTTTGTATTATGTTATGATTGTAGTCTAATAATATTTTTATGTTGTTGACATAAAATTTTTGATAATTGTGTTAATTTGTAATGTGTAGAAATATTTTGAGCATTTTTTGTAATATGTTGACGAATTATGTGATAATAGATATCTATCATAACAACCTCAGAGCCCAGTTTTATCGTTTTTCTAGTTTCACCGTCCTACTACCCTATTTCCAAAGGAGTTGAAAAAGAAAAATATTAGGGCAGTGGGGTTTCAAAGGGGGGAGGGAGTGGTAGGGGCACAAGCCTTTGGGCTGGTCATCGAAAGTTTTCATTCGGTATCCAAACGTTTTTCTGATGAGCCACCCAACACTTTGGTTCTCACACCCAAAGTACTCGTCCATCTTCCTTTGGATGCAGCACCCAATGGAGTAGGTGGCACATCCAACTTATCACCAATTCCGTTTGGATGACACATCCAAATGTATGGGCAAGTCCTATCCTTCACCTCTGGTTTGGGTATGACATCCAAACCTACGATATTCATATCCAAAGTGTTTTCTCAGTGCAGCTGCCCTCGTTTGCTCACTTGAAAATTATGGCATGCATGCGCCGCTTCATGAGTAAAAATTTCACGCATTCGAAAAGTATAATTTCAAAGATAAAGCCCTTCAAACGGACGACACAAATTATACTTTTCTATATCCCGCATAGAGATGGCGCCGCGCCGCCGGTCATACAAGACACGCCGCCGCCGCCGAGGTGAAAACTACGGCGTAGCGCGACAAGGATTTTAATACCAAGTCCTACAGTCAAAAAAGTACTGTTGTAAAATTGTTCGAGCAGATGCGTTTTGGATTGAATTCCGCTGCCGCGCTAGTTCTTCTTGTCAACATTTCCTCTCCCTTCCCACTGCCAGCCTTGTACGCTCAGCTGACTGGCTGACCTGTGGTTTCAATAGGTTTTATTTTGGAGGACCAGAGTTTGGCCCAACAAAAAAAGGACTTACTAGGTGTAGTAAAAAGGACTTAGTAGGTGTTGCGTAGTGGAGAGTCACAGTGTACGCAGGAGGAAATAGGTGCGAATTCAAAAAGAACGTAGCCGAGTGGATGGTTATATTTCAATTTCAATTTGCTCGATTTTTTGGGACTAGAGTGGCTTTATGTCTACTGACGTGCGTTCGATCCTCCGAATAACATGTTTCGGTCAGGTTGTCTAAAATAGAGGGAAACTTAGAAAGAAAACAAACAATATTTGTGTTCAAGCTAAAAGTGTAAAATTAGGACGGTGGCATTCGTTTATTTTTGGCCCAAAATTACATATAATCCTTCATAAGTCTTTAAACCTTGATAAGTCTTGAGGACTACTTGCATGTCACACACACACGGTCTAAATAACCATATTGACGAAAATTTGACAAAAAAAATTGTAATATTTTCTGTGAAATTTAACAATATATCCACAAATTGTCATTAATGATAATAAATTATTAACAATGAGTGGAGTTTACTTATAAATGGAGTTTAAATTAAAAAGCGGAGTTTATTAATAAATTATTACTTTTTTGTTATATAGTTTTTATTCATGTAACTGGAATTTATATCTATCTCCTCGACGGTAAAGTTGAGGTCGAATTATATTATAATTTACGCTATATTAAATAGTTGAAAATTAAAAGTGGAATGCGCAAGTTTTTCATAACGTGAAACGCATTTAGACAGTGGCCCACGGCAACTTTTTCGTAAATTTATCATGAATTTCAAATCCTAAATAGTTTCATGAACTGTTAGAACCCATGTCAAACGAGTAGGAAAACCTCATAAATTGGGCGCTGACGGCTGAGAAGAGAACTTTTTGTGCTGCCATCAATTGTGTATTCTCTGTACGAAAAGAACAAGCAGAGAAGATATTTTTGCGGGACCTACGAGCCATGATATGGAATAGTACACACCTATTGCTGTAATTAACCCGGAATTAATTTAGCCATACGTATGAACTGAAGGAATTGCAAGAACAAGCATGCTTGCTCACGATGGAACACGTCAGAATCCCTATGTCGCAGTTCCCCAGCTCAGAGTCGCCGAAACTATCTTCGCCGTACATAAAGTCCGACACTAGAGATAGAAATAATGATCTGATAAGATTATCCACAACTGTGTAAGAAAATATTATAATTACTGAGTTTTGAAAAAAAATGTTGCGACTTAAACAAATTCGTTCACCAAAAATTTCTCCAGTGGAGAATCGAAAACACGATCCTTCACACGAAGGGCGAGCATACTCTTCACCAGACTACCGCTCATTAACAATAAGAGAGACGAAACATGGCGTGAGGTTCCCAACTCATGGTATGACCTACTGTTACTTTCCTCAGATTCTAGTTATTTTTACGCGTACTATTCTCTATATTACTCCTATTGGTCTTATTTATACGCGAAAACTATTATAATTTACTTGTATCTGGTCGAGCTTCATATTATTGGAGGTAGTTTGTACAGATATCGTAAATTATTAAGAAGTCAGGTGTAAACCTCTCGCCCTGAAAGTCTCTGAGTGAAGCAACGAATGTATTGGGCGAAAAATTGACGCTTGCTAAATGTCAAGCACGGTACCAATTTAATATATTAATGCATAAATCATCAATATATGTCAAATTAACCTCAAATGAAGTTATTTAGAAAATACGAAGTAAGGGATTTCCTTCTCGTCGATAAAAAATATTTCATCGTTAATTTTGACCATAATATACCTCGCATAGTCTACAAACCCATTTCTTAATTTAAAGCAAAACGGCAAGAGTGTGTCGAGAAGCGCAGTCAAATAATAACCTATTTATTAAATAATAGTATAATATTCGAGGTGCGAGATACTGCGAGAACGTGATGGTGGTTGTCGAAGCGCATGTGCGAAGAAAAGCCAATCAGTGACCGGGTTTCATGAAGAATTTATAGAGTTTTCGTATTTACATAAATTTACCGCATATTGGCGTGCGCATGCTCAGTGAAACTGAGAGTATTCAGGTATTATTGATGAATAAATTAACGAAAAAATGTATCGTGGTACATTGGGTTTTGAAATAATTTTTCATCCTCCTAACCGTGTTGTTCTTCCTCATCGTCCTTTTCACAGTCTCCAGCTTCAGCGAAATCATGAAAAGTTGTGATGGTGTGCTCTCTGCAAATACATTTTGAAAATATTTCACTGAGTGTTCTGCTTTTCCAATTCTTTCTCATAATCAAAACGCACATCTTCCAGGGCCCATGTCTCTCGGTGTAATACACAGATTCTTTGCGTATCATATTCGCTGTCGGCAAAACACGAATAGAGTCAATGTAGCGTCAATCAATAGGATAATTGGCGATGTAAAAAAACAATTCGAGCACCATCCAATTTTGCGGGAAAGATGAATGCACCTTTACGAGATGGTTACATAAATTACGAGCGAATTTGGACTTCAGGATTTCATACATTACGTTACCACGTAGAACAAATATAAAATCTTACTAGAACATATAGAAAACTTACCGGCTTCCACAACCAGTTTATTCCTCCGGAGAATTAGTAAATTAATCAATTAATGTTATCTTAATATTTTCAGATGTAAAATTAATAAATACAAAAATTTATGACCTCAAACACACACTTCAGAAGACTGCAAAATTGGTTCCTCTCAATCACGAAATGAGACTGCCTGGATAGGCATATCACCAGAGTATTTGTTATCGTCCATGCGCAGAAATCAACATCGAGACAAGCAGAAATACAGATCCCACAAAATAAACACATAACTCTTACAACGTGGCTTCATTAAGGAAAATGAGCTGATATTTTCCGGCCCGGTTGGGGCCAGGCAACGTGGTGGATAAGCGTATGGATAAGTCCTACAAATTAACTGTTCGAAGATTAGCTGTGAATCGCTCAAGAACGCAATGCCACGTTAACGTTGCCTCAGTCCCGTCTTCTCACTCACGCGGTCCCTTTCGCATGTGATACATTTGTGCTTGAGAATATACCACTGTCTGAGCGATTCGAGACACTATAGGAATTGACTACTCGAGTTCTGTACATATGCTCTGACAGCACTGTTTGGAGTAAACATCCGTTCTATCGTTTGTGCGTGTTACGGGGAAGCATTGGCATGACTTTGAGTGCGTCTGAGGAAGATGTCAAAGAATGCATTTCAAATTATATGGTCGAAACGTTCGTATGGCTCACATAAAACAAGCTTCGCGTGGTGTTACTTTGGAAAGCTTTCCATAGGATTACTTGAGTGACGACGCATGAGTATATAAATTCCGCAAGGGGGCAGACAAAAAACACAGAAACAAAAGAAAAAACACTCAAAAACAAGCTCCTGATATTTCGACGATGAAGCACTCATCTTTTTCAGAGTCGAGTAAGGACTGAGGGGGAAGGCTGTACGGAGGCGGATGGAAAGGAAGGAGGGGAGGGGTAGAGGGGAGGGGAAGATAGGAAGTGAGGAAAGTAAGGGGATGGCGGGAAAGGTGGGAAAAAAGAGAATTTAAAAGAGAGAGAGGTTGGTGACATGGGGGGTGAAAGAGGAGGTGAGTGTGATTAGTTGAGTCCCGGCGGAGAGAAGGCTTGAAAAAAGTAGATATATGAGGACTCAAGATCTTTAAGTTAGAGGGGAGAGGAGGAGGGGGAAGTGAAGCGAGAATACCGACTGTAAAGTTTGATTGAAAGTGGAATTGTGTAAAGGAACTAGGGTGGCGACTGCGAGGGACGCTGAGAGAGAGGGTGGATCGTTGCAGCTGGAACGGTGGCCATTCATGCGTAAATTTAGGGGACATATACTCAGGCCAATGTAAAACTTAGGACGTAGTTGGCATAGAAGAATGTAGACAATATTATTTCTGATACAGGAGGGTGAGGGGACAGAGGGAAGAGGAAAAACACGGGATTTATCGGGCACAGGTTGGGTGATAAAGATGCCACAAATTACGCAACGCGGGCGATTGCATGGGGGCGGAAGGTAATTAGTGTTGATAATAGATTTGGAGAGTGGTTTGGTGACTTTCAAGAGGGATGACATGTTGGGGGCGTCTAAAAGTTAGAGAAGGACAGGGAGGGAACCTTTTGTTTCATTTGGGTGTTCTAGCAGCTGATTCGTATGTTTTTGGACCGTTATAATCATAATATCCCGAATAAACCCCTTTTAAATTCCTCATATCGTGTCCATCTTCTTATTTCTTCCAGAATTCCTATCTTCTTCCTTCCTTTTCCACGCTGTTCAACCCTTTATTACCCTCTTCAACACTTACTCCCATCTACATCTATATTTTACCCTGCATGGCACCTCAAGAGTGTTTGGGAGGGAATGAGTTATTGCCAACATTCACCATAAGGTACAAGCAACTTTCACCGACAGGCTAAACACCATAGGCATACTACTGTAGCGGTTGGAGCCGATTGTAACAAGGAGAGTCCAAGTCGGCAGGCGCCCCGGGAAATCCCAGTGAATGGCGGGTAGGGGGCCCCCGAGAGGTGGTGGACCTCTGCGGGGAAAACCTTTTTGTAAAGGACAATAAAGGCAGTCTGGCTTGAGCTTCCGTCCGAACAAGTTGTTTTCCTTACCGACCCTTGACTTCTCCCGCGAGCCGGCGCTACATTGGCGCAGTCGATAGGATCGTGCTCTGATCCGGGAATATTTTGCGTGGGGTTCGGCGACGGCAACCTCGATGAGTATGATGATGCAGGAGAAGTATGGTGGTGCAGGAGACTGGGAAGACGGGATATTTCAATTTGAGACGGTAGCAGTAATTAATAAGTGGCCCAAGGAGCAGAAGACGCTATACTTGGGACTATGTCTCGTGGGAAACGCTCTTGCCGCATTTCGAGATCTTCCCGAGGAAAGCCGGACGAATTTTATGACGGCGCGGGATGCATTAGGGCAGCGTTTCAGTCCAATGGCTGCGAGTGAAAAGATGCGATTCACCCAAAGGACGCGGAATAATGGAGAAGACATTGCCGTCTTTGCGACGGATCTTGGGCGCCTCGCTCGGCGCGCGTATCCCTCCTGGTCCGAGGAAGCGAGGAAAGCCGTGGTGCGCGACCGTTTCTTGGACGGACTAGATGAGAACATTCGTGTGCTAGTGAAGCAGGCGAGACTTAAAAATCTCGAAGAGGCAATCGCCGTTGCCACGGAGATTGAGGCGATCCATTTCAGCGAGGGGCTTCACCGGCACCAGGGAGTGAGTGCAGTGGAGCCAACGGAGGACTTATATCGCGATGGCCGATATTAAAATCGTGAGGATAGAATGGAGGCCGCGTGGAGACGAAATGAGGAAATAATGACCGAACTCCTTAAAGCCCTACGAGGACTTGCAGTTGCATCAGGTGACGCCCAAGGCTCCGCATCTAAACCACAGCAGTCAGCGAGCAGAGCGAGACCGAGGGAACAAACGCTGCGTTGCTGGGGGTGTGGCCAAGAGGGCCATGTGAGAGCGGAGTGCTCCCGTCCCGCCTCGGGAAACGAAGGGCGGCCGAGGAGATGAAATTCTCCTCGGCCTCTAAGATGTTAACACCGGAAAGTGTCCTACGGTGTCAGCCTTTCCGGGCGCCGAAGGTAGGCCGGCACGCGAGGACGTCGAGCGGACTCCGTCTTCGCGGATGCGGCATACGGAATCGGCACGCGAGGACGTGGAGCGGACTCCGTCTTCGCGGATGCAGCCTGTGGAATCGGCACGCGAGGATGTGGAGCGGACTCTGAATTCGCGGATGCAGCGAACGAAGTGAAGGGTTCGGTGGTGTCTTTAACAATCGAATAGAGACTACTGATGCGTCACCAATTCGGCATCCTCCTCGGAGATTGCCGATGCCCCAACGGGAGGAAGTGCAACGAACAATAAGGGAGATGATGGGAGACGATATAATCGAAAAATCGTCATCTCCTTGGAGTTCGCCTGTAGTTCTTGTGAAGAAGAGGGACGGATCAACGAGGTTTTGTGTTGATTATAGGCGTCTGAATTCCGTGACGCGTAAAGACGCTTATCCCCTCCCGCGCATGGGCAATGTTCTTGAATCACTATCCGGTGCCACATCATTCTCCACGATCGTTATGACGTGAGGATACTGGCAGTGCGAGGTTGCGGAAAGCGATAGGGAAAAAACCGCTTTTACCACCGGTGATGGTCTCTATCAATTTATAGTGCTGCCTTTCGGATTGTGCAACGGACCCAGTAGATTCCAAAGACTAATGGACTTGGTGCTTGCGGGTGCTCAGTAGAGGTCCTCTTTGGTGTATTTCGATGGCGTAATAATTTTTGGAAGGGATTTTAAAGAGCACCTTGGAAGGCTGACAGATGTGTTGGTAAGTCTGCGGAAGGCAGGACTAAAAGTTAAGCCTGAGAAGTGCTCATGAAGCAGACGGTGGCATTTTTAGGCCACATAGTGTCCAAGAGGGGCGTCACAACGGATCCAGGGAAAATTTCCGCGATCACGCGATGACAGTCCCCCTCATCCCTGGAGGAGCTTAGGGCGTTCCTTGGAACGGTGTCTTATTACAGACGCTTCATCAAGGATTTTTCCCACATTGCTCACCCCCTTCACAGACTGACCGAGAAGCATGCCCTTTATAACTGGAGTGCCGAATGTGAATACGACTTCCAGACGTTGAAGTGCAAATTGATAAGTGCACCCATTTTGACATTCCCGCGAATGGATTGAGAGTTTATTTTAGATTGTGACGCGAGCGGGATGGGTATTGGTGCTGTTCTAAGCCAAAAACAGATGGAAGAGGAAAGGGTCGTGGCTTATTTTAGCAGGACGCTCTCGCGCGCAGAAAGGAGATATTGTGTGACACGGCGGGAACTGTTGGCCGTAGTAAATTCAACCCGCCACTTTAAACAATACCTGCTAGGAAAGCATTTTGTGATTCGCACCGATCATAATTCCCTCCAATGGTTAAGATCATTCCGAGAACCGGAAGGGCAGATCGCTCGCTGGCTGGAGCAATTGGCGGAATACGATTTGGCTGTGGTGCATCTACCGGAAAAAAAGCATGGGAATGCTGATGGATTAACTCGTTCCGTGTGTAAACAGTGCGGCTGGGGGAAGGAGGATCCGACTTCAATGGAAATTGACGCGGTACTTGAGGCGTGAGGGAAAGACAGAGGAAAGACCCCGTATTCTCAAGGATTGTGGATGCCCTCGAGGCCGGAATTCGACCACCCGAAGGGGAGATAAGGGGTGACTGCCTATGGGCAAAGAGTTTGTGGGCACAATGGGATCGACGGGTGTGTAAAGAAGGGGTACTTTTTCGACGGTGGGAGGGAGAAGGAACAGACCCCGACCGCCTGCAGCTAATTGTGCCGGCAGAGGCGAAAGAAGAAATTCTTCGGTTTTTGCACGACTCCCCCTTTGGAGGCCACTTAGGGTATGAAAAGGCGATGGCCAAAGTGAGAGAACGGTACTATTGGCCTGGGTACACGAAGGACGTGGAAGTGTGGTGCCGCACGTGTGAAGGTTGTTCGCGTCGGAAATCCCCTCCCCAACATCCACGAGCGCCTTTGGGGCATTATCCGCGCGGAGGTCCAATGGAAAGAATTTCCGCGGACATTTTAGTTCCGCTTCCTCGGACAAAGTCGGGAAATAGATACACATTGGTGGTTGCCGATGAATTTAGAAAGTGGATCGAGGCGTTTACGATGTGTAACCAAGAGGCGGAGACAGGCGTTAAGGCTCTCGCCGCGGGGTTACAACTTCCGTCCCCAGGTCTGCAAGCTTCCGCTTATTACCTAGGGTCTTGGAAGAGGGGGAAGGAAGGGATTAGGATGGGAAGGTTAGCGAAACCGCAGCCCCTTCGAGGCTGACATCAATGAGGCGGATAGAGGTCAAAAGGACCTCTATGGGGCCTCCGCCTCCCCGAAGTGCTCGTGTTAGTTTGGTTCCCCCAAACAACTGAGACGAGTAACCGTCGGCTTCGCTTTCGCTAGAGCCTACGGCACATCTCTGCGAACCGAGAGAGCCCGTTGCCCAAATATTTGGGATGAGGTGTCTCTCTGACTCGCTTTTTGGGTTGCCACCGTGCGGTCTGCCGACGTACGTCATTGGAGTGAGGATCACCGGACCCATGGAGGGTCAAAACGGACCAATTTTGGTCAAAATGTGAGTACAACCCACTCCTCAATAGGTCTCGACAACCCATAAGAGGCAGAGACAGTGGCCGATCGTATCAAGGGCTTTGTGTGTGGGTGGGGAGCACCTCGGGAAATTCACAAGGACCAGGGGCGACAATTTGAGTCTCGCCTCTTCCAAGAGATGTGTAAATTAATAGGCGTGGTAAAAACAAAAACATCACCCTACCACCCGCAGTCCGATGGCCAGATCGAACGATTTAATAGGACGTTATTGGAAATATTGAGCCAGTGGGTGGAGAACGAGGATGAATGGGATCAACATTTGGATTCCGTCATGCTGGCCTATCGTTCGGCCAAAAACAGTTGCACGGGGTTGACGCCGTATTTTCTCATGTTTGGGAGTGAGGTGTGCCTCCCGATTGAGTTGGAGTGGGGGTTCCCGGATGTGGAGGCGGGGTTAGTGCCACGAAGAGACGCGGAGTATGTGAGACGCGTAAGAGAAAGCCTTGAAAAAGCTCACGCTCTCACTAGGGAAATATTAGGGTCAGCTCACCTCCGACAAAAAGAACAGTACGATCGACGGTGTCATAGGAACCCCTTTGAAGAAAGGAAGAAGGTGTGGCTTCACATTCCCGCCACAAAGGGAAAATGCCGAGAATTTCTTCGCCCTTGGGATGGCCCCTTCCAAGTGATAAGGAGACTGTCCGACGTCACTTATAGAGTTAAGAAGATCGGCAATCCTCGCCGTCGCCTGGTGGTGCATTTTAACCGCCTTTAAAGGTGGGAGGAGAGATCGGGCGACGGCAAGGACAAGGAAGAAGAGGCGATGGAAAGGGACGGCGAAGCAATGGTGGGGCCGGGAGAAACCCAAGCAGAGGAGGAAACACCGGGGACCGCTAGCGTGGGAGATTGGAGGATTATCTTCATCCCTCCGCCCCAGGAGTCGGCCCAGAATTCCGGACGCAAAACCGTTCTGGCGAAATCGTGCACTGCGCGGTATCCCAGAAGTCAAGTCCCTGGGCCATAAAGGATGGGGAAGACCCAGGGGTTTTCTTTGTCTTTCTTTATTTTTCTATTTATTACAGGCAGGTTAAGGAGGACCATAAGCGGGAAGTCGACGACACTGCAGGTGCCACTCAAGCCTGAATATGATCGCAGAGGCGCGATTCTTTCAAAGGGGGAGGCAGTGTAGCGATTGGAGGCGATTGTAACAAGGAGAGTCCAAGTCGGCAGGCACCCCGGGAAATCCCAGTGAATGGAGGGTAGGGGGCACCCGAGAGGTGGTGGACCTCTGCGGGGAAAACCTTTTTGTAAATGACAATAAAGGCAGTCTGGCTTGAGCTTCCGTCCGAACAAGTTGTTTTCCTTACCGACCCTTGACTTCTCCCGCGAACCGGCGCTACACTACCAACAAAACAGAAACTATTTGTACCATTTATATTGCAACTACGTAAACTAGATACAAGAGGTCATAAAGAAACGTCATTTTAGCACAACGTGGCAGAAGGAGAAACAAGCATTAGGGAGCTAATTAACTAATCATCTGTACTATCCGTCGACTAATCTACTGCAAAGTCTCATTGACAGCCATTATGTCCACATATCCTTTAATATCCTTTAAAAACGTCCTCGATTCATATCTTCCGCCTTCTCCGCCGCCACCAGCTCCTACCCTCCTCTTACCATATCCATCCAGGACCTCCCCCCTCCCATATCGCCATCCGTTTCACCTTCCTCTCCATCCTTCTCGCGACCCACACCGAGTCTCCGTACATTCTACCTTCGCTATCTCTATCTTATAAAGCGCCACGCTCCATATTTGTGTTTTCACCGGTCTTTTCTTTACATCTCGTCTCAGAAGCCCCCCCCCCCTCATCAATTCTCTCCTCTCTGAAAGCGCTCCTTTAGCCAGAGACATTTTACATCTTTTGTCCCAACCACTTAACCCATTCTCCTATAAAATACTACCCAGTCACGTAAGCTGATACTGCCTTTACTTCTCAAACATTGCGATGACGTGATTCACGTTGGTAATTCACCCTCTACCAAACCTCCCTGAGGTGGCTTGAAGGGTATAAGATGGATATTCCGTTGGTGAAATTGATCAGTTGGACTGACGGGTGGCTGAACCCTTTGCAAAAAATACTGTTGCATTTCAACAGTTACTGTTGCATTTCAACAGTGACTGTTGGATTTCAACTGTTACTGTTGGATTTCAACAGTTACTGTTGGATTTCAACAGTTACTGGTGGATTTTAACAGTTACTGTTGGACTTAACGGTAACTGGTGACATTCAACAGTTACTACCATAGTTACTACTAACCCTCTTCATCATGAGAGTGAAATAAGCTGCATCCATGTAACCGTTGGATGCAACAGTTATTCCAATAAACTGTTGAAATTTTTCAGTTTTCAGCAGTTTTTTGCAAAAGGAAAGTAGGCGCCGTCGTAAAAAGTGAGTTGACCGGAGCTTTGAGCTCGGAGCTCGGTGACCCGTCCTCCTCCTCCCACTTCCACCGCGCATTTCTCGGCGACCGACTCATAACGACGTACATGAGTTCGTCCTCAGCTGCCGTGGTGCAGGATCACGAGCGCGAGTATCCACGCACCGAATACACACGGACGGGGTCATTTGCAATCACTGAGAGCGACGGAGTCGGCCTCGCCCCGGGCCGTCCACTTGGGGCACCACACGCTCCACCCCCCAAAAAAACTGTTGCGAGTAAATAAGGGGGCTGATCTCAGGACAAATATATTTTAAGTAGAACTTGTCATATTGGAAAGATAAAACTTGGTTAATTCCACTCTAATTTATTAAAAGCGACCCGGGTTTCAGCAACTGAGTGCCGTTTTCAAGGTACAACTGACGTGAGTGACTGAGTATATATAGAGTAAAAGTGGAGGGGAGGGAGGAAAAGAGTGGAGAGGAGAAGGGGGGCGTGGAGGTATACTGGTAGAACTGAGGTAAAGACGGTGGAAAGGATGAGTACAATTGGGTGCAAACTGAGTAATGTTTAGGTAAACAAGAACAGATTGGATGACTAGGACGGTTGTCTGTTGTGGAAAGAGGGAAGTTCTATGTTAAGGAGGGGGGAATGGGTGGGGAACAGGTGATCATTACATAAAATATGCAGGCTATTCACAATTTCAAATTGTTCTAAAATATCCAACTTAGAACCTTTGTCAGTGACATGTAAAATATCAGTGTCAAAATCACTAAAATGGTTATATGTGCATAAATGTTCACTAAACTTTGAATTTCCACCACCATTAACAAAGTGCTACGTTCTTTCACTCTGTCTTTAACTTTCCGTCCTCTTTGACAGATGTATGAAATTCCACAGTCATCACATTTGAGTTTATACACTCTAATGTTTTGTATTCGAAAGGTTTATACAATAACGAACCATGAGTCCTCAGAAGTATGGGCGCAGCATCATTATCATTTGGGATCAATAATATACCCAACACCTAGAACTGTATCCAGGACACTAAAAGTGACGCAGGAAATTCGTTTATGATCCCGTTTCCGATAAAGTTGTCTCAAATGATGCATATGATGCAATGAAAGAGAAAAATCTGTTGACGAGATACCAGATTGAAACATGGCCTGGTTTATTCAACATTTTAAGCACTCGAAACGGACTATGTCCTTGGAGAAATGAATTACACCGAAAACAAAGAGCCTGAATGAATACTAAGGAAGCTCATCCAATGCGAGCGATGGCCGAGGAAAAAGTCGGTAATTACCTTAAGACTAGTCGGGTCAACCTCTGTCATTACATCGCTCACAAGCACTCGCATGATTCCGTTCGATTCGCTCTCGTGCTTGTTTCGTAATCTAAAGCGTAATACTAAAATCACGTTTTGTGTGATTCCCGCGTGGCTCTTGTATATCTCGTTTATGCATTTGCAAAATACAATAATGCAAACAGTTTTAGTAGCATTGATATCATACCTATAGAAGATCTGGCACATGATGGTGAAAGTCACTGGCACATTAGAGTGCATGTTTGTGATAACCCAGCCCTTGCCGAACACCCTTGAGGTGGATTACAGGGCAATATATGGAGGCAAATCGATGGTTAAATCAAAATCAGGGCACGACATTTATTCGTCCAATCACGTTTCACTCTTTGCCCTTTCCATCTCCTCATTCCCTTCTCCGCTCCCTCCCATCCTTAAGGTTTGTTCCCTTACAACCCCTGCCACTCACCCCTACTTTGGCTTGCGCGGATTAAAACATGGTCGCAGATTTGTAGAATGCAATTAGGTACCTTTCCGCCAATCACCCTGGTTGGATCTCGGGTTGGGTGACCGAATATCGAAATCATCTGTGCCAACCAGACGAGGCGCGCCATTTATCTGCATCTGAGTGACTTGCAGCGAGTCGCCTCTGGGGGCGTGGCAGAGGGTGTTAGGACGTGAGGAGGCGAGGGAATGGAGAAAAGGATTCGGGAATGGTACGGGATGAAAGCAGGGCCGCGTGCTGGCAGGCGTGTCTCAGTGTCCGTTTCTGATGAAATCATTGATAGCACATGGGAGCAATGAATAAGGTTTTAGAGGAACGTGAGAGAATGGAAAATGGGTGCATACCAGTTGTTTTAAGCGACCAGGTGCATTTACCAAAGGAGTTCCCTTCACCTCCATGGAAAAGAGGCTGATGCAATGAATGTTTCCAAATGGTAAGTCGCACATCACTCTCCATTTGTAAATCCCATCCAAAACAGCACGGAGGTACTACGAAGTGAAGCTAAAGTCGCCTGCTTTAGATATGATTTATTAAAGGTATAGTTAAGTAGTTATGTAAGTATTCTAGTTCTTCGATACGTCTATCTTTTTAAAAGCTATCTCGATTCTGTGCCTAGATGATGCTAATTGAAACACATAGAGCAATATCAATAAATTAACACCAATGAAGCGCGGTTTTGCCTCACTCAATGTTTTACAAAAATCCAGTGGAACCTCTGATCAGCAGACTCGATTGCAGTCGAAAAGGCTCAAAAAACATAGAAAGGGATAGCATAGAAGTATTTGTGACGATTGAACCAAAACTTTCTTGAAGGCTAAGTTTGATTTACATTAGCAAGTGGATGAGTAAATTCTTAGTTACAAATATTAAGATGTTCCCCTGGTCGGACTCACCTCTCCATGCGCTAGGAACGTTACGTTTTGCTAATCGGCACACTTCCATTAAATAGATCCATACTAAAGCACTGCCCGATCTAGTTTTTTCTTCATTTCTTTTTGACAATCATGGAATTGGCGAGTGTTAATAACCCCATAACGTGTAATAAGCGACCAATTACTAGCAATATATCCCATTCAACTCAGATTGTATTCTAGGAGATTCGTCCACTGAGGACGCGATTTAAATCAAACAAAACAAAAATCAAAACGCATTTTGGAGAAAAAGGAGAAAAAGGAGTCGGCTTGGCATTGAAATTGAAATTGAAATTGACAGATAAGTAAGGATATTAGGAGAATCATTAGCAGGTGAATAGTTCGCAAAGAAGAGCAAATTGATGGTAGGGTCTTGGCGTAAGAATAATAAGAAAGTTGCTGTAAATAGTTTACAGTGGAGGGTAATGTAGGATGTAGCCCATAGCTGGATACTAAGAAATGAAGGTGAGAGTAGGTTTGAGGCATATGAAATGTTAGAGATAAGAGATAAAGGTTGGTAAAGCGGATGGTGTGTGAGAAAGTGTTCGATGTAGTAAGCGAGGAGAGGAGGCTGTTGTGGGAGATTGGGAGGTTGCAGAGAAGGTGTTTGGATCGGGCGTGAAATGAGAGGCTATGGATTGAAGCTGAAGGCCAAGACAGCGAGCGGGCTTTGGATTAAGAGGGGAAGTGACAGAGAAAGGAGAGGCTTCCCAGGAGGGATGAAGAGAGGAAGGGTGTGAGCCGAGTGGAAGAAACGCATCGTAAAAAAGATTTACCGAGTGATAGAATTCGAGCAATCGCCGTGGATGTAGCAGTATTTTAAGGTCAATTCGCAAATTGGCTATCAAAGATATTGATGGGGACCTGTAAAAGCTGGAAAATAATACCATTATGGAAAATCTTGTGAGAATATAAGACGTTAGTAGAACTGACCTCGAGTTATTAAATAATGAAGTGCGACTGAATAAATTAATATCCAACTCCCTGTTTCTAGAGCGTACGATTTTCGCAGAGAATATAGTGGCTGTCCACAAAAGAAAAATTAATATCAAAATGAACAAACCAATGTTTATAGGTCAAGCATCATTGGACCTTTCGAAAGTTCTCATGAATGATTTCTATTGCGAAAATCTCAAGGCGAAATATGGCAACGATTTACATCTAATAAACATGGATACCGATAGCTTTAACTGTAGAGATTCTGAAGAAACTGTAGAGATTCAAATGCGAGATTTTCGCGATGACATGGCCACAGGTCTCAGCTCTTACGATACCTCCAACTATCCCAAGGAGCACATTTGTTACTCCCCAAACACCGCGAAAGTCATTGGCAAGATAAAGGATGAGTGCGAAGGTGCTGTAATGACACATTACGTAGGATTACGAGGCAAGTTGTATTCATACTGTGTGCAAGGTAAAGATGAGGGAAAATGTGCCAAGGAGGTAAAAAGGTTGTGATTGATATAACGAAAAATTCGAGGATTACGTCAATTTTCTACATTATAAAGACACGTCTTTTAGGAGCACGTCTTTAATAAGATCCCAAAAACATCAGCTACGCACAATAGAAATAAACGAAATTGCTTTGAGTGCCGATGATGGTAAACGATAGGTATGTGAGGATGGAATAAACATTCTAGCATGTTTATTCCATCTATTCGTGCAAACCTGGGACGAGGCTTTTACGTAACCCCCTATCACTCCCTCTCGGAGGGGAGAGCATTTACCTTTCACGCTACGCTCAGTTCACATCCGGATAGCCGAGAGAGTGCACGCTTTCTCAGAGAAATGGAAATTATCGTTCCAGAAAACGAGACCATAAGAATATGTGTATATTTGGGAGATGAAATATCCCTTTTAAGTGATGAAAACGTCAAATATCTGCCGATAGCATTTTTGGAAGTATTTCAACCGAGTCTTGTGCACATTTTGTCAGAGAGAGTGTACGGATAATGCGATACGGATTACAATTTGTGGTACTGACATTATAACAAGAGAATAACTCATATCGATGCACTAACTCCGATGAAAGAAATTTGTTATGCATGTAAAGCAATATGTGAATAACCTGAAGAAACAAAGGAGTCATTTTCCTTCCGTGTGCTACGAATGCCACATCGTGACTCGAGTCTTCTCAACTGAATTATGGGAATCATATTTTTAGTCTTGCTTCTCACCGATCTGGGGCTTAACATCGCTGATAACATCGACAACCGCACGTATTGCATAGCCGATCATCTACGACTGTTTTCTTACCTGAATGTGTGTCCAAACGGAATTAATAATATGAAACCGATAGTCATCGCCGCACTTAGAATCTCGCAAACAACTTGAAGGGACTTGCAGCGCACGTCATCGACTCGCAACATCGGGAGTATTCGATGCCTTGCGATTGACCCTTTCGTGCCCGGAATACTCTCATTTCTCTCTAAATTTGTGTCCTTAAAAACGAATTCTATACGATTTCAAATCTGATTTATGCGGAGAGTATTGTTGCCTTTACGCACTCTTCGAATCCACCAAACGTACCCTAATTCAATTTGTACCAATCTTTTCCCACCCTCACACAAACGATTGCAGAGCTGTCTTATTGTTTACGAAACATTTCGGTAGAATTAGAAATAAACGTCGATGTCATACAAAAACACAAGTTTGCTGTTCGTAAGCGGAAACCGCGGCTTGGAATTGGGAGACATAATAAAAGGAATCACTTCAACAACCATCCCAGAAGAAAAAGCTCAAGTTTCCTGTTCGTTAGCGGAAACTGAGGTTTGGAAGGAGAGACTGTGGAGAAAAACAAAGTATTTACCACAGGAAATTGCACACGAGCAAACTAAAATAATGTAAGCTTTATAATAAATGAGTTAATCAGGATGCAGTCTTCCAACGAGCCCCTCACCCCGCATACTTTATGCAAGAGGAAGAAAAAGAAGATATCTCCTGCAAACGATAATTTTCTTGAAAAACTTTTGTCTCTATCGCGGGAAATAGAGAAACTACTTCAAATTCTGATTCCGCCAGATGCCGAAATAAACGTTGATATCCACTTAAGTCTCAGGTCTGCTCGCCGTTAGAGGAAACTGCGGTTAGAAAGATCGCAGAAAAACAAAACTAATCGAATGCAGATGTAAAGGAGAAGCATTGAACGTGATTGATTAAAGATAACGACGGAAATTGGGGTCTAAGAGAGAGTAGAATACATGATAATCATATTTTCCAGTCAATCAACATGCGATCGTCGCGTTGAGATGGTCTAAAGCAGCCGCTGGTCACCGGAGAGCAGCAAGAGCAGCAAGAGCAGCATCAGTTGGAGCAACCTTCAGCTTCCGAACCTCAACGTAAAAAAGCAGCGAAAAGGAAGGAAAACGACCAATTCCAGAAAGCGAAGAAGGCGGTGAAGAAGAAGAAGATTACGGGTGATAAAGTTGAGGAGATATGGGAACGTTGGGAGAGAGAATTAGGGGAAAAACTTCAAAAAGAATCTCAGAAGAAAAAGAAGACTACAACTAATTCGCCTCGTTCTCCATCATCTCCACCTCTAGCTTTCCCAACTTCTCCTGGAAATTTCAAGACCCAATACTGTTGTGGTCTTTACAAGCAGATTCACGTCGCTTGGCAATTGCGAGCGGGTGGTGGACGAGCCAACGGCAGATAACTGCTGCGTCCCACCGACTGTAGTGAATTGGACGAACTCGATATTTATGAATCTGACCTAGATTTATTAAGTGTGCACGAAAAAAATCGGCGACTATTAAAACAGTTCTTTGGAATTTCTACCAGACGATGTTGCCAGTATAACCTTCCCCTTTTCAATGGACTCCCTGCACATGGAAAGATGGGCAGTTATTGTCGACTTTCAGGCGGGAACTGATGGAAAACAATTTAGAAATCGGGAGTTGGCCATGGAAGATCTGAAATCGGTTTGGCGGAGGTCATGGCTTTTCCAGATTCCTCCAGAAGGGTTGACCCGTGATAAGAAAAATCATTGGTTAACAAATAATTGGCACGGAATAGATTTTGATATGGAAGATATTCCGTACGATGGATTAACAAGCATTCTCAGAGATGAAACTGAGCCATTCCAATTTGTCTTTGCAAAAGGTTGAGAAAAATGCAAATTTTTATCTCAACTTATCGAGCGCCCAGTAATCGAGTTAGAAAAATGTATTTATGTACCCAAATTGACATTGCTTCCACACACAACAACGAAATTCAATCTTTATTGTTACCAAACGGAGAATTTTGTATGTGCGATGAAAAATGATTCCAAATTGAAAAAGTGGATTCATAAAAATGTGCCAAGTGATAAATTCAATGCAAAGTTGAAATGTCTTTGATGGACTTGAAGTGATTTCTACAAAGTAATAGGGTGATTTATAAATTGAAGATTGACTGAAGTGCCATTGAAATGATTTCTGCACATTTATTTTTAAAAATTATAAATTACTTGAAAAAAGATGTATTCCTTCTTATTTTTTCCCTTCTTCTCACCATGTTATTATTAGGACACGTTTCTTCAACTAAAAAGACAAATCCTTAAATCATTCGATATTTATTATTTCAATAATATTTACATTTTTCAATTTATTTACTTCTCTTTTAGTAACAATATAATTCTTGTTAAAAAATTTCTCTTGCATATCTGAATGTGAACACTAATGTCTTCACAAGAGATTCCCTCTCGCCAGGTATGGGTTCGTAAGTAATTAGAGATTTCATTTTGTCGGTGCACAGCACGCGTTTACTCACTCCTATTTTTTATACGATATGGGCAGCGTTCAAGTAAACTATTGCATGCTCCCCCTGGACGCTGTAAACGTCGACGGTGATGACGGGCATCTGGTCATCTGCTTTGGCGCGTTCATCCTGATCCGACGAAGCTTCCATTGGAACGATGCTGAATCTCACGAACACGTCTTCCGAATTTTTAAATCCGGAAAACGCCTCCCTCAACCCAATCAAAGACGCCGTTCGATCCCCGACGCGAAAGTCACAAATATGTTTTTTGAAGAGTTCGAGCGTCAGGGAGGAGCCGGTCCCCTGGTGAGTGGACGGTAAGATATAATAGTTCCCATCTCCAGTCTCCTTCACACAGATGATGCGATCTCAGTAGCCTTTTTTGATACCTCCTCTATCGTTGACGGCTTCTCTATCTTCACTCCTCGACGATCAACATAGAAATGACGGCAGAGAGAGAAGAACGAAACGAGAGAAAAAGACGGGAAAGAGAAGGAGAGTGAAATTGGGAGTGGGCCTCCCCTCCACGGGCAACCAACTAGCCTCCGGCGCGCACGTGACTCCCCTTCCGACCACACTCATCACCCTTTCTCCGCCTAGACCCTAGAGATAGAGAGAGTGAAGCCTCCCCATTCAAAGTAAGGACCTCGACTCGACCACATCGTCTTTTCCTCCCAAAGGGGAGAGGACCCCCAAACCCACGTGTCGAGGAGGAGATCCACGCCCCCGCCGCGGCGGTGGGTTGAGTACTCCCACGATCAATCAATCGAAATATATCGATTATCGACAATAATCGATAATCAATCAATATCAAATGACCCTCAACGCTTCCGAAGGAATCGTGGAGAACCTCCGACCCCCCCCCCCCCAATTTTCCTAGCGCACTCAGATCTTCAGTTGTTTTGCGACAGTGGCGCCACTTTGGACACGCCAAGTCGGGGAAATTCGAACTGACTGCGCTGAAATCGCTAATCTTCCCCTACTAAGTCCTCGACGTAGAGATAACTATTTTCCTCAGACGTTTTCTCATCAGCTCTTCAAGTTCCCTCCCAACGCCTCGATGACATTGTAAACCGCATCGTTAACAACACCTTAAAGTCGGGCATGGTGATATATTGTTGTGGTATCCTTTCAGCCTAATGCATTTAATTCTTAATTGCTAATGTTCACCTCATCAATTGGCAAGCAAGAATACCAATAATACAATTAATATAATATCCAAATGAATGCAAAAAATTGCATTTTAATTATTCTTTCGTCGTAATTACTCATATTTCATCGATCGAACGTACAGAAATCGGTGCAGGAGTAGTCCGCAACCGATGAAAGACCAATCCGCACAAATTTCACATACACTGACAGCAAACAAAAGGAGGACCCTTCAGAATCATTAACCATTGATTAGTACATGGGTTGCAGCTTTCTCAGGTTTCCATGAGGGGTTAATGGACACGTGGACGTACATGAGACTTTGCTTTCCGGACTGTGTGCAGCTGAGCACCCACCGCGCCGTAAGGCCTGATATAAGGGCGTCTGTTTGGTGTTGCGATTGTGCCTCCCTTGTCCTTGGAGCGGTTATAAATTACAAAGTGATCAAGAGAGGCGGGACAACATTATTCCAACTTTTTTATCTTTCGGAGGTGAGATAAACGCACCCGAAGTCTAAACAATTTCCACTCCAATTGAAGCCTCTCATCTTCCCATCGATAAGTCACCGTGCCCGACTCCGGAAATCGGCGCGAGATGCTGAATGCGATGCCGACGGAACGACAATGTGTATAATGGCGTACAGGTCGCGAGGCACGGTCAGCGCTGCTGCCGCCAGAGCTATAATAATCAATGGTTAACAGTCAATACTTCATATGTATTGAGTGAATATTTCATCTCTCATTTCAAGTAAAATTTTCATGGCTAATCCGACTCTTTGCTGCTATGAAAAGAGTACTTCGTGCTCCAAGAGTAAGGTGTGACATGTGACCGTGATCTTGTTGCTGTTTCATCTTTAAAGTTTACTAATGTCGGCTTCGCCTTATCTCATCTCATGTATTCCGGGAGGCTGATGTGTAAATATCGCACTAATAGTTTCTTTGCTAAAAATCGAGATCGAAGTCACTGTCTTAGCACAATGTCTGACACGTGCTGCTATTTACCGACTAATTTCTCCTAACTTTTGAAATCCTATCCTTCAACAGCGGAATCTACTCTTCGGCTTGGACTGAAAATGTGGATTAGTCTGAAGTTACGATTTCAGGTAGAAAAAACGTAAATTACACCGATGAATCATCATGCTGCTACTTTGAGAAGTAGGTGATGATCCTAGTACATTGACAACATGCAATGCGACTGATATACTGCCCTACGTGCAACTCAATCTCCGCTTTTAGAGTTAGGTTAGCCTAGGCGGTTTTCGCGCCAAAATGGGCAGGTTGGCTAGCGCTGATATTCTTTAATTAAGGCGGCGAGAAAGAATATCAGCCCTAGCCAATCAGAGCCAACCTGACCATTTTGGCGCGAAAACCGCCAGGCATATAACGAGGCTCCATTTTCGGTGGACGATGGCGGTGGTATCTATCGAAACGTCGGCCCACAACGACCTGACCCGGTGGAAAACCCGAGAAGGCTTCATCAGTTTTACTAATGTCTTGAAACGGAAGAATAAGATATGTACGCGGGAAAAATATAATTTCACAATGCCTTAAGGGTAATGGCTTCAAAAAAAAAGCTAACAGAGAAAATGTCAATTCTGATAATGCTTTTATATTCGATTCGTTTATGGGATCTCTTCGAAGAAAGACTGAGTGTGGCTGACATTAGAGGGGCGGAGGCAAACTCTTAAGTAATACAATGTAAATTGTTCTCGAAGGCATACAATATACAGGAGTTTACTGTTTAAGTACAACGGTTCGGTGTTGAGTATAGCATAAAAATTAATTCGAAAACGGGTCATTTTCAGCGAAGCTTCAAAATATGTACTTGTAAAGCGTTTCATAGATAATTGGATGCTGCAAATATTATTACTAATTATAATCAGTACTTAATTTTCGACTTATTCGAAAGCCTCTTGTAAAGATGTGTGTGCACCGCATTCACCTCTTAAAATTCACTCAAGGAAAATTGCGAAGCCATTCCCCGCACAATCAACATTAATTGGCCGTTTGACGTGCAGATTATCATGTCCTCTTTCGCACCTTTGCTCCTCCTAAGTCTAATTCGTGCGTAGAACTCACGGCGAGTTGCGCAACAAAAAAAATCCAATGAATCTTCATGACTTCTCGGGAGTACGCTCTTGTGATATGACTTCAATGGAAGGAAATCATCGGACCGCTATCAGATTTCTCAGGATGTTGCAGAGACAATGGAGTCGAAGAGGGATAAGAGAAAGCAACTGCGGCCACTTACAACCGATTCGGTCCGGGATATCTATTCTTTCCCCTTACGCTCCGGTGAGTCCCATGGAAATATTAATCTCCACCCCATTGCAAGGGTATGAGGTAGAGCGACTTCCCGTCGCCCCGCTCGCTGAAGCCCAGGGTCCATACCACGTTCACACCTGAAAAGCTGTCATGGCTAGTTCAGCCCCGACAGAAATGTCAAGGAAACAAGATGGAGAAGATACAGGAAGTGTAGTGCCGAGAGTATTTCGTCCAAATTATGCGATAAGCATCGCGAAGGCATATTAGAGATGTGCCAGGGAAATATGTCGCCGTCACACTTATTTCCGTTTTTTATACGACTCGTTAAGCGCCATTCCTACACCGTGGGTGGAGTAAAAATAAAATCTTCAAATACTGTAAAATATCTTGGAATTACCTTAACTTCAGATATATCGTGGGGAACACACATACAAAACATACGCGGCACAGTATTAAAGAAGCTGGGTTATGTTAGGCGTGTAATAGGAAGGTCTTCGGATGAAAAAGTAAAAGAGTGATGCTACTTCGCTCTGGTTAGGCCACACCTCGAATATACCGCGAGCATTTGGGACCCTGGTTAAATAGATTTAACCAAAAAAATTAACAAAGTACAAAGAAAAGCAGCACGCTTCGTTAAAAACTGCTTCGAACGAACATTGATATTTTTCAGAGGGACACAGAGAATATTATCATGACGCGTCACTACATTTCTAGGTCTGACAGATGCGATAAAATAAGAGAGATACACTGCCGAACAGATAGGTACAAAAACTCGTTCTTTCTGCGCACAATGGGCGACCACAATAGAAACTGAGCTCCTCCAAACACACTCTCATAGGGCATGTCACCATTTCACCTCCAAAACCTTTACATCTTCACACGGCTGGTGACCTACCACCCCCTGCCACACGCCCAAGCGGCGGCTGGCGGGGTAGTATGTAGATGTAGATTTGATGTAACCAGCCATCATAGTGATATCAACAGGGAGTTAGACTTTTATACTGCAAATCAGACTGCCGGTAGTTAAAGAGAACACCCTAATGGAATGATATGCTGTAGTGGGTCATTATGTGTAAAAATAGTTACCCAGATTTTATAAAACCGGGCCAATTTTGACCCACGGAAGGACGGCTAATTAACACCGATGTTAGCTCCAACATAGAGCCTCCCTGACTAAAATGCCTTCCATTGAGCTGCCACTGCAAACAAAAGCGTAATAAACATTTATAATTTTGTCAAGCGATCGCCTGAGAAGACGCAGCGACCTCGAGCGAGGAGTTTGTCGACTGCACAAGGAAGAACAAAACTCGAGAATTTCGATTTCGTGGAGTGGAGTAAGAATGAATTCGTCAGATAAAGTCAAATTTCCGGGAACTAGCTTTATATCACACGCGCTTGGGAAATGGTATATCGCTGGGAGGTTTGCCGTGCGCTAAACGGTTAATTATGCAATGCATGCGTTTTTAACATCATCACACGTTAGAGCGTATTTTCTCAAAAACTAATACACCGTTTCTTCTGAGATTTGGTATTCAAGGAAGGTTGAGTACGTGGAATCCAATGAATCAAAGGCCTCAGAGATGTATGGGCCTCTAAGCCCCCTAAAATGGGCCCATATTTACCTCCTTAATGAAATATTTGGATTCATCGCAGCGCAGCTTCTTTCTTTCCTTTTTAAAATTACTTTTAATCACGATAAAGGGTTCAAATTTTCACCATCGGAGGGCAGAAAAAATGAAGTATTTGACTTTTGCAATCAAATTTGATATAAATTATATTTTTGTTTCAAAAGTAAGTTTTAAATGACAATAGCTTTGATTATTCCCAGATTTCAACTATAACATTTTTCCTTGAAGACCTGAGCTATGGCTGTTAACAAGGCAATCCACCGGACCTTTGACTCCTTGTCTGATGCCAAGAGCATTTGGGACTCCGGACAGAAAGATTATATGAAAAAAATAAAGGAAGTACATAGTGAGGCTGTGCAAAACTGCCACGAGCGAGTAATGAGTGATTCTCAGCTTCTATCGGTTGTGAGCAGTTTAGAGACTCGTAGGCTACACGCTCGGTTCAGACTACTTGAGATATTCAGAACAGGCATGTTTCAGTGTGACACGGTGCCTATAACTGCGACTCCACACTACACCTCAATTTTTGGCAGAAGCGATGAAATAAGAGAGATATGCTTCCGAGCATATGAGCAAAACAATTCCCTCATTCCTTCAACAAAATTTTACCATAATAACCCCACCTTTGGACCCAGATCCCTGATCTCGCGCGGAGAGCGCAAAGGAATGGAGGGCGCTTTGAGAGGGTTGAAGCGGCGTCACTGACAGTGAACGATGGGGGAGAAATAGACATTTCGAACGAGTTGAAAGGGACAGAAGGCTTTAGGAGGGATGCTGACACGCAGTGAGGAATTTCGTTGTTATAAAATCTTAAAACGGCCCAAATATTGTTTTAGTGTGTTACAAAGTATTACATGTGGAAACGACTGTTTTTTATCCTTAAAAATGAGAAATTGCTGAGAAAATACTAAAAACGATGGAACAAGTCACTGGAAGTAAATGGAACAGGCGATTGTAAGTTATGAATACGCAGTGAGATAAGCGATGTATCAAGACACTGACTGAGGTAGTGATATAGAGAAGTTAATTCAAGTACAGCATCAGGCCTGAATCTCGCTGCTGATAAAATCCCCAAAGAAGTTGTCATTATAATTGGGAGCACTTTAAAGGTATCCTATTAGAAATATCAAGAACAGTTCCGAAAGTGGGAGATTTCTGGGGGACTTTGAATGATGCAGATACAATGGGGAAATTGAGTGCCGAGATACATATTGAGAGTAGAGTCTCAAAGCGTCCAAAAACCAAGCATGACTTATCACTCGAAGATTAAAAGGAAAAATTGAATGAAAACAATCGTAAGACCATTTTGGATTGAATTAGAGAGTATAAGTCGACACTAAGGCTGAAACTCAATATAAAAACCATTATGAATTGTCTAAATGAATTCCTTCGAGGGGTTACTTTGCTGCTCTATACGGAATAAACTTAAATATGTACAACCAAGAGGAAGACAGCTTCTAAGCTCTAAGCAGCCGTATTAGGGCAAGAGACGACTTGTCGAGAAGGATTGTCGGGAATCATGGGATTCAACTCCATGCTTGATTGTCGAGCCCGGCATCGAGGCAACGAAAATGGCCACGAGAGGTCGTCGCCATAAGAAACCCTTATATTACGTGCTTTCTCGACCAGACTCGACTCTTTCAATTTAGGAAGAGGGAAATCGCTCCATAGAAAAAGACAGCCGAGTTTCAGATGTAGATTTCATCAATTCTTTCTCCCAATCTTAGAAACCGAAAACTCTTCATCACTCTCTAAACCAGAGGGGCAACCCTTGGCACGCATGCCAAACGTGGCACGCAGATTTGTATCTGACAGACTTGTATCTGTCACACAAAACAAGTCCTCACCAAATTTATTTTCAATTTTTAGGGGACAACTTTAACCGTTGGGGACAGTCCCGGCCTGTGTAAGCCAGCCTACTCCACAAAAAAATGCACTCAAGTTCTCATTATATCAAAATCTCATTGCAGCCGCTTGCACCGGGAGAGCGTACCCATTAATAGGGTCCCTGCTAGTGTGAATGTGTAAGGCAGTTGCGCTCATATTTACTGGCCAATAAAAATATCCATTAGAAATAATTTTTCTAGCTTAGAAATAAATTTTCTTCTAAAAAAAATTTTCACTTCCATCAGTCAATTTTACACGATTTGCGCAATAAGTTACATAGCAGAGTGTATCAAGATGGTAAATAATATGTGCTCTAAAATATTTGGTTGTCACGTGTTTTGGTCTAAGAGATTTTCCCAGTCATGGCGCACACTCTCTAAGAGGCTCTCCATCCCGGCTCTGGGGACTTGGCGATTATGATTCACCGAATAATAAAACGTTATCAGGCCGACGACCCGTATTTATTGGACCTTCAAGCTATCCTATCCTACTCGAGCAATCTCTCCATTTCTATCGATATCTCCTTGCGCAAATGTCTTCGAACACCTCCATCGAATAATTAGCATGGCAATTACAGTCTCATTTATAGTACAGTCTCATATATAAATTGCAATCATGAGGAGTTAACAGACAAATAGTGAATTGGATAAGTGACTTTCTCAGTGATCGAAAACAAAAAGTAGTTATTGATGGTTTTAGCTCTGATATGGTCGAAGTCACATCCGGTGTTCCTCAAGGGTGTGATCGGCCCACTTTTATTCATTATTTATATTAATGACCTAAATTATAGAGTTAGCAGTAAAATAAGATTATTTGCAGACGATACAGTTATCTACCGTGAAATGAGCGAAGACGCGGACTTTGGAGCTCTGTCATCGGACCTTAACAACGTTCATTCGTGGTGCCAGGAGTGGGGGTTAGAATTAAATATCAACAAATGTACCACGGTTCACTTCCTGCGAAAGTCATCACAAAAATGCCATATCTATTCTGTGGGTGGAGTAAACATAAAATCTTCAGATACAGTAAAATATCTTGGAATTACCTTAACTTCTGATATATCGTGGGCATTGCACATAAATTACATATGTGACGCAGCATAAAAGAAACTAAGTTTTGTTAAACGTATATTAGGAGGGTCCTCGGATGAAAAAGTCAAAGAGAGATACTACTTCGCTTTGGTTAGACCACATCTCGAATACGCCGCGAGCATTTGGGACCCTGGTCAAAGAGATTTAACCAAAAGCATTAATAAAATACAAAGGAAAGCAGCGCGATTCGTTACAAACTGCTACGAGCGTACATAAGAGTGTCTCACAACTTTTAGAGGAACTAAGGTGGGAACCCCTAGAGACTCGGAGGCTACACGCTAGACTTAACTTGCTTGATAAATTCAGAACTGATATTTTTCAGAGCGACATAGAGAATAAAATTACGACTTCTCACTACATCTCTAGGTCTGACAGATGCGATAAAATAAGAGAGATGCACTGCCGAACAGATACGTACAAAAACTCGTTCTTTCCGCACACAATGGGCGACCACAATAGAAACTGAGCTCCACTAAATACACTCCTATACATATATATGTATATCACCATTCCATCTCCAAAAACTTACACCCTTACACGGCTGGTGACTTAATACCCCCTGCCACACGCCCATGCGGCGGCTAGCAGGGTATTATGTAGATGTAGATGTAGATAGCCTCTGTCTGCAGACGATCTCTCCCTCCTTGACAGAGCTCAATTAACCTTACCGACTAGACGAGTCAAAACTGCCCTCATTGACCTGTACTCATAATATTTAAGAGGTGAGAGAAGATGAAACAACAAGACGCAAAAAATGACGCCTCCTTTTTCGCGAAAAAAATTCGTATACAATGTGTATAATGCAGTGCTTTCATGGAAATCGCTTTCTTTTCGGGATTTGATTTTCTCTGGATAAATAATACCCTGGTTCCGCCGCATTCTGTTCTCGAAACCAATGCTTTTGTCGTCACGACCGCACAACAGATGCATTAAATTCAGCCGATTCAGGGTGTTTTGATGGTTTCGACATTCACCTGTACTATCGTGCCGCATGGCTCCATCCATTACTTTCATTCATGTCCATCCTTAATTTATGTCCACACCATATCTGACATGTTACGAGAGGGAATATATAAGAAAAGTTAATACATTGAAAAATATATGCTAGCAAAAAAGCGTTGAAGTTGGGAAGGATAGATAAAGATATATCGGTGGACAATCACAGATAGATGATCCATGGCGACTTGATTCTTTCCCGTCTAGATACACCCGCAGATCGTCTCCAGTAATACATCGTCGTAACATTTAGCATTTGTTTTGTTTTCTCCTTCATCTACCATGTCTCACACCCGTACACGTAGGCCCCGGTGGCGGTGGGGTAAAGTCCTCACCTGCTAATCCGAGGGTTGCGGGTTCGAGTCCCGCATGGGTAGAGTATTATATGCCCAGGACATGTGTGTCTGTATATGTAAGCTGGAAGAGGGGAAGGTTATGTCCTATCCAACCCAGGATAAATAAAAACATGTAATATTTGATAATGCTTCTTAAATTGAATAGTAGTTCTTTTTTATGAGCTTTGGATATGCTTTGATCCCATAACATGTTATTCAACATTGATATTGTCCTTTATCCTTGCAGATTTCTTCCTTTAATTGCATCATCCAAGGTTCCATTTTGAGTTAACCCCCAAGTATTTGTATTCTTGGCAATATTTTATTTCCTGTCCATCTTCCAGCTCTATTTTCTCTTGTGCTTCGCCATTGCACATATTTCGAGTCTTTCTGATATATTGCGAAATTCCAGAGAGAAAAAATCATCCGCCTTGACCGTGATTCGAACCAGGATCTCTCGATTTCCCGAGTGCTTTAGCCAGTTAAGCTACCGAGGCGTCCTCATTCCCTGTGGATTTTAGTGAACTTTACGGGACCAGATGATTCGCACAATTCTGCATTGCGGGTGACTCCGTAAAAAAGGAACTCCGTGGCTAGTCCCGGATAGCTTAAAATCTTTCTCATATTATTTTCCAGACCCCAATTTTTGTATTCTTCAATTAGCTTACGTGCCATCTAAGATAATTCATCGTGGTCATGGGCTGTTAGTATCTGATCACCTGCCAAGCACAAGGAATATAAAGTGCTAGTATTATTCAAAGGGATACCCATTCCTTTACATTTCACTTTCCATTTTTTGAGTGTTTGTTTCAGGTATATGCTGACTAATGTGGGGAAGATGCATGTACCCCATTTTAAGCTTTTTCAATGTTAATGTTGAATATCGTAAGTGGCAAAGCACATCCTCGTCGTGCACCTTTCCTCACCGCTACTTTCGTCCTATGACCGCCATATTTGATCACTGCCATCTGTTCTTCAAAGAGCCTAAATATCGCTTTCATGCCCGAATAATTAGCATGGCAATAACGGTTCATAACCTTGGTCTGCAGACGATCCCTCCCTCATTAAATGACACTCCTACCCTCTTCAGTGAAGTCAGCATTCTACCCCAACTCGCATTGTCAAGTTCAACTTTCTCTAGGTCGATAAATAGTGGCATGTGAAGGCTTTACATTTTGAACCATCTTCTTTATGATAACTGTCAGCACTACTTGTCAGCGCTTCTCGTTCCCCCACTCTTTCCTCAATACGGATGATATTTTTTGCATATCTGATCAGAGATTCGTTATTTTCTCGCCATTTGCTTTTCTTCATCGAACTAACACTCACCACCATCACAGAGTATTCTATCAGCTAATCGGTCACTTTAGTACATTTCTCACCCCTAACATTCCCTTTTTTATTTTTATCTCCTCTTCTGCATTTTACTCGATCGCCATCAAGTCTGCTTTAAGTTCCTCATATCCACAGCCTCTTTTTTATCGTTCAAAATCCCTTTCGCTTTCCTTTCTCTTTTTTGCCGCTTCTCCAGCTTTCTCCTTCACCTAAACCTTTTAAGTAAATTCGAAATCGATTTGTTCACAGATGACGTTAGATATATATTAAGAACCCCTGCGTATTATGCTGGGTTTGATCAGATTAACAAGATTAGAGAGATAGATTGAGGTACCGATAGATTTAAAATGTCATTTTTCCCGCGTACCATAAGAGAGAACAATAGGCAGCGTAGCAAAGGGATAGGTAGGTGAAATATTGTTAGAGTAATCTGTAGTGCATGATGCATGTAATAACAACCAATAATCCCTTTCTTATTATGTAGATACTAACCATCTAACTGCATGTGACCCTATTATCTAGCATGTCTCCATTAAATATCTTAGTTGCATGTCAATAGTGCATGTTTGGAGATCTTCACCCCCTGCCACACACCCTCGTGGTGGCTCGCATTGTATTACGTAGATGTAGATGTAGACGTTCACCGCGCTCTCAACACGTCCTCCAATAATCTTTCCCGCTTCCTCCAACACCTCTCCCTCTCTTTGTTGTATGTATGCTGTAAAAAATTAAATGTTTTTCTTTGTTTTCCTCTTTTTGTTTTGCATTATAACCACCATATCTATGTTCGTTTTTATGTATTGCTCTTTTTCACTGAGCCAAGTTCTTTTTTGTAATTGTTTTTGCTCCAAGGGTGATGCCCGGAGCATAATAAATATATAGTCTATTCTATACTCTTTCCTCTTTCTCTCTCACCCTATCCAACACTTTCCAGTCCATCATCATCCTCGCCACACATCTCACCCATCTCACCACACACGCCTTCTTCTCCTAACCCACATCACGGAAGCCATCACAGTTCACACAAATCCCGCAATGACCACTTTTCCGAATCTTACGTCCCCGCGCACGCGGATTCGCGGCCCGATTGGGAAGAAAGAGTTCATCGTGAAATCGCGCGGAATTCCTAGATTAGTGAGTATAAGTGAACTTCCAGTGCCAATGTCGATGTTCGCCCCCCCTCACTGTGGAGCCAAGGGAAACCGCTGTCCAAATTATTCCCACCACATTGAACGACTACCACCACTCACCACACGACCAGCAAATCCAACCCGAGATCCTCCTCCTCCCTTGAGCCGCCCAGCGCCCTTATCGCGCCCGCGCCCGGAGGCGGCAGAGGCCGGGGGCTTGGAAGGGGGCAGTGATAGTGTGGGAGCAGGGGAGGGACGGGGCGAGGAGTCTTTGAACTTGCCCCGGGGGCAGAAGAGTGGCCTGCCCCCGCATCTGATAAGGGACCGCTCGAGACGATCCCGATTACACGACCTTCCAGAAGCGGCGGGATGCACAAATACATACAGCAGCTACCACAGCACCGCATCGTAAAGGGCGTCCTTGCACGCATTTAGTAGGTACACTAAATGAAGAGCCCAGAGTTGAGCAGGAAAAGATCCCGCTAAAATAGTTGGTGCCGTGTAACACCGATTTGGACTATCGATTTTACAATACAATAACTTTATTGAGAACCTGGGACCTTATGTCCCTTAAATTCTAATGTAAGTACATATACAAAAAAGAAAAAGATGAAACGAAAATAATTTTTTTTCCACAGAGATTAGGCCGGGAGTGTGACAATCAAATGTACCAATTACTACACGAAGCCTCTCACAAGAGGCAGTATGACTTTAAGTGTTATAATCTATGTAATAAGTATGAATTTAAGAGTTTTAATCAAAAGAGATTGAGGGCGGTCAGCAAAATTAAACTGTGATGCTATAATTTTGACTACTAAGCATTCAATTTCAATGAAAGCACGAGCCATTATCCATACGAGATATTAAACATCGGTTTGAGGGTCCATTGATAAACCGGCCTGCTTAAAGAATCACAGGTTCCCTATCGGTCTCCGACGTCACCTTCGTACGAATACGGAGGAAGGATACCGCTTCAGTTTGTAAGCGCCCTTCTGTTTACAAGCGGCAGAGGACAGAACGTTAGTTACAATTAGAGCAGTGCGAATGCTTCGAAATCGAATCGAATCGAACCAGGCTGAATTCGATTCGATTCGCCTGCGAATCGGGATGCTTCGAAATCGAATGATTCGAAATATTCGAATCTGATAGATTCGTCTTCGAATCGTTGCATGCATTCAAACACGGCGCTCATTCCAAAAATGGTGCGCCGTCCGTTTAGACGATGTTTTCCTCACGTGAAACGAAAATTTAAACGACCACATGTTATTCTGTGCTATTATTTGTGCCACGATAGATATATAAGCTAATGTAAGGCCCTGAAATATTGTGAAAATCTTTATTAATTTAACTGCGCCTAAGCTTTTGCATTTTATTTAGATTCGAATTCGATTCGCAAGCGAATTTTTTGGGGTGATTCCATTCGCTACCGAAATTTTAAAAAAGTTCGTTTCGTTTCGATTCGATTCGAAATATCTTTTGGGAGATTCGATTCGGTTCGATGCGAAATGAAAATCTTTGATTCGCACAGCACTAGTTGCAATGGCTCCCGGCTTGCCTTGCGAAGCTCGCTAAACAGAATCACTGCTACAACCACTATTGCCATACACCCATGCGCACGGGGTATGGCTCGTACCATCCCTTCTGAATGGCTTTTTTTGCTACTAAGGATTACCGCTAGTTCCGAAAGATACTCCAAATGTTTATCTTCGGAGTTGGGAATTCTAGTTAGACTAGGGATCGGCCTTGAGAGCATAAAGCTCGATTTCCGGTCCAGGAAAACATTTTTCCAAAGTCAATTTTGAATGCAGATGATATTTATTGTAATGTCTGCCTATGAAAACACACCTGTGAATATGGAAATCCCGAACGAAGTCTCTCCCTTGCCAAAACAAAACTGAAAGGACCCTGAAGGACCATTTTAAAAGATCGACTAGTGGGAAACTTTACCATTCCTAAATCAGACTTCCATGTCTCAAATTGATTTCTCAAATTGATGCATGAAAAACAGCTAGTAAATATTCCAACGAAAAAGACATATTTAGCTCCTGGAATCAGCAAAGGAAGGCACAAGGCTCTCAGTCATATCGCGCTTCTCCGTGTGTGTGCGTCTATGAGGTGCTTCCCACTTCCAAACCAGTGTTACTAACTTTCAAGACAGCCATCTCCTCAAGGAGTTACTCCCATGCTTGCGTAACTCTGCATGTAATTTCTCTGGTGATTATATTTTAGAGGTGTCACATAACACCTACAGTTAAAGATATTTACTGATGACTCGTTAGTGGAAAGAGAAATGCCGGTCATATAATTTCAACCTTCAAATTGCTACAGCCTATCGGTACTTTAACTATGGACGTCAACAGAATTAATTCCGCCGAAAATCAGTAAAACGTACAAGGGCAACAGAAGACTATGTTTTCTGCGATATCCTCGACGAAACTATAGCAGATGAAAAATGCCGCGCGAATAAACTATCAACAGAAGTAAGATTTGAGGCTTTCCCGGCGTGATATGATTAGTAGTTCTATTCAGGGCAGAATGAAGCCCTGAAGACGATGGACGGCTCTGGCATCGAAACGTCGGCACTCATGGAGTGTCTCACCCGGTGAACTTTCCGAATAGAGCTACTATCAAGAGAAGTTTCCTAAGATTTACTCCATTATGGAATGGTTCCATTGCACCGATTGACTTCAGTAAAGAAACATTTGAGCTTTCTTGCCCATTACTTGCCAGCAAATGAGAAAGGTCAATATTCTCTTAAGCTGTATATACCATAATTCTACGTTCGGAAGTGCAAAACCTCTAAATGGGGAGAATACGAAACACCTCTCGTTGACAAAATTAATTGATTCTGAATTATAATGAATGTATTACCGATAAATGGTCATGAAAACTGGAAGCGCAGTTCCTCACTGTAACGTCTCCATATTTTAAATTGATTCGCGAATCAATTCTTACAACGTCATTCATGTACCGACCCACCATTCAATGCACTGGACAGAGCATATATTCACTGGAGTGGCCGAACTTTCCAATCAGTTATCTTTTTACCGGTACTGGACACACACTACAGGGCGAGAGAGGCTCTTCCGATTATAAATCAGGAAATGGCGTCACTTCTCGTCTGCACAATTTTGCCATCTAAGTGCAAGTTCGGGAGGTGGACGTCTAGTTTTGGTGACGATAGCGAGGCTTATGATGCCCGTCCAACTCAACAGTTTCGTTCGAATGAACGTAACTGTGTCCGGCGAGACGGAGTGAAAGGATATCATAATGAAACACTAAAATATATAGCACTTCTTCCACAGGTATAATTTTTAAGGTACAACAAACCTGTGGAAGAAGTGCTATATATTTTAGTGTTTCATTTCGTTTCGTTCGAAGTTCAAAGAGAGTGGGACCTGTTTTAGAAAAAAATACTCCTCTGATGAGCAGTTCATTGGAAAGAGATTGGGTTCGAACACGTAACGGAGGGTCGGGACAATTAAAAATAAAATATTCACCCGACTGCCCGGGGGCAATCTAAATCCTCGTGATTTACTCTACACCAATACTTTCTGGGAAGCTAGCTTATAGCATAAGATGAAGCAAGGTTGCCCGCCGTCCTGAGTTATCCCATGAAAGTTGCTCAATATTTTTCCACCATTAAGAAGAAGTCTCACGAAGAGTAGGAAAAAAATATGTCCAAAGAAAAGTAAGCGAATGAAAAAGGGAGTACAATCCCTTTGGATGTAAAAGTCTCCAAGAAATAACACTAGAGCGAAGAGTAAATGGTAAAAATTAATTATCGTCGAAGTCCAAGGATTGAGTGATAGAGGCATTTTACGCTAGATTTTAAAATTGAACTAATAGGAGAATAAAGCTGTCACAAATGAAAAACTGACGATCCTAATTGCGTGGATTACCTACAGGCTTCAGGGTAAGCACTTTGGGAACTACACTCGACTCGATTAGGTTTCCGAATTAAATCATCTTGTGAGACAGAAAATCCACTGAACTTAAGTGAATACGTAATCAATTCGTATACGAGTGTATGGGCGTGCTAATATCGGTCGAGGGTCGAAACGAGAGCAGCACATCAGATGATTTTGCTTCGGTCAACCACCGTCGCGGCGTTGACCAGTCACGTACTCACCACTCAAGGACTGTGCAACCCACATCCCATCCATCGCTTCTCACTTCCACACGCAACGCGTCTCCAGCTGTAATACTCTATGAGACGAGTGATCTCCGCCATTCATATCGTCTTTTTTTTCGTATTTCGTAATTGAGAACGAGACCGTTTGCTGACGCGCTGTGTATTAATCGACTAGTTAAATTTGTTACTTGATTGCTTTTAGTCGCTTTTAAGAAAGCTCCAGCATTAAGATACAACGAAAGCAAAGAGAACTAACGCAACTACTTCCGTTCTAATCCAAAGACCCCTTTGAGAGAAGTAACAGAAAACAACAGACAGGGCACATCATAAAATTATGAATGATTTTTACCGAGTACAACGCACAGACATCCAAAATAGACATCTTTCATCTATATCAATCAGTTTTCATTTCAGGTACGTACCTACATGTCAATACACCAGAGGATAAATGGAAACGGCATTTTGCCGAAAGGTATTGATTATTTAAATATATTTACATGAATATACGATGGTAAAATAAGTTAATAATCTGGATAGAAGGCGATATCTTCTTACTTCGGCTAAAACGTAACCAAACACGGTAGCATATGCAGCCTTCTCTTCAATATTCTGAACTTAGGTCATCTTTTGCGAATGCTTTCGAATAAAATCGTGTTTCCACACTCAGATATTTGCACTTCATTCTATTATGAGAACAGAACATGCGACTCCTGCCTTTTGACAACTGAGAAAAATATGCATGCGCTTGCAGGTAAAATTTCGCAAGGCTCTTGAAAATCTTGTGTCCGAAAAACTTGGATTTTCCAATAGCTTTTCTCATTCGAAGATGGTAGTGGTTTCCAAGGATTTTTCCAGGCCAAAAATAGATTCACATTCGGCCGAAAACGCGTCCTCGCGAAGGCATAATACACTGATTAACATGGCATTCCCTCTTTTTGTCGAGCGGAGTTTCGTTATCACTTTCTCGACTCGGCACCATATACATCAAGCTTGGCCAATGAATGACTCGCGGGCCAAACACTTTTTTCTCGCATAGTGCTTGCCGCAAGCAGAAGGGATCGCGGGTTCGAATCCCGCCACGGCCTCGGACGATGCATGTGTATTAGAATTGCGGTCTTGGGCTGCGTGGTGCAATGTAAGATAGGAGATGTAAATAACCAAGTTTGAAGACCTGATGTCAATTCAAGATTTTGTCCTACTTGAGTTTGACTATGGCTCCCGAATGACTGATATAGCCAGTTATTTGCGCAAGAGCATCCTGCCGCTCAGGTCATCAACAATCTCCCGCCATGCCAACAACTATTTCATGCACATTTTCTTCATTATGAGACTCGAATACTCCTGCGGTTGAAAAGCGTAGAGAGATATGAAAGTAGCGTAGTTACCGCAATCGTTGCTCTTGATGCAACTTGACGTCGAGTGATTGAGATGGTAAAAAATGAAAAATCGTCGAACTACAAGAATTAACCTCCCAGACGCCCCAATACGGGAAAACCATCCGTCGAAGAAAGGATCGGCTGATACGCTTTACATTCACATCTCCTAGTAATCCTTTTAATATACTCTTTCATCCATCTTTTAAATTGGGACTATATCAAAATTTCAAATTGTGGCACGCACAGATAGGTTTGTTTGATGGTTCGATTGATTAAAATTGTCACGTCAATGTTGACTTTAGATATCGATGCTAGGCATCGAATACCTTGATACGATTGTAAAAGATTTTCGATGGTCAATTGATTACCTTTGTCCGATCGATTGCCGGTGGTCGATATATCGTTAAAGATCGATCGATTAACGACGGTCAATTGGCCATCAACTTTAGATGGCCAATCGATTGTCGATGATCAATTGATTGCTGATGGTCAGTGATCTAGTAAACTGACCATAATCTTGTTGAGTCGATGATCACTGACAGGTTAATTTGGAAAATTGGCGCGTGTCCGCTGTCTACCGTGGCCTGGCGTACGGACGACACGTCGCACGGGTCCACGACTATCGACGACCATCGACAATCGACGACCATCGATAAATGCCCATCGAACAAGCCTGCGCACTACTATTTCCGCCCTGCCGTTGCCAGCCACGGATACTGAAAGCGCCTGTCCCTCCACCGCCGCAGCAAGTCGTCGGCGACGTCCTCGGGTACTGGAGAGTTGCTGCAGGCACTTCCTCTCTACCGCTTGACTGGTGTTTCGGGTCTCCCCGCGGGCTAAAAGCCACCCCTCTCGGCCGGAAGCTCTAGCTTATCGCCAAGCATGGGGGGTAGTGGGAAAAGGGTAAGGAAAAGGGAAGGGAAGGTTAGCGAACCATAACACCTGCGAGGCCGACACCATGAGGCGGATTGACGTCAGAAGGACGACAATGGGCCTCCGCCTCCCCGCAGTACTCGTATCTGTTGGGTTCACCCAACAACGTAAGACGAGTCCCCGTCAGTCTCGCTTTTGCGAAAACTTACCACACATCAAATGAGAACCGTAGGAGCCCGTTGCCCAAGAAAATGGGATTTCGTATCCCCCGACCCCCTTTTACGGGTAGACGCCGTGCAGTCTACCGCTTGACTATCAAATGCTTCTTTATGAGCTCGTGCGCAGGTGTTGCGCAGTTTTGGCGCGTGAGGAAGAAGGGAAATCGGTTTCAGCAGCCGCCACCACAACTTAAGCGCCTAAGCCTGAGGAACACCTTCTAAGATATCAGGCGCGTTCCGCCAGCGACATGTTGTCCCCCACGTCGTACAAATTGCTGAAGCGCGGGTCCAACAACGCAGCCATAATCATTAGGGTTTCGCGCACTCTCCCTGAAAATTTACATATTATTCATTGCTATTCTAGCACTTGAATGAAAATCGAAATTAGTTTTTTGGATATTACATCTACATCTACCTACTACCCTGTAAGCCACCACAGGGGTGTTTGGCAGGGGCTTTTGGCATTTTATACGAAGGAACTCCAGGAACCTGGCCACTTGATGAAACCATAGGGCCGACACATATATCCTACCTCCTGCGAATAATTTTCATACAGATATAAAATACATTAGTTACTGACACTAAAATTTCGGCAAATTCTGGCATTCCAGGGGCGTGCCAAGAGGAATCAAGGTGTTCACACGAGAATTAGCGTGGTGCGGGCACTTTTTTAATCCATTTATAAAGTATTATATGGCAAAACATCCGTCTAGGCTCTCGAAAAGCTAAAAAACGATCCACCCGGAGAGAAATGCCAAGAGTTCTATTATCTCTTAAGCAGCTCATCTGTCTGGAAGAGAACAATTTTTCGTGGCTTTCCATTTGGAATAAACAAATTAAATGCTAGAGTCTCTTATGTTTTGATCTTCACGATTGAAACCACTGCGAAATAATTACTCACTACTTGGACCATGGTGATTTTCCACCAACCACGGCGTTTTTGACGTCAGCGGCGTGCCGCAAGTTTGGATTCGGCGGCGGCGGTGCAATGGCCAAATTTGCCGGCTGCGTCGGCACGGCGACCATCTCTAATTGGGACATGACCCGTTCGGATATTTTTCTTCCTCACCGAGTTTCAAACAGATATTTGTTTGACAATTTTGTCGCATCGCCTCCACGTATGCCATTTTACTAGATCTATATAGCATAAAAACCGTTTTGCTACCAAAGATGTAGCTTTTCAAATTTTAACGAAGACTAGCAGGTAGCTAGACTGCTCAATCCGTGAGCTGGGGTGTGTACCCGCAGGGGGTACGTGTCCTAGTCTAAAAATAGCTCCTTGGTGAAAATGTTTTTTTTTCATTCACTGTTCTCCTTTGTTGCTTTTAAAGCCATTTGAATAGGAGAGCACCGTGGGTTTTTTTTGTTTCAACCTTTACACTCTTCCACTCTCTCTTTTGGCCTTTCTCACTTGTCACTGTGTTTCCCAGCATCTGGTTGTTGCAACCACAACCCAAAAATGATCCATTTCATCTCCAAATAACTTACACCTTTGCACGGATGGTAACCTAACACCCCTTGCCACACACCCATGCAGCCGCTCTTTTGGATCTTATTTAAACTAACTAAATACACTCCTTTTAATTCATGTCTCCAAATAACTTACACATTTGCACGGATGGTGACCTAACACCCCCTGCCACACGCCCAAGCTATAAAAATCCAAAACTACTAGCAAATCATGATGGCAGAGATTCCACATTCAACGCACCAAACCTCACTCTTCTAGCTCAAAAATTGACAGAGAAAGAAACAAAACGGATACAGAATGACTGACACGCTACAAAATTAATATATATAGATTATGTTCACAATGCCGCCAAGTTTCCGCCTCCACTATCACTCACTCCAAGAAGATGTCGTTGCAGTAGAGTCGAAAGAAAAAACAGGTAATGAATCATGCAATGCAGGGTGGGTACATTGTTGGAGATAAAGCAGTTGCAGAATCATAATTTTCATTACGATTAAAAATATATTTTCCTCTCAAATTAATGTCTTAGAATAAAAGAGGAAGAATAGGCATCAAAACTGAGTAATTTTCATATCATTCACAAAAGAGTATGATCGAAAGATCTGTCAATGGAATTACTTTTGTTTATCTTTTTTTTTCGGGAAAGATATGAATTGAAGATTCGCGATAACTGCCCGTCAATTTTCAAGGACAAAGACTGTGGGCACCGCTTTTTCCGCCTTTCATCGCTTTTGGCAAACCAATAAATTTAGTTCCCTAAATGCATTAATTTCAGACACTTGGCGGCAACCCTTACGCCAGTGATTTTTTTGCAATTACCCCGCTGAAGTATTACGTTTCTAACACGCCTTCACACTTGCAAATTGAATTTGTGGCATGGAAAATGTAATATTTTAAGAACGAACGTAATCAGCAGTGAAGGGAAAGTTCTTTTTAGTAAATTCAGCTCTCTACATCAGATGGAAATGTCAATTAGGGGTATTATAAGTCGAAATCATAACCAAATTACCATGGAAGCAATAAAAGTATATCTCTGCCGGCCTGGAGTTTATGATCTGTAGGAAATAAAAAGAAAACAGGTCGCCATTTCCTCTGCATTTTTCATCGTATCACCAGCATTTAGTTGTCCATTTATTATTCCTAGTCCATTTACGGAAAAATAAATCACTAGATATTTTCATGCCTCGACATTTCTCTACATCTACATACTGCCCTGGGAGCTGCCGCATGGACGTGTGCCAGGGGGTGTTAGCCGAGTAAAGATGTAAGGGGTGAGGTTTTAGGAGATGAAATGGTGACGCGTATTATGGGAGTGTATTAAGTGGAGCTCAGTTTTTATTGTGGTCGTTTAATGTGCGCGGAAAGAATGAGTTTTTGTACCGATCTGTTCAGCAACGTATCTCTCTTACTTTATCGCTTTTGTCAGACCTAGAGATGTAGTGTGGCGTCATGATAATATTCTCTGTATTGCTCTACAACACACCAGTTTTGAATTTTTCAAGCTAACTAAGCCTAGCGTGTAGCCTCTGAGTCTCTAGGGGCTCCCACCTTAATCTCTCTAAATGCTGTGAAACACTATTTCGTCTACAGCGCCTCAAGATAAGTAGAGAAACTGTCTTAGCAAGCAGGGAATATGCGAGAATCGAGAAACGAGGATTTATCTCCTTTAGCGATGGCTTTTAACTGTAATCGTAAACTGGATTTCTGGGACTAGAAGACTTCGGCTTGACAGTGAAGGTTCACCGAAACATACACTTTAGTATTGTCCCAAATGTGACCGAAGCCGATTCAATATCTGGCCAAATCTTAAGGGGAAAGAGGAGGCGAGAGAGAGACCGCTTGTCTTTTGGAAACGGAGCGGTCATATAATTGCTGAAATATTTCATTTAAAAACGTCTAATGCAGTATAGGATACGGGCTTGGATCCTAAATAGAAATAGACCGAGCAGATAGGAAACGGTTGGAGAGGGGAAGAAAGGCCTCGAGCCGTAAAAGGAAGAGGCCCTGAGAGGAGCACTGCGTTGATCGAAAGAAAGCAAGTAAGTGCAAACGATCTGTTACAATCAAGCCGATTCGCTCAAACTATGGAATTGCCATTTGAAGAATTCTAACAATTCGTATTCAGTATAATGTATCAAAGTCGGCCCCGGTGGCGGTGGGGTAAAGCCTTCGCCTGCTAACCCGAAGGTTGATAGATTGCTACATCATCTGCAAATAATCTTAATTTCCTGCTAATTCTAGAACTTAGGTCATTAATATAAATAATGAATAAAATAGGGCCAATCACGCTTCCTTGAGGAACACCGGATGTGACTTCGACCATGCCAGAGCTAAAACCATCAAGAACTACTTTTTATTTTCGATCACTGAGAAAGTCCCTTATTGTGCATTGGAGGATTTAAGAATAATATGTCAAGGAAAATAGAAATAAGTCGCGAAAAGGCATGTACGTCCATGGAATGAATAAGCACTTGGTAGTCATAAAATGCCTTATTAGGGCAATATATAATGATAAAAGTAAGGCAAGTACAAAAGATCAATTAAGCAAATTCCACGATATTTCGATGATGCTTAGCTGATGCTGTAGAGTCTTCAGAAATCACAGAGGCTCTTAAATTAGTTGTGACAAGCTTAAGAAAGGATGCAATTAGATAAAACGGATCAAACATCAAAATCACGGTTCTCGCCCGGGAGAAAGGGAAATATGATGATAAGCAACATGGATGTTTCCACGTGTCTTCGCTTTGATGGATGGTCGAAGGGAGGACAGACGAAGAAACACAAAGCGCGGAAATACAGGAGGGAAAGTCGTAGGCAGCACATCTCGAATATAACGAAAAAATAACTCCTTTCGAAGGAGGCAAATTGAAGCACCCGATTTTGTTGTATAGCTGTGAAACTTATGGTAGTCCGAGCGAAAAAGTCATTTTACTTAAAAATCAATGAATTTGTTCTCATTTTTAAGAAAAATATCTCAGCTATCCAATGACACCAAAAATTTTACCTCTCACCACATTACTTTTGGAGATATTTGCCAGAAAATACCATCCCTTTTACATGGGAAATGGTACGTGTATGCGCTCCAGAGAGATCTTATTTACAAAATGAGGTATTCCTAACACTAAGATGTCGTAAAAAAACTAACAGTGTGTAGTTTGTATGTTTTCTGTACTATATTTTAAAATTAATCATATTGTCACCGCTGTAGGTTCTTGGGTATCACAAAAAACCTTCCGTTTTGAAGGAGTTTTAAACGCACCGCGCGAAAAAAAGTCATGTTAAAAACTTATTTAGATATTTTCATTTAATTACTTACAATTTCCTTCATTTACAACTATATTACTGCACCATTGACAATGCAATATTTAATTGATGTCTCCTACATCTGGTGAAATTAAAACGTATAATTCGAATATGGTATCTATTACGACTAGGGAACTATCTCGCTCGGACTACCTTAAGTACCTAAGCTAGAATAAGCACTCCATTGGTCATTCAATCTTAAGATTGGTTGACTGCTTCCCTCCTCCCTTACCTATCCAATGCTAGTTCCCTTCCTTCCTTCCGATGAATATACATTCCTCCTCATGTGGTCCATCCCTTTATTTTGGCATGTGTGCATTGTAAGGATCAGTCAAATCCAAATGTCGATTCTTGATTCCTCCGATTAGAAGGATTAGAATCGGTATCGAGAATCGATCGCCTAAAGTCGATTAAAATTCCATCGATTCCAGATGGATAAATATTAAAATCAAATTTCATTTATCACATCATATTTGTCTCAGTAATTTTGGCTGTAGGCTATCAATTTGTACTTTTTATCTACCTTAATAAGCTGAGGATATATTTGCTATTTGTTAAGGAATATACTTTTTGAGCGACTTAATTTTCTTTGTTATTTTATTTCAGCCAATACTTGAATTTAAGTAATAGTCTTGCGCTACTGGTATATCAATATCCTACCTGTTATTAGGAATAAGCATCGATGGAATCGGAATAGAGAATCAGGAATCGATTTGAAAAAATCGGAATCGGAATCGAAAAAAAGTGGAATCGACTCATCCCTACTTCATTGGCATTGGCTCTGGGGGACTTTTCTCCCTATTTTACTTTCAATTATGTTCTTCACAAACCCATTTTTAAGCAATTATGAGGGTTAAGCATTGACGTACGCTAAATGCAGGTGGTATGATTTATCTGAGAAGAGTTTGCGGAAAAGATGAGAGGGATGAGGTTAGGAATTATCAGGAGACAGTGGCGTGACAATTGAGGTAACAGGCAAATTGCTAGATGCTGCGGAGGTCACCCTAGACACCCTTATTAATCCGTCAAAATGTATCAAGAATGGGATACAGAATGCGTAACCGTGGAATACGACACTCCCAAGAGACGGTGTTTCGGTTCTAGTGACAGCAGAAAACTGAATCGGTTGAGTATCAGTTCCGAGTTTGAGAAAAAAATTAAAGAATTCAGAATTACATTTTAATAATTAAATAAATATTTTTGAAGGAGGGTGACTCAAATAGTCCATGGGGTCGCCTTAACGCTTACTATCCTTTATCCGTAACATTGTTACGCCGTTGTTGAGCAACGGAATAATGTGAAATTGTTGCTATGGTAACGTGTGAGAGCGAGTGGAGTGGTCTTCGTTGGTTTTTCGTGAGAATGGAAGATGGATGGGAGATACCATTTATGCCAAAAGCATAAATGATATTACAGAAACATGAGAGTGTCTAAAAAGGAAGGGTTAAAAACCATTAAGGTCATGGTTGAATGTGATGGAATACGAGAAGCGATATAAATAGTGTCTTCTAATACACTTTTGTTTTTATTCATTGGTAAATAATTTCCTTAACTAATCTATTAAATAGGCCTGGTTCTAAATCTATTACTTTGATGAGTTGAAAATTAAATAAATATGTATGACTTGACACTTTCCTGGCGAATGATATTAGTGAAATTTTCTAAGGCTCGCCACGGGGTAAGAAATTTAAATTCAGCCGACGTTTCGGGTTGAGACTCGTTATCCATTCTCAGGGCTACCCATTCAGTAGCCTTGATAATGGGTAATGGGTATGACCCCGAAACGTCGGCTGACTTTAAATTTCTTACCCGGTGACGAGCCCGAGAAAATTTCTCTATTTAAATAAATAGTTTTCTTGATTCCGTGATTTCGCAGTGCACATTTAGCGTTTCGGATTTTATTGCAATTTTATGGAGGGAGATTCTATTTCACAGATATATGGATGATTGGCCTACGTACTAAATCTTTCAAAAGTCGTGTCACGAATCGAGCGGCGTCACTTTCGCTACGATACTTCATCAACTCCGCGATAAGCCCGCCAGCTCCGCCAGTCTATGTTCTAACACTCGATGCGCGGGCTATGAAAAATATTACGGTGCATTCGACTCAATGAAGCATTAAGGGATGGTTAGGATAAAATTAGGGAAATATACTTAGAACAGACAGGTTGGCATCTGCTGCATCTAACATCATCTACTGCATCTGCATCTAACTGCATCATGGGTGCTAACGAGACTACGTATGAAGTAGATTTGTCGACAAGCGGTTCGGCTCACGCCGCAGGATTACAACTTCCACCCCCGGACTGAAGCTCTCGCTTATCTCCGAGGATATGGAAGAGGTGGAAGGAAAGGATGGGTAGGGAAGGTTAGCGAAACCACTGCCCCTTCGAGACCGACACCAATGAGGCGGATTGAGGTCAAAAGGACCTCAAGGGCCTCCGCCTCCCCGAAGTGCTCGTTTTAGTTTGGTTCCCCCAAACAACTGAGACGAGTAACCGTCGGCTCCGCTTTCGCTAGAGCCTACCGCACATCTCTGCGTACCGAGAGAGCCTGTTGCCCAAATAATTGGGATTAGGTATCCCTCTGATTCGCTTTTTGGGTTGCCGCCGTGCGGTCTGCCGACTTACGTCATTGGAGTGAGGATCACCGGACCCAATCGAGGGTCAAAACGGACCAATTTTGGTCAAATGTGTGAGTACAACCTACTCCTCAATAGGTCCCGACAACCCATAGATTTTCTAAATAATTAATGGTTTACACAAATTATATCACTTCATAACATCATTATTATGGGTCCAAAACAAAAAAAAATCGGAACGTGTAGTAATTGCTCCTGCTACCTTAGAATCAACAGGAAAGGTTTGGCTATGACTGAATATATATTTTTTGCTCTTCGATAAATAGAAGTAGTCATATGACCAAAAAACTTTATTCCTGAATCGCTCTATTTTGGCAGAAATGTGAAAAAATTTAAATGGGCAATAATCACGCTAAAATCATTTCATAAAACATTTCAGATTAATACGTTTGAGGTCAAATGCTTTCCGAACAGCAAGTTTGTGTGAAATGTGACATCCTGAGAGACAACCGTTTGTAGTATTCATCTACATACATCTACCAGCCGTGTAAAGCTGTTTGGGATTTGGTTTTTGAAGGTGAAATGGTGACGTGTATTATGGGAGTGTATTTAGTGGAGCTCAGTTTTTAATGTGGTCGCTTATTGTGCGCGGAAAGAACGAGTTCTTGTGCTTATCTGTTTATGGTAATGTATCTCTCTTATTTTATCGCATTTGTCAGACCTAGAGATGTAGTGAGGAGTCATAATAATATTCTCTATGTCGCTCTGAAAAATGTCAGTTCTGAATTTATCAAGCAACCTAAGCCTAGCGTGCAGCCTCCGAGTCTCTAGGGATTCCCACCTTAACCCCTCTTAAAGTTGTGAGACACTATGTGTTCGCTCGTATTGCAGTTTTTAACGAAGCGCGCTGCTTTCCTTTGTATTTTATTTATTTTTTTGGGTTAGATCTATTTGACCAGGGGGGTCATTCTGTAACTCCGAACCGATCGGCATGGGAGCCTTTTCGTCGTGTGGCACGTCACACCGACAACCGTGGTGTTCTGTATGAAACCGATCGGTGTGCCGAGGAGCTTCCGTCGGGAGATCGTACCGGCACGTAAAAGCTGTCGGTACCCAGGGTAATCAGTCGGTTTGCTTGAGAGACACCGTAACAAATCGACAACGCATTTAGATTTATGTCTGAAATAGGTTTATTTGAGGCTTGTAATAGCGATATAATTTATTCACAGGATTAATGGAGATACAATATGTAATGCACAGGTTGAAATGATGATAATGAAAGTGACGGCCTAAAAGAAAAACCTGAAAACAACTGGGATTCCGATGTGTAGCATTGTATTGATCGCTTGGCTCCTCACAATATTTTACTATTTGGCGCTATCAAGTAGGTTTATTTAGGGAAATGTTAAGGCAAAATATTTATATTTGTCAAAGTGGCATAAAAAACCGAGGGGAGATTTAAGACTAATTGCTTTGATAGTTTGCGAATATCTTTTCAAAATATTTACGATCCAAGTATTTGCACATTAATCGAAATTTAATATATAATGTAGTGTATTTCAGAGCATTTATGTAATCATTGTAATTGCTAGGCACGTTATAATGCTCACGTACTGTCCCGGCGAAGGCGTAGTACGAAGAGGTCTCGTGTTTCCAGCCACGGTAAGGTAACACCTGGGCTTCAGAATAGATCTCTGAAGACCATGGCGAACAATGGCATTGATACGTCACGACTATCAAATGACGATTTTGAAAATACGCGTTTGTGCATTTAACCACCGTTGCCAGCACGCAAGTCCTTAATTTTTAATTAAAACCGTCCAGTTTCCATTATACGATATGTATTCCAAGGATTACAAAAGTCCAAACATAAAAAAATACTAAAAATAGGTAGGACGCCTTTTATGAGCGACTGCATTTTAACCTGAAAGCATTCGATTCAATTTATCCCCATTTGAGGATGAGGAAGTAGAAAGAGCTCTTTAATCTGCGTAAGAAAGGAAACTGGATCCTCGACCCAATATTCAGTCAGTCGATCCCTTACTCATCTTTTCGATTAGTATTTGTCTCGCTCGTTCATCTCGATTGAGGATTTTTATTCGATGGCTCGCACTTCCAACGGTATTTAATTCGATTTTATTTCATATTATTATTAACCTTACCTAGAATAAAAGCATAAATGCGCTCGTTAAAAATTTTTATGCGTTCGTATTTAATCTCACGCCTACCTCCGAGGGCTGCGCCTAACACCTCTGACCTAAGACTATATTCATATTAACTCTGGAAATTCACCGATGAATTGTAATGGAGTACAAAAAGCCGATAATAACAGTGGGTTTTTTAAAATATCAAATGAATATAAATAAGATTATAAAACATTGGCGCATGCTTAAAATTTTCACAGCGGAAGATTGAGTTATATATAAGGAATCAGGTTTAAACTGCGTACCATTTCAACTTGTATGACGTGATATTATCGGTAAAGTTTAATTTTGAATACCCCGACTTATTTTCTTGCTAATAAATACATTATTTATGCAATATTGACAAAAGAAAAGCATGATCGTGGCGCTTTTGTTTAGATTGTCACATCCACTTCATGTCGCTAACAATCCATTATCCAAACTGGTATTATCGGCGTCCAACTCTTATTATGTCTACCATTCGCACAGCTTCTCGCATCCTTATTACAATCCTCTCCTGGAACAAATTCCTTAGAATTTGTTCCAGGAGAGGATAGAACATAATTTAAATTTATATACTTTGTATTCGTCTCCCACCTAACTCCGTGAGCTCCGGCATGCAGGCATTAATTCCTCACTACTCTAACTGTGCCTCAATTAATTCGGATTAATACATAAATACTGCCAATAGTGTAACACATTCGAACGACAAATTTTCCACTTGAACCACTAGAAACGTTCCTGCTAGGCGTAATATGCTAATAACTAGGAGTTAGGTTGTTACGGAGGGAAGCAAGCTTCAGCGAAACTTAAGGGCTCCTGACATTAATAAACATATATGTGTACTGACAATGACATACATGCAACAACAGCAAAGCAAGGAAGTGTTCAACGACATACTCAGCGGCACCTCCACTTCATTTTCTCTCATCATAGTTTTTAATACTACTCATTCAAGTCATTTTTACATTCAACTTCGTTCCACGAAGACGCTAAATGAATGTTTCATGGCACGAGCGCGCAGCATAACCATTGCTATACACACGAAAAAAGCATATAAATGCGAACATTTCATAATCACCCCACAAATATGGACTACATGGCCATTCTATATTCATGATAATACTGTTCCATTAGATTCAACTATTAATTCGAACCATCGTCCGAAAGTTTGTATTCCACACAGAGGCCACTTCTGCGGCCAGAAATACCAAATATATACAACGCGATAAACTGTCTGCTTTCCATCACGAGCGTTAATTTGCACATAAATATAATGAATAAATTGGTATGCTTGACCAATCATATTTCTACATACATGCAATCATAACACATTAGTTCTCGTTGCACCTAACTTGTCTTTGGAAAACTTCATGTTCATAAATAAGCTACTTATTGCAATGTACTTGAAATATGGAACACTTTTTTTATTGCACAAATATACATTGTCACGCACTCAATTCACAGAACTTTATTATCCTCCTCCTTTCGACATTACTGTGCGTGAGAATGACTTTAATTTCGACATTACTGAGTCTGTGTATTATAATATTTGTCACTGGATGTCGTTTTGGTTGATACCCTCGAGAGCACTAGGCGGTTTCATTTAGTCATTTGTTTGTTCTATCGTCTCCCTCGTCTCCATCGGTTAAAACGGACCATGTGACCCTCAGCTTCGGCAACACTCGGGAGGGAGGGGTATCTCGAGAGGGAGGAGTTACCAAACCGACTGGAACAGCGCTCGACTTGCTTACAGAATCGCCCGAGAAAGCTCCGTCGGTGAGGGAACTCCGACGGGGACTCCCTGTCGGCACGGAATCCATGCCGTCTGTAGGCTTTATACCGATCGGTGCGGAACCGACGACAAAATACGGAATGAACCCCCAAAGAGGTCACAAATGCCTGCGGCGCGTTCGAGGTGTGGCCTAACCAGAGCGAAGTATAGCATCTCTCTTTTATAATTTCATCCGAGAACCTTCCTATTATACGTTTAACAAAACCTAGCTTCTTTAATGCTGCTAATGATATGTTTTGTATTTGTAATCCCCACGATATATCAGATGTTTAGGTAATTCCGAGATATTTTACAGTATCTGAAGATTTTATGTTTACTCCACCCACAGTATAGGTATGGCATTTGTGTGATGACTTTTCTAGGAAGTGAACTTTGGTGCATTCACTAATATTTAAATCTAAACCCCACTCCTGGGACCACGAATGAACATTGTCTAAGTACAAGACTTCTAAGTCCTAGAAATATAGAGGTCGTCCACATGCTAATAATTGTTTTTATTCGGCAGTTAACCTTTATTTAACCTTTACACATATGAGGAATCATTTCATCCCTATGAGAAGCATATTTGCGCGTTTGAAACAAATTCCGTGCATATGCCATCGTATTTAAAGTCATTTTAGACCGAGCTGCCATGTTCGACCAAACGTTGAAAATAAAACAGTTTTCGAGGCTTTGAAGTTTTCCGTAAGGGACATGCGAGATAACTGCCCGGTTAAAAACAATGCAAGGATAACTTCTTCAGTAAAAATTATTACACCTAATACGGCAGAGGTCGTTTTCGAACTTGTCAAATCTAGCAATCTTCCCTTGGAACCTAGAGTTCATTGGGCGGATATGGCGTTAATGTCACGTGACCGCAGACGCCATATTGTCTAGATACCTAGTAAATAAACCACAGGGGTAGACTTGAAGCTCTCTCTAGCGTGGAGAATTGAAGCCTAATTTTGCGCATTTAGCCATGTTGTGATTATGAAAACATTGGGTGATCCTATGTAAAAGCATTGAAATCTGATGACTTTCGTGGCTGCGTTATGGCTCAGTTGTGTATGTATTGAGTCCATCCAGGATACTAGCGAATAAAACGTGCTTGTGGCTGCCTCCATAATCAACACAAGTGCTGTAGTCTCGCGTTTTATATCGTAAATTGGTGAAATAAGGCGAGTGCCGCGAGCGACCATCTGTGCGTGAAAAATGGCATCGTGCTCTGCGTTGGTCTCCCAAAACAGAATTAATAAGACATCTAAACAGCTACCAATATTATTGTCTTTCCCAAAGTTCCTGGGTGTTGAAGGTGTGATAATAAAAAAATGTCGCCCATTTGCCGTGGATTTCTTTTCGCAGGGACTACATGTTTTGGGCAGCTCTTGCATTTCATTATTACATTTATCATCCGTAATGCACAGGTACGAACTTGTGATAAAATATGATCCAATGTGATGGCTAACTAGTTGCCACCCTTGTCCTCGGCCTCTTTTCGTCAGACCATGCTCACAATTAGTATTGGAGATGACAAAATTGGATGCATTTCTGATATCAATTTTTTCGTGCATATGTAATTGATTGAGGACTATTGAAGAAAAAGAAAAAAACATTTGCTCCCAGCAAATTCTATGACGACGATTGAAACTACTTGGAATGCGATGGACATATGGTTGGGTATTGGACATATGATCAGTGGGTATTCGGTTTTATTCGACATCGTAGCAGACGAAATCTAAGGCATTCCTGACATATACGTCATTACGTCCATGTGTGATAAACGGAGACAAACATAAGCTTTGGAACTGTCATTTATACACAGGAGTTTCCCCAACGATACTTGCATGTAGTATTGTTTGGAAATGGGAGGTTTTCTGTAAGTATTAGGTTTCCAATGGAATCGTAGCAGACGATGATGTAGGCATATGTTATTTTCTCTATTGCTACGAACTGTCGCGAATTGAAGAATCAAAGCAAGTATTATTTCTAGGTACAAAGGTTAATATAAATATATAAATACATTTCCCGTGTTATATTAGCTCCTGGGTGCCGTATTCGATTATAAGTGCACCGCTAAAATACACGGAGTTAAAGGGAAGAAGGCAATGTTTTCATAGTCAGAACATGGCCAAAGCGCAAGACTGGTGGCTTCATTTTTCTCGCGTAGGTAACCCCTGTGAAATAAACAGAGTAAATGAAATGTTTCACAGTAGGACCGACTGTTGATAATCCTGACTCATGACGCGGTGAGGTCAATCCTGGGGGCCGATTTTATAACTTGGCTTACGTCCGAACGTTAGGGATCCGTTCAACTTCGATCGAGCTCACTAAATTCGAGTGAAGTGTTTCGAGTTATTTTATATGGGCGATCGCACATTAGACCGTCGAACGTTACTCTATTGTCAGATGTATAGCATATTTCTCACTTGTTACTCTTGAACGCATGCGCAATGAGCCTACTGTGAAATGCCCAAATTTCAGAAATAAAAGAAACCAGCGTAGTAATATTAGGCAATTGGACAGGTACTATTCAGGTGGAGAGCAGTAACTTTACGCGAAGAAAGAAAAATATTGGAGGCAATACCATGCTCTGTTAGCATTTGGACTTTGATGACTCCGCAGCAGAACCATTTTTGAATGATCGCGCTTGTTTTGAATATTTTTGAATAACCATTTAGACGAATTTTAAAATTTTCAATGCATACGAACTCGAATTATAAGCACAATACCTGTCACAACACACAATCTCAATAGATGAAGCATAACTCTTATTAACCTTAATATGTTAATACATCACCACGAGCACACACAAAATCCATCACAGCGCATAAGTAACATTTGTAAGCACTGGTATGGCACAATAAACACTGCCGCTTAATCACACGATAAACCTTTGACCTTTTAAAATTGGCCCCCTGTATTCATGTCATACGTTCAATGTCGTTATTATCGTTGACAACCGATATTGCTTCAATTTTGTAAGAGTGGGGCAGTGTAGAAGAAATTATTGAGCCATATCTATCAGCCCAACGCCGACATTCTAACTCTTTTGACTCGGACTACTCCGTGAACGGCAGCACTAAACGAGTAGCTGAAAATACGCCATCGAGAGGCAACCAGTGACTGACGAATGTCTTAACGAATCTGCCAATCTGCCTCTTATTAAGAAGCCCAATAAGCGATAGAGTACTCTATCTTTATTAACGGTATGTTCGTGAAACTCGAAATCCATCTACACATTACAATACAAGCCACCTAACTGGTGTATGGCAGGGGGTGAGTTATAACCAACGTTCACTAAAATATACCAGTAACATTCACCAACATGCACTGCACTATGGGTGCGCTACCAATGCCACAGATACTATTTGCATAAGTGTATATTACAACTGCGTAAACGAGATTCAGAGCAAGTAGCAGATGAGCCATGCGAAATGTGATTTTCATGAAACGTGTTGTTAGTACCATATGGTATATACCTTAAGAATCGGCGAATCTACAGCTGGCTCAAGTATAGTTTTGCTGCATGGGGTCATTCTCAACATACCCTGAGACTTCCGATTACAGAAATGGGCCGTGAGGATATTGGCAGGCGTTGAAATACAATGTAGCTGCAGAAACCTTTTTAAGGAGCTAAACCTCCTAGCCCTCACTTGTATTTATATCTACTCTTCTGTTATATATGTAAAGGAACAGCATAACTCTCTCAATCTGCTGGTGAACAAGGACATTTACAACCACAATACGAGGCAAAGCAAAGACTTCCGAGTCATCCCTCATAACCTCTCACTATATTCCAAAAGTCCAGTGTATGCCGGTGTGTTGTTTTACAATTCCCTACCACCAGAGATTAAGGCAATCAAAATATACAACAATTTTTAAAAACTGGTAAAATGTTTTCTGATTAACTGAGCCTTCTACTCTGTGATCGAGTATTTTAATAGATAGTGTTTTTGATCATATGTGTATATTGTATATTTATAATGGTAACATTTTTGTTTTTTTCTTTTATTGTTTGTTTGTACTAATTAACAATTGACTGAAGTATTATTAGACTCCTCAAATCCCTTGTAATTTGACCTGTCCTATACATGTAAAATGCTAGTCCCAGGACCAATAAATATTATTATTAAATTTACTTTCGTAACATTCCCCTCCGAGTCCTCGGCAAGCATCGGGTTTTATTGCAGTCATAACGGCCGAGGACTCAAGGGGGGTAGGGTAGTGATCGCAGCCACGTCCGATGCCCATCGGATTGGTGGCTACCCTGCGGTTGGGTCGTGCGTACGGAGTAGACGGAGGGACCCAAGTATTACGGCCTTCTGCATGCGAGCTGCAAGTGACTCCCCCCGTACCACGCAGGACGGAATGCACTTGATGCTCTCCAGCAGCGAGCCCTTAACTCCACTGAGCACGCCTATAATGAGGACAACCAGTTTCACAGAGTGTCCAGGGTACACTTGCCGAAGCTCAAAAAGCAGGTCTTGATATTTCGTCCGTTTCTCCGCCTCCTGTGCATCCATGTTCGTTTCAGCCGGGGCCGAAAACTCTATCACGAACATGGAGCGTGAGAGGTGGTCTGGGAGATGTTGAGATTATTGAGGGTATGCTGAGATTGAGGTATGTTATTATTATTATTATCGGGCTTCACGGAGCAGCTACGCTACCTGTCGACAAATCTACTTCATACGTAGTCTCATTAGCACCCATGATGCAGTTAGATGCAGATGCAGTAGATGATGTTAGATGCAGCAGATGCCAACCTGTCTGTTCTAAGTATATTTCCCTAATTTTATCCTAACCATCCCTTAATGCTTCATTGAGCAATAGCCACCGACGGTAAACACGACGGTAAGAAGCGAAGGCCTAAGATATATCATCGCTTGGAAGTAGGAGAAATTGTTATCTCCGCTAGCTTCTCTCTTCATCTGATTCGTGGAATATCGAAGCCTTCATGCGTCGCTCTTTAAAAAAATTGCGCTTCACCTTTAGCAACTGAATAGCTACAAAAATGTTTTGTGTGATAGTCATTTATCCCCAGTACAAAATGGCGTCGTTGGCGGGAGTGATTTGTTACATGCGCGGATTCATTGTCACTGACGGCGCGTCGATTAGATCTCAACTCAGAATGAGCGGGAATTGTGGGCCATTGAATTGCACGTTTGAATACTTTTAAGTTAGCCGAAGAAAAATGCTTGGACTATTGTCACTGAAGTGCATCTTTTCTTGAGTTTTACTCACTAGAGAGGCATTAATGGAAATTATACCAGTTTTTTCCTTGATTTGTTTCCTTGATTATGACTATATCTTCAATGGTTTGCGAGTAAACTTTGTGAAATATTGAGTTCATATTGAAATGAAATAAGAACAATTTGTAAAAATCCACACAAAATTTAATGGTATAAGCCGGTTTCAACACTTTCGCGTCATTCTCGGTATTGTCCCTTGAGAATGACACGAAATTGTTGAATTTGTATTCCGGCTTATACCAATAAAGTTTGTGTGGATTTGTACAAAGTGTTCTTATTTCATCTCAATATGGACGTTATGACTAGTCGCTGATATGGACGCGTACGTGAAGTTTAAAGCAAATTTTTACATAGACAAAAAACCCTCCATCCACCGAAAAGCGCCCATAGAAACGTAAAGTTAATCTTGATTCACGCGATACCCCTTTGGATCTTTTGAGCTTCAGCTTTCAATGGCAATCGTCAAATGACTGCTTATGTCATAATTTTTTCCAAACACATTTTTGTCATTTTCGTAGTCATTACGAGTATCGTCTCAACAATACTTAAAATCCATAATCTAATTTAACTCTCATATGGTGGTCACGTTCGCTATTTGCTTCCAAAGGCTCCGATTGACAGGGGATCGGGTTGGTATGGTGGCTAGAGTTCTGGCTAGCCATACGTGCGGCCAGGGTCCAAATCCCTGGAGAGGAAGATTTTTTTCAGAGGAAACCGGATCCCAACTTGAGTGTCTTGTGGAGGGCATTTCAAGTACAGTACTCCGTCTGTCGGATGAGACGTAAAGCCGTGGTCCCCTTGGCGCCTTTCGTTAACAGCAGACTAACGCCGACGCTGAGTTTCAATCCACCCTTCCTCCCTCACCTGTCCCATATGGCGCAAATGACCTGAGTGGTCGGTCGCCTCCCCAAATATCTAATCAAATCCGATTGACTTAAGTTATAAATAAAACAATAGTTTGCGACGAAAGGAAAAAGTCGCGCTCAAATTATGAGAAAACGGATGATAGAGATAATGGCCGCAGTCATTGAAAATCAAGGCGTCACCGAGCCATCATTAGAGTTGTCAACACCTTGCGCATGAATAATCACCACGTGAACTAAGCTCAACAACAGTTTTTGGATCGTACCATGCATGTATAATGCGGACAAGTCATTCTCCACACCATTACATCTACATCTACATACTACCCCGCGAGCCGCCACATGGGCGTGTAGCAGGGGGTGTTAGGTTACCGCCAGTCACCAGCCGCGTAAACGTGTAAGGTTTTTGGAGATGAAATGGTGACATGAATTATGGGAGTGTATTTAGTGAGCTTAATTTTTATTGTGATTGCTGATTGTTCGCGGGAAGAACGAGTTCTTGTCCCATCTGTTCGACAGTGTATCTCCCTTATTTTATCGCGTCTGTCAGACCTAGAGATGTAGTGATGAGTCATGATAATATTCCCTATGTCGCTCTGAAAAATATCAGTTCTGAATTTATCAAGCAAGCTAAGCCTAGCGTGTAGCCTCCGAGTCTCTAGGGGCTCCCACATTAGTTCCACCAAAAGTTGTGAGACACTATAGATACGCTCGTAGCAGTTTTTAACGAAGCGCGCTGCTTTCCTTTGTATTTTATTAATGCTTTTGGTTAAATCTATTTTACCAGGTTCTAGGGAATTCCGCAGTATTTGGGATGTATTTACGAATCCCACCATCCAAGGAGGGGCGGAGCAAAAACAATCCCACCCTACTTGACGTCGGTACCTTCCCATCCCTTCCACTGTCACCTGGCCGAAAACATTCTTCTCTCAGCTCTCCTACATAACGGCACGGAGAGATGCGCTGATCACTATTACATCTACATACTACCCCGCGATTCACCACATGGGCGTGTGGCAGGGGGTGGTAGGTCACCAGCCGTGTAAAGATGTAAAAGTTTTGGAGGTGAAATGGTGACATGTCCTATGGGAGTGTATTTGGAGGAGCTCAATTTTTATTGTGGTCGCTTATTGTGCGCGGAAAGAACGAGTTTTTCTGCCTATCTGTTCGGCAGAATATCTCTCTTACTTTATCGTGTCTGTCAGACCTAGAAATGTAGTGAGGAGTCATGATAATATTCTCTGTGTAGCGTCTCAGTGGAGCCAGAGTAGCACACGATTGGGTCGAGAAATCCGATCTCTACCGATAAATGGCGGCATGGGCGAAGAGACTCGGGGGAGAGAAAGGCAATCGCAAAAGCAACGAGACTCCCTTCGGCAAATCTCACATCAACCTCCCCTCCCCCCCCTTTCGCCTCCCCCTCCACCTTCCCTTCACTGCCCCATCCCACGGCCTGGTCCCATTCATCTCTCTCTCTCTCTCTTCCCCTTTCTCTCTCTCTTTCTCTCATAAGCGGCCGCGTTTCCTTTCCCATTCATGCGCGCAGTTTGGGCAATTTTTTTTTCGTCCGGCCGCTCGCTGCTCTCGTTCTCGAGGGCGAGGATTAATGTTCCATATCTCGCGATAAGAGTCACCTGAGCCGAACGGACGTCATGGGTGCAATAAACGTCGGAGCGGAAGAGTGGAGAATCCTCCGCAGTACGATCGTTCTCCAGCAGGGAAGTTGCCGACGCCGAGGACATCACCTTGGCGACACCCAGCGGTCTAACCAGGGATTCGGGGGAATGGGACATCTTGGCGCGAGCCACGTTGGCGCGGGACGTCATGGCGCGGGCCACCTTGGCGCGAGAGTGGTCGCACAGTTGTTATTTTTTCTTTTTGACGAAATATGATGGTGGTAATCAGATTTTTCTCATCATACACTATAAAATATCTAAATATAATATTTTTTATAATGTGAAAATTAAAGAATTAATGTGCATATATTTTTAAAGTTTAAATGACAAAACTAGACGAGAGAGTTCAAACTCTGGGGTGACATTTCCACAGGAAGCTCTCGCTTATTTTGCTTCAAAATGTTATTTTGAAGTAATATTAATTATTAGTAATAAGAAAGTTTTCCGTTTTTGTCCAATTTGTTGCTCATATTCTGTAGTTGTTTTTTCCGAGAAAATTTCAAACTTTCCATAGCTTTGTCTTTTGTCAGACTAAAACACCCAACGCATCTTATCACCCGGGATTCGGACGGGTGTCAAGAGAGCATTAAAAGGCCTTCGGGCTGTCTGTATTTGTACAGATGTCATTTCGAGGCTTCGAGGGAGGCACCTGTTCACCCTTTGGCTGCGTTCAGATGACAGATAGTCCCAGGCTTTTCATTAATATAGGCGTTATCTGTCAGGGGACGGAAATTAGATAAGGGTAGATGGAAACAAAAAGTGGGATAGATAAGAAGTCTCCGATATGATTCCGAGTGTCTTTGTCCTTTTAGTGGCGTGGGTGATAATGAAAATGCGGCCGTGCATGCCCCCAACCCTAAGGCCCCCGCCCCCTCCTCCCCATAATATCCCAACCCCCTCTTCCCTCCACCTATTAGTAGGTACACTTCTATCCGACCATCCGCCGGGAGCACCGCATTCTCATCAATTGGCAATTAAATCGATTGGTTTGCTCTCAACTGCACTCTCCTCAACCGCCTCTTTCCTCTTTTTATTCTCACGTCCTTCATAATTTTCCATAAGGTAGTCCGAGCGAAATATCATTTTTTTTAGAAATCAACGAATTTGGTCTCATTTTAAGGAAAAGTATCTCACCTATCCAAAGACACTCAAAATTCAACCCCTTACCTCATTACTTTTGGAGATATTTGCCAAATATTACCAGCCCTTTTACATGGGAAGTGGTACGTGTATGCACTCCAGAGAGACATTATTTACAAAATGAGGTATTGCTAACACTTGGATGTCGTAAAAAAACTAACAGCGTGTAGTTTGTATGCTTTCTCAACTATATTTGAAAATTAATCATATTTTCAGCGCGGTAGGTTCTTGGGTATCACAAAAAACCTTCCGTTTTGAAGGAGTTTCAAACGCACCGCGCGAAAAAAAGTGAGTCAAGTTAAAGACTTAGAGATATTTTCATTTAATTACTTACGATTCCTGTCACATAAAACTGTATTATTGTTCCATTAATAATGCAATATTTTATTGATGGGTCCTACAGCTGGCGAAATTAAAACGTATAATTCGAATATGGTCTCTGTTATGATTAGGGAACTATCTCGCTCGGACTGCCTTAAGTACTCCACTCGTGGTCTTCCTCTGTAAGTCTTCCTGTTTATTGGTCCTTAATATCTGTTTTCACCAATCAATTGTTTCGCAAAACATGTCCAATAATTTTGTATCTCCTTCATCGAAAAGTTTCATCGCACTTCCATCCTATCCCACTCTTCGAAAGCCGTCTTAGCCAGTAATTTTCTCCGTCCTTTTAATCTACATCAGTCTTCGGTATCGCTTCATTGCTTCCGATATTTTTTGCTCGGCTGCCTCTATTTTCCACACTGTACTACTGCATAAGAGCAGGCTGCTCCAGATATATGTTTCGATAAAGTGAATCCTAACTTCCAGGTTGTATAACCAGCTGACAGCGGACTCCTCTTCTGATGTAATGCCTTCTCTGTTTGTTCTATCTTGCTCGCAATGTTTTTCTGGTTTCTTCCATCGGTACCTAGTGATCTTGCTGCCTAAATAACAGAATTCTTCCTCTTGCGCAATTTGTTGGTGTCCAGGTTTGACGATTATTCACTCGTCTTTATTTCTTCCACTGACCATATCCTTCGTTTACTTAATAATAATGCACAAGTTGTATTTCTTCAGAGTTCTGTCTATACAGTTCATCATTCTCGTCAGATCTCATTTATTCTCAGCAAGAACTGCTTAATCATCTCAATTTTCTCTGTGCCTGAGTATCCCTGTTCTCAATCTTTTCCGCTTTATTCGTGGCTTTCTCAATGCGTATATTGGATTGATTATGACCGAAAAAGCACATCCTTGTCGTAAACTCCTTTCCTCTTCCGCTTCGTCCGCATTTCACCGCTTTAATAACTGCAGTGTGTTTTCCACATTTTGCATTTCCGCATTTCCACCGTTTTGTATGGAGTGTGATGCCTTACGGCAGCGAAACATGGACAGTCAAAAAGAAAGATGAAAAGTACTTAGAAAGTTTCGAAATGTGGTTGTGGAGAAAAATGCTTAAGGTGAAGTGGACGGATAGAATAAGAAATGAGGAAGTACTAATGGCAATAGGTGAAGAAAGAAAACTGCTGAGTGAAATAAAAAAGAGGAAGACAGCTTGGATGGGACATATAGTACGCCAAAATTGTCTTTTTAGAAGAATTATTGAAGGAAAATAGAAGGAAAGCGAGAAAGGGGAAGAAGAAGAATGGGAATGGTCGATGACATAAAAAATGGCCGAAGTTACAGGCAAATGAAAGAAGATGCTCAGGACCGACTGCAATGGAGGGCATCCAGCTGAAACCTGTCAGAAGACAGATTCCACTAAGAAGAAGAATAACTGGCATCTGCTCACTTGAATAGATGTCACATATCAATCCCGATAGTTAGTTCTGAGTTTACTTCTGCTTACTTGTATAACTCAGATGGAATTTCATCAATTCCCGGCGCCCTTCTCTATCAAGTACTTTATTGCACCATCTAATTATAATCTTAATGTGGAGTATTATTCTCCATCTTCATCGACAGTGTCTTCATACTCAAGTCTTCTCCTATTCAGTGCTTTCCTTAGCTTATTCTGGGTCTTTGCTTCTGCATACTTGTGGAACTCCGAGGGAAGTTCACTAATTCCCAGTGCCTTTCTCTAACAAGTCCTTTGCTGCAGCATCTAATAATGCTATTTTATTTATTTTTACTTTAAGGTAGTTTGAGCGAATTATCATTTTACCTAGAAATCAATGAATTTAGTCTCATTTTAAATAAAAATATCTCACTCAATTAGAGACACCGAAAATTCATCCCCTTACCACATTACTTTCGAAGATATTTGCCAAAAAATATCAGCCCTTTCACATGGTAAATGGTACGTGTATGCACTCTCGAGAGACATTATTTACAAAATGAGGAATTTCTAACACTTAGATGTCGTAAAAAAACTAACAGCTTGAAGTTTGTATGTTTTCTCAACTATTTTTGAAAATTAATCATCTTGTCACCGCTGTAGGTTCTTGGGTATCACATAAAAACCTTCCGTTTTGAAGGAGTTTCAAACGTAAAGCGTGAAAAAAAATGAGTCAAGTTAAAGACTTGTTTAGATATTTTCATTTAATTACTTACAATTTCTGTCTTATAAAACTATATTATTGCACCATTAATAATGCAATATTTAATTAATGTGTCCTACAGCTGGTATAATTAAAACGTATAATTCGGATATGGTCTCTATTATGACTAGGGAACTATCTCGCTCGGGCTACCTTAAATAAACAAAACTATACACAGCAGAGGTGCTATTTTATAGTGGCCATGTAACAATACATAAATTTAAGGACATATACAAGTAAATTCAACAAGAAGAAACAAGAGACAATTTGACAATGAAAAAACGAGAAATGGGGGAAATAATTAGTTAGGTGAAAGATAAGGAAGAGAAAGGGTTGTAAAGGATTAAGATGAAAGTGCAAAAGGGTCGATGTGAAAAGGGAGGGATAGTTGAATAGAGAGGAGAGGCGGAAGAAAAGAGAACGTTTAGAGATCGAAAGTGTGGGACTGGGAATGGGCATGTGGAGAAAAGGGTGAGAAGGGGTGGGGCGGGATGGAACTTGGAAATTGGTAAAGGAGAGCAATTCAGGGCAGTCGATGGTGGAATTTAGAATATCATTAATTAATTTTTAGTCTGCCTTGATTCTATGGGTGTGGAGATTAGGGTTGGAGTGGGAGGAGCGAATAGTGTTGGTGGACAAGTTATAAAACTGCGGTAATGTTTTTAACTGTTTTAGCAAAGGAATTGCAAACACAATCCAGGGATGAGATATTAGCTTGAGGAGAGATATACAATACGGGACAGGGATAGGTAAGAATTGGACGAATGATGGAAGAAAAGAAAGTTCGAAGGGATCGGGGATCATTAATATCGGTAAAACGATATAGGTGGGCAAGGGCCTAGCATCATTGAGACACCAGCTCCCGTAAGATCATTGAAGTTAAGCAATGTTGGGCCCGGACAAGGGTTGAATGGGTGACCATTCATACCTTCACCGTAGCGCTCTTTATCCCCTGTCTGCATGTGGCAGGCAGGTTAAAAATGGGGTTGGCACAATGGACCACTCAAGGTCTTGGTGCCCGAGCTCCTGTTGAAGGCTCCCCCAACTATAATACTACAAGTGTAAACGATAGAGGAGGTCTCGGAGGGAAGTGAAGAAAAATTTAATTTACTGTCTGATAAAATACCTAAGTCCTTAGATGTTGAGACACGTTCTAGGGACTTATTATAAACAGTATAATTATATTCAAGGGGGTCTCTTTAAGGAAATAGACACCACACTGCATTTTATCCGGGTTTAATTTGAGCTTCCAAAAATCGCACCAATTAGAGGTATGACGTAAGGCATCCTGTAGTTCATGGCAATCGAAGGGTTTTTGAATGTTCTTGAAAAGTTTACAGTCATCGGCATAAAGAAGGGCTTGATCTTGGGAAGAGGGTATTAGGGAGGCAAAATCATTAATGTACAAATTAAAATGGCAAGGACCAAGGACAATGCTTTGGGGAACCCCAGATATCAGTGGAGACCAAGGAGACGAAAAACCACAAATAATAACCCTTTGAGTTCTATTGCTGAAGAAACTAGATAGAATATTTTTTAAATTGCCAGGAATATTAAACTGGTCACTGAGTTTATGAAGTAGGAGGCTATGAATGATCGAGTCACTAGTTTAGCATAAATCTAGAAAAAATGTACCTGTGTTTTATAATCTAAATATGGAATATTCTTTTGTATCTTCATTAACAGTGTCTTCATACTCGAGTATTCCACTTTTCATTGCTTTGCTTAACTTATTCTGAGTCTTTCCCTCTGCTTACTTGAGAAACTCCGATGGAATTTCATCAATCCCCTGCGCCTTTCCCTAACAAGTCCTTTACCGCAGCAACTAATTGTAATCTTAATGTGGAGTATTATTTTGCATCTTCATCAACAGAGTCTTCATACTCAAGTATTCTGTTATCCAGTGCTTTCCTTAGCTTATTCTGGGTCTTAATTTCTGCATACTTCGATTATTAGTATTCTTTTGTATCTTCATTACCTGTGTTTTCATCCTCGAGTATCCTGCCATTCAGTGCTTTGCCGCTGTAAAGCATCACCAAGTATTATTTCTATCTCATCAATTTGTTCTCACGTCCAATGATAACTTAATTATCTTCACTTGGAACTTGTTTACCCTTTAATTGGCCACAAGTCAATTATTATGTTTAAAATTATCGACCTCTTCCACCAAATTTAAAGGGGATGAGCAATTTTGGGAGTACCAGATGAATTTAACGCAAACACCTTATTTGCTTTCCTTTCTCTCCAGGTGCCAAAACTTGTCGTGACACGAAGCATGATTTACCTTCGAAAACATTGAATTGGGGTGATTCGCGCATAAGGCGAGTACTTAAACTTAATTACCCCTTTGCTTGGCAATATACGATGGAGAAAATATTCCTGAATAATTCAACTTAGAATGTGTAAGGAACAGATTCATCTTAAAGTTGATACATTGGCACACACCCGACATTCAAATGTAACCATAATGTTTACGAGATGACCAGAGTAATCCCTCAAGGCGATGATTTCCCAAAAATGAATTATGCAACATGACGGAGACATGCTTACCTTTTAGTGGGTCACGTAGAATGTACAGGAAGCTCTCCTGTAAGTAGAACGAAAAGAGTCCCTAATTTCATTTCGTGGAGTGCGCCCTCTATCGCTTATTTTTCGACGTAATCTCTTCGTCTTTCCATGACATCATGCATTACGTTTTGCGGCCTAACGAGTACAATCAGAAGGCAATGATGTAACGCGCACCACCAATACATGAGTTGTACGTCCTTCTGTAGAAATTGCGCATAAATTATTTGAAAATCTCCCGAGAGCCTGAAGCTTTCCTCAAGTAGATAAGGGTCGAGATAAAATGATAATGACCGAGAATATATCTTGCAAAGGCCTTATCGCGCTAAACAGTCATGTATCCACTTCTTTGCACTCAAAACCTAATCGAGATCACAACGGCTCTTCTCCAGTCTATTTTTAGTCGTCGTCCTTCCATTCTTCCGCGGAGTCGCCAAGATCCATTACTACGGCCGCGGATTAAGTATTCGATCGGCTTGACTACCGCTCCGACTCCTGATGCAATCAGCAGTATCCGTGCCATGATGGCCACCGCGCGTGTGGGATGTGCGTGATTGGCGATCGCATCACCGCTCCCCGCGGAAATACACGAAGATTGACGAAGTAGCCCATCGAAAGGCTACGTGGATGCTGGTCCATTACTTTCACGGAGCGCTGCCACCGGTTGGACATTAATGAGGCTGTAAAAATGGGCTGATATTTCACTCTTCGATTTTCTATCGGAAAATCGACTCGATTGCTAGCGGTTTTTATGTATCCTACTGGTGAAGGTAGGTTTTGTTGAATGTCTGAGAATCTCCTCCCGTTTTTTTCAGGGGCCTATCTCCCTCTCTCCAGTCTATTCCCCATTTTCTTGAGAATTTCCAATTTAGTTTATTCCAATAGTTTATTCCAATTTACCCTGTCAAAAGCTTCATCGAAATCAATAAAGCTTGCAAAAACGTCCTGGTTGTACTCTATGTTGCTCTATGTAACTGTTCTCGTCACCGCTATCGCATCCCAAGTTGACCTTTCCTTCCGGAACCCAAACTGGTCATCGCCCAAGTAGCTTTTGGCCTTACTCTCCGACCTTCTATTGATTATTATAAGAAAAACTTTGGCTGCGTATGAAATCAAACTTATTGTTCTATAACCCTCGCATTCTGATGCATTCTTCTTTTTCTGGATAGGAATCAATACTGTTTTCACGAAGTCCTCTGGGCATACTCCTCCCTCGTAGATCCTACGTATAAGTTCGAAAAGAGCATGCCTACCTTTATTTTCTAAACTCTTTAGCAGCTCCGAGGGTATGTTATCTACTCCTACAGCTTTCCTTGCCTTCATCTGTTTCAATACTTTCTCTATTTCATTGTCGAGTATCATTGGCCCGAGGTAATTTTCATCTAGGGTTCCCTCATCCTCTATATCTACATTCGTTAGTCTACTATCGTATAGCTCCTCCATATATTCTCGCCATCTTTCTTGGATATATTCCTACTCGATTAATATTCTACCTCTCTTGTCCTTAATCTTTGGTACCGTTTGCCCTCACTTACCTCCCGATAGCAATTCTACCCCAGCTAGCCGTTAAGATTTCGGAAATCCAGGCTGAACAATGGAAAATAATCGAAGGAAAATTAGGTATCAGCACGTTTTGTGCTGTCCGTTCGACTGACACGTGAATTAAAACGAAATGCAACACATCAACGATCCCAAATTAACATAACATTTCCCAAATTTACATAATAACCCACAGCGGTTGGAAAACCTATTAGGTCAATGCTTTCTCATGGTGGCGAACTTTGCTAGCAATGACCATTGCCACTAAAGCATTCATATTTGTAAAAAATTTAGCATCTTAATGCGACCCTTAAAAAATTTGGAAAAATAGCCGATATGAGCATAATAAGTAAGCTGCTAGCATAGTTAGTATTTTGCTATTTCTGTTATAAACCTTATGCATGATCTAAGACAGGAAGCAACATCGATGGGTATTCAAACAGCTAAAAGTTGGGTTTTTGTAATGTCCTCACCCTAACTTTCCTATTTCCATCTTTTTACTCGACCCCATTACTTTCTCGCCATTCCGTGGTCCCTCATATCCTTTGCATCTCCCGACACCGTTCAAAATTCCTTTCCCCCTTCCACGCTTCCCCAGCGTTCTCCGTGCTTCATCGTCCTCTCCAATCCCTGACCTCAATGTCCTCCTCAACATCCATCTTCTCGGCTGTGTCTGATTGTCCCTTCCACTGACTTCCTTTCCTCTTCCTCACATGTCGACCAATTCCTCGAACGTTCCGCTTTTTTCGCCGACGGCTCTCCCTCTCCAATTCTTTCCCAACACACACCTTAAATGTTTCCCGTGTCTGGATATGTCCGTCATCTTTCCGCCATGGCCAAGTCTCCTCCCTATCCACGCTCAGTGGCTGAATTTTCTCCAATATTCACATAATGCCACTCCTAAAACCCCTCATCACCAATCCCTCCATCTTAGAATATGAATCCTTGGCTAGGTGTACTCTGCATCTGATGTTCCCACCGCTAAAACCTTTTACTCTAAGGTTTACCATTGACCCGACAATGCCCACCAAAAGTGTAAGACTTGCTCGAACGGGAGGTTCAATATCCCCTTGTCACGCAGAAACTTTGTTAAACCTTATTTTTTCCCCGGAACAGTATTTTCAAGGAAAAAATCGCTCAGAGGCATAAAGTTCTTATTAATGACCATTCATGCATGCCCTTGATCGGAAGAAGATGAATAATATTACTGGAAGTACGTCTCGAATTGAATATGCTTCGGTGGCTAAGGTTATTCCACACTGGCCGTGGTCCACTTGCACACCGGGGCAACAGCTCTCAAACGCATGCGAGGATTGCCGGTCCGAAGTCGAGCCAAGCGCTGCTCTGTAAACGAGCTGGTGCCCAGGTTTCCATGCCCGTTTCCCAATCACTGGTGGGCATACCTGATCTTTGCATGATTAGAAATGAAAAATGCCACCGGGGGCAGAGATTTATGAAGAAGAAGCAACAATGGCTCGCGAGGCATTTCAGCAAATACTCTTCCACAAAGCTCAAGTGCATGTCTACATGAAAAAAGAACAAAGATTCACTAAATTGAACTCATTCTCCATCTGACAGTATTAATTTTTGTCAAAGGTATTCCTGGCTGGAAGTGGGGTGAATTAAAGGAAATAAGTCCTTGGACAACAACAGAGTGAGCCAAATCCCCGTGCGATGGAAGTTAGCACCCGTTTTTTTTCCTCGAGATATTGTGCCTCCATTCATCTCCCATGCTGATCTAAAACAACCGCTGATTGGAGAAAAAGTCAAGAGTTGAATAGATAAACGACAATGGCTTTGCTCAATGCAATCGCAACACGCGTCGACAGGAAAATGAGTCACTTGTCGCTTTGATAAGAGCGAATGGGAGTGCGAAGGCCGGTTCGAGAGAAAATACCGGGTGTCCGTAAAAGACCTCCCAACTTTTAAAAGTAATTTATTCAAATAAACTTCAACCTTATCTCTACAAGTTATACATTTTGTGCCGTCCATTCTGCCATGAGCTCCCGCTGCAAGGTCAGGTGGTCAAGAAGGAAATGTCCGCGCGCAGGAAGTCAAAAACCCCGATGAGAGTCGGGACACGATGACCCTGTACAGCAGGGTGCGCCCAAGGCAACATTCCAAGCTGCATTTACCAAATCCTTGACTCATTATGGAGCCCAAGGGTGACCATGGCCATAACCTGGGTGCTTTACAGTAAATTTTTACCGCAGGATTTTTAAAAATTTTCTGTTGTCCGGTCCACTACCAACTCCCAAGCACAGCATCGTCTCAATTTCATGAAAGGTGACATTACCATGTTTTTTACTCCAAGTACACCTCGATGTGGATGCCACAGTTTGTTCTATAGCAGTCAAACCGATATTCGACTTCTCTCAGTTTGTTTTTTAAAATGTCAGGCGTGACTGATGCTACCGCAGCTACAATTTCCTATTAATGAAATGGCAATATCACGTATCCTTCAGCATACACCAAGTTCTGAAAAATACCACAAAAGAAAAAAGTCCAGAGGCGTCCGAACGCCTCTGGAATGCTTCTTAGTGACCCTACGATCCGGCTAGCCATTCGTATACACTTTCTTAGAAAGCGGGGGTGCAACACTGCACGAACACAATTATTGTAGTGGGACAGAGCACCATCTCGCTGAAATGACACTATTCATGTCTCCACCTCACTGTCGTCTAACTATGGAAACAGGTCCAGTCACAGATTATCATAGAGTAGATATCACTATTATTTGTATTCTTATCATTAAAAAAAGGTCCACCAACTCGTCATTCATTAGGACATTAGGATTTGCCATTGCCATAACTATAGACGGCAGAAGCGGTGACGGTATCGTTATCCTTGGCTTCGCCAAGTCGGCCCTCTTTCTCACCAGTTGCTCTTCTGCTACTTCTGCGATTCTCCTCTTCAGCTCATTCCATTTTTCGTGGGTGTCCAGTTCTCCTTTATTTTCTAGTTTCTCATCGACGGCTGCGACGAATCTTTCTCCGTTCTCTTCTTCAGCCAATTTTTTATTATCTCATCTTTTATATCATCCCTTGTTTCAAGCTTAATCTTTTTAATTTTTATGCCGAAATCGGCTCTTCACGACCGCTAGGGTCAATGTTTATATCCGCTCCGGGACAACTCTTACTCTGCTGTTCATGGTTCTCGTATTAGACTGAGCCTTTAGTATCTTAACCAGACGTTTGTCGCATTTTAAATAACAGCAAACAGAGGGTAATTCTAGATGGCGCTAGTTCAGATATAGTTAAAGTCATATCCGTTGTACCTCAGGGAAGTGTCCTTGGTCCCTTATTATTCCTATTGTAGACTGATGATATAATCGCCGTCGTTACGAGCAAAATTTGCCTTTTCGCGGACGACGCAGTATTGTGGAGGAATATTAACACCGAGACTGACAGAACTGCGTTGAAGAAAGACCTAGATTCGGTGACGAGTCGTACGATACTTGGCAATCTGAATTAAATTTTTAAAAGTGTGTTGTTACGATTTTTGGAGAAAGTGTAGCTTCACCAACGAGATGTATACAATTAATGAAGACGAACTAATAAATGTAGAATCGGTTAAGTACTTGGGTGTAACTCTTACTCAGGACTTGCCCCTGGGAGGCATATATGTGAAATTTGCGGACAGGATATTCCTAAATAAGGATTTATTAAAAGAATACTGGCGACGTTATTTTTCTTCTCTCATGAGGCCTCGCTTGGAGTACGCCGCTAGTATATGGGACCTTTACGAAGTAGGACTAATTTCAGATATAGATCGAATGCAGCGGAGAGCAGCTAGATTTGTTAAAAATTGATTCGATAAACATAGCAGTGTTACTACATTGTTGAGAGTTTTAGGGTGGGAACTCCTATCCAATCGAAGGTAAAATAGATATTAAATCTTTTACGAAAGTTAGATGTAGACTATGTTTTTCCGGACGTTTGACATCTTTTGTTAGAGCCAAACTACTACGGTAGAAACGATCACAGGCCTAAGATTAAGGATATAGTCTGCAGAACCGATAGATTTAAAATATCATTCTTTCCACGTACTATGCAATAAGGGACCGTAGTAGTTGAGATAGATCAGTTCTCGGATACTCGGACCCTGAGTAGGTAAAATAGGTTTTTTGCTCTTGTGATAAACATCTTAACATGATTATTTGATTCTGATTACGCTCTTCGTATCTACAGTATCTACATACTTATAAAAAAAACGAAGAGGAATATCGGCAGCGTTAACTGTTGACACTAGTCGGACTCCGTGGCTATGTAGTTCGTCGGGAAAAAATGTCGCCTCTACTCCGTCGTCCAAGGTGTGGACAAGCAATCCGCCTCCAGTCAATAATTAATGTAGTTTGAGCGAAAAATCATTTTACTCAGAAATCAACGGATTTTGTCTCTTTTTAAATAAAAATATCTCACTCTTCTAATGACACCGAAAATTCAACCCCTTACCACATTACTTTCTGAGATATTTGCCAACAAATAACAGCCATTTTACATGAGAAATGGTACGTGTATGCACTCCAGAGAGACATTATTTACGATATGAGGTATTTCTAACACTTCGATGTCGTAAAAAACCTAATATCGTGTAGTTTGTATGTTTTCTCAACTATATTTGAAAATTAATCATATTTTCACGGCAATAGGTTTTTGGGAATCGCAGAAGACTTTCCGTTTTGAAGGAGTTTCAAACGCACCGCGCAAAAATAATGAGTCAAGTTAAAGACTTACTTAGATATTTTAATTAATTACTTACAATTTCTGTCATATTAAAGTATATTATTGCACCATTAATAATGCAATATTTAATTGATGTGTCCTACTGTGGGTGAAATTAAAACGTATAATTCGAATATGGTCTCTCTAATGACTAGGGAACTATCTCGCTCGGACTACCTTTACGCATTCTACATCTACATCTACGTCATACCCTGCAAGCCACCCAAAGGGTGTGTGGCAGGGGGTGCTTTCGCACCAGGCATGCATGAATGATATGGTAGAACACCGACATTGCATTAAAACCCGCGTACCACACATGCAAAGCGCCAATTAAATATCTAATACCCAAGAAACATTCTATCTTCAATCGTTCTACCCAGCATTGTGTTCTATCCGTGTCCCTGTCTTTCCCGGCCCAATCGTCCCTCGCCGGGAATCAACTGTCTCTCCCACCGCTTCCTTTTGCTGGCCGTGTCAACCCCATTCGACAGCTATCTCAACTCGCGACCCCGAGGGAGAAATGTAGAAGAGGCTGGTGGGGGTAAGAAGTGGGGCGGGGGAGGTCGCATTCCGGGACCAACTTCCGGTGCGTGACCTGGGACCGTGGGAATGCGAAGAAGCGAACGGGGGATGCGTGAGGAAGTGGGCGGGGTTCTTTTTGAGTTGAAATGGGTGAGGGGTTGGGGAGAGAGAGGAAGAAGTGCATGGAGTGGGGGTACGAAGAAGGAGAGAGGGAGGCAAAGATGCGTACTCATTAACTATGACTATTTCTGCAGAAGATGGAAAGGTTCGATACGGCCATGTAAACAGAGAATCTACATCTACATCTACTACTACATCTACCTAATACCCTGCGAGCCACCGCATTGGCGTGTGGCTGGGGGTGTTAGGTCACCAGCCGTGTAAAGGTGTAAGTTTTGTGGAGATGGAATGGTGACATATATTATAGGAGTGTATTATAGTGGAGCTTAATTTTTATTGTGGTCTTCTATCGTGGTATTGTAATCATATTGTTTGCGGAAAGAACGAGTTCATGTACCTATCTGTTCGGCAGTGTATCTCTCTTATTTTATCGCATCTGTCAGACCTAGAGATGTAGTGAGGAGTCATTATAATATTCTCTATATCGCTCTGAAAAATATCAGTTCTGAGTTTAACAAGCATGCTAAGCCTAGAGTGTAGCCTCCGAGTCTCTATGGGCTCCCACCTTAATCCCTCTTAAAGTTGTGATACACTATATGTACGCTCGTAGCAGTTTGTAACGAAGCGCGCTGCTTTCTTTTGTATTTTTTCAAGGTTTTTGGTTAAATCTATTTGACCAGAGTCCCAAATGCTCGCGACGTATTCGAGATGTGGCCTAACCAGAGCGAAGTAGCATCTCTCTTTGACTTTTGCATCCGAGGACCTTCCCATTATACGTTTAACAACACCTAGTTTCTTTAACGCTGCGCCACATATGTTCTGATATGAAGAGTTGAGATGCAGACTTATGGGCGAGTGCAACACTTCTGTTCCAAATTAACATGTGGCTTAATGACTTCGTCGGTCGTTCATCCTATGAAGGTATTTTTGGAGATGTGCATAACAACTACGCGGCGTAGACGGCAGCGCTACGTGGTTAATACACAAATCACTCTCTCAACATCAGTCACCTCTACCAATCTATCAACCTATGGGATTAAAGATTTACCATGTACGCATCAGCGGAGAAAGAATCGCCATCACTGGCCGCTCAATCGTAAGATTGGGCATCCCGCGACCCTTCCCGAAAAATGCTATTTCCCTAACTTCTTGGTAGCTCTTCTTATATCCTTTTCTCTTTAGTTGGTCTATAAACTTATCCCTATACTAAATGGATTTATTATAATAACTTTGACAATCCACTGTGGTCAAAAGCAACATGCACTATCCGCGGTATTCCATCATATTCCTCGTCCAGGGCGCAGTATTTATTAGAATAGCTTCAATATTCCATGGAATATGAGGAATGCGAACAACGATGCCCAGCAGTATTCCAATGGAAGAGTATCGTATTTATCAGTATTTGGGTTGGTACAGTATTCCTGGAATATTCCATCTTATTTCCTAAGAAATATGTAATTAATAACAGGGCAATCGTGTACTAAGACTTTATTGACCAACTCCAATTACTGACAACCTCTGTCGTCTTGGCGGCTAATTTATTTACTTACTTAACTATTTCATTGTGTACATCAGCCCAACCTCCACAACCAGTCGTTTGTAATGGAACTATATAGGCATATCTCGTACTTAATGCGATCGTATCTCCGGTCCCTCGTGACTTCCGGCCACTCAGCACTTTAATATTGTCGCGGTACATGTTTCCGAGTGTGTCTTCAATCACGGCTTGTTTACAGTATATGCCAAAGGTCTACGATGGTGAACATTCCATTTGAACGCTTTGTTGCCGCATGATACCACATTTGGCATCACTAAAATACTTTAGTCAAGAAGTACATCTCGGATTAAGTGAATATATTTATGAGAAAAGGCATCGCGAATGTTTGTGGTTGTGAAAATCGTGGCTTACTAGTGAATACCCATGTTAATTTCTTGTGAACGAAGACGGATTTTGCGTTTGTACTTGTGTATCATATCTATTTATCATTAGCAGTTTATTTCAGCCATCGTCTTCACGATGATATTGATGATAAAGTGGAATAAGTCACTGTATTGGTGTGAGAAGTGTGTCTGGTTTCATATACCAATGAAATGATAAAGATATCTGCGTTCTCGTGCTATGTATGTGTAGTGACGAATAATTAAGTAAACTTCTCTACTTCCGAGCATTAATTTTTTTATTTATCTCCTCTTTTGACGGATATTCATTTCATAAGACGAAAAAGTGGATTTTTTTTCTCTTCATGATGTTTTATTGATGTCCTGTCCTCGGAATACTGATAAGTACTTAAGGAATATTGATAAATACAGCCGGAGGAATACCTGTAAATACAGATAGAATACTGATAAATCGGAATGAATATATGGATTGAATATATATATAAATACTAGGTAAATACCAAAAATACTTCCAGTGTAATTCCCATAAATTCGTAATGAATACCGATAAATACTCCTAGGTAGTATTCCTCCGTCTCAGTGGAAATACTCTTGGAATATAAATAACACACAGAAGAATGGTAAATATCGTAGGAATACGGTTGCCATTTTACCTCGGGGATTTCATATCACGCAATATCTTCGTGTAGGCAGCTTCTCCATGGTACGAATTGGTTGGATTTGATTCTTCGCCTTAGTCTGGTTCCTCACTTATATTTGATTATTCGTAGTGAAATCATTAATCGTCGTTAAATCACTCATCGCAGTCATTTGGTTCTTCCATGGCTCATTTCGTTCATTATGAATGATTTGAAAGAACGTGTCATTGTCATGAATCAAATCGCATGAATCGAATCTTCGAAATGAACCGAAATTCCCACCTCTACTCTCCCCTCTCACGCCACCCACCCCCCCCCCCCTCCCCCCCCACTCCCTCCATCTGGCCGCCGACGCTGACTGAGGTAGTATTCCCGTCCGCGAAAATTGGACAGAAGTGGCGCGCCTCACGGTTCGTTTGCCCAAGGCATTCGCGGGAACTCCATTCGACCGCCCGTCAAATGTGGGCGTCAACAGCCTCTCGCTGCCTCACACCTTGTTCTAGTCCTAACGCCTCCAACTCTCCAGCATTCTCCGTATTATTCCAAGAAGTTTATACTGATTTATAAATATCCTCCGTATTCCTCTCTTGCTGAGGTTTTCCCTCCGATTTTAAGAAGACAGAAACATTTTTAAATACTCTACCAATTTGTTGATATTGATAACTTTTGTCTTTGGTATCTAATTGACAATTATGACATGTGATCATATGATAGATTGATCCGCCATATTGTAGCTCCCCTCTCCCTCGACTCACCTCATCTCTTTTCCGCGTCGGCCAACTCCCGTTGGGAAACAAGTGAGGGAAAGGGAGTTTAACTTCAGGGTTCTCCCGATGCCTGAGTGAGGCAAGGCTCGCACAAGGAAAAGCATGGATCACTAAACAACAATCGTTCAGCTGGTTTATTTAACAAATTGACAAAGAATAGAGTCTTATCGAAACTCTAAAGCGAGGCAGAATATTTAATATATTAATACAAACTTGAATTGGCTAAGTAGAATATTTAATGTAACACAAATTTGAATTAATAAACCAACAAAAAATGTATCCACTAAGTCGAGAACAGAGCGATCACTGGGATTTGACCAAGCACTTCTTCAAATAATTTTGGGCTGAGTGGAATATTTAACATAGTACAAATTCGTAATAAGCCAAAAAAAATATATCAACTTATTTAAGAACAGAGCGATCACTGGGATTTGACCAAGCACTCCTTCAAATAATTTTGGGCTGAGTTGAATCCCTACTTACCTTCGGGCACATAACCGGCCAGTCCTCTCCGTCTCATTGCCCGCCGCTTCAAGATTGCCAACTTCGTAGCCGAACGTGGTTGCTGGAATACGTGAACACACGCACACACAAAAAGATCATGGATGACGGCCTTAAAATTTTTCGGAGCACACCGGCGAGAGGGAGCCCTCCTTCGCCGCACGAGCCTTTATACCTTCTTGCCCGCAGCGCCAAGCGGTCGTTGAGGTCTCGACTCAGCTGACTGTCGCAATCCGCAAAGGTTCCCACCGGGACCTTTAAATACCTCGCAGGGGGAGGACACTTGGGTTAAAATATCAGTACCGGCATATAAAGTCATTGATTCACCATATCTGCCATGAACCAGTACAGATATGGGGCAGTCGCGTGAGTGAATATTCTAATTATTGATTCATAGTGAAAACTGATTTATTGATTGATATTGAAAACACATTTTATCGTAGTTTTAACGATACTTTGAACTCATCTCCCAGAAAACTTCAAACGAAATGGACATCTAAGGTTAAAAAATATATAAATCCAATCAACATTGTAAAAAGTAAAGACTAATTAAGACAAGTATTGATTAGAAAGTGAACAATGGCACGAAAGAACGAATAACACTTGAATAGAAAGTGGACTTTATTCGGAACATGTATTTATGTGGCCAATATTGTATGATAAAGAGAAGAATATATTGCTATGAAAGTAGACTTAGTAGAATTTCAGATCCTTCTCCACAAATTGATTCACAGTTCTTGTCGCCGCGTCGGTTGGTTCTCAAGGAAGCAAAGCAAAGAAATTATTGGGTTTCTAAGGTGACCACAACACTGGGTTCCTATCCCGATGTCCCGGGATCGAATCCTGGATGTGACGGAGATGTTGCAGAAGTAAACTGATCCCTTATTAAGTGTGCTTTGAGGGAGCCTCAAGTGCAACTCTTAAGGTGCGTGTACGCTAGCGAGAAAAATCGAGCGAGCTGCTCGCTGATAGCTACTCACTCGGTGTAAACACCCAGGCGAGCTCTCTCTCGGGAAGTCGGGAGGTATCGCAGGTAGCGCTCCCTGCTGTGAGAGCGACGCCAGTGTAGACACCAAGGATAATAGAAATAGGATTGTCAGCATGGCGCTCAAAATCAAGAATTTATGATTCCTACCCCTTCCACCGTTATTCGTTTGTTTTGAGCATCGAAAAGGTGGCGCTGCTACAGTTTAGGGTCCATCGTGGAGGAAACTCATACATTTCAGCATATGGCTTTGAGGTGACTACAACAGGGAACTAAGTCAAAATTCGCAAGTTCTCCGAATAATTATCAAGATGGTTCGCCCTGCGCGTAATTGTTTTGTGCCCAATTGTTGTACGGGTTACAACAAGACAAAGAAATTGAACGCAAAGTGCGGAATAAGAGTTTATTCAAGGCAGTGGTAAGTACGAAAAGTATACTAGTTGGCTTTATTGACAATGTTGAGGTGTTTTCAAGTCATTGTTTCCCTATTTTTCCTTGAAATATTGATTTAAGATTCTGGCTGTGAAATCTGATATTCCAACTGAAAATGTCTTCTATTCGTGGGGAAACTTGCTGCAGGAAGTGCTACCGCATCCATGTTATGTGGAATGTGGTATCGCCATGAATTTATTTCATTGTTTGTATCATTATTCGGATATTTTTACGTGGCCGAATTGATGTTTTTATGAGCCTCTGGAATGATTAATTACTCCGTAGATAAGTTAGTATCCTGGGATCGCCATTTCGCTCTTACTAGGTACACCACGTGGTTACGTTTGAGTCAGATGGACTGAAATTTTTCCTAATCTCGTTAAATATTTTCCCCTCATTTTAAAAATTATATTCTGTTGAACCCTGTTATTTATAGTGTCATCATTAAAATATTTTCTCCGATTGACACGAATTTCTGGACTCGGTCGAGCACTTTAATGGGTAGATGCAGATATCTAGTAAAACTAATATTTTTGTTCTTACGTGGCCTTGAGTAGGCTAATGGATTTCATTTAAATATTTCTCAGTTGTGCTTTTTATCGCAGAGATTTTAATTTAATAAAGAGGAATTTATTAGGGAAACGTTCGTAACTATAGGAAAGGAACGTAAGGAAAAACTGCGGAGAAAGAAAGGGAAGCTGTGAGGATTGGGTTACTTTTCTTGCTGTTATTGTCTTGAAGTATTAATTTAAGTTCGCTATATTGATTGTGGATATAGTGGATTGACTGTTGTGAATGCAAGAAGTAGTGAAAGTTCATCAAGAAAATGTCGCGTGGTTGTTTTTGCGATTTGTAGTATACGAGAAAGTGACCCGTGGTTGTTTTTGTGATTTGTGGTTACGAGAAAGTGACCCGTGGTTGTCTTTGTCATGTGTGGTATACAAGAAAGTGACTAGTGGTTGTTGTTGTGATTTGTGGTATACGAGCAAGTGACTCGTGGTTGTTTTTGCCTGTCTGGTGTAGTGATATTCATAGTGATAGTGGTTTTGTATTTTTTCCTAATGTGAAGACAGTAAATACATGAATTGCAAGATATTTGAGTCGGTTACTACATGTTGCCATATAACTATTCATGTAATCAATTTTGTTTCCTATGATTGAACTTGGCACTTTTTTTTAGTGCGTGGACAGGTTGACATCATTTAATGAAGTCGAGTGATTTTTAATCCTAGGAGTAGATATTTTCCTTGCATGTTTGTAAATTTATATTTCTCCCTTTTTTATTTTATCATAATTTTTTTCTTTTCCAAATTTCCAGTTGAGGGTGATCCTCCAGTTTTTTTATTGCACTCAATGTAGCCTGAATGGTGTTTGAATATAATAAATTAAATTGCTTAATATCAACTTTTATTTCCATCAGCTTGTCCTTTCCCCATTGTTTTGGATTACCTGTTTCCAACAGTCTTCTTTTTCAGTTGTCAATCCATCAGGATTGGTTGGCAACAGCTCTCCACCAACGGTATAGAGAGAGACCTCCTCTTGTCCCACAGTATCCCACAGTCCCACAGTGTCAGCTCAGGCGAAGTAAAAGTTACATCAGGTGTTCCCCAGGGAAGCGTGATAGGCCCAATTTTATTTCTTCTGTACGTAAACGACTTGAATACAGTAGTAAAAAATAGCAAGCTCCGTCTTTTTGCCGATGATGCAGTAGTGTATAAGGAAATTAGAAATGAAGAGGACATCCAGTCCTTAGCTAAGGATTTAGATGCGATTGATGATTGGTGTGATAGATGGCAACTAGGATTACATTTGAAGAAATGCGCGATTATGAATTTTTGGAAAAAGAATGGCTTTCCCCGGAATAATTATTGCATCAAAGAATACAAAACATGTAACGTAGATTCAATTAAATACTTAGGCGTCACCATCACTGAAGACATGTCATGGGGGAACACATCAGGGAAATAACTAGTGTAGCAAACCGTAGATTAGGATTCGTAAAAAGGGCTCTAGGCAAATGCGATGAGAAAGTACGAGAAAGAAGCTATTTTACACTTGTCAGGCCTCATAGAATATGCCGCTAGTATATGGGATCCGTACGAGGAAGGTATGATAACAGAATTAGATCGCGTGCAAAGGAGATCCGCTAGGTTTGTTAAAGGCCGTTATGATAAATGTATAAGTGTTACGAGCTTAATAGAAGAACTAGGATGGGAATTACTATCAGAACGCAGGTTAAAATTTAGGTTAAACCTTTTAAGTAAATTCGAAACCGATTTGTTCACAGATGACGTTGGATGTATATTAAGAACCCCTGCGTATTATGCTAGGTTTGATCAGATTAACAAGATTAGAGAGATAGATTGTGGTACCGATAGAGTTAAAATGTCATTTTTCCCGCGTACTATAAGAGAGAACAATAGTCAGCGTAGCAAAGGGATAGGTAGGTGAAATATAGTTAGAGTAGTCTGTAGTGCATGATACATGTAATAACAACCAATAATCCCTTTCTTATTATGTAGATACTAACCATCTAGCTGCATGTGACCCTATTACCTAGCATGTCTCCATTAAATATCCTAGTTGCATGTCAATAGTGCATGTTTGGTGATCTTCATCCCCTGCCACACACCCTCGTGGTGGCTCGCAGGGTATTACGTAGACATAGACGTAGACAGTACCTATATGTAATGGTAAACCATTCCTAAATGCTCAATGGGTGAAATTTTATTTGCCTATTCTAGTCCAAAGGGAATAACAATTGATCTCAGCCGACGCTGTAACGTTCGTTTGCTCGGAAGCGTAAGTTGTCAAGCAGACATCTACAGCATGACTGTCTATCGGGGAAGTGCTTTCTCTAAAAATTTTACTCGCGTGGTCTTTATGAATAATAGTGTTTGGATGATCATATTTGACGGCCACAACGCGAATAATTCTTAGAAATTGCGTGGGAGTAGCAATTAAAAATTTCAATTTGCAGGAGATGAACGGAGCGGCGCAGTACGGTTTGCCTGTCCTTCTAGGGGAAAGTTTTCCCCCGGGAGGCTTAATCGTGAGGTTTTTTTGGTATTTGACGTTCAAAATTTAATTCTGCTTGGCCACGTCCTAATTCAATCATTTTAATTGCATAGAAAGAGCGATTTCATCTCCCCTTAACTTAAATGTAAATTCCCAGCGATAGACCCTAATTGCTTATTAGCACCATCTACCGGCAGTTTCTTCCACGGAAGTGTTTGGAATCACTTTCAGGCGGCAAGTTGTACGTCCATATCTTCATAGTCCGTGGTAGACACCCTCATAAAGACTAGAGGGCGTCGCTCGCTGCCCTCCGACGACGCTGGAAGTTTTTTGGCATTCGCTGGATAGTTTTCACTGGGGAAACATGTCAGGCAAGTGCGTTTGGACCAAAGAGGAGACGCACGCGCATTACCTGGCGGGAAACCCGAGAACTCTTCATTCTAGTTGTTACACATTTCCTGCAAAAATATCGCCGCAAATATCAATTTTTAATGCTCCTAAAATCAGCAGCCTTACGCCACTTGGCAAGCAGAGGTGATACCAGCCGCGTTGGAGTACACATCCGCTGAACGATTCTCTCGGTCTCGAAGTATAATTCGACGCTCTGACTTGAATCGCTAATCTGCGTCACATTCCGTTTCGCGGGCTTTTTCCGAGGATCTCCTTCACGCCTCGCCGCACGATCAATAACCCGTTCGATTGCGGTCGTCTCTGTTTTGTTTTCCTCAAGCGTAAACAATATTTCCCCGCGAGGACTGCCATGCGTAAAATCTCGTTCGCGGATTCACGTCGTTCGTCCGGAGGCGATTACATAACATTCTCTCACGTGAGAGAGGGCGGGAACACTTTTACTTCGCACGGAAGAATATTACTTGTAAAATTTTTATTGGAAAAGTATATTGTATAATAAATATGAAAAGTAGTAAGTATGAAGTGTTTTGTTACGAATCAATTCGAGTAATAGGAATTTATAAGTGTATCTCTTTAAAAAATATGCTTTTATTGATAGATTATATTTAGTCGATAGTCGTTTACTTATTGTTAGTCGATAGTCGATAAGAATAGTGTTTGTGCGATTTAGTCTTATTTGACTGTGGGTTTAGTTCGGAGAAGCTGCTAATTATGACCCCTTGATAGATAGTTTTTCTATTACAAAAGTTTGTGTCCGTCTACATGCATGCTCCTCTAATATCCTGGTGAGCTCGGAGTACATGATTTAGCTATATTTATGACGTTTATATCGATCGTTTCGTCATTGCGTCCTCTAAATGGCAGCACGTTCAGGTTTTAGTATTTCTCTGTGTAAGTAATAGCGGAAACGCCGAAAACTGTAGGCGTATTGCAAATGCATGGTGAACGAGTTGAGCGAGTCAGAAAGAGCGGACAGGGACAAGGAGTGGCTGCTCTAGAGACACGTTGGCGCCAACGTCTCTCCTGCTGTGCCTCATCACCATCCACCTCGAATAGCGTCGATAGTTTTTGTTCGGATTAGTGAAGATTGGGAAGCCAACCGACCTTTACTGCAATATTAACTCAAACAAAGACTGAGAAAAGGAAAACTAGAAAGAATAATCACCCGATAAACGTTAGATAACATACCCAATAAGAACTCTAGCGAATCATAATTAGGTTACTGATACCTGAAATTTTAATTTAATTGAAAAATTCAAATTTTAGGCATTGAAATAATTATGCCTCTTAATAGTGGTCACAAAAATACGTAAATTAAAACGAGTAAATATGATAGAGTCAAACCAATAGGCAACCCTGTGGTAAACAACCAGTGTTGGAGTTGCCATCATATAAAGCTACCTTGACGAGAAGGAAAAAAAAGAAACAATATCACACCAATACGTGCATAGTATTTCTATGATGACATTGATGTGACAATGAGGGGTTCTGGTGCAACTGCAAATACTAATGAATAATCCAGTGAAGTGAGTATTCATGAAATTTTGGCTTTGGTGCCTTCAAAGGGCACCTGTCGACCATGCCGTATTCCTTATCCCCTCAAAAGGCTGCGATATCCTTTTCGTGGACGACACAGTATTGTGCTGGGACATTAACACCGAATCTGTCATCATTACGTTGAAAAAGACCTAGATGCTATAAATGAATGGTGCGATACTTGTCAGTTAGAATTAAATTTTAATAAGTGCGTTGTTAGGACTTTTTGAGAAGAGAATATCTCGCCCAGCAAAATATACACAATTACTCAAGCTAAAATAATCAAACGTAGAGTCAATTAAGTACTTAGATTTGACCCTTACTCAAGACATGTCCTGGGGAATCATACATGTGAAATTTTAAAGTCAGGCTAATCGTAAATTGGTATTGATAAGCATGTTAAATTGTTTCTGCGACACTTGAAAACATGGTTCTTTTCTATAGAAAATAGTGAAAAATATTTCTAAATATTGACCTACAAAGTGAAGTGATTAATGTATATTTTGTAAATTTGTTTGTATATTAATACTCTGGTTCACGACCATTGGTAATTAATGTTTTTTTGTTCTTTTCATGAACACATTATTTTTTTAAAAATACTGTTTCTTGACTTCATACAAAATCAAAGTTGTAATGTTCTGTTTTTGGCCGCACCAGCCCGCTGTTTCTTTTATTTTCCTTCTAGTCAAGGTAGCATTATATGATGGCAACTCCCACTCTGGTTGTTTACCACAGGGGTGCCTATATTCCACCATATGTTAATCTGTTGTCAAAATTATTCGTAGTAAAATTTAGTGCAATAAATATTATCTATCTATCTATCTATTTTTGAAAATAATACTAGGAAAATGTGACGAGAAGGTAAAGGAGCGTCGTTCATTTTCTCTCGTGAGACCTCACTTGGGAGTACGATAGTAGCGTATGTAGTAGACTATTTTCAGAAATAGATCGTTTAGAGCGGAGATCAGCTATATTAGTTGAAAATTGCTGCGAGAGTTGTTACGTCGAGCAGAAGAAACCCAGGTCGGAAAAAGATGAGCAACGGACGAATTTAAAAGGAGCTTTTCTTGACATTGACCTCCGCAAAAATTAATTGCTTCTGACCAAAGCTTTCCCTGTATTGATAGCGAGATGCATTGTGCCGAATGTACAATAGTGCCTCTTCCGTAAGATAAGCGGGGGACCCTCACACTCAATGATATATAGATAAAGTTTTTCACGATAAAACTTTTTTCATATTTAATGTGAACAATAAAACTTTTTTCATATTTAATGTGGACAATTTTTTGGCGGGCGTACACCATCTTTTGCTAGAGCCAAACTATTATGATAGGCATAGGTCAAGGGCATAAGATAAGTAAAATAGACTACAGAACCGACACACTGGGGCTGTCATTTTTCCAAGCACAATAAGGGACCATAATAGTTGCTATAGATCAGATCTTTGAAACTTTGAGCCTCACTAGGCGGAATATATTTTTTTACTTGTACTTATTACCTTACCATCATAATTAACAACTCATCCCGCATGAATTGTCCAGCCTTCTGCATGATTTAGAGCCTTGTTTTACAGTTTATCAATGGCATTGTTACTACTAACCAAGAGTTGTACCATATCTATTGTGCAGTGCGGTAGTATATTCGTCCACGTAGCACTCTCGTAGTCTCTGGTCTGACCGCGCATTGTCACCCTGACTGCTTTTGGCTACTGCGCCTCGTGGGAACTTGTGAGCGGTTCTGATTTGAACTGGGATGAGTGCCGAACGTCTGATGTGGAATCGCCCCGTGCCACAAATCCCAGAGTTGGCTTGCACGGCATTACGTAGAAATTCCAAATTATTTTTACTCGACCTATTTACGTACAAAGAAATGGCTGAAGTTCCATGGTCATGTGATAATAGGGCTACTTGTAGTGAGCAATGTAACCTCTACCACATTTTTCATATACGCTGTATATGTTAAACAAGTGAGACAATGGAAATGAAAGACGTATTTCCAATTCCTTTCGCCGATAAATCCTTCATTCTAGAAGCGAAAAACACTCAGGATTGGTCGCCACTTCTCTATCCACCATGAAATTCAAATACCAACAGAGTCGTTACAGAAGAGGCGTAACATAGGTAAATTACGTTCGAGAAATAAATGTTTCTTGTATCTTAGGAGATAAAGACACGTTCCTTCAAGCGGTAAATTTGTGCATTACGGTCCGCAAGTAAAAAAATTTTTTCGACCCCTGGAAATCAGTGGTATTCGGGGAAATTTTTATGAAGGGAAGTGCATAGAAGCGGACGTTTTTCAGTGAAAAAAGAAGTGAATAAAGTGCGGAAATACCATTTAAAGAGGTGTATCAATATGGGAGGTGATGCCTTCGGCGGCCATATTGGCTATATTCCGGAGATGGCGCAGTGAACAATTGACTTTCACATCTGACATAGAGTGCAGAAGTAAAGCAGCGTAAAGGCAGATTTGCGGGAAAATTGAAAAATCCCACCCCCGGTAAGGAAGGTTACGGGTCTACGGAGTGAAACAGGGGTGCTGGGGTGGGACGGAACGCGACGTGGCAATGGAAGATGTAGCATGTAGAAAAATATTTTCTAGAAAAAAATCTCCCTCGGAACGGTTGGTCATTACAAGGGTAAAAATCGGAGGTGGAAGCATGTAAAAACGCATATTTTCTAGAAAAAAATGTCCCTCGGGACGGTTGGTAATTATAAGGGTACAATTTGGAGGTGGAAGCATGTAGAAATGTATATTTTCTAGAAAAAAATCTCCCTGTAACGTAGAAAAAGTGACTAAAAAGTAGTTGAAAGAAAGTTTGAGATTGTGAGAAAGCGGCATAAAACAGGTGGGTAAATGGCGAAAAAATATGGAAAAGAGATCGGGTTGAGAAAATGCAGAAAAAGGTGTTATCCGGGTAAGTAAATGGAGAAAAGCGACTTGAAAAGTGACAAAATATGCATTAACAGCTTCGAAAATGGCCATTTCGAGGTCGCGTACCGTCCCACCCCAGCACCCCTGTTTCACTCCATAAGCCCGCAAGCTTGTTGGTTGGGGGAAGGGGGGTTGGGACATATGGAAGAGATGACATCAGTGAAATCTCTCTGGTGGAAATGCTGGAAATACGGAAATATGGCGTCGACGCGCAAGTGAAAAACTTGAGAAAAGGTGATTTTTGAGGCAAAAATTCCCAGAAAGTACTGAAAATCTGGTGAATAACGTTATCTAATATTAAGACCGAAATCTTCAGCTACAAACTGGTGTATTAAGTAACGGTGTATGTAGTCTGGAAAACCCGGGATAATAGGTTAAAAGTTGCACCGTAATGCACAAATTTACCCCTATAAGCAATTGATGCCGTGAGTGATAAAAGACTCGTACCCATGTTGAGGTTGTTCAATAGAGTTCCAACTACTGATTTCACATCGGGAAATGGGATAAAAGAGAGACAGTATTTCACTGATATTAAACAAATAGTACGTGATTCCACTGTGCGTATATTTAGTATAACATACAGCACCTGAGGGAGAGTAATAACAGCAATTCAGACTTTTGTTTGTCTTTCCTCTGGATGCTAATCGCGTTTCTAGTGAGGAAATCTCGACTTCGCTGAAACGGATGAATGTTTGGACATTCCGATGACCTCGTCAATGCGGCGATAACTCCTCTTTCCAACTTTCGCGACCTCGAAAGTTCAAATATAAAGATGAGAGTCGCTTTGGTAGTAAGCGCTTCAAAAGGCCTAGAATTTTGGAGTGAGAGAAGTCGGAATACATTTTCAACGGCTTTTGTGTTATCTGCCTCAGAGGAGTTTTCAGCAGGACTTTCTAAGATACAATTTATGGCCTTGGACATTCCCTGAGGCAATACGCGGGAAAACACCAGTCGTAAAGACAGAAACTCCATATAAGCTAAGATTTAGCGGTATCACGATGATTGCGTTAGGTCAGATTGTGGGTCACTTAGCACATTAATTCATTCAGGAATGCCAGTGTCTAAATTTGTCCCCATTGTAACTCTATAAGAAAAAAAAACTGGCTATTGGACTGAGATCCTATAATTCCTCAAAAGTGATGAAAGAATCATAAAGGCAATATCTTATTCCTCATTGCAACTAATCGTGCAACCTCCAACCTCCCACCCATTCATATAATCTCCTTCCTCCCATCACCTTGGCAACGAAGCTAGAACAGAAGAAACCCAGGTCGGGAAAACCTTACAAACGGACGATTTTTAAAAAGGAGCTTTCCTTGACATTGACCCCCGTACTCTTCTGACCAATGCTTTCCCTGTATTCATAGCGAGATGCATTGTGCCGAATGTACAATAGTGCCTCTTCCGTAAGATAAGCGGGGGGACCCTCACACTCAATGAAATATAGATTAAGTTTTTCACGAAAGTTTAATGTGGACAATTTATTGGCGGACGTTCACCATCTTTTGCTAGGTCCAAACTATTCTGATAGGCATAGGTCACAGGCATAAGATAAAGAAAATAGACTGAAGAACCGACACATTTAGGCTGTCATTTTTCCACGCAAAATAAGGGACCATAATAGTTGCTATAGATCAGTTCTTTGAAACTTCGATCAACCCTCACTAGAGGAATAGAATTTGCACCTCAGCTAATATTCTATCATCGTTATGAATTCTCTCCACGTATGACATTTCCGGCATGATTTATAACCATGTTGTTAGGGCATGAACCGGAGACTCAGTGGAGTTCATGGAATTCAAGAGTATATTATACGGTGAATTTTTGGAAGATGACCCCAAGGATTTGGTCTAACGTGAGGGAGGTTCAAGGGAATAAATCTACACTAATGTCACTACAAAACGGTCAAGGAGAGAGATTTAGCGATAGATTCGAAAAAGCAAATATCGTTAACACCTTTTTACAAAGTGTCTTTACTTCATGCCCTCAGAATAACACCGCTATATTGCCTTGCTCTTGCAAAAATCCAATGCAGTCTATAAATATTTCTTTTCGCTGCACAAAAATCCACCTGAAATACATTCAAGAAATCACCAGGTCCCGATGAAATTCCCACCCGAATATATAAAGAATTAGCGTCAGAAAAAGCACCGTACTCGAAAATAATATATGAAAAATGTCCAGCAGAATATCTGGTACCTTACGATTGGAAAATCGCGAACGTTACTCCTTCCTTTTAGAGCGGCGATAAGGAAGATGCTAGTAACTATAGACCTATCTCCCTCACGTCCATCTCATGCAAAGTATTAGAACATATAATCGTCAGCTCAATTATGAGGCATTCAGATGGTCAAAACTTGTTAATTCAAAACCGGCATGGATTTCAAAAAGGCATGTCTTGCGAAACCCAGTTAGCACGCCCTTTTTCTTCTCAATGTCCTTTCCTCTGGAGAAAGGTTCACTCAGGTAGACACGAAATTTTTGGATTGCAAAAAAGCTTTCGATAAAGTTCCGCCTTTAAAACAATTTGTTTAACTAAATGCCTATGGAATGCATCACGATATAATATTCTGGATAGAAGATTTCTTAAGTAACCGCCAACAGAGGGTAGGTATGGATGGCGTTAGTTCAGATACAGTTAAAGTCACATCCGGTGTACCCCAGTGAAGTGTCATTGGTCCCTTATTATTACTTTTGTATATTAATGATATTACAACCGTCGTTACGAGTAAAATTCGTATTTTCGCGGACGACGCAGTATTCTATAGGGATATTAACACAGAGTCCGATAGAATTGCGTTGAAGAAAGACCTAGAAGCTATGAGCGGATGGTGCGACACTTGAAAGTTAGAATTGAATTTTAATAAGTGCGTTGTTATGAATTTTTGGAGGAAGAGTAGCTTAACCAACGAGACGTACACAATTAATCTAGCCGAACTAATAAATGTAGAGTCAGTTAAGTATTTAGGAGTGACTCTTACTCAGGACTTGTCGTGGGGGAAGCATATACGAGAAATTTGTGGACAGGCAAGTCGTAAATTAGGATTTATTAAAAGAATACTAGGAAAGGGTGACGAGAAAGTAAAGGGGCGATGTTATTTTTCTCTCGTGAGACCCCACTTGGAGTACGCTGCTAGTATATGGGACCCTTTCGAAGTAGGACTAGTTTCAGATATAGATCGAATACAGCAGAGGGCAGCTAGATTTGTTAAATATTTTTTCGATAAACATAGATTTGTTACTAAATTGTTGCGTATAAGAAACACACAATTCAGCACTCATTCCAGTTTAAATTAGAACCGCGCACGTTCCCGCGAATGCCAGGCGCAGGCCAAAAGCAGTCAGGATAACAGTGCGCAGTCACACCAGAAACTAGGAAAGAGCTACGTAGACGAACATGATACCATGCAGTACACTACTCATGATACAAGAACTGGATAGTATCATTAATGCAAAAGGTAGATAGCACTACAAGGTAATAAAGAGTGCCGGACATTGCATGCGAGGTTAGTAGCTAATAATCATGCCAAGATATTTAGCACAAGAGCAAAAAACCTATTTTACCTATTCAAGGTCCGAGTATCCGAGAACTGATCTATCTCAACTACTACGTTCCCTTATTGCATAGTACGTGGAAAAAATTATATTTTAAATCTATCGGTTCTGCAGACTATATTCTTAATCTTAAGCCTGTGATCGTTTCTACCATAGTAGTTTGGTTCTCACAAAATATATAAAAAGTCCGGCAAAAAATAGCCTACATCAAACTTTCGTAAAAGACTTAATCTCTACTTTACCTTCTATTGGATAGGAGTTCCCACCCTAATACAAATTAGTAACACCGCTATGTTTATCGAATCAATTTTTAACAAACCTAGCTGCTCTCCGCTTCATTCGATCTATATCCGAAACTAGTCCTACTTCGTAAGGGTCCCATATACCAGCGGCGTACTCCAAGCGAGGCCTCATGAGAGAAAAATAACAGCGCTCCTTTACTTTCTCGCCACATTTTCCCAGTATTCTTTTAATAAAACCTAATTTAGGATTTGTCTGTCCGCAAATTTCGCATATGTGCTTTCTGGTGTGATAAGTAGGTCGGTACGTTTCAGCTAGAATTAAATATCTTACGAACTCCCACAGACTTCGGTAGATCTGTTCACGAGAATGAAATTAGAGAAATAGGCTACAGAAAAGACATGCTTAAAATGTTTTCCCCGCGATCGATGAAAGACCACAATGGCTGCCGATGTGACATTGAAGTAGGTTAGTCGACAGGTAGAGTAGCTGATTACTTGATTGGCTCCCTTATGCTTGATCATCATCTGCCAAGATGTAATACTAACATCAAAAAACGTTTCCCTGCATGATTCTTTTCTCTCGTTTACTTAGTTGCATCATATGTAAATTAATGAAATAGTTTCTGTAACATTGTTAGCATATCTATAGTAGTGCACATTGGTGGATACCGTATTTTACGGACTATAAGACGCTACGGAGTATAAGACGCACCTTAATTTTTAAGCGATTAAAAAAAATAACATTTTTACCATATTTATTATTAGACTAGCTGGGCTATTCCGTTTATTAAACGGAAATTTGATTTGGTGAGAATTCAATAAAATTTATTTTTCTTTATTTAATTTCTTTCCACTCCGGCCATTTTAACGCAGTTTTCAATTTTCAGTAGGGGTTAAATAAATTAAATCAAATTAAGTTAAAAGGGGTTATATAGTTTTCCCGCGGCATCGAATACATGGCCATTTTTAAGACTGGCGGGAATGTTAAATCAAACACTGGATATTTTTATATTAATTTCGAGTATAAGACGCACCTGAATTTTGGAGGCAATATTTTGAAGGAAAAAGTGCGTCTTATAGTCGGTAAAATACGGTATTAATTGTACATAATTGTGCATGCTGGGGATAAATCAGGCCCTGCCAAACACCCTTTAGACGGTTCGCAGGGTAGATCAGTCATGAATCGCAATTAAAATATTAAATATTGAATACTGTACTGCATGGTAGCATGTTCTTCTACGTGGCACTCTTTCTGATCTGACCACGCACTCTTCTCCTTGACTGCGTTTGGCCTGCATTTGAGGGGAAAGTGCGCGGTTCTGACTTGAACTGGGATGAGTGCTGCACGCCGGGTGTGGAATCACCCCGTGCCACACACCCTAATGGTTGCTTGCACGGTATTTCGTAGGTGTAGGTGAACCGTTCCATGAGTTGCTCACACTATTTAAACTATCTAATTCCATAATAGCTTAATCTATGAAGGGCTGGGGCTGGGGTTACTTAGATAAAGCTCCTTTATCTAAGTAACGTTTAAGCAAGCCTGATTCAAGCATCCTATAATTATGCCTAAGCCCAGAGATCTTTTAAGCTACGGGTTTTCAATTATGAGCAAATGCTAGCTTAAGGTAGTCCGAGCGAGATAGTTCCCTAGTCATAATAGAGACCATTTTCCAATTATACATTTTAATTTCACCAGCTGTAGGACACATGAGTAAAATGTTGCATTATTAATGGCGCGATAATATAGTTTTATATGACAGAAATGGTAAGTAATCAAATAAAAATATCTAAATAAGCCTATAACTTGACTCATTTTTTTTCTCGCAGTGCGATTGAAACTATGAAAACGGAAGGTTTTTTTTGTTATAAGTACCCAAGAACCTACTGCGGTGACAATGTGATTAATTTTCAAAAATAGTTGAAATTAATCATATTGTCACCACAATAGGTTCTTGGGTATCATAAAAAATCTTCCGTCTTGAAGGAGTTTCAAACGCACCGCGCGAAAAAAATAAGTTAAAGACTTATTTAGATATTTTCATTTAATTGCTCACTATTTCGGTCATATACAACTATATTATTGCACCATTAACAACGAAATATTTAATTGGTGTTTCCTACATCTGGTGAAATTAAAACGTATAATTCGAATATGGTCTCTATTATGACTAGGGAACTATCTCGCTCGGACTACGTTAAGAGGAATAGTTCTTGCCATTTTTCAGAATGTCGCCCGAGTCGTGCAAGAGAAGAGATTCCATCCGGTGGATCGAATATCGAGATCTGATTTCCAGCATTCGACGATCCAAGTCTCTCGTTGCCGTATCGACGAGAGGATTGGCCGAAGGGTGACGAACGGGACGAACGCCAAAGACTCGCGTGACAAGAGCGCCCGACCGAGGAGTCAGCGTGTGGCAAATGCACGCGACGCCGATGAATGAACGGCCCCGTGTCAACACGGCACGTCGCCTTCAATGGACTGACTTTGAGTCAATGGAAATCGCGGACTGCCCGAGTGATCGGAAGGGACGCGTAAACACGGTGAGGTAACAACGCGTCGATTGCTCAACGGGACTGAGGAAATTCTGCAGGCTAAGCGGGCGACCTCGGCAGGATAGAGCAGCGGTGGCGGTGGCCAAGAGAGGAAACGTCCTCCTCGCTCGTTCCCTCGCCATGAAACCACGATCGCTCGAACGACTTTTGAAAGATCTTTCCTTCCCTTGAGTTATTTTGAGCGTGATTTCTCCCATTGTCATTACAGAGATTGTATTATAGCCAATTCATGAACATGGAAGTTTTGAGAACGTAGAAAAATACAATGTCATGAGAAGATTATTGTTGATTATTATTGTTGTTTAGTTATTATTGTTTATTAGTTATTGATGGTTTTGGCTCTGATATGGTCGAAGCCACATCCGGAGTTCCTCAAGGGAGTGTGATTGGCCCTCTTTTATTCATTATTTAAGTATATTAATGACCTAAGTTCTCGAATTAGCAGTAAATTAAGATTATTTGCAGACGATACAGTAATCTACCGTGAAATAATCGAAGACGCGGACTTTAAAGATCTGTCACCTGACCTTAACAACGTTCATTCCTGGTGCCAGGAGTTGGGGTTTGTATTAAATATCAGTAAATGCACCACAGTTCACTTCCTGCGAAAGTCATCACACGAATATCATACCTATACGCCTATACTGTGGGTGGAGTAAACATAAAATCTTCAGATACAGTAAAATATCTTGGAATTACCTTAACTTCTGATATATCTTGGGAAACACACATAGAAAACATATGCGGCACAGCATTAAAGAAACTAGGTTTTGTTAAACGTATAATAGGAAGGTCTTCAGATGAAAAAGTAAAAGAGATATGCTACTTCGCCCCGGTTATACCACACCTCGAATACGCCGCGAGCATTTGGGACCCTGGTCTTAAAGATTTAACCAAAAAATTAATAAAATACAAAGAAAAGCAGCACGCTTCGTTAAAAACTGCTACGAACGAACATATAGTGTTACACAACTGTTAGAGGGATTGAGGTAGGATTCCCTAGAGATTCGGAGGCTGCACGCTAGGCTTAGGCTGCTTGATAAATTCAGAACTGATATTTTCCAGAGCGACACAGAGAATGTTATAATGACGCCTCACTACATTTCTAGGTCTGACAGATGTGATAAAATAAGAGAGATACCCTTCCGAACAGATAGGTACAAAACCTCGTTCTTTCCGCGCATAATAAGCGACCACAAAAGAAACTGAGCTCCTCCAAGTACACTCTCATAGCACATGTCACCATTTCACCTCCAAAACTTTTACATCTCTACACGGCTGGTGACCTACCACCCCCCGGCCACAAGCCCATACGGCGGCTCGCGGGGTAGTAATTAGACGTAGATGTAGATGTTCGAAATTTCTTTTGTTAATTTCAGTAGCTGTTGGAAGTATTAGGTTAATATTTTACATTTAAGGCGCAAAAGTATTGCTCCATAAGATTGATATTCCCAATAATGAACTAAATAGGCATGCAGGGTAAATCTTAATTTTGGCTAGTTTTTTTCCCTCTCTCTCGCCGCACGACATCGGGAGGCTTTTTTACTTTTCGATTTTCTGCGGTGAGCAATTTTTAAAAATAGTCGAGGAAGCACCCAAGTGGTGGAGTGAAATTACGGCAGGATTCGGCCATTTTTGGAAACGTGTGTATTATTTTACGGAGGACAGGGAAATCGCCTTACGAGGGTGGTCTGAAAAGTATCCGACCTCAACGTGAAGATGGCAGCACTCGTAAATAAAAGTTAGTGAATTTCGTTGTTCATCTGTTGACAGTTACTCACCAAAGTTTCAGCCATTTTGGACCCGCAGTTGCTATGTAACAGTCGTTTCAGTGAGTTGATGCGATTGTTTTTGTGAAAATTGACAAAATCGAGTATCGAGCTGTCATTAAATATTTGTTTTTGAAAGGCAATACGCCTACGCAAATCAAAGATGAGTTGGATTCTGTGTACGGGGACTCTGCACCATCATTTACCACAGTGAAATTTTGGGCAGCTGAATTTAAACGTGGCCGGAAAAGCTTGGGAGACGATGAACGTTCGGGACGTCCAAAAACTGCAACTACCGACGAAAACATCGCCAAAGTTCACCAAATGATGCAAGACGACCGCCGAATTAAAGTGAGAGAGATAGCAGAGGTTATGAACATGTCAAAATAAAGTGTTTGTCACATTTTAAATCAAGATTTAGGCATGAGAAAGCTGTCCGCGCGTTGGGTGCCGCGTTTGCTCACGTTAGACCAAAAACGTGTTCGAATGAACATTTCCAATGCTCTGTTGGCGCAGTTTAGGCGCAATAAATCCAAGTTTTGGCGCCGATTAATTACTGTAGATGAAACTTGGAGACACCATTATACGCCCGAATCAAAAATACAGTCCAAACAGTGGACTGCACAGAGGGAACCGGCTCCAAAAAAAGCAAAAGCTGTTTTTTCGGCTGGGAAAGTGATGGCGACTGTTTTTTGGGATAGTCATGGAGTTATTTTAATCGATCATCTTCAAAAAGAAAAACCATTACAGGAGCATACTACGCATCATTAATTGACAAGCTGAAGGCAAAAATTGCGGAAAAACGGCCACATTTGCAGAAAAAGAAAATCCTGTTTCACCAAGACAACGCACCGTCTCACACCTCAGCGGTTGCCATTACGAAAATCCACGAATTACGGTTTGAACTGCTTGATCATCCGCCTTACTCACCAGATCTAGCCCCAAGCGACTTCTTTTTGTTCCCTCATCTAAAAGTTGCCCTCGGAGGGCAGAGATTTTCGTCAAATGAAGAGGCAATCACCTTCGTGAACAATTATTTTGCAGAGAAAAACGCCGAGTACTATTTGGACGGGATACAGAGATGGGAGCATCGCTGGGAGAAGTGTGTAGAGTTACTAGGAGACTATGTTGAGAAATAAAAAAAATTTTTCAGAAAAAATTACTTGTATCTTTGTTAGGTCGGAAACTTTTCAGACCACCCTCGTATAACACGTTCCCCGCGCTAATGCCCGCGACTGCATTGGTGATATCGCACTTAAAGGTCTCGCTCGGGGCGTCAAATTTTCATTAATTATTAGACGCCCCGAGTGAAGCAGTGCAGGGCGATCGTAGTATAGTATCCCGCCGCCGCTCGATGTCTCGAATGCAACTTGAAGCACTTTATTTAAAACCCTTTGAGTGCGGCATGACGTGACAACACGTCATTGATGTCTTTACGCTCGTGCTGATTACGTGATATCACGTCAAGGGGGAACGTGAGTATTCCATCTTTTACTAGGAAACTTTTACTAGGCCCCCTAGTGAAAGCTGGAACACTCACGGTTCCCATGACGTGATATCACGTCATCAGCGCCAGAGTAAAAAACTCATGACGTGATATCACGTCATGCAGCACTCAAAGGGTTCACGTGCGCATTTTGAATTCCGAACCGCAACAGGGAATAGAAAACGATAGAGCAGCTCCATCTAATCGAGAGCCATCAAGGGTATCAGATGGTGACGATAGTACACACTTCCACTTTCCTCCTCGTTATAATTACGCAGAAGACCAGCAAGGGTATCGCGTTCTGTGGGCATCTGCATCTTGAAGCGAGTAGATTGATGTAAATGCCTTCATAAAACCTAGCCATATAAGATCGTATCAAATGCTTTAACTTCTCCTGGGAAATGAATGGCAGAACAACTCAGGGAAATATGCGTACATGTATAGGTATGCAGGCATGTCCCCGCGGTTGGTTGCAAAACCCAGTTGTTCATGCGTACTCAAGGAAATTCAAAAACACATAGGGGGTAGTTCTAGATGGATTTTGGAAAAATACGAGAAAAATGAAAAAACTCAGGAACAGTTATTACGATCATAATTAATCAGGAAAATATACCATCAGGATTAATATATGCTCTCGCTAAACTGAATTACAAATTTAGTTAAAATGAATGAGCGGGGTTGATATTGGAATTAGATCGCGTGCAGCGAAGAGGAGCTAGGTTTGTAAAACGATGCAATGATAAGTTTACCAGTGCGTCTGGATTGTTAGAAGAATTGGGATGGGGATCGCTATCACAGGGTAGATTAAATTATAGGCTTAACCTCCTAACTAAATTTCAGAAAAATCATTTTACTGACGACGTAAAAAACATACTATTACTCCCCTCCCTCGTACTACGGCAGATTAGGTCGCGCCAATAAAATTAGAGCGATAGATTGTAGAACCGATAAGTATAAAATGTCATTTTTTCCGCGTACCATTTGGGACCATAATAACAGCTGTGATCGTCGTCATGAAGAGTGAGAATAGTGACATTAGCTAGTCTGTAGATCTTTTTATTTATATTCTCTACGTTCTTATTTATGCATGATGTAAATATTGATGTTCTTATTTATGCATGATATTTTGAATCTGTAGTATTAGTACTTGTACCCCTTGCATGTTGGAACGATTGGCAATAGAATGTTTCTTGGTTAGTTGATTGGCGCGTTGCATGTGTGGTACGCTGGTTTCAATGTAGTTACGAAGTTCTGCCGTATTATTCATGCATGCGTGGTGTGGAAGCACCCCCTGCGACACACCCTTTGGGTGGCTTTCAGGGTAATACGTATATGTAGATGTAGATGAAATGAATGATGACTAAGTTGTGACACATATTAAGGAGTTGAGCCCGTATGATTACACCCTGATTAATAAACTTCCGATATCGAAGAGGGTGTCGTACACCGGAGTAACCGATGGACATCGCTGGGGTTTAATGTCAAAATGTGGAGCAAGACGTTTCGGCGAATGAGGATAGAACTCGAATGAGGAGCAAATGCAAATGATCCCTAGTTTTCCACTCCCTACAAATCGCGTCCTCCGTGTAAATAGATTCGCGTCCATCAAAATGAGGAAACAACTCGAAGATGCAAATATTAAATTAAATGTAGCAGTTCTAATGAATTTAAGAGGTGAATACTTGGTAAAAATGTTCGCACCAATGTATCATTAGCGTAGATTTTTTATTAACCGTTTTCATCCGTGGCGACTGTCTGCTTCTAGCTGGTAGGAGTGCTACGAGAGAGGCTCGATCTGAGGAAGCTGGCAGACATCACCAAGGAACGACATAAATAAACAAGACACACGACGCGATTGTTAACTAACATAAGACGCGCCATTTCTTACCTCCGGAATAAAATCGTTTTCATCGAACTATGTTTACTTCTACATTCTCTTTCACCAAAGTGGTGGCCCCGAAACGAGTGGTGAACGTTTACGTGAGTGCTTATCTATCCGGAATAGGAAGACTACGCCGGGCATCTATGGTTTTCGCCATGAATCCAGACGGCGAAGACACAGCGAGAGTAAGCCGCGTTATCGCACATATCCCCGGATTCTGGGCCGAAAAGCCGGCCCTATGGTTTAAACAAGTAGAAGTGCAGTTCCGTTTGGCTAATATTATCAATGACATTACGAAGTTCTCGCACGTGGTTGCTCAGTTGGGCAGCCGATGTGGCGACTGTCTGCTGCTAGCTGATTGGAGCGCCACGAGAGAGGGTCGACCTCAGGAAGCCGGCAGACATCACCAAGGAACGACGTAAATAAACAAGACACACGACGCGATTGTTAATGAACTTAAGACGCGCCATTTCTTACCTCCGGAATAAAATCATTTTCATCGAACTTCGTTTGCTTATTCATTCTCGTTCACCAAACACCCATAGGCGGATATGCAACCGTGCGAGAGACTTCGTACCGTCCATTTGACAATGTAATGATTGGCAAGCGTTGGTCAGTAATTATTCACGTATCCGACAAAATTCAACCTTCTCCAGACCTTTATCCGCCGGCCCATACCCTCCCCATTCATCTCCCTTCCACACGCACCCGTCCATTCGCCCATTCGCTATCATGTCTTCCTCACCTGTCCTGAGTCTCCTAGTTACCTCTTCTAGTTTCTCATCCACCCCAGCCACATCTTCTGAAAAGAATACATTAGCCGATTATATTTCAAACAATAGTCAATCGCCGCTCACACATTCTTTGTTTTCGAACTTCTTCCCCAATTTCGTAATCAGTACTTTGGCCACCGCACATTGACTCCCATCTTCCCCATTATGAATTCCCCCCTCTAAACGCTCTCCCCGCTGTGCCGCCTCCGTCTCGCGACGCACACCTACTCCCCCCACCACCCCACTCCCTTTCTCTTTTTAAGATTCAATAACTTTCCCGCTCATGTCGTACTCTCATCAATACTTGGCCCCATTTTTTATTGCCGATTCCCTCCTCATCCTCTATTCCTCACCTCCGCAGTAGTTCTAACATTCGCTGTTGATATTGTATTACATTTTAGATGTATTGTTGGGCTAAGGTTTCGCGAGATGACGAAACGGATCATGAATATATATTATGGATTTGGATGTTTGGAATCGTTGCCTAGGCTACGTGTTGCCTAAATTTCCACTTTTAGGTTGCCCGGTCCTTGGCGCCACTTCGATCAGAGTCTTTTCAGTTGTTATTGTAAATAGACGTAGTTAATTGCTGCTAACATGAGACTGTGGTGAATATTCAATAACTATCGAGGAGATATGAATTACTTGATGCTTTGAATAATATCTTATTATTTTTGTGATCTAAAAGTTACTTTTTAAATGCTAGAGAGGAAATATCTATCACAGAAAATGTGTAAGAGTTACGTACATCGTGTGCCGACGACGATGTTTGCCAGAATCTGATTCTAAGCCCGTTCGGCTTAAATAAAGAATTTAGAATGCCCTGTTTAAACAGAACTTGCTTCGTACCAGGCTGAAAAATAGGGTATGCGTCTACGAGGACCCAAAATAGGAGACTTGGATTGAAAAATAAGAATCTGTTCAAGGCGGGGTAAGTGCATTCCTTTCTACCTACCCTGCAATGATGGCCATTGGGAATACTCGTGAAGTCACCTCGCATTATTATTAAATTTCCGTATAGCGATATTCACGAAGTGCTAAGAAGTTAATCGTGCATTTGTGTAATTAAATTTGGAGAGGAATTAAATACATCTGTAGACCGGACGATATTTAAAATGTGTATAATTACGTACCGCGTGTATTACTACATTTTTTATCCACTGCATTATGAATACTTGAAAGTAAAAACCAATGTATATTCTTGGTATAACCTGTAATACGTGTTTATTTACAATCTGTAGACTGTATTTACATATGAACTTCCGTTTTTCATCACTAGGCGGCACCACTTTCCAAAAAGTTGATTGTTTACGGAATTCTAGACAGCTGTTTTTGGCGACGAGATCACAATCCATAATATATATTCATGAAACGGATACTCCCGCCCGCTGCACGGCACGACACTCCCCACCTTGACGCCTGAGTCCTGTATTTGTCAGAATTCAACGCTCTATCATGTACTTCCACTTTCAAGGAAACGAATATTTCATGGGGGCTTCCCAGTGCCCTTAAGTTAAGTATTTCTACACGACACCATCACGTGAATCACCCATCGCCTGGCACCTATCCTTCGATTTCTCTCGCATGGGTGTGTACTAACGTTGCGGCCCAGGCACGAACAATAGCAATCGCTCCAAGCTGTCCAGTAATGAGGGTCATTGAAACTCGCTAGTCCCGCAAGGCTGAAGTACACGGGAAAACTGCCAATTGATGGAAACGATACGATGAAAACCACGATAATATCCCTCATGTAATATTCACGGTAATAACAGCGCATTTAAAGTATTATTATTACTTGTATTTCATTTATCCTGGGTTGGATGGGACAGAACCGTCCCCTCTTACCCAATCTCCGTTTACATACACAGACACCCACCTCCTGGGCAGATAATATTCTATCCAGGGGGAACTCGAATTCGCGACCCGCGGGTTAGCAGGCGAGGTGGGCATTTTAAATAATTTAACTTTATGGACGTACATTATTTACGTTTGCTTCTAATTCTTTTGTGTTACACGCTTGTCCATTAGTAAGTACTACCTAATTCCAGTTTAATTACGTAAAATAAATTAAATTTGTATATGCTTCCCTGGAAAAATATTGTTTCATCAATTATAATCTCATTTAGAGAATCGCATTTCGTTTTTATAGTAGGAGGAAACATTGTAGCGGAAGTTACTGTAGCGTTCGTCATCACCAAATTATATTTTCTTAAGCAGTATTCATTTAAACACATACTCCGTGTGTGCAACACGCTTTCAATATGATTGGATCAAGTAACATCCATTCTGATATTCATTTTTGTCATGAAACACTAAAATATATAGCACTTCTTCCACAGATTTAATTTTTAAGGTACAACGGGTTTCAGCAAATTAAACCTGTGGAAGAAGTGCTATATATTTTACGGAATTTTTTTGGAAAAAGTAAGAAAGAAAGAAAAAGAAGAAAGACAGAAAAACATTTATTCTTCAGGAAAAAAAATCCGTAAGAACAAAAATAATAGTTTTAGTATTTCATTATGATATCCTTCCAGTACGTCTCGCCGGACACAATTACGTCCATTCATTTTGGTCGTACAATCCTAGATATGATGGACCTCGGCCCTCCACCCTTCCCTATCAAATGTTAGATCCCTTACATCTTGGTATCTTCTCCTATTTACCTTCCCCTTTATTTGTTCGATGAACATATTCCTTGGTCTTCCTCCAAGGGCTTTCACCTCTATTTTTCCTTCAATTATGTTCTTCAGAAATCCATTCTCTCTCAGGGTGTGTCCAATTCATCTTATTCTTTTCTGTATAGTGCTCCACATGGTCATTTCCTCTTCTACCCTTCTGTACACTTCATCATTTCTTATTTTGTCCGTCCATTTTGTCTTTAGTATCCTCCTCCAGCACCTGGTTTCGAAGACTTCTATTCTTTCCTGATCAGCTTTTCCGATGGTCCATGCTTCCGATCCGTAGAGTCCCACGCTCCGCACGAATGTTTTCACTAACGGTTTTCTCGTTTCTAGTCCTATCTTTCTTTGAGTGGTTCACATCGAAGAAGAACATCTTTAAACAAGGAAATTAAGACTTCTGCGCACGTCCATCTCGCGGTTCACTTTCGAGGCGGGCAAATTCTAGGATTTCCCCGAGGGGTATGCAACTCTGAGAAGTGGTGTACGCTTGTTGAGAAATGGTTGCAAAATGGACAGAAATGCATAGAAATGGACAGAAATGGATAGAAATGGTTAGAAATGTACAGAAATGGACAGAAATGGATAGAAATGGACAGAATGGACAGAAATGGACAGAATTGGATAGAAATGGTTAGAAATAGACAATAATGGTTAGAAATCGTTAGAAATGAACAGAAATGGTTAGAAATGGATAGAAATGGATATAAATTGACAGGAATGGACAGAAATGCTTAGAAATGGACAATAATGGACAGAAATGGACAGAAATGGTTAGAAATAGTTAGAAATGGATATAAATGGACAGAAATGGTTATAAATAAATAGAAATGGACAGAACTGATTATAAATGGATAGAAATGGACAGAAATGGTTAGAAATGAATAGAAATGGACAGAAATGGACAGAAATGGACAGAAATGGACAGAAATGGTTAGAAATGGACAGAAATGGACAGAAATGGACAGAAATGGTTAGAAATGGACAATAATGGTTAGAAATTGTTAGCAATGGATAGAAATGGACAGAAATGGCTAGAAATGGATATAAATTGACAGGAATGGACAGAAATGATTAGAAATGGACAATAATGGATATAAATGGACAGAAATGGTTATAAATAAATAGAAATGGACAGAACTGATTATAAATGGATAGAAATGGACAGAAATGGTTAGAAATGGATAGAAATGGACAGAAATGGACAGAAATGGACAGAAATGGACAGAAATGGTTAGAAATGGACAGAAATGGACAGAAATGGTTAGAAATGGACAATAATGGTTAGAAATTGTTAGCAATGGATAGAAATGGACAGAAATGGCTAGAAATGGATATAAATTGACAGGAATGGACAGAAATGATTAGAAATGGACAATAATGGATAGAAATGGACAGAAATGGTTATAAATAAATAGAAATGGTTAGAAATAGTTAGAAATGGATAGAAATGGACAGAATAGGTTAGAAATGAATAGAAATGGACAGAAATGGACAGAAATGGTTAGAAATGGATATAAATTGACAGGAATGGACAGAAATGATTAGAAATGGACAATAATGGATAGAAATGGACAGAAATGGTTATAAATAAATAGAAATGGTTAGAAATAGTTAGAAATGGATAGAAATGGACAGAATAGGTTAGAAATGAATAGAAATGGACAGAAATGGACAGAAATGGTTAGAAATAAATAGAAATGGTTAGAAATAGTTAGAAATGGATAGAAATGGACAGAATAGGTTAGAAATGAATAGAAATGGACAGAAATGGACAGAAATGGATATAAATTGACAGGAATGGACAGAAATGATTAGAAATGGACAATAATGGATAGAAATGGACAGAAATGGTTATAAATAAATAGAAATAGTTAGAAATGGATAGAAATGGACAGAATAGGTTAGAAATGAATAGAAATGGACAGAAATGGTTAGAAATGGACAGAAATGGAAAGGCGGTGAACACTTGTTTTTGAAGTTACGTACCCCTCGGATTTCCCGTTATTGCCGCACCCCCTTCCTCACAATGCTGGCTTTTTTTCATAATTTCTTCCATAATGCTCGATTTTTTTTAAACCACTATCGCTTCACACAAGCTCTCCTTTTCACAACACCCCCTCCAATATTTCTCCTCTCCTCAACAGCCTCTTCCTCCACATTCTCCCATGACTTTCGTGGACTACCTCTTCCTCTCGGATAAATACATGAGTTTGCAATATATTTGGACATTTTTTTTATTAAGCACTAATTTTATTGAGTTTAGTCACAATCAGGTGAGTTTACTAGAGGACAGATTTTCTTTTTGAATTTATGATATGAATTAGGGATGAGTCGATTCCACTTTTTTTCCGATTCCGATTTCGATTCTTTTAAATCGATTCCCGATTCTCGATTCCGATTCCAATGATTCTTATTCCTAATAACAGATGGGATATTGATATACTTGTATCATACGAATATTACTTAAATTCAAGTATTGGCTGAATAAAATAACAAAGACAATCAAGCCGCTCAAAAAGTATATTTACTGAGAGTTCTACTACAAAAAGTATATTTATTCATAGCCTACAATCAAAATTACTGAGACAAATATGAAGTGATAAATGAAATTTGATTTGAATATTTATCTAGCTGGAATCGATGGATTCAATATCGACTTTAGGCGATCGATTCTCGATACCGATACAAATCCAGAGAATCGGTGGAATCGACAATCGACATTTGGGTTCGATTCATACTATCGTAATGATGTCCTATGAACTCGGAATTAGATCGGAATTATATCCTATGATATCGGGATTAGATGGCGTGCAGCGAAGAGGAGCTAGGTTTGTAAAACGATGCTACGATAAGTGTGTCTGGATTGTTAGAAGAATTGGGATGGGCTCGCTATCACAGCGTAGATTAAATTATAAGTTTAACCACTTAGTTAAATTTCAAGAAAAACATTTCTCTAACCACGTAAAGAACATACTATTAACCTCCTCGTACTACGGCAGATTAAATCGCGCCAATAAAATTAGAGAGATGGATTGTAGAACCGATAGGTATAAAATGTCATTTTTTCCGCGTACCATACGGGACCATAACAGCTGTGATCGTCATCATTAATAGTTCGAATTGTGACAATAAGCACAGTAAATCTTTCTCTTTATATTCTCTACTTTCTTATTTCTGCATGATGTAAATTCTTATGTTCTTATTTATGCATGATATTTAGAATCTGTAGTAGTACACTTTGTATCCCTTGTATGTTGAAACGATTGACGATAGAATGTTTCTTGGTAAGTAGATTGTTAATTAGCGCGTTGCTTGCGTGGTACGCTGGTTTCAATGTATTTTGTTACGTTCAACGTTACGTTTCAATGTTATAACGAAGTTCTGCCGTATAATGCATTCATGCCTGGTGTGGAAGTACCCCCTGCCACACACCCTTTGGGTGGCTTTCATGGTATGACGTACATGTAGATCCTTGAATATAGGGACTTTTTAATCATAGTCAATTCATTTTAATGGTGAAAACCTCCTTGGTCGCCGGAGAGAGCTTGTAGTAATTAAAGTGTAAGATCGGTCAATACCGCTTAGATTTTTGGAAGAAAAATATTCCCCACGAGGAAATAGAGCCACGTTTCAAGTGGAGAAGTAGGAGTGGGATGATTCAAATGGGCCTCGTCCTGTTGTGCAGAGAGGCAGACAGGTCGCGCGAATTTGTATGCATTTGTTTGCGTGCGTTTATAGAGAGGGGGAGGAGGAGGAGAAGAAGAGCAGTACTTAATATCTTAATATGAATTTTAGATACTAACCTCGCATGCAATCTCCGGCATGATATGCTCTTACATGTTTTAGTATCTTGTAGCGCTATTTCTTTGTCGCATTAGTAATACTAACAAGTAGTTATATCTTGAGTAGTGTGCAGCATGGTAGCATGTTATTCTACGTATCACTCTCCTGGTTTGTGGATGTCCTGACTTCTTTTGGCCTGCGCCTGGGATTCGGGGGAACGTGCGCGGTTCTGATTTAAACTTGGATGTGTGCTGCATGCCTGGTTTGGAATCACCCCGTGCCACACACCCTACATCTACATCTACTTAATTCCCTGCGAGCCACCACGAGGGTGTGTGGCAGGGGGTGAAGATCACCAAACATTCACTATTGACATGCAAGTAGGATATTTAAGGGAGATATGCTAGAGAACAGGGTCACATGCAGCTAGATGGTTAGTATCCACATACTAAGAAAGGGATTATTGGTTGTTGTTACATGCATCATGAACTACAGACTTCTCTACCTATATTTCACCTACCTATCCCTTTGCTACGCTGACTATTGTTCTCTCTTATAGTACGAGGGAAAAATGACATTTTAAATCTATCGGTACCACAATCTATCTCTCTAATCTCGTTAATCTGGTCAAACCTAGCACAATAAGCAGGGGTTCTTAATATATATCTAACGTCATCTGTGAACAAATCGGTTTCGAATTTACTTAAAAGGTTTAACCTAAATTTTAACCTGCGTTCTGTTAGTAATTCCCATCCTAGTTCTTCTATTAAACTCGTAACACTTATACAATTATCATAACAGCCTTCAACAAACCTAGAAGATCTCCTTTGCACGCGCTCTAATTCTTTTATCATACCTTCCTCGTACGGATCCCATATACTAGCGGCATATTCTAAATGAGGCCTGACAAGTGTAAAATAGCTTCTTTCTCGTACTCTCTCATCGCATTTGCCTAGAACCCTTTTTACGAATCCTAATCTACGGTTTGCTACACTAGTTATTTCCCTGATGTGTTTCCCCATGATATGTCTTTAACAAATCTAGCGGATCTCCTTTGCACGCGCTCTAATTCTTTTATCTTAATTCTTTCCTCGTGCGGATCCCATATACTAGCGGCTAATAGTAGTGGTGGTGGTTTGATGGCTCTAGTGGTGACTTGCACGGTATTTCGTAGATGTAGATGAAGAGGAACCGAGCCGTTACATAAGGATGGATGGAGATGGGGTGGGGAGGATAGAGACGGGGGGGTGGCGGAGAGGGGAGGGGTATGAAAGGGGCGAAAGGGGGAGGGGTGGGCAAGACAGAGAACCGTTCTTCACTTCACGCCGGCGGACAGAGAGAGAGAAACCCACGGCGCATGCGCCCGATCCATCAAAATGTGTGAGCACGACGCTGCTGACGTCACCCGCTCTCTCCCTCTCTGAACCCACCACCCCCTCATTCTTTTTCCCTCCCTTTGCTCCTCTCTTTCGCCCTCCCCCCTCCCTCCCTCCGTACATCCCGGACAGAGGGAGAGAGAAGGAGAGAAAGAGAGAAGGAGAACCACAACCTTCTCCTCTTCCCATCCCCCAACATCATCATCCTCCTTCCCTCTCTCCCATCATTTCGCCCACAAAACCGACCCACCCAACCGGTCCCTCCTCTTCTTTCCTCCACCCCCTTCATCCCCCTTATATATCTTGAAGAGGACAGGGCTTCCTCAGTTACGCGCGGGAGTTTGAGAAGGGGGTGGGAGGGCGGCTGCTGCCATGTTAGCCAGAAGCGAGGTGGGTTGGGTTGGTATTTTCGCGGCGTTGCCAAGTGAGGGCACCTTCGTCATCCGCTCTCGACCCCTTCTCACTCCTTCCCCCCTCTCTCTCTCTCTCTCGTCTCCTCTCATTCTCCATCTTCTGGTTCTGCGGGTGAAGAGTAGGGATGAGCATCGAAAGGAAACCATCGATATTTGCCATCGATGTTCCATCGGAGTTGCACCATCGATGTTGAGAAAATATCAATTATGAACCATCGATGGTTAAACCATCTATAATATGGAAGATATTATTAGATTGATTTCGCGGTCAATGTTGTACTAAATTACACACCAAAACCATCTACTTTCACACTGAAAAATCTTAATTTAAGTTAACCATTAACACGTCAATTAAAATGGAGTCATAAATGCTGATACAAAGTGTGTGAGCCAGGAAATACTCACAAAATCAGATATTCCACTAATCATATTTTAAGGTGATTCCTCCACCACCAAGATTGAGTTTTTATGGTTTTGCCGCAGTGAATACACTTCGCGCTTTTATCGTAAAGTTTACAAAAGTGCCCCCAATATGAACTCTTCGGTGGCATCGTGAAATTTTAGCAACACTCAATGGAAACACTCGAGGAAAATATCGTTGGTAACCATCGATAGTGTTATGGCATCGATGGCAAACTATCGATGGGGAAACTATCGACCATCGAACGCCAACCATCGATATTTCTGAAACATCGACCATCGATGCTCATCCCTAATGAGGAGAAGGGAGGAGGTGTAGGGAGGATGGATGATGGAGATGAAGATGGAGTCGAGAGACGAGCGATAGGTGGAGGTGGTGTTGGTGTTGTCTGCCACGCTCGCGTGCTGCTCGGCCCCGAGAGGAGAGGAGTGAATGTGTCTTCGGGAAAAACGAACAATAATGATATTAAGGATGAGTCGAATTCAAGTGTCGATTCTCGAGTCCACCGATTCTCAGGATTAGAATCGGTATCGAGAATCGATCGCCTATAGTCGATTCCCATTGCATCGATTCCAGATGGATAAATATTCACATCAAATTTCATTCATCACATCATAATTGTCTCAGTAATTTTGGGTGTAGGCTATCAATTTGTACTTTTTATCTACCTCAATAAACTGAGGATATATTTGCAATTTGTTAATCAATATACTTTTTGAGCGACTTAATTGTCTTTGTTATTTTATTTCAGCCAATACTTGAATTTAAGTAGTAGTCGTACGCCACTGGTATATCAATATCCCACCTGCAATTAGGAATAAGAATCGATGGAATCGGAATCGAGAATCGGGAATCGATTCGAAAGAATCGGAATCGAACAAAAGTGGAAACGAGTCATCCCTAAATAATATTAACATTGGAATGGGGTGAACGGCGCAACGAGTGGAGACAGTCAATGAGCGCACGAGATGTGTGTGCATGTCTACTAGCGATTAGAATGACTGCTAACTGTGCATTTGAAGGAAATTGAGACATTCCGTGACAATTACCAACCTAATCACTTAGGTAAACAAAAAAATTGACAAAATACAAATGAAAGCAGCGCTCTTCGTTAAAAACTGCTACGAGCGAACAAACAGTGTTACACAACTGACAAAGAGAATATTATCATGACTCCTCACTACATCTACGTCATACACTGAAAGCCACCCAAAGGGTGTGTGGCAGAGGGTGCTTCCACACCAGGCATGTATCAATTATACGGCAGAACTCCGAAAATACATAGAAACCAGCGTACCACACAAGCAACGCGCCAATTAACAATCTATTTACCAAGAAACATTCTATCATCCATCGTTCCAACATGCAAGGGGTACAAAGACTACTTCCACAGATTCGAAATATCATGCATAACTGAGAACTTCAATATTTACATCATGCATAAATAAGAACGTAGAGAATATAAAGAGAAAGATCTATAGTCTAGCTAATCTCACTATTCGCACAATTCATGACGATGATCATCGCTGTCAAGGTCCCGAATGGGAAACGGAAAAAAATGACATTTTATACCTATCGATTCAACAATCTATCTCTCTAATTTTATTGGCGCGATCTAATCTGCCGTAGTACGAGGGGGTTAATAGTATGTTTTTTACGTCGTCAGAGAAATTTTTTTCCTGAAATTTAGCTAAGATATTAAGCCTATCATTTAATCTACGCTGTGATAGCGATTCCCATCCCAAATCTTCAAACAATCCAGACACACTAGTAAACTTATCGTAGCATCGTTTTATAATGCTAGCTCCTCTTCGCTGCACGCGCTCTACTAGCGGTAAGAATGATTGCAAACTGTGCAATTGAAGGAAGTTATGACATTTCGTGACAATTAGCAACCTAATCACTTAGGTAACCAAAACAATTAACAAAATTCAAAGAAAAGCAGCACGCTTCGTTAAAAACTGCTACGAGCGAACAAATAGTGTTACACAACTGTTAGAGGGTTTAAGGTAGGAGCCCCTAGATACTCGGAGACTGCACGCTAGGCTTGTGCTACTTGAGATATTCAGAACTGGTGTGTTTCAGAGATAATCACAGAATATTATCATGACGCCTCAATACATTTCTATGTCTGACAGGTGCGATAAAATAAGAGAGATACTCTGCCGGACAGATAGGTACAAAAACTCGTTCTTTCCGCGCACAATAAGCGACCACAATAGAAACTGAGCTCCTCCAAATACAATCCCATAGTACATGTCACCATTTCACCTCCTAAACTTTTACATCTTTACACGGCTGGTGACCTACCACACCCTGCTACACGCCCATGCGGCGGCTCGCGGGGTAGCATGTAGATGTGCATGTACTATATTTACCAATCGAACTCGGATCGATATGAACTCGGACCGATCTGAACATTCTAAGCCAGCCGACTCGGCTCGCCCGGTTTACCAATGCGAAATAGAATGAAATGCCGATTTGTGCTGGTTCATATTGATTTGAAATCTCAGACTGGCAGAGCCCGCTTCTCACATCGATCCCACTAGCCCATTGCGTTAACCATACCGAGCTGAACCAGCCAAATCGGTCTGGGTTTAATTGGTAAACGTAGTCTATGCAAGCTTATTACTCAATACTAATGAGAATCTCCAAGGAAACATTTATGATCAGATGCCAGGACATTTTTAATACGTGTATAAGGAAATTATGACTTTAAACAATTATGATTATTAGAAGAAACTGAAGCTAGGGGATAAGACCGCATTTAATTGTGACAAATGACTGTCGAGATATATTACAGTTTATATGGTACTGAGGGATGCTGAAACATTTCGTAATTATAACGTTTATCAGCAGAACCGATAGATTTAAAATGTCACTATCTCCACACATAATAAGGGACGACAATAGCTGTGATAGATCAGTTCTAGGATACTGAATAGGTTAAATAGGTTTTTTCAGTACTGCTCAGTATCTTAACAAGACTTTTAGAAGCATGGAATTCCTTTCCAGAAATGCTGCGTGGTGCTGATCATTTTTTTCTCGACGTTTCACTCCTCCTACTGGGAGCGTTTTCAAGAGAAATTTATTTAGAGAGTATTTTTTCTCTTGAAAACGCTCCCAGTAGGAGGAGTGAAACGTCGAGAAAATAATGATCAGCACCACGCAGCATTTCCCGAAAGGAATTCCATACATTTATAAAAGAAGCTGAGAAAACCTTCAAGAAAAAATGACTTGTATATACTAACTACGCATGCTTACTCCGTCATGATATACTCCTGCATGTCTTAGTACCGTGTAGCGCTATTTATTTGTCGCAATAATAAGACTAACCAGTAGTTATATCTTGAGTAGTGTGCAGCATGGTGGCATGTTTTTCTACGTATCACTCTCCTGGTTTGTGGTCTGGCTACGTACCGTTGCCCTGACTGCTTTTGGCCTGCGCCTGACATTCCTGGGTAACGTTCGCGGTTCTGATTTGAACTGCCATGAGTGCTGCATGCCTGGTGTGGAATCACCCCGTGCCACACACCCTAGTGGTGGCTTGCACGGTATTTGTAGATGTAACTACTCAAGCTTCGAAGTATGAAAGTTCAGATCCATTAGCAATTGAGCACGTGCTTCTACAGAGGTGATGCTTTAGGGATTAATGCGGTGGAGCTGTAAATATTGAAAACGGTGGAAATGTGTAGTTAAAGGAAAAAGATGATGATGTATGAACGGAGAGGACCACAAATGAAAGCCGTGCAAAAAGCTAAGGGGAATAGATGTTAAATAAAATCTATGCTAAGTTCAGGAGACAAGAGTTACTGAGGCCAAATGAAGCGTTCCGGCCTCTCGAAATCAATTATACATTGCTGGGTGATAAAGAAGAGCTCCTGAGGATGACTCAAAGTGAGAATAAGTCAAACAAATCATCACCACCATTGGTCGTTCAGTCCTATTATTGGTTGACTACAGCCATCCATCCATCCATATCTAATCCTACTCCATCTAATCCTAAATACCTTACTTCATCGTGGCTCCTCTTTTGTACTACTAGCAAAGGTACCTAACCGTTGAAATTCAACGGGGGATGAAAGAAAGACAGGGCATATAGGTTGTATATTCGAGTCGCTCATGAGGTGTATTTTTTTTCTAGGCAGATCAGCAATAATTTTAGTTTTATTTTTTAATTCAGCAGATGAAAACCGCATTACATTATTTTTACTGAGTTTCGACATTCTTTTGCAGTAACATATTGAAACTAATCTACAGGCCATTTGCATTCCAGTGGCTTTCCGCATTAATATAACATCGTGGCATTCTCCGGTTTTGCATGGGTCCAACTGAAATTAGTCCACTTGAAATGAATCTTGCCTATTTTAGGCAAAAATATCCCTGAAAATATCGTTACCAGCAACATTTCAGTATATGGCCTAGACTTCCAATGTAATACATATCTCCAAATATAAAACCCAGCCGCATTTGTAAAGGTCCATTTCCCTTCTAAAGCTAATGTTAATTCCACGGTTACCAAGGAAATATCCTATTCTTGACAGAAGTAAAATTCATGATTTTGACTTTTAAAACGCGATTTCAAGGGATTTTTTATTTGTATAATAAAAAGCTGCAATCTTTTATACATCTAATGGCGAAATCAATAACCTTCTATTTTTAGTGGTACTAATTAAAATATTCAAAAAGAGAAACCTCTGCACTTGAACCAAAATGTTTAGACTTGAGTTTTTCAAACACATAAGACACCAGACGGCCCAATACGCTGCCCTTTTTCCTTAAAAAAACCTTTACTGAACCCATGTGTGAAAATTTCACTGAAATCGGTTCACTCGTTCAATACTTCGAGGCTTTTAAGAAAGCATTCTTTTGGAAACTAGGGCCCTCTGGGGCCCCAGCGTGACTTACGACCCCAAGGTTGTTGTACATTCAGTATAGGTATATTTTACGTGTTTCTAATACAGGCAAGAATTATCTTCCAGGGCCAATTTTTAGCGATTAAAGGGCCCACTTTTGGGTCTTTTAGGGCCCCAAGGCCCTTGTTCTATAGCCTATGCGTGAACTAGATATACCATGTATCTTCCTGCCAAATTTTGTTTCAATCGATTCGGTGGTTTATGAGTGATTGGGTAACAGACAGACAGACACCACTAGATTTTTATACATGCATTAGTAAGATTACTTTAAAAATTTGTAAACCCCAACCAGTCCCATTTCACGAGTGTCATCGAATGGGGCCGGGTTGGAAAAATATGGGCAATTGCCATACGTGGCTAGTTGCGACCTTAGCTGGTATGGTGAGTCCACGGAGGGCGAGGGGGGGATGGGGTGGACTTGGCGGTGCAGGGGGACGGTAGTTGAGCCGGGAGTTGAATATTATCATGACGCCTCACTACATTTCTAGGTCTGACAGGTGCAATAAAATAAGAGAGATACTCTGCCGAACAGATAGGTACAAAATCTCGTTCTTTCCGCGCACATTAAGCGACCACAATAGAAACTGAGCTCCTCCAAATACATTCCCATAGGACATGTCACCATTTCACCTCCAAAACTTTCACATCTTTACACGGCTGATGACCTACCACCCCCTGCCACAAGCACATGCAGCGGCTCGCGGGGTAGTATGTAGTGATAGATGTAGATACTATACGTGAATTAATTGAACTATCCCTCTCGGAGGGGAGGGGCGGTGGATGATGGAGAAAGCACGATTTTCGAGTGACAGTTTTAATGACAAATTAAAGTAGTACACGGGACACCTTTACGAGCATGGACGGGGAAGAAATGCGGAAGGCGAGGAGCAGGGAGGCTTTACCTGGATCGGAGCAGGAGGCCGAGTGGCGTGGTGGCTTCGGTAGCGGCGGCGTCGAGCGGCAGCAAGTATTCCGGGAGGACCGAGCAGCGCGAGTGTCCAGAACAACACTCCTCCCCTCGGCCAGCGTTTCAGGCCTTTTTATAATGGAGGCCGAGTTGACTGCTACACTGCCCCCTTATGACACAATGAGTGCCCCATTTCGTCTCCAACCCTTCCAACGGGATGACGCTTGGGGCCTTGTCCGCTTCCTCGCCCGTCCTTCAAAGGAACGGCTCATAATTTCTTGAATAAAGTAAATCAGTGATCATACGCAATGAGTAAGGGAATAATTATCTAAAAAAGCAGTTCTAATATTTTATTATGAAAGATGATTTCTGCAGTGGAGTTCGATTGTGATTGGCCAGGTTCATGCGATCTGTTGTTCCGTCTGAGCTTCTGACCACCAAGCATCCCCTCTGGTACGACTCTCCTCTTCCCCCATTGACTTCCCGTGGCACAGCTTTACATCGTCTAGAGACGACGAGGAACGACAGTGCAAGCGAATCTGGAGTCAAGTATACCTACACCGGAGTATACACCCCAGCGGAAGGAATGCCTGCAAGAAACTCATGCCCACGCATACGAGCCGACCGCAGTGTTTCCTATCGGGCTTCGCCTTGACTTTCCAGTTCGCTGTATTTTCATTTTAGAAACTACCATTTTTAGCAAACGAGGAACTTGCCCAACAGCCAAGGTCCTTCCGTCCACGGTCATCTACATCTACGAAATACCGTGCAAGCCACCACTAGGGTGTGTGGCACGGGGTGATTCCACACCAGGCATGCAGCACTCATCCCAGTCCAACCAGAACCGCGCACGTTCCCCGGAATGCCAGGCACAGGCCAAAGCAGTCAGGACAATGGTACGCAGACTACAAACTAGGAGAGTGATACGAAGAAGAACATGCTACCATGCAGCACACTACTCAAGATATAACTGCTGGTTAGTATTATTAATGTGACAAATAAATAGCACTACAAAGTACTAAGCCATGCAGGAGTATATCATGCTGGAGATTGCATGAGAGGTTAGTATCAACAATTCATGTTAAGATATTTAGCACTACTGAAGAAACCTATTTGACCCAGTCAGTATCCTAGAACTGATCCATCACAACTATTATGGTCCCTTATAGTACTCGGAACAAATGACATCCTAAATCTATCGGTTCTGCAGTCTATTTCCTTAACCTTATTCCTGCGATCGTTCCTACCATAATAGTTTGTCTCTAGCAAAATATTTTCAACGTCGGGCAAAAAATAGTCTACATGAAACTTTCGTAAAAGATTCAACCTATATTTCTCCCTTTGATTGGATTGGTTACTGTGCTTGAGTAACAGTGTCGGAGTTCAGCCTCCACGTGAAGCAATTTTTTTTACATAATGTAATTGTATGTAAAGTGATTGTGTGAGAACACTAAAGATAATCTTTTACATCAAAGTTATCTCAACGCAGACTTGCCAGTTATTCATTACAAGGCCAAAAAAAAAAGCAAGCACTCCCACTTCGAATGATTATTGCCCTTCAGTGATTGACATCAGGTGAGAAAAAAAGCCGAGGAGTTATTCACCATTTATGTCAATAGTACTGTAAATAACTAACTGCAAAAATCGTTTTATCCCTAGTAAAACATTAAAAATTGCTTTGATGTAAATAATGCATCTTTAGGGTTCTCCCACAACCTCTCAACATAAAATTAGTAAAAAATAAAATTGTAAAAAACTGCTTCAGACGAGGACTGAACTCTTACACTGTAACTCAAGCTCAATGACCGTGGGATTAACGTCCACGGCTATCGGACAAAATCTTCGGATGTTAAAAATGGTGAATCCTAAAATGAAAATACAGCGAACTGAAAAGTCAAGGCTGAGCCCGATAGAAAACACTGCGATCGGCTCCGATGCGTGGACGTGAGTTTTTGAAGGCATTCCTCCCGCTGGGGCGTTTGCTCCAGAGTATATTTGACTCCAGTTTCACGAGCCTGATGTTCCTAACCCGTCTTCGCCGTCTCTCGACCTCTTCTCTGACTCCTTTGTATATTTCAGCTTCGATCTGTCTTCCGTCTCTCATTCGCATTCTGACAATTTGCCTCAAGTAGAGTCGGTAGATTTTTCTTCTGTCATTTTAGTTCACTCCGAGGTTTTCCAGCAGCCGGAACATCTGGTTCCAATCAACATTTTCTAAGGCTCTTTCCAGGTCCACGAATGCGACATTCAATAGCTTATGGATAGATAGAGAAACAGTATGGCCTCCTGGAACTTCTACTACTAAACTACTCTTCTTCCTAATATGCAAATTGATTTTCCGAGAGGTTGTCTTCAATTTTCCTTTCCATCCTTCGGCCCCTAATTCGTGCTAGTATTATTAATCATGTCGCATTTTCTGTACTGAATACATGAACTACGAGAAAGTCCATTGTGAAGTTTAACTAAATTTATTAATCTGAAATAAGCTCATAAAGTTAAACCAGGGAAATGCATAATTAAAAATATATTGTGACCCCACCTCACTGACTTAAAGGTCCCGGGGAAGAAACACACACAGAAAGCGAGAAACACCAGTGTTCATGTGGATCACCGCCGGCTGAGAGAGAAGTTGAAGGACACAGTCAAACACACTCGGGGAAGTAGCATGAACACACTCGGGGAAGTTGCTTTCAAACTAAAAATATATTTTTAAAAATGAACAAAAAAATACGGTACTTATCCACCTTCTTATAAACTCTTGCTGCACAAAATAAAGTCGAACAAAAAAATCATTCTTCACACACTTCCTTAATGTAAGCTTTCAAAACAAAAAGAAGGAAAAGAAACGAGAGCCCTCCTCCTTTCGATACACGTCCTTTTATATCCTGGCAATCCGTCAGCACCGCCAGTGTCCAGCTAAGCAGACGAAACGAACGAGAGGAGTATAAGCAGACGAATACGAACAAGCGACGTGCGGACTCCGCTGCACGACGCCACAATATGTATTTACTTAAAAATATATTTGAAAAATCTAAGATTTAAAATTTTTCTCTTGTTTTTCAGGGACTGTGATCACCCAACAAGTGGCTGATTAGTGCTATTTCCACTAACTAGGGACTTTGGGTTTATTTATCTGCATGACTTGAGTGATGAAGTGTTGTTATTGTGGACTGAACATTAGGGTGGATCGAAAAACAGTTTTTTTCGAAATCGGTGTGCGGCTAATGCTTAAAGTTTTTGGCTGGTGGTCCATATAACCTATAAAAAATTCCAACTCGATCGCATCATGTCTTCAGGCTGCGCTTTTTATTTAAAATTATAAATTTTTACGAAAAAAGTAAAAAATTTGCAAATTTTCCTGGTAGTTTCTAGGTGTTTCCGGAATGATTTTATGGTAAATAACTACATATATTGCTTGTATGTTGCTTAATATTAGCAATTTAGCGTGTTTGAATCAGGAAAAGTGGTTTAATAGTTCGTATAGTTCGTCGAAAATCGTCAAAAAACGTTATAATAACTCGACCCCACCGACTTAAATTTACCAAGAACGATAAGGTAATAGGATACGAAGTAAAATACAGCTCTTAGTTCATCGACTAATCGACTAGGTATCCATCTCTCACCACAAGGAGGTGGCTGCAGTCGAGTGCCGCCCGCCCACCCACCCGGGTAGACTGGCCTATTTAGGTTTTCAAGCCCGATTTGTCATCAAACTTTGGTAATATTTTCCAGTCCTCCAATCGAGTTCTAATGTAACCATCTAGGTAGTCATAACCACAAACAGCAGTTGATGCAGCATTTACATCCTTGCAAGCCCTTCTCGTCCTCGACAATGCTACTTGCCACCCGCTAAATCTTGAGGACGACATCCAATAAGAGATCAACTACATAAAGGTTCTCTACCTTCCATCCAACACCACCCCTATTTTACAGCCCATGAACCAACAAGTGATCTCCAATTTCAAGAAACTTTTTATCAAACACATGTTTCAGCGCTTCTTTGAGGTTACGGAGAGCACAAACCTCACCCTTCGAGAGTTCTGGAAGGACTACTACAACATTGTCATATGCCTCAAAATTATTGATATGGCCTGGCAGGGTGTTACAAAAAGGACCTTCATCTCTGCCTGGAAAAAACTGTGGCTTGAGGCTGTGACTGAAAGGGACATTGAAAGATTTGGACCTGAATAGGAAGTACTGGAAGAGATTGTGTATCTCGGAAGGTCCATGGGCCTGGAAGTGGATGAGGGAGATATCAAAGAGCTTGTCAAAGCACATTCCGAGGAACTGACGACGGAAGAGTTGGCCGAACTACAGACGCAGCAACAATTGGAAGTTTTGCAGGAGATTGCTGAGGAGTCAGAAGCGGAGGAGGTTATCTCATCAAGTGAGATAAAGGAAGTGCTGGCAATGTGGAAAAAAGTTTCGGAATTTGTTGAAAAGAACCACCTTGAAAAGGTTGCAACTGGTCGTGCATCGGCGCTATTTAATGACACGTGCCTAACTCACTTCAGAAACATTCTAAAAGCGAGAAAGAAACAGAGCTCCTTGGACAGGTTTATATTGAAACGCCCTGCGGATGAAAGAGACGAAAGCGCGATAAAAAAAGAAAAAAACTACTGAAGAAGAAAAAGTGAAGCATAAGTGAGGGAAAAGAAAAAATCAATACGTACGTACCATACGCTGATCGACTTTGCCAATATGTTTATTTCTTTACATTTTCCTTTCTTTCTTTCTTTTATTAGGTTTCATTTTGTTTGTATACAATGTTTGTTCATTATAAATATACTTTTTTAATGTTGAAAACAATTTAAAAAAGATTGGGATGTTTTTTTGGAGTCTGGCACGAATAAATCACAGTTCAATTAATTTCAATGGGGAAAATTGATTTGAGATACGAGTATTTTGATTTATGAGCTCGATCACGGAACGAATTAAACTCGCATCTCAAGGTACCACTGTAATTCCAACTCATTCATGAAAAGCTCAGCTAGAATCGGTGACAATGATGACCCAATTGCAAGGCCAGTGGTTTGTTTATAAAACGTGCCATTAAACAAGTAAAAATTCTCCTCGATACATATATTCAAAAGTAATTTTATCATATTTATAATTTTGTCATCACCACCTGAAAGTTTATTAAGTTTACCACAAAGCTGGAGGTTTCCATGGCTGGAACTGACGTGAACAGGTTAGTTACATGAAATGATAAGAGCTTGGGATTGGGAGGTTTCACTGTGGATATTTTTGTGACCAGATCCGCTTATTTCTCGACATTAAATTGCGATCGATGAAAAGAATAACTCCTCAGCAGACTATTTAATGTCGCAGCCACTTTATGACATGGGGTGACGAAGTGGAATACCACTAGTCGAATATCGAGATATTTGGTTGGTGGGTTTTGTGTAGTCCGAAAAATCTTGGAGGTAAGGAGTTCATACTGAATAGCTTCCACTTGTCTTCGGCACTTAAAACACTTTCACACTTTTGCACTGTGGCTTTAAGTTGTTTCTGTCATTTTTCTTTTTTTTTATTCATTATGGATAATGAATGAACTAATCATGATAATGAATGAATTTTTTCATTCATTATCATAGGTCAACTATGCCCTAGCTTCTACATTGGTTTGACTACGACTCCACTTAACATCCGCATGAATGGCCACCGCTCTAGTTGCAATGATCCACCTTCCATTTCCGTTTCCCTCCCTGTCGCCACCCACGTTTCTTCTCACAACTCTACTTTTAATAATATTTTTAAGGTTAGTACTCTCGCCTCCCTTCCCCCTTCCTCCTCCCCCCTCCAACTCAAAGATATATATATATATATATATATATATATATATATATATATATATATATAGATCAATATCTTTGAGTATAAATTTCTATATAACTTTGAATATAACTTTCTATATATATATATATATATATATATATATATATATATATATATATATATATATATATATATATATATATATATATATATATATATATATATATATATATATATAACTTCGTCACAGGGTGACACTAAACATAAAACATATAAAAAGGAAACTCACGAGTTTAAAATTTTCGGTGGGTTGCCCGCACCTTCATCAGTGATAGAATCTTCGGTTCGTTTCCCGGTCCAGTCGAATTTTTTCTGCTCGGAATTGGCCATCTTTACATCTTCACACCACCATTGTGTCTGTTGATTTTATGTGTTCCTATCCACTTTCTTTCTATCTTTCTGTATAAACATTTATGAGTATATATATATATATACACTCATAAATGTTTATACAGAAAAAGGAAATAAATTTAGAAATATAAGCTAGCAACAAGGCGTTGAGGTTGGGGATGGATAGATAGGTATATCAGTGGACACTCAAAGAAAGGCGATCCATGGCGACACCGGTGTCCACTGCTCTCGGAAGCTTTCGGGTGAGAACCCTTCCTCAGCGGGAGAAAATCACAACTGGACACATCAACAACAACAAAGTTGTGATTTTCTCCCGCTGAGGAAGAGTTCTCACCCGAAAGCTTCCGAGAGCAGTGGACACCGGTGTCGCCATGGATCGCCTTTCTGTGAGTGTCCACTGATATACCTATCTATCCATCCCCAACCTCAACGCCTTGTTGATAGCTTATATATATATATATATATAAAATCGTTTGATATATATATATATATATAAAATCGTTCGATATATATATATATAGATTGACTGTCGTTGAAGATTATTCGGGATTTCCACCGTGTCAGGTTCTCCATTTCTGTCGACGTTTCGATGGACGAGTCCTGAAGGTGCAGCAAGGTGCGAATTGTCCATCCAAACGTCGGCAGAAATGGAGAACCTGACCCGGTGGAAATCCCGAATGATCTTAACGACATAGTAACGTCATCATAAGATTTTCGATTATCAGATAGTTGACATTGTCCGATCAATTGCCAATGGTCACTATAATGTCCATGATTGATCGATTAACGACAGTCAATCAGAATGATCGAAGGTTTTCCCGGCGAACTATGTCGTTAAGATCATTCGGGATTTCCACCGGGTCAGGTTCTCCATTTCTGCCGACGTTTCAATGGACAACTCGTCCATCGAAACGTCGACAGAAATGTAGAACCTGACACGGTGCAAATTCCGAATAATCTTCAACGACAGTCAATCAACTTTCGATGGTCAACTGATTGTCAATGATCAGTCGATTGCCGATGGTCAAATGATAATCGTTTTTCGATGGTCAACCGATGGCCAATGATTCAGCAAACGGGCCATAAGCTTGTCGAATCCATGGTAACAGACCGGTAAATCGGAAAATTGGTGCGTATCTGTTGTCTATCGCGTCCTGGCACACGGACGATACGGTGCACGGGTTAACGAATATTGACGATCATCGTCGACCATCGACGATCGACGACCACCGGCAACGAAGATAATCGATAATTGCCAGTCGAACCAGCCTAAGTACAAATATATCCGCGCTGCCGCTGCCAGCCAAGGATACTGAAGGCGCTTATCCCTCCAGTGCCGCAGCAAGTCATTGTCCTCTGGAATTAGATCGGTACAGAGGGCACTCCCTCTCCACAGCTTCGTTCTTTGAAGGCTAGCCTATCGAGTGCTCCTTGATGAGTTCATGTAGGTGTTGCACAGTTTTGGCGCTAGAGGAAGAAGGTGATTCTGTACAGCAGCAGAAACCTCAACGTTAGCATAGGGCCAGCCGAACTCCTCCTTTATGTCGCAGAGTCGATTGCGGAGATAAGTCTCTCAGGAGGGCTATTATGTATCACTAGTCGCCCGGTGATAGGTCGGTTTCCGGTGACTCGGAGTACCCCGCGACTCAGTTGTCGCCTTTTGCGATTACGTATCATGATTTTTCTCGCCGCCGCAGCTTATATAGTCTTCTCCCGAAGTCACCCTCGACGAAGGGGGTCACAAGTCTAATCGCTCCCCTTGAGTCGCAATCGCTTGGAGATAATCAACAGTTTGTTTTATACATACATACCAATCACGCCGTTTTCTTCCGGGGTAGGCACAGTCACAAAGTTTCACTCATTAATACATATTTGTACACCTAACTCTGCTTCAATAATTTCCTCCACATTGACATATCCTTGCAAGCCTCTTTTGCTTCATTTACCCCCATACACTGTTTCATACACGCCCTCCGGTTTTTAAGACTCCTAATATTCCTCCTACGAAGAATTTCCTCAACCTCATTCAACGACAACTTTCTCGGCCTACCTCTCCCTATCATACCATTCCTTTCACTCTTATCAGTTTCGCTATTCGACTCTCGTGCAATCTCTCAGCATGGCCAAACCAACGAAGCACACTCCTTTCATGTATGTCCATTACCGGAGCATCTAATCCACATTCATTTATTAGCCATTCATTCCTGACTCTATCCATCCAACTTTTGCCGCAAACACTCCTCAGATAACTCCAACCCACGGCGTTTAGTCCACCCTCATGTATATCCTGACATACCCATGTTTCACTACCTACCCAATAAGTCAGTTAGTTGACCAATTCTACAAATACATCCAAATGGCCAATAAAACAAATTATAATTGCTTGTCAAAATATTTTCACTTCCATAACACTTTAGGTACACATTACAACAATTAATGACTAGTCTCTAACCTCGAATTTATTATAACGAATGCCACCGTAGATGATAAAGGGCATAGATACATGCTCTAATAAATTCTAAAGTATTTTCTGGCTCTTCCATTCGTGATTTTCATTGAAATTCACATTGCACCATCATTACAACCAACGTAGAAACACAGTAAAGAAGTAAACACAAGGACCATAATGAAATGCAATGTAAGTTCAAAAGTTTTCACGCATCGTTTCATGTTAATTTTTCACACGAATAATTTAAGCACTGTTAATAGCATTTTAAACGAGGACTAGGGTAGGCACTATCTTTTTAGGGGGAAATAACAGCAACACAAGCCATCACGTCTTCGGCGATAAATGAGATGGAATCTATCGTACACGAACGTGGCACAACACAAGTAAAACTCACAACATACTGCCAAATGTATCGTAAAACACTCTCAATCTATGCTTGAGACACGAATATAAATATGAGCCTAAAGATTATCTCGAAATGAATGCCAACGATTCGCTACTTCGTTTCCATTACTATTTTCCATGCAAACAAACAGTGTGACCCGGTGTGTAAGTACACCGCATATACCTCCTCGGGGTGAACCGCGGACAACGGGATGCTGGCTCTCAAGGTAGTCCTTTCAGAAGGGATCCCAGGTTAAGTAGAATGCTGAAAGCGGGCCAAGGGTATAACTATGCTTTGGTTTCTCTTGTGGCATACTGGCGACAGTGTGCCAAAACTGACCGGTAGAGCGCCGTAACCGTTAGCGGGGAAAGCTGTACGTGGTGCAGGTACTGCAAAGGCTGAAACTTCGCATACTCAATTACAACTTACTCGTCACAGTCACAGAGTAGTATCGCACGGCCGAAGCCACGATGGGTGGCGGAAGCTGAATACCATACAACAAAGTAGGGAAAAGTACACTTTTGTACTCAGCCATTTTCGCTTCCCTAGACAGGCACTCATTCCTTGATATGCTCCACATGCTACTTATTATTCCCTTCCAGAATTCGCATGTCTCTTTATCTCCTCATCTATCCGTCCATCTTTCGCAAACATCTTACCTAAGTACACAAAATCATCCACTAGTTCAATTACTTCACCATTCGCCCTCACTATACAGTTATTTTCCCCATTCTTCTTATCAAAAACTACTACTTTAGTCTTGAACGGATTTAGCCTCAATTCCATGCTCTCTGCTGATTCACAAAACTTACCTAGGAGCTTCTGTAATCCCTCTTGCCTCTCTGAGATCAAAACAGCTTCATCCGCATATAGCAGAACTCGCACGTTTACATTTCCAATCAGAACACCGTCGTTTTCACTGCATGCATCTCTAACACATTTATCCATAAATACATTAAACAGCCATGGTGACATAACGCATCCTTGCTTTACGCCCTGTTTTATTGCAAACCAATAACTCAGAACCCCGTTAACTCTCACTTTTGCCTTACTATTATCATATATCACCATCATACATACATTGCACTAGTTTCAATCAGCAAATCATTTGATATGGCTAAGGAAAAATTGCAACATGACTTCTGTGCCATACAGTGCTGGTGCCATGACAACAAATTAGTAATCAACGATAGAAAAACTGTAACCATGCAATTTCGAAATGCCAAGGAAACGAGAAAATTAATTAACTTAAGATTTCACACGAATATATGCCTTCACACTGTTAAACTTGGCCATAAAAGGAATAACTGTCATTTATATTCCTGTTCCTTTATTTCTCAAGTGAACTCTTTTAGATACTTAGGGCTGACCGTAGATGAAAATTTTGATTTTAGAGCGCATTTAAATTACTTGTGTGATAGACTAAGATGCATTTTGTACCAATTGACCTATTTGAAATATACCCTACCAATCCCATTAAAAAATGTTGTATCAGAGTCTTGGTGAAGCAGTAATCAGATATGGATTAACAATATGGGGCACCACAAATAAAACTCTGTTGAACAAGGTGGAAAAAATACAAAATAAAATGGTAATGCAGTTGGATCCAACAGAGAGAAATGTCTATAAAATTTACAAAAATCTAAACATACTCCCTATACCCGATTTATTAAATTACATATTAATAACTGACAACTTCTTCGGCAATAGGTATAAAACTACAAGGAATGCTCCACATGAAATGGGACTCCGAAATATTCGAAAATATAATGTACCTTGTTTCATCAATGCCCATGGTAAAAGAACCCTGGAACACACTATTCCAAAATTGTTTTATAAGCTACCACAAAATATAGTATCAATAGAAAAAATCTCACAGCTAAAGACTCGACTAAGACATTGGTTACTAGAAAAATATGATACCGACATGTGAAACATTATATTGTAAAAAATATTTATACATATATTTCTTTTGCTTCTTTTTTATGTATAGCTGTGACTGCATATTGTTTTTTTTTCTCTTGCGTGAAAAAGCTACAATGTAATTATGATGTAATTCTCTTAAAATATATGTACATATGTTCTTCTATGTGTTTTTGTTTGCATATCCTTGTATTCATTGCTTCTTAAAAATATTATATTATATCTTTGTAAATTTTATAAACGAATCCGTTGTACACAATTTTGAAAAACTAGGCACGACCACTAATAAAAAACAAATAGGCACCTGCTGACAAGCCTTGATAGGCTTAGCAGGACCTGGACTTTTATAATATTTCGATGTTGTTAAACTCTTAAAATATTGTATTCTTTTTTTTTTCTTTTTCTCACTTTGTTTTTGTTTACGTGAGGAGACGTTTTATTTTATTTTTTTGATCACAGTTAAAATAAAAAAGAAATTCCTATACAATGGAAAAGTAAAAATAACATCAATTGATGAAGCGCGAAAAGCTGGTCACTACATCCTCTCCCAGGCATAAACCCACACTGCACACCCAATATTCTGTCAGAAGTAATATTCCTCTTTCTTTCGATTAAAATTTAGCTGAAAACTTTTCTCGGAATGCTCAATAAACTAATGGCCCGATAATTATTATATTCGGTCTTCCCTCCCTTCCCTTTGTACAATGGAACGATGATTGAACAGCAAACATGGATAACTATACTCATGCCTATTACGCGCTAGTGGCAAATCACGAACATTAAACATGGTGGATGAGGCTCCACCTTGGCTTACAGCCGAGTATGTCAGCGCCGCCTCTGGTACTTTAATAACTCTATGCCTCAAATACGGAGCGAGACATTATAAAACCTTTTAAAAATATTCGTCAATCATTCTGTGACAAATACAGCGAGAGCCATCTTGGGTAGTACTATGATATTTTCCGCTAAGGGCAGTTGTCTGATTAATTCAAGCCAAAATGCAACACATAGATAGACTTCACCAGAAAATGCGAAGGATCAATGCCATTCATTGAGCATTTATCCATATATTTTATCAGAAAAAAATTATCATACAATGTTCTACCTAAGAAGTGGTGATAAACCTATTGTCGAAACCCATGTATACAAATTAAGATCTACAGCAATGCATAGTTTGCCCAAGCCTAATTGGACATTATTCCTGCCATCAATTATCTATTATAGGGCCAAAATAATTTTATACACTGTCGGATGATATAAGAGATACGATTAGTTTATCATTATTTCTTTACAGGGCTAAAAGATGGCTATTCGATACAGAAAATCCTGATGTTTTTTGTCAACATTTACTGTTCACAATCTTTATCATATGACTGCACAACAGGTTGAGATTTAAAAATTGTTATCCTTTTCATTTTATACCTATGTTACATATTTTGTCTCAGTATATTTCATTTCGAGTTTATTGTTACTGATAAATTGTTTTTTTGAGGTATCCCAAATACAGGCAGAGCCTAAAGGGATCCATAAATTATCCTTTGTTATGCCTTGTAGTTGTTTTTTAGTTGATTTAATGGATAAATAAATTTATTTATTTATTATTTATATTATATTCCCATTCACCTCTATTTACGTCTATTCTTTCTTTCCTAATTATGCAAGCTTCTACATTGCCAGCTGCCTCATTTAGTAAGGTAAATAAATCAGAGTAGTCTTTATTTAGAGAAGAGTATTTAATATATTTTGGCGTTTCAAACGTTTCTCCGGGTGTTTATTGGTGTTTTTCGGGTTCACCCCGCGTTGCATCATTTTTATGGGCGACCGTTTCGCCGGCACAAGAAAACCGCGGAAGCCTTAGTAATCTTTCTCCACATGGAAATTTTTGCTTAGAGTGATTATGTGTAAATTATTTCTTGGAGACTATCAATGAAATTCCGCGCAACCGAGGGAGGAAAGTTTAAGCATATCATGTTATACCATTATTAAACATTTCTCTGACGACTTTAAAAAAATACTGTTAACCCCCTCGTACTACGGCAGATTAGGTCGCACCAATAAAATTAGAGGGATAGATTGTAGAACCGATTGGTATCAAATGTCATTTTTTCCGCGTACCATTCGGGACCATAACAGCTGTGATCGTCGTCATGAATAGTGCGAATAGTGAGATTAGCTAGACTGTAGATCTTTTTCTTTATATTCTCTACGTTCTAATTTATGCATTTTAATTTGCAGGGTGGGATGTAAATATTGATGTTCTTATTTATGCATGATATTTTGAATCTGTAATATTAGTACTTGTACCCCTTGCATGTTGGAACGATTGACGATAGAATTTTTCTTGGTTAGTAAATTTTCATTGGCGCGTTGCATGTGTGGTACGCTGGTTTCAATGTAATTTCGGTGTTCTGCCGCATAATTCATGCATGCCTGGTGTGGAAGCACCCCATGCCACACACCCTTTGCAGGGTGGCTTGCAGGGTATGACGTAGATGTAGATGAATAACCCCATAACCCATGCTTCCGGCAACACATTTTTTCCGGATGACAAATTTACGCTTAGGAAGAATAAAATAGAATTGTTAACTCCACTTGTGCCGAGTTGTACTATAATTAGTTAACCAATTTATTTCATTTTCCGTGATGGACAACTTCCACCGAGTAATGCGTGCGACCGTTCCTTTGTTTACGCTTCGCTCGGGTTCCACATACGAGTGTAGTCTCTCTAATCCGAGTCCATTCTGCGTCTTCCCAAATGTGGACACCGTCCATCCATCGCCCAGCGACAGAGAGAACGGGGATGGTCAGGTGTGCGAGAGAGGGTACAATCAAAATTTAACGGGCTTCATCGGAAATAGACGACAACTGGCTGAAAAACTGTCAATTTTCAGAGTCATGAGGGTTGTTCAATAAGTGCTTAGAAAATCCAAGATATTGCGCTCGTAGGATCAACAATGGTTAGTTTTTAGTAAAAATCAATCCAAGATATTGCGCTCGTAGTATCAACAATGGTTTGTTTTTAGTAAAAATCATTACTCAATAGTCAGCTTTTAAAGTCTCAGTTACATACTTCACCAGGGTTATATTTTTATCGTCGATTGAAGCAAACAACTTTTGTTTACTTATAAAAATAGAAAAAGTGAGTTTCGAGCGGTGATCAAACACTATACTTAAAAGGCTTAACACCGAAAGAGATCAAAGTTGGATGAAGTACATGACACATCTGTTCCTGTATTTGCAACTGTTTACAATTGGGTAAATGAGTTCAAACGAGGCCGTGCATCCACAAAAGATGAGCATCGTTCGGGACGCTCAGTAGAAGTGACTACTCCCGAAATGATCGATAAAATCCACGATATGGTTTTGAGTGATCGACGAATCGAAGTGCGCGAAATAGTTGAGGCCACAGGCGTATCTTGAGGTACAGTGTTTTCAATATTGCAGGAAAAATTGGGTGTGAAAGAAATCTCGGTAAGATGGGTTTGCTCTCAGTGGAGAATAAGCACAATCGCGAGGTCAACTGTGAGGCTATTTTGGCGCTTTTCCGTCGCAACCCTGATGAGTTTCTGCGTCGATACATAACTGTGGATGAAACATGGATACATAACTACACTCCAGAGACAAAGGAACAACCAAAACAGAGGGTATTTGTAGAAAACGGTGAAATCAGCCGGCGGCATGGTGATGGCCACGGCTTTTTGGGATGCACGCGGAATCATCTACATCAGTTACTTGGGAAAAGGAAAGACAAAGTATTATGCGTCGTTATTGCACCGGCTGAACGAAGAAAACAAGAAAAAACGTCCTCATTCGAAAAAGATAAAGATCTTCCTTCATCAAGACAATGCACGGTGCAAACCTGCGCAGATTCGATGGTCAATATTGTGGAATTAAAATTCCAACTATTACAACATCCACCGCATTTGCCCCCCAGTGACTATTTATCATTTCCAGACTCGAAAAAATGGCTCGGTGAAAAACGGTTCACGTCGAACGAGGAGGTTATCGCCGAAACAGATGCCTATTTTGAGGAACTTCCGAAATCCTACTTTTTGGACGGCTTAAAAAGTTGGAGAAACGCTTAGAAAGTGTATAGAGTTAAAGGGAGATTACGTTGAAAAATTGAAAAATACGCAAAATAACTTAGTTTTCTAACTTTTACTAGGAACTTATTGAACGACCCTCGTAACTTCGACGTCTGCCTCAGAGTGGACTGTATAACTCAGCGCTCGGTCAAATAACAAGAAAATGATCCATTCCCATAGGGAGTATGCCGGAGTAAGGATGCATGAATCTATTGCGGAGGCAAGAATCTGAGTCTCGACCGAAGAAACATAATAGGTAAGTTAATGCATCGTCCGGCCCAGCAATGATCAACACGGAGATTATCTCTAAGACAAAATTATCCCTATGATTATCTCTAAGACGAAGATTATCTCTATGACAAAAGGCGTAACTTTGTGGAATCTTAATATTCATGTTAAAGAATATACCAATTGTAACTTCCACCCAAGATTTATTTCAACCGACCTAGTTTTCGACACACCATGTATCATTATTAAGGTAGTAAGACCTTGATATGTAGAAAGACCTTGATAATGACACATGGTGTGTCGAAACCTGGGTCGGTTTAAATAATTCTTGTTTGGAAGTTACAACTGGTTTATTCTTTAACATGAATAACACGGAGATTGTTTTGTTGCACACTGTACATGAATTCGTTGGCCTTTTGTGGGCACATTAGCATTTGAAGCATCTCCCAGTCATACGTATTCTCACGGTGAATCAATGGACCCATCCAGCGTCTCTGGTAGGTGCACAATCAAAGCTAAAATAGATTTTTTTATCCCCGAATATCCTATTTCCGGCCGACGTGACGTGCATGCGAACCATTCCCAAGATTTTTTCCTCGTCCATAATTCCTGACCCTTAATCGCCGTGATCGAGAGGAGTTCGAGGATCGAAAAAAAAAGATTCAAAGATCCCCTAGGGGAAGGGGGAAGGGAAAATGGCCTTTAATTGGGGTGTTTGCTTTGGCTGTTTCGTCGTTAAATCTCTCGAGGATTGTTGAGTTGGGGCCCTTCGCTTTTTTTCCGTCGGGAACGAAAGAGGGAGGAGGTTCGGTTGGAGGGTGATGCTTTGGGGGGAGGGGGGGGGCATAGGGGGAAGGGGCAAAGTTAGGGCGAAGGGAAGGCGAAAGAAAGGCGGCGATTACGACCCTCGGCGGCCGGAATCGGACAGGCCTCCCGAATATTCCAGCCGTGGCTGTGACGACGTCTTGACGTCACGGCCGTGAAGATTTCTGGTGACATCACTTGTAAATACAGATTTTCCCCAGTCTGTGATGCCACAACCACGACACTTTCATCGGGCTTGTGCGATGAACGAATTTGCCCATCGAGGGTGGATGAAAAAAATCATCGAGATGATTCGATTTCGATGATTGTCATCGCCTTCGATGAGTCGATGAATTCATCGCCGTCGATGAACTCACCGACCTCGATAAGTCGATGAATTCATTCATCGCCGACGGAAAGGTAGGGATAGGCACGGGCGGGCGACGCAACACAAATAATTATCATCTAATGGGGATGGATTCATTGACTCATCAACATCGGTGAATTCATCGACTTATTGACGTCAGTTTATTCATCAACTCATCGGGGTCAGTTAATTCATCGACTTCATCGCAACGCGATAACTAAAATCATCGTCGACGAATTGGATGAATCGACTCATTGCACAAGCCTAATTTTCATAGTTCGACGATGTCGAGTCTTCCCGGCAACGAGCTCACACGACACTCACGACACGCAGAATAGCAGCAAGCGGCAAGTATAAGTGCTCGGGAGTGAGGGACCAACGAACTTTCCCATTTTCTTCTCGATTCTCGTACTCCACCCAAACGTATACTCCCTTCGGCCCCGCTTTCAGGTGCGGAGGTAAGAGGAAGGACGAAAGAAGGAGAGGAGAGGCTAGAGCGGAGGCGTCGACGTGGCAACGCTGCCTCCTCCTCCTCCTCCCTCTCCTTTCCCCAGGGGATGGAATGGGAGGGGTTCATAACGAACACTAAACGCTAAGAAGAAGTCGGTTTCACGGGGATTCTGAGCGGAGCGGGAGAACTTGGGAAGTACCGAGAGGGAGGGGGAGGAGTAGGAGGTAAATAAACAGATGTGCGCACGCGAATGTAAACGCAATACGAATTCATTTCCCTCTCGGACGCGCGACCAGAAGGACGCGATGTGCTGCAGTGCGTGTGAGGCGGTCGACGAGAGGAGGAGAACACAGCCTCCGACCGAAAGACACGAGAGAGCAGCCTCTCTCTCTCTCTCTCAGAGGAGGCGGAGGCAGTACCACTCCTCCACCCACGGCCCTCTCGACGAGAGCCTCATTCTCTCCCGCCTCATCCTTCTCTCCAGAGGCCGAGTACCTTATCTAGCGCGGCCTTGTGCCAACGTGGCAACGCCGCGCTCGAGGAGACACACGCACGTACATCGCCTCGCCCCCTCCCTCCCCCCCCCCTAGTCTCAACACAAAACCCACCCCCTTCCTCCCCCTTCCGCCTCCTCTTCGCTCCTCGCGACCGAATGAGCTCCTACCCCACCTCCCTCCACCTTCCTTCCCCCCCTCCATCCTCCTTTCCCCCCTGCACCTCCTCCTCCTTCCTTCTCCTCCTACCACTCTAACTCAAACTCGGGCAAGCCTTCCTCAGCCGCCGCCCCCCCCCTCCCCCCCGCCGTGTTATTTGGCCCCCTACCAGAGAACGTGACCTTACGCTTCGCTCCCTTGCCAAGAGATGGAGTGGGAGGGTTCGGAGAAAGGAGCGGGGGGGTGTGGAGGAAGGGGTAAGGGAGGGGCTCCAAGGGAAGCGAGCAGGCTGATGCCCTTCGCCCCCCCTCCCCCCCCCCTTCCCCGGCAACCTCCCACCCCCTTCCCGCCACAAGCACGCTCACTCGAATCCCACTCTTGCTCCGTTCTCACTGTTCTGACGTAGCGACCGTGGTTCTTAAAGCGACGTACGTACATCTACATCTACATGTACGTCATACCCTGCAAGCCACCCAAAGGGTGTGTGGCACCACACCAGACATGCATGAATGATACGGTAGAACACCGAAATTACATTGAAACCAGCGTACCACACATGCAAGGCGCCAATTAAAAATCAAATTACCAACAAACATTCCATCGTCAATCGTTCCAACAAGCAAGGGATACAAATACTTCAACTACAGATTCAAAATATCATGCATAAATGAGAACATCAATATTTACATCATTCATAAATAAGAACGTAGAGAATATAAAGAGAAAGATTTACTGTCTGCCTATTGTCACAATTCTAACTATTCATGGCAACGATCACAGCTGTTATGGTCCCGAATGGTCCGCGGAAAAAATGACATTTTATACCAATCGATTCTACAATCTACCTCACTAATTTTATTGGCGCGATCTAATCTGCCGTAGTACCCCTTTAACAAACCCCAGTTTTCGATTAGAAACGGCACGATGCGAACGCCTGTAGGTTTGGATATTTTGTTTTCTAGGGAATCAATTGACTCCTTGGAAACGTCTCCGACGTATCGCGAGGGCGGAGCCAAGGGCGGCTTCCCACATCTTTGAGCCGCAATTTCCACCACGTACGTACTCGCTAACCTCCCGTGCAAACGCGCCGAGGTTACCAATGAAGCGGTATACACGTTTCTAACGCCGCCGCCTAATAATAAGTGGCCGTCCCGCGCGGAAATCGGAAATGTCTAAGGCCGTTTTCTCAAATTAGACAAAATAGTTAAGTGTGGACTTGGGATGAACGAGCCAAGAGGGGCATCTTCTGCTCTTAAAACCATTTCGTAACGTCAACCACGCCTGGGGGGTTGTGTTTGAGTCGCTCGAGTTACTCTCGACCACGTAGCTAAGGAGTCACGTGGTACAACAACGAAAGGTTCAAGATTAAGATGTATTTGAACCACTAGTAAAAGTCTCACACAGCCATCTCAAATAATTTTTCACGCGGTATAGTAGTCAATGGATTATTATATCCCGATCAAAGACACAATAAACAACGTTCCAGGCGCTTAAGATATCATCCATCTGAGTAGGTGAAATACACCAAAATCTCGAACCGTTCGCTGTTGTACCACATGACTCCTTAGTTACGTGGTCGAGATATTCTCGAGTGGGTCAAACACAACGCACGCCTGGATGGGAATGAGTGTATCTATTCCATCCTCTCCTCCGTTAGCGATCAAAGGCAGCTCTCGGTAGGCTTGTGCGATGAACGAAATTGCCTATCGAGGGTCGATGAAAAGAAATCATCGAAATGATTCTGTTTCGATGATTGCCATCGACGACGATGAGTCGATGAGTGTCATCGCCGTCGATGAGTCGATGAACTCACCGACCTCATTAAGTTGATGAATTAATTCATCGCCGACGGAAATGTAGGGATAGGCACGGGCGGGCGACGCAACACAAATAATTATCATCTAATGGGGATGAATTCATTGACTCATCTGCATCGGTGAATTAGTAGACTCATTGACGTCAGTTTATTTATCAACTCATCGATCGACGTCGGTTAATTCATCGATGTCGATGATCGATAGCATCCATTGTCATCGACGCGGTTCATCGCAACGCGATGACTACAATCATCGTCGAAGAATTCGATGAATCGACTCATCGCGCAAGCCTAGCTATCTCGGAGTCGACGAGACGACAGCGACGTGAATTCGTGCGGTTTGCTTCGACCGAGAGTCGTCTGGCAGCACTCTAGTGTCCTCAGACGACGACATCCATCGGGAAGAGAAGTCACACACGCACAGCGCTCCCGAAGGAAGAGTAGGAGGAGGAGAAGAGCTCCAGACGCGCTGCCCCTCCCCTCCCTGCACTCCCAACCGCCCCCACCCCCAGGGGAGGGAGGGGGATGGAAGGGGAGGGGGAAGGCACACACCACCGGAAACGCCAGTTACGACTGCCATCTGTATGAGGGAGGAGGATGAGGAAGAGGCAACCCCCGCCCATCGCCTCCCCATTTCCCGAACCGACCCAACATCCCATCCCACGCCGGCAGTCGCCTCCTCCCCCCCCCCAACCACCCTTCTCTTTCCCACCCCCCTTTGGTGGACGTGTGGGCGGAACACAAGAAGAGTAACCATCCTCCCAACCCCCGGATCCCTCCCTCACGGTTCCTCAAAGGAGGAAAGGGCCAAGCATTCTGAGGTACCGAGAGACCGGGAGGAAGACGAAGGGGCGGGGGCGAAAGGGGGCCGTTTGCCCTCCTGCCCCCCACCCCCCGCTCGAAGACACTCTCTCCATTCAAGCACTTGCCCCAACCCTCTTCTCGCCATCCTCCGCCCCCCACCAGGCCAGAGACTGCGGACGCGATCAGGAACGATCGTCGAATCGAAATTATCGACATTGCTTCATTCTTTCGTTCACCGAGTTCATCGGAGAATCTCTGATAAATACTTAGGGATGAGTCGATTCCACTTTTTTTCGATTTCGATTGATGATGTGTCCTACAGCTGGTGAAATTAAAACGTATAATTCGAACTTCATTCTTTCGTTCACTAAGTTCATCGGAGAATCTCTGATAAATACTTAGGGATGAGTCGATTCCACTTTTTTTCGATTTCGATTGATGATGTGTCCTACAGCTGGTGAAATTAAAACGTATAATTCGAACTTCATTCTTTCGTTCACTAAGTTCATCGGAGAATCTCTGATAAATACTTAGGGATGAGTCGATTCCACTTTTTTTCGATTTCGATTGATGATGCGTCCTACAGCTTGTGAAATTAAAACGTATAATTGGAATATGGTCTCTATTATGACTAGGGAACTATCTCGCTCGGACTGCCTTAACGGCTGATTTCCGTTCTCACCCAAAGCATTCCGACGCCACATCTAAGAACCATTCTACATCCCCTCTTAACAGTGTAATCATGGCCCTTGAAAAATCTAACCTGAATAATTATTGACACTTTTTGAACTGGAAAAAGGCCGTAGAGGTTAAAAATAGGGATGAGTCGATTCAACTTCTTTTCGATTCTTTCAAATCGATTCCCGATTCCGATTCCATCGATTCTTATTCCTAATTGCAGGTGGGATATTTATATAGCAGTGGCGTAAGACTAACACTTAAATTCAAGTATTGGCTGAAATGAAATAACATAGACAATTAAGTCTCTCAAAAAGTATATTTATTAACAAATAAAAAATATATCCTCACCTTAATGAGGTAGATAAGTATATTTATTAGCAAATAAAAAATATATCCTCACCTTATTGAGGTAGATAAAAATTACAAATTGACACCCAAAATTACTAAGACAAACATGATATGATAAATGAAATTTGATTTGAATATTTATCTATCTGGAATCTATGGAATCGGGATCCACTTTAGGCGGTCGATTCTCGATACCGATTCTAAACCTTAGAATCGGTGGAACCGAGAATCGACATTTGGATTCGACTCATCCTTGTAAATACTATATATATGTCGGCAGCCTCAAATCTCACCACCCTTAATAGTGTCACAACTTTCTTTGCTAAAATAACTAAATACAGAATTCCAAATTTCCGCGATGCATCTACGGACGAGATACGATACAAATACTATATACAAATACCTTTCCATTCGTAAACTCTCCCATCAAAGACTCAGGTCGGATTTAAAATCAATGTACAATACCCTTACTTCTTCCTTTGACAGTCCCGAACTTACCTCATTCATCAACATCAGAGTACCGTCGCGCCCTACTAGAACCAACTCCTTACTGCATATCACAACTCCAAGATCATCATTAATTAAACGCTCGCTTTTATTCCGTTTCTCCTCCATAATAAATTCACTTCCCTCTGATATCGATCCCTTTTCCCTCTCACCAAAAAACTTTATCAACTTGGCCTCCACACATCTTTCCACAAAATAAAAGCGCAGCTAGACTAAAACAAACATGAACGTCTACTCAAGATTTGTCTAAATCAAATTCTTTTTTGTTGTTGTTATTGTTTCTGTTTTTTCCTGTTATTTTTTGTTAATTTTTGTGTATTTTGTGTCTGTTTCTAGTACACTGTAAATTGGCAATTTTGCTATATGTGGACTATTATTCTTTAAAATATAATAAAAAAATAAGACCAAGCAATGGGCAAGGGCCTAGCCTCGTTGAAACACCATTTCTCGTAAGATCACTGAAGTTGAGCAATGTGGGGCCCGGACGAGGGTAGGATGGGTGACCGTTGATACATTCGCCATATCTTGTCCCCTTTTTGCAAGTGACAGGCAGGTTAAACAAGGTTGGGGTTGGCACAATGAACCACTCAAGGTCTAGGTGCCCGAGCTCCTGTCGAAGGCTCCCCCAACTCAAAATCTAAGATCAAGCAACGTTGAATAATCCACCTCGTCATATTGCGCATTTTATTTCACTCAACACCGACCGTGTTTTTGGAACTGTCAGACTTAATTTTGCACAACACGGCCACCACCACCAAGGAGCCGGGGAAACGACGTACGAGGTTCTCAATTGGACTGAGACGAATGCCTCACGTGCAATCCCCAGGCAGCCACGCACCCCAGCAGCGGCTTGCACGGTACTTCGTGGACCCTGATGTAGAATAAAAAGAGACGTTTCAGGCGTAATCTGGTGGAATGACAAAATTAATGAAAGTTGGCAATTTTCCACAGTTTAAACTTTAATACGACCGGTTTTGATGTAATACATCATCATCAGGTAACAAGCATTACTCATGGTCCAGTATATATACAGAATTGCAACTTCTCCGACCTTCCCCTTACTCGCAATTCTGTATATATACTGGACCATGAGTAATGCTTGTTACCTGATGATGATGTATTACATCAAAACCGGTCGTATTAAAGTTTAAACTGTGGAAAATTGCCAACTTTCATTAACTGATGTAGAATGGTTTCTGCACTACGTACTATTATCAAGGTGACATTGCAATAGATGTACCGAGGTGCCTTGGTATTGCCTACGTACCTTGATAGTAATAAGTTGTGTGGAAAACATGTCTGGTGCTGTGTAAAGTAAGGAGTAGAATAAAACGTGATGCATTAGTTAAATTTGTCTGATGTTATAGTCGTCGACAAAGTTACGCACGAGACTTTCGCTATTCTCTTAACATTTGCGGCGGAAAAAATATAAAATTACAAGGCCGCTAGGTATGGCCGTCTGGGTGAACACAGAACACAAGGAGAACATTCGCACTAATTGCTTCCCGGATTCTAAGGTAGTCCGAGCGAAATATCATTTTACTTAGAAATCAATGAATTTTAAAGAAACACATTTCACGTATCCAAACACACCAAAAATTCTACCCCTTACCACATTACTTTCTGAGATATTTGCCAACAAAATACCAGCCCTTTTACATGGGAAACGGTGCGAGCATGCACTCCATAGAGACATTATTTACAAAATGAGGTATTTCTAACACTTAGATGTCGTAAAAAAACTAACAGCGTGTAGTTTATGTTTTCTCAACTATATTTGAAAATTAATCATATTGTCACAACAGTAGGTTCTTGGGTATCACAAAAAAACCATCCGTTTTGAAGGAGTTTCAAACGCACCGCGCGAAAAAAATGAGTCAACTTAAAGATTTATTTAGATAAAATTTTCATTTAATTGCTTACAATTTCTGTCATATAAAACTATATAATTGCACCATTAATAACGCAATATTTTATTGATGTGTCCTACAGCTGGTGTAATTAAAACTTATAATTCGAATGTAGTCTCTATTATGACTAGGGAACTATCTCGCTCGGACTACCTTAAGCCACGAAATTTCAGGCCTTCTTAGAGGAAGAGTTTACCAAAACGTATCTAACTCTTAGTTTGACATCTCCTCTCCATCGAAGCAGCTCGCCGCTCTATCACTGCCCTAAAATTCTACCCTGAAATTGTTTGCTGCGTTTGTTCATTTTCAGCGCATTGTTCTCAAGGGTCTCAAGGGTAACTCAAATGCTTTATGATTTACTTGCAATCTTATGCTAAAAAAAACTAGGGGTTGATGCTATGAAATTGTAATCGATATCAGAGAACAATAAATGAGTGACGAAATGAATGAAGTAAAATTTAAACAAAAAAGATGCACAACAGCGATTTTAACAAGAATTAGGCATTTTGGGGTTTTCACTAATGCTTTGAATTCATTTAGAGAGGCGAGGAGGTCAAGGAAAGGGTATTTTGGGAGAATTTGTAAAATTCTAAGAGGATTCAGGGGCATTGGGAACTCTGAGACAGGGTTAGGATTAATTTCTGGATGTGTTGGAGATAAAAGAATCGAATGGTGCGACTATGGTACACGACTTTCAGAGAGAAAGAAAGGTGGCCACAGATAACCTATTCATTTGAAGACTGTCGATTAAGGTCTTCGTTGGCCGGAGAATAGCTTGGCTCGATATCCCTGTTCCTTATTATATCCAACATGCTCCGAAGATACATGCATTATTCCACCGGCTATGGTCTAAACCCAAGTCAATGTTTACCATAACGACACCGCAGTTAAAAACTAACCAGAGAAAGAGAAATAGCGATAGAGGGCGACATAGAATACGCATCCTTAATGAACTCTGCCTTCCTCGTCCGTCTGGTTTCGCTGGCGACAGGGAGGTTAAAGCTCAGCGCGCAAGCCCCAGGGTAGCGGGTTCGAGTACCACCTACGAGGATTTTTACCACTTGTGATATGGGTGGATGGAGTGGGCTGGTCTTTCGCCGCTTGTAAATACTCTCGAAGTCAAAGGCCTTCGGTGGTGTATATCGTGGGGAGCACACACACAAAACATAAGCGGCACAGCATTAATGGAACTAGGTTTTGTTAAGCGTATAATAGGAAGGTCCTCGGATGAAAAAGTAAAAGAGTGATGATACTTTTCTCAGGTTAGGCCACGCCTCGAATACGCCGCGAGCATTTGGGACCCTGGTCATAAAGATTTAACCAAAAAAATTAACAAAGTATAAAGAAAACCAGCAACCTTCGTTAAAAACTGCTACGAACGAACATATAGTTTCTCACAACTTTTAGAGGGATTAAGGCGGGAGCCCCTATAGACTCGGAGGCAGCACGCTAGGCTTAGGCTGCTTGATAAATTTAGACTGATATTTTTCAGAGCGACACAGAGAATATTATCATGACGCCTCACTACATTTCTAGGTCTGACAGATGTGATAAAATAAGAGAGATACTCTGCCGAACAGATAGGTACAGAAACTCGTTCTTTCCGCGCACAATAAGCGACCACAATAGAGACTGAGCTACTCCAAACTCACTCTCATAGGACATGCCACCATTTCACCTCCAAAACTTTTACATCTTTACACGGCTGGTGACCTACCTCCCCCTCCCACACGCACAAGCGGCGGCTCGCGGGGTAGTATGTAGATGTAGATCACCGAGCGCTACCAGCCGAGTGGTTAATATTTGCACAGTTCCCACCCTCACTTGCCGATTTCTGAATCACTTTCACCTCCCAGTCCCTGGCTTGCAAACCATCATGGTCCAACATCATCTTTCCTTTCTCTTCCACGCTTCACCAATGTTCTCCTCCTAATCCCCTTCTTCATCACGCATTAACCTCACAGAACGTCCTCCACCCTTCCTCTCAGACGGGTCTCTACCACCGACTTCCTCTCCCATCCCAAACCTCCACTGTTCGCACATCCACGTTCAACGATGACCAAGTTTCGGACGTATACAGCCCCACTCTTCGCTTTCGATGGCAATGGGAGAAAGGGAGAGAGATCTCATCGGGGTATGTCTGTGCTGCTATCGATGATACTAAATCGGTGTCTGAAATCACACCGAGAGTCCTAGATAACTTCCACAAAGCAAAGAAGACTAAGGAATCAATGGTGAATGCGTAGAAGGCTAAATTAATGGTTTTTGACAGAAATATTGCGAACCCTCTTGGTGTGTTTGGTGATACAAGCGGGTGATTTTGCGTTATCATGCCATATGCTGGTAAAATACCGACAGACAGATGCAACGATTGAGATGTGTCCAATATGATGACAACTGAAGAGTGAATCAAACGATTAACCCTTTGAGTGAGTGCGTCATCAGCACCTGTGTAAAGACAACCATGACGTGATATCACGTCACGCCGCACTCAAAGGGTTTAGGACGACCCATGGCTACAGGATCACAAAATTTCGTGAGCAATATCTAAGAGTCGCAGCTGGCTTTCAAATGAATTGGCAAGGAGGACACAGATTCATTCACGAGTCCAGAGTGGCGGGTTTCATTGTCGCTACACGGCACGGCGCCCTTTAAGGTCGTGCATTTGCCACAACTACGTCACTTACCTCGGATGTAGCGGCGTGTCCAGCAAAGGACTTCCACCTCGTCGCCCAATCACGACTCCGCTCGGCGACTGCGTCACGCGGTGTCGCGTGCCTCAAGCGCTCTTCAGCGCCATGGAACTTGTTATTACCAATAAACGGTTACGAGTAGTTCTGTAACAGCCGAAGAAAATGTCATAGTGAGCCATCGGTTTAGGTGTCTGAAAGGAAAGCGTCCAAAGTTAACCCTAGCGATACTAATGTCATAATTGAATCTGATTACATTTATTTAATAACAGGATAGCCGAGGTTTGCTACCTATAAGTTAAATAATTATGTAATTTAAAGGCCAAAGAGTTCCAAGTATCCTTCATTTTAGTTGGGCGCCCAAGAGATCAGCCCTCTCATGGACTTTCTCCAGTCTGTAAGAGCTTTATACTATGCGTCCGTATTAAGGTGTTGAATCGTTGACTCATCAGCCCGTTCAACTTTAAGTTTTTCAATCTAAGTGTCATCCTTAAACTTGGGGGAATAAATGCCTGTTTTAAAATCATTAAAATAAATTTTAGCAAAATTGAGGACTGGTTACTTTTTTGGCAAGGGTATTGACCTAAGTAAGGCTAAATTCAGTTAATCAAATCACCAACTTTCACAGATGGCAAAATACATAGGAAAGATCAGACTATCGCTTGCATTGATTCTTAAGAGTAGAATAGAATAGAAATGTATTTTTCTAGGGCAGAATGTCCCATGGAACTTGCAGTTGACACAGAAAAACAAATCTGTGGAACAAATCACCTCAGGGAGTCCTTCTTAAGGAAGAAAAGAGAAGACGGCGTATTTTTTAATGTTCCCTTGTCAAAAAACCCCTTATACCTGAGATATATTTTTGAATTGACTATTGCCTTGGGGGAAGAATTTTAGCAATAAAAATTTCGTGGGAAATAACTAGCCAATAATAATGATTATTAAACCTTTGAGTGCAGTATGGCGTGATATCACGTCATGGTTGTCTTCATGCTGGTGCTGATGACGTTATATGACGTCAAGGGTACTGTGAGTGTTCAATCCTTCACTCGGGAACTTTTATTAGGCTCCCTAGTTGCAATACTGCAACACTCCCGCTACCCATGACGTGATATCACGACATCAGCAACAGCGTAATGACAACCATGACGAGTTATGACGTCATGCCGCACTCAAAGGGTTAAGTGCACGGCGTAACATCTGAAATAGGCATTCAATCAGTGCCATCAAAGGTTTGCCACCGTTTCCCGGAAGGGATATTCCTGTCTCGGCTCGAGAGTATACCTATTCCCGTCACTGGATGACACCTCCAAATCACCCGCCGGAAACAACGCTCTGAAAAGGTAAAAGGATGAGGAATGGAATCAAAAGGCTTTGTTTCATTGTTGGTCTCTCAGTTTCTATTACAGTTCGTTTATTTACAATACATACAAGCTGCATCGGCTTGGTTTGCTTATTTTCAGCGCGCCTTCTAACTATACACTATATGGTACATCATTTAACATTCTATATAAAAAAGGTTACACATAAACCATTTTGCTCACAAAGAGTTCAAGACTAGATAATACTGGAAAAAGTCTCAACGGTCTCACCTTTCTGAAGATATATTCATAGTTCATGAACGAATGAGAAAAATAAATAAGCATTACATGACTGGGACCATCCTTTGACAGCTCGGCAGGAGTAGACACATCCCAAAAATATTTCTTATGTCTGATATACATGGGTAATATATAATATTTATATATTTATAAATCTATACACTTAGGTATGGCAAGTGGGTTCCTTTTCCAAAAATGTGGGGAATGAGGTGTTGGGAGGCGTGTGAATAAAAAAATTATCTCTTCTCTCATTACAATTTTTTTACGAGCATATCCAGCAGTGTGTACTAATTCGGGTGCAACATATTGCATCCCATGGCCACTCTTACAGTCTCCATTCGCTATTGGGACAAGGCGATTCCGACCAAACGAACATATACGAGTGTATAGAATGCCACCGCTCGGTGATTTTTTACTTTCTTGCTTTTCGGATCCTCACGACTGCATCCGTAGAACTCCATCCGACCGACGTTTTGCGTGGGAGGACTCGCGAGGCTGAGGAGTGTGGCGGTGCCCCTCGTTTAAGCGAGAGACAGCGTTTGCGAGCGAAGGATATTTATCACGAGGACCGCTCACCGCCTCCTTCCGGTAGTCGCGCAAATTACCCAGGGGGGCCATCCAGCCATACCCTCTGTTTAAGGATAAGAGTCCACCTCTACTCCCTTCCTTTCTCCCTCGCATCCTCCGAAAAGGAAAACACGAGCCTAAGCAGTGGTGTCACAAGAAAACTTGCAAAAAAAAACAACTTGACTCGTAAACCTCCAAGATGTCGGATCATTCGCCTCTCCCGAGAGGGCCGACGGCTTAAGAAAAAGAATTAGAGAAGTTTACGGAGCTTATTTGTACCCGGTTTGAAAAATAAATAAACGTTTTTAATTCTTTATACAAAAAATATTTCCAATATACATTTACGTCATAAATACGCCCCGACGGTGCATCGATAGCAAGTTGATGCTTCCGAAGTGTAACACGAAAACTGCATCCTTTTCCATGAGTATTTACTAATGAATTTCTAACACATTTCTTCACCCGGGATGCATTCTGAACAAGTCTGAACAATTGTTTACGATAGGCAAAAGAGATGAGAGAGAAGCAGCGTGTGCCGATGGGGCTTGCTTTCGACGAGGATTACAAACTTGTGAGCAATGGACAGTGGCAGGAGCTCGAGAGATTGAAGCTCTCTAGACAAATAGTCGACACTTCGAATGCTCTCTCAAATGTGGTGTTCATGAAACGCGGCGAAGCGGTGGCTGGAGGGCATTACAAGGCCGGACTCTGGGACGGACGTCAACGCACGGCCCAAAGCCCAAAAAGGATGTGTTGTTTTGTAAATATTTGACAAGCTTGAAAGCTACATTGTAAGAAAATATAAAAGAATAGGGAATGCAGAACCAGTATCCTTTTCTTATTGCGTTCAAGAGCGTTCATACCGTATAGAAATGGCTTCCGAAACCGTATCGCCTCTCACGTACACATTTTTTGCACATGAAGGAAGCGAATCTTTTTCTCTCTGAGGTAAACCTTTCGATACGCTTCGACATAATTTGCATCAATGACACCATAAAAAATTATACATTTTAAATATTAGTGTCCCAGACAGGAAAAAGAGTGTATTAGGGCGTAGCAAAAATACATAGCTCTCAAATTCAGTGAATAGGATGGGATTTACATGAAACTCTGTCCACATTAACAATGTCCTAGTGAAAAACTCAATCCAGCAGGACATAAAAATTGTTGAGTCGGCTAACCATCAACGAGTGAGTGTATTAACTCCAACAAGCTAATATTTGGCTCAGTACAAAATTAAAATTCGATAGCCTTTTTTCAGATATAATTACTGTGAAAATTAATTGAATCACCCGTCACAATGCCCAATCATTGGCGAATTTTAGAACAGATGGGTCGGTTTCGCTTCAAGATAATTTCTCTTGAGTTTCGACAGTCGAAATCATGTGAGTAAACAAGCGTGCTAACCAGAAAAAAGCATAGAGGTCGTGAATTTCCTCGTGTATTGAAGATAAGAAGTATCGTAACTTGCCTATTCATTATTCAAGAAAATTTAACAAAATCAATAGCAAGGCGAAAAACATGAAATTCTAGAAGGTATTAAGCAGGCGAGCGAACACCCTTTCGTTAGGTTAACCCAACAACATATACTCTTTTGAAAAAAAAACAGCAATTTCCATCGGTCAGACATAACAAATACAATTTCATATTAAACACAGTCCATTCTTTTTAAATGTGTGGATTCATACTTTTTGCACGCTCATTTAGACCACTACCTGCAGGATGTAGCCCACTGAGAATTTGACTGATAAAGTTTCTTTAGAAAAATGTTAATGCTTGGAATTAAATACTTTGGACGCGAACGGTCAAGCGGCGATCTGACGGTTAACAGAGAAACCCCTTTGCTTCCATTAAACATACACTTCCACTTTCTGTGTCCAGCCATTCATTCATTTCGCACTTTGTGCTCGGTTTCCTGACGACGTTCTTTCCTTTTCACCACTCCTCTCTTCAGCATTCAACCCCGGCAGTTCACCACCTGCTCTCTCACACGACGACGCGGCTGGGGAAGGGGGGGATTGGGAGGGTAGTGGGGGGGTCGCTGTTGTTGGCTGTTCCTGAGAGGCACTGCTTCATTGCCCTGAGAAGACCCGACGAGAGATGTGCGGCCGAGGAGGAGAGATTCGGAGTGGTCTTGAGGTGGGTTGGGGGAGGACACGACGCTGCAGGGAAACTCCCCCCCAATTCACGCCAGCGGGCCGCCGAGTCGAGTGGAGGGACACCACGCCGCCGCCCATTGATCGGTGCCCACGCGACGACTGCGCCACCTAACGGACACACCGCGGGTGAAACGCCACCCACGAGTAGTCCGAAAGACGACCACCGTCGTCGCCGAACCCTTTTCCAAGTGAAACAACAAAAGCGGAGCCACCCGTTATCCTCCCCTCCCCCCGCCTACTTAGCAGGAATCATCATTACACCTCACTCGAAAAAAAACGCTGACAGTCTCCCTGACTTAGCAAAGCGATAACAACTTCCTCTGATAAATTAAAAAAAAGGTCTCTTCCATTCTTCCAAAAGACTCGTAGTGACAATATTAATTTTATATGTACAGGGATTTGAGGATATTTGGGGAAGGCTTTCTTTTTTAAAGAGTTTTTGTCCACGGCTTCGAGGATGAGAGAGGACATACACTTTCTCTTCCACGCACTGAAAGGCCACACCCATCCGGAATATGCTCTGTCCACACACCATGTGCACATGGATGTGTGCGCGCCTCCAGCCGGGAGACCACCACTCTCCCGTCTCTCATATACATTACACGTTTATATTTATATATTTATATATATATATATATAATTAATTCATCCTCCTATGCTTCTGGAACCCGAAGTAAGATGGCGTCCCGAGCGTCCACCAGGCACATACACGCAACACGCACATTCACTCGTCCAAAAGAATAAGAGACGCACGACATTCTCGACTCCCACGAGGAGAGAGTTACACCTCCCTCCGCGGGGCGACGCAAGTGGGGGGGCGGGGGGCGGTTGGGGGGCGGAACGAAGGTCCTCAGAAGTCGGGGCTGGAAGCCAGTAGTCTCTTCTCGGGCGTCAGGTCGCCCCCAGCGCCCCTCGACCCCAGCGGGCCCCCAGGGCCTCCGCCCCCGGAGTCCGTCCTCGGCTGGCAGCGGCACCCGTGACCCGCGTACCTGCCGTAGCACCGCTCTACGGCGCCCGCGACGCCCCTCAAGGGCCAGTAGCACAGCAGACAGGGCAGCGCGGCCGTGAGGGCGCACAGGCACGCCCAGCGGAGGCATCGCCTGGGCGCGGCGCACGAGCAGGGGTCGTCGGCACACGAGGTGGCGCCGCTCCCGCCCTCATAACCCTCCTTGCCGCCACAGTGGTAGAAGAGCCCCTTCACGCAGCACAGGCATGACGCGTAGTCGACCGTCGTCTCGGCCGAGCAGAAGCACGAGTCTCTGCAGAGCCAGGCGGAGGGCAGCGGCCTGGGGGTGCGGCACGAGGCGCAGCGGCACCGGCCGCAACCGGGGCAGATGATGGAGGCGCCGCCCACGCCCGCGGCCGCGGCGCCGCCGTCCCGCGCCACGGCGCAGTCCGAGGGGCCGGCGCCCCGAGGGCCCGGCGCCCGGGGGCCCTCCTTGGTGAACGTGGCCGCTGCGGCGGGGGCGGTCGGGAGCAGGGGCGGGGAGGCGGTGGGCTGCTTGGTGACGACGGGGGCGGCGGTCGGGGGCTTGCCGGGAGCGAGCGAGGAGGGCCTCAGAGCCTCGGGGGCCACGGCCCTCCGCGCCACGCCGGGCGCGCGGCGCGGGGCAGCGTCGTGGGCCGACGGGACGCGCCGGGCCGCGAGGTGCGGCGGCTGGTGGTGCGGGGCGTGGTGTTCGGATGCGGCGCGGAACGGCGTCTCCACGTACTCGTTGGTCACCCGCTCGCCGTCCAACCGGGGGGCCTCGAGTGTCACGCCCTCCGGGGGCGGCGGCGGGGGCCTCCGCGAGGACGGGGACAGCGCTGCTAGGGTGGGGCGGGGGCCGGGGGCCGCGGTCTGGGGCCCCGGCCCCACCAGCGTCGCCGGCGCCGGCGTCGTCGGGGAGTGGGCGTCCGCGAGGTACGCCGTGCCGCCATGTTGGGCCATGGGCGCTAGTCAGTGGGTGCGGCGCCGAAACGCTCGGATCATCGCCCGGGGGCGGCAATGCTGTCCTCCAACCCCTTCACTCCTCCAACATGGCCGCCGAGGCGGACGCCAGCTGCAGAGAAGAAAAGAACATCCCACCATCAGTACAATACCACATACAACCCTCTTCCCATTCACCAGCGCTCAACACGAGCGCGTGTAACAGCTAAGGGCAGGCATCCGATAAGAGGGGTGGGGGTTGGAAGGGCGGGATTGGAATCTTCGAGGGAGGACAACGGGGGAAAGCGGAGAGCGGATTGGAAATTTCGGGTTTCAATTCTGATTGAGGTGAGGTCCGGAGGAGGATTTTCCTACACCCCACAAAATGTGTATATCAAGAAGCCAAAATATTTCAATTCATTTTTAATAGGGTTGGACCGGAACCAGAAATTACCGATACCATTTCTCCTCTCCCCGATACCGAAACTACTTCGTTCTAGGTATAATACAAACTCAATATTCCACCACAAACATTTTAACCTGCCTCAATCAACTAAGAAACCAGATTACCGTAACAACCATTATTACACAGGCGAAACACTAAATTCACTGAAAAAGTTTGGAGAAGAAAGGTGATCGAAAGAAACGCACTCCGTCTTACATTGAACTGATGGCGTTCGGTACCAGAGCACTCTAGTGGTAGAATTCGACACCTCGTTTAATTGGCCGAATTGGCGGTAAAAATCTGAAAATTGAAAATCTCTGAAAAACACTAACGTGACTGACGATACCGATTCTACCGATCCATTAGTATCGGACGACACTTAATATCGGTATGAGTATCGGTCCATCCCTAATTTTTACCAATGAGAAAGTTATTTATAATATCAACTTCCTTTATTTCAATCTGCATTTGATCTCAAATCCTGTATATGGGGAGTCTGTTGATTCCGCCGGGAAGAAAAGATGGGAAATATTCCAGTGAATCTCGAAGTTTCTACAACCTGATACACAAGCCGCCATCCTTCCCAGCATAGCCGCGTAGGATTTTAATAGACAAAACCCATTTTCAAACTGATATACGTTTCGTACTTCAGGGTGGGAAGAGGCAGAGAAGAAGAGTGGAAAGAGGCGGAAGGCAGGTGGGAGGGGCTTTCTCGCAGTAAAATGAATGAACAGACAAGAACCCCTGTTACGAGAGGCTCTCCGAAACTCATCAGGCATGAAAACACGAAAAGCGAAGAGACCACGGGCAAAGTGACCGCTCAAAGCACACGCATACTCAGAACAGCAATTGGTCATGGGTGAAATGACGTAACAATCATAGAAAAACTAAATGAGGCGACGAAAAAACCATTCATAACCACCAAGGACAATAATATATTTGTAAACAGAAATCCCTACTCAAAGCACTCACACCGACAGACGTCGACGGCCAACTCCCACGGAACCGTAACTCATAAGAGTAAAAAAATCTAGTAAACGATTTCTCACACGAGCGTTCCCGAGGTGTAATAAACTCTCCGAGGAAAGCGAAACGATCCACAAAATACTATTTGTTTGCGGTGCACAAATAATTTCTTCCATGCTCGACGTAATTAACGTATGGCTGCAGCATGAGGAACTGCAAAATATGGCGTCCGAGCGTGTGCTCTGAGCAAGGACTAAACAACTGAAACACGATAAACATTTATGACATGAATAAAAACAGATATTTATTAGTGGCGCCAACTAAGTGACTTAAAAAAATGTTTAGTTTGGTTCACACACAACGATAGGTCTCCCTCCATATTTACGATCGGGTCTAGCACCACGAAAGCTCTACATCTACAAACTACCCCTCGAGCCGCCGTATGGGCGTGTGGCAAGGGGGTGGTAGGTCACCAGCCGCGTAAAGATGTGAAAGTTTTGGAGGTGAAATGGTGACATGTGCTATGAGAGTGTGTTTCGAGGAGCTCAGTTTCTTTTGTGGTCGCTTCTTGTGCGCGGAAAGAACGAGGTTTTGTACCTATCTGTTCGGAAGGGTATCTCTCTTATTTTATCGCATCTGTCAGACCTAGAAATGTAGTGAGGCGTCATTATAACATTCTCTGTGTCGCTCTGGAAAATATCAGTTCTGAATTTATCAAGCAGCCTAAGCCTAGCGTGCAGCCTCCCGAGTCTCTAGGGGCTCCTACCTTAATCCCTCTAACAGTTGTGTAACACTATATGTTCGTTCGTAGCAGTTTTTAACGAAGCCTGCTGCTTTTCTTTGTATTTTATTAATTTTTTTGGTTAAATCTTTATGACCAGGGTCTCAAATGCTCGCGGCGTTTTCGAGGTGTGGCCTAACCAGAACGAAGTAGCATGTCTCTTTTACTTTTTCATCAGAGGAGCTTGCTATTATACGCTTAACAAAACCTAGTTTCTTTAATGCTGTGTCGCATATGTTTTGTATGTGTGCTCCCCACGATATACCTGAAGTTAACACTTCGTGATCCGGTGCCTTTTAAATTTGACTAGCCCTTGGGGCCGGCCATTTTTTGCATTTTTGTTGGGAAGGTACATGTATACAATTAAATTCACACAACTCCAGAACTAATGTTTTTTTTAATGAAACTTTCATTCGTTGCATATTATATAACAGACCGGACCATTACCGCTGGTGTCGGAAACACGTATTTTTACGTGAGCGGACTATAATGTGTTAAGGTAATTCCAAGCTCTAAAGGATGGATCCTAAATCGCAGGCAATTTTGCACGAGAAATAGCGCAATCCCGATGCCACACGATACCATACTTCAGAAAGGGTGTCATGGTGTTAGAGAATCTCCGACAGGAAGTTGTGTTGCGTGGGACATGGGCTCCACACAAACACGATACACCTGCGCGGCCATCCCAAATCCATCGCTCCACCCCGCCGCTCTTCCACTCGCATCGCACCTGGACGACGGGGAGGGCATGCCGTGCCCGACGAAGCCCACCACCTGACCACCGATGCCGCACACGAGCGAGCGGACCCCCCGGGCGAACAGATGAGCGGCCGTTCTAATTGTGAGCCCAAGAACGATTCATAATTGTAAAAAGATATAGGGTGTCGGAGGCGGAAGAATTCTCAGAGAGACGTCGAGTCTGATACGGGAAACTGTGGAACTTGGGAGACGATAAACAGCAGAGCGTCAATCATCCGGACGTCAAAAATCCGAACCGTCGATAATCCGGACTCACATTCGGAGAAAAATAAGTTGAAGTGAATAAAATACAGAGCATATTTGTCAAAAGCGGTGATGAGAGACGTATTACAGTATATTCCATTAAAATATTAAGTAATAAGTTCATATTAATTAATGGTTTTATTTATCTGCTCTAATTATTTAACAACAGAACTGAAGTGAATTGTTGTTTTTACGGTTATTAGCAAAGTTTCTTTATTTGTTTAAGGCGTCAAACGGCCTTTTTTTGGTTCTGTTCGAAAATCCTGACTTTTTGATAATCCGGACTGGGTCCGATAACAATTGATCCGGATTATCGACGCTATACTGTATTTCAAAACTCTTCATTTTCAGATAGAAATTCCATGAAAGTGTCGGAAAGAGGAGGACTTATGTTTATAGTCATTCGGCAAGACTGTCCCCGACTGACTGGCCGACCGCTTGCTCACTTCCCAGGAAAACAGTCTATCCCCACCGCCACCTTCCCGACGGTGGCCAAGCAGCGTAAAAAAAGAACTGGGAATAAACGACTAACACGTCGGAGACAAGGAGAGACAAAGTATGAAGAAAGTCCGAGAATTTGAGAAAAAACCTTTGAAGAGTAGTATCAGAGGAAATAAAGGAGTTACACGGGGGAATATACGCCAGCTATCGGTAAAGATCAAAGTCCACCAGATGAACAAACCTGGTCCAGAGAAGGCAAATTCGAGAGAAAGGAAATGTATACCTATAGCTTGGACTAGCAGATTTCTTGGATTGAATATTTTTTAGAAAACCGCGAACAGAGGGTAGTTCCAGATGGCGTTAGCCCAGATACAGATAAAGTAACCCAGGTGTACTCCAGGGAAGTGTCTTTGGCCCTTATTACTCCTATTGTTTATGAATAATATCCCCACCGTTGTAAAGAGCAAAATTGTCTCTTCGCGGACATCGCAGTATTCTAACGGGATATTAACACCGAGTCTGACAGAATTGCATTAGAAAAAGACGTACATACTATTAACGAATGGTGCAGTACTTGGCAGTTAGAATAAAACTTGAAAAAGTATGCCGCTATGAATTTTTGAAAAAAATAATGACTCGCCACACAAAATGTACACAGTTAATCAGGCCGAATCATCAAACGTAGAGTCAGCTCAGTTCATAGGTGTGACACTTACTTAGGAATTGTCCTGGAGGAAATGCATAAGGTAAGGGGTAGAATTTTTGGTGTCATGGGAAAGGTGAGATATTTTTCTTTAAAATGAGACCAAAGTCATTCATTTCTAAGTCAAATGATTTTTCGCTCGGACTACCTTAAGATGCCCTAACTGCGAAATTCCTCAGATGAGGTCCTACAGCGACTTGGAGCACCACCGGTGCGATCCGCCAGCCGCTCCTCGATGGCGACCCACGAGAGACCGACCATATTAAGGCAGGGATTGGGTCAATTGAGATACGTTACGGTAGGCAAAATTTTGAATGAAGGGAGCAGTGAATGCACACTCCACAAGTTGGTGGGCTACTCAAAGAATCGTCCTAATTGCTCGGAAACACCAACCGGAAGGAGTCGCTCAACAATGGCTATCGTCGAGGAAACTCGGGAGGATTCTTTAAACAATATCCTCGGAAAGAAAAAGGACGGAGGAGGAGTGGGGGTGTGGGGAGTGGAAACTGGGACGAGGGAAAGAAATAACGTTGAATTCCAGCGACAGAAAGTGAGCGGCCATGTTCGCCCACCGCTCCGCGAGAGGTCGCTCGGCGGACGAGTGAGTGAGTGAGCCCAGATGAACGAGAGGCTGAAATGGTGCTGACAGAGGTGGTGCTGGAGGTAACCCGTGCGGGGGGAAAGGACATATAGACTTAAACATTGAAATGGCAATTGCCTTTAAGGTAGTTCCATCTAATCTTTTCTCATTTCCAAACAGTGCATTTAACAACTGATGTGGTACGCCACTCGCACGGGTGCATATACACCAAGTTAGAAATTCGCCATGAAAAAATAATTTGAATTGACCGGCAATTGGGAGATGCGGGTTCGAATCCCGGTCAAGTCAAATGATTTTTTTCATGGCGAATTTCAACCCTGGTGTAATCTTTTCACGGTAAAAAATTGTGAAATATTCCCCAGAACTATAATAGATTACAGTATGACTATTCACGTCTATTATCTAACAGTTCTGTAATTCAAGAAACGCCACCAATGTCGCGCCGTCAGGCCAGATGATACAGAACAACACCCATTCAGTTAACAAAGGTTTTTCATCCCGATAAAAGAGAAAAAGCATAAAAAATATTTGACGCAAGAATCCTCACCGCATGTTATCTAAACGGATGTTATAGTAAATCCATCACGCTCATAACTATGATCGAAGAATTTAATCCCACTCAATGAGACAGGGAAGGCAAGGCAAGTCGTGGGAATGGTGTCCTCACGAAATTTTCCTTCTCCGTATTACAAACCTCTTTGGGATTACACAAGACCACTCTTCCCGAGAGCAAGGACTTGAGAGAGGGAGGGAACACGTCGCTGTCGACACGGAGCAAGCCGTTAGTTCGTCGCACTTTGGGCAGAGTGCGCTGGTGCGGCGGCTTATGTGGAGAGGGGTGGTGGCCGAAATGGCGGTCGGCCGAGGGACGCCGCCGTGGCCGACCGCCCGCCCGCGCTCGCTCCATTGAGGGATACCTCCTACACGCTGCTCACCAATCGGGAAAGAGAGGAGGAAGGACAACTCCCGCCACGCACCTCTCTCTTCCACCCGAGCTGCGGGAGAGCACCCACCGGAATCGGATGAGCGACACGTCCTCGCGTTTCGATACCACACAATGCGATATTTATCTAAAAAGACGATAAATTTCACGCCAATAAAATTAGAGAGATAGATTGCAGAAACGATAGGTATAAAATGTCATTTTTTTCCGCGTACCATTCGGGACCATAACAGCTGCGATCGTCATCATCAATAGTGCAAATAGTGAAATTAGCTAGACTGTCGTTCTTTTTCTTTATATTTTCTACTTATTTATACATGATGTAAATATTGATGTTCTTACTTATGCATTATATTTTGAATCTGTAGTAGTAGTCCTTGTACCCCTTGCATGTTGGAACGATTGATGATAGAATGTTTCTTGCTTAGCAGATTTTAATTGGCGCGTTGCATGTGTGGTACGCTGGTTTCAATGTAATTTCGTTGTTCAGCCGTATAATTCATGCATGCGTGGTGTGGAAGCTCGTGAAACTCTTACTACGCGCCTCCATTCGCCCCTCTTCACGAAGACATTCATCACAGACCCCGAGAGGACATTCGGCAGTCAATCGATAGCATATACATTGCGAACATTTGAAGGGCCGTCTTTACGCGAAGGAAACGCACATTTCATTCGACGAGCACCGCTCGGTCCACCGATGTATTTCGTAATCACACCACTCACAGAGAGGGCTGGAGCTCACGCCTTCAATTCTCGACATTCCTTTCATCTTCCGAGGAAAGATGCGCAAAACGAGGCGACACGTTTGCCGACGTCGAAAGTTCTCTGAATCGACGTACGCGGTTGAATGAGGCCGCCGGGAGTCGCGACGGGAGGCGAGTGTGACACAATGGGACTATCAGAACGCAGGTTAAAATTTAGGTTAAACCTTTTAAGAGAATTCGAAACCAATTTGTTCACAGATGACGTTAGATATATATTAAGAACCCCTGCCCATTATGCTAGGTTTGATCAGATTAACAAGATTTGAGAGATAGATTGTCGTACCGATAGATTTAAAATGTTGTTTTTCCCGCGTACCATAAGAGAGAACAATAGGCAGCGTAGCAAAGGGATATGTCGGTGAAATATAGTTAGAGTAGTCTGTAGTGCATGATGCTGATGTTATAACAACCAATAATCCCTTTCTTATCATGTAGATACTAACCATCTAGCTCCATGTGACTTTATTTTCTAGCATATCTCCCTTAAATATCCTAGTTGCATGTCAATAGTGCATGTTTGGTGATCTTCACCCCCTGCCACACACCGTCGTGGTGGCTCGCAGGGTATTACGTAGATGTAGATGTAGAATAGAGAGAGCCGAGCACTTCCGTGCGGGCCTGGCGCTTCCGTCGGCCGGTGGTGCGAGCACCCAGGGAGACGCATTCGACGTACGAATCGGCTATCGTCCTCTCTCTCTATGAGAAGAGGAGTAGACAGGGGAGAGATGTGGCCACCTTATCGTAATGGTTAGAGAGCGCAAGGTCACAGGAAACGGCTAGCGGTAATGAATGAACCATTGAGGAAATATGGCGGGTGCGTTTCGAAATAAGATGCAAAATTAGAAAGCGAAAAAGGGATGGGGGAGAGGGGAGGGGAGGGGGGCGGGGCGGAGGGTTTGGGCAATTTCCGCTGCACGTCGGCGGAGAGGGGGGTAGAGGATGGAAGAGGGAAGGAGGTGAGAGGAGGGAAGGGGAGAGGAGAAGGTAGGGGAAGGGGAACACTCGAAAATAAGCGACGGAAGGGAGGACGGCTGACTTACTGACTGACACCCGCCTCTGCATGACTCTTCCCTCGCCTTTCATGCACGCATGTGCGTTCTCTTCGCACAGAGCGGTCACCTAATGCCTTCGCCGACGTAGATGCCGGCGGCTGGTTACCTTGGATTGCTAATTGATAGGCGAAAGTGCCGAATACGGCATTCTACGTGATAACTTACCCCCCCTGCCAAACACCCTAAAGGTGGCTTGCAGGATAACATGAAGATATACAAATTAATCCGCATTGCCGCCGTAGGGACTCGCGTCACCGCCTCGAATCGAAGAAAAATGCGACATGCAGCAAACAAGGTCAATAATATCTACGTCCAAACGGTCAAAACGAATCCCCAATGTCTAGCATAATTGGTTCAAGCCCGGCTAGTGTCGACGCGTATTCTAATGACCGAGACATAAGTTAAGGAGCGCAGGCAAGCAAATCGAAAAAAGGATGCTAACTGCAAATTTCTCGCGATAATGTACACCAACGTTTCGTAATGAATTCAAAGTCAAGTAACTAACCTACCAGACAAAATAAACACACCAGTACTAAACTCATATACATAAAACTTACAAACGCAAATCCAAAATGAATCAAACCTCACAATGTACTTTCCATGATGGACTTACGAAACTGACTCGAACCACTGCGCCAGATAAACCTCCGCAAGACGAGACAGTGCGCGCACATGAGCTGCAAGCAGAGAAATTCTTGCGACCGGCATTCCGCGCCACGGCTGAAATAAGCGATTTCGGCACCAACCATTCATGAGGTGAGAAATAATATAAAGTGTACCAATCTAACGATATCTAAATACCGATAGCAGACAATTACATAACCTTGTCGAGACACATCCACGTTCTACAATATATTTCACAAAATAATATATCATTTCATTTCAATGGCATACAATCAAGAGCTATGAAGCTAATCGCTGAGCCAAATATAACCCACACCTGAAACGCCAGGCACTGATCAGAAGAATTACCTTTCGAGTACGCGACATTCCGTCACCTCGAGAAGATTAAACCAATTACTGAGAAATAAACCCCGAGTAACTTAAAAACCACCGAACGGTGAGATTTTGAATACAGATTTATTTCGAATACCTTTTTGCAAGTCTCTGATTCTCCAAGCCATTTACACATCATGTCTAAAAATACAGCTACAATTTGACCTCAAATAGCATTCCGGAGCTTTCACCTGGGATGTAAATCGATATGTTATACACCGATACTGCAGAATATGAGACGATTCATTTCATAATTCCGACACTATTCGAGGAAAAAATACGGTCAATTATGATGCCCAATGAAGAAAAATCACTTCATTTTCTTTGACTACATAAGCTGTCATGCAACTTGGCGCCTTTTCGCTTCAACGTGTTTGACGGTCGAATGCTTCACAGTCAAACCTCTCGATTCCGAGTGAACCAAGGACAATTTTACTTCAACGTACACCCGACGAATTAATAAATATTATTTAATATATATGAGCGTTTGTATTCCACGTTGAGTTTGTTTCATCACGTGCAAGGACAGAGAGATATTATGGCGAACACAGAGCGAAGATGAAGACATTTTTTATTCGTGTTGCAGTTTAAATTTTACTTACTAAAACGAGTGACAAGCCTTAAATAGTTAATGATTAAAATTAAGCACCCTTACCCGTACGAATAAATACGATACGAGTAAATTACACTCCATGCTTACATTTCAATTTTGGACAGCGTGGGGACTGAGGAGGACAACTTTGGAAATATAGCAAATCCTCTTGAAGAACTCGGCGGAGGAAAAGAAGAACTCCACAAATACGGAAGGGAATTACCATTGCGTCAATTCATGAAAATGTGAGTCAACATGAATTCTGAAATATGACATAACTATTTCACAATTAAAACCTATCTCTATTTATTATTTATCAATCTACTAAATATGACTATATTTACATGGACAATCACATATTAAAGCGGATTCGATTCGGTTTCCCGATTCAACTATTGATATCCATTTCAAAATGAAAAACAATGGTAACTTTCCAAGCAGAATTTTTAATGATTACCGACCATGGTTTCAGCACCTAGTGCCATTAACCTTGATAATGGCCCTAGGTGCTGAAAGTTGCCATTGTTTTTCATTTTGAAATGGATATCAATAGCTATCGCTTCCACAAAGTTGATCCTGATGCGCTTTTATATTCCCGATTCAAGTCTAGCGAATGCATCTTTCGACCTCGAAGGCAAACACTTCCCGAAAGAACACCCACAGCAAAGTCGGAGACGAGAGAAACGAGGCCGATCAAAAACACATCTCGTCATTGAACTGCGCACTTCTCACGCGATATCGCGGATAATCGGTTTTCCCACGCCTCCTCCACCTCTTGCCAGAGAAGTATCAAGGAAATGAATCAAGATTAAAAAGTCAGTCGCATACACTAAGTGAATTCGATAGGATGATGAGTCCCTTCGGAAATATTATACGATAAGTATTTCTTACAGACATGCATCATGCCCATGACACCTTTCCCCCGGGGTAGCCACATCCTCAACCCTTTGAGTGCGGGATGACGTGACATCACGTCAAGGGTGCCTGGCGTGTTCCAGCTTTCACTATGTCCCCCATAGTGAAAGCTGGAACACTCACGGTACCCATGACGTGATATCACATCACGCGGTACTCAAAGTGTTAAGAGTTTACTCCTCGCGTTAAACCCATAAAACAGGCTTTTTTGTGCAAATTTCGGTAATTTCCAATTCTTGCATTATATTTCACCCAATGACTACTTCGTGCACATTCTTTGGGGCTCACGACTCATTATACATTCCTCCTTAAAGAAGTACCCATATCACCCACCAACCACCCAAGGTTACCTGCCCTCTGCCCTCTCACGCCATCCACTCCTCAATTTAAGCATGTTTCATTAATCGACTCTTCCATTCTCTCAATAGAGCCTAAAAATATACCTTTCGTGTGAAATGATACAGTAAAATAAGACGTCGCCTCAGCCTCTACTTCATGGAATTCTTTCACTGTGATGCAAACAATAAATACACTTTGCAAATTCCACATAAAATTGATTCGCTCCGTTTTCGTAACAGAGTTACATATTCAGGTATTACATCAACAGAGTTACATCTACAGGTCACCCGAAGATGTAACTTTGTTACGATACCGGTCAGTAGCGTGAATAAATTTTAAGTTCGAATATACAGTGTATTTTTTCTTTGCGTCATACAGTATAGTACGGAACACTTCCGGATGCTTAGCTTGACTTCGGTACAAGTGTTTTTTTCCTACGCCGATTAATTAATCGCACAAAGCTAACGCGGGGCCACATCAATGGATTAGGAAAAAGTCAGAAAACTCACACCAGAAAAGCCAACCACCAGAATCGTCATTCTCGGAAAGGAAATGGTCAGTTTACTAATTGCCAATTCACTTAAAAAGTGCCAACAATTGGCAAGGGGCAAAGCCGATGCCAGCGATTGCGGCTCTCGGCAATTGTATTCCTTAGGGGCGACATTTTATTTACACACTGCACTTCCCCCGAATGTCGCTCGCGGCGTGACGATCGTCCACCAAGGAGAAAAGAACCGATCGCCTTCGTAATCCCATAACATCATCCCAGAATTGGCAACTGTTATCTCGACTTGAAATTCTTGTCTAGAATAATACGATTAGCAGCCATAAATGAAAAATGAGTAAGGAGAGGCGTGCGAGTGGAGGGAGAAACGAGGGAGGGGCGGGGGAAACGAGGGGGAGTAGGGGAGGTGGAGATAAAGGACGACTCGTAATAAGGTCATATCTAATGGCCACCCCACCCTCTTCCTCCTCCGCGGTTATCTCCCCTTCCTCCCTCCCTCCCTCCAACCCCTCGCCCGCTCGCCACCTCGTCGGGGAGGACTCCGCCTCTGCCGTGGCCTCAAAATTGTTTCGCTTCGAAAGAGAGGCTGGACGAACCATGGGCGAGACGACACCGCGGGATACTGCCTCTCCGCCTCTGCCTCTCCTCACCCTGCACCTCCTCCGCGGGAGAAAGATTTACGATTTCCGTTTTCGCAGCCATGTGGACGCGAAAAGAGCTTTTTCGACATTTCTTCGAATGACTACGCAATATTCCTGATATATCGTGGGGATTGCACGTACAGAACATATGTGGCGCAGCATTACAGAAACTAGGTTTTATTAAACTTATAATAGGAAGATCCTCGGATGAAAATGTCAAAGAAAGATGATACTTCGCTCTGGTTAGGTCACACCACAAATACGACGCGAGCATTTGGAACCCTGGTCAAATAGATTCAACCAAAAGCATTAATAAAATACATAGGAAAGCAGCTCGCTTCGTTAAAAACTGCTAAGAGCGTACATAAGAGTGTCTCACAACTTTTAGAGGAATTAAGGTGGGAGCCCCTAGAGACTCGGAAGCTACACGCTAGACTTAGCATGCTTGATAAATTCGGAACTGACATTTTTCAGAGCGACATAGAGAATATTATTATGACTCCTCACTACATCTATAGGTCTAACAGATGCGATAAAATAAGGGAGATACACTGCCAAACAGATAGGTACCAAAATTCGTTCTTTCCGCGCACAATAAGCGATCACAATAGAAACTGAGCTCCACTAAATACACTCCTATAATATGTCACCATTCCATCTCCTAAAACTTACACCCTTACACGGCTGGTGACCTAACACCCCCTGCCACAAGCCCATGCGGCGGCTCGCAGGGTATTATGTAGATGTGGATTCATAGCACCTGGTACTTGATGGGCAACAATTAGCCACTTCAACGCAGTGTTTCGTGCTTAGTGCAAGGGGATTGAATGCTTGAGACGAAAATCGTTCGCGGCATGTACACAGTTCCCTTTTGAGAGTTGTATTCTTAAAAAAAATAATTAGCACTGAGCATTAAAAGTGGATGATTTTGTGTACTTAGGTGAGATGTTTGCGAAAGATGGACGGATAGATGAGGAGATAAAGAGACGTGCGAATGCTGGAAGGAAAGTGGTAGGTAGCATGTGGAGCATATCAAGGAATGAGTGCCTGTCTAAGGAAGCGAAAATCGCTGTGTACATAAGTGTACTTCTCCCCATTTTTTTATGGCAGTGAAACATGGGTATGTCAGGATAAACACGTGAGTAGACTAAACGCCGTGGGTATGAGTTATCTGAGGAGTATTTGCGGCAAAAGTAGGATGGATAGGGAATGAGTGGGTAATAAATGAATGTGGGTTCGATGCTCCAGTAATGGACATATATGAAAGGAGTGTGCTTCGTTGGTTTGGCCATTTTGAGAGAATGGATGAGAGTCGAATAGCGAAACAGATATATAAGAGTGAAATGAATGGTGCGAGAGGGAGAGGTAGGCCGAGAAAGTTGTGGTTGAATGTGGTTGAGGAAATTCTTAGGAGGAATGTTAGGAGTCATAAAAATAGGAGGGCTTGTATGAAGCAGTGTATGGGTGTAAATGAAGAAAAAAAGGTTTGCAAGGATAGGTCAGTATGGAGGAAATTGGTGAAGCAGAGTTAGGTGTACAAATATGTGTGAATCTTGGTGACTCTGCCAACCCCGAAGGGAACGGCGTGATTGGTATGTATGTATGTAATTCTAAAATCACCTCAAACGTGGATCGAGATAAATGGTAATTTCGGGTTCAGCTTCAAGTTTCATAAAAGACGACAATATCATGCGTCAATTGAGTTACAATAGCGTAGTTACTTTTCCTAACTGGTTTATTCTGCTGAAAATAATGTGTCAAAAGTTAAAACGTTATTTTGATTAAATCAAGTTCAATTATTCGTCTACATTGCTACAAAAAAAATAATCATGCATTCGAGTCCAAATCGATAGGTGTCGATGGCCTGTTTATGTTCCTTCGGGGCTCGAGGGACCTTTAGAAACGGCAAGAGAGGTCGCAATGGCAAGTTCTAGAAGGAAGGTGAGAGCCGGTTAGAGAAAATATCGCATTTCTTATGACTTCGGCATTAAGTATTTCATCTTGACTAAGTCTTTTCTCTCCCATGACGCGCCTCCATATTTGTTCCCATGGTGGCTTCTTCAGACGAGGTACCCGGCGATATTTAAGTTCCATTTTCCAACGACGAAATTTGGCGACTGAACGTGAGATCGGACACGACGATCAGACACGATGCCCTCTGAAAATACCCCTTTAAAATGGTGAACTATGGCTCCAGGTCAATAGCGCCATTGAATCACTACAAAGATACTGTCTGATCCGCATGCAATCATACCGACCCCCATCGACTACTTAACCGCAATATTGACTCGATTAACGACTACTTGACCGCTTAACTCGATTATCGCAAATGGAAATTGCAAATAGTGATATTAGCTAGACTGTAGATCTTTTTCTTTACATTCTCAGCATTCTTATTTATGCATGATATTTTGAATCTGTAGTAGTAGTCCTTGTACCCGTAGCACGTTGGAACGATTGACGATAGAATGTTTCTTGGTTAGTATATTTTTAATTGGCGCGTTGCATGTGTGGTACGCTGGTTTCAATGTAGTTTCGGTGTTCTACCGTATAATTCATGCATGCCTGGTGTGGAAGCACCCCATGCCACACACCCTTTCGGTGGCTTGCAGGGTATGACGTAGATGTATGTCGATTATGATGTGCGGGTGTGCCACGGCTTTAATTGCCGGCGAAATGAGTTCCCTTCTTGCAAACACCGAAGCGGCGGCCGAAGTGCCTCCCCTACCGCCCCCCCCCCCCCCCCGCCTCAAACCAGCATTCCAACGACACGACACGGCACAGGTATTACGTCAGATGACGCCGCCCTCGAGATGACCGAAATTGCCGAACCGCGCGGCGACGGCTGGACGGATTCCATCGTCACACAAAAGCCATACCTACACCGTGGGTGGAGTAAACATAAAATCTTCAAAGACAGTAAAATATCTTGGAATTAACTTAACTTAAGATGATATATCGTGGGGAACAAACATAGAAAACATATGCGGCACAGCATTAAAGACACTAGGTTTTGTTAAGCGTATAATAGGAAGGTCCTCGGATGAAAAAGTCAAAGAGAGATGCTACTTCGCTCTGGTTAGGCCACACCTCGAATACGCCGCGGGCATTTGGGACCCTGGTCATAAAGATTTGACAAAAAATATCAACAAAGTACAAAGAAAAGCACACGCTTCATTAAAAACTGCTACGAACGAACATAGAGTGTTACACAACTCTTAGAGGGATTAAGGTGGGAGCCCCTATAGACTCGGAGGCAGCACGCTAGGCTTAGGCTGCTTGATAAATTTAGAACTGATATTTTTCAGAGCGACAGAGAGAATATTATCTTGACGCCTCGCTACATCTCTGGGTCTGACAGATGCGATAAAATAAGAGCCACACGTCCATGTGGCTGCTCGCGGGGTAGAATGTAGATGTAGATTTCTCGCACACATTCGAAGAACCGTCGCAGCGCGAAGAGGTCGAACCCGGGCCCCAACCCCAGAGATGCCCATTCTCATATTCGGATTGGAGCCGAGAATTGCCTACGGTTCCTTTCTCTCCGAAAACTTGACACTTTCATTGACTTACATTCCGTCATCGGATTTGAAGATATTCCAAAGAAAGCCTCGACGATTAAATATAAATGACGGGAGGCGTTAGGGGGGTTAATAAACCTTTAATATTATTATTGACTAGCCACTTTATTGCATTTCCCCGATCACCAATCGAATGAATTAGCGTTGGCGATTTTATATAGCACAAACGCGATATGATCCTCAAGCTCGCAATAAGTTTCCTCAGTGGAAAATTTGTCCCGTAGATATCAGAAGCTGGATACTAGAATCTTATGGGCGGAAATAACCACTAGCATGGACGACGCGGACTATTTATAGAAGCACTTCGTGTCTGAGAGACAGATGCATAGCAAAGGTGGGACTGACCTTCAGACAAAAAAGGAGGGATGGGACACTCACCGAGTTTTACGGCCCGCTAACATGGATTCATTCAAACACTAGAGTATATTCCACTTTCTCAGGCGAGATGTTGTAGAACAGCATTTTTCAATGATACACAAAAGATATCGTACTGTCTACCATTTATTACAAAATCGTACTACACGTGTTTCGACTGTCTGGCAATCATCATCAGGTACGACTGTCACCGTACGACTGTACGATCGTACGTCTGTACGATCGTACGTCTGTATCGTACGTCTGTATCGTACGACTGTACGACATCAGGTACGACTGTCATCGTACGACTGTCTTGCAGTCATCATCAGGTACGACTGTCGTCGTACCTGACTGCAAGACAGTCAAAACACGTGTAGTAAAATTTTGTAATAAAAGGTAGACAGTACAATATCTTTTGTGTATCATTAAAAGACAAGAGGGCTAGACAGTTGGCATGAAAATATGTTTTCAGAGGACGAAAACGCATTTATTAATGTTCTTTTTTTCATTCGCCAGTGACTCAATCCATTTAAATGCACATTCATTTGTCCATATCAAAATCACGGATCGAAAGTGGCTGATTGAGTTCTTCTCCAATCGCCACCTCATCATGTTCATGTTTAGTTATCAGAAAACCACTAAGGCCGTGTTCAGTCTCACGTAGGGTGGGTACACACTCACACACGACCCCTTTATACGCCCGTGTGCTCTTGCGTGCCTATTCGGTTCTTTCTTTTCGGTGGGTGGCGCCCAAGTCTTCCAGCGGCAGTTATGACCACTATAAACAGTTGACGTACACATTTCGAGGTCACATGATAAATACACTAATCAAAACGTGTCTTCGTAGAATGATTCAAAAAGTGTTCCTATGATGATCTACGATACGCTCGTTAGATACAGACAAAAGAGATTTCCCTGCCCCCAGCATGCATTGACGAATCGCCATTGCAGGTGCATTGGTGTAAATCAATCGGAAAACGAGCACAAGAGCTGTATCAATATTATTATTATTATAAAGTCCATTGAAGTCCGTTTAGGTATTTAATGTATATGGATCAAACACATGATAACGTAGAGAACAAGACAGACAAGAGACACAAATAGAATGAGTTCTGTACAGACTGGTATCCTTCCACATTTAACTCCATTGCTAAACAAAAACTATGCTTTCAGAGAACATAATACAACCTTAAGATCCAACTAAATCTATTGAATAATCTTCAATGCAACAACTTTCTTAAATTAAATAGAAATATTCAGCTTATGTCAGTGGTTCTAATAATTCACGGTAAGATTTAGTCATCCCTTATAGTGAAATATCACACAACAAATCTATTAAATTAGTTTTGAAGAAATTGCCATGAGAAAAATTCGGCCTGGACCGGAGATCGAACCACGGACCTTTGGATTGCCGGATCGATACGCAAACCACTACGCTATCCAGGCTCCCTAAGTCCCATGGCAATGTTGGTGGATACAAGGCAACCAGATCTTCTACAAAACATTTACCCGTCATGTTTGAATATTTTTATTAAATTAGTGTTTTTTTAGGAAAACCAAACAATTTACAATTTACCTAACACAGGATGAAGACTGATAGACCATTTACATATCATCGATAAATCACATATCATCCAAACGAAAACGTGAAACCTACGTGACTGGCATCTATAACGTCTTCACTTGACGGAAACTCAATAATAAGGGGAAATACCGTGGAAGTACTTCGTAAAGGACAAGAATTCACTTGTCAGTGCGTTTAATACCAGCCTCACCTCACAAGGAGAAATAATGTGCAAAGATAAAACCCGTTCCATCCCCATACCCTACGTCACCACTTCCCAACGTGTATGTACCAGTATTTGTATTTTCATGCTACAGTGAAAGAAAAACTCTTTAGACATGAGCTGTAGTTCAAATTTAAATACTTATGAAAATAAAAAATTCTAAAATATTCATAAAATGAAATGTTTAGCATTAAAAAAAATATAGTCCTCTACTTCCACACCGCGGTTAAAGCTGGAAAACCTCATTGATTTACAGCCGCAATCTACGGTGCTCAGTGGTTATTATGGCGCCTAAGGGATAACATTGTGCATCTCTGCAGCCCCAAACCCTTGAGCTCTCATCAACATGCGCCCTACGGAATGGAACCGCACTACGTGACGTCACGGCGGAAAGGTGACGATCGAAAAGAGCGGATAAGGGTGAGAAGGGCGCATAAACAGTGAAATACAGTGAAAAGTATACAGTGAAATAAACAGTGAAAAGTAGAACACGGCCGAAATGCAGTCACGGTGCTGAGAGGATGAACACTTATCATCCTATGCACGCCTGTGTATTCAAAATCCATCACCTGGGAGGAGTGATCAAAATATGACAACGGGGAAACGTGTTCAAATTCAATGCAATTCCATTAGCAACAAAACACGGAACTCGCCCAATGAGTTCCGATCTCCTTAGTTATCACTTCCTTCCACGAGGTACTAGTACGTCAAATAAACGCAGAGTTGAAGCTCTGATTGCGTTCTTTGATACGCTAACGGTCAAAACGGACAATCATTTTTCGACTGATCCAACATGCGATATTGCAATTGTCACCACTCCCTTCTGCCACATTTGAACACATAAATTAACCTTTGAGCGAAAATGGTATTTTCTGTTGGGGTGGAGCTTATTTAAACTCCTTTAAACCAGCCATATTTCTTCAAAAGAAAATTATTAGAGATTAAAAGAGGTCTTCTACGCTCTTGCGAACAAGGTGCTAGTGGCACCGAAATATTAAGAAACTCTTGTGTGTTCATTTTTTTTTGTTTTTCTGTGTTTAGCGTCTGCCTTTCTCTGGCAAACTGTTTATATATTCGTCACGTGAGTGATCCTAAGTGTAGTTATATATATATATATATATATATATATATATACACATATAAATATTTATACAGAAAGGTAGAAAGAAAGTGGATAGGAACACATAAAATTTACAAACACAATGGTGGTGTGAAGATGAAATGATGGCCGATTCCAAGCAGAAAAAATTCGACTGGACCGGGAATCGAACCACGGACCTTTGGATTTCGCGTCCAATGCTCAGACCACCAAGCTACCCAGTCTACTAAGAAACCACTGGAATCGGCGGGGGGTTTATACGAACAAACACTCCCCAGGGCATGACCCACGAGAGCGGCCAATAGATGGCGCGCGGGCTGCTTATCACCCACCGGCAGAGAAGGAATGACATACACAGAAGGCGAAATGAAAGAATAACTCAAGCACACAGACAGTGGTGAAAGATATAGAACAGGCGTTTCGGGGTACGCTAACCCAAGTAGGAAATGACCCGTTCAGGGCATACAATCGTTCACTCATTCACTCAGACCGCAGAGCGGCAAATACTCACATAAATATTTATACAGAAAGGTAGAAAGAAAGTGGATAGGAACACATAAAATTTACAAACACAATGGTGGTGTGAAGATGAAATGATGGCCGATTCCAAGCAGAAAAAATTCGACTGGACCGGGAATCGAACCACGGACCTTTGGATTTCGCGTCCAAAGGTCCGTGGTTCGATTCCCGGTCCAGTCGAATTTTTTCTGCTTGGAATCGGCCATCATTTCATCTTCACACCACCATTGTGTTTGTAAATTTTATGTGTTCCTATCCACTTTCTTTCTACCTTTCTGTATAAATATTTATGTGAGTATTTGCCGCTCTGCGGTCTGAGTGAATGAGTGAACGATTGTATGCCCTGAACGGGTCATTTCCTACTTGGGTTAGCGTACCCCGAAACGCCTGTTCTATATCTTTCACCACTGTCTGTGTGCTTGAGTTATTCTTTCATTTCGCCTTCTGTGTATGTCATTCCTTCTCTGCCGGTGGGTGATAAGCAGCCCGCGCGCCATCTATTGGCCGCTCTCGTGGGTCATGCCCTGGGGAGTGTTTGTTCGTATAAACCCCCCGCCGATTCCAGTGGTTTCTTAGTAGACTGGGTAGCTTGGTGGTCTGAGCATTGGACGCGAAATCCAAAGGTCCGTGGTTCGATTCCCGGTCCAGTCGAATTTTTTCTGCTTGGAATCGGCCATCATTTCATCTTCACACCACCATTGTGTTTGTAAATTTTATGTGTTCCTATCCACTTTCTTTCTACCTTTCTGTATAAATATTTATGTGAGTATTTGCCGCTCTGCGGTCTGAGTGAATGAGTGAACGATTATATATATATATATATATATATATATATATATATATATATATATATATATATATATATATATATATATATATAGATAAGGAAACCATCGATATTTGCCATCGATGTTCCATCGGAGTTGCATCATCGATGTTGAGAAAATATGAATTATGAACCATCGACAGTTAACTATCGATGGTTAAACCATCTATAATATGGAAGATATTCTTAGTTTGATTCCGCGGTCAATGTTGTACTAAATTAAACACAAAAACCATCTACTTTCACACTGAAAAATCTTAATTTAAGTTAACCATTAACACATCATTAAAAATAGATTCATAAATGCTGATACAAAGTCTGTGAGCTAGGAAATACTCACAAAATCAGATATTCCACTAATCACATTTTAAGGTGATACGTTGCGAGTTTTTATGGTTTTGCCGCTGTGAATACACTTCGCGCTTTTATCGGAAAGTTCACAAAATTGCCTCCAATATGAACTCTTCGGTGACATCGTGAAATTTAAGCAACGTTCAATGGAAAAACTCGAGGAAAATACCGATGGTAACCATCGACTAAAACCATCGATAGTATGATATCATCGAGGGCAAACAATCGATGGGGAAACCATCGACCATCGAACGCCAACCATCGATATTTCTGAAACATCGACCATCGATGCTCATCCCTACCATCACCGCAGAGGCAAGGACACGAGCGAGCCGCGAGAGTGGGTGTACTTAAAGACGACGGATACACGACGGCGGGCGAGGGGAGGGGAGAGCCCCCTCTCTTCCCGGCATCCTCTCCGTCTCTCTCTCGCGCACACACACTCAGGTAGTCCCCTCTATAGCCCCCCGCCCCCCCCCCATTCCCCCTCGCGAGCGGCAGCCGGGAAGAGGGGAGGGAACGAGGGATAAGTTCTCGCGACTGTGAATGGGCGACTTGGTCCCCCGCGCCCGCGGCACCACCGACCGCTCCCGCTCTCGGGCAGTCGGGGGAGCGAAGAAGGCGAGGTGATTTTTATCTAGTCACATTGGAGAGAGGGGAGATCCCAAAGGAGGGGTGGGATTAGGAGATACATCCCCCCAACCCGAAAAATTTGGGTTTTACATAACAATTTTAACAACTAGACGTATTTATCAAATACAACATTAAACACTCCGATCACTGATCTGAAAAGCATAATAGTTATTATTATGCTCGTAATTATATAGTTATAATGATGTAACAGTTTTATAGTTTTTTTAGGATGACTGAAAATTGCCAATTAATAGTAGTCTCCCCCCCAAAATTAATTCCTGGGATCGCCCCTGATTGGAGACTATATCGGAATTTTATTTTCAAATGCAAGCAGTTGTTGGAAGCATTCATTTAATATGAATTATGATTTACAGTATGCAGTTTTTTCCCGGCGAATCATATGGAGGAAGTCTTCTCGCGTCTTCCACCGGGATAAGTATTTTGCCGCCGACGTTCTACGGTAAATATGATGATTTACCTTACGAATGGAGTACGAGTCGGACTCCGATACGTCGGCAGCAAAAACTTATCCCGGTGGAAGACCCCAGAAGCCTTCCTCCACATGCATTTAATATATTAATATTAATGGCAAAAAACTTTCGTATGATATTATATGCCGAAATATTTGGTGCATCAAATAGACTTAATTAGTTCACGCCGTATGCTGCAAACGACTTGTAATTGGAGGTCGCTACAGTTGTTATTTCATGAAAAGTATTCCACATCTACATACTACACAGCGAGCCGCGGCATGGGTGTGTTGCGGGGGGTGCTAGGACACCAGCCGTGTAAAGATACAAGTTGTTGACAGCCATTCCCGCCACGGTTAAACGGATGCCTCGCAATCCCAACACGCGAGCAACTCCCGAGCTATGCCCGTTAGATTCAACATCCACGTATCAGGGTTTCCGACTTCTCTCTCAATAATCGATTAACTGTAACTGAATGTAATCGGAGGGTCTCCCATTCATCTTTATCGGAGCTGAAATAGTCGACTACCGTGCCACTTGCATGATTTTTACGACTTTCAATGGTTTTAATACACAATTGCTCACGCGTAAATTTCAAGGACTCTTGAGAGTATACAGTAATACTCTTATGGTAAATTACTAGATTCGCAATGTAGAAATTCGCAACGATACAAACGGAAAATGTACCACACTTATCTAGTCTTAGGATTTCTACGGAATCGTCTAATACAATTAGAAAATGTTTGAAAGAAACTTTACAAATGTCTGAATAAAGAAATTGACGTTAATGAGACCCTTTGGTATCTCAGTAGGGTCTACAAATTCCTTCCAACTGGGCAGCAAGCGTGTGGGCGACCTCAGAAGAGCCTCCTCTTATGTGGAGAATGAGATATATTAGCCACAGTCGATGGACTAGTATCTTTCGGATAGTGGATAATGCTAGGGATGCGGACGGTTAACCAGTCGGACACTGAAGCAATAATCATCCAAGCATATTACAGGATTGTCATCTTGCTATCAGCACTTGTCAAGAGTACTTCCATTACCTTTTATGACAATAATCGCGGATCGCAATGGTTGGCGAATGGCGGTCCTCAATCAACGACAGGCAGCCTGTTAGAGAATTGGACTGTGCAAGCAATCATCAAGCAACACTTCCTTTATTTTAAAATTTTTATACATGTTCAGGAGGTAATAGAGAAAGAAAACTAGAAGATATTATTCATCAGTAATTGACTATCGCCAATAGTTTCTCAATGAGCTATTTATTATCGATTTTCTTTTCACAAGGATCATTTTGTGTTTTCCACCAAAAGATTCCATTTATTGTGTCGCCAAAAATACTTCCGTATTCATCCGCCCCTCGATAACCTACCCAGAGGCAAGGGCGATTCCAGTCATTCTGTATGGAAACCACTCAATAATAACTGCGAAGACGTTTATTTTAAAAGGTCATTCATCGTAATCAGGAATGCTATCACTCAAATAATCGTTTCCTTACATAGTAATAAAAATAGGAAAGCCAGCGAAAAAGATAAATTAATCTGCGTTCATTAAATTGTACCACCTTATCTTTGAAACTACGAGAAAGGGTGACATTTTTCTTCGGATTACATTTTGCAGCCGAACCTTTCGTAAATGATTTATTACGAGTGAAGGTTGGATTAACCGATTAACCAATTCGTGTACTTGATAATTAACCCTGAATAACGAATGGCGTCAGGAATCGGCCTGGCTATAGGAAAAGGGCGAAAATGAATTTTGTGTCAACATACGAATTTCGTTGTGCGTCTCGCTGTGTACGATTCATATTTGTTTATCTCTCTAATGCTGTCACTTATATCTGTTCCAGAGACATAATCGGGGGTAAAATAGTATCCCTAGAGTCACCCTGAAGCTTGTCGAATATTACTAAAGATGAATCCCGCTGTCTCATAGCATTAAAAAAATACTGACAATCTATTCTTTAATGAGATTTTACGGGAGGCCCTTTGACACTAAAGTAAACCCCTTAACGCTACAAGGGGATTGATAAAATTTTCCTCATCTACAACCTCGGAATGGTTCAGTATCTGTAAGCAAATACGAAGTTAAGTGACTAAAAAACACAGCGCTATGACAATGAGAAAGAAGAAAAAACCTCAATCATTTCTGACTACACCCTACCCACGCCGTGTGAATCGTGTGCATTCCATCAAAGGTCTAGCTGGGCATTAGAGTGGACCACGAGCTTCATTTCGGTGACCATATTAAGGCAATCAAATCGAAGGCTACGTCTCCATTCGGTCTTTTCTAACGATTTCGCAGATATCTCAAATACTCCAGCACTACATTCCACCTTCTCATCCATTGTTATTCGGATATCCGCTTATTTCTTCCCAATACGGAACCCCGTGTCGGCATTAACCTGCTCTTAGTGAAAGGTGCCAAAGGAACCACAGTTTAACGTCTCATTCGACAGACTGAGTCCAGCACTTGAAATGCCCTCCACAAGACACTAGTAGGGATCGGGTGTCTTCTGAAAAATATCCTCCTCTGCAGGCATTTGACCCCCAAAGTATTGCTGAGAGCAAACATACGAAAAAAAGAAAGAACAGTACCAAAACCTCTCCGCCATCATGATCAAATTTTACTGGTTTGAAAAAATTCCAGTGAAATATCTTAATGATATGCATCATTTAGTGACAAATCAGGTCATTTCCACTTCGTAAAAAAAAACCCTTAAGTAAGACATGGTGAGCAAGTGTATTCATTTTGAGTAAAACTATGAAAATGCCCTAACGTCTTTAGTATAAAACATTAAAAAAAAGATAAAATAGACGCACTATACGGCGTCCGGGAGGACCTCCCGTTTCATCCCAAAAGAGGCTCCCTCCGTTTCTATCCGCCGGCGTCGCCCGCCACACCACAGAGCTCACATTTGGAATTCCAAAGCCTACTGACGTGCAGAGGTCGTCGCGGCGTGGAGCGTGCGACGTCCCCGTGGACGACACCGAAAGACCTCTCCATCCGAAGGAGAACAAATAGCATCGAAGAAAATATGCGTAAACAGTGACACACACTGAATTCGAACTCCCAAGAGTAAACAAAACGTCGAGGAATGGGGGAAATAAGTATTTCCAGCTTGGATCGATGGAGAGCCATGGGCTGCTGGGACTGCATGTGGTGCGAGGATAAGAGCGGGCTTCGGGGCGTGAGGGGGGAGGGGCGGCCCCCCGCCCCCCGGCAATGCGCTAATGGCGCCTTATATTGTTCCGGCGACGCGTTCTCGAAACGCCCTCTCCTGAATTCTGAGACTAATGAAGCATTTACGTAGACTGACGAAGGTACCACCCGCGGAAACGCTCTCTATTTTAAGATACCTGAATACTTTACAAACCGACTTACTCTATTTTCCATTTTTAACTATTTTCTCATGTAATCAATCCATTCCACTTCACAGTCAGTTTCAAGCTACAAGATTGGAACCTGGACCACTTTAATACTTTCAACGCCAAATTTTTATAAATTCTACTTTCTCAGGCGAGATGTTGTAGAACAGCATTTTCAATGATACACAAAAGATATCGCGTACTGTCTACCTTTTATTACAAACTCGTACTACACGTGTTTCGACTTTCTTGCAGTCATCATCAGGTGCGACAGTCGTACCTGACGAACAACGACTGTTTTGCAATCGTTGACGTCGAAAACTGACGACTGTCGTACCTGATGATGACTGCAAGACAGTCGAAACACGTGTAGTACGAGTTTGTAATAAAAGGTAGACAATACGATATCTTTTGCGTATCATTTTACTCTAAGAAGGGTTCGACCACGTATGGAGCAGAAAACTATGATTAAGAAAATTATTTACCAAACTTTTACCACACCTAAGTGTAATAAAAGTTAGGCAGTTAAATTTGTCAGCCATGGAATACCACCAAGTGACTCAAGACAAAGAGATCTATACCTTGAATTTGATCTTGAAAATGACAGTTATCTGTTAAAATCTTGATCATATCCTTCAAATGAACAAATTTCGAAATTACAGTATTTTTCCTTTATTACAATAGCTTGGGATATGGACAGATATTCCTGAGCTGTGGGATGGCTGGCAAAGGAGGAGATATAATGGGTAGGAAGATAAAACAGGGGACAGTGTGAAAGGGAAACGCGTTAGTCGCACATCTGGCGCTGTTAGCATTCAAACAAAATAAAGAGTCTGACAACAGTTATTATCACGTACTTGCCTGGAAGCAACAGTGAAAAACGACTGCTCTTTAGATACTTTTTCTCGCATAATCACTGAATACCGTAGGGCATGTAGATCTTTGACACATTCAGTATAGCCTCACGTCAATTTCCCGACCCCAGAACATTACGTACCTACAACAGGGGAAAAACCAAACCCTCTCGCACAACCTGGAGGTCGCCTTCAATGTATCACTCCGCATCAAATCAAAATCCAGACTAATTACTTGAATTCATCACATACGCCGCCACCGTAAGACTCGCATTTTACACTGGCTTATCAGAACGGTAACCATTGGCTAAGTTTATTTTTAAAAACTAACAGTTAGTGACCCTGACCTACGTTTGGGAGGGATTACATATTTAAAACAAGGTTGGAACAATAAGCAATCATGAGGAGGTTTCCAAACTCTTGTTTTCAGATTTTTCACTAATCTCCAACGCTCAAAGGCGATACTTAAACAATGAATGAAGTAGAAACTATAGAAAGGGGAAGAATTTGACAGGAAAAGTATTATTGAAGGTTATTCGGGCTTCCCACCGGGTCAAACTCTCCATCTTGGCCGACGTTTCTATGAACGAGTAGTCCATCCTCATCAGGGCATGATCCCCTGATCGAAACGTCGGCCGAGATGGAGAGTTTGACCCGGTGGGAAGCCAGAATAACCTTCAACGACTACATACGTTGGGAAAGCCTTAGATCTTTCTTCAGGAAAAGTATTAGTTTGGAACAACAGATACAACTCCCCTCTCTATTTCGTCCAGCCATGAATGTCTCAGCATTTCATGCTAGAGATGAGATTTGACTCCTTGCATATGAATCGCATTCGTGTACAATTCAAGTGAGCGTGCTTTTCCGTAATACAACGCAAGATTTCAAGCGACTTATTTTTGCAAAAAATACACTAGGGCAGACGATGAAAGATCGCATGGAAAGTTCACCTTTTGGTGCGGTCAGGGCCGGCGCCGCCCATTGCTCAAGTCACGCAGCGAGCCGTGACCCTCCCACGTTCCCCCACCACTGGTCCCCCACGTCACTCCCCCTTGCCTCCAAAGAGCCCCCCCCTCCGTCCGCCTATCACGAAGTTCAACGCCCTTTCAATGGAAATTGCGTCAGGGGACGGACATTTGCACTCGCTGCAGCCCAAAAACGAATCGAATGCATGCAAAAGAGTATACTTGTTCGATGAACGAATTTGCCCATCGAGGGTCGATGAAAAGAAATCATCGAGATGATTCAGTTTCAATGATTGTCATCGACGACGATGAGTCGATGAATTCATTGCCGTCGATGAGTCGATGTTCATCGCCGTCGATGAATCGATAAACTCACCGACCTCGATAAGTCAATGAATTCATTCATCGCCGACGGAAAGGTAGGAATAGGCACGGGCGGTCGACGCAACACAAATAATTATCATCGAATGGAGATGGATTCGAATGGGGATGACTCATCTACATCGGTGAATCCATCGACTCATCGACATCAGTTAATTCATCGACGTCGGTGTATTCATCGACTCATCGACGTCGGTGAAGTCATGGACTCATCGGCGATGATGAGTTCATCGACGTCGATGATCGATGACATTCATTGTCATCGACGCGGTTCATCGCAACGAGATGACTAAAATCATCGTCGATGAATTCGATGAATCGACTCAGCACAAGCCTACAAAAGAGCGTTTGCACCAACGACTGCACCAAATCTCGGAGAAATCATTCGCTAAATATAAGGCACAAAAGGACTTTCCAATAGGCGAGTGAAAGAGAAATTTGAAGGTCAGTCTCACACCGACAGAAATGTACTCCTTTTGAAGATATTTAGGACAAACACAAAGGCATGTGAAAATTAAAAAAAAATAGTAAGGCTCCCACAAGAGCACACGGAAAATAAGATATTACGTCTACATAATACACTGCGAGCCGCCGCATGGGCGTGTGGCAGGGGGGCGTTAGGTCACCAGCCGTGTAAAGATGTAAGTTTTTGGGAGATGAATTGGTGACATTTATTATAGGAGTGTATTTTGTGGAGCTCAGTTTTTATTGTGGTCGCTTATTGTGCAAGGAAAGAACGGGTTCTTTTACCTATCTGTTCGGCAGTGTATCCCTCTTATGTTATCGCATCTGTCAGGCCTATATATGTATTGAGGAGTCATGATAATATTCTCTGTGTCGCTCTGAAATACACCAGTTCTGAATTTCTCAAGCAGCCTAAGCCTAGCGTGTAGCCTCCGAGTCTCAAGGGGCTCCCACCTTAATCCCTCTAAAAGTTGTGAGTCACCATATGTACGCTCGTAGTAGTTTTAAGCGAAGCGTGCTGCTTTCCTTTGTATTTTATTAATTTTTTGGTTAAATTTTTATGACCAGGGTCCCAAATGCTCGCAGCGTATTAGAAATGTGGCCTAACCAGAGTGAAGTAGCATCTTTCTTTGACTTTTTCATCCGAGGACCTTCCTATTATACGCTTAACAAAACCTAGTTTCTTTGATGCAGTGCCGCATATGTTTTGTATGTGTGTTACCCACGATATATCAGAAGTTAAGGTATTACCAAGATATTTAACTCTATCTGAAGATTTTATGCTCACTCCACCCACTGCGTAGGTATGGCATCTGTGTCATGACTTTCTCAAGAAGTGTACTCTAGTGCATTCCGTAAGCTTTAATTGTAGCCTCCACTCCTGGCACCACGAATGAACATTGTTAATGATGACTAAGTCCGCGTCTTCGCTTATTCGCTTCGCAGGAATTTCTAAATTGTGTATTGTGCCATCATTAGTGAATACACTTTCGAAGTAGTGGTTTAATAAATTGGCTTTGTTGATACTGTTGGTGACCACTTTGCCGTTTGAGTCCAATAAAGACTATTGTTGGAGATTCGCCCTGGAACTCTCTCGTGTAAGACCAGAATGACTAGTGGTTTTCATCTAGTATTTCACCGAGGATATTTTCCTAGAAGTTTTGTAGAGTAGCACGCATTATTTTCTTTGCTTTTGAGAGTTGAGCAACATATATTTCTCTCGCCGCAAGCTCCGTTGTTTTGCTACTTAATAGAATTTTGATATATTTTACGTGGACAAGACGGCGTGGAGGACAAGATGCCATTATTCTGTTAAGAATTCCACATTATAAAACGGACCATAACGGTCTCGCGATTCACCTAGCAAGGGCCCTTAGTAGGCGAAGCAAGATTTTTTTTTCAAAATGCTATCACTTCAAACGTAAATACCAATCCGTATAATTTTTCCGATTGAAAGGTCTCCAAACACCTCGCTAACCGTTTCATTCCTTCACACGTCCTCACACGCCCTTCATGATTTTTCTGATAAATTCCATCGTCAGCATTCTCAGTAATCCTTCAAACATTAATTCAACCTTTCAATGATAGCCATCGATTCGACCCACTCGGTGAGTTCGTCAACTCTCAACCCTATTCACGCGATAAATACAAAACGATCGAGTTTCTTATCTACGATCCAAGGCTAAAAGTTTCCCACACTGATTATCGAAGTGGATGTTTTGGCATTTAAATCGTTAACTTCCACCTTTAGTATTAATTTTTTTATATTGTAACGAATCATCTTTATTGAAAGAATAAATGATGAATATTCCCACTTACACCGGAATAATAATATGGTTGTTGGGGAGATTGTTGATTGGAGAGAAAACAAGAAAAAATAATGGTTGGAGTGAATCGTGCTTGTCGCACAATTTAGAGTCGTAAAAATACCTTCGAAAAGTTACTAAGTCATTTACGTTTTGATTTCATAACGGATTTTCACAAAGGTAAGCCCGAAACAATCGAACGGAGGCTGATAACGATGACTGACTTGATGTACATGCATAAGGAGCCTAATTTAGGAAAGAATCGTTAAAGTCGAAAGTGATGACAACTTAACACACATCTCCAAATAATCTTGACTGCTGTATCTCTGCAGTTGAAGAATAGGCTCGGTAATTTCTCGACCCTCACACTTCACATTACAGACGCTACTGAATGAGGCCCAAGGTGACCTGTTCTGCATCTATGAAGTACCGCGCGAGCCACCGCAAGGGTGTGGAACGGGTTGACTGTCATGGCACGAGACGATGAAGAAGCCAAACACTGCAGGAATCGATCCTCCGAGTGTACTGAGCGACACCAATCGGCGGCCTCACCCGAACACGGGAGGCTCCGCGGCCTCACGGTTTCACTTCCCAAGTGGGAAGTGTAGCAAGGACGACCGCGGACTCCCGGTCATCCTTTGGTCCCAGATGGACAGCACCACGCCTCCCGTCGTACACACCACGTCGCCCCTGTGCTCGCCTCTACTTCTCACCAACGCCACCTGCACTTCACTCGGGAGGCGGGTTTTCAAAAAGATTAACAGGTATGAATCATGCGAGAAATTTAAAGGAATTTTAAAACTGGTCCAGTACTGATGACAAAAAATACCAGCCAATTACTATTCCTCCAATTATTTGTACACACCCATTACATACACATAATAAAGGCTCAACTAATATGATTTTTCCGCCATTTCCCTACATTTTCACGCCGTGATTTCGACAGTATTGTGGATATCTGAGGAAAATGTCACGAACTGGTTTTTATAATAGGAATTAAACGACACGCATCCTCGCCCACAGCTTTCCACGATGGCACTGGCGCACTTATTGTCAAATTGCACCCTAAGTAACTACTGGATACAACAATTTGTTTTCAATTGGCTCTACGACTCTGGTGAAATATGTTTCCGACAGTAGTTGTGCTCGATTTAGTTTTAAGAGAAAATACTTTCAGCAACGAGTAAAGCGTGTAGTATTTCGAATTTGTACATTTTTCTTTTACATCCACAGGTAACACCTTCGAGACAGTAAAGAGCAAGAGCACCTGGTGTGAATTTACTTTTACACGGTGGATTCGTAGCATTCATGATATTCTTGGGTATATACCAGGCAACAGAGGTCGCCATATCGCAAGAATAACTGACACCACCTTTGAAGATTCAGCTTTAGAATGGTTTACTTAAAATTATTGCTAATATCCAAACCCCTCTTCACGTGGATGGAAATTCCAAGCTCAACAGCCCACTACTGGGCTATTTCCAATCGGATAATTGATGACTTTCAAGTTTAAGCACAAGTACATGAGTTGACGGAGGAATAGAAGAGAGCAGACTTATTATGCCAATCAGAGCGCTGTGTCCATCATAACACATTTGCATCTGCAAGCAGAGCATACAACTCGGATTGCAGCTGGTAATACGTTATGAACACCATCTATAAAACCTAAGCTACCTATCTCTCCTCCCGAGAGAGTTCGCAGCCATCCGCTCCCCCCCAACCAACCGCCAGGTCGGAGGTCATGTACAACCGCAACCGAGTCACCACACATGACGTGTGTGCCGGACAGCATACTTTTATACCGTTATCCCACTGAACCACCGAGAGCGTGCAAGTGCGGGTTTCACTTGCGCATGAAAACCGTTTCCGATTGGCTGTCGACAAAAACATTTGAACAGCAGCGGAGTATTGTAAGACGTAAAAAAACATACTATTAACCCCCTCGTACTACGGCAGATTAGATCGCGCCAATTAAATTAGAGAGATAGGTGGTTGAACCGATAGGTAAAAAATGTCATTTTTTTCCGCCTACCATTCGGGACCATAACAGCTGTGAGTGTCGTCATGAATAGTGCACATAGTGACAATAGTTAGACTTTAGATCTCTTTCTTTATATTTTCTACTTATTTATGCATGATGTAAATATTGATGTTCTTACTTATGCCTTATATTTTGAATCTGTAGTAGTAGTCCTTGTATCTCTTGCATGTTGGAACGATTGACGATAGAATGTTTCTTGGTTAGTAGATTTTAATTGGCGCGTTGCATGTGTGGTGCGCTGGTTTCAATGTAATTTCGGTGTGCAGCCGTATAATTTTTGCATGCCTGGTGTGGAAGCACCCCCTGCCACACACCCTTTGGGTGGCTTGCAGCGTATGACGTAGATGTAGATGTATTTGGCGCCAAAGGGGACCCCGTTAAAGCCTCGCACATTCCGTCCCGAGTCCGATCACATTGTGAATGGGTGACACTTGTGGCAACGAACCCACGGACGCTGGCTTCCGGTGTATCACACGAGCTAACAGGCACGCGGGGAACGTGTGTGTTTGTTCGTGTTTTATTATTATTATTATTTTCTGGGCGGTTTTTTTCTAGTGTTTTATTTTTCCGTCTTCCCCTCTATTTATTCATCGTTCTTTCATCATTTTTTATTATCATGCGGTACATTTTTCGACCCCAAATATATATGGAGACGTGGTGAGAGGCGATTCCATCACACGGAAGCGCAGTGTCTGTCCGCCATTGAAACAGTCGCCGGTCGGGAGGCGAAGGCAGTGATGGAGATCGATGCGAATTGGCACCAATACGAATGAGCGTAATGAGAGCACGCCTGCCGGGACGAGATATTTGGTGTTCACGCCGTTCGCGTGAATTGCACCGTGGTCACGAATTGTAACACACAAACACTAGCGTGTGCCTGCCGACCGGTGAGCCTCTGCCAATGCGTTCGGCACGTGTTACCGCGAGGTTCCTCCGAGGAGCGGTGAGTTAAGAGGGGGGAATTATTTTACCAAATGTCGCTAAAAGTCAGATGTTCTCAAACATTTGAGACTTGCTTTCCCTTTGATCGCTCATTTCCAAGAATCTACCCCTTTTATTGTAAGCTGGTGATTTACGTCATTATTGTATACGTACCCTGGAACTGAAACCAATGTTGTTTAGTGTTTATTGAGCTTAGGGCGTGGGTAGGTTTTACGGCGAGTAGAGCTCCATTATGGCTTTTTATTGCAGCAGAGGTCGAGGGCCCAGAGGGATAGGGAATTTAGGGTATCAGAGTTCGAAGTCATGGGTCGCTACCGGTACCGAAGCTTCCATGGACGATTTCTGGGACCGTTTTGATAATGACGTCACAAAGGGTAAAGATCTCGAGGTTGGTATCACGGTTGGAGTAGCCAACATAACGGGAGGCATATTCAAGGCGACGGACTGATTGTTTTAGATAAAATGGAATCTTTGAAGATGTGCGTGGGAGGCTGCGACCCAAACAGATTACCCGTAGAATCACAATATGGACGCTCGGGGGTCGGAAAAATATGGTTTTGTCTATCGAAGGGAGGAAAGAAGCTGGTTTCCTCTGCGTACTTCCTGCTGGACTTGCCCGATATATTCTATTCAGATTTGGCCCACAAATTGGTAATCGCTCGTCCTTCCTCGCGGGGCCTTCCCTTCACTATTTTCCACTCTCACAATTTTCCGCTATTGAATGGAGACAATATAACTTCAATTTCCCCAAGGGCACTCCTTCCATTCCTGCATTTTATTTTGCATTCGAGTATATTCGTGCAATATTTGCATTCGCGCGACCGAAAGGCCAGCTTGGTCGAGTCCCTTCCAACCCCACGTCGACGGCGAATACCGTCCGTGGCGAATCCCCCCCCTCCAGCGAAAGCCACGAGAGACATTGCCAACGACCACCGAGAGAGCCCACACGCTGACGCCTACCCAGCAGTGAAAGTCAAAAGGGCTCATTCGACGACTACACGGGGTGATGGGAGAAACTCGAAAACTATGATCTATAGTCCGATAACGTACTTAAGTATGAAAAAATAGGCAACTTCCACTGCGAAAACATTTATTCCGACCGGTTCCGCTTTTTACAGAATCTTCAGGTCAGGTAATACTACGAGCACCCCCAGTTTGTTTTATTAGCTCACGTCTTGAGCCACAGGTAATGCAGGCGATGTAAGATGGGTAACGGCCGATTGGGGAGGCATTTTTCCGCGCGACTCATTACAAAGCAAACAAATCCTGCAGCTCGTCTAACATTCGAATAAAGTTGTTAAGGTAGTCCGAGCGAAATGTCATTTTAAAAAATATCTCACCTATCCAATGGCACCAAAAATTCTTCCCCTTACCACATTACTTTCGGAGATATTTGCCAAAAAATAACAGGCATTTTACATGGAAAATGGAAGGTGCAGGCACTCCAGAAAGACATTATTTACAAAATGAGGTATTTCTAACACTCAGATGTCGTAAAAAACTAACAGCGTGTAGTTTGTATGTTTTCTCAACTATATTTAAAAATTAATCATATTGTCACCGCAGTAAATTCTTCGGGATCACAAAAAACCTTCCGTTTTGATGGAGTTTAAAACGTACCGAACGAAAAAAATGAGTCAAGTTAAAGACTTATTTTCATTTAATTACTGACCATTTCAGGTATGTAAAACTATATTATTGCACCATTATTAATGCAATATTTAATTCGTGTGTATCACAGTTGGTGAAATTAAAACATATATATCGAATATGGTCTCTATTATGATTAGGGAACTATCTCGCTCGGACCAACTTAAGCACTATAAGTGGAAGAAAAGCTCTGTTTAACTCGATCTCTTTTACAGGATTGCCTACTTTCTTCAACTGTGCTCGAGCAAGATGAGGATGGGAGAAGATGCGATTGGTACCGTAAGAAAGCACGTTATCAGGAGATCAGCGTTCAACATGGCGCGCTGTAGAGCTGGGAGAGCCGCGGCTCTGTAGAACTGGGATGAAAAGATGCCCCAGTCCATGTCATAGGCAAAATTATTCAAGCAAGCAGCAAAAGATGTGTCAACTAACTAGCGTACCAAAACTAAAAACGACAATTTCTCGAAAGTGCACAGGTAATTTTGATGACCATTCTTGTTTCTTTAATATACTTACTAAAATCTATACAATCCCCCCAGCATTAGCGCGTGCCTAATTAGCCCTGCCAACCACTTGTGGCACACTAAACACCTCTCCAGGCTTCATAGCGCTTCACTCTTAACAGACATAGTTTCCTCACCATCAGCACCGCCGTACGATTAAAGAGCAGCACAGGAAGTGAGCCGTGACTTGTTCGGCCTTCCGGTTTATTTTAGTTTACTCCGGAAAAGACTTGGAGAGAAGATGTTTTATGAGAGGCGTGGCTTACTGGCTACTGGTTCGCTATGGGGAGGATGACGGCCGAAAAGTTGGATGGCAATGCTCCAACTGACGATACCACAAATAAGTATGATTTTCCCGGATATCTACAATAATTTCTCCCTCCATGGGAAATAGTTTTGAAACCACGCTTCCACCAAAACTATACAGATAACAGCAGCCATAAATATGAATTGGGGAAACTAATCACGAGGCCGGTAAAAGCGACAGTTAGAAAGCGTCCCTCCTCCCATCCGGGTGCAGCTACGAAAGCGAGTTGCTCGTCGAAAGTTGAAAGGCACAGGCGACAGACAACGCAGCCGACGACAATGCTGATGACTTCCGCTGGGTGTAAGGCGCAAAACCGGAGGTATGGAAACATTTCACAAGCTGATTAGTTTAGCCGAGAAAACGCCACCGATTTCGTCGGCGGACGAGGTGAAGAGAGGACCGTACGGCTCGAAAACGACTCCCGTAGAAAAAGTGAATACATGCCGAGTGGATAAAGAGAGGGTAATGATGATCAATTTGCCACACTTGGATGATCCCATGAAGGATATGAAGGATTCCCATTCAAAAGGAGAGTGGAAAGATATTGAAAAATATATACGTTTCTTGTGCGGTAGAAATAATTACGGAAAAAGCAAAAAGTTACAACACTTACTATCAACATTAATCCTCATTACACAGGCCTGCTGAAAACACATTTGCTTTGAGCAGCACAAAGCAGAGCAGTGAAATAAAAACGCGTGGACGTCTGCTGTAGCCATTTCGGCCGTTGTACGCACGCACAGCAGCCCCCTCCCAAGTGTTAAGGAAGCTCGAACGCGATGTCAACACGCATACAAGTCAATGTTTGGGCATCATATTAAACACCTCGTCTGACAGTAAATTGGTAAATTTTTCCACAAAGATCTCGTCACGGTTCACGCATCTTGACACCAATATATCACCCGCTTACCGCACTACAGTTGAGAGACAATTGCCAAAAAATGGAAGACTTATTCCATGGGATTTGGTACGGCCAAATTATTTACCTACTCATGCGTAATATTAAAGAAAGGGGAAATTTTAACGAAAAAATAGCATCATAAACGGAATGGCGAGTAGCTCGTAAGATTTCTCAATTATTTTGAAAAATGACGCTATTACCTAACGTAATAAGTAACTATTATAAAATCGCAAATGAACCTTTCACTGCGAAGGCGTTCGGTGCACGACGTGAGACAAATAAGTCGAGGAGAAGCTTATTCAGTGAATTTCTGAGAAGTCCACTCATGTTGAACTTAGTAATGCATGATAAATATTCTTACACTGTCTTTATATTTCTTAATACTGTAAAATGTTTACAACTAAATGTAAAACGAGTATTTTGCCTCTCTTAAGACCAAGGCAAAATCTCGCTCAACTACCTCAAATCCGACTCGACTCTTCGTCCGATGGAATTCAATCACCGTCAATGAGGAGAACACACAGACCCAAGCCAAACAAACCTTAATGGTCAAAATGTCAGCCTATACCTCGAGATTCAATGCATCAACGAACACACTTTCTGATATTCCACTAACGTATTCATTATTTCAGCCAGATTTTCCATTGACCATCACACTTGAGCGTGGAAGCCTTTGGCAGTAACTACTAGTTGAATGGAAAATTGCCAACTTGAGTTTATTTCGCAGTCCGCTAGTGCTAAGGAGTGCAATTGAATACTAGACGCACTCCAAAAATGTGATTTATTCGCCCCAGGATTAAAAGCGATCCCATGTAAAATGTCTATAAAGCTCACATGGCTGTATTTATAATACAAAATTTAATTAGCAATATTTACCGTGTATATTAAACTGTTAATCAATAGTTTTACTGTTAAAAAATTTAATATTTTAAGTAAAAGAGTTTAAGCGACTGAAAATGCTATTTCTAATTGAATGAAGATCGCAATAGAAGGAAAGACTGTCTTCTATGTACATAGATGATAATCTGCCAACTCTTGATTAAATATATACGATAATACATTTAAATGTACGTTATTTCATCTTCATTACACTTATTTACTTCGTACCTTAGTTGAGTTTTATATTTTTATTGGTATCATATGATCCTCGTCCGTAGAAACAATATCATTATTTGACAACTGGAAATAAATTATAAAATAGGCCAAATTCAGCAACAGTTTTCGTCATTTTTCGTTTCGACATCAGGATGAAAAATTGTAACGAGAATGACTGTAGTGTAACGATTTTGTTGACTACTTACATGGTTTTCATGCATTGTACAAAGTTCATTTGTCCTATCCTAATACGTCATTAACAGTTATTGTGTTTGTCACACTGGCAGCACTACGAAAAATCATGTCTTTCAATGTCACCAGAGTTACCTCAGATTGAATATTACATGAACACTACATCGGTGATTCGTTTATCACAGGTAAACATTAAAACACGTTCTACAGTAGAGCGTCGATAATCCGGATCAACTGTTACTGGACCCAGTTCGGATTATCAAAAAGTCCGGATTTTCGAACAGAACCAAAAAACAGGCCGTTTGATACCTTAAATATAAGGAAATTTTGCTAAAAGCCGTAAAAACAGAAATTCACTTTAGTACTATAGTTAAATAATTAGAGTAGATAAAACATTGTAGCGGTCGACGACCCCGCTGAGTCTCTCATCGACGCTTTTGCCAAATATTAACTGTATTTTATTCACTTCAACTTATTTTTCGCCGGATGAGAATCCGGATTATCGACGGTCCAGATTTTTGACGTTCGGAATATTGACGCTCTACTGTAAAATGACTCTTGGTTCGTAAATTGGATCAAGTAAGAGAAATTCATTCACTCGCGGTGCGAATGGGTGAGGCGAGTTACCAAGAACACGTCCGTGTGCAAAGAACGGCGGCGGCGGCACGTACGCCCGGCGCCGATGAATGGACTACTGGTTAAAGAGGCGGGGAGGGAGGAGCGGGGGGCGTCCGCGAGCGGTTCTCCTCCTCCGGCCATGCACAAGTGTGGAGACGAGGGGGAGGGGAGGGAGCCAGCTGTTTGGATCGCACGGAGATCGGAGGAGGAGGGGCGAGGGGTTGAAGGGGGGGGGGAGGGCAGAACGCGAAACGACGAACGAGAGATCGAATCGAGGAAATCAGAAATCGCTTCGAAAACGTCTCCCGTCGACGACTCCACAGTCTTTCAATTTCGCGGAATTCTGAGTTGACGGGAATACGCAATACAGATTTTCCCAAAGACCGCAAAATAGATGGATAATATTTATTCCATTGAATTTTACTACAAATAACTTTGACAATAGATTAACATATGGTAGAATATAGGCAACCTCTGTGCTAAACAACCAGTGTTGGAGTTGCCATCATGTAAAGCTATCTTCACGAGAAGAAAAAAAAACCCACTATCGCTTTTATAGACCCAAAACACACTATCGCGTTCATGCAAAAGAATCTTCACTATGAGACTAGGAACGATTAACGATTGAATTCATGAAGGCCTGTGGGACTGAGAAAAGAAATCCACTCACGCTCAAAAGCGGCAGTTACCGTCCCCTTCCTACCCACCACTGCCCACATACATAAGTGCCCACAAATAACAAACAAAGAGCCCCTAGAGACTCGGAGGCTGCACGCTAGGTTTAGGCTGCTTGATAAATTCAGAACTGATATTTTTCAGAGCGACACAGAGAATATTATCATGACGCCTCACTACATTTCTAGGTCTGAAAGATGCGATAAAATAAGAGAGATACTCTGCCGAACAGATAGATACAAAAACTCGTTCTTTCCGCGCACAATAAGCGACCACATTAGAAACTGAGCTCCTCCAAATACACTCTCACAGGACATGTCACCATTTCACCGCCAAACCTTTTACATCTTTACACGGCTGGGGACCTACCACCCCCTGCCACAAGCCCAAGCGGCGGCTCGCGAGGTAGTATGTAGATGTAGAAATATCTAATATGTAATAGCCACGCTATGACGAAGAATGAGATCTTAAAACAGTGAGACCATTCCCAGTAGAACCACGTCGTAGGCACCCTCTAGAGGCTAGGAACGTCGAAAAAAAACCACACTGCGATTAAACCGGACATCTGACCCTCCTCAAATCCTCGAGCCAACTCTATCTACCGAATGACCGCAAGGACCTCTTCCCAGAAGAGTCTCAGCAGCCGAGAATATCATTCAGAAATCGTCAGAAAGTTTTAAAAACGTCCCGCTTTATTTTGAATCCGTCATTGAGGAGAGAGATCATAAAAAAACAAATAAACGGACAATAACAGGAGTTAATTTGAAATGCAAAAAGCGGTAAGGGGTTGACAAAAAACATATAAGTAAATGCATAGACTGGAGAAACATCTCCATCGTAGTTGGCTCGAATTCATCACTTTTTAAGTCCCTGAATACCCTCAAAGAAGGCCGGTTGATGTGACACACTCATTTTCGAATACATTTCACCCACAAACTTTGAGCGAATTAATTGGCGGGATGATTGGAATAATAGATACCTACAGTCGAAAATGCCCAATTACTACATCGTTCTTCAAAGTGGCCGATGGGTGGAAACCATAACCATCTCTAAACATCGTACGCAAGTTCAAGAGTTCAAATGACACCCGAACTTCATTTGCTAAAGCGGGCGCATTCCTTCGTCCGATGCGGGCAGTGCTTTCCGGAGCGCCCAATGTCTAAAACGATCGGAAGAGTTCAAGCGGGTCGTCAGACAAAATACAAATGAACACTTGAAGTGACAACAAAGGTCGCGGGGGATTTCTTTCACCCGCTCACCCAGGTGAAACTATCGCCAACGAAATGTTGCATCCAGTTATAAGGTTATTCGCAAACGACTCATTCAGACTGCAAATTAACAAACGTGGCTTTATTGAGTTATTAACAAAACGTCAAGACCGAGAAATGAAACCGAAAAACATTTCTCTGACGACGTGAAAAACATAGATAGGTACTATTAACCCCCTCGTGCTACGACAGATTGGATCGCGCCAACAAAATTAGAGAGATAGATCGTAGAACCGTTAGGTTCCGTTAGGTTAGGTTAGGTTTTTCCGCGTACCATTCGGGACAATAACAGCTGTGATCGTCGACATGAATAGTGCAAATAGTGACATTAGTTAGACTGTAGATATTTTCATTTATATTTTCTACGTTCTTATTTATGCATGATGCATATTTTGAATCTGTAGTGGTAGTCCTTGTACCCCTTGCATGTTGGAAAGATGGATGGTGGTTATCGATGCATGTGATATGACGCAGGGTGGCCAAGCGGTGTGCGTTTGAAGACAGATGATTGGGTAGGTCACCAATATTTGTTGACAAAAACTGGGAGAACCATCACGTAAGACACAGGCAATGGAGTAATATATTATTGTCAGGGAAGGCTGAGGAGGGGTAAGGAGGAGGAGAAGACGTGGCGAAGGTTCGTAGGGCCCTTTTTTTACCATTTCGGAGGACGAGAGAATCTTGGTGAGAAGTAGTTGACGAGGAGGATTATGGGGGCTCGCCCGACCAGCGGGCTTCGCGGGCACCCACGTCGGCGCGGCCTAGCTTCGAGGTAAAATTCGCCCCAAGACGGCGACCAAAATTAGGCGTAAATGAAAACGAACGGATAAATATTTCGACAGCGGAAACATCATTGGAATTTTTCCGACACACCAAAGACGCTAAACATAAGCTTCGGAGGAAACAAATATTCGATTCGGCCCTTACAAGATTTCCTATATCTATAATTCACACATAACGGGTCAGCATGAGGAGAATATTTTTTTTACAAAATTTGAATGGGAATGCAAGTTTTTCAACAGTTCCCTCACACATTCACCTTTCACCCGAACCTTCCACAGCCCTTCACATCCGAGAGACCAGAGACAGTTTGCCCTGCGTACCCTCCTCGCCCCTATCACGACACCCTCCCCCCCGCCCCAGTGCATCGTCAGAAACCTCCGCGCCGTTGCCCGTTCCCCTCGTCACATTCACCACCACCTCCGGCATTCCCTTCCCTGGTCCATCGTTCACTTAGTTTCCCCCTAAATATCTTTCCTACCTCCTCCCCCAAATTATTCATCACTCTCTTGCACTCCGCCCGACTATATCCGCCACAATCCAACCTCGTCCGAAAAGCCCTATTTTCAAGATGCTAACTATTTCCACAACCTACATCTAACTATATCTACATAATATCCCGCGAGCCGCCGAATGGGCGTGAGGGTATTAGGTCACCAGCCGTGTAATGGTTTAAGTTTTTGGAGATGAAATGGTGACATGAATTACAGGAGTCTGTTTAGTGAGCTTAATTTTAATTGTGATCGCTTATTACTCGCAGAAAGAACGAGTTCATGTACCTATCTGTTTGGTAGTGTATTTCTCTTATTTTATCGCATCTGTCAGACCTAGAGATGTAGTGAGGCGTCATGATAATATTCTCTGTGTCGCTCTGAAACACACCAGTTCTGAATATCTCAAGCAGCCTAAGTCTAGCGTGCAGCCTCCGAGTCTCTAGGGGCTCCCACTTCAATCCCTCTAACAGTTGTTTAACACTATATGTTCGTTCGTAGCAGTTTTGAACGAAGCGTGTTGCTTTTCTTTGTATTTTGTTAATTTTTTTGGTTAAATATTTAGGACCAGGGTCCCAAATGCTCGTGGTATATTCGAGGTGTGGCCTAACCAGAGCGAAGTAACATCTCTCTTTTACTTTTTCAACCGATGACCTTCCTATTATTCGCTTAGCAAAACCTAGTTTTTTTAATGCTGTGCCGCATATGTTTTGTACGAGTAATCCCCACGATATATCATATGTTAAGGTAATTCCAAGTTATCCTATCCATTGGATGGATGTTAAGGTTAAAAAGCTTCGTGAGAGGCAGTTAATTTTGCAAGGATGACATCGGAAATGCACAAGCGAGAGGTCTTAGAACATGGTCCCCAACCAAATTAAACGTCCGCCTTCTCACGATTGCTGCGAATCAAACGGAAGAGAGACTAGAGACGGTGCCTCGGAGAAGCGCTCGCTCAACGCCTCCGTCACGCGCATCCCAAGGAGTGAACGCTCCACGTTTCTGAGATGCTTAAAAAACTAGCTTTTCAAACAATCGCGACCTTCAGCTTGAAATACATGAAACAATACAGAGAATAAACGTTTTTCTAATGCTAAGGTTACACTTCTTGGACCCGGTCGACTGAGAAGCAGGCAAGTTAAATAAGGTTGGGTCTTTCAGCAGTAAAACACTTAATTCTACGTAAGGACTATTGACTTCTGATTGACCTTTTGCGTCCGCCCAAATGGATTAAGGTAGTTTGAGCGAAAAATCAATTTACTTATAAATCGATGATTTTGGTCTCATTTTCAAGAGAAATATCTCACCTATCCAATGACACCAAAATTCAACCCCTTCCCGCATTACTTTCGGAGATATTTGCCAAAAAATACCAGCCCTTTTACATGGGAAATGGTACGTGCATGAACTCTGGAGAGACATTATTTAGAAAACGAGGTAATCCTAACACTTAGATGTCGTAAAAAAACTAACAGTGTGTAGTTTGTATGTTTTCTCAACTATATTTGAAAATTAATCATATTGTCACCGCAGTAGGTTCTAGGGTATCACAAAAAAACCTTCCGTTTTGAAGGAGTTTCAAACGCACCGCGCGAAAAAAATGAGTCAAGTTAAAGACTTATTTAGATATTTTAATTTAATTATCTTTCAATTCATATAAAACTATATTATTGTACCATTAATATTGCAATATTTAATTGATGAGTTCTAAAGCTGGAGAAATTACAACGTATAATTTGAATATGGTCTCTATTATGGCTAGGGAATAATCCCGCTCGGACCAACTTAAGCACTATAAGTGGACGAAAAGCTCTGTTTAACTCGATCTCTTTTACAGGATTGCCTACTTTCTTCAACTGTGCTCGAGCAAGATTAGGATGGGAGAAGATGCGATTGGTACCGTAAGAAAGCACTACCTGCGCTTCGACTACCTTAAGAGGAATAGCTCTTGCCATTTTTCAGAATTCTGTCCGAGTCGTGCAAGAGATAGATTCCATCCGGTGGTTCGAATTCCGATTTGATTTCCAGCATTCGACGATACAAGTCTCTCGTCACCGTATCGTGCCGTATCGACGAGAGGATTGGCCGAAGAGTGGCGAATGGGACGAACGCCTTAGAGTCTTAGGCGTTCGTCACTCTTCTGCATTAATATAATGCAATACTTCTACAGCTGGTGAAATTGAAACGTATAATTCGAATATGGTCTCTATTATGACTAGGGAACTATCTCGCTCGGACCACCTTAAAAACCATGCGCAAGAGAGGGCGATAACGGAATAGCGATGGAAAAGAGATTTAAATAGCGAGCAGGCGGCAAACAAACGCCGCGTGCGCGCTCGAAGCGAGACCCATTCGAGTCGTCTACGTGGGCAGAAGCCGGAGAGGAGGTGGTGTCGAGACGACGAGGGCCGGCAAGTGGGGCAGGGGGGGCGGCATGCGCTGCTGATGGGAGTGGGGGAGGGAGGGAGAGTGAATCGCTCCGGCGGACGCGAGGGAGGGCGGGAAAGGGGAGGGGGGAGGGTGCGGTGTGGAACGGACGTCTCGAGGTGCGCGCTGCGAAACGCGGCGGAAGGAACCGGAACTACACCGAAGAAAGAAAACTCGCCCCTCATTCCTCCCTCCCCCCCACCCGGTCCCCAATTTCGCCCCCCCCGCCACATATTTCGCCCCCGCCCCCCCCCTCCCCATTCGAAGCGGCGGATTCCGACGCGGCGGACGGGGTGGCGCCCGGCTGGTGCCGCGAGTCGCCACCCGGTGGCCTTGTCTCAAAGTTCAAATTGGTTCCCACCTGGCCTTGAGCGACCACTCAATTTTTTTTTCCGGGACAAATCGCCATCTTGCCTCCTCTCCCCCACCTGCTCCGCGGATTAGAATGGGGGGGGGGGAGAGGTATGATGAGCGCGAGCGGCCGAACAATGACGAGAGTGCGGTGGGGGGTGTGGGGGGCGAAGGGTGTGTTTTTGCCCCCTTCCCCCGCCCCAGCCCCCCTCTCAGCCCGCGTTCCACTCTTCATTCATTCCGAGCGCGATTAAGATGTCCGCCCAATGGAGGGAGAGGAAGGGGGGGCGCATACGATTTCCTTCGCCTCTCGTGGAAGAGAGGAAACGCCAAACAGCCCAACTCAAACCTCGCATTAGGGGCTAACACTCGACTACTCATTCAATTAAGATAATTTTGGCCTAGTTAAAATATTTCTAATTGAATCAAAACATCGGCCACTTTCATCTACATCTACGAAATACCGTGCAAGCCACCACTAGGGGGTGTGGAACGGGGTGATTCCACACCAGGTATACAGCACTCATCCCAGTCCAACCAGAACCGCGCGCGTTCCCCGGAATGCCAGGCACAGGCCAAAGCAGACAGGACAACGGTACGCAGTCGGACTATAAACTAGGAGAGTGATACGAAGAAGAACATGAAACCATGCAGCATACTACTCGAGATATTACTACTGGGTAGTATTATTAATGTGACAAATAAATAGCACCAGTCATTTTGAATGAATAGAGTAAACTCTGTTTATCCACAATGAATTCAATAACTTGCGAGCATTGTTTCGACGAAGTCACTTTCAGTCATTTTGAATTAATGGAGTAAACTTTGTTGTTCCACAATGAATTTAATAACTTGCGAGCATTGTTTCGGCGATTAAGGTCATCATCAGGACCTGATTATGACGTAATTCTTCTAAACAATGGTCGCAAGTTATTAAATTCATTGTGGAACAACAAAGTTTACTCCATTAATTCAAAATGTTAAGTAAATTCAATAAATTATCGCCGGAAACCACCCACTTCCAGTCAAAGAACTTTAAAGACACCTTTTCGAAATACAATGAATGAAGCCGCTATTCCTTGGGATTTGTATGTTTATTTAAATAGAAAAAAATGTCAACAAAACGTAATTATTACACCACTAATATCACAAGTAAATTCATGTGTCTCACAACCGAGTACATTACAAAATAAAATTCGATTATGGTCCATGTCATGACGCGAGGAAAACTTCGTTCCAAATACCATCAGAGGTGTTTAAGAGGATAGGGGAAAGACGATGTCTATTCAAAATTCTAAATAAGAGAAGGAACACCTGGATTGGCCCTATTATACGACACGAAAGCTTGGTTAAGACCATACTAGAAGGTACAGTAGAGGGGAAAAAACAGAGGGGCAGACCTAGACTGGACTAAATGGGACAGTTGATGAAGGAACTAGGTTGCAAATCGTACAGTGAAGTGCAAATATTGGCCCAAGATCGGATAAAATGGAAGACTGTTGTAGACTTATCCTAGGATTGTAACCAGAGAAGAAGAAATGCCATCAAGTTGCCCCTATTTTGCCTACAAGATTTCCACGACTAGCTAAGTTACGAGCAAAGTTAAAATCCGAAAAAACACATATCTTACGAACGACCCGACGACACCAAAATACAATAAAGCATTACTGAAATTAGATTCTCATTTATAAAATTTGTGATCTCACTAACTGCCTGACGAAAGGCGGATTTCTGCGTAAGCAATCGAAAACGATGACAAATCGAATCGAAATCGCTAGTTAAAGGCACGAGTCGCAGGGGAGCGTAAACCACGTGGTCAAGTGGTCTGCTTTGCGTCCACTTCTCCTTACCGGTAACTTCGATCGCAAAATTAGGAGGAAAACCTGACCACCCAGTTTCTCATCTTTTTGATTGATATTACTCGAGAGGCGTAAAACGGTACTTAGGGATCACAGTGACGTCTTCACCAAGAGCGAAATAAACGCCTCTCGCTTTACACTTCGCAATCGACTGGATTCGCCAACCGCGTGCTTGAGTCAATTAGGAATGATGTTACGAATGAATAGGTGGAGATCCCACGAGGCGAGAACAAAGAAACAAATCAATCAAAGACGAGTGCGACGCGTACCTTCAATTTTAAAAGATATTTTCACACCAATGAGCGCTCTACATACCGAACCATGACGAAAAAGTCTCTTCTGGAGACCCTTTCAGTATTTGAGCAAGAAATTAGGGCCATTTTTCTTTGTTGAATAGCATGTGTGGTACGAGGAGACGGCAAAACCAAGTGTGGAAGGGGGAGATTAAGAAGGACGCACCTTTAGCATGTTAAGTTTGAAGTATGACTTGATTAGGCGCATTCAATTTCCCCGGGAAAAAATTGCCTTATTTCAATGTAAAAAACACGAATAATTTTAATCGAGTTTGCAAGCATAAAATATCGTTCCATCGTTGAGAAGCGATAAATTTAAGTGCATTCATTAGTCGAAACATAAAAGGTGTTCGCCGAACGGGAGCCATTTTTATGCCAAATTTCAGCGCAAGAAAAAAAACATATTCTCAATTGACTCTTCTCGAGTAACACTGCTATTTTTTCCTTTTCATTCAAAATATTGTCTAGCGTCTCGCCGATCATGATTAGCAATACACTCACCGAAACGTCAGAATAGATGGAAATATTAACCCTGTGTGAAAGCCGAGGAGATTATACTAATATTATTCCCCGGAAAACGATTAGTTGACATAATAACCAACCAAATTATTGCAACGTAATTGTGTGTTCAATCAAAAGCGATGTCCACCGAATATATGTTACACCTGTTGTGACATACATTTAGCGCGCCAACTTTCTTCGAAACATCCAGAGAATAACAGCACACCACATGGGTGACAACACAGATGGACGTGAGTTCATATTCATTGCACGTAACGAATAACGCATCAAAGAAAAGGGCCATCTTATGATCATAATTTATCGGCAGAGAACTTGTATTTTCCACCAGAGCAACTAAGAGAGGAATAGTCAAGGAAAACTGGGGTATGTAGGGAGAGACACTTACCCGGACACCCAGGGAAAGTCACCGCATCTTCACGATTCTCCAGAGGCATGGCAACACCGGGACACACAACAAGAAAAAGTTACCGATCCTGCTAACACAAAACGATGGCGAGCTCGCTTCTTAATAGCCGTCCAATTAAATTCAACCGGGTCCAAGGAAGTTGCCGAGCGCATTCAACGGCAATATCAACGAACGACGACGAATTATCGTCCATTTAACCACGCACGAATACTCGATCGTGAAGGAAGGAAGGAAAAAGTAGACTAAATCTTTTATGTAAACTCAAAATCAATGTTATTTGCGACGAAGTCTTATGAAATCCAACATACTACTGTAGATAAAATCATGAAAATAAAATAAGTGAAATATACTCTAAAACAGAAAGGTTTAAAATATCGTTCTCCCGCGATCGATAAGAGACATTAATGCTGCGTTAAGACTTGACTGGTAGTGTAGATGATTAAGTCTTGTGCTCCCAGATGCATATTTCTAAATTGCCAAATAATAGTAATAGCACTATATTTGGTACGTTCCGTGCATGACTCGTGTCACGTTTGCGTAGTTCCATTGTGAATTATTCTAATTGTTTCTGTGGCATTTGTAGTATACCGATGGTGTAGAACATGTTGGTGAAAGTAAATTTCTTCACTGTGGTTGATGTTGGTGTAGAGTCATCCCCTGCCAAACACCCTTGTGGTGGCTTGCAGGGTAATAAGTAGATGTAGACAGATGTAGATGAAGGGCACTTTCACGAGAGAGCGACCAAATTTAAATCAGGTAATAACCAACCGCAAATAATCCGTGAAACACATTCAGCCTCAATTCTGAAATTAACGATTGAACTGGGAGTTTAAACTGTTAGACAATTAAAAGACTGGCACGGGAGTGGAAAAGCTATGGAATCTGAGTTTTGCTAGAGATATAGCGAGCTGAATACAGCAAAACCGCGACCGGAGGAGCAAAATCGCGCATGATCGTCTCACTGGCAAATGAAGACGCGGAGTTAGCGCCAAGTCAACCGTCGGAAAAGAAACGGATAAGATAAAGAAGAATGAACTGTAGCTCTTAAGGTAGTCCGAGTGAGATAGTTCCCTAGTCATTATAGAGACCATATACGAATTATACGTTTTAATTTCACCAGCTGCGAGACACACGGACTAAATTTTGCATTATTAATGGTGCAATAATATAGTTTTATCGGACATAAATGGTAAGTAATTAAATGAAAATATCTAAATAAGTATTTAACTCGACTCATTTTTTTCGCGCGGTGCTCCTTCAAAACTCCTTCAAAACGGAAGGTTTATTGTGATCCCGAAGAATTTACTGCGGTGACAATATGATTAATTTTCAAAAAGAGTCGATAAAATACACAAACTACACACTGTAGATTCTTTTGACGAGATCTAAGTGTAGGAAATGCCACATTTTTAATATAAGGTCTCTCTGGAGTGCATACACGTACCATTTTCCATGGAAAATGGCTGGTAGTAGGTATTTGGAAAATATCTCCGAAAGTAATGTGGTAAGGGGTTGAATTTTTGGTGTCATTAGAAGGGTGAGATATTTTTCTTTAAAATGAGATCAAATTCATTGATTTCTAGGTAAAATGATATCCCGCTCAAACTACCTTAATTGCTATTAATGTGAAATTCGAGACTCGCTCCGCGCAAGCATGGGAGATACGTCAATACGGAGAGGAGAGGATAGAAAGAGGGGAGACGTAGCCAGATTGTGTTGACACAATTTCCTTCGTGCGGGTTTGACTCGAGGGAACCCAGCAATGTCCAACACCCACGGATGGACCACTAAATGGTCCACTGACCCGAGGATTTCACTGATCAACATTTCCGTTTGGTCGCTTTCGACTCGGGAAGAAGAAGAGGTCTACTGTTTGGCTATCCCCGGATTCGTCGCCAAGGCGAGAGCTTCGTGCAGGAGAGAGTAGAGGTGGCGCCCCTCGACGACGCGAGTGCCAATCACCCTGACGAGCGCCACTCGAGCATTCCCTGTGCTCACCAATTCCGAAGATTAATCCTCCCTATCAGGTGAGCACTCATTAATTTTTCTTCGTTTCAACGCCCCTCATCATTTCCTCTATCCTCGGTATTCCACCAAGATCATTCATCGCATTCATTTGTTGTCCTTCCGGTACTACAGCCTACTCTTCCTCCGAATGCTTCCACTCTTCTTCTCAAGAGTATTCAAGGCAGGTACATCTTTACTCACCACCTCTTCGTAAGGCTTCTTGTTAGGTGATTTTTAGATTAGATTAGATATTTGGGGAGGCGACCGACGGCTAAGGACATTTGCGCCATAGGGGATAGGTAAGGGAGGAAGGGTGGATAGAAACCCGACGTCGGTATTAGCCTGCTCCTATCGAAAGGCACCATGGGGACCACGGTTTATCCGACAGACGGAGTACTGTACTTGAAGTGCCCTCCACAAGACACTCAAGTAGGGATCGGGTTCCCTCTGAAAAGCATCCTCTGCACTGATTTGAACCCTGGCTGCCCGTGTGGTAGGCGAGTACTCTAGCCACCACACCAACCCGATTCCCCTCAGATCTACATCTACATCTACGTAATACCCTGCGAGCCACCACGAGGGTGTGTGGCAGGGGGTGAAGATCACCAAACATGCACTATTGCCATGCAAGTGGGATATTTAAGGGAGGCATGCTAGAGAACAGGGTCGCATGCAGCTAGGTGGTTAGTATCTACATAATAAGAAAGGGATTATTGGTTGTTATTACATGCATCATGCACTACAGACTACTCGAACTATATTTCACCTACCTATCCCTTTGCTACACTGCCTATTGTTCTCTCTTATGGTACGCGGGAAAAATGACAATTTAAATCTATCGGTACGACAATCTATCTCTCTAATCTTGTTACTATGATCAAACCTAGCATAATACGCAGGGGATCTCAATATATATCTAACGTCATCTGTGAACAACTCTGTTTCGAATATTCTTAAAAGGTTTAACCTATATTTTAACCTGCGTTCTCATAGTAGTTCCCATCCTAGTTCATATATAAAACTCGCCTCGATAAGAGACATCGCGATCAGTTCGGTGGGCGGGGCGAGGAAATGAGTCGCACGAACCACGCGAGCACGAGATGCGGACCAAAGTCGAGACGCCGCACACGCCTCATTTTTCAATCGTTAGGCCTCATCTGAAATATGCTGCCAGTGTATGGGATCCATATGAAGTGCGGATGATATTGGAATTAGATCGTGTGTAGCGAAGACGAGCTAGGTTTGTAAAAACGATGCTACGATAAGTTTACTAGTGTGTCTGGATTGTTAGAAGAATTGGGATGGGAATCGCTATCACAGCGTAGATTAAATTACAGGCCTAACCTCTTAGCTAAATTTCAGGAAAAACATTTCTCTGACGACGTAAAGAACCTACTATTAACCCCCTCGTACTACGACAGATTAGATCGCGCCAATAAAATTAGAGAGATAGATTGTAGAACCGATTGGTATAAAATGTCATTTTTTCCGCGTACCATTTTCTTTTCATAATTTAACCATCTTGACCTTCAATCAACAAATTTGTGCTCATTAACAGAACAGAGGTAATTTGCCTTTGATACTTTCACAGATCAATTTTAAAACTAACATATACACAAGTATGAGAACCAATTAGAAACTTGATGGATTATTTTCCATTTCTCCAATTTACATCAGTTAAAAGTTAGCATATATCACATTCGGGAGCATAAATCGCATTCGGGACCATAACAGCTGTAATCGTCGTCATGAATAGTGCGAATAGTGAAATTAGCTAGACTGTAGATCTTTTTCTTTATACTCTACGTTCTTATTTATGCATGATGTAAATATTGATTTTCTTATTTATGCATGATATATTGAATCTGTAGTAGTAGTCTTTGTATCCTTAGGATGTTGGAACGATTAACGATAGAATGTTTCTTTGTTAGTAGATTTTTAATTGGTGCGTTGCATGTGTGGTACGCTGGTTTCAATGTAGTCTCGGTGCCCTGCCGTATAATTCATGCCTGCCTGGTGTGGAAGTACCTCCTGCCACACACCCTTTCGGTGGCTTGCGGGGTATGACGCAGATGTAGATGTATTATCGCCAATACGCAGAGCGGAGGAGGGCGAGGCGAGAGGGAAGGGTGGGGGAGGGGGGCGAGGTACGTAGAATCCTTCGGAGAATTCTGGTAAGATCGCAATTGAGTGAGCCGAGTGGAGATGAGGGAGGGGCGGAGGGAGGTCGGAAAGAGGAGAGAGGTACAGGAGAGAGGGGGCGGAAAGGGGAGTGGTGGGAGTGGGGGGAAGAGGAGGTCGAGGGGGCGGAAGCGACATCCGGCGAGAGGTAGAAAAAAAAAAACGCCACTGTTGCCAATGGACGCGCCCAAAAAGATAGACACGAAATTCGCGAAACAAAATCGAGGCTGAATAGATCCGTGACTAAAACAAAAATTTTATCATCTAGAAATGGTGTTACCTACAATGACTTCCAAATTAATCGGAAAGGTGTGTTACTCCATTTTTTCAGGGCGACACAGAGAATATTATCATGACTACTCACTACATCTCTAGGTCTGACAGCTGCGATAAAATATGAGAGATACACTGACGAACAGATAGGTACAAGAACTCGTTCTTTCCGCGAACAATAAGCGACCACAATAAAAATTGAGCTCCACTAAATACACTCATATATATTTACAGACTATTTGCAGACAATGCCGTAGTGCACAGGGAAATTCGTAGCGATAATGATAAGGAAGCGTTAACGAAGGACCTCAAGGCAATTCAAGCGTGGTGCGACGCGTGGCAGCTAGAATTATATTTGAAGAAATGTGTTGTAATGAACTTTTGGAAAAGGAAAATCTCCCTTCAGTGCAGTTATTACGTACAAAACACCCAATAATTGACTGCAGAATCTGTAAAATAACTCGGGGTTAAACTAAGTAATGATCTTTCGTGGAGCAAAAATATTCGGGAAATAAATGGCCAAGCTAATCGTAAATTAGGATTTGTTAAAAGAGTACTTGAAAAGTGCGACGATAAAGACGAGAAATCGGCTACTTCTCCCTTGTCAGACACCACTTGGAATACGCTGCCAGTGTTTGGGATCCTCATGAGGTAGGATTAAAAACAGAGTCTGTACGCGTGCAGAGAAGATCAGCAAGATACGTGAAAGGCCGTTATGATAGTCTCGTTAGTGTTACTAACCTCTTGCAATAACTAGGATGGGAATCGCTTTCAGACAGTCGATTGAAAAGTAGACTCAATCTTTTAAGTAAATTCAACACCGATTAATTTTCAAAAGAAGTTATCAATATCTTACAAACTCCAACATACTACGGTAGATCAGATGATGAAAATAAAATAAGGGAAATAGACTGTAGAATTGAAAGGTTTAAAATGTCGTTTTTCCTGCGATCGATAAAAAACCATAATGGCTGCGTTGAGACTTTGAAGTATGTTAGTAGACAGGTAGTGTAGCTGATTAATTCTTATGCCCCCTTATGAATGCTTCTAAATCTGTCGAGTAGTTCTAACACCAAGTTAAGCACGTTCCCTGAATGACATAGTCACATCATAGATTAGCAAGTTTCTGTAGCATTTGTAGCATATCCATAGTGTAGTTCATGTTGGTGATTAAGTCACTCCCCGCCAAACACCCTTGTGGTGCTTGCTTGCGTGGTGATGAGCAGATGTAGATGAACCGTCTGCTATACGATAGGGCCCAGCAGAGTTTAAGACGGATACCACATACCTTGCGAATTGAGAGCTCAATTTAGCTTAACTCGCGTCACATTATCCCGCAAATACTTTTTCCATGAAAAGAATGAACACCAAGGATCAAGATGAAAATTTTGAAGGACTCTGGGATCGTATTGTCTACCTATAACCGTAGAGCTGACTACTGATAAAACAACTTTAACACACCCTAAATGTTTCAGACATAAGAACCAACCATGAAATCATATCAGCTACTTGTAGAACAGGCGTGATACGCAAATGATTCGCAATGACATCGTATTACATTAGTTCAGTTTAATCGGTTATTTTTCCGCGTTGATTCATATGTATGGACAACAGTTTCGCTTGCGTTACAGCAAGCGAAACTATTATCCTTTAAATGAATTAACGCGAAAAAAAACGAATAATCTGAACTCATCAAATCACCGCGAAAGCCTCCGTACTATCTCATCACATGATATGATACGATGACGCGTAAAGTACTTTCAATAGAAGAATACAAACATTTTCAAGAGGAGAAATTCCGAATGAATATTTCCTATGGAGGGAAAGTTATTGTCGGAATTCAGCCTCCATTCATGATTAAATAAATAAAAAAATAAATTACATCTCATGGTCTCTTTGGCGACGTTTCGCTGGGATCCAGAGCAGTAAACTAATTATAAGTTATACATTAATCATTTAGACACTTGCAGGCACGTACACATTCACTACAGGCCAAGAAACTTTTATTTTCCTAAGGCTAAACTTTGTGTGAACCATAGTGCGTAAAAATAAGCATCATTACTCTATTACTTCATTAAAGTTTTTTAAAAATTGCACGTGGAGACGCAATAATCCTCATAATTGGATATCACCAGGTCCAATTTCAGCAACAGGCTAATAATCCTTCTGCTCAAATCGAATCAGTAAACAATTTACTAACTATAAGTTGCCATTAATACTCTTGCTAGTTACCTTGGTACAGAATATTCGCTAAGATTAACACACGTAGATATATGATATTAGCATAGGCTTACCAACTTCATTGCTATAGGCAACGGGCAAAATACAAGACAGTAAAAATAAATTCGCCTTTGAAGAAAAATAAACGCTGCACCAAGTCGAAAGCAATCGAAAAGTGAAACTAGGAAAGTCGTCCGTTTCAATCAAATGGCAACCAGACAAAGATAGCGGCATCTAAGCACCATACGCTGCGGGCCGCCACCGCCACACGCATGGCAGGGGAAAAGCGAGGGAAAGGAGCGGAAAAGGACCAGACTAAAATGGTAACGCTAAGGTGCTCTGCACACGGGAAGACAAACTCAATTTGAGTTGAGCAACTGGTTTGAGATGCGATTATGGTTGCAGTTGCGTTACTAACATCCGCACACGTGCGCGACTTGAGTGGAGACAGAGACATACTGAAGCTTTTATGTTCATGAAATGTGACGAAGAAGTCCTTATCGTTTATAGGAGATTAAGAAGGCGCAGAGGTCGTAGGGTGTATTGGGTACATCCTTCTATAGAAACTAATATTCAGTGTAGGCTCTTTGTAGCAGCTGCTGCGTTACAAGAAACAAGACGCCAAATTTCAGTCAATGTACAGAATGACAAAAAGTACTGACCAAGAACAACAAGACAACAGTCAACATGTTGATCAAACAGGCAACTGAAGTCGAGACGCGACCGGCATTCCCGGTTGCTAGCAACTGGAACGCGACTGGTTGTCGACGCGTCGAGTCGGAGTTGCGCCGTGTGCAGTGTCCCACCTGACTACATTGGTCGAGTCACAGACGACTCGATTGCTCGACTTGTTTACAACTACAATCGGGTTTCAGTCTTCCCGTGTACAGAGCGCCTAAGTGTCTCAGCTTTTCGCTCCGAGCCTATTCTAGAAACCAGCCCGGCCCGGGTTAGAAATATCCCTTTGACCTGCAAGCAGAACCATCTGCCGAGGTCACCTTCTGCAACGCGAGAGACACGCTTTGCAGTCATGAAACTTATTCTTTTAACCTCTCGTTAATTTTTTTCAGTCGAGAAAATGGAGCCCGACGGCAATCTATTGCGTAACGCAGGGAGGGTGGGGATGAAAACGGAGAACAACACACACCGAGACGTCATTTACGGACGGCGCCCCGAGAAGGCCGAGCCGCACCAATTGCCTTCCCCACCCGGAAGGGGGAGGGGGAGGAGGGGAGGGGAGGGAGAGAGCCTATATACGCGATGTTGATGCGGCAACCAAAAATACGATGAGGTTGGGGGGAGGGTGAGTTTATACTCGCGTTCGAAGGGGGAGCGGCCCTCCCGCGCCCTTCCCCCGCGCCCGAGAAGGGCGCGGCTCCCCGGCCGTCGGGTGCGAAGAGAGGGTGCGGAAGCGGTGCGCGCCGAGTGATTCCTCGTTCCAAAACCGCGAGGCGATGATTCATTCCCCTTTATAAGCATCATTACCGCGGCGCAGGCGACGAGAGTATGTCACGCAGTTCCATGAGTGACGAGCGCACACACCCCTTCCCCCGGTGCGCAGGGATTTAATGCGAATTGAACGATGGTCCACGAGTGACGTCGAGTGGAGGAGTACTATTCCGATCGTCCACTGTCGCCTTCGTCCGCCTGGGACATCGAACTGGGACGATTGCATCTCCGGGCGTTCACGAAGTCGCGGAATGCATTAAATTTAACAGTTTCCGTAACATAGTAGGTATGATACCCAAGGTGCAGTTCGTGTTGGTACGGAAAGACGTGGGGAAGGATGGGGATCTAAGGGGCTGATAAAATTAAATTGAAACGATGTATTTTTTACAATTTATTTGGAATACACCACCCTACAGGTTTCCTGGAAAATGAGACGAGAGTGCCGAAACCGGTAGGGTTTGGTATTCCAAATAAAGTATGAAAAATACATCGTTCAAGTTTTATTTTATCATGTCACTTTTTCAAAAAGTACCGCCTGACTCGATCCAACTTAACTAAGGGGGCGTTGTATAGGTATGTAACTTCGCATACGGTCAATAGAACTCAAGCAAACACCACACCAGCCGAACACTAAAAAGCCAGGGCGTAGTTCCGAGATAATTGAAAATAATCTGCTCACCAAAACGATGGCATCCGTAGGACCCGGCGGGGTGATTGGTGCACGGTATCGTCGAGATTTAACGAGTATACGCATCGGCAGATTTAACGCCGTGCGGGACATAGTTCACGATCCAAAGAACCACTGGATGCCCTCAATTTCAAATCTCAACTTGAAGTAAATTGGGCATTACTCGCCGGATTCGTCGCACCGTAGAACCGAGCACACACACACACAAACCATTACACCGGAGAGAGACTTTCTCAAGTGGACGAAATGAATTCACATGTCTAATGCATATGAAGCGGGGTTGATATCGGAATTAAATCGCGAGCAGCGAAGAGGAGCTAGGAATGCAAAACGATGCTATGATAAGTTTGATAGTGTGTCTGGATTGTTTGAAGAATTGGGGTGGGAATCGCTATCACAGTGTAGATTAAATTGTAGGCTTAACCTCTTAACTAAATTTCAGGAAAAACATTTCTCCGACGACGTAAAAAACATACTATTAACCCCCTCGCACTACGGCAGATTAGATCGCGCCAATAAAATTAGAGAGATAGATTGTAGAACCGATTGGTATAAAATGTCATTTTTTCCGCGTACCATTCGGGACCATAACAGCTGTAATCGTCGTCATGAATAGTTCGAATAGTGAGATTAGCTAGACTGTAGATCTTCCCCTTTATATTTTCTACACTCTCATTTATGCATGATGTAAATAGGGATGTTCTTATTAATGCATAATATTTTGAATCTGTAGTAGTAAGTCCTTGTACCCCTTGCATGTTGGAAGGATTGACGATAGAATGTTTCTTGGTTAGTACATTTTAATGGGCGCGTTGCATGTGTGGTACGCTGGTTTCGATGTAGTTTCGGTGTTCAGCCGTATAATTCATGCATGCCTGGTGTGGAAGCACCCCCCGCCACACACCCTTTGGGTGGCTTGCAGGGTGTCCCGTAGATGTAGATGTAATGTTTCACACGTTTCCTTTCCTTCCCGAGGAAAACAAAGATACCACAGGAAACAATGGTCATTATCGTTTTCTGCGAAAAATGAGCAGGACTATAGACACACACATAATTGAAATATAGGGCAATCGAGCCTCGACAGAAATAACGAAATTCTGTCACTGTGCCAACACCGAAAAATAATGATGTGATGGGTACGTTTGTTTGTATAAATTTCCTATCATTAACAAGAAGTGGAGAGTTGCACGATACGTTCTACGAAACAATCGAAGAGAGCAATATAATTCTTCGAGGCAAGAAGTAGCCCTTTGCCTATCGCAATATCGATGCTCTTCTCATTTCCGAGCATCACCCCAGCGAGCATTACCCCAGCGAGCATCCCCCAGAATGGAATGACTAAAGGACTGAACGTGGCCCCGTAAATCTAATTGACCGTTTACTGCAACAGTGGGTATTGCAGAGATTATGATAATTTAACTAACTGAACTTATTACAAAATAATGAAAGGAATCATTTAAACATTGGCCATTTTGGTCGCAAAAGTTAGACTAATCACCATTGAGATTCCAGTATGAGGAGTGGTAATGGTCAGGCCAACCTTCGACGCGACAAAAACTTTTATACGAAGGCAAAACAAAAGAAGTAACAAGAGAAGTTAATATTAACATCCGAAAGAAAAAGTAACGATTAAATAACTTTACCGCTTCAATTCCACATAAAAAAGTACCCCATGACAATATTTATAGGTTCAGCTACGTCAACAGCTTATTGTGCTACACGGTGTACATTTATCGAACACCCTCCATTAGTACTTATCGAATCCAACTTGTACGCGGATATTCAAGCCGAGCGGACGCAGAACACTGTCGTACCGCTATGAGCCATCAACGCTTAAAGAGACAATTCTAATTTCACGCGCGTCCACGTCCACTTTCACCGAACCGCAAGTAGGATCACCAGTGTAACGAGGATCAACGCCACGGCACAGCTATCTCTCACTTGCGAGGTTCTACATTTGGGAAAACTATATTTGCACTCGCATTCTCGACCAAGGTTAACCAGGTATCCGTGAGTTATCTCAGCTCGAGAAACATGAATGGATAACGGATACCTAAGGTGCATGTTTGGTGACCTTCAACCCCTGCCACACACCCTCGTGGTGGCTCGCAGGGTATTACGTAGATGTACCTAACAGGTCCATTTCATTCATAGCATCGGCAGACCGCGACGGGAGGTTAGACTTCCATATTCGACTAAGTTACTGGGTTCGAAGCACATTTTCCTAGTTAAAAATTTAGCATTTAACATGAAATTGTGAAAAATAATGCACTGCACTCTGAGTCAAGTAACATTATCACGTCATTCGGCCACAGCTCGAAGCAAGTGGTATTCATTCAAAATTGACACACATTCTTTTATGTAAACCTGGGATTCCGATTTTCGATGCAACAACTCAGTCGAATCCTCCAAACAAATCTGCTTTAGCATAAAGCATGAGCCATTAACGTTTCCGCGGGAAAAATAAATAGCAGACGAATAGCAATGCGATACCACCATCTTCCGGCCCGCATGCTTACTTTACGTGAGACCAGTGAAATGATTTGATTGTCTGGAGCCTTAAAGCTCGCATTGCACGGTACATTTTATTGAACAAACGAATGTATCATAAAATGTTTAATAAACTAAATGGAATTAGAGCAGGTTATGTTTCCCACGAAGTCATTCAGACAATCATACAATTTTTCGCTATAGACGCAACAATTTTCCTCTTGCAAAAGTTCATACATTCGTTTGTTCGGTAAAATGCACCGTGTAAAGCGGCCTTCACAGGCACGCGGGGAAAATATCGAAGAATTTCCTCTCTTAGGAATATGTCTCGATGCGACAAGAGGCGTTTCAGCAGGGAAGGGATTGAGCCGTCTAGGCCTCACAATGCGAGAAGGACGACAAGAAACAAATGCATCTACGCTGGGAGGACATCGGCCGACAGTGTAGAGAGAGGGCAAACCACTTCTCATGCGGCAATATTTGACTTTTGGAAAATAGTATTGAGACTAAACAACTATCTTCCGAGATTTTTATCACTGGTCGTAAATACTACGATGAAGCCAACGAGAAGTTAACCAGGGTCAAGTATGCCCCACAAATGAGTGCTTTACAATAAAATCAGGCCGTACCTATTTCATACTCCCCTTAGTCCAGCAACTGTTTAAAAATAATCAATAGGTTGATTAAAAATTACACGTAATCTTTAACGTCAATATAATACCAATTTATATTCCGAAGAAGATGCAAATACCTCACTAACTCCCACATACATCAGATTATGAGAATAAAATTTGTGAAATCGGCTTTACAACTTTTATTTAAGAGGTTTTAGAGTTTAGAGAGGTTTAATAAGCTGTTTTTCCCGCAATATATTAGAGACAATGAGGGGTGCTGATGAGACTTTATTAAGTAGGTTGGTCGACAGGTCGTGTAGCTAATTAGTTGATTTTCTCGCAGACGTTCGTTTCTTAATCGGCAACGTAGTGTTGATATCAAGTTTCGTACGATTCCTTCATGACTATTGAATCTCTGATCATTTGTGTAGCACTGGAATATATAATTACCTATATTTTCTGGGGTATTTGGAGCATAACTATGGTGTAGTGCATATTGGTGAAATATAGTGGTGTATAATTGTGCACGTTGGCGATAACTCACCCCCCGCCACGAACCCTTGAGATGGCTTGTAGCGAAATATGTAAATAGATAGAGATTAGAATAAGATTCCAGAAAAAATGCAAAAAATAATGGCGAAGTCCTTCACGACTCGGACGTATGTCATCTACCTCAAAAGCACATGAGCTGCAACCAAGTAGATAGATATTCCCATTGTGTATTTCAAGACGCTGTGATCCGGAGATGAGCGAGTTCATTTATTTACATCCAACTTCACAGAAAACAGTGGATATGGCCTTTAACATCGAGTACTATAGCACGTGGAAGGGCGAGCACGCAACAACAAACATCCTGAGTACATGAGCATAAATTCGGAATTGATATCGGAATTAGATCGCGTGCAGCGAAGAGGAGCTAGGTTTGTAAAACGATGCTACGATAAGTTTAGTAGATTGTCTGGATTGTTAGAAGAATTGGGATGGGAATCGCTATCACAGCGTATATTAAATTATAGGAGAAACCTTTAAGCTAAATTTCAGGAAAAACATATTTCTGACGACGTAAAAAACATACTATTAACCCCCTCGTACTACGACAGATTGGATCGCGCCAATAAAATTAGAGAGGTCGATTGTAGAACCGATAGGTTCCCGCGTACCATAAGAGAGAACAATAGGCAACGTAGCAAAAGGGATAGGTAGGTGAAACATAGTTAGAATAGTCTGTAGTGCATGATGCATGTAATAACTACCAATAATCCCTTCCTTATTATGTAGATTTTAACCTGTACTATACCGTAGTAACTAATATTCTATTGTAATAACTACTGCAATTACTTGCAATAACTAATAATCTACTGTAGTAACTAATAAACTAGGACCCTATTTTCTAGCATGTCTACATTATATATCCTACTTACATGGCAATAGTGCATGTTTGGTGATCTTCACCCCCTGCCACACACCCTCGTGGTGGCTCGCAGGGTATTACGTAGATGTAGATGTAGGTATAAAATGTCATTTTTCCGCGTACCATTCGGGACCATAACAGCTCTGATCGTCGTCATGAATAGTGCGAATAGTGAGATTAGCTAGACTGTAGATATTTCTCTTTATATTCTCTACGTCCTTATTTATGCATGATGTAAATATTGATGTTCTTATTTATGCATGATATTTTGAATCTGTAGTAGTAGTCTTTGTATTCCTTGCATGTTGTAACGATTGACGATAGAATGTTTCTAGGTGAGTAGATCTTTAATTTGCGCGTTGCATGTGTGGTACCCTGGTTTCGATGTAGTTTCGGTGTTCAGCCGTATAATTCATGCATACCTGGAGTGGAAGCACTCCCTGCCAAACACCCTTTGGGTGGTTTGCAGGGTATTATGTAGATGTGAAATTCACTCAGGGGGAGACGGGAACCCGCGACCGTACGACGTTGCTGTATTTGTGCTCAATAACTCGCATTTATCATTAGCAACTCACGCCGCATGAAATTTCCAGACGTCATAGCTTTCTGCATGATTGTAGTACATTTGTCGCATTGATAATACTAACCAGAAGTTGTGTCTTTAGTGGCGTACTGCAAGGTAGCATGCTCGTCCACATAGTACTCTCCTGTCTGACCGTGAAGCGTTCTCCGCCTTTGGCCAGCGCCTAGCGGTCAGGGGAGCATGGGAGGGTCTGATTTAAACTGGAATGAGAGCTGCATGCCCGGTATGGAATCAGCCCGTGCCATACACCCCAGTGGTGGCTCGAACGGTATTACGTTGATGTTGAGAGTAGGCAATGACTCGAGCACCGAGCTGTCAGCGCGGTCCACAGCACCGAGGCCAGAATGCAATTATTAAGCATCGAAAAACATTATTTCGGAATTCTAAGTATCGAAAACAATCAGTTTTCGCACTTGATTGGGATGAAAAACGCCGTCTCAACACCAAAGACAAAAAAAGGTTCGTTATTATTCAACGGCAACCACCACAGAGTCTCGATAGCGGCAGACGTAGAAGCCATCACACACTCGCGCGCCTTTGTCGTCGACCATAGCGAGTCGGGAGCGCACGGCCCACACATTAGTTGGAGAGCCTCCTCCCTGTGGCCAGAGCCAGCCAGCCAGCGATCCGGCGACGCCAGCCAACCGCTCAGCTCTCGTCCGCCTCTCTCTCCTCGTGAATGAGTGCCGAGCGGAGACTTGGCAACGCCGCGCGTGCCGGGGCACCGTTCAAGCGTCGTCGTCGACAACCAGCGGGCTATCTGTGAGCGAGCGAAGGAAGAAAAACGCTCTCCTCCTTCCCTACGCCCCTCTCCCTCTCTGTATGCCTCTCTCTCAGACTCTATACGCCTGCAAGATTCTCTCCACTAGCCGACAGTTCATCGGGAAAAAACACACTGCCGGAGAACACGCGCGACAAAAGAGTTCGCAAATTTCTCCGCAGAATTGGACGCGCAGTTGCTAAGGAAAGTGAAAGAAGTGGAGGGGCGCGCGAGCGTAGGTTTTAAACGGGTCCTTGAGGCCCGAAGTGTGCTCGCTCAAAAGCCTCTCACTCCTCGTGGTGGCCGGGTTAACCGGAATTCCGACGGACGGCGGCCGAGAATAGCCGCCCCGGAGTGCAATCGAGACCGAGTTGTACATACATTAATCTATCGAAAGCTATCTATGAATTCTGTACCATTTAGTTCTTTAGCCTTCTCTTCCACAATATATGATAACGACGGATAATCATATGCCCTCGCCCTATTTCTGAAATCAGTTCCAACGAAAATACGTAATTAATTAATACATTTACACAAAATAATGTCTCGACGGGCTCACGATAATTCCTTTCCGTTATAATCAGTAAGCCAAGATTTGGTGAAAATAATTGGCATTCGAAAACCTTAAATTAATGTATTTTCGTAGGACTTCCAATAAAAATACAGAAATACTATGGTACGTATCGATTTAGGGATATTTAAGGTCGAATTTTGCAGATTCACATCACATTACACATTTGCAACCAAGAGAGAGAAACTCTATAACGATAACCCAGGAATCGTCTCATAACTCGGCAACATCCTCTGCAATCAAATGTTGACACGTTGCTCTCTAATCTGCCATATTCAGGAGGAAACAATGAGAGTATGCGAAGAAACACAGAACTAGAACAAGTTGTTTGAAAACAACGGATAGCAATTGAACGAACCAAGCGGATGATAATGTGGGGACCTCTCCCTCCGTCACAGACCTTTCTTTTTCTTCAGGTTTCGTTTCCAGCAGCAAGACAAGCGCTTGCAACTCCACACCATTGAATGGAATTCGCCCTTTCCCAGGTGCCGAAGTGCGAGGTCGTCTTCATCTCTGGGTGCGACGAATCGTGGTAGTGATCCACGGGGGCACGCAACTTATCTCCGACCGGAAGCACGTTTCCTTGAGTGTGCGTGGCAGACGGCCGAGGTCGACTCGTCGCAAAAATCCGCATTGACTTTGAGAACTCTTCGATGAAATCCCACTCATCATACCAAAAATGCTCCACTACAGTGCGGCAACATTGAATGCTTTCAAAGAGTTATCCTGAACTCGGGTGGCCAAGGATCACGTAACTTTTTAACAATAGAAGTTAAATAGAAGAACTAGGATGGGAATTAGTATCAGAATGCAGGTTTAAATTTAGGTTAAACCTTTTAAGAGAATTCGAAACCAATTTGTTCACAGATGACGTTAGATATATGTTAAGAACCCCTGCCCATTGTGCTAGGTTTGATCAGATTAACAAGATTAGAGAGATAGATTGTCGTCCCGTTAGATTTAAAATGTCGTTTTTCCCGCGTACCATAAGAGAGAACAATAGGCAGCGTAGCAAAGGGGTAGGTAGGTGAAATATAGTTAGAGTAGTCTGTAGTGCATGATGCATGTAATAACAACCAATAATCCCTTTCTTATTATGTAGATACTAACCATCTGGCTGCATGTGACCCTATTACCTAGCATGTCTCCATTAAATATCCTAGTTGCATGTCAATAGTGCATGTTAGGTGATCTTCACCCCCTGCCACACACTCTCGTGGTGGCTCGCAGGGTATTACGCAGATGTAGATGTAACTTGTGCCATCGGATGAAAAGGGTGGAAGGTTAGCTCTGTTCTAAAACGGTCTCGCGTTCCTATCCGCTGAAGTTACGAAGGATACATGACCGACCATGATTAGAAAGCAACGTACACACATGCGAAAGACGCTGACATAACGAGGGAGCGAGGCATGGAGGTCATCGGAGGCGAAGGAGTCGTCTCTCTCGTGGCGCGCGCACACACGAGAGTGAGGCGCCGAAATAGGTTTCCGTGCAGAGCGGCGGTGGTGACGTCGTCAGGCGGCCTTGCGCTCGCCAAGGGCCGAAGCCGAAGGAAGGAATTCGGTGACGCCGAGAATGCCCCGGGGGCGTCCACACACCGCTTGCTTCATTCAAAAGAGAGACAACGGGGCGAGGTGAATTCCTGAGGCGCGTCATATTCGGAGATGCTGAGAATGCACGTCCACTGTCGTTCCACTTTCGAAAGCCATTCCCGAGGCGAGAGTCTTACAGTTCCTTATTCATCCTCATCCGACCCTCACCCAAGGGGTCGAGTTGGATTCGACGCACTTTATCTGCACCACTCTACGGAGAAAACCTTAATAACATGAATGAAAATCTTCAACGAATAACGACCGCAGTTCTGTTTTCACGAAATTTATTTCAACGGCACATTACACTGTAAACCACCCAAAATGAGCTAAATAAAAGCTGCTGAAAGCAAGACTAGGACATTACATCTACAACATCTAGGCATGAATGGTTCTTAAGAAGAAGTACAGCGTATAGATAAAACCTCGAGAGATGTGGATCGACTTCCATATCGACATATCTCAAGAGAGGAAGCTATCGTTCAACGAGGATGCCAAATGTGTATACTTTCGGCACGACGATAGACTAAGTTCCTCCCATTCATTGCCCTTGCCACCACTGCAGTCCACTGACGAGATGATTCCAGACAAAACCGTTTAACAATATATCATGATCAATTGCTAATGAAATAAATATTTGAACGCATTCTATAATAAAGTGCAAGTTATTCTACGACAGTCTTTAAGACGCTTCACATCCCGGACAGATATCGACTACGTTACCCACCTAAGTAAACGAATGCTTTAAGATCTCTTCCTGAGTAAAATTAAATCGGAGATAGCTAAGTGAGGGCCATTTTTATTTTTATGGACCCCATTCACAAAGGTAACTCCGTTTCATCTATGAATATTCACGACACGAAAGCAATACACCCTGTTTACAAGTACAGACGTCGACTGGAGCTGGACTGGATAATTGCAAATGTAACGCTCATATTTTTAAGTGGTGATAAAGACCAGCCATCGATAATTGACGACCGATATCCCAAACCTTTAACTCACTCAAATTCCTAGCACATATTACTGTAAGCTCAATTCATAGACACTTCCATATGCATAACTTGCAAATCACAACGCAACACGGATTCAAAAGGGGAACATCTTGCGAAACTGCTAAGCACTGTTAGCACACAAAAAAGTTAGAACTGTTATCCCAAGGTATTTTAGTCTCTGGTGAATAGAGCGTTCCAGGAAACGCAGTTTCTTTAGACATAACAAATTCATTCGATAAAGTGTCTCACAGAGAGTTACGTTTTACAACCTAAATTTCACAGAGGCAAGGGAGACTTCGGCAACGAATAAAAAAAGTGCTTACGCGGAAGATAAGCGGCACTTAGATGATTCGCAGGTGTACGTTCGTGGGCTGGCACACGGTCACCCGCCGAGCCATGGTCCATTCGTGAGTCAAATGCGGGCCACAGTCGCTCTGCGCTCCCGCACGACCCACACCTTCTTTGGACTCCCGGAAGAACGAATTGGGCCACGGCCGGCGGCGTCGGGTCCAAGAGGTCCGCGAACAGAATAGTTGGAGAAACACAGCTTTGAACGACGTCTCATCGGGCAGAGGTATTTTGCCCCGAGACAGAAAACATAATACGCACTGCATCGTACTTTTAAGATGCCACTCAAGCTTCGACCCTCGCGCAGACGTAAATTTTTATGGTGTTGCAGCGCACGTGGTCTAAGTAGACATCCGCAGATGGGAGGGCCGAGGACTGTCTGTTTCATCACGCTAAAGTTTGAATGCAATAGGATTAGACAGCTATGAAACAGTACAATAAATAAAGCATGGTTGATAAACAAACATTAATTTTTTCTCTCTCCAGCCCGTTGGTTAATTCCTTCGTTAAGGGCGGACTTATCCATAATTGTCAGGGACATGCTCATCGCAAGAGAGTTCCACGACTCCAGAACACTAATGAAAATTCTACAGCGAATTCTACGGAGCTAATCCAGCCCATCCCTGCGTTTTAACATTTCCTGGGTACAGATAAACACGTGAAATCTGTTTTGATCGACCCGAACAATCGGATACTTAACGCTCTTCAAGCGTGTGGACCGCCAACTTCGAAGGCTAAGCGGAGTAATAAACCAGCTATTAAGAAAGCAATGAAGAAGGCAAAATTAGAATGGGTAGAAGCAAAGCGGAGGGGAGCGAAAACTAACGGGCAGATGATCTTGTTCCAAAAGAGAGAGCAACACAAAGGGAAGCGCGATCTAGAGAGCGCGCCTCATTCATTGAGTCACCCGCCAGTGCACAAACTCACACACAACGGAATAGATATTGCTCATTACCTATTAACCTCCTGCAGGAATTGAAGGGGTATTTCTGAATCAGGAATGGCCCCTGAAAAAAATGGGACAAATCACCAAGGCGAAATGTAAATTGCGGAGCAAATTAATTTGCACGACCAAAGTCTCTACGCTAAACGAGACCGCCCAGGCGACGGCACAATTTGCCGAACATTACTTCCGACTGAACTAACTGATCAAATTCCACTCCCGATTTTCAATAATCTACATAGAAAAAATGTTCAATCTATTTTTCGCGCGGGGGAGGGAGTAGCGTCTGACGTTTGGAGTAGCGTCTGACGTTTGGAGCAGCGCGCTTGTCTCGTTGAGCTGCGGGCTAACGCCGACGACGGTCGCTTCCACGCCAAGGACGACCCAGAGACAAACTCGCGCCGGCTCAGTGTCACGGATAATTATCACCACTGACTTTCGCACGGATCCTCGAGAGCTGCTAAACCCCGCAAAGAATGGCTATTTCGGGCACTGGACTTCAGAGAGAGAAACGGGAGCCGAGAAATGATTCCAACGAACGTTCCAGCACAAGAGAATTCACATCAAATCATGGCTCAAAACCAGCATAATTAGCGATCGATTCCAGTTCCCTCGAAAGCGCCTGGGTGAACCAAATAATTACGACTCGACTGTGCCTTTCAGTCAATCCTAAGCTCTAGAGTGGGTTTTGTTAATGAAAGTTGGCAATTTTCCACAATTCAAACTTCAATACGACCGGTTTCGATGTACTACATCATCATCAAGTAACAAGCATATCTCATGGTCCAGTATATACACAGAATTTCAAGAGGAAGGGGAGAACCTTACTTGCAATTCTGTATATATACTGGACCGTGAGTTATGCTTGTTACCTGATGATGATGTAATACATCGAAACCAGTCGTATTGAAGTTTATATTGTGGAAAATTACCAACTTTCATTAATTATGTCATTCCACCAAATTGCGCCAATGTTGCGACAATTACTGTCAAGTAAAGCTATGTTATTGCGCCATTGATTATGCAATATTTAATTCGTACGTCTAACAGTTGGTAAAATTATAATTTATACATCGAATATGGGCTCTATTATGAATAGGGAACCATCTCGCTCGCACTACCTTAAACAACGAGTACGTGATATGCTGAGCTTACGATGAAAAATAAGTCGACAGCATCTTCAATCGCCACTTAGAACAAGTTCCATGTCAAAACTCATCGCCAAGATACTCGAGGAGAACAGAATTAAAGACGTGTAATTGAGAGGCACGTAAAAGATCCAAGTACACAAGTTAAAATGAAGTCGTGGTTGCAATCGTTGAAGATGATACACGAAACTTGGATTTCAAATAAAAATCACTCCCATGAAATACTTTGGGCAGATTATTGAATGAAAAGCTCGCTCGTCCCATTCTACAAAAATTCCTTAGAAGCTGTTCTGTAAAACTCATGGAATTCTACAGAAACTGACTCTTTATCTTCAGAACTAGTGCCTTTTCTAAGGATCTGTACGGAACCTGAGAGAGAACATTTGTTCTGCAGAGTTGTTTTCTGCAGAGCAAAATAACTCCTTACAAGCTGTTTCGCAGACCTTCAGCAACTCTACGGAAATATGTGAGGTTTCCGTTGACCAAGTTCCTTTTCTAAGGACCTATATGGAGAGTCGTGGGGAATTCCACAGAACGTCCTAAGGAATTCTGCAGAACGTCCTAAGGTATTCGGCAGAACATCCAAAGGTATTCTGTAGAACATCCCAAGGTATTCTGCATAACGTCGCAGGGATTTCCATAAAATGGCGTTTCAATACTTTAAGGAATATCAACAGAAGTTTTTAAGAAATACTGTAGAAGTATTTATTGGGAAACTATACAGAATTTTTTAGCAAGGTCGATTTTCTTAAATGCTATTCTGGCTTCCGCTATATTCCCAAACATTGCTCAAGGCAGTCATAGCTTCTCTCGATGTATTTGAGACAGGTTGCTAATTGTCTGAATCTGGCCCATCGTCACTCTCCGTCTCTTCACCGACGCAACATTTTCCTCACTAACAACGAAAAATCCCCGTTAGGGCCCCCCTGGGGGAGGCTAATTTTCTTCTGAGGAAATAGAGGCTTTGAACTGAATTATTTTTCAACCAGTTCAGCAACGGGAAATATAAATCTACATCTACGTCAAACCTCCAAGCCACCCAAATGGTGTGTGGCAGGGGGTGCTTCCACACCATGCATGCATGAATAATACGGCAGAACACCGAAACTACATTGATACCAGCATAGCACATATGCAACGCGCTAATTAACAATCTACTAACCAAGAAACATTCCATCGTCAGTCGTTCCAACATGCAAGGGGTACAAGGACTACTACTACAGATTCAAAATATTATGCATTAATAAGAACGTCCCTATTTACATCATGCATATATAAGAACGTAGAAAATATAAAGAGAAAGATCTGCAGTCTAGCTAATCCTCCTATTCGCACTATTCATGACGACGATTACAGCTGTTATGGTCCCGAATGGTACACGGAAAAAATGACATTTTATACCAATCGGTTCTACAATCTATCTGTCTAATTTTATTGGCGCGATCTAATCTGCCGTAGTACGAGGGGATTAATAGTATGTTTTTACGTCGTCAGATAAATTTTTTCCTGAAACTTAGTTAAGAGGTTAAGCCTATAATTTAATCTACGCTGTGATAGCGATTCCCATCCCAATTCTTCTAACAATCCAGACATACAAGTATACTTATCATAGCATCGTTTTACAAACCTAGCCTCTCTTCGCTGCACGCCATCTAATCCCGATATCAACCCCGCTTTATATGGATCCCAGACACTGGCAGCATATTCCAGAATAGGAAGAAGTTAGGCACCGGCGAGATTCGAACTCACGATCTCCTGTTTACGAGACAGGCGCTTTAACCAACTAAGCCACGTCGCCGGAAATATATAGTGCGACCGAATGACCATAGTGCAACTTATTCTTCAATAGATCGAAACGGCTTCGGAAACTTCAAGGGGCGTGAGGTGGGGAAGGACCGAGTGACGCCCGAGAGCGGAAAGGCAAGAGAAAGATGCACCAATCTGCCCCCGCCGCCCCCGCCCCAGGAAGAGAAGGGCCTTGACACACATTTACTTCTGCCTTGCAAATAATTTTCCATCGCACTCACCCCCTCCCCCTCAGTTACGCTCTAAGGGAAGGGGAGATCATGAATGAAAAGGAAAACGGACTGGTGGAAGGAGGGGTGGCGTCAAGGGGGGTGGGGGGGCGGGCCCAGAGGAGGGATATATATATATATATATACATATGAATACCAGTGCGCAACTGCCGCTCTTCCTGTCCGTTCCCAAGAACACTGAAATGCACGCGGCAAAATGACGCCCAAAATGAAGCCTTGAGAATGAGAATGAAAAATGTGACCACGGGAGCAATAGGCACAAGAGCAGGCCTGGCGACGATACTCATGAACAATTCGACACCCTAAGAGGTGAAAATATATTAATATATAATACCTACATAAAACAAAATCTACTATATGCGGTACCAGCGTGGATTGGATTAGTTAACAAAAACACATTAGAAAAAATTGAAATTATACCGAAAAGAAGTGCCTACGATCAATATTACGTCTGAGATATTGCAGTAACGACAATATACACTTTATAAAATATGTGGAAATCGGCCCATTAAGGAAGAAATCAAAGAACAAATTAATAAATATTACAACAAACTGGAAGAAAACGAATATATAATAAAAAAGGAATTAGTGACTAAGAAAAAGACAATATGGGATAAAAATACGAGACCGGAACACGGTATACAAATATAGGGGGGGGGGGGTAGCCTAAATATGGGAAACAAAGAAGATGGGCGAGGGAAAAAATCATTCTTAAAGTAATGACAAGTCCCGGAATTCTGCCGCTGGCGCAGCGAAGGAACACACGGAACTGCCGCTCTTCCTGTCCGTTCCCGAGAACACTGAAATGCACGCGGCAAAATTACGCCCAAAATAAAGCCCCGAGTCCCACACCACATGAATGAATGGTCGGAAGGTCGAAACCTAAGAGTCCGACCAAGTCACTAATGATTTAATTATACCTTGCGGAAGTTTTTACTTTTCATTTCTTTCTGAGCCAAATCAGAACATTTCAACCGGGCCCTTATCTTGGGAAGCCTCTTAAACGTTCTCATTAATGGGTAACTTATTCACTTTCCTGCACCATACACGCCCACCGTTAAGCCCCACCTATGCTCCTCTCGCATTCTGCTTCCCGCTCATCTATTCCCCATTAACCCGTGTAGTATATACATGCATTTCGTTTTTCATTTGTTTCAGGGCTGTTTAAAAAAAACCTGTTTCTGTGTGCTATGTTTATGTTCTTTTCTGAATTGTTGAGTGGTCCGCCATTAGGAACGGAATAAAAACCCAGTACACTGAGAGTGTATTATTTTTAAGCGCAGGACATAACACCCTGGATGAGTCCGTCCTTCGTCACTTCCCTTCGCCACCGGCTTCCTCTCTTCGGCACATATCTCGAGAGCCTCCCCCGCCCCCCTCCCGTTCGACGTCCTCTTCCCCACAACGACCGCGCGAGGGAAAGAAGGTCGAAGCGAACAAAATAAGACGTTCGCTTTTTCCCGCGACCGCATTCAAGCTCACTCGGGACTGCCATCGACTCGACACGAGAAGCGCGCCAGAGTGTGTTGTACATACTCCCCCGAATTACTTAGTTACTTACGAACACTTACTTAGTTACGTATTTAATTACGGACACTTTCTTAGGGGTCACAATTACTCACCACATATCTTGGGGAAAACACATCCGGGAAATATGCGGTCAAGCATACAGGAAGCTAGGCTTTATCAAGAGAATACTCGGGAAATGTAATGAGAAAGTGAAAGAACGTTGTTATTTTTCAATCGTTAGGCCTCATTTGGAATATGCTGCCAGTGTATGGGATCCATATGAAGCGGGGTTGATATCGAAATTAGATCGCGTGCAGCGAAGAGGAGCTAGCTTGGTAAAACGATGCTATGATAAGTTTAATAGTGTGTCTGGATTGTTAGAAGAATTGGAATGAGAATCGCTATCACAGCGTAGATTACATTATAGGCTTAACCTCTTAGCTAAATTTCAGTAAAAAAAAACATTTCTCTGACGACGTAAAAAAACATACTATTAACCCCTTCGTACTACGGCAGATAAGATCGCACCAATAACATTAGAGAGATAGATTGTAGAACCGATAGGTATAAAATGTCGTTTTTTCCGCCTACCATTCGGGACCATAACAGCTGTGATCGTTGTCATGAATAGTGCAAATAGTGACATTAGCTCGAATGTAGATCTTTCTCTTTATATTCTCTACGTTCTTATTTATGCATGATGTAAATATTGATGTTCTTAATGCTTCCCATAGTTTGAGGCTCAACTATGTGGAATATTTATATCCCAGGTAGAAAGAAAGTGGATAGGACCACATAAATTAAACGCACACAATGGTGGTGTGAAGATGGAAAGATGGCAGATTCCAAGCAGAAAAAACTCGACTGGACCGGGTATCGAACCACAGACCTTTGGATTTCGCGTCCAATGCTCAGACCACCAAGCTACCCGGTCTACTAAGAATCCATTGGAATCAGCGGGGGGTTTATAGGAACAAACACTACCCAAGGCATGACCCACGAGAGCGGCCAATAGATGGCGCCAGGGCTGCATTTCACCCACCGGCAGAGAGAGAATGACACACACAGGAGGCGAAATGCAAGAATAACTCAAGCACACAGACAGTGGTGAAAGATATAGAAATTTTATGTGTGTGTATTTGCCGCTGAGCGGTCTGAATGAATGAACGAACGATTATATATATATATATATATGTATACATCTGAAAATTTTTGTGAGCTTGTAACTGAGGATGACACCGCTGTGTCGAAACATGTTGTACCAAGAAAATAAATCTGTGGAAGAAAACCAAGTTACTTTTTCATTTGTGATTGATGTTCTCATTTATGCATGATATTTTGAATCTGTAGTAGTAGTCCTTGTACCCCTTGCAAGTTGGAACGATTGACGATAGAATGTTTCTTGGTTAGTAGATCTTTAATTTGCGCTGTTGCATGTGTGGTACGCTGGTTTCAATGTAGTTTCGGTGTCCTGCCGCATAATCCATGCATGCCTGGTGTGGAAGCACCCCCTGTGACACACCATTTGGGTGGCTTGCAGGGTATGACGAACATGATGTAGATGTGAATGCAAATGGTGGACACACCGGGACAGTCCGGGGGCGACGACGCCTTATTTTACAAAGAGGGAGCGGCCGCGAGTCGGGACGGGCGGTAACTCGGGAGTCTATTCGGGGGGGGGGAGGGGAGGGGATGAAGGAGGGGGGAGGAGGAGAAAGAGGGGAAATCTCTCTCACGCACACGAAAGCACGAGTTCCCCCGAGACAGCAATAACCCGTGGGTTTATTTTGGAATGCACTTCTTTCTCGCCTCTCACAAACATCGGGCGGGAAGGCGATTCTGGTCCCGTGGCCATCGCCATCCGCGCTACGTGCCTCCTCCGTTCCCATCCCGAATGCATTTTAGTCAAAAAAAGAGATGCCGTCGCAGCTCTGCGCAACCCTGAGGCCTTATACAGTAAGGAATCGACACGATCGAACCTCGGAAAATCCGTGAATTTGACGGCAAAGTCCCAAAAATTCTCAACATTTGAATTTTACGTAGCTTTAACGTCAAAATGTCGTCACTGTCGAGGATCGGATATTCCGAGGACTCCCAGAATAGATCCCCATTGTGCAGGTAATGCAACGAAAAAGTGACAAATGAGCAGCTAATGCGTTCCATAGTTTGAGGCTCAACTATGTGGAAGTTGAATTTCACAAATGAAAAAGCGACTTTGTTCTCTTCCACAGATTTATTCTCTTGGTACAACATCTTTCGACAGAGCGGTGTCATCATCAGGCACCTACCGTACCGTTGAGAAGCACGTACCGTACGTGCTTCACAACCGGTAGCACCCGAATCCGAAGAGGAATGTGCCTAAGGGACGTCCAGGGATTTGCGAAAAAAGTGCCATAATGTCGGAAGTAATTTTGAAGCAGCCGTAACACTATGAATAGAAACAATAAATTGAATTCAAGGAGGACAATTTCGGTGATGGATGACCAAGGGGTGTGAATGCCGATATCTCTAAGTAGCGTGAGGGAAATACGGATTTGGTCGGCCAAGGGGTGGCATAGATCGCCGTATTTAAGTTGAGAGGACCGAAATGGGTCGACGGCGAAATACTTAACAATCGGAATGAATCGAAATCAAAACACGCTAATGTTGTTCGCCAGTTATCTGAGAAACCTACATTTAAAAATGGATTGAGAGCCATAAGAGGTATATAATGATGCAAATGTGAATAACAGAATGAGCGTTTTGAAGCCTGCAAAGAAGGCTTGCAGCCTTAAGAACCCTGCTAGTTTAAAGCCTGGTCACACGATATATTAACCCGTACGTGTTCATACACAAGTTCATGAACGAATGCATGAACGAAATAGAACAGGTTCTATTTCCCTATTCACGCGTTCATGCATTCGTAAACTTGTACGGGTTAATGTATCGTGTAACCAGGGCTTAACGCAAGGTCTACGCTACTCCCGACGAGGAGCCAGGTGGTATGTAGGACTAAGGGGTCCCCTCCGATGAATTGTCGAGGCGTAATACTCCGACGGACTATTACGCCTCGACAACCTGCCCGGTCAAATAATATTGTACTAGGAGACAAAGTTGTGGCTCCATGCATTCCGAAAACTTTCTTCTTTTCATGGACGAAGTACTCCGCTATGAAGCGCTGGATGAGTGCACAACACAAGAACTCGGGAAAATGAGCCTCAAGGGCCAAGGGTCAGAGCCTGAGCCTTCAGGGGGAAATTCATTTGGAGCTTTAATGTATTCGAACGCATATCCATTCCTAGCACTTTAATACTAGGAATACTCAAGTGGAAAATCACCGCCAGCGTTCCTTAAGAGATGGATCTCTGTTTTGGAAGCATGTTTTCGGGTAGATGAGCTAAATTGCACCGAGGAGTGGGAAGGTCATACCGCCGACAATCATACGTAATATTGACCAATTTTTCACGTTCGTTCATTCTTCCACGGTAGCCTTCTTACGATTGAAGTTATGGGGTCACGTTTGAATTACAATGTTGGCTTGTGGCGTAGATGCTCCAGATATGATTGAGTAAGTAAGCCATTGAAAACTTCATGCATACTTTCGCAAAGCGAACCCCGAAGAATATGAGCACGACAAATGATTTCTACCACTCAAAACACTACGTTGAACCATCTGAATGTTAATCTTCCCTGCTAAAAAATTCTGTATAGTTTCCTTATGAACACTTCTACAGAATTTCTTAAAAATTTATTCCTTATAGTATTGAAACATCATTTTACGGTATTCCCTACGACGTTCTGCAGAATACCTTAGGACGTTCTGCAGAATACCTTAGGACGTTCTATAGAGGCCCTTTGACGCTCTGTATAACTCCTTACAGGCTCCAGGAAACCTCACATATTTCCGTGGAGTTGCTGAAGTTCTACACAACAGCTTGTAAGCTAGCTCTGCTCTGCAGAAAATAACTGTACAGAACAAATGTTCTGTACAGTCAGGCTCTCATGTACCGTACAGATCCTTAGAAAAGGAACTAGTTCCGAAGAAAAAAAGAGTCAATTTCTGTAGAATTCCTTATGTTCCACAGAACAGCTTCTAAGGAATTTTTTTAGCAGGGTTCATACTTCAAGAACCTGGCGCCCATTGAATAATACAATGAATAAGCAAAATAACTGCTAGCAATCCATGCGAGATTCAATCTGAGTGTGCTCAACCACTGACACCAGGATACTGAAAAGTACAAAGGATCTACTTATATCAAGTCACCATCGATATTCGCTTACTCTCAGAGCTCAGGATTCTCTTCGCATCGAATAGCACCAATTTCACGTCGTCATCGAGGGCACAACACTGGCTACCTGACTTTTGTGGGGGAAATTATGTTTGGGGAAATTAGATAGCTAGGGAGCCATCGGGAACTCCCGTAAAATTTAAAAACGTAATTCAGCGAAAATGAGTCTTCACAGATGGCAACTTAAACATCCGTTTTGCGTCCAAGGCTTTTCTAAAAAAAGTGTGGGGTTTTCCGACTCTCCTCAAAATTTCCTGCATTGCTTCTTCCACGACGATATGAGCTCGAATTAACAATTCATTCCGACGGCATATGTCGGCAGCCTTATGAGACCCTCCATTGTCGCACAACATGGGTCCATCCTGTCAATTAAGTTTAGTCTACTCGCTCCGCACGCATTACGCGTGCCAGTCGATATCATGATAGTTTACTCTCCCTCCACGTGGGAGCGCCACTCACCCCGGAGGCCGGGAAGCGAGCGCTTTGGTCGAGCAAGTGGTGAGTTTCCAGCAGTAAGAAACGATACGATATTATGGCGTAAGAAACAGTCGATACCGACCTGTCGACTTTGACTACGGCTGAGACAATCATAATTATTATCTACGCTCGGGTCTAATGCACCACTTTTGGCATCGTTATAACTCATTCGGGGGACTCTTGAGCATCTTTAAGAGTGGATATTTATTCCGATTTGCGATTAAAATAAGGTTTAATCGGCACTTTTATACACACGAATATCACCAAAAACTTTTTCTAATACCTCAATACCGCACATAATCGTCAGGGCTATCGACTTGATTCATATTTGATTTACAATGCAATCGATATCCCAGTAGTATTTAAAACCTAGTAAACGACAAGGTTTTAGATAATGGCATATTATGGATAAATGTTTCTCGGGTGTTCCACCGGGTAAGTAGGTCCGTAAGTCCCGACTTTTCGGATAACGTCCTTCTGGAATAATCCTACTTCGGAACGGACAGACTTTTCCCTGATACGGAACTCCTGAATTTCATTCAGAACCCTAAAACATGGAGAGCATGTCGTTCTCCGAAACGTCGGGACTTTTGGACCTACTTACCCGGTGGAACACCCGAGAAAAATTTATCCAGCAGATACGTCAGGCAAACCTAAGATCTTTCAATGGCATATTCGTCTGTACCAGTGCATATCGCTACAAAAAAGACCCTTATGCCAGCCCTGGGTACTTGCAGGGCCGGTGATCGTCGGTAGCCATCGTTTCAATGGCCTAGCATAATGGATGATATACCTTAGAACTGTAGTCGACACTAGAGTATCCAATTCCTGAAAGGTAGGTTTCGGGAAACGTCTGTCCGATCCAAAAGTAGGATTATTTCGGGAGATTGAGGTATAAACACATCTTTTTGACTACCGTTGACTGTGCAACCTCCAGTAACGACCATAAACAATCCTACAACTTGATCACTGTGATTAAGAGCTAGGTCAGTCCTGAGGGTACTGCAACATTCATTGTCAAGTGTCAAACATTAAAATCACGAAATGTGATAAATGACATAGTCTGTGCTATTCGCAGCAAACACCACGAAAACGAAAAGATCGATTCGTGGCAATCGACCAAAGCATAAGGGTAGTATCTTGGACATTTTATTCGAACTCGTGGACGGGAGGAACAAGCTTCGAGCCGGAAGGTGGGATCTTTTGGAAGTTATTGTCCGATTACGGGAGCGAAGCGGAGAACTCGGGAGAGAGAGAGTCGGCACAATAATCCCAGTCGTCGTCGTCCGACCGCACTGCTCTCCGAGTGTCCCCTAAATGCCCCAAAAACGCCCCTTCCGCCAGGGACCGAGGTGGGCTCGGCGGATGAAAAGGCGCGGCATGGGAAGAGGAGAGATCAAACCAAACGGAATCACGCTCGCTCGCGCGCTCACACACACACAGACACACACAGGGGGCATTTGAATGACAGTCCTTTTTCCCCTTTTTTCTTCAATCTTGGCGCTCCAGGGAGACCGCGTAGACTCGCCTCGAAGGCGGCGGTCGCTTTCTCGCCGTCTAGGCTCGCCGGCCACCGCCCTCTCCAAGAAGCATTGCTCCCACCGGGGCCTCGTCTCTCCTTTCTATTCATAAAGGTTGGCTCAGAGGGAGGGAGGTAGGGGAGGGAGGGTAGAGAGAAGGACGAGAGTGGAAGGGGCAGGAGGGGCGGAAGGAAGCGGGCGAAGGAGGGAGAAACCAGAATGGAAAAAAATGGTGGACCGGGAGGGAAGGCCGGCCCCGGCCGATTGGGGTGGGGAAGGACAAAAATCAAAGGGGAAAGCAGGAGGGACAAACTTTTCGGGAAGGCCTACGCGAAAAAGCATTAAGAATTACTGAAATGATTGGATCCCTCGAAGAATGCATGATGCATAATAATGATCCCTCGATTATGGGAGATGGAGAATGATTACGTGGAACAAATCAAATATTCGATCCACCAGACCATGAGATGCAGATGGAAGAATGAGTTTATGATCATACGCGATACAAACGAAGCACATCTAGCCGGTAGCGGCATTGATGTAAACATTTTCTAGGCACAGCTCGGTTAGACGTAAATCCGGGCGGGACCAAACCGCACGATTAAGACCATTTCACGGTGTCATTCAACACTATCGTGAAACATGAGTGAGCTACTCAATGTAAATGACAAATGCTATAATTACGATGTTCAGTTTCGATTGCATTTGGAGTTAAGTACATATCCAACTGCACTGCAACTATAACCCGCCGGGGTGCAGTGTGGACCAAAAATCCGTTCGAAGTACAACGGCTACCACACTCCTCCATCGCGAACTTTAACCGCACTGCCGACGAAAGATATTCCCGCGCCCCGAGACACCTGCACAGCTCATCACTTACTTCCACCCGAGAATTCCTGCGCGGCGCCGTCGGAAAAGCGTTTTCGAAATGCGCCGCCTGAGTCTCGAACGACGAGAGGAGTGGGAGTCGCATTGCCAATCGGAGAGAGGGCGAAGTCGCCTCGAAGGAATGAAAGAAACGTGCACCGCACCCATTCATGGCGCGAATCGGCCCGACCCAAGCCGGCCAACGCGAGCGACCGACCGCCTGCCTGCCTCCCACAGTGAAGGAGGCTCTCTCACATGAGACGCCCACGTTCTCTCAGACCGCACTTTCCCTTCGCTCTCGACACACAACGGCCCTCGCCCTCAGAGCGCAGTTTCCGGTCGAGAAAAAAGGGAGATAGGCAGTCATTCTGTGACTCCGGAGTCCACAATTGAGTGCGAGGACGCGATGGAAAGGCTCCCTTCCCGTAAGCCTCGCTCCCATTCTTTACGGACAAGGCAGCGCCACAAATAATAACATCGAAAATAATGGAGAATAAGAGAGAATCCTTCCTCCCCTGAGCATCGGCAAGCGTTGTCCCTCGCACGTACATCGGTAACTAAGCCCGGGGAGAATGAAACTACCAGTAACGCCACACGCGGAGACGTATTCGTGCGTTTACGCGGCGCCGGCGTGTCTCCCACTCACGGCGATGACATTACGAAATCCAATCAATTGTCGCATCGCAATTTCGACTGAAGTACGCCCGAGAGATCGGCTTGCGAACCAGCGGTCCACGCATAAATGATCTCTTTCTGCGTGCTTCCTCGATGACAGACATGACAATTCCCCAAAAACAAAAATCCTCGGCGACGAACGCAATGACACGCCGATGGACTCAAGAGCGGGTCAAATGAGAGAAGGTCATAATAGCGACAATAACAGGAGTCGTTCTGCCTGTAGTGCCATTGCTTACAACAGCCAACGAGCACACACCATTCACGCGCGCGCAAACACACAGTCCAGTGGCGGGCGGCATTGAGTGTTGGAGAGAAGACATACATTTCATAACAAGTACGAGATTGCTACTGCGTGAGCAGCGGTTCCCAACCTCCATCGACTCGTTCCCCTCGGAAATCCAAAATTTCCCGTCGACGTACCACTCGGCACGTCAATCGGATGGATCCCTCGCAACGAGGGACCATCTTTGCCACGCTCCCGCCACTGACGCTAAACCACAAAACGCTTACGTCAAACTCGAGGGTACGCGTGTCACAGGCTGGGAACCACTGCTGGTAGAAAGTGGGAAAGAGAGGAATTTTGAAGGAGTGGTCCTTACTTCGTGGTTGCGGAGCCTAGGTGCGGAGGAGATGTCGGCGGCGGGCGTGTTCCGGGTGCCGAGGTGCCGCGCATCACGTCGTGCGTGGCGCCTCATGCGAGGAGTGCCGTGGGGGGCGGCGCGGGACGAGCACACGCTCCCCAGTGAGCCCCACCTGCGGGCCGCACCACTGAGGGTATAGCACTGATTCCAAAGCACCACTGGGAGAAATAAAACGAGAAACTACGGGGAAATGGGGGGTCAGTTGAAGGGAGCACCACTCGCAGCACCAACAAATTTGGACGAAGCACAAGACGACGACGACGCAGGGGCAATGCAAAAAATTATATCCCTCTTCTTTATCCTCTTTGACGGCACTCCCACGTTTCGAAGTCAACACCTCTCAGAGAAGAACTTGGTCACATTACACGATTCCTTGACATTTGCAGGTACTGGCACACGTGTGAATTCACGACATGGCAAGTTATTATGCCTGGAACCTGAAATAATTCGGCGTGAAGTGTGGGGGGTGGTGCGAAGAGAAAGGGGGGGGGCTTCACTTCACAACGGGAGGAGTCGGGGTGGGGGGGGGACGGCGAAATATTATCAATGAGAGAGGAGGATCTCTCATTGCCCCCGCTTCCAATTCCAAGAGGGCGGTCGCGAAAACTTCACTCGCAAAACAACTGAAGCACAACTCTCTCTCTCTCTCTCTCCTTGGTCTCACCCCGTTCCGAAAGCACTTCGTGTCAAAGCATTACGACGCTATTCCATTCACACGAACCACTACGGGGAGGAGGAGGAAGAGAAGGCGGGGAGGGAGGGAGGGATCAGGGGGGGGAGGGACTAGCGACCGACGGGGAGCGGTCGGAGGGGAGGAAGGATATCTGTGGGGGTCGGGAAGGGGTCGGAGGGAGAGGGATGGGGGAAATGTGATGGCCGGGAGGGGAAACGGTTGGGGGGCGGGGGGAGGGGACACCGAAGAAAACGACCCTTAGGGAAGAGGCAAGGCGAGAGGCGAACGAGGCAGCGAGCGGCCAACCCCCCACATCCAACGCGTGTATCGGGCCGATCTCCTCTTCAAACTTCCAGTTTTGATGGCGAGGGCACAAACAACTGGCACAAACAAGCACACGGCACAATTAAAATTCACACGACGGACTTCGAGAGGCAGTTTCGTACGAGAGAATTTCGTTTTTCTTTTTAATTTCAATACAAATAATTAATCCCGCGGCCTTTTCAACAGGTTTTTTTGCGCAAATCCAGCGCGACTGTTCGGCGTTTACTCGCCAGGTTAGACGAGGCAATAATCCGTCCCGTGAGGAAGTGGAGACGAGGCGAATACGCCGACGGAAGGCACATTATCAATCACACGCATGTCGCAGACGGCAACGACTTCACTTTTCTGCCTCCTCTTCTTCAAGTGCTAGCATACGAATCGGAGACGATAAATCCAGGTCTCGATCACTTAAGCTCCGAGCTTAAGAGTAGCAATATGTGGTCGTACGATAGAACTCAACAATTCCAGCAGAGGGAAGCACTCGGAGAGATGACGATGGATGGGAAACGGCCCAGGAGAACGTGTTTTTCGAACGAATGGTGGAAAGGAGGCGCTTTGACAAATCCTTGTCGCCGCGCCGACGACCGAGAACTAACCCACGCTCGTCGGGATTCTTGAGCACACGCGGCCGAAAGGAGTAGCCCTCCGATGCTCGTGTTTCCCGAGGGGATGCGCACATGCAGCCACGCGTGTGCGCAGTCTATTGTTATTATTAAAACACGGAAAAAAAAGCGAGAGCGACAAAGAGAGAGACTCTAGTTCGCCCTCCCGTCGTCCACACCACACCACGCAGGCTCTCCGACTGAAGCGGAGCACCGCCGCCAGCGCTATCTTTCGGAGGACGGGCGAGTGAGCTAGGGGGAGGAGCGGGGGGGGGGTTGGGCAGGAAGGAGGCGGGGAGGGGCGACGCTGTTGGGTCGGCCGTGCTGGGGGCTGAGGCGGAGGAGTAGGAGGATGTAGGGGAGGAAGGAAATGGACCGGAGGGGAGGGAGGTCGCTGGGGAGGGAAGTGGTCGGGGGGGAACCCGCTGCTTGGCTCTCTCGGAAAGAGAGGAGAGGGGGTCGAGAGAAAGCTGCGCCGCAGCTGCCACCTACCGCCGTCTCCGCACAGCACCGATTACGTTTTTATGAATGGGGAGTCTGCTGGCAAAGACTTGAATGGGCGGCGAGAGGAAGGCCTGGCGAAGGGGGAGGCGGGGAGGGGGGCGCCGTGTGGTAGAAGGGGGAGGGGTTGAGGGAGAGAGGTAGTGGTGTGTCTGTATGTTGGTAGGTGTGTGCGTGTGTGAATGTGTTTTTGCTCGCTCGTGTTTGTGTCGGTGCGGGGGCAGAGCGGAAGTATTAGTTGGGTTTCAGGGAAGGAGAAGAGGGAGGGGGATGAGAGGGGGCGGATGTGGGGCGGTGGGGGCGGGAGGGAGGGAGTCGGGCAGGAAGGAGGCTCTCCGGATGGGGCGAAGAAGGGGGCGCAGTGCGCGAAATGCCCCATCGTGTGTGCGCGGGAGGCCACCATGAGGGGGGGGGGGCCGAATGAGCCTCCTCCCACCTACCCTAGGATGGTCAGCCCCTTCTCCTCCCTCCCCCCCCCTTTGTTGGTTGGCTGATGTGCGGACCCAAGGAGGGAAGGGGGAACACTCTTTGTCGTCTATCCTCTCGTCTTGACCGGAAGTAGGTGGGGTCGACTCGTGTGTGTGTGTCTCGCATAACTTGTTTCTTTTCACCGGAAGTACAGCCTCTCTCCCCTCACCTCACCACTCTTTCTTCCATCCTCACTTTAAAAACGTTAATGCGGCTACTTCGCTTGCAGCCATCTACTTGGCTGCCCATCACCTCCGCCTGCCGACTTGTTTCCCTCCGCGCGACGCCATACGCTTCGCCCTTCCCGCGCGACCGCAGCGCTAGCATCGGACTCCCGCGGAAACTTGCGGAGAGTGAGTAGCGGCGATTGTAACCCCGAAACGTGGATCTCTTGATTGAATTGTTTTGGCAGCACGGAGCTCCAGATTGTGACGTCCACTGGAAGCAACTTCCCCCCTTTACGCGAAGATTTCCGCGGCGTTTTACATTACTGCTCGTTGTTTTCGGGTTTTCCAACCGCGTGCGTTGACATTGGCCGACAGCGGTTTCGGTTTCATTGGCCATCCTGCGACCATCTTCAGGTTGAAGGTCCTTCGACCTGAAGGTCACCTTCGACCTGAAGACGGTAGCAGTATGGCTACCGAAACCGTTGTCGGCCAATATCAACGCGCGCGGTTGGAAAACCCGAAAACGACGAGCAGTAGTCCTCCGTTTACTTCGTTCGTTCACCTCAGACGTCAAATTGTGAAGGAATTAGTGAATGTCTGTTCATTTCTCTTTATATCGCACGCTATCGTCGCTGTTGAGTTCCGGAATGGACACTGGTAACATGCTATCGGGCAATTGCGCTGTCTTCGGTTAAATACATGGTTTTCAAGAAATGGCTGATAATGCGTTCTATGTTTGGAGGCTCTTCAATCCCTCTCGCACGCTAATCACTTTGCAACACAACAGCGCACGTGCTTTTCATTTGTAATCGAACCCGCGCACTAGGCATGCACACTTCGGTACAGACGAGAGCTAGGCTGATGTGCGCTACGCAACCAAAGAACTTCGATATAAATTAAAAACGTGACCGGCAATAAGTTTTTCAATCTTATGTAAAGGCGTCAAACTTGCACATGGTTAAGTTAATATATACATCAACATATACGTCATACCCTGCAAGCCACCCAAAGGGTGTGTGGCAGGGGGTGCTTCCACACCAGGCATGCATGAATTATACGGTACAACACCAAAACTACATTGAAACCAGCGCACCACAAATGCAACGCGCCCATTAAAATCTAATAACCAAGAAACATTCTATCGTCAATCGTTTCAACATTTAAGGGGCACAAGGACTACTACTACAGATTCAAAATATCATGAATAAATAGGAACATCAATATTTACATCATGCAAAAATAAGAACGTAGAAAATATAAAGAAAAAGATCCACAGCCTAGCTAATGTCACTATTTGCACTATTCATGACAACGATCACAGCTGTTATGGTCACGAATGGTCGGCGGAAATGATGACATTTTATACCTATCGGTTCTACAATCTAACTCTCTAATTTTATTGGCGCCATCTAATCTGCCGTAGTACGAGGGGGTTAATAGTATGTTTTTTACGTCGTCTGAGAAATGTTTTTCCTGAAATTTAGTGAAGAGGTTCAGCCTGTAATTTAATCTACGCTGTGAGAGAGATTCCCATCCCAATTCTTCTAACAATCCAGACACACTAGTAAACTTATCTTAGTATCGTTTCACAAACCTAGCTCCTCTTCGCAGCAAGCGATCTAATTCCGATATCAACCCCGCTTCATTTAGATCCTATACACTGGCAGCATATTCCAGATGAGGCCTAACGATTGAAAAAATACCAACGTTCTTTCACTTTCTCATCACATTTTCCGAGTATTCTCTTGAAAAAGCCTTGCTTCCAGTAAGCTTGACTGCATACTTCCCGAATATGTTTTCCCCAAGATATGTCATGAGTAATTGTGACCCCTAAGTACTTAACAGACTCGGCGTTCATTGTTTCCGTATTATTAATTTTGCAAGTCCTACCTGGCATATTTTGCTTTTCCCAAAAGCTGACTGCTACGCACTTTTTTATGTTCAGTTCCACCTGCCACTTTTCGCACCAAGCATGAATAACAAGTAGGTCGATTGTTAACGAGTCGCTATCGTCGGAATTGGTAATATACCTATACACAACCGCGTCGTCTGCGAAGAGTCAAAGCTTACTTATAACGACGTTGCTAATATCATTTATGTATATATTTGGAACGAATCCAAAAACCTTTCCCAGAACATTCGACCGTCACCTTCAGAGGGTAACTCATACCTACCGTTGGACGAAAATGCATTTCGCCGGCGCACGTCGTTCGATTAAACGTCGTTTGTGTGTTCTCATTGTTTTCCGACGTGCGCTCACTTCAACACGTAGAATGGAAAGATAATAATTTCGCTCGACCCAAAGAGACCACTGCAAAGGGGCGGCCGCAGTGTACCTGTGTGCGTGGCTTGCCCGGAGGAGAGGTCACCGAGGCAGAATTCATGAAGCGACCCGCGAGGCAAACTTTCCGTCGCGAGCTTCCATGCACGCGGTCGCCTTCCCGCCCGCCAAGCGAGCCCACCTATTAGCGAGCCGCTCGGCGCATAGCTAGGGAATCGTTCGTGTTGTTAAGGTAGTCCGAGCAAGATAGTCTTCAATCCTAGTCATAAAGAGACCATATTCGAATTATACGTTTTAGTTTCAGTAGCTTTAGGACACATCAATAAAATATTGCATTATTAATGGTGCTATAATATAGTTTTATACGACAGAAATTGTAGGTAATTAAAGGATAATATCTAAATAAGTCTTTAACTTGACTCATTTTTTTCGCGCGGTGCGTTTGAAACTCCTTCAAAACGGAAGGTTTTTTTGAGATACCCAAGAACCTTCTGTGGTGACAATATGATTAATTTTCAAAACTGGTTGAGAAAACATACAAACTACACGCTGTTAGTTTTTTGACGACATCTAAGTGTTAGAAATACCTCATTTTGTAAATAATGTGTCTCTGGATAGCATGCACGTACCATTTCCCCTGTAAAAGGGCTGGTATATTTTGGCAAACATCTCCGAAAGTAATGTGGTAAGGGGTCGAATGTTTGGTGTCATTGGATATGTGAGATGTTTTTCTTTGAAATTAGACCAAATTCATTGATTTCTAATTAAAATGATATTTCGCTCAAACTACCATAAACTCTGAGACATGGAGGAGGTCTATTCTCAGGGATGCCACCGATAGTCTGTTGATGTTGCACTCGGCCACCTCCACTACTTTTTAAACTTTCCAAATTGTCATACATAGGAATAAATTAAGTACTTTTTATTTATTTATTTAATTTATTTATTAATTTAATAGAGTCCAAAAACAGCACAAATCCAAGTACAAAGGACTTAATGAGCAACGAAATCATCCAACATCCAATTTTCGTTATCCTTGTCAAAAGACGACAAGAATCGTCTTTTGATCGACTTTCTACGATAATTTCTTACCCCTTTGAGTGCTGCATCACGTGATATCACGTCATAGTTGTCTTTACGCTGGTTCTGATGACGTGATATCACGTCATCAGAACCAGCGTAAAGACAACCAACTCAAAGGGTTGTCCCATTGAGTGCGGCATGACGCGGAATCAATCTATTACGACAAAGCACGCGAGCCAACAGCTGGAGTCCTACATTCTATTCGAAAACCTGCAATGCGGCCTCGGATTAACGAGCTTGTTTCCTACTTCAATGCCTTCTTACCAATCGGAAGTAGATGACGTTCTCTCCCCGAAGGCAACTGAAAGTCAATGAGAAGTGTCGCCCGCACTCTGGGCTTATAGGCTCTTCTGATCCACACTCACTCCTTTCTACGTTCGCCTATGGAGTTTTAGCTGGTTACTTTGATTTCAACACCTACGTGCCGGAAGTGATGGACTCATGTCAACCGGAGCAAGACAGTTGTATTCATTAGGGGAGATTAGTCTTTTTAATAGTTTAGTTTTTCGAAGTTGATTGTCGATGCTTGGTTTATCTTTTCTTTCCTTTTTTAGAGCTGGTCATACTTTATATTCATATTCTTATTCACTGCATGGTAAGATTTTTTCTTGCTTATATAGTCTTAGATCTGGTTATTATCGAGAGTATCTATTGTTATTTTTGCACTGGTTGGCTATTAATTTATATATTTTAAATGTTGATTTATTGTTTTCTTTATTTAAATCTTAAGTAATTTATTTCAAAATGGCGATTTGTCGTGCCGTAGACGTAATTTTAATTACCTTGGGTAATTAATTGGCGTTTAAGAATTTGTAAAATTATTTTAGTTGTTTTGTTATTATTTAGTTTGAGTTGCTGCTTATTTGGAATTTATTTATGTTTGTTTGGAACTTGCTATTTTGTTGAATGGGAGGTGTTGAATTTGAGTTCTGTCCCTATTGTAATAACTTTATTATTTGATTGAATTTCTTTAATTTTTAGAGGGTTTGTTCTCTTTATTTCTTCCATGTTTACTTTGTATAGAAATGACTATATGGAGGGAGACCCTTATTTGGTTCCATTTCAAAATGAAAAACAATTGTAACTTTCCACACAGAATTTTTTATCTTTGCCGACCATGGTTTCAGCACCTAGTGCCACTATCGAGGATCTTGGTATCAGACCTTGATAATGGCACTAGGTGCAGAAACCATGGTCGGTAAAGATTAAAAATTCTGTGAGGAAAGTTACAATTGTTTTTCATTTTGAAATGGATATATATCGCTTCCACAAAGTTGATCCTGATACGCTTTTATATATACTTATTTGGTTCGTTTTATCCTTTTGGTAATTTTATTTGTAATATCAATGATATTATTAATTATTAGTCCTAATATAATTTCTATTCTATTAAGGGTGGGACGGTTTAGGATTTATTTCTTATTTATTAGTTATTAATGATCAGAATTTTAACTCTTATAAGAGCTGGAATGTTAACTGTATTGTCTCATCGGTTAGGGGAAGTTGCCTTTTTAATTTCTACTTATTGAATATTGAATTTTGGTTGTTGAAATTATATTTTTTATGTTGAGATATTTAGCTTCCTTTTGGAAGCCAAGGTTGTTACCTTTTCAATGATTTTTGCTGCTAAATAACCAAGAGTTCTCAAATTCCTTTCTCTTCATGAATTCCTGCGGCTATAGCTGCCCCTACTGCTATTCCCGTTGGCTGAAGTTATCCTCGAGGGAAGCTTGAGTCTACGTGTTGCACTACTAGTTTACCGTACTCCCATACCTTTTAGTATAGTAGTTAACATTTAGTTGTCTAAAGTTAAGAAGTTCACTCTCATACGATCGATTAGATTATGAGCGCAAAATTGGAGAATTAAAAAACGCAGATTTAGGTGTGATTCGGGGGAATCGTTCCATGAGGACTGAAGCATTGCATTGGAAGCTTATCACAAAGGAAAGAATTAATTTGACTGGTTTCTATTAGGAATGAGTCGATTCCACTTTTTTTAAATCCCGATTCCGATCCTTCAAATCGATTCCCGATTCTCGATTCCATCGATTCTTATTCTTAATAAACAGGTGGGATATTGATATATCAGTAGCATACGACTTTTATTTAAATTCAAGTATTGGATGAAATGAAATAACAAAGACATTTAAGTCACTCAAAAATGTATATTTAATAGCAAATGTATCCTCAGCTTATTGAGGTAGATCAAAAGTACAAATTGATAGCCTACACCCAAAATTACTGAGACAAATAAGATGTGATAAACGAAATTTGATTTGAATATTTATCCATCTGGAATCGATGGAATCGGAATCGCCTTTAGGCGATCGATTCTCGATACCGATTCCAATCCTGAGAATTGGAGGAATCGAGAATCGACATTTGGATTCGACTCATCCTTAGTTTCTATGTCAAAACATCATATTCAAGCGTGAAGATGATAGGGTAACATCATCACCTTAAAGATAATGAAGTAACATCGAAACTAGTCGAATTATTTCATCAGAGGAAAGCATGTGTGTCTGCCATTAGTCATAGTATGTTGTTTATGTCATTAGAAGAATAGATTTCAGAACGGACAGGTTTATAACGCAATTTTTCCGCGATCGGTTAGAGACCAACCATTAAGACACAGTGATTCGGTTTTTCGATAGCTACTTAAGTTGGGATGGTTTAAAAATTCAGTGCGGGAAATTCGAAATGAAGATACATTATGAAAGAACAAAAGTAATGAGATTCTCTAGAATAAAGAAAGAAGGTTGGTCAAAAATGAAAAATCGACTTTGTGTTCTTCCAGAGATTTACTTTATTGGTACAACATGTTTCGACACAGCGGTGTCATCATCAGTTAGGATGATAACACCGCATTGTCGAAACAGGTTGTACCAAGAAAATAAATCTGTGGAAGAAAACCAAGTTACTTTTTCATTTGTGAAATTCAACTTCCACATAGTTGAGCCTCAAACTATGGAACGTATGGAAAGAAGGTTGGTCATTAAAGCTGGAGGGCAAAATCCTGAGCAAGCACATTTTTTTGATTGCTTAGTTAGTACACTAGAAAAAAATGGGCGTAGTAACAAAGACATGAGAGTAGAATAGCGTTAGCTATGGGACGTTTGGTAATAGGAGGGAACTGTTGACGGGGATAAGGATAGGAATCGTTCCGAAAAAGTCGACCTTCGACTTCGACTTTAAACGCTCTAACTTTGAAAGTCGACTAGTCGGAATATTGAAGTAAACTTTTTGCGACTTTAGCTCAAGTTAAAAAAAATAAGTTGATACGCTTCTCTTGAGCTTAACGGAACCGATTCTATACTGTTTTATTTTGTTCAAAGTTCTCAAATTTACTCAACTCGTGGCCGTTGAACGACAATCCCCCCTCAATCTTCCTTCACTCAATTAATCACTAACTTTCTCAAATCCCTCCCCTCCCCCTCTCTACCTCACCAGCTGTGAGAAGTGTCTACATAGAGGGACGTTTTTACAAAGTATCACCTGATGGTGATGAAAATGAAACGAAGCAGAGTGCACTCGTAGGGGAAGGACGAGCATGAGCAAGGCAAAGGATGAAGGACTGGCAAAAGAAAAGAAGAAGAGAGAACTTGTGAGTGTAATGATAGCTGAGTAATCTCAGCCCATGGATGGCTGAAATGAAACTTTTAATGATGCTCGTGGATGCGGTGCATTTCCTTTCTCTTGGCCTGGTCGAGATGGGCCGTCAATGCTCAGACCAGTTCCCTTGCTCTGCCGTTCCCGGTGTTCTAAGTTAAAAGCGTAATCCTGCGCTCGGTACTCGAGTGAGCGATGGGAGTTTTAGCGCCGCACCCAACTCAATTACAAACCGAGCGCTTTAATTTTCTGTCCTTCAGTTTTCTAAAATATTCCCACACATCACTCTTGGGCACCATTTTCGATGTCAGATACGACACGACAGGACAAAAACCACAGACCGTCGTCGATAAACACAAAACACAAGCCTACACAAAAACAAGCCTACAATTGCCACCTGAATACCTTCTGGCGCTGAACATGAAATAGTGAAAAACCAACATACGCCTCATTGCTGTCCAATTTGAAAGAAAAAGCTGGCGCAATGTCTTCGTCCGGCTCGTTCTGCTCGTCTTCTCCTCTACTATGAACCCCTGGCTCCCTATTGCAATGAAACTAAACTCATCCGGACGATTCTCACAATTAGCACATTACCTATTCTGTTTCATTCGCGATATACACCCGGCCAGCCGCTCTAGCACCGAGTTGGCGCCCACCGGTATATTTAAGGTCGAGATTGCTCGGCGAAGCTAGTCGCAACTGTTTTCTTCATGGAAGGGAGCAAAAGGGCTCACAGATCTTGAAATAATATAGTGACTGGTCTGATCAATAGGAGACTGGTGAGGAGTGCTTAGGGTTTTATAAATCAACTTTTAGCCACCATGCACGGGGAACTCAAAGAGAAGGGGCAAGAGAAATGTTTCCAAATTTTCGTCGTTTTCTAATATGGGCACCAAGTCTATGAACTACAAAGCTGATAATATTAACCAGCCTTTTTTTTAAATTATCCCACCCTCTAAATGAGATAACCGTATGGCTTCCTGAGAAACAGCCCTTATAAAAATTCTGAAAATAGCACCACTTTTCCTCCTCCTCACCATGTTTATGCTCCTTGAAAATAATAAAATATGTTTTCAGGCGCTTAAGTATGTTCTACCACAAATTCTCTTTGTGCAAACCGGTCAATAAATTTTTCGGAGAATCGAATTCATACGAAGTCGTAAGAAAGAAGAAACTCGCTGACTTAGGTTGACCTTTATTCGACTTTGAAAATTAAAAGTCGACCTCAAAAAAGTCGACTTTCGGAGGAAAAAGTCGACTTCGACTTTACAATTTCCAGACGGGGACCTTGGGAAGGGATGCGAAGAAGAGGCTGGTAAAGATATGGAGCGTAGCGTTGTATGGGGCAGAAACGTGGACCCTGAGAAAGGAGGACGGGAATAGGCTGCAGGCATTCGAGATAATGGTGCGGAGAAGGATGGAGAAGTTGATGTGGATGAAAAGGAAGACTACTGAGGAAGTGCTTGAGATGGTTGGGGGAGGAAAGGGAACTTCTGAATGATATGTGGGAGGGAATGCAGTGGCTGGGGGATGTAATGGGGTGGGGTGGGCATGGTTTGCTCAGGGGTGTGTTATAGGGAAGGACTTTGGGCAAGCGAGAAAGGGGAAGAAAGAATCTACGTCTTATGGATGGAATGAAGAAGGGAAGATCGTATGCTGAAGCAAAAGAGGAATTTTCTGATGTATATAGGATATTGAAAGTGTTAAAAACCGGGAGGAGTGTCTCTGACTATCAACAAACCCTACCTTTTACCGATGAATTACTGTTTAAAAGTTGAATAATGCATTGAAACTCATCATTTACGAGGCTTTTGTAGCGTGCGTTGCTGAGGGTATTCAGTGAAAATTCTCCCTCTCCCATCAACCCTTGAGGTGACATGGATGATTGTGTGTGTGTATGTAGAATGGCATTCTTCCCACCCCTTTCCAGGCACTCATTACATTTCTCATTCGTTTGTGGCCTTCAACGCCGCAAGGACTTCATGTCAACTCTCGCAACATCCCCGCATTCGTCTCGCGATGCATTTCCTTTCCATTGCTCTCACGAGACCGCTCCCGTATTTTGATTCCTTCTCATCTCTTGAATTGAATTTAATTTATTGAGTTCAAAGTTCACCCAACATATAGCTATAATTATAGGTAGAGGAATAAGTAATACAAATATTAACAATTTCTATAAATACAAAGAGTCAAGCTGGCCAATAAAATACATATACATTATCATTTACAATTTACGATTTTACAATTTATGCCGACAACTTATTACACGCCTTTCTGTAGTAGGCTTTCTTGTCCTCAAATAAATCCATGTCATTACACAGTGTATTAAATGTAGCACATTATATTTATGGGAGCATTTTTACAATAGTTATTACTTACATTCATTATATAAAATGTCCTTTTGTGTCTACATTTATTATTTGGAGCAAGCATATTTAGTTTGTACAACAAGTTAGAGCTCTCACCTATATTTATTACATTATGTAGGAACAACAAATCATTTAGTATGCTTTTGTCACTAAGCTTATAAATATCAAACATTGACAATAATTCTTCTACCCATGAAGCATGATTTTCAAAAGTGGGGTAAACATGGTATCGAACGTAATAAAGAAACCTCAAAAATCTTTTCTGGACTCTCTCAATTATTCCACTATACATTTTAGTAGATGGGTTCCATATCACTGAACAATATTCTAATTTGCTTCTTACAAGAAATTAATACAACATTTTTAACACATCTTTATTTTTGAAGTTCTTTGACATATGGCATATAAAACCAAGTAATTTACATGCAGCAATTAATGCATGTAAAATGTGACTAACGAAAGTCATATTAGAATCAAAAAGAATGCCCAGGTCTTTTATGTATGTTTTCCTTTTGATAACGTGATCTTTCATTGAATAGTCAAACAGTAAATCATATTTTTTTCTTTGAATAGGTAATAACACAGCACTTATCAACGTCGAAGTACAACTGGTCTTTTGTGACCAAATAATGAAATTATTTAAATCACTCTGTAATTTTGAACAGTCATTAAGGTTATTGACTCTTCCATATATCTTGATATCATCAGCAAACATTAAACAGTTACTTTGCTGAACATATCTTGGCAGGTCATTTGTTAATATTAAGGAAAGGAGTGGGCCTAAATTTGAACCTTGAGGTACTCCTGATGATACAAGATATTCACTAGTTCACATCTCTTATGCATTTACACTCTTTTTCTTGCCCTTGTCTCATTTGTCACAGAATTAAATCTTATCGTTTTATTATAAATATTATAAATAATATTTTCATTATTAGTATTAGTTTCAGTATTATAATCACGCCAATAAAGCATCGCGTAGAGAAAGCACCGGTTGACCCAGAGGGATCGGACCCAGGGCCGGACGACTCTTGTCCAGCGGTAGCAAGGGCTTCGCACTCGGTTTTGTCAATTTTTAAGAGAAATAAATGTGCTAGTTGTCAATTCTCACTATTAAAAAAACAATATCAGGAGCATTTATTTCTCATGTGCATTGTACATTATTCAAAGAGTTTATTTCTTCATTAATTTTTATTTACCGGAGCTCAACTCTATACTTGGGCCTTGGGTTTCAGCATCCTAAGACAGTAATGAAACACTAAAATATATAGCACTTCTTCCACAGGTTTAATTTTTAAGGTACAACGCGTTTCAGCTGTCAAGCCATCATCGGGTACAAAGATTTTTCGTCAAGAAGCGGTATATATACACAACTAGGAGGAGGAGGGGGAGAGTGGTGTTGGACGAGGGGAGAAAGGTATTGGTTGGGAGGAGGGAAGTAAGTGGTGAGGCACTGGTAGCGAGTCAATGCACGGTTTAGGGAATGGAATGGCGAGGAGCCTGCCTGTTTGAGCCGGAAATACTCCATGTGGACAGGAAAGACTGGAGAATGGACGCCTTAGAACAATTTGAAATTGTTCAGCAAGGGCAGGAGTCTCTCATGAATGAACAGCTGTTCAAATGTCACACCCCACTCCTCGCCATTCCATTCCCTAAACCGCGCATTGACTCGCTACCAGTGCCTCACCACTTACTTACCTCCTCCCACGCAATACCTTTCTCCCCTCGCCCAACACCACTCTCCCCCTCCTCCTCCTAGTCGTGTATATATACCGTTTCCTAGACGAAAAATCTTTGTACCCGATGATGGCTTGACAGCTGAAACGCGTTGTACCTTAAAAATTAAACCTGTGGAAGAAGTGATATATATTTTAGTGTTTCATTATGATATCCTTCCACTACGTCTCGCCGAACACAGTTACGTTATCATAAGACAGGCCTGACTTAAGCCCCCTGACCTGTGCCCGTCTCATTGTGTGTGAGAGTTTACCCTCTAATATGGGAGTGCAGGTGCTCAGCACCACACTCATCGCGTCGATGAGCCCCGGGAACTGGGTGCGTGCTGCCCTCACCCCGAGGTGGCCTCATCCGCCCACTGCGCCTCCCCGTGGCGATGGCCGCCGTTCGGGGGCCGAGTTCCTCTCCTTTCGACGCAGCCTCCGAGATGAGAAGGGAAACGCGGGCTTATGGCGCCACGACGAGACACAACGCTAATCATTTGGAAATGTAGAGTAATCATCATGAACGGCGATCAATCGGACGGAGGACTGGTTCGCTGCACATCCACACCGCTCTCTGTTCAAGATGACCATTTCCACGATTACTCTTTAATTTTATTCATCAAATTTTTCTTATTTCTTTCGCAATGGGACGAATTATTATTGTTTTTAGTAACATATTATTGACGGGTTTGTTTTCTTGCTATATTCCCTTTTAAGAATATTTATTTTCATAAACTCAATTTATTTTTTAAAATATACTTTTAATATTGATTAAACTTTTTTGTTGATGTAACTTTTTCTCATTTTATTTTGTTAATCGCGACTCACTTTTTAATTTTAGATTTACTATTTATGATTCAGTTATTATTATTTATTCATATTTAATTCATTTTCTTGAGTCATCTTTGTTTTATTTATTTATTGATCTTACTTTACTTGTTCATTTACATAATTTTTCATTTATTTTTACTTTCTGATAATGTATATATTTTTATTCTCTTATTACTTATTTAGGTTTTTTTTAACTTTGTAGTTATGCACACATTACCCTTTTCATTATTATTATTATCATTCATGTGTATATAATGGAAGGTTTTGTTTCGTTTGTGGTACATTAGCTTAATAAGTCTGTAGGTCTGCGCAGGTTTTTCACACTCCCCTTCATGTGTGGGTGTTTTCCGGCAGTGGGTTTTTTCGTCAAGAATATTTTTTTCTTACTTCCTTACGTTTTCCCCACAAATGTATATATCTTTCTTTACACTTATTTCATGTATTTATGAGACGAAGGATTAGATGGAAGTAGGGATTGCTTTAGTCTCAATCTCGCCCCCAATAAAAACGCCGTATTATTATTATTATTATATCCATCGTTCTATATTTTCACATTGTTTCACATCCTCCACGATATCCTGTAATCAGGAGAGATGTAATAACAACTTGACAGATTAGTCTTGCATTCGAAAAAGGTTCCTCCCACCAGGCCATTATTCTAACTGCCTTAATGTGAATTTAACGAAATAATAGAGAAGTGGGTGCGTGAGTTGCTGATCGCTTGCAAACGCAAAGTAGCCGTGGACGGACATTTAATGACCTTTTTTCATGACTGGTTGAATCTGCTCAACTATTCTCAACCATCTTGAAGCGTGGACTCACTTAAAAAAAGTTCTTCTTCTGTTTTTAGTTATTTTAACCCAAAATGTATTTTCACTCAATCCGTAGCATTATATTTTTGATGGTTATGGAATAAATTATATCTTACACTTCAATCATTCCTAGCATTTCTTTTCTTTTGTTGTTTTTTGTGTACTTGTAATTTTTATTTTGTAATGAATCTTTGTTTCTCATGCGTTCGCCTGTATTCGATTTGAATGGCGATGTCGTATGTTATTTTATGGTATATATTTCAATCCATTTCTTTGCTAAATGGGATGTCGCTATTGAGATTTGTTGAGATCCAATGCTTTTCTGGACCAGATGGTCGCAAATACCGTAGCGATGATATATGATCATTGTAATAGTGGTAAGAATTGCTGTTTGGTACAACGTTTTCCGGTTGCTTAGTTAAAGTCTCTAGCATTGGCTTACAAGGGGAGAGTCGGATATAGTCAGTGATGGGCCGGGGCTACAAGATGATAAAGATGGACGGCAGATAGATGAATCTAATCTTTTCTAGGAAAAGAGGGAAAGTTATCTATTGAGCAAATAATATACCTATTGATGGGCTAAAATTTTGACGAATTCCAAGCAGACCAAGGGAATTATTCAGTGGCTTATGATGTTGTGCAATAATTTTTTTTGTCGTGGAGGATTTTTTTAGAGAGGAATAGGTTTTAATTTTTTTCCGTAGACAATGCGCCAGTTGTTTCGCCGTTTTTTTTCTGGAGGCCGAGCGACTATTGAGGAGGCGATGGCTGTCATGTAAGACGGATGGCTAGAATGGTTAGAGGAAGAATGATTTAGAAGCGGAGAAAAGGCAGAGAGAATCCCCGCTTCAAGTCACGCTTCCATTAACGAAGTTTGTGAACTCATCAGTGCTGTATACATGATTTCCTGATACATATTGCAACTTCTAGCAGAGATTGGCAAGATATGAAGTTCACATTTACTTACAGTTAGTGTACTTCACCCATTCGAACTATCCACTGTTTCGTCGGTTACCTACAATCTAGGGATAAACACATGTCGCGAAGTTTTTAAACAAACGAGTAGGATTATTCCTGGCAGTATTCGGTACTTGGGAAACTGTGTTTTTTTTCCCTTTTTAGTCACTTCTTACCCAGTTCAAAGCTAAAAAAGGTCGAGATATTTTTTATAATAACAAAGCTTCTTCGAACCAGAAATTTTTTTTTGCCCTTTCTCAAGCCAAAATTTTTATGCGAGCTAGACTATGTCATATAGGAATTGTACAAGCCCAAGGAGAGGATGCATACGTCCATTTATTTATTGTAGCAGACCATAAAGAGAAGCACCTGTTAATAGAGGCGTAATTTCAATTTCTAATCTAAGTGGAAATTGTTTATGTCTGCTAACTGCCGTGCCCGTTGGATTTTGTTTCTTGTGACTTTTTATTTGAAACATATCCCAAATAATCATCATATATATTATTTCTCGAAGGTGTTTTTTTGTCGCAACGCCATAAATCCAATAATTCTTCATCAAAATTAACATTAAATGATTGAAACATCGTTTTAAAGCTTATATTCCCCACTATTGACGTAAAATAGACCAATAGTTTAAAATCGAAGTTTTTGTTAAAAAATTTAAAATTGAAATTTTTGCTAAAAAATGATACAGTGCCATCTGTTGACAATATAATCAAGTAATATGTTTACTATGGTTACATGCTTAAAAGACTGTAGGAGGCGCCATCTATTAACACATCGTTTAGTTAGACTGTTTACATTTTTCATGCAATCAGTGTGAACGTTTACCGTTTACGTTATGTATCTTTAGCACCAATATAAATAACATATAATTGTCCATGGGAAGAAACAGGTAGAAGAACAGGAACAAAGAAGGAATAAACAGGAAGAAGCTGCATACTGTGCGACATATTCGACAGGTAGAAGGAAAGGAAGAAAGAAGGAATAAACAGGAAGAAGCTGCATGCTGTGTGAAATATTCGACAGGTAGAAGAACAGGAAGAAAGAAGGAAGAAACAGGAGGAAGCTGCATACTGTGCGAAATATTCGCACGGGTCAGCTAGCATGCGTCAATTATACGGTATTTTCTCAAGCTCATTTATCATTTTTTCAGTCATTTCATTTGAATACAATTTGTAAGACTTTCTGGTTTTTTGATCTGGCATTATCTTTGCTTATAGCGTAAATAATACATTAAAATATAAAATAAAATAGTTATTACATTCGTTACCAAAATCATCTGATTTCCTTCAGAAGCCATTGGCCTAATCACTCTAGCCTATCACTCTGATTTAATGATCAACCAGAATATTTTGATCTAGACTTAAGAAAGGTATCTTGTATTAATCACGGGCTATGGTGCATTTTATAATGCTGACTTCGCAGATACTGCCAAGTTTTTGCCGTATCTACTACATTTTTCTTGCTCCCTCATCATGGGATTTCTAATGCAATTTTTATAATACTTAGTTATAATCATAGATTTAATAATTAATTTTTCAATAATTTGTGGCCACCAGAATTGTAACTTTAAAATGTTTGCCCAAAGCGTCCACCGTTTCCGTGTATTCTGCACAGCAAAACATGGACGACTCGGCGACATCGAAATGTCGAACACAATTGAATGGCTTCAACGACACATACATTCGGCATATGAAATCATTTTCAGCCTTAGTTTTGCCTCTCCAACCGGGGAAAATTTCGGAATCCAAGTCGTGTCTCAGATTAGTTATCATCGATCACTGGCTGCTGGTTCTTAAGCAGGATGATAAGGGGTTCGTCTGGTCCAGAGAAAGGTCCTACTGAAGCTTAATGTACAGATTTTAGGAAAAAATAATACACGATTATGGCATGTGATGCATGTAAGATTGACCGTTAAGACTCTCCTTTAGATCACGGGCACCAAGAGTAAAAACGAAATTTTTTATGCTTTGCAGCCGGGGCTGAGTAAATATGAATTAAAATGATAACTTCAGGGAAAGTACCATCAATCTCACCATATTTAATACAAATTACCTGTGTTAAATGACGTGGTATCAGTTCATACAGTTTTCACCCGAAGACAACCGTATTTCACCGCATAATCGTCGCAGATTTTACGCCAGTTTTCATTCGCTAAAAAGTAGGGTGCGACCATTATGAGGGAAAATAAAAAAAATAAAATTTCGCCGGTGTTAGTTAAACGTAGGTCATTTATCAAGTACTTAACTGACTTTATTGCGCCTGCTGCCTTTGTTTCAATGCGCTAGCATAGTTATTTCATTGAAAACGTTATTAGATAAAAATAGGAAATTCATAAGACAAAAGTGTACCCAACTAGCCCCGGTCTCCCCTGCTCTGTATTTGTGAATGGCTGGTAGAAATGTATTACAGGTAGAGTGCAAAATTAGACAAATTCTTTCCTTTTACAGCAAGTGTCGTGACGAACAGAATTAACATGCGACGATTATGCGATGAAAAGTTGTGGACGAATTTTTGGACTGAAAAAGTAGGGTGCGACGATTATTGCGGTGAAATACGGTAATTCATATGTCTCTCGTCATTGATGACACAGCTAGAGCCACTGATGACCCAGCTTCAAAGGCGTAGGGTGGGAGTCTCCACCATCTTTGAAAAATCTCCTCGGGCCTTAGTCGAAGAAGCTTGTGTTTCCCTGTCAATATCGCGTCCTGAGAAAGGCACACTTACCAAGCACGGCGCAGTTTCCGATGACGCACATGACCTCTTGTAGGGAAGGTAGCCCCAACAGTTTCTCATCAAAATTTGAACCAAAAATAAGCCTTCCTAGCTCCTGTAGAGATGCTTTCCTTTAATCCTATTATCCTTTTCAAATATCTTTGCAACTGGCCCTTCGTGCGTGCTCGGAACGGTTCGGGCGGCGTCGTCGTGGCAGGAGGAGGAGGTATGGGGGCCTTTAGATACCAGGGAGAGGGAGGTGGGGTGGGGCGAGAGAGGGAAATGTGGACGATGTTGCCATTTTTTCTCTTAGTAAGATCACCACAGCGCATCAAACGCACGAATGCAATGGAGGTTTGGCAACACAGCTAACTGAAACGCGAAGTGTACATGGCGGAAGTATGAGAGCGACTGAAGCCGTGTCCCAATTCGTTAGGCATTAGGGAGGATGCGGTTAGCTAGCTAAATATTTAGATGCCTTTCGCTAAGGGAGCTTGATTTGGGACATCCTTTGCTAGTGTTGCCGTCTACCGAGCTGGAAACGAATGAAAAACATATGAATAATTTAAAGGACAATGAAACAAATGAAATCTGAAATAACGACATTTTTGGCGCCTGTGGCTACCTGCGTTGTGAGATTTGGAAAGTGAAAAAACATTTTTTCATCCATTTCGTTGTTTGGAGATTCATTAGTTTTTAGTTTTCGGGGTATTTAATTTTGTGTAGGTGTGCTGGCTGCTCCCTAAAACAAATATCTATTAATTAAAATAATATCTAACACTTGGGTAAGTTATGCGAAATATTAGAGAATTCTTTCACTTACAGACAAAATACTTCCCGGCCATGCTTGTCACTTTACGACTACATCCTTGTGTAAGTTTCCTTGTACAACGCATGCAGCGCTTTGCATGATGGGAAATTCAATATGGAGGCGGATTTAGGATAAACTCCATCTACCCTAAATTTCACCCCAGAGAAAGGCACCTAAATCCGCTCCCCCATGATGCCTAACGAATTAGGACGCACTTCAAGATGGCGTCCTCCCTAAATCTGCCGATTTAGCTGCCTAAATGGCGAATTGGGACACAGCTTGAATTTCCGAGAGGCTAGGCTCCTAATGATACATCTACATCCACACAATACCCCGCGAGCTGCCGCGTGGGCGTGTGGCAGGGGGTGTTAGAACACCAGACGTGTAAAGGTGTAAGTTTTTTTGGAGATGAAATGGTGACATGAATTATAGGAGTGTACATTTTTACAAAACAAATGAACATGGTCAACATCGTGTTGAAACGTATCCTGAAAATTTGACCAAAATCGGGGAGGTATTTTCGATTCTTTTTGGTCATTTTGACGTGGAATTACCCGAAATCGGGTATCATCAAGTGAGCTTAATTTTTATTGTGATCGCTTATAGTTCGCGGAAAGAACGATTTTTGGTACCTATCTGTTCGGCAGTGTATCTCTTATTTTATCGCATCTGTCAGACTTAGAGATGTAGTGAGTAGTCATGATAATATTCTCTGTGTCGCTCTGAAAAATATCAGTTCTGAATTTATCAAGCAACAAGCAAGCGACAAGCCTAGCGTGTAGCCTCCGAGTCTCTAGGGACACCGTATATTTGTAAAAGTACAAATAAACGATGTCTAAAAGAGAGAGAGCACAAGATATCGGAAAGATCTGCACTTTGCGGCGAGTCAGAAAGTTGAAATTATTGGGAAATGAAACTGAAACGACTGTTTAAAAATGTATTCAACTGAGCAAAAATGCCACAATACGTAATATTTTCGTATATTTCCCTCATTCGTGGTGTTGCAGAATGTTCTTTGGAACAAATTCATGGTAGGGCAACCGTCACATTGGAGAAAACCTAAAATTATAGTGTATCGAAACCTTTTGGACTTTCCGTCATCGCAATCTTTTGGTTATACTTATACACAATGAGTGAAGAATATTATTAATATTTAGGATATGCGAGTAATATGATTATTCAATTTAAGTTAGTTGAAATACTACAAGACGAAAAGCCTGAAGTAAATTGAGTAATTTATGGAATAGTCGTGAAAGTTATGTAACACGTAAACTTTGACACTACGATGTATATTTACCGCCCTACAGCCGAGGGTGTTGCGAGAGTGCAACGAAAATGGATAGCAAGCCGAAAGAAAAAAATAAATTTCTCCCTTAACAGGAAAATACCATCGCATTTTTTTAATATAGTTTAGTCAAGGTGATTAGCTACAAAATATAAAAAAATGAGCTAAATCGAGGAGGTACTTGTATTGAGAAAAACGCGTTTGAGGTTTTCAAAATGAAAATAAGTGTATTATTTTGGATAAAATTCACTATTATTGTCATGACCTAGTGCGCTGTAGTTTTATCTTTCAAACAGTTTTGTTTTTTCTAATCCTATTTATGATACTTTTGGAGATATCGTAGATAGATCAAACACAAATTTACGAGGAGCTCAATTGTTCACACTACCGTAACTAGGCATCGGTGGCAAATTTTACAAAACAAATGAACATGGTCAACAATGTATTGAAACGAAGTGTGTCCTGAAAATTTGGCCAAAACCGGGGAGGTATTTTCGATTCTTTTTGGTCATTTTGACGTGGAATTACCCATAAACAGTCGTGATATTTCGTGCTGTTTCCGCAAGACGAGACAGGGGTCAGTCTCGTTTTCCGAAGTCGGGTATCATCTCGAGTCTCGTATCGCGAAGCTCGGTCTTGTCTCGGTCTCGAGTCTAGTGCCACACCCCCGTCTCATTTACAAAAAAAAAGAGTCAATATGTTTTTAACACAAGAACACTACATGTGCTGAATACATTGCTTCGATGGAGGAAAAAAATCTATTCGAAATATCAACATCACCAGAACTTTTACATAAAATGAAAATGTCTTTGGCAGTCGGAAACTATACAAGAAAAAATAATTTATGCGTCCATAAATTTCAACATAAATCGATAATAATCGATCGATTACAACCTAAAACGAAACTAGATACGAGACGATAAATTCTTCGAGTCTCACGGCAACACTAATATTTCGTGTCCCCGGTGGATATATACGAAGGTGTTTTGTGCAGTCGTTGAACCCACAGTTCCCCGTATAATATTCGTAAAACCTTGTCATTGGTCGCAATAATTCGTAGGGGGCATTTGTTTCCAAAGTTTATAGTCATCGCTAACGTGTTCTCTGGAGTTATCCTTCCTTCGCACGAACGGAGAATCGTTACTGGCGGCTCATATTGACATTTGACTCTCATACTTTGTATACGTAAATAGATGAGGGTGCATCTTCATGCTTCCAGTTTGTCCGGTGCAGCTGCGTGGGTCAGTATTCATGACGACAGATTCTCCTCTGTTAAAATAGGCGTCTTCAGGTCTAAGTGATTCCATTCCGAATGTGCTTGAAAACATAGGCAGATTTTGGCGCCTAAATTTCCACTCTAGTTGGTTCTGCGTTCCTATTTCTTTTCTTTCTTTTTCTTATCCACGTTGTGGCCAGCGAGTATCCATCTTCCCTGTTAAAATTTCCGGGGTTTTTCATAATCTCTATCGCTTCGCGTATCAATCTAGGGAAGTATCTGTTTTCCCTAGCGATTAACCTGGTTTAATCAGGTTTAATGTAGTGCCCCGGTTCCGACAAGGCATGCTCCACTATGACCGAAAGTCTGAAATCATGGCTCTTTCGTGTTCCTTAATTCTAACTTGCATTGCTCTACCTGTCGGGCCGATGTACACTTGATCACAGGAGCACTTTACTTCGTAGACGCCTTCATATAATTCTGGCGAGAGGCGATCTTTGGGCCTGGATAATATATCCCCTGTCTTCCAGACCACTTTGTACCTGGTAGTTACTTTATGCTCTTTAAGAATCCTGGAAATTTTCTCTGATATGCCAGCTCCGTATGGTATGCAGGCATAGGATGCAGGTTTCTCTTTTTCCACTTTTTGATGTCCTTCCTTCAAGCGCCTCTCTATTCCAAAGACCCATTTCAGGACCAATGCATCTTTTTCTCTCTTCGGAGTGTAGTGGCACTTTTGGCCATACAATTGAGTTAAAATGGGACTTTCTGGTGGCCTGCTTCAGTCGTCTGAAAGCTATGGAGAATTCAAGAGGTCACGAACAAGATTTATGATTCTATATTGTTTTATAAAATCTAGTCTGCCTAAAACCATCGTAAAATTACCATTTTTGCAGTTACGGCGAACATGACTCGTAGAACTGTATATCTACATCTACATATTTACATATTAACCAGCAAGTCACCTCAAGGATGCTCGACAGGGGGTAAATTACCACCAACAGGCGTAAAGTGAAAGAATTGACTTTCACCAACATGCACTACACTATAGGCATGCTACCAATGCTACAGAAACAATTGAATCAATATATAACTAAACCAAGTAAAGGTATTTAACTAATATATGATGCAACTACGTTAAATATGCAAGAGTCATTCAGGGAACATGCAAAACATGATGCTAGTATACACTACGCAGCAGATGTAGAAACAGTCATCAAGGAGCAGTACTGTAGTGCTAGAGGAGCTAGGTTTGTGAAACGATGCTACGATAAGTTTGCTAGTGTGTCTGGATTGTTAGAAGAATTGGGATGAGAATCGCTATCACAGCGTAGATTAAATTATAGACTAAACCTCTTAACTAAGTTTCAGGAAAAAATTTCTCTGACGACGTTAAAAACATACTATTTACCCCCTCGTACTACGGCAGATTAGATCGCGCCAGTAAAATTAGAGAGATAGATTGTAGAACCGATAGGTATAAAATGTCATTTTTTTCCGCCTACCATTCGGGACCATAACAGCTGTGAGTGTCGTCATGAATAGTGCAAATAGTGACAATATCTAGACTGTAGATTTTTTTCCTTATATTTTCTACGTTCTTTCTTATGCATGATATAAATATTGATGTTCTTATTTAAGCATGATATTTTGAATCTGTAGTAGTAGTCTTTGTATCCCTTGCATGTTGGAGCGATTGACGATAGAATGTTTATTGGTTAGAAGATTTTAAATTGGCGCGTTGCGTGTGTGGTACGCTGGTTTCAATATAATTTAGGTGTTCTACCGTATAATTCATTCATGCCTGGTGTGGAAGCACCCCCTGCCACACACCCTTTGGATGGCTTGCAGGGTATGACGTAGATGTAGATAGATATGCTACCAATGCTACAGAAACAATTGAATTAATATATAACTCAACCAAGTAAACGCATTGAATTAATCTACGTCTATGTCTACGTAATACCCTGCGAGCCACCACGAGGGTGTGTGGCAGGGGGTGAAGATCACCAAACATGCACTATTGACATGCAACTAGGATATTTAATGGAGACATGCTAGATAATAGGGTCACATGCAGCTAGATGGTTAGTATCTACATAATAAGAAAGGGATTATTGGTTGTTATTACATGCATCATGCACTACAGACTACTCTAACTATATTTCACCTACCTATCCCTTTGCTACGCTGCCTATTGTTCTCTCTTATGGTACGCGGGAAAACGACATTTTAAATCTATCGGTACGACAATCAATCTCTCAAATCTTGTTAATCTGATCAAACCTAGCATAATGGGCAGGGGTTCTTAATATATGTATATCTAACGTCATCTGTGAACAAATCGGTTTCTTATTTGATGCGAATCTATGATGCAACAGCGTTAAATATGCAAGAGTCATTCAGGGAACATTTAAAACATGATGCTAGTATATACTACGCAGCAGATGTAGAAGCAGTCATCAAGGAGCAGTACTGTAGTGGCGCTGCGTGGCGGATTTGTTTGCAGCCGATTCCTTTCCGACGGGTCCGCCTTGAATGTTTAACATTGCTCTCCCCTTCTCCGGTAGGCTGTGCACTAGAGAGAGATGAGGGGAAAGAGGCAATCGGGAGGGGAGGCGCCGCCTTATTCTCCTCCCGTGGGGAGAGCCACACTCAACTCAACGTAAATCCTTGACTGACCTTTGAAAGGATTGCGCGAGCGGGGCGGTATGCGGTATGGTCGGCCCCGTATGCCGTGGCGGGAGACAGGCACGCGAGTGAAACCTCCTGCGCGGGGTGTGGGAGGATATTTGGGGGGGGGGGGCAGCTGGGTACGAATGACGATAGAATGTTTATTGGTTAGTACATTTTTAATTGGAGCGTTGTATGTGTGGAACGCTGGTTTCAATGTAGTTTCGGTGTTCTGCCGTATAATTCATGCATGCCTGGCGTGGAAGCACCCCCTGCCACACACCCTTTGGGTGGCTTGCAGGGTATGACGTAAATGTAGATGTTTCCTCGGAGAGAGAGAGAGAGAAGAGCACGAGTGCATTTTCAACCCCAAGGATCTCAATCCGATCGTGTTCGTATAGCCTTCGGACCATTTCTCGACATTTCTCTCCGCACATCCCGTCAAACTCCCGTATTCTTCACATTCATGCGGAGTAAAACGTCAGAAAGGACAATACAGAACAAATTTCATACTTACAAACAAAGTCGCCATTATTAGTGTTATTGCCTGCAGGAAACAATCGTTGCCATGAAAATGATGGAACCCTTTCTCCATATGGTGTCATGCTTCCGAGGTTTGCAGTGCAGAACGGGGGCATATTTTGCACCCGTTTCCTGCCCATGCGGACCGATCTCAAATAAATATAACGTCGAGTTCCGTGGATCCTTCTGTGGATCTAATGGAGGGATGACGAAAAAGAAAAATCTCTCAGTATTTTCCACACTTGAAACTTTTATTCCTGACTCAGGTTTCGATTGCCTTTCAATAATTTTCAAAGGTTTTTCTCTTTCGTCGTGTCTGTAGTGTCATTCCACAAAGTTACGCCTTCCACCATTAAGTTTGATCAAATGGAGTTTCTCGTCGAATCTTTTCTCATTGGATGATTTTTCGCACCTTTTAATGAATGGCCATTCCGCACATTTTTGCAATATTTAATTGGGTCCGTTTTTCCGTACTTAACCATTCCCGCCACAATAAACAAAAGATAATCGAGAAGAAAACTTTCAAATCAAGAAATGTATTATTCTATCCTCTTCACTTTTCTCAGGAGCACTTCAATTGGCGTGAGAGAAGTCTTCTCAGGACTGCCACCATGTTAGATATGGTTTGCCTGCCGACGTTTCATTGATCGCCTTCGACACCGTCTTCAAGGCTCACCGCCGGTAGAACACTGAATACAGCTCTTCTAGGGCCCCTGTCATTTCTAAAACGAAAGTTAATCCTTGTATGAATCCCTTATTAAAGAAGTCCATTTTTTGCCACACATGCCGTCACGTTTAAGGTTTTACCAACTAAGAATTTGGCGTAAAGATACGAGAGCCGTAGAGTTACTACGATATGCAATCAACGTACGTGGTCTACCTATCACTGAAAGTTTCGGTTACAGTAGGGTATTATCATTTCGCCAGTTTTTGTCCGATGGTCACCAAATTTAGGATTTATCACTTAACGATAATAGACGATCGAATCACAAGCAGCTAGGTGACATCTATCAGTTAGTTTGGAGTGATTTATGCTACAAAAAAAGACTTCTAATTGCCAGCTTTTGCTACCAAAATGGTAATAATATGTACAGAACAGTCAAAATATTACGAATTATTGGTAGGAGTGAGTTTCACATCAAGAAACTGCAGCAATTGCTCTTGTTGTGGAAAGAACCTGTCGAAGGTATTAGCCGCCTGTCAAGTTATTGGGCATATTACACTTATGTGCATTGTTTTGCTGATCTTAATGTGAAACCAAGACCAGGGCAAGAAAAATATGTTTTGTTGTGAAAAGATGATTTCATATAAGAATTCCCGCTCCTATTTTGAATTATTTTGCTTCATTTAGAAGAGAAAAACTTCATCTATTTAATATTGTTGAACGGTAAAGAAATTCAATTATTGAAATTAACATAATCCGTGAATAACAAACACTCATAAATCAATTGATTCGATCTTCTATTGCCGTTTGTTATGGATGCCGAAGCAGACGAAGTACCCATCCCTAATCAAGATAAGTTCCGTTTTTGTTATATTTCAACTGTCGTCACAGCGCTTTTGCCCATATCTAGTTTTGTTTAGAATGTAAAATAAGTGATAAATCCTAAATTTGGTGACCATCGGACAAAAACTGGCGAAATGATAATACCCTACTATAACCGAAGTTTCTCTATAGCCCATGCCTAGCTCCCACAGAACGGCAGTGCGTCCGGAAGTCTCAGATCACGCGCATTTTCCACCGACCTCCTGATTCTCACGTGAAATGCACTGTCCCCGTTTACTGCCATCCCACAATCCTCCCTTCCCTTCTCACCCGACATCTTTCCCACCACATCGCAGTGCTCCACCCGCACACGCGTCCTTTGGCTCTCCGCCCGAATGAAACGGACCAACTCCAACGGTTCAAACAGAAGATTAAATACGGCGATGAATGAAAAACTGGAAAAAAATCGAACGGTCATGTCTCACGACTTAGATCTGGGATCTTAGAGACGAAATAAAAAATACGAAAATCCAAGAAAGAAAGATGAGCATATTACAAGAAGCGGCATATCCATATAAGATGGAAATTTAAGAAGGCTAAGGAAGTAAGATTTGAAAGCTGTAGCGATAATATCGACAAACTCATGGAGAAGGGAAACACCGAGATGGAATAGAATCTTGCGGAGGGACACTTTGCGAAAAAACTGAAAGAGTACCATATTATTACAGACAAGTAGAAGAAGATTCTATCAGAGCAAGAATAGAGAGGAGCAAATGGAGGGAAGCCATATAAAAGCTGTATGAGGAACCAACTCCAACGTGATGAGAGACGAACATGGACGAAGAGCGAGGCCCGGGTATCTGTAGAATCGGATTCGAGAGACCAGTAAAACATATGAAGACAAACAAGACAATATAAACAAAGAAATCATCAAGGCACTTGATCATTCTGCTACAAAATCACACATGGGATGATCGCGAAAGTGAGCTACTTAGAAAAAAAAGGTACAGGTAAAAAAGCCCTATGTTTCTGTGAGTTTCCTGATCTGTCTGTGTAGCTCCTCACAAAGACAACAACAGCAGAGTGATACGGAGGAGATTTTGAGGATAGTGTAATTACTGCAATGTCTTCTCCAGGCTAGCGTCTAAATTCCTTACACGTATAACCAGCCAATGTATGGAAGGAAATAGTGGAGAAAACCCCTCGAAAAAGCAATTTGGTTTCAAGAAAACAAAGGAACTGGAGTGAACCATACTAAGTGGGTGAATTCTTGCAGAGAAGGTGATACATGTCAACTAGCCACTCTCCGTGGGATTAGTTGGAGAAATGCTTTAACAAAGTATAATGGAAAAGTATGCAAAATTCTATGAAATAAACGGAATAGATTGCAATGACAAAGGATTCAATTGTCAACTCAATAGGAACCAAGTCACCACGATGAAGATGAAGTACAGAAGATAAAATACGAAAAGAAGTTATACAAGGATACAAACTTTCACCGGCACTTTTCAACGAAAGTCTAGAAGATTAAGTCAAATTTGCCAAGAAATGGGAATAAAATGAATAGTAGTGATCGGAGAAGAAACAAACTTGCTTAGTATCGCTGAGGACATCACACAGAAGCCAAAAGATTTGCAAGAATCCTTAAACACATTTGATAGAGATCAACAAGGATACAACATGAAGATTATTGGGACAAAAACGGAAATCATAGTGAACGGAAGAGAAAAGCTGTAGGAAATTATTACGCCCTGAGGAGAGGTGCTTGAACAATTGGAATCCTTTCTCGGAAGCTGCATTACATGAATGATTATTATTTTGAGATCATCGAGCGAAGAGTTGCTTAAGACAAGTTATGAAAGACAACCTATTTGTTCAAATAAAATAGGATCATCAGATCTAAGAAGTACCTGCAGACCCTTGTGCGGGGTATTGGGCAATATGGCTCACAGATATGGGCCACTGGGGAGCAGGAACAGATGACAGCACGGTCTTTTAAAACTTGGTGAGGCAGGCGGATTGGATTGGATATTTGGGGAGGCGACTGACAGCTAAGGTCATTTGCGCCATAGGGAATAGGTAAGGGTGGATAGAAACCCGGCGTCGGCATTAGCCTGCTCTTAACGAAAGACGCCAAGGGGACCACGGCTTAACGTCTCATCCGACAGACGGAGTACTCTGCACTTGAAGTGACCTCCACAAGACACTCAAGTAGGGATCGGGTTTCCTCTGACAAACATCTTCCTCCGCATGGATTTGAACCCTGGCCGCCCCATGCGGTTAGCCAGTACTCTAGCCACCACACCAACCCGATCCCCGGCAGGCGGATGATGAACATTGGATGTACGGGCAGTGCCAGCAACTAAGAAGTGTACAGAATAATAGAAGAGGAGATATTCGTGTGGAGGACTATTCGGGATGAAGGATCCATTGATAGGCAACAGCAGTGGATCCGTAAGGGGTGAGTTGGATGGGAAAATGGAGAAGAAGCGCCACGAGGATGGCCGAGGGAAAATAACACGGATCAACTACAAAGGGGTTATGAAACAGAACGGCTCCGAGTGCATAAATGAGTCACAATAAAACGTATTCTGTCCGTTAAACGTTATTATAATGTTTCGGAATATTTGGAGGATATATTGTAAATGCCATTTGTGAGCAGGTAACCGGAACCCCTTTAGTTTCCATGTCCCTGCTACTGGCTGCTACTTGTTAGTGTGAACTTTCTGTGCAGCTTATTCATTTTGTATAAAATTCAATTATAGCTTAGGTATTAATATTTTTGGAAAGTGTGATTTTGGATGCCTTTTTCTTATATGTGCATTGTATTATTTCCATTTCTTTTATTGACATTAGCCATGCAGCTGTATTTATTGCCAAAGGTGAAATAAATTTCTAACACCAAGAAGGGAGTTCGTATGGACTTAATTTTTAAAAATATATTTATTTTTAACTAAAATTTTTTTATTATTATTATTAAAAGGGCGGAGTGATTAATGGCTGCATTCAATCGACCCCGGATATGAATGACTAATGGTGATAGGAAAATGGTGATTTGGGGAGATATATTTTTTTTGTTTTCATTCAAACTCAAAACAGGAGGAAAAGGCCCCCAATTCAGAAGGCAGGCAGACGATTTTTAAATTGATTTTTCAATTTCTGGAGCGTCGTGCAGAATACGGGAGAGTTGGCAAGCCTACTCGAAACCCGGCCAATTTCCCCGAAAACCGCGAGGCGTTGCAAAAAGCGACCGACGCGGCAACGCCGCTCGGCTGCGCCCATTGAAAGTTGCGGCGGCGATGAATGAACGATTGAGGGAGATCCGAGCGTGGAGACGAAGGGGGTGGGGGACGTAGGGGGGGGGAGGGATACGGGAGGCGTGGGGGGGGGGAGACAGTGGGAGAGCGTACTTTCTATGCTTTCGCCATTCCGACCCCCTTGTCCCCTCGGCAACCGCTTCGAATCCCCCATCCACTTTCCGACCCCCTTCACCCCCCCTCCCCCCTCCGCCAGCCAGGCTATGAATGAACCCGCAGTGGGGTGGGGGAGCGGGGGGGGGGGGGCGAGGGTAGGAGTAGGAGGATGGGAGGGGGGAGGGGTTGGGTGCTTGCGACAGCGGTCGATATGTGCGCTAGGAGGGGGTGTTAGTTGGGTGGATGGGTTGGGTTGGGTTGGGAGGGGGGGGGTGCAAGGAGATTTTCGTTCTGCACTGTTTACACTACGTACGTACCACCCGACGTGCAATCCAGCGAAAACGCAGGCACCGTCGTAACCGAGGGGTACGTAACTTCAAAAACAAGTGAACACCGCATTTCCATTTCAGCCATTTCTATCCATTTCTGTCCACTTCTGACTATTTCTATCCATTTCTGTCCATTTATAATCATTTCTATCCGTTTCTTTCCATTTCTAACCATTTCTGTCCATTTCTATCAATTTCTGTCCCTTTCTATCCATTTATATCCATTTCTTTCCATTTCTGTCCATTTATCGACCATTTCTCAACAAGCGTACACCATTTCTCAGAGTTGCATACCCCTCGGTCGTAACTAAGGGCTGCCCCTCCAGGATTCGCAATAGACTAGTAAAAACAATCCGTTGATTTCAAACGAGATTAGAAATTCCGCATCGACGAGATTTCTGCTGTGTTTTAAGAATGCCTTTAACCCTTTGAGTTCGGCATGACGTGATATCACGTCATTCCGAACCGCTATAAAAAAGCTGATATTTCCCTTGCATTTCATTTCCTGTTCCTCTTTTATATTATTATTATCTATTCTATCATTTCCTAATTGCTCGAATACCTGCTCGTTGTTTCCACTAAGACTTTGTACATTCCACGTTCCAGTACTCAAGGTCTTTTCCGTGCGTTTTTCCGTTTTCTATTTACCTTGTCCGTGTTCCGAGGCTGTTTTGAGGAATTTTTACCTTTTAAAAGCTTTTCTGAATGATGAGTTGACCGGGATTTCTTCTTCAAGGTTTTACTCCTATCGGTGGATTAGTTTCACTTCAGCTAAGGATTTCCACCTCCCCCGCCTGTTTGGTCCACGGGTGGGATTTTATTTCCCACCTTACCCCGGCCGGTCCTGCAGGATGCAGACCGGCGAGGGTTTTCCCCTACCCGCAACCAGGGGACACGCGCTCTCTAGGGGTTTCAGAAATCCTGAAATCCTTGAAAATTCAATGTACACTCTTATAAATTCCTCGGAACGCAAGCCGGAACCATAGGGAGGAAGGTGGGAACCAAACTTTTCCTAGCCCGAACCGAAATCGGAACGGTTCCTCTTTCGTTCTTATGAGTTTTCGTTCAAAATATTTCCGTTCCACTTTCGTTCCGGAACCACTTTCGTTCCGAGATTTTCGTTTCGACTTTCGGTTCCGTGAACCGAAACTATATCTGAACCCACTCTGAACTGTTCCGGAACCAAGACTCTAGTTTCGTTTAACATCACTGTTCAGGATCCCCGAGAGGCTCTAGGGGTTTCAGGCTCCCTTCCTCACTGTACATATTACTAATTAGTACTCGCGTCCAAATTTCACGCGGATCTATACATAAACGAAATCCGCTCCGACTACCTCGATAATTACTCGGTGGGGTTTCAGTATCTTGTGACGTCCTCGAGATGTAACCTGGATAGTGTTTAATTATTCGACTCGGCGTCGAGTCGTTTTCGCCCAACCCCACATCTGAGGCGAATCAGCAAAAGAATCGGCTCACTCCTTGTGAGAAGAAGTGCCTTTGATAGACAACAAGTCGAACGCAAACCTCCGCTTAGTGCCCGATGGAAACGGAATCATTTAAGTCTTCCAACGGGAGTCGCTGAACTCCAACGATCCAACCCACCCTTGCGGCGGGGGGTGAGTGGCGAAAAACTCTTTCGTTGTTTGTTTAATGTAGTCCGAGCGACATAGTTCCCTAATCATAACAAAGATCATATTGGAATTATACGTTTTAATTTCGCCAGCTGTAGAACCCATCTGGTCCCATATACAGAGTGTCCCATTGATCGTGTGTCATTTTTGACCTGTAACTTTAGGCACTATATTTTATGCCATATGGATGAAATTTGGTACCTGGGTAGAAAAAGGTTGTAAGTTTTGTTGAGTGTAAGCAAAATTTTATAAATTTGACTTTTTGACCCCAGAAATAAGGTCCAACCAAAAATCCAAAATTTGCTTATGGGCTTTCAATGTTAAATTATTCGAAATACAAAAAGGATAGAATTCTTTTTCGAAACTTTCAATTATTAGGTTTTTGGGCACGAAGAACACATTAGAAGAGCTTTCGAGTTCGAGAATGCAACCGTGACCCCTGAAAGGGCAAAGTCAAGGTCACAGGAGTGACCAAAAGTGAATCGCCCCTACAAACCAGTCGAATCACAGGTTTAAAAAGGTGCCAAGGTCGATGGTAAGATCTTCAGGTCACTCTTGTCATTCCTTGACCTTAAAGGGTAACTCCGGGGTCAAAGGTCACAGGGGTGCCAAAAATGAATCGAGCCAACAAATGTATCGAACATGTATGTTTGTATGTTTGTATGAAATGTATGTATGTATGTAACAAAGATCATATTGGTATTATACGTTTTAATTTCGCCAGCTGTAGAACCCATCTGGTCCCATATATGTATAAGTAGTAATAATAATAATAATAATTTCTTCATATCTAACAGCCGAAGCCAATTACTAGATATATAATATATTGACAAACACACACAAACATATCCTGGGCAGATAATATTCTACCCAGGCGGGACTCGAACCCGCGATCTTCGGATTGGCAGGCGAGGACTTTACCCCGCCGCCACCGAGGTGGACAATTGCAGTATAGTGGCAGCAATCATAATTCGAAGGCCACTATAAAGAATGAATTTATGGAAGAGTTAGCGGGAGTAGTTATGGGGATTCCTAAAAGAAAAGAAGAAAGTAGAGATGGGATGAATAGCATTTTTCTCTAATTCGAATATCGATTTCGGATATCTAATATTTTTTCGAATATCTCACTCGAATAGCGAATATCTCACTCGAATATACTGCATGGGCGTCTTTTAAAGAAGATTATAAGAATGTGGAAGATTTAAAGATTTATTATTATTAGTATTTTACTGCATGAATCACAAACCTTTAATTAAATAAAGAAATAACAATTATTTAAAAAATTGAATTTGTAAAATGTGTCATCATGCAACGAGGAATCAAAAAAGGACCATCCAACCAACCTCGCGAGCGCTTGAAAATTCATTCATTTCCTTTTTCATGTAATTCCCCTGATGTTATTATGGATTATATATATTTATACTTACTTAACTTGAAAGGTGAAATTTTGCCTTAAATATTAATTAATGAATTTGTACCAGCCAAATATGGTAGATCAAACGCTTTGCAGCATGTAAGACCCAACCGATGATATCGCGATTTTAAAAAACATTACAGTCGATTCGTGTAATATATTCGAGAGGGTTAAATTATTGATTTGTGTTCTCGAATATCGAATCGTGTAAATAGCTCATTATTCGGGGTATTCGAGAATTCGACTCATCGAACGTCCCATCTCTAGAAGAAAGTTTCCCAAAACAAGAAATGGAGAGACACATCTAGTATTTATAGACCATTATAAAGCCTATGAAACAGTTGACCATCGATAATTTCTGTTGCATTCTACGGGAAAGTAACGTAAATGGAAATTATATCGAAGCGAACAAAAAATCTTTGTAAAAATTCGGAAACAAAAATAAAAAAGGGAAGGAAATTATCACCATCAATAAAACCGAATAAGGGATTAAGACACGGGTGTTGCTTATCACCTATTCTTAATAAAATTAACTTGAACGAAATATAGAAAAAATGACAGAATAAATGCACTAAAATGGGAATTGACGTAAACGATGGTCACCTCACACATTAATTTTTGCGGATGATTCGATTATAATAGCTGAGGTTAAGCATGATGCGGAGTATATAATGAGAAACTGGTTGAAGTATACGAAGAGTCTGGCTTGAAAACAGATTTCACCGAAACTAAGTATGTGTTAATCAATGAGTATGCCACCATCTTGGGTATAGAAGGGAAGGCCATTGAAGTCTCCGGTGACTAGAAATACTTAGGAGTGATAATTGAAAATGTGGGACAAAGTAAGAAAGAAATAACAGAGCGGATATATCAGACAAAATTAGTAATAATAAAACTGAACCATGGTCAAAAGATAATAAAAAGAAGACAAAGTACAAAATAAACCAAACAATTGTTGAAAGAATAAGTTATAAAAATGTGCACCCAAGGACTCACGATTAGCACTCCAACCCTCCTTGGATACGGGAAATCAATAAACTGCAGAAGAAAGGCGATCGTTTAGTGACAAACCACAACGAGTGAACGTAATGGGATCGGAAGATCGGAGTGGATAGAGTATGTGACATCCCATCCCGGGTGTCCGGGTTCGAATCTCAGGAGGAGTGGAGACTCAGAGTGATGTCAGCCGTTGATCGCCTATTGAAATCAAAAACCAACCAGCGAGCAGAAAGAGTGACACTACATTGGAAGGATTTAGTTTGAGAAAACATGGGACGGAAAACAACGGACCATTATATCAACGAGCAACAACGTAAAAAAATGCAGTCCGCCAAACCGAAGTTTGCCTCAGTGAATCTTGATGAAGAGAAACGAGACTTTTATCAGGAACAGAATGCTAGACCTCCACCTCCAGGTCTTGATTTCGGAAAAAAATTTCAACCCAGGTGCTACAGATGTGGATCCGCTCAACACTTAATTGCAACGTGTCCAAAAAAATTGGCAAAGAATAGTGAAGCAAAAGAATTTGTTTGTTTCCTAAAATACGGGAATGGTGAAAATATATTTAGGAAACATCTGAGTGATGGAATGATAAATGGCTATCCAATGAAGACATTACGTCATACAGGGGCAACAATTGATGTAGTGGCCCAGAAATATGTTGTCCCGCACATATATACAGGAGAAACAGTGTGGATACATCAAGCTTTAGAGGTACATGATCGATATCTTCCCATTGCAGAAGTAGAAGTAATTAGTGAATTTGGCAGAGTATTTGGGAAAGCTGCGGTTGTGCAAAATGAATTAGATCGTGGTGTATACATTTGGGAAACACAACCGCAGAGCTAATCTAAAGATGTAGAGCAAAGCAACCAGAAAAGTATTGGATAAATGTGGAGCAGACCCGAGCAGCAAAGAGAAGAGATGAATTGGAAGCGGGACGAAATAAACATGTAGAAGAAGAGGCGCCGGGAAACGATGGGGTAACCACAGTGGGGGAAGAGAATAGAGAACCACATCAAGAAGAATACCGAATTAAAGCAGATGAAACAATGAGAGAGGCGCTTAGCTTGATTTCAATAGGCCAAGATGCATTAATTCGAGCGCAGGAAAACGACTCAACCTTGCAGGAATGTTTCTTGGAATGGAAACCTGACGATCTACTGAGCAATAACGAGGAGGGGTTCTATCCACTTTCTTTCTACCTTTCCATCTAAATGTTTATGTATGTATTTGCTGTTGAGCGGTCTGAGTGAATGAATGATTGATTTTATGGCCTGAACGGCTCATTTCCTTCTTGGGATCTGCGTACCCTGAAACGCCTGTGGTATTTTTCTTTAAATAACTTTTCATAATTGCATGCTAATCAGATTCGAGCCACATTTTTTTATAGAAAACATATTGGTCACTGGCTTTGGGAGGCTAGCCCGGGAGCTTTCTCTCTTAGGAATCCCGTCAAGAAGACCCCAGCTAAAAGTACTTACATGCGTGACTTGTGAATTAATCGTAAGTACAAATGGCAATTAAGGCGAATATTCGACGAAAAACACGAGGAAAAAAACCTTTACCAGCAAGCAAAGCTGAGCCTGCTTCAGGAAATCCATGAGAGAAAGGTCGTAGAGATGTATCAAGATACGAATGGTCCCTCAAATATCGTCACTGAAATATGTGTAGTGGTATAACCATCGTCATTAGATAAATAAAGTATTTTAGCCCCATATTGACTTTGGAGCTGGAAAAGTCGAATTTTTCATCAATAGACCAATAGGACAAAGGCGAAAAACGATCTATCGATCATCGTTTCGGACTCTCTCACGGTACTCGATTCTTAGTTGAGCACTCGCGGTCCACTCTGGACGACCCGAGGTGAAAAAATGCCTGTATCGATTCCCAGGACGACATTCACACCGTGACCGGTCTGAGCAGGCATTGCGGACCTCTGTGAACAATGGCTACCGCGTGAAATATTGAATATGATGCTGCCACACTTGCACCTCGATGAAGAACCGAGGTCGGTGACGTATGCAATCGGCAACGATGTCCCTCGTGGCACTCGATGTTCAACGATCGCGAAGTTCAACACCAGAGGCAGCACGCGGGGTGATCACTGGCCGGGAACGGATAACCATCCCCCCGACCACTCGCGGTGCTGCGTATTCCCACGAGGAGAGGCGGAGCGGGGTGTGGAGGGAAAATGGAGGAGTGGGGTGGCGAGAGGAATGCGTGGGAGGAGCGGGTTGGGGGGAGGAGGGAGGGGAGGGTAGTAGAGTGGGCGAGAGGGGAGGGCGGATGTTACGCAACGCCCAACCCTCGTCCCCACCACCCACCGTTGGCCATCCACGCCGCAGAAGAAGTCGTGACGTCGACTGTATCAAATGCACACAAACAGTAAGAGGTGGAGATGGAAGGATTGGGTTAGTGTTGTGGCCAGAATACTGAATTCTCAGCTGAAGGGTCGGGGTTCAAATCACGGCTATGCCGGAGATATTCTTCAGATAATCACAATCCCTCCTCGAATCCTGTTTTGAGAGCACTTCAACCGCAGTTCTTGCGCCCATCGGAAGGGATGTTCCACGGAGGACACTTACAAGTAGGCTAACCCCGACGCAGGGTTTCTCTCAATCTTTCTCAATTCTTCATATAGCTAAATTAATTCGTATCGTGGGCAGCCCCATATTTCAGGGATTGATTCCATTTTATTTTCACCAAGATAATTAATCGAGGTCTTCCATGAATCCGAGGTCCTCCATGGCTGGTCGCCACGCCAAAAAAAACAATTAAAAGCAAACGTCCTCCGAAGAAACCTACCCACAAGTGCTTGTTGCACGCGCGAGATAGGTGAAAGCCGCCATAAAAATAGATGTCGGGCTTCTATCAATCCATCTTCAATTCCCAAGAGCTCGTTCAATGGTCGGTTTCAATCGTAAAGGTATCGTAAAGAAGTGGGTGGGATACACTTATTAAAAAACATACTGATCGATAACTGTGAATGTGAACTCTTTAATTATGGTTCAACACTTTGAACAAAACTAATAATACAATAAATAAACACAAAATACACTTAATATTATCTCGTATGGAACGGAAAACGATTGGAAAACGAAAAAAAAATGTCGCTATGTATTTTGTGAAAGTTCCAAATCTAAGAAAGTAGTAATTTTTCCATCTTAAATAATTGGCTCCTATGAAAATTGGCTCCTTAGAAGCCCACCCACATATACCTATTGGCGAAAATGGCTTAATATCCATTGTTCACGATTTTATCTTATATTTTGTGAATGTTTAGAGAAAATTCATATGAAAAATAAAAACAAAATTTCCTTAAAGGTAAAAGTGCAGCTCTCGCAAGCTGCGGCACCGCCCATATGGAGACTCGTAGTCATGAAGCTGCATAGTATTCATAGTCAGGCAATGAACCTAAAAATATTTAGTTTTTATTTTATACATCCTTCTATTTATTGGTTGGTGGTTTTTTCAATCCTAAGATTGGTTGACTGCAGCCCTCCACCCTTCCCTGCCATCTAATGCTAGTTCCCTTACATCCTGGTATCTCTTCCTATGTACTATCCTATGTACTTCCTATGTAGAGCAAGAGCATTCCCTATGGCACATCATTCCATTGAAAGTGATCCCATGATGATGACCATTTTAAAAAATCATTGCTCCACACGTATAGCCACATATATTAGCAGTTTCCTTAAATTGCTATGCGTGAGGAAAGGAACCTTTCTTTCTAGATGCTAACAAAAAATAACTGAGAATATTCTTCTATTTAATAACTTGAGGTACAAAAACCTTCAAATCTGAGTCTGTCCTACAAAGCATAGTTTTCGAAACCCAGTTTTTAAGGAATAAATGTTGTTGTCAAGTTATGTATCAACAATGAAATAAGTAAAACGAAAAAAGAAATATTAAAGTAAGACGAAAAAAGAAATATTAAAGGGAATGCTTTCCGGTGTGTTCAAAATAGTATTTTCAAAATATTACGTCAAGGCTTGAGATATACGGATAGAGGAAACATCAGGATTATCAAAACTTCGCATACATCATCCTGGAAAAATGACTGCAGCGAGGAAACGAGGCAGGATTAAACTTAACAAGTTGTCACATATAACTTCCAATACATATAGGTAGACGTGTGAAAAAATGGATTTAAAAAAATGGTAATGCGAACTATTAACTTTTTTATTGGATCATTTGACACGGAACTATGCTACATGATGATGACGTGCACATGACGGACATCATAGGGTGACTTTAGTCAGAAATGCGGGTAACCGTCGGAAAAGTTACGATTAGTTCCCACTCTCTACGAATGCAGAGAGAGAATTCCCAAACGTGAGTTTCAGCTCAAGGGATCAGCGATCCTAATCTCATATAAGCGATCCTAATCTCATATAAATTGATAATTTACATCTCCAAAGCATCAAATAGCCCACATCCTAACGGTTAATGATGCAGGGCAATCCCACCCTTGGTATGCAGGATCAAAATCCTCCCAATCCCGGCCACTTAGAGAGCACCAAAAAGCTGTAATTGGACAGAAGGATGGCTCAACAATATCAAAGATGCTTACGAGGATTGCACATGTTACGATGCTAAGACTCATTATTCAGAAGTACTAATTCATTTGGAATAAAATGATACGGAACCTAATCTTTATTTTTAGAATGCAGTTTGATTAATGGTGTAGATTTCATTGAAAGAGAATCTTTTTCCCTACTCATGACCACGCATTATTTTAATTTCACTCCTAATACCAAGTAATTTACCAGTTTTTTACAGAGCATAAGTCTTTCCTCAACGTATTCCTATGACATGTCTGACTTACAGGAAATATTCTGTTGCAAAACTGCGACACCTAGAGTAGTGTAGCCGAATCTCGCTCTCGACCACGTTATTACATACATACATACCAATCACGCCGTTCCCTTCCGGGGTAGGCAGAGTCACTAAGTTTCACTCATAAATACATATCTGTGCACCTAACTCTGCATCAATAATTTCCTCCATACTGACCTATCTTTGCAAACCTCTTTTGCTTCATTTACCTACATACACTGTTTCATACACGCTCTTCTGTTTTTAAGACTCCTAATATTCCTCCTCCTAAGAATTTCCTCAACCACATTCAATCACAACTTTCTCGGCCTACCTCTCCCTCTCGCACCATTCATTTCACTCTTATATATCTGTTTAGCTATTCGACTCTCATCCATTCTCTCAATATGGCCAAAAAACGAGGCACACTCCTTTCATATACGTCCATTACCGGATCATCTAACCCACATTCATTTATTAACCACTCTTCCTGACCCTATCCATCCTACTCTTACCGCAAACACCCCCCAGATAACTCATACCCACGGCGTTTAGTCTACTCTCATGTCTATCCTACCATACCCATGTTTCACTACCATAAAAAAAAGTGGGGAGAAGTACACTTATGTATGCAGCAATTTTCGCTTCCTTAGACAGGCACTCATTCCTTGATATGCTCCACATGCTACCTACCACTTTCTCTCCAGCATTCGCACGTCTCTTTATCTCCTCATCTATCCGTCCAGCTTTCGTAAACATCTTACCTATGTACACAAAATTATCCACTTGTTCAATTACTTCACCATTCGCCCTCATCATACAGTTATTCTCCCCATTCTCCTTATCAAAAACTACTACTTTACTCTTGCACGCATTAACCCTCAATTCCATTCTCTCTGTTGATTCACAAAACTTATCTAGGAGCCTCTGTAATCCCTCTTGGGTCTCTGAGATCAGAACAGCTTCATCCGCATATGGTAGATCTCGCACGTTTACATTTCCTATCAAAACACCGTCGTTTTCACTACATGCATCTCTAACACATTTATCCATAAATACATTAAACAGCCATGGTGACATTACGAATCCTTGGTTAACGCCCTCTTTTATCGCAAACCAATCACTCAGGACCCCGTTAACTCTCACACTTGCCTTACTTTTATCATACATCTCCATCATAACATTCAATAACTGCCCATTCATTCGATAGTTTCAAGTTTCAAGATAGTAGTTCAAAACTTTCCACAACTTCTTTCTATTTACCCTGTCACATGCCTTCTCTAAATCAAAAAACGCACAATATACTTTCTTTCGGACGCCCATACACTTTTCTATCACTTGCTGAAGTGCCAAAAGCTGGTTACTACATCCTCTTCCCAGGCATAAACCCACACTGCACACCCCATATTCTGTCAGAAGTAATATTCCTCACTCTTTTGATTAAAGTTTTTTGAACACTTTTCCCGGAATGCTCAATAAACTAATGGCCCTATAATTATTATATTCGGTCTTTCCTCCTTTCCCACTATACAATGGAACGATGATTGCATTATTTCAATCCACTGGAACAACAGAAGCTTGTAAGCATAAATTATATAGTTCATACAGCCGACAAATGAGTAAATTACACCTACACTTCAACATCTCACTGGATATCCCATCTCCGCCTGCAGCTTTCCCGTTTTTCAATACTCTCAATGCCGTTATGACCTCATTCTTACTCATCTCCTTTTCCATCATTACATTCTCGCATTCTACTTCGCAAGACTCATCCTCAGCGCCTGCAACATTATTGTATAATTCTTCAAAATACTCCCTCCAGCAGTCCCTGATTTTGCTCTCATCCCACACTATCTCTCCACTTTTGTTCTTTACCGCATTCATTCACCTATCTTCACCAATCTTAGCCCTTTTTACCCACTTCCAAAACAGCTTTTTATTACCTTCAAAATCGCTATGCATCTGGCTAGCTTTTTTCGCACTCTTTCCTTGCTCTCTTTCACAACGATTTTGCATTCATTCTTTTTCTTTCTGTAAATCTTGCATGCCTTAGTGCGCTCGTCCTATGATTTAGCAGCAATAATATCCTTGTACGCCTCTTTCTTTTTCCTGACTGAAGTTTTCACCTCTCCATTCCATCAAACATTACCTTTCATTCTTCCTACCACTCCTTTTCCACATTCACTTTCAGCACATTCTACAATCACTCCTTTTCAAAAGTCCCACACATCATTCACATTCTCGTTTCTGTTATACTCGTCTCATTCCCTCTGCTTCAAGGATAGAGCATCCTCAAGCATGCAACCATACTTCATTCTTACCTCACTGTCCAGCAACCTCTCCACTTTTACTGTCAACTGTTAATGCGCAACATTCTTTCTTGGTACCCACTTTCTGCCCAGATTCACTTTGAAGAGTACCAAATAGTGGTCTGTTCCATATTCAGCACCCCTCATCACTCTCGTGTCCCGCACTAACTCCCTCAACCTCTCATCATATACTACGAAATCAATCATGCTTTTACAATCACCCCTTTGCCAAGTATACATATGTATTCTCGTATGTTTAAACCATGCATTCGATACAAACAGTCCTTTTTCCAAGCACACACTCACCAAGTTTTCACCATAATCATTCTATCGGGGGTCACCAAAAGGCCCAACGACTCTCTCAGATGCATCCCGCCTCACACCAACCCAGCCATTCATGTCACCTAGTACAATTATTCTCTCATCATGGTCACATTCATTCAAAACCTCTGTTTTTCTCAAAACTCATCTTTCACACTGTCACTCTTTCCATCCACTGGTGCATAGCACGCCACAATCACAACTCTCCTAATACCTACTTTCAAGCAAACCCAGAGCAATCTAGGGGATACTAACTCGTGCTTCCTTACTAGAAACGTAGCTCTCTCATTATGAATAAGTCCTACACTTTGACTGCCATGTATATGATCGTCAACTCCTGGCCACAGTTTCAGACCACCTCCATCTACAATAACAACATCCCGCCCCTTGCGCTTTGTTTCACATACAAAACATCCATTCGTCTCACTTTCATTTCATTCGTCAACTCATGCTCCTTTCCATATACTCCTCTCACATTCCAAGTACTGATAGTCCACGTCGTATCGCTTAGTCCGTATCTTGATGGGCCGACCTTATTTAGCTTCCGCCGCCCATAGTAGCTTCGGCCGTGCGAGGCTACTCTGTGTCTGTTTCGAGTAAGTTGTAATAGAGTATGCAAGGTTACCAGCCTTTACAGTACCCGCACCACGTGCAGCTTTCTCTGCTAACGATTACGGCGCTATACCGGTCAGTTTTGGCACATTTTTACCAGTATGCCACAAGACAAACCAAAGCATAGTAATAACCTGGGCCCGCTTTCACTATTCCACTCAAGCTACGATCTCTTCTGAAAGGACTACCTTGAGAGCCAGCATACCATTGCCCGCGACCCACCACTAGGAGGTATATACGGTGTAATAACACACCGGATCACACCACGGTATTTATGTCATAATTTTAAGAAGGAATTTTATAGGACCTCTGGCACTTCTTCATAGTAAAATAAGTGACTGTGTATGATTTATAGCTCTTTATAACAATCACCGACTCAGTTTTCGGCAAATATTACCATTTTCAAGGTGACCAGCTCATGGTTGCTCGCCTTTAAACAGGACCAATACGTAGTCGGGGGAGGGGGGGGGGGTAGGAAACACAGGTCTCCATGGGGGAGAGGAAAATGAACGTGGATTGTCAGCGAAAAACACAACTTGGGGGAAAGGGGGTGAGGAATGGAGATTCACCAACGAGTTTGAGGCTGATTGGGGAGGACAGAGGTGTGAATTTGATGTGTAAGAGAGGTATAAATGGTCCTAACACAGTTGAAAGTGGCTGGGCTTCAATTGAAAAGTCACTGTTTCACGCATGGGCAGCTAAACGTTCCTTGCTCCCGCGTCTCGAGCGGCAACAACCTTTTTGTCAATACTCCTGAGGGAAAAGCTGTAGATATGGTCTAAAAGTATATTTTATAATGAGTTGATACAGATGATTTAATGATGATCAGTGCTTACAAACATTTAACAAAAAAGTAAAAACAGAGATACAAATAGGATATATGAAGAAAAATGGGAAACTAAGTTGGTCAACTCCCCGTGGTGTTTCTCGGGTTACGCTAAGTAGAATTTCTTAGAAATTATATTTAACAAATCATCATCCGAAGTCAAGGTGCCCCAAGACTGGAAATAGCCAACGTCACTCCGATATTCAAAAAAGAAAATGAAAGTGACCTAGGAAATTATCGGCCTACATCGCTAACATCACTTTTATGCAAGATCCTCGAGCACATTGTCGTTAGCAATATTATGACATTCCTGGACAATCGTAACGTCTTACATAGCAGTCACACCGCCTTCCGTAAGGGCAGGTCCTGCGAAACACAGCTTGCGCTCTTCCTTCATGATATCCTAAAATCAGGTGAATCGATTAAGCAAGTCGACGCGATATTCCTTGATTTCAAGAAGGCATTCGACAAGGTTCCTCACAAAAAACTCATTTAGAAATTGCAATCATGCGGATTTAATAGAAAAATAGTGTATTGGACAAGTGACTTTCACAGTGAGCGAAAACAAAAAGTAGTTATTGATGGTTTTAGCTCTGATATGGTCGAAGTCACATACAGTGTTTCTCGAGGAAGTGTGATCGGCCCTGTTTTATTCATTATTTATATTAATGACCTAAGTTCTAGAGTTAGCAGTAAATTAAGATTATTTGCAGACGATGCAGTAATCTACCGTGAAATAAGCGAAGACGCGGACTTTGAAGTTCTGTCATTGGACCTTAATAACGTTCATTGGTGGTGCCAGGAGTGGGGTTTAGCACTAAATATTAGTAAATGCACTACAGTTCACTTCCTGCGAAAGTCATCACACAAAAGCCACACCTACACCTTGGGTGGAGTAAACATTAAATCTTCAAATACAGTATAAATCTTGGAATAACCTTAACTTCTGATACATCGTGGGGAACACACATACAAAACATATGCGGCACAGCATTAAAGAAACTAGGTTTTGTTAAGCCTATAATAGGAAGGTCCTCGGATGAAAAAGTAAAAGAGAGATGTTAATTCACTCTGGTTAGGCCACACCTCGAATACGCCTCGAGCATTTAGGACCCTGGTCATAAAGATTTAACCAAAATAATTCACAAAGTATTCACAGAGAATATTATCACGACTCCTCACTACATCTCTAGGTCTGACAGACGCGATAAAATAAGACAGATACACTGCCGAACAGATAGGTACAAGAACTCGTTTCTTTCGGGAACAATAAGCGACCACAATAAAAATTAAGCTCACTAAATACACTCCTATAATTCATGTCACCATTTCACCTCCAAAAAACTTACACTTTACACGGCTGGTGACTTAACACTCCCTGCCACACGCCCATGCGGCGGCTCACAGGGTATTATGTATATGTAGAAGTACCGCACAAATTTATTTCTAACCCAACCTGTGGACGGGTAACCATCCATAAATCTGGTTCAAATATATGATAATGAAAACTTCTGAAATGACTTTGGAAATCCAACAGTTGACTGTACAGCGCAGAAATACCTCCCTTTCCGATTTTTTTAAGATGATGATGCTCAAAACTTTTTCAAGATGTTGAATCCCACCGTTAAATTTCCTAACAGGGCAAAATTGTGGCAGATGGTATATGGCCTTTATAATAGGATGCAGAAAGCGGTGTTGCAGTGGTTGAAACAAAATAAATCCAAACTGCCTTTCACAATCGCTGGCTGGACATCTATAGCTGGAAAATGTTACTACGGAATCACCACTCATTTCATAGACGAAATGAGGAAGTACCAATATTTTGCCATTGACTTCGTTCTATCCAATGATAACCACACAGGAAGGGATATTGCTGAAGTTTACATGAATACCCTAAAATCCTTTGGACATGAGCACAAGCTGAGAGGAGTTACCGAAGATAACGCCTCCGCAAATACTAAATTTATGGAGGAACTCAGAAAGATGCTACCAAGCTTTGATAACACTGATCAGCATTTTAGATGCATGGCCCATATACTCAACCTTGCAGTACAAGGTCTTTTAAGAATTTTGTCTCTGGAGGACAGGGGTTCAGAAGACCTGTTTCTATTAATTGACAGTGATGATGAATTTTTCGGATTTGAGGAAGAAAATATGACTTCAATAGTCAAAATAAGATCTTAATATTTTTTTAATTGAAGAAGTGAGCAGTTACGAAATGAATTCCGTAGAACTTACAAAGCTGCTGGGGAATCATCACTGAATCCTGTAACAGATGTTCCAATTAGGTGGAATTCAACATACGATATGATTGGAACAGCGCTAAACGTGAGCAGAGGTATTTCAATCCTATGAGATAGTATCAGTGACCTGAAACGCCTCAAAATCAGTAGATCGGAATGGGTACTGCTTGAAAATATCCTGATCCTAGTCCTTCCAACTTTGCCATCGACCGTAAATGGGAAAATTCATCGAGACCTTTTTGAAATATAAGAATATCGCACCAGCTTGAATTTGATTTTACTTTTGCCCGAGACAGTGGAGTATTATGGTGACAAAAGAGAACTTGCCGCTACATAAACCTGCATTTATTTGAATTGTAGATCAGATTTCGAATCGGTTCCATTCTAAGCAGGGCCGATCCCATGGGGGGGGGGGGGATGAAGGGGATACATTACCCCCGAAAATTTTGGGAAAATAATTTTAACAACTAGACGTAGTTATCAAATACAACTTTGAACACTCCGATCACTGATCTTAAAAACATAATAGTTGTTGTTATGCTCATTATTATATAGATATTATGATGTAACAGTTTTATAATTTTGTTAGGATGACTGAAAATTGCCATAATTTAATGGCAGTCCCCCCCCCCCGCCTCCCCCCGAAATAAATTCCTGGGATCGCCCCTGATTCTAAGTACATACAATGCCTGACGCTAATTCCATGGTCACGTGCTTGGCGTGGCAAACGTGTCTTGCGCAATTCCGCTGACGCTCGTCTTTCCTGAGCTCGACTGCCGAGCCCTCTTGGATCGAGCGCAGAAGACGGAAGCCGAGGCGGGCAGCCGCTCCCGACCGGGGAACTGCTCGCCCACATCCGGTGACCGCTCCCTCCCTCCCTCGCCGCCACCACCTCCCACACGTGTAAACTCTACGGGTGTATCTAATTGGGATCTTGATAGTTGATACTCTTAAAAGCGTTCGCATTCGAAATACGGACAAAAGCAAAGTCAAATGACAAAACAAGTGCGCGGGTAAACAACGTCGAGGCGAAAAATATTGTTGGAAAAAATTTCACAATTTATATTTCTAATAATATTTTGAGTTTTTTTTTTGACGGCTCGTTTGTCCGCGAAGAAAGCCACGGCCTTTGGGATGACCAACGGAAGTATGCAAAAGAGGCGCATACCGGGGAAAGCTTCGCTAGGAATCGAGATAAGATTTGAATCGCCAATATGATCATTTTTCCTTACTGTCTCCACCAATCAATGGGATGATTTCACCCCGATAATACCAAAGAAAATGACGGTATGCTCCATATGTTTGACTGCCTCGTGGTTAAAATCGACGTGGTGGCAATGGCTGAAGTTTTATTAAAAATAAAAATCATTTTAAGCTATCTTTAGTGAAACATTCAATACGAAAATTTCATATAATTAACTGGAAAATGTCTTGAGTTGAAAATTGGTCATCTCTAATAGTTCTGACTCAGCGGCATTTCGTTTAATAATCTTCTTTGTTCGCATGCTTTCGCAGCGGTATGCACTGCCGGCTTAAACCATTTTCCGGCCTTTCTATTACCTAGAGTAGTTTTTAATATAAAACTCTTGGTATAAATAATCAATTTTACATAAAAATTACTTTATGCAACAGGAAATCTCGAAAATGCTAGATAATAGTAATGCTATACATGAGTCGTCTGTTGAGTATCTCTTTTCCTCAGACCCATACTCTAGCAGAGTTTCAGAGATGAAGCCAAAAGAGAGCAGGGTAACATCAAAGTTTTGAACATCTTGTCGTTTTTATTTGTTTTCCCAAATCATTTGCCAGAGAGGCGTTGAATTGCAGCATCTGAATATCACTTTCCCTGAAGTGCATTTCGTTCCAGTCGGAATTTTCACCGCTTGTTAGTGCTCGGCCGCGCGAAGATGGCGAGGCAGGAAGAAGAAGAAGAGGAAGATGGGCAGCGAGAGCAGGAATGTCGTGCGAGGAGAGCGGCCTCAACTCAGCAGTCATGGAATGCGACGGGAAGCCGAGCAAGTGGACCACCGTTTCATGGATCCTCTTTTCGCCGTCAAAAGAGCCAAGGTGGAACCGATGAAAATTCTCAGGGCAGAATGCAGTCGACGGGGAATGATAATCAGGCACACGTGCCAAGGATGGTTCCAGTTGGTGTCATACCTACAGGTGATTCGGGTCTCCCCGCAGGGTCTAAAAACCCCCCCACCAGGTCTGCAAGCCTTCGCTTATACCCTAGTGGGAAGTAGTGGGAAAAGGAAATGGGAAGGGAAGGTAAGGTTAGCGAACCACAACCCCTGCGAGGCCGATAACATGAGGCGGATTGACGTCAAAAGGACAACAATGTGCCTCCACCTCCCCGCAGTGCTCGTATCTGTTGGGTACCCCCAACAACGTCAGACGAGTCCCCGTCAGTCTCGCTTTTGCGAAGACTTACCGCACATCTTTTGAGAACCGGAGGAGCCCGTTACCCAAAAAATTGGGATTGTGTATCCCCCGACTCCCTTGACGGGTATATGTCGTGCGGTCTGCCGGAGTACGTCATCGAATCAGGGACCACCGGACCAATAGATGGTCAATTCGGACCAATAGTGGGTACGTCCGTCATCTCAATACTCCCCGTCTACCCTTTGTCATACCCACAGATCGACTTCTCCGTATAAACGGAACTATTTTCAGAGTTCCACAGCGCGCTGATGAAGGAAAGCAATTCGAGCGCGTGGCGATCGCCGTCGAGGCAGAGGGAGACCGCTCCCCCACACCCGAAGCGCGGCGACTCGACACGGCCTTTCATTCATCCACACCTCCCGCCTCTCCAGCCCTTCGCGTCCTCGGAGGCCATTTCCCTTTGAGAGACAGACGGGTCACTTGCCGGAAGGACCAATGGAGCCATTCAGCCTCTCGTGGTTACATTTATAATGGCCATTCATTCTCCAAAGTGGAATCTTAAAATAGGGGAGCGCTGTATTTCACCACGGCTTCCGCTCGAAGACGCTCCAGAGAAGTCATCTTGCAGCGATGCGGGCCATTTCGGTGTCAACAAGCCGTTGGAGGACATTAGCTTCTGTTGGCGCGCCTCTACCATTGCCACTGTCAATGACGCTTATTGGTGTGGGGTCTGGCTGAATTACAAGTCAAGAAACCAAGTAAATGAAAAAGAAGACTTGTAATGCTTACTATATATTAAGTTAGATTTCGGGGTGTGATAAAACGGGCTTGTATGGCAAATAGAAGTGAAGAAACTTTCAAATGGATAGTATTTCATCATTAATACATATATTTGTGTGATATTTATTAATTTTTTTGCGGAAAAAGGGATGGATTCGCTATATTTAACGGCTTTTCAAATGTGAATATACTGAAAAATTTGGTACATAATAGTTCTGTGAATAATTCCATACATTGTATATGTTCCGTCCTTGTTTACTTCATTGAACCTACAAATTCTGTTTTCCTTGCTCTGGAAGGAAAAAAATGATCTCGTTGAAAGAATTATGGTCCGATGGAAAGTACTCTCAGGTAGCCATAATTTCATTGGCAGCAGAAGTTTTAGCTAACGATCATCATAATTGTTAACAACGTTGAGCATTGGAAAGGTTTTCACTGCATTCATCAAAGAAGGGGGACAGAAAACCGTTAGAATAAATATATCTTGTTTTCAACTTAATTATCTTAGATACAACGCGCGTATTTATCGGTCAACAGTCGAAGATCATAGGTGGTTTGTTCGGAGTGTAATACATTAATATATTGTTGCGTGTTTTTTCATAAAGGCAAAAAATATTATAATGCCTTGAAGTGCATAAAGACGTTGACTGTGGTGAAATACAGTGAGCGATATGTGGTCCACTTTTGCAGCCCCTAGCAATCGAAACATAATAGTTATTCAGCATATTATGATACATGAGAATTACTTTATTCATAAGCAGTAAGATTTGAAAAATAATATTCCCCTTTCATTTGTCGCATAATGATGGGAATCATTTTCAAGAAGTAATCGACTTCAATCACCCACAAAAATTAAGGACACAGATGGCGCTTTCCGTATGTTTTACGAGATGAAGGCCGCATGATGTATCTTCCATCGTAGGACGGCTACGAAAGTGTCAAGTAAGGATTTCACTCTGTTCACCTAGGAATCAAGATAACTTGATAGCAAGTTATCTATGCGTTTGCCAAGTTCGAAAACGGCCTAAGTCTGTCATTTGTTCGTCTCAAATCCAGTGAAACAAACAACAGCGAGGAAATAGAGATCTCCATGGATTGGTTCCCGTTGCCCATGGTGTGCCACGGGGAGCTGCGCTCCGAGTGTTAGGAATTAATTTGGGGCGGATTTTTCTCGCATCGAAATCGAATGACGAAGGGCCGAGTGAGTTACCATTCTCGGCGGATTGAGTGGACGGCGGGCATACATCTACATTTACATACTACCCCGCGAGCCGCCGCATGGGCGTGTGGCAGGGGGTGGTAGGTCACCAGCCGTGTAAATATGTAAAATTTTTGGAGATGAAATGGTGACATGTCCTATGAGAGTGTATTTGGATGAGCTCAGTTTTTATTGTGGTCGCTTATTGTGCGCGGAAAGAACGAGTTTTTGTACCTATCTGTTCGGCAGAGTATCTCTCTTATTTATCGCATCTGTCAGACCTAGAATTGTAGTGAGGCGTCATAATAATATTCTCTGTGTCGCTCTGAAAAATATCAGTTCTGAATTTACCAAGCAGCCTAAGCCTAGCGTGCTGCCTCCGAGTCTCTAGGGGCTCCCACTTCAATCCCTTTAACGTTTGTGTAACACTATATGTTCGTTCGTGGCTGTTTTTAACGAAGCGTGCTGCTTTTCTTTCTATTTTGTCAATTTTTTTGGTTAAATCTTTATGGCCAGGGTCCCAAATGCCCGCGGCGTATTCGAGGTGTGGCCTAACCAGAGCGAAGTATCATCACTCTTTTACTTTTTCATCCGAGGACCTTCCTATTATAGGCTTAAAAAAAACCTAGTTTCTTTAATGCTGTGCCGCATTTGTTTTGTATGTGTGTTCCCCACGATATATCTGAAGTTTAGGTAATTCCAAGATATTTTATTGTATTTGAAGATTTTATGTTTACTCCACCCATGGTGTAGGTATGGCTTTCGTGTGATGAAGAGTGAACAACAAGAGGAAGTGAACAGTGGTGCATTTGTTGATACTTAATTCTAAACCCCATTCCTGGAACCACAAATGAAGGTTGGTAAGGTCAGATTACAGACCTTCAAAGTCCGTGTCTTCGCTTATTTAACGGTAGATTAAAGTATCGTCTGCAAATAAGCTTAATTTACTACTTATTCGAGAACTTAGGTCATTAATATAAATAATAATGAATAAAAGAGGGCCAATCACGCTTCCTTTGAATATGGGTAAGGGAAGAGGAAGGAAGGCATATGCGTAAGGGAAGGGAAAGGGGAAGGAGGATGTATGTATAGGGGAGGTGGGGTTCCCAGAATCCGCTCTTCGGAGAAAGACGAGGAGGAGGAAATGGAGTGATTTGCGGGGTCGACGGGATTTCGCATGAAGCACGGAGTAGGATATCCTACTCCGTGGCTTGAGGAAGGAAGGCGATTGGGACAGGAGGGATAATTGATGCCCCTCCACAATGGTGCTGTATTTCGGTAGGGGGTGGCACTGTGATATTCTAACGAACTTTAAAGTTCACATAAAATCAAGTCTTTGAACTAACGAGGTAACGAATATCAAAATGAGGAGAGCGTTTTCGGGTGAGCGGGTCATGAAGTTCAACGCCTTTTGGTCAGTGGGTCAGATTGTGTTATTTAAATTTCCAAAGGCTAAATATTTTTTGGATGAAAACACTAGTGTGTTTTCTTTTTTTTCTTTTGGCAGGCGAGGACTTTACCCCGCCGCCACCGACCTCGGTCCTCGCCTGCCAAACCGAAGGTCGCGGGTTCGAGTCCCGCCTGGGTAGAAGATTTACGCCTCCCTGGGCATGGTTGTGTGGGTTCGTCCAGGTATTAAATATCTAGTAATTGGTTTCAGCTGTTAGATATAAATAAATTATTATGTATTAGAGCAAACTAACTATTAACTTGGATCATTTCACTCATAGGTAATGGGTTCCTGGACCATTTTGACCCTAAGGATATCCAATTTTAATATTGGTGTACTGGCAACATGTTTATGAAATATAATGAGAATCTTTTTCTGGAAAAGATATGACGAGGTGAAGATAATAAAAAATAATTTGGCCGATTCAGAGCAGATGAAATCGAGACGAATTATTTAGTAAATAGTATAACCATTATACTAAACGAAAAAGCAAATGAAATAAGTGAAGTTCATTGCAATGCATGTGTAGAAAATTATTTATATCCGCCAATGATTACTAGAAGCAGAAAAACAAGAAAAAGTACGATTCAATCCATGGATTTTCGGTAAAGTCGAGGAAATTTTAAAATGTGCAGAATTCACTTTAGACATTTCTTTATCCCAAAACAGGTATAGAGCATCTCTTTTGAGGTGGTCTTCCGACCATTACTCACTTTTGAGCGAAATCGGAGAACCTCAAGAAAAATCGTTTGCTGCATTAAGAGGAAACTAGTCATGTGAATATTTGAGCTCGGAAGAGGCATAAAAACTGAATTAAAATAAGATAAAATATTTTCTTATTTGAAAGCCAAAGCCGAGTCAATGCCCATCACTAATCGGCAAGCGATGGACGATGACGGCGGGACTTCCAATGATTCATTTCAGCTAATCCTCGACTCACGACGTTACAAGTGCACACGCTGCCTTGTTTTTTTTTAAACGTTGAATCAAGGTGTCGATATTTTGCAGACTATCACCGTTTGTGATACTGTCTCCATCGACTGACTCTAGAAAACTTCATATTACCTGAGATTGGGAGTGATTCATGGGTCATAATTATAGCCCCAAATCATGTCGGTGGATTCGAATAGAACGACAAATGTTGAGTTTATTGGCGCAAGAATCAGTTTTCGCTCCTCAGAATTTATCGATACCACAGGGAGCGAAGGAATCCTCTCTCGGAGTTCTTTTCTTTTACTTTTTTATTCTTCTTTATTGCTGTTTCCTCTAGCTTACGATTTCCATGACTGACACCACGTGCCTTCCCAGTAAAATATGCAAATCCAGACAACACCAATAGTATCGTATATATTTCTCCACGGATTATGATTACCACTGCACAGAATCCACATAACTTGCACTCAGCGTTGTTTATATTCTCGAATTCAAGTCAATGATCAATGTTTAAACAATTGGTTACTCTAAATTTATCCTCAAAGAATCGGTCGAGTTAAAATTTATATTGGATTACCTTTTGTGAATCATCATACCTCATGTACACCTTGCAGACGTTTTGGCGTCGCCCCTATGGTTCATTAACGTCGCTATCAAGTGAATATATTGATTACACAATAAAGATCCATGAATGAATCCGTCATAAGACGCCAGTTGACGTCACCGGAAGAGATAGTCTCCCAATTATCCTGCATCCGACGAATGAGTGGCAATGGGCGGTAATTGTACATCTTTCGAAACAGCCACACCGAACCGCTATTTCCTCGTCGGGAGAGTCAATACGTGCAAAAAATCATTCATGAAAATCGGGCGCAGCCAGAGTAAACGCCGCCACCAATACGTGAGCAGCAGCTGTAGTATCCGCCGTGTCGCAATCCAAACCCCTCACGTGACGCCAACTTCCGCCGATCGGCTTATGCATTAGACGAGAATGGAGTCGTCACAATGCCTTGGCGCAAGATTTGTCGCCTACTCCAAGTGACCACAAAGATGTCGTGTTTTCCCGGAGTAGGATGTTCGTGAGGACTGTACGGGTTCTCCACCAACGGGTCAAACTCTCCATATCTGCTAACGTTTCCATGTAGGAGTCGTCACTCGGCATCATGGCATCATCATGCATAGGAGAGTTTAACCCGGGGTGAAACACATCAGTCTTCTCTTTCAAGCGCCCAGCGCTAAAAAGAGACAAGAGACCAGTGTTAAAAAGGAAACCAATCCTCGGGGAGGTCCACGCAAGACATTAATAAATTCATCCGCTCTTTGGGTGAATTTATCTTCCCCTTACGCAAATGGTTGATTTTGACGGTGTATAAATGACCAGCAGCACAGAATCCTAAAATTTGATGACAAGAGACCGAGCTCTTGTTAGACCGTGATCCCATTTTAACATTTACCATAGCATAACAATCATTTCAATGACGAAATGTTAAGGTACGCTTACATATTCATGCGTAACTGAGTTGGGAAACATAACCGCGATCCTCACCCCTCCCTGCCTCAAAGATGACTGGGGGGTGAATGGTAAGGGGGAGGAGGGAGGTGAGGAAGGATCGAGTTCACGCCGACCACCGACTCCGGACATGCGAGATCGTCTGATATTCCCGAAAAATTTCAGTTTGTTCATCCGATGGCCATCGCATCCATTCAGTACACTCCCCCGTTCGACCCAGATGGCATTATCGGCTGTGCCAGTACCGAAGGACTTCCACTGCCGTCGCTGATTGACCGATTGGCTGGGCATTAGCCATCCCTATCTTATGGACGTACCATATTTCTACTAAGAAACCACTGGAATCGGCAGGGAGTTTATATGAACAAATACCCACGAGAGCGGCCAAAGGATGGCACTAGGGCTGCAATCCTCCATCACTTCCACTCAGACCAACCTTTTCCTTTTGAATTTTCTTTTCTTCCCGCCTTCCTGCCCTCTACCTTCCCCTCTGTCCCTCCCCTCCTTCCCTTCCATCCGCCTCAGTCCTCCCTTCCTTCTTATTCTTCTACATCGTTGAGAACAAGGTGCACGCCGCACAGTGGGCTGAAATCGAAAAAAGCTGGCCAAGATTCAAAAAATGTTTTTTTCAAGCCAGGAAGCTGAAACTTTGCATAAACATTCGGAAGAGACCTGTGGATGCGATAACGCAAGGAATTTTCCTTATTACTAAACAATTAACAATTTGCATGAGGTCAAAGCTGTTTAATAGTACACCAAACGCTCTCTATTTCATTGTCGTCTAGTTTGTATGCGGTACCATTCAAATACGACTTAAATGCTAAAAATACTCCGCCGCCATTCCTATCTGGTCGATTACGTCTATAGATTTTATATCCTGTCGGAAAAACTTCGCTATCGCTAATATAAATAAGTAAGCCACCTCTGTGTTCCAATTACTATATCTGCGTTTTCAAATATATTCTCAACTTTGCCACGTTCGTTCTTTACGCTACGGAAATTTAATTTTACTAAATTTATGTCACATTTAGCTTGATGAATGTGGGAGTGGGTCGACGCGGAAATGAGAAAATCGTTGAGACGACAGAGGTTATCCCTTATGCTACGTCGAGATGAGAATAATCCGTGCATATTTATCCACTGATGATCGCGAGTAAATTATTGAAAAGTATAAGTTGTCTAATGACGCTACGAAGGAAACTTTTAGGAAAGCATTCATGCATTTCAAAGGGAATACTTTTGCAGAACAGTTTACGGGTAACCCAATAGGATATTGGTCATACGTAAGGGAAGTTCAAGGCAGATGATCTACAGTTAATCCACTGCAAAACGGTAATGGTGACGTACTGACAAACAGCTCGGAAAAAGCTACCGTATTTCACCGCATAATCGTCGCAGATTTTATGCTGATTTTTTTCGCTAAAAAGCAGGGTGCGACCATTATGAGGGGAAATAAAAAAAATTGCGCCGGTATTAGTTATACATAGGTCAATCATTACGTACTTAAATGCCTTTATTGTAAAGCTAGGATCTCATGATTGGTGGGCCTACATGAAATACAACGCATTAAAATTTAAGTCTAAAAATCGACACTATTTTCTTCCTGTTTGGCGTATACCGTACTTTTTTCCGGACTGAAAGGAAAAGTTAACACATCATTAGTACCGATACATTATGGTAAATATTTTTGGTAAATTTATGGTAAATTTTTCCTTTTACAGCTAGAGTCGTGACGAACAGAATTAACATTCGACGATTATGCGATGAAAAGTTGTGAACCAATTTTTGGACTGAAAAAGTAGGGTGCGGCGATTATGCGGTGAAGTACAATCATTTATAAAACTCCTACTTCCAAAGCTATAATAAAACGAGACGGTTCAGAAGAGAACAAAGTGGACGGGAGCAAATCATTTTTGCCACTCTTCGCCGACGACGACGGTAAGATGACTCCGGGAGTGTGGATGGGAGACGCCCGGTTCGAGGCGAATGCTCTTTGAAGGGCGTGAGCGCTCGTCGAGGAAAAAATTAACGCACGAAAACCCAGTCAATCAGATCGCCAATGTCGAAGGAGGAGAGTCGCCTCTTCCCCGCCCCCTTCGCCACCCCGACTCACTCCCCCCCCTCCCCCGCCCAGACCACATTGAGCATATCTACTGTCAAGTTTTCAATCAATCCGGTTGCGTAACGAATTCCCACCCAGATCGTCTATCTTCCTCCCTCGTTGGCCATTGCTGGAGGACTTCGAGCGCCCCCGCTCAGCCCTGCCGTCTGTCCTTCTCCCTCCCCGTCTCCTGCGCCCGCCCCCCCCCCCCGTCACATTTCCCGGACGAGGCTTGCCCCAGCCATGGCAGTACTAATAACGGAGTAGGATACTACTCCGTGATTAGTACTACCGACCAACTCCGTGGTACTAATACCAGGTAGGTCGTTCCCGAGACCAAAATAAGCCCGTTCTGCGCATGACGTCACTTGGACCGCAGAAGCAGAAGACGAGTAGCTAAATGTATGGAGGTAGCCGGTGAAAGCCGTCACGTATGTTTTAACTTACGGAGACACAAGTCAATTGCATCAGTCAAAAATAGTTCGTAAGTTTAAGTATATACGCCAAGCTAACCGCACAATGGTCATTTCTCTACAAAAATGCCACTGACGGAGTATATGAGCCATTTATGTTACGTGACTCTGATAGGTAAACACCACCGAAGAAACCACGGGAAGTGACGCTCGTGAGGCAAGAAATATCAACTTCGTTAATTAGAGATGAGGAAGCTCAGTGAAGAATAATGCGTACTAGTAGGCAGCAACAGCTACCTAGCTTGCACAAGTAAGAAAATGTTATTATCCCAATTATACCTATGTTGCGAAATTCAAGAAAGTTAGCATCTCAATCGCCTAGAATCTTCTTGCGAAGTGTATCTCAGGTAGCTTACATAATTTAAACAGCTTCGGCATTTGCTGCACTAATATTTGACAATCACTGACCAATTTATTCAAGAGTAGAGAAGATAATATCTAACCTCAATTAGCATTAAAGCGGCGATAAGTTATCGTATTCCCGCAATGGCTACGAGCGTCCAAACATTTGTCGTTATTACATGTCTTCGTTATGAACGACTTACTCATTTATGTCGCAAGCTACCAGGGTAGAACATGTAATCAGTCGACAAGAAGATGGGAATACACTTCGTTTAACCAAGAAATTTCACGTTGCTTATAGCTTAAAATGAATCTCCAAACCACGGGTAAAAAGAGGTGTAGGACAGTAGGGACACCTCAGCCTTAGTCCCACTCCTATTGTGATTGATTTCAAATTAATATTTAGTTTAATAATTAGTAGTACCATGGCCCCAGCGAGTCAGGCATGAACACACACGTGAGGAGGACACGACGACCACCGGCTGACAGAGGACCCACGTCCTTACCTCTTGATCATGAATATATATTATGGATTGTGATCTCGTCGCCAAAAACTGTTGTCTAGAATTCCGTAAACAAACAACCTTTTGGAAAGTGGTTCTGCCTAGTGATGAAAAACGGAAGTTCAAATATAAATACAGTCGATAGTTTGTAAATAAACACGTCGTACTGGTTTTACCATGAATGTGCATGGGTTTTACTTACAATTTATCATAATGCAGTGGATGAAAATGTAGTACTACACGCGGGACCAAATTATATACTTTTTTAATATCGTCCGGTCTACAGATATATTTAATTCCTCTCCAAATTTAATTATACAAATGCACAATTAATTTCTTAGCACATCGTGAATATCGCTATACGGAAATTTAATAATAATACGAGGTGACTTCATGAGTATTCCCAATGGCCATCATTGCAGTGTAGATAAAAAGGAATGCACTTACCGCCGCCTTGAACAGATTCTTATTTTTCAATCCAAGTCTCCTATTTTGGGTCCTCGTAGACGCATACCCTGTTTTGCAGCCTGGTACGAAGCAAGTTCTGTTTAAACAAGGCATTCTAAATTATTTATTTAATCCGAACGGGATTAATGCATTCAAATTAGAATCAGAGTCCGGCAAACATCGTCGTCGGCACACGATGGACGTTTCATAAACCTCTTACACATTTTCTGTAATATATATTTCCTCTCTAGCATTTACAAAGTAACTTTCGGATCACAAAAATAACTATATATTATTCAAAGCATCAAGTAATTCATACCTCCTCGATCGTTATTGAATATTCACCACAATCTCACGTTATCAACAATTAACTACGTCTATTTACAATAACAACTGAAAAGACTCTAATCGAAGTGGCGCCAAGGACTGGGTGAACTAAAGGTGGAAATTTAGGCAAGACCTAGCCTAGGCAACAATTCCAAACGTCAAAATCCATAATATATATTCATGCTCTCGATAATCATCGTCATGGCAACCGTACATATTTTCCCCTGGTACTCCTCCCCTTGGACGAGAAGTATTCTCTGCTCCTTTTAGTTTTTCGCTCTTGGTAAAGTGCTTCTAACGATACGCGTTTCAATACATGTCATCAGGATCTTGAAGTTAACTCGCGGGGGTGAGGAACAGACACTTTCAAATGCAGTATGGCATTTGAGTCTCCTCTCAGCTTCTGTGCCAATCACGACGGTTAAATAACAGAAATCATACACCAAAACAGGGAGTCCAACGTCGGACCTTTGGCCTGCATCAGCCACCATGCTACTAATGCTTTCTCAGTCCTTGTCCGTTACAGGCCTAGGTTCGATAAACGGCCCATTCTTTCCGTGTTAATGAATACATATTTCGTCGCCGTGACTATGGGCGCAAGCTGATAGCTTCAATATGTAGCCCATCTCGGCATCAGATATGCTATATGTCGATTGGCGGAGTCTCCTTAGAAGCCATTATTCCCTTAGGTTGTCATACTTGCCGGATCAGACCATCATTACTCTAAGGTCAGATTTTCGAAATCCGTTAAAGCCTTTTGAAACTTCCACTAAAACCACGAAGCAGAGGTAGCTGAGTGGTCCGCGTATTCTCCCAGCATGCCCGTAGTTTCGAATAAAAATTTGCGCCAATTGTTTCGTCTAGATGTATTTGAACTTATATTCTGTCAGCAATCGAGTTTTCAAGTTACTAAAGAATCCATCGGCATTGATAAGATATCGCTCTTTGATTCTACTCTCTAATCTATTTCACTTTTGCCAAGTGTAATTGGTATGTAAATATATAATAAATTCTCAGGCTTCACTTGGTGGAACAACATTGCGATGATTTGTAAATGAATTCACTTTTTAATATTCCACAATGGTTTTTATTATTCCGACCTAGGTTTCGATTCAAGTCATTATCAAGGTGACAATATTACACCACGAGCCACATATATACATTGTCAGGGTGTAGAGGAGGGGAAGTAGGGGAGGGGAAATAGAGGATGGGAAAGTAGCTAATTGGTGGAGAGTGGGATTAGATGCTTTCCCCTCCCCTACATCCCCTCCCCTACTTCCCCTCCTCTACACCCTGACAATGTATATATGTGGCTCGTGGTGTAATATTGTCACCTTGATAATGACTTGAGTCCAAACCTAGGTCGGAATAATAAAAACCATTGTGGAATATTACAAAGTGAATTCATTTACAAATCATTGGTATGTAAATGTAATTGTTAAGGACCCTGGTAACTAAATCACACGAAATTTAATTTAGAATAAATAACTATAGCTTTGTGATTCCACTTTTTTTAGACACAACCCGCGTTTCGACTTTCCACGCCATCTTCAAGAAGTATAATTTATGAAATAGATCCTTCAATCTGAAATGACATGACTTCAAATTAGTCTTGCAATTCAAGTATATCAATGGGAATTTTACATCGTGTTTCCAACGACAGCTAGGTTTTGGCTTTTCAATTAATGCTAGTCGTTAGAAATAATGATCCGAATGTAAATTATAATTCTCACTCTAAAAGATATTAAAAATCCTCTAACTGGATAGACATGAAAAAATCATAACTCCCTTCAAACCTCACCTATGCTCCTCGCCGAAATTTTGCTCCATAGAGTTTCCAGCGGCGAATCGTCAACCTCTATTCCACTGCTTCTCCATTTTCTTCGCGCGTAAAGCGTTGTGTTTTCTATTATCCACGGTTAAGTCACGGAACCCTTTCGGAAACTCACAAATGGGAAGCTCAACTGGCAATTTATCTTCAGTAAAAAATGGCAATTCGCAGGTTATTCCTCGGACCATGCCTGTTAATGGTTACCGAATTTTAATTACACGGTTTTCGTCTGTTATTTTGTTAGGGGTGAAATTCAACAAAGGTGCTGTGCGGTTGGCACCACAAATGCCCTCACTCTTAACGCCTCCAAACAACTGTCGCAGTGAATTTTGCTAGCTTTGAAGCTTCACGGCCGCCGATCTTTTTCGTGTATCGGAAAAAGGATCTTTTGTATGCATCTGAACTGATTTGTTTTGTGACAAGTTCTCTCTTCCAAACGTGACCAATTATTCTGCAAACGAAAATGGTTCGGTGGCTGGGAACTTTGAGGCCGATAACGGAGCCGATGATGAATATATATTTTGGATAACGAGGAAGAGGAAATCGGGGAGGAACTGCATTCGTTGTTCGTCATTGGCTTCTAGATTTAACGTTTAAGTTTGGGAGCTATTTACATTTGGTAAGCTATTTACAAAATGTGCCAATATTACTTGCAAATATAATTGACTCAAAGCTCTTACACGAGCAATACACATTATTTTGAGTTCTCATCAGTTATCTGGTAATGTGAACATCTACTAATACTGATTTATTTCAAGAGGGTATCGTCAACCACAAATATTGGCGAAGATTAATCCTGAAGTATTGATTTATAATAATAGAGACAAATTCTCAATTATATACAATTCAGAGGAATCTAGAATTACTATTGGTCTGGAGTAATCTAACTATAAATCGGCCTGTTAATGAAATAGGTATTGTTCATATGACAACCAATACTCGTAGGGTACTGGTTTAGAAACGCACCATTTTGTTAATAGTAGCTATAATATTTTCCGGTCCGGTTCGCAGTAGCTTCATCAACAACACAACGTAAGGAAGCAATCATTGGCCGAAAACAAAAAGGCCCTGAATAAGCTCCATTTCGGGGATCGTTAGGAATTCCTTCAGTGTCCCTTGCATCCAGGGAAACGCACAGAAAGAGTAATCGTGCGTCATTTGTGAGCTTCATCCGCCACACACACTGAATACGACGCTGAGAACTGTTGTCTCGCAGCCGACTTCCGCTAAGCGCTCATTCACACCGGAAGCTACGCATACCGGGCTATGTGACAAGATTGCGGAATATTTACGTTCTGTATCGGGCAGCGAAGATGAAGATATTTGTCTATAATGTTAAAGTATACACAGATATTTTTTTACATTAACTCTAAGAGAGTTTCTTGTGAATTTTAATCATACAGTGGTTATTTTGTTGCTACTTATTGTTTGTCGTAGTGTTTAAACTTTGAAGTGTTTGCAAAAAATCGAAATAAAATTTAAATTGTACGATAAAATATCAAATTGTAATAAAATTTGCTCACATTTCTTATGATTTGATATTCATTATTTTTCGATCTCACCCCAGAGAAGATAAGGAAGACAAGGAAGTAGCATTCGGAACTGCGCATTCGCCATTAAAGCTGAGCGAAGAGAAAACTGCCAGTCGAACGATTGGCGTGGCATGGCTCAAATGGAAGTCATGGCATCGGTACGCATGGTTCGCATTTGGTGTGAACACAGAGGAAAACTCACTCACTTTCGTCAGTATCAATTGGCGGTATTCCATCATTAAATAAGAAAGAAGACAACTTTTACTTCTTCTTCTTCTTCTTCAGTGTTCAACCCTGGGGTTGGTTTGCAGCAGTACGCCAATCCTCTCTTCTGTCTGCTTTTCTCTTCATTTCTGTGTATGTGGTGCAACCCGTATCATTCACAATGACATGAATGACATCCTTGGTCGTCCCTGGCGATTCATTCCCTCTATATCTCCTTCTGCTATTATTATAACGATGTCGTCGTGTCTTAGAATGTGCCCTACGAGTTTGTCTCTTCTCGTTTGGATATGCCTCCACAGGGATCTGGTTTCCTGAACTCTTTTCAGTACCTCTTCATTCGTGACTCTATCTCTCCAGCTGAGCTTCAACATCCTTCTGTAGAGCCACATCTCCAGGGCTTCTAGCCGCCTTCTCTCTTGTTTTCTTATTACCCATGTTTCACTCCCGTATAGGGCCACACTGCAAACAAATGCTTTCATCATCCGTTTCCTTATTTCCTAACTAATTTTCTTGCTGGTGAGTAGGTTCTTTCTTACATAGGATGCAATTTTGGCCTGATGCATTCTCCTCACAATTTTTTTCTGGCTTCTACCATCTCTTGTTATTCTGCTTCCCAAGTAGGTAAATTCCTCTATTACTTCTAGCTTCTCTCCTCCAATTCTTATTATTGGGGGTTCATATTGTTCTTCATTACTGCAAACCATCACTTTGGTTTTGCGTTTGTTTATTCTCATGCCATACCGAGTAAAGAAAATCCTACCCATTGTGTTGAGCAACCTTTCTAGATCTTCTTTCGTCTCCGTGATCACAGCAATATCATCTGCATAACGCAGCATATCTATCTTCTGTCCATTAATTTTAATCCCCACCTCAGTAGTTTCGCGAACTTGATCTATAGCTTCCTGGGTGTAAGCATTGAATATAAGAGGAGAGAGAGCACATCCTTGTCTCACGCCTTTTCTAACTTTTGCTTCTTGCTTTTGATGAAAATTCCTTATCACAGCCATTTCGTTCTTATATAAGTTGAGTATCACCCGCATGTCTTTATATTTTAGGCCTACTTTCTTCAGCACTCTGAACATCTCTTTCCAGATAACATTGTCAAATGCCTTTCCCAGGTCAATGAAGGCAATATAAGTAGTTTTATTTCTCTGCATTTGTTTTTCAATAAGAAGCCTCAATGACAGAATCGCCTCTCTTGTTCCTGATTCTCTTCTGAATCCAAACTGATCTTCACTCAGCATATCCTCTACCTTTCTTTCAATTCTCCTCAGGATTATCTTTATGAGGATTTTCGACGCATGCGATATTAGGCTTAAGGTTCGGTACTGTTCGCAGTTTGTAGCTACCGCCTTCTTCGGTATAGGAACCATGATGCATTTCTGGAAGTCGGTTGGTATCTCTCCTGGGTTGTATATGGACCTGATCATTTTCAGCAGCATCGTTTTCATATTTTCACCAGTATTCTTGATTAGTTCTGAAGCAATCTCATCAATACCCATTGCTTTGTTCTCCTGTAGGCCTCTCTAAAGTACCGGAGAGATCTAGGAAATGCCATCAAGGTCCTAGACCCGATGAAGGGAAATACCTGATCTACACCTCCCCGTGGTAGAGAGGGGACAACGTCACTTTAAGTGACGGCTAACGTACACCGAGACCGAAGGATGACCGGGATAAGTCATCATCCCAGCATTTGCTGGGCAGGGCACCCTCTTGTCCTGGAAATGGGAAACCGTTTCCGAAGGCGGAAGAACCAACAGATGGTCAACGGCATAGGATGTGAAAGGCAATGAGAAACCACCACATTAAAGATCCCAGGATATCCCAAGCATCAGCAGTAAACCATGTCTGTACCTTTTGTAAAATTTTCCGGAGATAAAATAGTCCCCCAATCGGATCTCCGGGTGGGGACTGCAAAAGATATAAACAAGGTGAAGAAAAACAATTTTAAAATAGCTACTTTGAATGTGAGAACCCTGCTGCAGTGCAGCAAACTAGAAAACCTGAAACTTGAAATGGAACGACTGTAAATTGATATCCTTGGCATACCAGAAATGAGATGGCCCCAATCAGGAGACTTCTAGTCGGGAGAACACAGAGTCATTCACACCGGAACTGATCAAGACAGACCAGGAGTGGGAGGAACTGGAGTAATTATAAGAAAAAACATTTGATCACGTGTCAAGGGATATGTGCAATATAGCTCCAGGATAATATGTCAAATTGGAAACTAAACCAAAAGACACCGTAGTAATACAAGTGTATATGCCTACGTCCTAAGAAGCGGATGCGGTAGTTGACGAACTATACGAAGAAATAAGTAATGCGATCAGACATGCCAAGGGAGATGAAAGCCTGATTGCCATGGGGGACTGGAATGAGAGTGTGGGTGAAGAACCAGAAGAAGGGATTGTCGGCAGCAATGGACTTGGAAAAAGAAATGAAAGAGGAACCCGACTAATCGAGTTCTGCTCGAGACATCAACTAGTTGTTGCAAACACTCTTTTCCAGCATCACAAGAGAAGAAGATACACCTGGAAGGCCCCAGGAGACTTAAGAAGACAACAGGTCGATTACATTTTAGTGGAATCACGTTTTAGGAACCGAATGAAAGACTGCAGGAACTACCCATCTGCAGACATAGATAGCGACCACAACCTGGTCCTGATGAAAAGCTCACTCAGATTTAAATGTCTTAAGAGAAAGGAGGTAAAACAGAAATGGGAAATAGAAAAACTGAAAAATGAGGGACTCGCCTGACAGTACGCACAGGAAACGGACGACCTTGCTGAAAACTTCCAACATGGCAGCGTAAAAGAAGAATGGGAGCAAATTAAATCCGGTATACACAAAGCAGCAGAAAAGATAGTAGTGAAAGCTAAACCCAACAACAAAATGAAATGGATCACAGCAGATGTTATTCAGTTTATCGAAAACAGAAGACTATACCAAAACGCCTACCAAAATTCAACACATCAGTGCTCCTCCGAAGGCCCGACAGGTGTCTTTTGATGTAAAGAACCTCTTCTCTAGTGTCCCACCCAGTGAGGCCGTGGACATCGCACTCAAGATACTGAAGGAGAGGGGGCACCCGGAAACAATTGTGAAAGAATTCTCGGTTTTGCTTAAAGTGTGTGTGTCCCAAAACTACTTTAAATTTAATAACGACATTCATCAGCAACCAGGAGGGCTGGCCATGGTGTCGCCCCTTTTCCCTTTGCTAGCCGAAATGTTTTTAGATAACTTAGGGACGAACCTTTTTAATGTTGGCAAGAATTTTACATTGCAGGTCTTTTATTGGTTTAGGTATGTGGAATACGTTTTAATTTTATGGAACAGAACCGACAGACAACTGGACATCCTTTTAAACTTTATTAATAATTTTCATCCAGCCATTGCTATTACTCGCGTATTGGAGCGTAACCGATCAATCAATTTCTTAGACTTGACAGTCTCCCTAGAAGAAGGGAGGCACCATTTTCCAATTTTCCGCAAACCCACTTATACCGACCATGTCATACCTGCTGATTCCAGACAGCCTTACTCGCGAAAACGTCCCGCTTTCCAAGCCCTCATCAACCGCCTTTTCAAAATTCCCCTGAACGACTCCGAGTTTGAAAAAGAATCCCGAACCTTCAAACAGATTGCAGCGAATAACGGCTATCCACCATCACTAATAGACAAATTAATCCGCAAGAATAGGAGGAAAATAGCCGTGGGCAGTTTGTATAACAAAACTGAACCCCCGAAAGAATCCCGAACCTTCAACAATGCCGTTCCCGAACCTTCAACCAATTGTTCAACAATAGCGTTCAATTGCCTACTCTGGGGGATTTCCTCTCGAGTGGCGCAATTGTTTCCGAAGGACCGTTTTAAAGTGGCATTTAAAACACCACATACTGTGAAAAACCTGTTAGTGAACGGCAAGGACCCCACTGAACCCCAGAAATTAAGGAGTGTATACCTAATGGAATGCAGTGAATGCGGTGGATGGTATATTGGACAGACGTGCAGAAATTTTCAAATTAGACAAATGGAGCATAAAAGGGATTTTAGAAATTTTTATTTCAACGGAAGAATCTTCGCCAAACATCTTTTAACCCACGGACATAAAAGTAATTTTAACATGACACCTCTCCATTTGACTAATGACAGACGCAAGCTGAATGCTTTTGAACAGCTAGTGATTTTTGAAAACCAAGTTGACTGTGATAAATTTCTTGTTAATGAATGTATGCTCCCTGCCTATTCCCCCATCCTCAAAGCTTTAATCCCCTCCTCTTAGTCCTCCTAGCTCCCCCCCCGTCGACCACCCACCTCCTGTATGTCTTCTTCTCCCCCCCTCTCCTCACCTGGCAATGTCTAATATATAAGGCCTGAACTTCGGCTTTCATTTACCTGAAGATGATGTGAATGCACATCGCAACCCGGGTCGTTTTGTAATAAAAATTAGTGGTTTTAGTAAAAGTTGTACTCTTTCTTATTTCCGAGGAAAACTGATAACATGGATCGTAAGACAAGTGGCGATAACTTATTGGCACGCTTAGAACCGCATTCGGTGCGTTGAATTGTTGCACATATGAGTACTCGGAATTAAACTTGTGCCGTGGGTCATGCTCGGACTAGAAGCGGCCGGAGCGGTAAATGCGAGTAATGGAGAGCACATAGAGAGCAATTAGCGGACTTCCCCATTGGTGAAAAGTGAATACACATAATTTATGTTTCAATAAAAGTTTCCGATGTCACGTCAACCTACGAATAAGAATGAGAGAGAGTGAGATGATAAATAGAAGCGGAAATTTACAAAGTAATAAGAGCCCTGGGCAGGGGGAAGAGGGGGCCGGATTGTGGCCTCATCCTGCCCAGGTAAAATAAATGAAATTGAAAGTCAAAGGATGCAACCTCTCACCAACACAGTTCAACATACACTAGGAAGACGCAATAAGAGAACCACAAAAATTTGGCTGAACGGAATTGAGATTAAGGAAGAAGGAAAAAACATGCTCCGCTTCGCAGATGATATCGCAGTCATAGCTGGAAATCGCGATAACTTTCAAGGGTCACTAAATTCAATGGACCAAGTTCTACAAGTATACAATATGAAAATAAATATGACGAAGGCTAAAATCTAAGGATGTAGGAGAGAGAAGCTGAATACAGAAGTTAAATTGAGAGATGAGAAAATAGAGCCCGTGGATTCCTTCACCTATCTGGGAAGTACCATCACGTGGGACAAAAGAAGTCAAACAGGAATCATGCGAAGAACAGTCCAAGCTAAGAAGGAGTTCATGGGAAAAAGACAACTGCTGTGTTCAAAGTAGATAGGACTACAAACCAGGAAACTTCTTCTTTCTCTAGTCCCCTTATGCTGTTAGGCGCCCGGGTCCCTCAGCCAATTTCTAAATTCCTCCCTATTCTGAGCAAGTCGCTTCACTTCATTTATGCTCTTTCCACGCCGGGCTGCCAATCTCTCCACATATTCTTCCCACTCCAGCCTTGGTCGTCCTCTTTCTCGCCTTCCTTCTGGTCTTACCTCCATCACCTCTCTTGGCTTCCTTTCCTCCTCCATCCTAACCACATGCCTACACAATCCCAAGGTTTTTCTTTCCATCAATTCTGTGACTGAATCTTGCTGGAATCGGGCTCTGATTGCGGTGTTTCTCACTCGATCTCTCCTAGTGCGTCCTGCAGCACCTCTGAGTTATCGCATCTCGCAGCTTTGGAATCTACTCCTGTGTTTATCGAGCAGGGTTAGGCTCTCCGTTCCGTATAGCAATATCGGCTGAAAAATTGTTTTATACACCCTCATCTTTTCTTCTCCGATATTTCTCTCTTGCCTACAATTGATCTGCTAAGCTGATAATATACCTGGTTTGCTTTATGGACTCTGCGACTCACTTCAGAGTCTGGTCTTCCATCACAAGTAATTTGTGTCCCCAGGTATTCGAACTAGTCAATCTGTTCTAATTCTTGCTCTTCCCATGTTATGTTCAGCCTTTCCTGCGCCTCATTTTTTGACACTGCCATGACCTTGCTTTTCCCTACATTTATTCTCATTCCATGGTCTCTAATTACATTAGCCCATTCTTCTACTGCTGCTTGCAGTTCTCTCTTGTTCTTAGCAATCGATACAATGTCATCTGCATATATTAGTGACTGAACGTAGACTGGCCTTAACCTATAGTTTCCTGCCTAGCACCTTGCTGTTTTTCTTTTGCATTCATTATGCATCGGGACCATCAAAATTATGAATAGTAGAGGGCTAAGGCTATCTCCTTACTTTACACCTTTCCTCTTATCAAACTCTGTTGACGTTTTCCATGCTATTCTTACTACTCCTTTCACATGAACGTACATACTTTTAATTCTTTCAGTTAAGTCTACAGATACCCCTATTCTTTGCAGTAGGAACCAGTATGCGAAACCAGGAAACAGTACGTGAAAACATTCGTGTGGAGCGTGAAACTACATGGATTGGAAGCACGGACTACTGGAAAAGCAGAGCAGAAAAGATTAAAGACTTTCAAAACCCAGTGCTGGAGGAGGATGCTGAAGATAAAATAGACCGACAAAATAAAAAATGATGAACAATAAAGAAGAGCAGAAGAGGAGAAGGCCATATGGAACACCATACAAAAAAGAAGAACAAGATGGAAAGGGCACATCTCGAGGCACTATGGGTGTGTGAAAGACATAATTAAATGAAAAAAGAGGGAAAAGCCCCCAAAGGAAGACCCAGGAATAAGTTTATGGACCAAAAGAAGGGACAAATACGTAGGAAGACCCACCAGGAAGACCTAGCAAATGAATATAACTCGGTTCAACTTTGTTGAGTTCCATGTTGATTAGTAAAAATTACATTTACCCACAACTGGTCAGTTCACAGGTCAATAATTTATTGCACAATCCGGTTTTAGATACCCTGTGAGTGAACACCAGAAGATGATGACAGGCTTCGAAATCCGAATTGATCAATAAATAATTTACCTGTGAACTGTCCAGTGGAGTGCAAAAGTAATTTTTACTAATAGGGACCTAGCATTAGATAGGGAAGTGTGGAGGGCTGCAATCAACCAATATTAGGATTGAATGACCCTTGGCAATGACGAGAGGGCAAGCGGAGGAGTGAATATTCAGCGCTACAGGCTTAGACCGGATGCGGCCAGTGACGACGTTACCCGGGGAATGCCCATTTTGGCACGAAAGCGATCGTTATAAAAGCACCCTTTTCTTAGGCCCAGAATACATGCTGCAATTAACTCACACATTAATTTGATATAGTAATACTATGGAGAACAGGATGCATGCAATCAACGGTTTTACCGTAAAATACTATGATTCTGGGATTTAGTGGACTTCTATATTCAACAATTTTTACACGACGTCTAAAAAATTCTTTGACATTTCATTTAGGTGCACCTGTTTGTTACGAAATAGATTATGAATTATTACGAAATAGATTACGACATATGCCATAAGGCTACGAGTTAAAAGAGCATTGGAATACCGAAAAACCAAGATGGTATCGTTTTCACTTTTATCCATGGGCATCACTGATAAGAACACACGTGCGTAAAGTGTCACGCAAATCAGTACAGATGAAACGGTATTTACAACAACTTCAATTAAATCAAAAAAGATCCTAATCCAGCCGCTATCTATCGTCCTATCACTCCCCTCGCCTGCCCCCTAACACCATCGACACTTGAGTCTACCTCCCTGTGGCATATATGTTTGTATATATAATTCCTCTGTATGTGTGTATGTCACTGAGCTCCTCCCAAACGGCTGGACCGATTTTGATGATATTTTTTGTGTTTGAGTGGGTCCCTGGATGGTTTAGATTCACAATTGAACCCAGTAGGTGGCGCTGCGATCGGGTTCTAGGATTTAAAAAAATATATATTTTTAAAGATTTTTCGCATATGAGATCATATAACCCCAAAATTTCACCCCCCCACTGCCCCCCATTATTAATATTCCTAAAATGAAAAAAATCATATGTTCATGAATAATTGACCGTTAAAACCTTCTGAGAAGTTCATGAATAATTGACCATCTGAGAATAATTTATAGTTATGTTTGTGTACCATAGGTGGTGCTGATGTCGAATTCTGTGTTATTTGACGTACGCGTCAATACATTCGCAAGTCGTCGCACTTGCGTCGTAGCTTGGCGTTGTTTTGACGAAACGAAAAGATTGAAATTTCAAACTGAATGTCAAATGTCACTTAGTATATAGTTAATCGAAAATTCGAGTATTGAAAAAACGTTTCCTGAACCCGCTAATAGCCAACGTTTGGGCAGGACGTCTGTCGGGTCCCCTATTTCAGTAGACCTCCGCTTTACGATGGGTTCGACTTACGATGGATTCGACTTACGATCTGAGCTAATTTTGCGCGCGCTTTTTAAAATTTCAAATTTCTCCGATTTCGTTTTAAATATCGATAGTGTTTTAAATATTGGTTTAATAATATTTTAAATAATTTTAATCCAGGATATTTTGTATGCATTGGCTCTGACGCGTACACTGAATGGTTTGGCACTGATGCTCTTAAAACCGATTCCTCGTCCAGAAATAATGCCGATTCAACATACGATGGAATTCCCTTTACGATCGGTCCTCCGGGACGGATTAATATCGTAAAGCGAGGGTCTACTGTATCAGTGCATTCTCTCTGTGACTGAGGAAGGGCTAAGGCCCGAAACGTTTCCAGTGAGACTTTCTTTTTACTCTCGTCTTTTTACCCCCCTGTAGGTTCTCTCTATTATTGTATGTATATATTTATATTGATCCCTTCCTCCCACTCCACACCCCCTCTCCTTCAAGCCTTCCCGCCCCTCCCCCGCACATTCTCATCTCCGGCCCCTCAACCTCCTCCCGCTCGCCCACGCCATCCTCTCTTCTTTCCCCATTAACCTTCCCCTCCCTCCCCCCCTCCTCCCACCCCTCCCCCGGACACGCCACTTCCTCTCCTCGCCCACGCGCAGAGGTGGGTGGATCGACGCCGTCCCATCCTTCCCCCCGACGGGCGACTTGGGATGAATGAGAACGGGCAGATGAGGGCTCCTCGTGTTTTCCTCGTTTCCACTGGCATCGTGCGAGCTAGCGTAGTAACCAATCCACGCGTGTAATACTTCCTAACACTACTTTGGATTTGCCATCGCGATTCCCAACTGTCATCTCCAGGAATCGGCGAATGGGTAAGGACGATCGAGTGAAAAATCAAGCGATAAATTCCAGGCAAAAATGACAGCGCAAAGAGAAGCGAGGGGTAGGCCTGGATAAATAGATGAATGTAAATATATATATATATATATATATATATATATATATATATATATATATATATATATATATATATAAATACGTTGATGGATTGGAGTCAGCCATGCGGCGATGAACACACGATGTGGATAGGATGGAGGAGATAGACACACAAAAAAAGAGACGATCACACTTACATAGCTAGCTTTCGGAACTAGTCCGTCTTCAAGGCGTATCACGGAACAAATCACGGTATCACGGAACAAATTTGTTCCGTGATACGCCTTGAAGACGGACTAGTTCCGAAAGCTAGCTATGTAAGTGTGATCGTCTCTTTTTTTGTGTCTATCTCCTCCATCCTATCCACATCGTGTATATATATATATATATATATATATATATATATATATATATATATATATATATATATATATATATACGATGTTGATGGTATGGAGGAGATAGACACAACAAAAAAAGAGACGATCACACTTACATAGCTAGCTTTCCGAACTAGTCCGTCTTCAAGAACCGTGATACGCCTTGAAGACGGACTAGTTCCGAAAGCTAGCTATGTAAGTGTGATCGTCTCTTTTTTTGTGTCTATCTCCTCCATCCTATCAACATCGTGTGTTCATCGCCGCATGGCTGACTCCAATCCATCAACGTATTTTATATATATATATATATATATATATATATATATATATATATATATATATATATATATATATATATATATATATATATATATATATATATGAACGTGTTTTTGTCATAGGCAATGAGGGGAGGCTTTTTTCGACCATTATCTTGTTAAACGGACGAGAATCAATAAGCACATTCAAAATGGAAGCAAAATGAGGTCAATTACTTCTCTAAAATACTTTCTGTTCTTCAACGACAATTCAGAACGTTATGTGGTGCGCAGGGGGCTAGCTTACCGCAACCGAGTTAGTCCACCAGGTGGCGGATGGTGGGTCGACATTTCGATACGGAGGTTGGCTGCGAAATACGCGCGTTTTCTCGACGTATGAGCATTCGTGGGCTACAAGTGGCAACATCCAGTGGAGGGGGCTTTAGGATTCGAGTAAGACAACTGAAAAATGCAACGAAAGCCCGTGACGATGTCGTGACTTGGCGAATGGCAGCCGCCAACCACAGGCAGCCAGCATGATCACAGCCAAGGGGGCGGCAGCTCTCCCCCACTTGAATCAAATAAATTTATGAATGCAATTGACAAAAAATAGAAATGTATGAAGGGATAGTTAACATTGTTTATAATTGGTTTCGAAATCACTTAAATATTGTAACACATAACACAGCGGCATGGCTTTATTTAGCAGTAACTATGAGTTGATCAACCTGCATGTTGAGTAAAAATTTCCTGCGCGTTTTAGAGTTAGGCGGATATCCTGTCCCCTCGCAACCTAAAGTCTGGTTACGCCTCCTGTGGCAGCCAGCATCCCTGAATTGTTGGCAGCAGCCCATTTTCATGGGGGTGACGATGGAGACCGCGAGGATCGGTGCTGCGACACTCGTCACACTATGGACATGATGGTGAGGTGCCTAAACGGCCCAAGTACTGCGAGGTGGAAGGTAAATAAGGAATCCAGCAGCTAATTATCCTTAACAGCGCAAGCCCTTCCAGTGAATCCCCAATATGCTTTATAATATAGACGTGGTATTATCCTCCGGAATAGAGTACGAGTAAAAACAGTGACGAAGGAATTGATTGCAGGATACTAGAGGACGAAGATGAAAAAAGATACTCCATTTAAAAATCTGAGTTTGATGTTGCAGTGAAGAACTTCGGAGGAAGAAAGCCGCCAGGAGACTTTTGAGTGACTTTCATGGTACCACCGACTATATTTTTAAGATTTTTTAAGTTGACTGAGGATCACTTGAGAGACGACATATGAATAAATAAATACCACAGGGAGGAAGACAAAAACAGACACACGAAAGAAAAAACACAAACAAGCTCCCGATATTTCGACGATGAAGCGCTCGTCTTTTGCAGAGTAGTAGTGCAGACGCTCGAGAGGTCTAACCCTTTATTAAATCAGGTAGGTCTGATTTTTTAATATGTTGTTCGGGATGGTTAGAGAGTGAAAAACCTACATTTTCGTCATCCCCACCCCTCTGCGTTTTTCGCCATTTTGAAAAAACCAGCGAAAAGTGGCATTTTTCCAGTTTTTCTCTTATAACTCCTAAACGGTGCATCGTAGCCAAATTTGCCTTAGACATATTCTTGTAGAGGACAAACTTTCCTACAAGAATCAGTAATTAACCTAGTTTCCACGACCAATAGCAAATGAGGTAGTGAGCAGCAAAGAAGGGGTAAAATCGCAATTCCAGCAAAATTGTCACTTCTCCGTCCCTTTGGATCGCTTAAATTCTATGAAAAACTGATTTTAGTATATGCACTCGAGTAAGTTGTAGAGATGTTATTTGCCTTTAAATTGCACGTCTCAGAAAGTTTTTGTTACCACCAATATCAAGGGGTGGGGGTAAGTTTGATTGAAAAAGGGAAAATGATTTACTTTCGAGTAGTCCAGAAGTGTTGTTTGATCATTTCTTTTCAGTAATTCCAATTTTCAACTACTTCCTCATTCATATTCGTGTGTATAAATCAGATCATATCAGACAAGTTCTGGTCAGGAATTTGGACAGACATGACCATAGAACAAAAACTTATGAAGGACATGAAGGTAGGAGGATGATTGACTCCTGGACGGGGCATGACAGACAGCAAATTGATGAAATGGCCGCTAGGAATGACTTAACTACAGGATATAGCACAAGAGATGTAGCCCTCTAGCAACTGGACTACAGAGTTAAGGGGGAAGGAAGTACGGAGGCGGACGGAAAGGAAGGAGGGGAGTGACAGAGGGGAGGGTAAGAAGGGAAGAGAGGAAAGTAAGGGGAGGGCGGGAAGAAAAGAATTTAAAAGAGAAAGAGAGGTTAGTAAAATACGAAGTGATGGAGGAGGTTAGTGTGATTTAGTGAGTCCCGGCGGAAAGAAGGCTCGAAAAAAGTAGATACACGAGCACTCATGATCTTTAAGTTGGAGGGGAGAGGAGGAGGGGCGAAGTGAAGCGGGAATACCGACCTTAAAAGTATGATTGAATGTGGAATTGTGCGACAGGGAGACTGAGGGCGGATCGTTGCAACTGGAGCGGTGGCCATTCGTCCGTATATTCAGAAGACAGGCACTCAGGCCGATGTCAAAATTAGGACATAGTTGGCATAGGAGATTGTAGAAAAAATTATTTGTGATGCAGGAGGGTGAAGGGACGGAAGGAAGAGGAAAAACACGGAATTCGTCGGGCAGAGTTTGGGTGATAAGGATGCCACAAGTTTTGCAACGCGGGCGATTGCATGGGGTCGGAAGGGATTTAGTGGTGATAATAGATTTGGAGAGGGGTTTGGTGATTTTCAAGAGGGTGGAAAAGTTTGAAAGTGAGAGAAGGACAGCTAGGAAAAATTTTGGAGGTTGAGGTTGTCGGAGAGGATAGGGTAGAGGTTTTTGATATGCGCCGGAGGGAGTGAACTCCTGGGAAATAGGTGGTAAAGAGGGAGATTTGGTCCCGAAAGCATTATTATAAGGGAGTGGTTTGGAAGAAGAGGGTTGTTTGAGAATTTTGTCTGAAGGAGGCGTTCAGGATAGCCTCTGGGAAGGAGAGATTGGTGGAAATTCGAAAGGAAGAGGTCAAGGGAGTCGGGGTTGTTACAGATGCGATGGCCACGGATGGAGAGAGAGAGTATGGGAGGGAGCGTTTAGTGTGGGAGGGATGGCAGCTGTTAAAATGGAGATATCGCTGTTTGTTGGTGGGCTTCAGATGTACGGAAGTTTTGAATTTAGAGTTGCAAAGGGAGACGTCGACATCCATAAAGGTGATGTTAGAAGAGGAGATATTGGAGGTGAAAGAGACAGAAGAAGAGTTTCGAGACCTGGACGAGACCCGACCTGGCCACCGGTTTAAGGCTCCTCCCACCCCCCTCCCCCCGCCGCCAAGGTTTTCCCGAAGACGAGGGAGACTAAATGAAGAATTTAAGAGGGATCGAATGGCGGACCGCGTATGGGAGGGAAAAAAGAATAATATGCCAGGAATTAGGATGTTGAAATAAGTTCTATCCAAAAAAAGTATCCAATCATCTGGTAGGACACTAAAATGCATGAATCCTCCTTCTCCGACCATACAATTTCATTCAATAATCATACCTACACAACTAAAGACGCTGAAGATTAAATGGACGGCAAAAATAAGAAATGAAGAAGTTAACAGAAAAGTAGAGGAGGAAAAGACCATTGGTAGCTTTGTACAGACTAGAAGAACCAAATGGATTTTGCACACTTAGGCACAGCTGGCTGGCAAAGAATATAATTGAAGAAAATAATTTAGGGTAAAGTTCCAAGAGAAAGCACAGGGAGAGAATCATTGACATAACATATAAGTAAGTATAGAGGAAGCATTACCAGGGAACTAGCGTTAGATATTGAAGGATGGAGGGCTACAGTCTACCAATCTCAGGATTGAACGAATTCATTGTACCTGATGATGGCGTCGTCACAACTGAAAGACGTGTTATACGAATGTTATCAATTGAGGCCGCTTTACATGGTACATTTTATTGTACAAACGAATGTATCATAGAATGTACATGAAACTGAATGGAAATAGAGCAGGTTCCATTTCCCGTTAAGTCATTCAGACAATCATACAATTTGCCGCTTTACACGGTTCAAGTTTCCTCATGCAAGAGTTCACACTAGAGGTGGGAATTTCGGTTCATTTTGTGGATTCGGTTCATGAGATTTGATTCGTGGCAATGATTCGGTTCTTTAAATCGTTCATAATGAACCGAATGAACCAAATCCACGAGTGAATTGTGAATCCATGTGAATCTCGAATCCATGTGAATCTCGAATCCATGTGAATCTGTCGACTTACTGCATTTCAAATATTAGTGTGCGAAATAACAAACAAAAAGGTGAAATGTGATGCTCCAATTCGGAAACACAAGACATTTGACAAGGTGTTTCAAGGGTATTTACAGGGTTCTTATTGAACGATTTGGATTTGGCGGATTCGGAGATTTGCTAGCAGAATCTTCCACACAAATCGTTCATGTTGAACGATTTGGATTCGGCGGATTTGAATCTTCCATCAAATCGTTCATTTTGAACGATTCGAGTGGAAAGCGTAGATTCAATTCATTCGGTTCATGCCATTGAATCGTTCATTCTGAACGATTCATTCATGAACGACACACCTCTAGTTCATACGTTCGCTTGCACAATAAATTGTACCGTGTAAAGCGACCTTTGGACAGTTTTCAGTCATTGAGATTGAGTGAGCAGTGAAACGACACACGACACTACGAAAGGCTGGGGAGATACAACACCGTCTCCCAAACGCCTTTAGTGGCGGCTCGTCGAGATAAAAAACCGCTGAGTAGACGAGCTCTCGAGTATGAAAATTATGCGAATAGAAAATAAAGGCGCGCGCGCGCGTATATAGAGGGATGGGGTGGGTGGGGTGTGGTGTGGCGTGGCGGAGAGGGACGTATCCTGGAACGAGGGGATGCACGGGTAGGGGGGCGGAGGGGGAGCCACTACTCTGCCCCCGAGCGTCTGTCTGTCCGCGCGCGCCTCCAGTTTAAAAGGAGTGGGCTCTCGCGAGTGCTTGTGGAGGGGAGGGGGCGGGGTGCGGGGGGACTTCCGCTATTGCGCTGCTCGACGAGGGGCCGACACCCATCGCCGATGGAGGGAGACAAGGGAAGTGTGGTAACCGTGCTGGGTGTGGGGGAGGGGTTTGAGGGGGGGAGGGGGGGAAGGGACGGGAAGTCGCCAGCGACAGCTCTGTTCGTCTCATTCATACTTTCCTCTTCCTCTCTTGCATTTGCTCCCGCGTCACCACGGGTCCCCTTCCCTCCCCGCTACCCATTTCCACACCCCTCTCCCCATTTCCCCCCCACTCCACATTACCCCCCGCTCCCCTCCACCGAGAGCCGAGTGGTGGCGTCCGCCGTCGGCCGACCGCGCTCCATGTAACTGGCGCGACTACCTCGGCGAGGTAGGCTTGTGCGATGAAAGAATTTGCCCGTCGAGGGTCGATGAAAAAAAATCATCGAGATGATTCGGTTTCGATGATTGTCATCGCCGTCGACGAGTCGATGAATTCATCACCGTCGATTAGTCGATGAATTCATTCATCGCCTAATATCCATCGCCTAATATCCATCGCCATCGCCCATCGTGGGGATAGGCACGGGCGGGCGACGCAACACAAGTAATTATCATCTAATGGGGATGGATTCATTGACTCATCTACACCGGTGAATTCATCGACTCATTGACGTCAGTTTATTTATCAACTCATCGACGTCAGTTGATTCATCGACATGTTGACGTCGGTGAATCCTTGGACTCATCGACGATGATGAATACATCGACGTCGATGATCGACGGCATTCATTGTCATCGACGCGGTTCATCGCATTGCGATGACTAAAATCATCGTCGAAGAATCCGATGAATCGACTCACCGCACAAGCCTACGGCGAGGAGTCTGCACTCGGATCTCGCACGGCTTATCGAACTGTGGTAAAAAGAAATGAATGATGCGATTCCCAGAATTATACGGTGGGGCCCATTAATCCTATTCCTACCAAAAGTAAAGATAACGAAATTGACGCACATCGGTGTAAATTTCTTGTGCGTATGAGAGAGAGATAACACAAAAGCAATACCTACACCGTGAGTGAAGTAAGCATAAAATCTTCAAATACAGTAAAGTATCTTGGAATTACCTTAACTTCAGATGTATCGTGGGGAACACACGTATAAAACATATGCGGCACAGCATTAAAGAAACTAGGTTTAGTTGAGCGTAGAATAGGAAGGTACTCGGATGAAAAAATAAAAAGAGATGCTTCTTCGCTCTGGTTAGGCCACACCTAGAGTACGCCGCGAGCATTTGGGACCCTGGTAAAATAGATTTAACCAAAAAAATTGATAAAATACAAAGGAAAGCAGCACGCTTCGTTCAAAACTGCTACGAACGAACATATAGTGTTACACAACTGTTAGAGGGTTTAAGGTGGGATCCCCTAGAGACTCGGAGGCTGCTCGGAGGCTAGAGACTCGGAGGCTGATTTCTAGGTCTGACAGATGCGATAAAATAAGAGAGATACCCTGCCGAAAAGATAGGTACAAAAACTCATTCTTTCCGCGCACAATAAGCGACCACAATAGAAACTGAGCTCCTCCAAATACACTCTCATAGGACATGTCACCATTTCACCTCCAAAACTTTTACATCTTTACACGGCTGGTGACCTACCACCCGCTGCCACACGCCCAAGCGGCGGCTCGCGGGGTAGTATGTAGATGTACATGTAGAGTTAATAGGGGTAAAACGGGGACGTGCGGGAGGGATAACGTGTTAGTGTGCGATGCGACAGAGGCAGGAATTGTCGAAACTTATCAGTTTTGGCAACTGTCCAGCCGACCAGCAACAACCGAGCCCTGCATTCGAGAGTTCCAAGATGAGGTCTTTGTGAAAGGTTTTTGAAGCGCCACTGTAGAAATTCCTGATTAGTACATGTGACCATTTGATTCGTTCTCCATTGGGTGAGTATGTCGTGATCTAAGAACAAGTTTCCATAGTTTTTATGGGTTTTGCTTTTAACGTCTTGATTTGTAATGGTGAGCGAACAATATCCCGACATTCGAACACTGAATATTTGGAGACTTTTGGTTTGTATCAGGAAACATGATGCCCAAACTTCTAGTATTCGTAGCAGAAGTGCGACTTTATCTTCCCGACAGTTCAATAAAATTCTGCGAATGTTCGCACCTTTTCAAATTACCACTTTAAGAGTGGTTGATTTGCGAGCATGAAGGTCGTGCCAAGCGAGTCTACTATCCTCTCTCCAAATCCTCAGAAAAAAACAACGCTCTGCTTGAAATTTACCCCATAAATGGGCTCATTTGCGAGATGTAATTCGAAAAAAGTCACGTAAGATTACTAGTTTGAAAGCTGAAAAAAATTAAAATTTGAGGCTTCCCTAACACTATCAGCGGTTATATTGGTAAACCTGCCGTGGTGGCTACATGGGCGAGTGTATGTTATAATGCACCGTTCTGAGAATCCAAAGTCGCAGCGTGAAAACTCGCTTCGGTGGGAGGGGGGGGGAAGAAGGGATTTTACTTTGCCTTATCATTACAGTCTTAAAATAGACGAGGCGGTGTAAGCATAGGAGCTACTCGAAACTCTAACGTACTTCTAGCTAAAAGTTCGCTCACCACATAGCCACAACATTTGTTTTGTATAAGGACGCACAGTATGGATATTTTGTTTCATAAAACATTATCATTTAGTGTCCTCATTTCCGGGGAAAAGAGGGGTGGAAATCTGATCTAAGGAATTTAACTCTTTGTCAAGTATTTCAGTCGTTAGTTCAAACTTCGGATACGGATGATTAAGAATTGAGAGATAATACTGTTATTAAATAATATAGAGGAAAACTTTCACTAAAACCACCAGATTTATAAAAAAACGACCCAGGTTTCGATGTGCATTCACATCATCTTCAGGTCCTGACACATCGAAACCTGAGTCGTTTTTTCATAAATCTAGTGGTTTTAGTAAAAGTTGTCCTCTACTATTTAACGATGGAATACCACCAAGTGAGGCTGACTAAAGTGAGTGAGTAATACTGTTACCTAGCCAAGAATACGGCTCGCATGAATTAAACTACTTTATAAATGCCTCGGTTCTTTGTAATAGAAATATTGGCAAGTTGAAAGACCCATACGATTAGATTATCAGATAAATCATAATCAGCAAAATGTTTCTCGGCAGAAATGCCAGTGGAAAGAATTTTTGGCGGCCAGAATTCACTACACAAAAATGACGAGCATGACAGCAGCTTAAGCCACCATATGTCTTCAAATAATTCAGATCCCAAAAAATAAAATATGACTAATGTATAATTGGATATATTACGTGATAAACCGGAATATATTTTCTTTTTACTCATGCTTTTGAAAATGCAATTTAATACTATCTTACTTGTTGTTAAACACATTTTCTTTTCGTGATTTTAATAATATTTTGCGGTAAGAGCTTCTCATTTTATTCACTGCCTTTAATTTAGCAGTGATGGCTGTTTTCGCTGTTTTCTTAGTTTAATTGAAACATTTTAAACATACAATTACAAACTTGTATTTGCTTTTCAAAAAAAATCGATAACCATAGGATTTATTGTTGTTTTTCTGATAACTGTGTCATAACAGAAAGATGATGACCGTCAATTATAACATAGCGATTTCTTATTAGAAAACAAGGCGCGACTGTTCTTATACCAGATGAAACGCTGGGAAGAGATGCTAGTTTCGAAAATGGGAGCGACCAAATCCTGGTCTCGTCTCATCCAGCGCCAACAGAATAACTAATGGGATCGAGACTTAGCGTCCCATAAAGCGTACGGATTCCTGTACTGCATTTGAAGTTCTGTTTACTTTACGAAAAAAGATGAAAAATTTTCCCTGACGCCAGTATTTTAACCCTGACTCTTCACTTGAGGAAGCTATCGAATAAACCTCGGCGCTAATCAACCCTGTACGTCACAGAGTGTACCATTCAAAGCATGTACCAACATCAGAGGTTACTTTGTAAATTCTGTACTGATCGTTTCCCTACTAAAAATTTTCATAAAAATACATGATCGGGTACACTTACTATAACAATGGTATTACATTATCACTTCATTTATTACATTTAATTCAATAAATATTTCATGCAAATTACAAAACAAAACCTCGATGTTTTTTATAAGTAATGACCAAGTTTTATTTTCTTGAGAAATTTTCCTACATTTCTTTCCTAATGTGTGTCGGAAGGACGTTCCATATTTTTCGAGATATATGCACAAAACATCTTTGAAATAAAGTCAAATTGGGCTTGGGTAAATAAATAGTATTTCTTTCTCGCAAAATAAATGAAAACTGAATGAGTTTTCACAGTCGCATGATTTAAACAAAGGCCACCATCACGCACTCCTCGATCTCGCGATTCCCTTCCCAAAATTGGCATTGGACGTGCTCACTCATTGGCCGAAATTATAACTGTCAACAAGCCCTTCTCTCTTGGACAGACTGTAGTAACCAAATCTACATATTTTATTAAGGTTGTAAAATTAAATAATTATGCAATATTATAAGCAATAAATAATTTACTCACTGCGTGGATGGTACTGATAGAAAAGTACTCCCTCCGTCCTATACTCCCTAAGAAATTAGTCTTTACTCAAGCCCAATTTGACTTTATATCAAAGATGTTTTGTGTATATATCTTGAAAAATATTTAAGGTCCTTCCCACACACATTAAAGAAGAAAAACACGGAGGAAAATTTCTTAAGAAAATAAAAACTTGGTTATTACTTATATAAACATCGAGGTTTTGTTTTGTAATTTGCATGAAATATTTTTTGAATTAAATGTAATAAATTGAGTGATATCGTAATACCATTGTTATTGTAAGTTTACCCGATCATATATTTATGTCTCTTTTTTGTAACCACTGTATATAATTCTGTATATCTCTGAGTCTTTTTTTGTATTTTTGGTATAGTTTCTTCACTGTATTTTTAAACGTTTTATAGAAAAATTTTAATATTTTTGTTTGTTGCTATTGCTTTTTGTATTTTTCATGCTGGCGAAGGAAGTACATTGCGCTGTCGAAGGAAGTGCTTAGCAAAGGAAGGGACCTTGGAGAAAGCACATTTAGAGGGTGAGGGAGAGTTTAACATGGAGCGACACATTTTCTGGGATATAACATAAATTCTGAGGAGAGAGGATGGGTAGGTAATAGATGGCAGGCGTTTGAGATGAGGAAGTGACGTAAACGGGAAGGAAGAGGAACGAGAACGTGCTCGGTTTCGAATGGTGAGGGGAGAAAACTTCTTGAGGATATTATGAGGAGGTAAAATAGGCGATTGGAAGAAGTGATGAGGGAAAATGAGAAGGTGAAGACGGTGATATTGGTTGAGCAGGAGAGGGAAAGAAAGAAAAGAGCCTTCGTGCACGGTCTGAAGAGAAGAACAACGTATTGCGGTGAGCCATATTAAAAACAGAGCAGAGAAATGAGGAATTGCATTAGCAAAATCTAGACGAGTTGTACTCTATTCCAACTAGGTATAAGTCGATTCTACTTTTTTTCAATTCCGATTATTTCAAATCGATTCCCGATTCTCGATTCCGATTCCATAGATTCATATTCCTAATAACAGGTGGGAATTTGATATATGTACCAGTAGCGTAAGACTATTACTTAAATTCAAGTATTGGCTGAAATAAAATAGCAAAGACATAATTAAGTCGCTCAAACAGTATATTTATCAACAAATAGCAAATATATCCACGGCTTATTGAGGTAGATAAAAAGTAGAAATTGATAGCCTACACCCAAAATTACTGAGACAACTATGATGTGATAAATGAATTCGTCAAATGAGTTCATTGCAAGAGAGGACTGTACAGTCCTAAATTCGCACAATAAAGACAATTACGAATTTTTCACTTCTCAGCCTTTTTTAAGGCTGGGAAACATTCACCTATCCCGGGTGCAAGGCACCAAAGGGATTAGACTCAACTACTGTTTTTTTCACAAAGGAAACGGTTCCAGGCTTGACTTTGTGGAAGTAATTCATGGTAACTTAAATAAAACTTCGTATACTCCACTAGAGGTTTAATAACACGACCCGGGTTTCAACAGAACAGTTTTCAACAGAACGGTTTTCAACAGAAATAGTGGAGTATACTAAGTTTTATTTAAGATATACTGTTTTTTAAATCTTCATTAAAAATCTTCGTACCATGGAGCAAGTTTTAATTATTGTGATTTTCTGCATTTTCATATGATTCTCAATTCCTATTGTTTCCAACCTTTTGTGCAGGTTTTTCGGTATTACACCAGTCGCTGATGTTATTATTGGTACAATTTTAACGATTTTTTGGTTCCACATTTCTTTTATTTCTTCAGCCAGATGAACTTATTTCTGTATTTTTTCGGGGCCTCCAGAGGAGATAGCCTCTGTCCCCGCCGCGTGGGCGACAGCCGTGCGGTGTGGGGCGGGGGAAGGCCCCCTTCGACGGATGCGGCTACGACGACGTGTGGGAGGAAGTGGGCGAGCGGGAGGGGGGGTGGTCGGGGTCGGAGGGGGGGGGGTAGGCTGGTCGCGGAGGGGAGGGCGGACGCCACTCCCCGCCTCCCTCCCCTCCCCCACCCCCACGCGGCTGCGAATGCGCACTAGAGTGAGAGAGAGAGGCACAACAGTGGAGTCGACGGAAACATTCCCCCGTGACTTGCGAGTGACCTCATTGTCAGATCGATCCGAACTCAGCCCGGACCGAGAGGTACCCAGCTTCAAAAACAAGTGTACACCGCATTTCCATTTCAGCCATTTCCATCCATTTCTGTCCATTTCTATCCATTTCTAACCATTTCTAACCATTTCTGTCCATTTTTATCCATTTCTGCCCATTTCTATCCATTTCTAACCATTTCTGTCCCTTTCTGTCCATTTCTATCCATTTCTAACCATTTCTGTCCATTTCTGTCCATTTCTAACCATTTCTAACCATTTCTGTCCATTTTTATCCATTTCTGCCCATTTCTATCCATTTCTAACCATTTCTGTCCCTTTCTGTCCATTTCTAACCATTTCTAACCATTTCTGTCCATTTCTATCTATTTCTTTCCATTTCTAATAATTTCTGTCCATTTCTAACGTTTTCTGTCCATTTCTATCCATTTCTAGCCATTTCTCTCCATTCCGCGACCATTTCTCAACGAGCGTACACCATTTCTCAGAGTTGCATACCCCTCGGCCCGGACTGAAATCTGGAACCAGGGTGTCCAGCACTCTGGAAAACCGGGAAATCTCAGGGAATTTTATTTTCCCTGGAAATATCAGGGAAATCTCGAATTGACTCTGGAATTTTCTGTGGTGTCAATGTATAAAACAGCAACGGAAGCAATGTGCCTTTTTCGGCAAGTTGCTAAGTCAAATTTCCCTTGCTTTGTCGCATTTTGCATTCCTATAATCACCGAAAGTAGGTACAATGTTTTCTATATGGGTACATTGTGCTCTTATTGGTCAAAGTCTGTAAATCAGTGGAGTAAAGAACGTGCCTTTATCGGAGAGTTGCGAAGTCAAATTTCCCTTGCGTTGTCGCATTTAGCAAAATAAGGAAAAAAGTCAATTCCTTCAGTTTTTTAAGTTGTTGATCATTTTATATCAATGCTATTCATAGCAAAGTCTGGCTGTAATATAACCTTGTTCCTGAGCTCCAGCATGACAAATGTTTAAATCTAAGAAAGGGTGGTGATGTGATTTTCTTTCAAATTATTTTAAAGTTTTGTGTTCATTTTCCTCCAAATATGTAATTTTAAAAATAATCCTTACGTTTAATCACCAAAAAACATACAGAAATTTCTCTTATGATTAACGAGAAAAAAATCAATATTTTCTCTGGAAAAATAACAATTATGTCTGGAAAAATCAGGAAATCTCTGGGAATTTTCAAATGCACAGCTGCTGGACACCCTGGGAACTCTCGTCCCTTCCATTACCGATAGAGATTGATCACCAATCGATCCACGATCGATATCCACTCGACGTTCCCCGTTTGTGTCGAAGTTGAGAGGGCTTGTAGTCTTCTTTCTTGTTTGCGTTTAAATCTAATCTCAACTTATTTGGCATTTGGTATTGATGAATGTAGGTAAGCGGCAATTGGAAAATTCACCGAAAAGGATACGACGGAGGAAGCCGCTATTGCTTGCCAATCCTTTATCGCGAGCAAAGGGAAAACGATGAGCACAATCAAGCCCCTTGGAGCGCTTCGTTTGGCTTCAGGGTCCCATTGAATGAGTTATTTTTTCGAGGGAGCTGACACAGTTCTCTTTCCGGATCAATCTGGTGTGAGGGTTCTCTTCATAAAGCCGAACTAACTGGGACTGAAAGGTCCTTAATGAATTTAGACACCTTGGTGGAGAGGTGAAATAAAATTTTCACAATTTCAAGGGAAAAATACTTCGTTTTCTTATGAGATGAATCCGAACCAGAGCAATAGCAAGTCGAGAAATCAGAAGGCTCAGAAAGAGGACCGAACGAAAAAGCGGCACAAGCTCCTGATTTTTCGGTGGTCAACCAATTTTTAGTGAAAATCTCTAAATTGTTTCATAGAACATTACGATTCAGTAAATAATAATGAAAACTGGTAACTTTTGATAATTTGATTAAAATAGATATAATGGGATCACAAAGTTACCAGTTATCATTTTTAGGGAAACAGATTCATCAAAATTAAGCAAGTATTCACCATTATTATTCAGAAAAATTAGTCTGCATAATGCAGACCCAAACTCATGATTCCATTTGTGCCGGGATAATTATTAATCATCCAAGTAGAGAATTACGAACACATCAATGTATAAGGCCACGCGGATTATAAAAATTTTAGCTCAAAATCCTGCAAGCTTGAATACAAACAATATTTTACCATGCTTTATGCTTTTACCTTTATTTACGTAACTCATACAATTTCAGATGGTAAGACGAGAAAGAACTGGATAAGGGACTTTCTCATTGATCGAAAACTAAAAGTAGTTATTGACGGTTTTAGCTCTGATATGGTCGAAGTTACATCCGGTGTTCCTCAAGGAAGTGAGATTGGCCCTCTTTTATTCATTATTTATATTAATGACCTAAGTTCTAGAGTTAGCAGTAAAATATGATTATTTGCAGACGATACAGTTACCTACCGTGAAATGAGCGAAACCGCAGACTTTGGAGCTCTGTCATCGGACCTTAACAACGTTCATTCGTAGTGCCAGGAGTGGGGGTTAGAATTAAATATCAACAAATGCACCACGGTTCACTTCCTGCGAAAGTCATCACAAAAATGCCATACCTATACTGTGGGTGGACTAAACATAAAGTCTTCAGACTCAGTAAAATATCTTGGAATTACCTTAACTTCAGATATATCGTGGGGATTACACATATAGAACCTATGTGGCGCAGCATTAAAGAAACTAGGTTCAGTTAAACGTATAATAGGAAGGTACTCAGATGAAAAAGTGAACGAGAGATGCTACTTCCTCTGGTTAGGCCACACTTCGAATACGCCGCGAGTATTTGGGACCTTGGTCATAAAGATTTAACCAAAAATATTAATAAAATAGAAAGAAAACCAGCACGCTTCGTTAAAAACTGCTACCAACGAACATATAGAGTTACACAACTGTTAGAGGGATTAAGGTGGGAGCCCCTAGAGATTCGGAGGCTACACGCTAGGCTTAGGCTGCTTGAGATATTCAGAACTGGTGTGTTTCAGAGCGGCAAAGAGAATATTATCATGACTCTTCACTACATCTCTAGGTCTGACAGATGCGATAAAATAAGACAGATACTCTGCCGAACAGATAGGTACAAAAACTCGTTCTTTCCGCGCACAATAAGCGACCACAATAAAAACTGATCTCCTCTAAATACACTCCCATAATACATGTCACCATTTCATCTCCAAAAATTTTACATCTTTACATGGCTGGTGACCCTCCACACCCTGCCACACGCCCATGCGGCGGCTCGCGGGGTTGTATGTAGACGTAGATGAAAGAAGAAATATCAAGTTCATAAAAACAATAAATTTTGCTGAAAAAAAATAGAAATAAGTCGCACTGAAAAGCGCGAAGAATGTACTTGAAAATCAAGTCCACCATAAAAAGAGAATGAGAGTAAAGAGAGGTAATTTAATAACGGTCAAGGAATAGTTAAGGCAATAGTAAATTCAATATTCGTAATTGCTTCCTACATCCGATAAGGATGTGGATGGTTATCTTCAAACATGAATCATTGCCGCAAACAAAGCTTTAAATAACACCTTAGCTTCCACAAGCTGTTTGCAATCCTCTCGGAATTATCAGCTAAGGGGCTTGGATTATATTGTTGTGCCATTGAGTGAGCCCAAGCAGTGATAATCCGCCGCATGACAGGAAATACAATTCAAAGAATCGCGGATATCTTCTGGCCACAATATTAAAAACCACGGCCTTCCCTCCGCAGACAACTCATAAAACTTATGTCCCGTATTACGATATGGGGAAAACATTACGGGGGGTATGTTTTTCCGGACAAACTTATTTTAATTTACAAACCCCGTTTTTCATTCACGAACCGAGGGAAACGAACTTACATTTCAAAAGGGTTTGGTAACTTGTCACGTTAAAACTAGATATTGAATCCGTAAGCACATGTCGTTCCACCGACGCGCCTCTAGTTTGTTGTCCAAAGGGCACATATTGATTCAGCAGACAGGTACGCAACTTCAAAAACAAGTGTACATTGCATTTCCATTTTAGACATTTCTATCCATTTCTAACCATTTCCATCCATTTCTGTCCCTATCCAGCCATTTCTGTCCATTTCTATGCAATTACGTCCATTTCTAACCCTTTCTGTCAATTTCTATCCATTTCTGTCCATTTCTCTGTCGGCCCCGGTGGCGGCGGCGTGAAGTCCTCGCCTTCTAACCCGAGGGTCGCGGGTTCGACTCCTACCTGGGTATATAATTCATTTCCCAGGACATGGGTGTTTGTATTCGTCAAATGACGTATTAAAACACTAGTAATTGGGGAAACCTGTAAGTGTTAAATAAATTATTATTATTATTCTATCAATCTCCGACCATTTCGTCGAATTATTTCCATTTCTAACCATTTTTGTCCATCTGTATCCATTTCTGTCCATTTTCAACAATTTCTGTCCATTTCACGACCATTTCTCAACAAACGTACACAATTTCTCAGAGTTGCATACCCCTCGGATTCAGCAAATATTTTAACTGCAGAAATAATACTAGGCTTATATTAGTTGACTTTGTTTTAACGATTTCTTCCACTTCGTCCTTCCCTTGATTGTCTTCTTCATCATTTCCGCACCCATGCATTGTGTCACGCTCACTCCTGTTCTCATCAGTCCTGGGGGGTCATTCTGTAACTCCGAACCGATCGGTACGGGAGGCTTTTCGTCGGGTGGGACGTCACACCGACTACCGTGGTATTCTGTATGAAACCGATCGGTGCGCCGAAGGGCTTCCGTCGGGAGATTGTACCGACACGTAAAAGCTGTCGGTATTGAGGGGGATCAGTCGGTTCGCTTGAGAGACACCGTAACAAATGGACAACGTATTTAGATTTTTGTCTGAAATAGGTTTATTTGAGGCTTGTAATAGCGATATACTTTATTCACAGGATTAGTATAGACATTGTATATAATGCAAAAGTTGAAGTTATGATAATAAAAGTGACGGCCTATAAGAAAAACCCGAAAACAACTGGAATTCCGATGTGTAGCATTGTATTGATCGCTTGGCTCCTCAATATGTTTTACTATTTGGCGCTATCAAGTACATTTACAGACCAATATTTTGCCTATGATGCATGTTGGATTACCTTATTATAGTATGTCCAATTAATTCCAGTAAATCCTCCGCGACAAATGTCAGTAATTATTGCGCATAATGTATATTCTCAAATTTGAAATTTTACTCATATGGTCTAATTTTGTTCATTCAGCCACGCAGGAAACCTACTTATTCACGCTACAGTAGTTTATTATTTGAGAAATAGGCTACATCGTGCCGCTGTGATATATGTGCTTCTATTGAGTTTTTTGCTCTTCAGTCCCAGTTTTCACAACAAAACAAAATAGTTTGAAGCACCTTTTAAACTGAACTGTCAATTATCACTTTGCCTCAATTAAATTTGGATTATTACATAAATACTGCCAATAGTGTAACATATTCGAACGACAAATTTTCCACTTAAACCACGAGAAACGTTCCTGCACGGCGTAATATGCTAATAACTAGGAATTAGGTTGTTACGGAGTAGCGACCGAGAAGCAAGCTTCAGCGAAAATTTCAGGGCTCCTGACATTAATTAATATATATATGTGTGCTGATAATGACATACATGCAACAACAGCAAAGCAAGGAAGTGTTCAACGACATACTTAGCGGCACCTCCACTTCATTTCCTCTCATCATAGTTTTAATACTACTCATTCTAGTCATTTTTACATTCGTTCCACGAAGACGCTAAATGAATGTTTCATGGCATGAGCGCGCAGCATTGCCATTGCTATACACACGAATAAAGCAAATAAATGCGAACATTTCATAAGCACCGCACAAATATTCTATATTCATGATGATACTGTACAATTCGTTTCAAAGATTAATTCGAACCATCTTCCGAAGGTTTGCACTCCACACGGAGGCCACTTCTGCGGCTAGAAAGACCAAATATATACCTACAACGCGAATAACTGTCTGCTTTCCATCACACGTGTTAATTTGCACATACAAATAATGAATAAATTGGTATAATTGACAAATCATATTTCTACATACATAAATTACAACACATAAGTTCTCGTTGCACCAAACATCTCTTTGAAAAACTTCATGTTCATAAATAAGCTACTTGCAATGTACTTGAAATATGGAGCACTTTTTTATTGCACAAATATACATTGTCAAGCAATCAAATTCACAGAACTTTATTATCCTCCTCCTTTCGACATTACTGTGTATGAATGACTTTACTTTCGACATTACTGAGTCTGTGTATTACAATATTTGTCACTGGATGTTGTTTTGGTTGATACCCATGGATACCCACGAGAGCACTAGGCGGCTTCATTTAGTCATTTGTTTCTTCTATCGTGTCTCTCGTCTCCATTGGTTGAAATGGGCCACGTGACCCTCAGCTTCGGCAACACTCGGAAAATTGGGAGGGAGGGGTATCTTAAGAGGGAGGAGTTATCAAACCGACTGGAACTGCACCCGACTTGCTTACGGAATCGCCCGAGAAAGCTCCGTCGGTAAGGGAACCCCGACGAGGACTATGTCGGTACGGTATTCATGCCGTCGGTAGGCTGCCGATCGGTACGGAACCGACGAAATACAGAATGACCCCCCTGATAGGCATTCCCCCCTCTTTAAGGGTGTCTCCCGCCCGTTCATCCACGGCTTTCTCGGTCCCCACCCCTTCCCCTCACGTCACCCGCCACTCCATCGTCATTTCTTTCCGCTATCCCACTGTCTCGGCATTAACAAACCAAAAAAGAAAGGAGCTTTCGTATATTAGGCCCATTACTGTCCCATATAACAGACGTGATCGACTCAACCCTTACAATATCCATCTCTCTTTTGCCGCAAACACTTCTTACATAGAAACAATCATCCGCCTTGACCGGTATTCGAACCCGGATCCCTCGCTTTCCGGCCGAGTGCTTTAGCCAGATAAGCTACCGAGGCGTCTTCTTTCCCTGCGGATTTTAGTGACCTTTATGGGACCAGATGGTCTCGACTGCCAGACATACAATGTAAATATCAGTCGCTACTGAGCGCCACTGCCCACGAGGAAAGATCGTACTTTGAACACAGAGGGATTCGGGTTCGAATTCCGGTCAAGGCGGATGATTTTTTCACTGTGGAATTTCGCACAGTTGTGCATTGCGGGTTACTCCGCAAAAGTGAAACTCCCAAGCTAGTCCCGGTTAGCTTAAAATCTGACTTCTTACATAGTTTTGTAATGAGTTCTCCCATCATTGGCATAGTATTCGGATAATCATGCCAAAATTCACATTTCTACCACGTATACGGAGTTTAGGAAATCACGGTTTTATTCGGACAAAGGAATATTCCTTTTGTAAAAACACCAATCGTTCCAAGTACTTCGAATCCTTATTTCAAATAGCCTTTATTTCTCTGTTATTAATCATTCAACCCCAAACAAAGAATTCAGTTAATCTGTTTCTCGTCTCTATTGGAAATCTAACTGCTGTCAATAACCCTTTAAACTTGTCAATAGCTCTCTTACCCACTGTTATCCTTTTCCTAATTTACTCGATAAAACCTCTGTTTTAAGTTACTAAACTTCCCAAATACTGAAAAGGTTTCACTTGTTCTCTAGTTTTTTTCATATACGGATATATTAATAGCTAATTTATTGCCCACTTACCATCCATTTTTTTGTCTTTCACACATTTAATGTAGTTTTTAGCGAAATATCATTTTACTTAGAAATCAATGAAATTTGTCTCATTTTAAAGAGAAATATCTCACCCTTCTAATGACTACAAAAATTCTACCCCTTACTGCATTACTTTCGGAGATATTTGCAAAAAAATACCAGCCCTTTTACATGGGAAATGGTACGTGTATGCACTCCAGAGAGACATAATTTACAAAATGTGGTAATTCGAACACTAAGATGTCCTTAAAAAAACTAACAGCGTGTAGTTTGTATGTTTTATCAACTATATTTGAAAATTAATCATATTGTCACCGCAGTAGGTTCTTGGGTATCACAAAATACCTTCCGTTTTGAAGGAGTTTCAAACGCACCGCGCGAAAAAAAATGAGTCAAGTTAAATCCGCTTCCCTAAAATCCTCGTCAGTCAAAAAAAATGTCGCGGCTTCCCATCGCCTTCTGTTACGAGTTAAAATCACCTGCATCTACCTCCTACTCTCCACCAGTTTCCTCTACTCACCCACCGCACCAGGAACTTCCTCAATTGTGTTCCCTTCCGCCCACCACGCTTTCTGCCGTCTTCTCCGAACCCTTATGTCACCAATACAGGGATTGAAGGCTCGAGACCAAGTGAAGGCAAATATTCCTCATTTTCGAAAAATTTATTGATTGAAAAAATTCATTCAATTTATCTGGAACCAGGCAACGAGGATTTCCTACCCGCTGCCCTAGCTACCTGGTCCCACTGTTGAGAACCAACAGTCTCAGTGGAATGCACTGATGGCGCAGATGAAGATCAATCCGGCAACAGCTTCGTACGAGCGTGAAGTTCGTGGAATCGGCCGGAGTACTGCGATGTGAAAGGCAAAGGGCAAAACCCACATTAGTCTCCCCAGAAAGTGCAGCCTTACATTCAACAATATATTACGTAAAAGGGTTTTCCGTGAGGTTGTCTTCAATTTTCCCTTCCATACTTCGACTATTATTCGCTTAAGTATTTGTGACGCATGTGACAGTATACTCAAGGTTCTGTGCTCCTCACATTTCTCAGTCCTCGTTATCGCAAATTTTAAACTCCTTTCAAAGTCCTCTTTGGATGTCTTTCGCTTTAGTAGCTGTCTTTGATTATTCCGTACAGATTATCTTTGACTGTATTTCCAAGTGTTTTGATGAATTTCCCGGTGATGTTGTATGCGCCTGGTGCTTTGTTTTTCTGGACGAAAGAGGAAGAAGAAATTTGAACCGTAAAATGTGGATATGACCAAGTAGTGTTGGCGGAAGCAGAATGTGAACTCATATGAGTGTAGGAGCATTAAGAGAGTGAGGAAAGGATTCGTAATAAACTTAAGGCAGTCCGAGCGAGATAGTTACCTAGTCATAATAGAGACCATATTCGAGTTATACGTTTTAATTTCACCAGCTGTGGGACATAGCCATAAAATATTGCATTATTAATGGTGCAATAATACAGTTTTATATGACTGAAATGGTCAGTAATTAAATGAAAATATCTAAATAAGTCTTAACTTGACTGATTTTTACACGCGGTACGTTTGAAACTCCATCAATACGGAAGGTTTTTTGTGATCCCGAAGAATTTACTGCGGTGACAATATGATTAATTTTCAAATACAGTTGATAAAACATACAAACTACACGCTGTTAGTTTTTTTACGACATCTAAGTGTTAGAAATACCTCATTTTGTAAATAATGTCTCTCTGGAGTGCATACACGTACCATTTTCCATGTAAAACGGCTGGTATTTTTGGGCAAATATCTCCGAAAGTAATGTGGTAAGGGGTAGAATGTTTGGTGTCATTGTAAAGGTGAGATATTTTTCTTTGAAGTGAGTCCAAATTCATTGATTTCTAAGTAAAATGATCTTTCGCTCGGACTACTTTAATTGAACGCGGCTGTGCTTTCGTCGCCTGATCGCGGACAATACCCTAGAGAATGACACGCTTATCACATAAAAGTTTGTGAAAATGACATGAAATAAATAAGTGAAATAAATGAAATAAATAAATAAGTGAAATAAATAAATAAGTGAAATAAATGAAATACATTGAAAGTTTGTGGAAAAACTTGAAATAAGATCACTTTGTATAATCCACACAAACTTTAATGGTATAAGCCCGACCGGTTTCAACACTTTCGTGTCATTCTCAAGGGTATTATCCCTTGAGAATGGCACGAAAGTGTTGAAACACATTTTTGTTTCGCATTTTCATGGTTTACGGGTCATCTTCTGATCTGTACGTTTTAGAGCCGGTAAAGCCTGCTGCTCATTACGAATATCTTTATAGCTTATCCAAGTAGACTTCTGATTAATCTTTATGTCATTTATATTTTTAAAAAATCATAAATAGACGGCAGAGCTCTCAGATTCAATATGCTTATGTCGGGTAATGCTGAGTTCGGTTTTGACTTCAACAAGAGTAGCTCAGTTGGCTTCATACTAGTTCATACGTTGATACATTGTTACTAATAATTCAACACGTCATTATTCTCAATGTTGAAAATTTGTGACGAAGATTGTATCCACATCCTTATGTGGATACAATCTTCGTCACCATACCAATAACCAGATCAATTTGATATAGGTGACCTAAACCACATTCTGTGGCCCTTCCGATTCACTGACAATACATACTTATCGATGACTATACACAGGCATCTTACTAAAAAATTAATTCAAGATGAGAACGAGCAGAGTTGGTTTCACCAAGTTATCACTTGAAGTGGTTGATAGAAGTTTTGGAGTGGTATTTTATTTCCCTAACGGTTCCTATCTACTTCCTAACGGTTCCTACCTATTACGATACGTAATAATCAGCCCAAACTGATTAGTAAATATGGCTCCGTGACCAGATGTGTTTCATATGGTCAGAAAGATGCACCAATAGTGTTTGATATACAGGGTATTTCAGGAGGAAAGTTAGAAACTCCTGGATGAGGTAGGGGAGGTGATTTTAAGCATTTTTATCACAGCAACATGGGGTCACAACTCCTGTATAGACGTGCCTACACGGCTAAAATTTTCTCTTCCATTTGTGAGGAATGCAGTCAAAAGATGAAATTTCGAATTATTATCTGTTCCGCATTTACGTGCTATAATATCGTACGAATTCTTCAAGAAAAAATGCCAGAAAAATCTGGTTATCTTCTTATAATTCCCGTATGGCATAAGTGTATGAACGTTATAAAGGTCGAGGGGTAGGATAATGACACCGATTCTACATCCGGAGATCCAAGTTAAAGGCTTATTTAGATATTTGCATTTAATTACTGACAAGTTCTATCGTATAAAACTATATTATTGCATCATTAATAATGCAATATTTAATTGATGTGTTCTACAGCTGGTGAAATTAAAACGCATGACTCGAATATGGTCTCTATTATGACTAGGGAACTATTTCGCTCGGACTACCTTAAAACCATCAAATCCCCATCTCTCTCTCTCTCTCTTTCCGCCTCTCGCCGAATTGAGTGTGCCTCTGTTCGCGAACTCCGTCGCCTCCACAGCGAATATTCCACCGAGAGAGACGTTAGGTCCCCACGCCGCCCGTCGAAACATATCGAAAGACAGAGGGCAAGGAGGTAGAAAAACACATAAATGGGCGCCTCCGGTCCCATGCCGAACATCAGGGAACAGAAAGGTAACGCCAACTTCAATCAAAACCATGAAACTACCATGGGATTCTAGATAGCTCCAAGAACTCTATTCCGGGTGAACAATCAGACAGAACATAAACTTGGTAATTAAAAATTATTTAGTGAAATGGATGGCATAAGGCTCAATGATAAGGAAATCATGTTCATTCAAATCAATCTTGGAAAACGAATCATGGGGGATCGGGTTGGTGCGGTGGCTAGAGTACTCGCCTACCGCACGGGCGGCCAGGGTTCAAATCCCTGAAGAGGCGGATGTTTCTCAGAGGAAACCCGATCCCTACTTGAGTGACTTGTGAAGGGCACTTCAAGTACAGTACTCCGTCTGTCGGATGAGACGTAAAAACGTGATCCCCTTGGCGCCTTTCGTTAAGAGCCGACGCCGGGTTTCTTTCCACCCTTCCTCCCTAACCTATCCCCTATGGATAACCTCTTACCTTCCCATGCATCGGATATGGATAACCTCTTGCCCCATACATCGGACAAATACATACCTTAAATCATTTCTCATCTCTCGTTCTAATCTCTGGAATTCCTTGCGATTATCCATAAAAAATTCTTCCTCGCTGTCTGTTTTTAAGGAAAAACTTTTTAATTATTACCATAAGCAGCATATATGCCAATAATAGAACTGAGTAACCTGTTATAGATTTATATGTTTCCAAAGTGATCGGAGAAATTATTGTTTTTTGGTATCTCTTTGTATTTGATATTATATTTCCCTATGTTATATATTATATTTTCCATTGTTTTTAGTGTTAATTATCTGAGACTGTGATTTTTTTGCTTTTCATTACTGTGAGATGTTGGCCAGGTGTATATATTTTTTTGTTATTTTTTGCTCAAAGAAGTTTTTTATGTGTATGTTGTATTTTTTGCTCTTATGGGGATACCTAGAGCATAATTAAACCAATTCTATTCTATGGCGCAAATGACCTTAGCCGTCGGTCGCCTCCGCAAATATCCAATCCATCCACTGTGTCTGAAATCCACTCTGAAAAAATATTATTTATTTAGAACTGAGGGGTATGCAACTCTGAGAAATGGTGTACGCATGTTGAGAAATGGTCGTGAAATGGACAGAAATTGTTGAAAATGGAAAGAAATGGATACAGATGGACAGAAATCGTTAGAAATGGACAGAAATGAATAGACGTTGATATAAATGGACAGAAATGGATAGAAATAGAAATTATTCGACGAAATTGTCGGAGATTGATAGAAATGCACAGGAATGGATAGAAATAATAATAATAATTTATTTAACACTTACAGGTTTCCCCAATTACTAGTGTTTTAATATCTCATTTGACGAACACAAACACTCATGTCCTGGGAAATGAATTATATACCCAGGTGGGAGTCGAACCCGCGACCCTCGGGTTAGAGGGCGAGGACTTTACGCCGCCGCCGCCGGGGCCGACAGAGAAATGGACAGAAATACATGGAAATGGCTGAAATGGAAACGCGGTGTACACTTGTTTTTGAAGCTTCGTACCCCTCGTTTAGAAATAAGTTTCGACATGTTACGTCACTGTCGCGTAACGTGACGAAACTTAGAGCACCCAGCTCGACCGTGTGGGGTGGGAGAGAGCGGGTCACGAACGGCGGTCCGTCGCATGGACTCGGAATGGTGCGGCAACGTCGCACCGCAACCGCCTCCACCTTCCCCTCCCTTCCCGCCTGCCCCCCCTTCACCCTGCCCCCCCTTAGCGGCGGCGGCGATTCAGACCAAAAACCCGACATCCGGTGTGCGTGGCGGAGTAAGCAGGAAGGGCGGTGACGAGAGAGGGGGGGGTGGGTGGGGATTGGATTGGGGAGAGGAGAGGTTGATTAAAGATGTCGACACGGCGCTGCTGCGGCTCCCTTCCTACTCGGGCCGAGTGAATGAAGGGAAAGGGCGCTACGACGACTAAGGCACATACTCAGCCAGGCTTTATCAAGAGAATACTCGGAAAATGTGATATTATGACTTTATTTTTTGTGATAATTGACAGTGGCGGATCTAGGTTTGGTCCAAAGGGGAGGGGGGGCAAACCGGGAAACCGGGGGTATGAGGGGAATACCCCCCAGCCGAAGGGGGGTTCGGGAAAAATTTTGGATTTTCAAGACTCAAAAACTGCTGTTTTAGGCTAATTCTTTGATAAAAAAGATAATTTGAAAAAATTACTGTGCACATGTACTAGGTCGTTTTATTAGTAAAAGGTTTATGGAGGTCATTATTGGCGTAGATTTAAATACCGCTAAGTTTAAAACTAATTTGTATTTTAATTCGTTATAGTAGGCAAATTTGCCGTAAAATATAACTAAATACTTGTAGAAAGCGATACCCTCCAAAAAGTAATAGCCCCCTTAGCTCCCACCCCCATAGATGCGCCCCTGATAACTGTTGTGGATGTACGGTATTTAAAGAAATTTTTGTGATAATTGCATATATTCATTTATGTATATTGAAGTTTCATTGATGTTTAATTGTTAATATTTCTTGTGATAACTTGTATATACTGTAAACTTTGATGCTCTGTTGTTCTTCAAAAAAATTGAATGTCGTTTTACTTAATGTCGTATATATCCTCACATAGAGGTCTCTTTTATTCTACTTTCGAGACAATGCACATCAGGATGATGTTCCTTAACTTTTGTTATTATTTTTATCCCAAGTGTTATGACCATGATAGGTTTTACCGCAATATGTATTGTTAATGATTCAGTACCCTTAAGCCTGAATCACACGATCATTTTTTCCGTCCCTTTTAAGGGATAGCTCCAATGATCGCTCAAATGATCGCTCGAAAATGATCGTGTGACTCGAAGAAAGTTAGGGATAGCTCCAGCGATAGGGATCCCTATCGCTTTTTCCATCACTGGGCACGTCCCTTTTTCCGTCCCTGGAGGCATCGCTGACTCCACCATTTAGCCAATCAGAGCGCTCAGCCGCAAAGAGCGACTCTAACGCCACGTTCGGCTTTCAATGGAATGAGAGTAGTTAACATAAAAATGATGCGAAAAGGGACGAAAAAATTGATGGAAAAAGGGACGGCCAAAATGACCGTGTGATTCAGAAAATGATAGCTCGAGCTATCATTGTCACGTTCCCTGAAAAGCTATCATTGGAGCTATCCCTTAAAAGGGACGGAAAAAATGATCGTGTGATTCAGGCTTTATGTAAAAATTCTAAGGTAATTATCCTTTTGTAAATTATATTGATGTTGATGTGTCGGAATGTGATTATTGTACACTCACATTTTTCTTTTTATGTAGCCCTGATGATGGAATTCATTAAATTCCGAAACGTTGGCAAAGGATGATTGTTTGAATCACTAACACTGACCTATAATCGATATTTTGAATCGGATTTATAAAGCAAGAGGTCGATAGAAGAATACTGTATTTGCGACACAAGAGCAGAGCGTCCAGAAGACGCAAGTGGTGGAGGGACATGGACTGGAAGAATTGCCAAACACGGATGGGAAACTTCGGGCAAATTATTGAGGACGTAAAAATAACACATTCTATGGGATGAAACGGTTAACGGTAGGAAAGAGGAGTGAGGATAGCAAACCAATTCTCATATTGAGATGAAATAAGAAAACTTTGTAAAATCCACACAACACTTTAATGGTATAAGCCCGACCGGTTTCAACACTTTCGTGTCATTCTCAAGGGACAATACTAGGGGACAATACCCCTAGTATTGTCCCTTGAGAAAGACACGAAAGTGTTGAAACCGGTAGGGCTTATACCATTAAAGTTTTGTGTGGAATTTACAAAGTTTTCTTATTTCATCTCAATATGAACTCGAAGTTCCGCAAAGTTAACTCGCAAACCATTGAAGATAAACCAATCCTCGGTAGATGACCGCTGGTAAAGAACGTTTGAACCGTCCGACTGAAGCACAGGGACCATTGAGGAGGATGGAGAGGGCCTGACGTCATCAACCTGAAGCCCGACAACCGCAATGACAACCAAATTATTTCACTCTGCTTTCTCTCCTTCCTTCCCTGAGCTGAGGACGACGACGGAATGGACGAATATAGCGGATGTATAAAGTATTGAATACATCCACCATCTGTGTTTGAAATTTAATGCAAGTAACTCTTGAAACATATATTGGACGCTTAGTGCTATGGATACCAATCGATTTTACAGAAGTATTCATTGGGAATGCGGATGATAATTAACGTAAATGAATAAAAAATATTATATGTAAGGAGAATGCATACTAAAGAAGTTCATGCAGCTTTCTGTTAGTTATGGATGGAAAACTTAGTATAATTGCAAAATTTGTGCGTTAGCCCGCAAGCCCATCAGGAAAATGAGGATTAACGAATATGGTGGACTGGTTTCAACTTCTAGCATTGGCCAGCGTTGCAATTCAATCCTCCTCTCCATCCACCTCAATGACAGGGAGAAAGGGAGATCATAATTACATTTCACCTCACGGATAGAAAAAATACGCGATATATTGAAAGATATCGCTAGACACATACTTACCGTCTTCGCAAAATTCGTCTTTTTGCGGACGACGCAGTACTGTACAGGGATATTAACACAGAGTCTGACAGAATTGCGTTGAAGAAAGACCTAGCAGCTATAAGCGGATTGTAAGATACTTGGCAGGTAGAATTAAATTTTAATAAGTTCGTTGTTATGAATTTTTGGAGGAAGAGCAGCTTAACCAACGAGACGTACACAATTAATCAGGCCGAACTAATAAATGTAGAGTCAGTAAAGTACTTAGGAGTGACACTTACTCAGGACTTGTCGTGGGGGAAGCATATACGAGAAATTTGTGGACAGGCAAGTCGTAAATTAGGATTTATTAAAAGAATACTGGGAAAGTGTGACGAGAAGGGAAAGGAGCGATGTTATTTTTTTCTCGTGAGACCCCACTTGGAGTACGCCACTAGTATATGGGACCCTTATGAAGAACGACTAGTTTCAGATATAGATCGCATACAGCGGAGGGCAGCTAGATTTGTTAAAAATTGTTATGATAAACATAGTAGTGTTACAAAATTATTGAGGGAATTAGGGTGGGAAAATCTATCCAATCGAAGGGAGAAATATAGGTTAAATCTTTTACGAAAGTTTGTTGTAGACTATTTTTTGCCCGACGTTGAAAATATTTTGCTAGAGCCAAACTATTATGGTAGGAACCATCACAGGAATTAGATTAAGGAAATAGACTGCAGAACCGATAGATTGAAAATGTCATTTTTTCCACGTACAATAAGGGACCATGATAGTTGTGATAGATCAGTTCTAGGATACTGACTAGGTTAAATAGGTTTATTAGTAGTGCTAAATATCTTAACATGAATTGTAGATACTAACCTCTCATGCAATCTCCAGTATGATATACCCCTGCATGTCTTAGTACCTTGTAGTGCTATTTATTTGTCGCAATAATAAGACTAACCAGTAGTTATATCTTGAGTAGTATGCTGCATGGTAGCATGTTCTTCTTCGTATCACTCTCCTAGTTTGTAGTCCGACTGCGTACCGTTTTCCTGACTGCTTTTGCCTGTGCCTGGCATTCCGGGGAAAGCGCGCGGTTCTGGATGGACTGGCATGAGTGGTGCATGCCTGGTGTGGTATCACCCCGTGCCACACACCCTAGTGGTGGCTTGCACGGTATTTCGTAGATGTAGATGTACCGTGCAAAAGGTATCACTTATGATATCGTGAGCTATCACACAAATAACGCATATCGCCAGGCGATATGTCAAATATTTTCTTCCTTCTAGCAGCGCAAAGCAGTTTACAATCTCCTATCACTCTATTGAACGTTTTCATTTCAATGTAGTATCTACTTTAGAAGCCGAATGTCCTTGAGTTAGCTCACACATTTAAGGCCGGCCGGAACGAGAAATCATAATTTTCGCTGTGGTTAGAATTAATTGATCAAGCTGAGCTATTAAAATGGATTCTTTTGAGTTGTAGAAACACGCTAATAGAAGCATTAATCGCATTTCTCATGGACGAGTTTTTTCTAGAATATATCACATAGCGGGTGGTAACCATATGGATTCACGGATCATCAAGACATGGTTCCTCATTTTAAAGACTATCTCTGGATTGACTATCAATATGTCCATCAAAGAAATGGAACGTCTTTGGAAAAATAATTTGGTCTGTGACCAAAAGATGTTCGATATGGTAGAGTACTTCAGAAATGAATACACAATACACTTTCTAGTGATGCTGGGGACATATGTCCCAGTACCACACCATATATGGCGAGTAGTCGAATAAAAATGACCGAATAAAACCCCTAGTGGTACCTGGCGATGACGCCACATGTCGTACAGATGCGTAGCAGTACCCAAATACATTTCAAAGCAAATTTCCACGCCTTTGTTCTTATTTCATTACAAACCTAGAATCTCCAGGACAACGGACTAACTCTGATAGACATATTGTAATTAAAAATTCACAAAATCATTACGATAACTTCTCAAAATAAATACTTCGTCGATGAAGACCAATCTTGAGCATCTTCACAGTATTTTACTCAGGGTAAAAGGCACGCAGTAATGAACTAATTTTCTTTCTCAGTTGAATTCCATTTCATAAATTATTTCTAATCATGGAAAAATCTGTGCTCGCATTACACGCGCAGAAACCAAATGGCACTCGTATAGAGTTATCTACATCTACATACAACCCCGCGAACCGCCGCATGGGCGTGTGGCAAGGGGTGTTAGGTCCCTAGCCGTGTAAATGTGTAAGTTTTTTGGAGATGAAAGGGTGACCTGTAGTAGGCGTGTATTTAGTGAGGCTCAATTTTTATTGTGGTTACTTATTGTTCGCGGAAAGAACGAATTTTTGTACCTATCTGTTTGGCAGTGTATCTTTCTTATTTAATCGCATCTGTCAGACCTAGAGATGTACTGAGGAGTCATGATAATATTCTCTTTGTCGCTCTGAAAAATATCAGTTCTGAATTCATCAAGTCAACTAAGCCTAGCGTTAGCCTCCGAGTCTCTAGGGGCTCCCACCTTAGTTCCTCTAAAAGTTGTGAGACACTATATGTACGCTCCTAGCCGTTTTTAACGAAGCGCGCTGCTTTCCTTTGTATTTTATTAATTTTTTGGTTACATCTATTTGACCAGGGTCCCAAATGCTCGCGGCGTATTCGAGGTGTGGCCTAACCAGGGCGAAGTAGCATCTCTCTTTGACTTTTTCATCCGAGGTCCTTCCTATTATACGTTCAACAAAACCTAGTTTCTTTAATGCAGCATCACATATGTTCTGCATGTGTAATCCCCACGATATATCAGAAGTTAAGGTAATTCCAAGATTTTTTACTGTATCTGAAGATTTTATATTTACTCCACCCAAGGTGTAGGCTTGGCTTTTGTGTGATGACTTTCGCAGGAAGTGAACTGTGGTGCATTTGCCAATATTTAATTCTAACCCCCACTCCTGGCACCACGAATGAACGTAGTTAAGGTCAGATGACAGAGCTTCATAGTCCGCGTCTTCGCTCATTTCACGGTAGATGACTGTATCGTCTGCAAATAATCTTACTTTACTGCTAATTCGAGAACTTAGGTCATTAATATAAATAATGAATAAAAGAGGGCCGATCACAATTCCCTGAGGAACACCGGATGTGACATCGACCATATCAGAGCTAAAACCATCAATAATTACTTTTTGTTTTCGATCACAGAGAAAGTCACTTATCCAATTCACTATTTTTCTATTAACTCTGCATGATTGCAATTTATATACGAGTTTTTTGTGAGGAACCTTGTCGAATACCTTCTTTTAATCGAGGAATATCGCGTAGACTTGCTTAATCGATTCACCTGAGTTTAGGATATCACGAATAGGATACGCGAGGTTGCATCGAAGGAAGGAAGAGTAGGGGACAATTTGCCGTCTACAGGTGCACCCTTCAAGTAGTTCCGGAGACGCCGCGGATTGTGCTGACTCGGAGCGGGGGGCGCGTATGTGGGGAGGTGGCTGAGGATGGATGAGGGGTGGGTTGAGGGAGGGGGCGGGGCGGACACAGCAGTGCGCGGACGATCGACGTCCTTCCTCGAGAGCACGCGCACAACATTCGCTCGTCTCCATGGGAACGATCTATTGCGCCCCTTTCGCCCACGTTGTCAGTGGAAGCGAGGGATCGATACTGTGAATATTCTCACGTGAGAACGCATGCATTCAATCCGATCCGAAGTGCTGCGATTGATAAGTGCAGAGGCTGTTTTGGAGAGGCACTAAGCGGATTTATGATAGGCATCGACAGAATAGCAATTCGATGCGAAATATGCAAAAGGTGACGCAAAAAGAATTCTATCGCAAATATTCTTCTAATACGATTCCTACAGGACTATAGGTATTCATACTTCGTCTGAAGTGACTATTCGGAGAAAAGAGAAAAAGAATAATATATGACTGACCATCCAACATTCAACTACCATTAGGGGTAGACTCCGCAAGACAGGGTCGATATGAGATTGTCAAGGGAAGTTAATTCACGAGTCAAGACAACACCAAGCGAGAAAACGAATGAATGAAATTCGTCCAGAAAATATCGTTTGAATTGATTGGGATTCGAACCCGGATCTCTCAACTACTTGTCAGGTGTGTAAGCCAGTTGTACCTCCAAGCTATCTTCCTTCAAAGTGAATGACGATGGAGGTTTGAGCGAGCGAGCGTCTCGAGTCCACCATGCGGCACAGGAGACGACGGTCGTGCTTACTAAGATTCTGTCGCGAGGGAAGTCACTTGCGCCCGTGCGAGAGACTTCGTACCATCATTTGCACTTGGTTGGAGAATATCCAAGCGCTTACCACTGCCGCCTGACTAAAAACAACTGAAAAAATTAGTACATTCACACATAACACCCAATATTCAATACTACAGGCCAGTTTCCATAGTGCCTGTTCCGTCCAAAATTCTGGAAACAGTAATGGAAAATCAATTGACGTCCTATTTTGGATTGAATAATATATTAAGTAACAGTTAGATTTGATTAAAACAAGGCAGGTCAAGTGTACATGCTGTAGAAAGTATCAGCACTAAGATGACTGAACCTTTTAAAAAAAAGAGAACATACAGCAATGGTATTAAGTATTCTCCGTAAAACTTTTAATATGGTACCCCATTACATCTTAATTAAGAAGTTAGATCAACATGGTATCAGAGGCTCGTCCCTTAATAACTTATCCTTCTATTTATCAAGTAGATACCAACAAACAAAGGGAAACTATCAAAATAAGCAGAAATTAAATGTGGAGTACCTCAGGGCTCTGTACTCGGACCTTTCTTATTCATAGTCTGTATGAATGACCTGCCCAATTCCTTGAGCCTCTGCGGAGAAGGGATTAGTGGAGATTCGAGAGAAAAAGGGAGTCGGGGTTGTAACATATGCGACGGCCACGGATAGAGAGAGAGTAGCGGAGGGATGGCAGCTGTTGGAAATGAGACATTGCTGCTTGTTGGTGGGCTTGAGATGGACGGAAGTGTTGCATTTAAAGTTGCTTAGGGAGATGTCGACATCCAGAAAGGTGAAGATAGAGGCAGAGATGTTAGAGGTGAAAGAGACAGAGGAGGAGGAGTTTAGGGAGGAGGTAAATATAATTGAGAGAATTAATGCCGTGTGACCACAGAGCGAAAATATCATCAATGTAGCGAAGCCAGAGAAGAGGTTTAGGAGAGCAGGAAGAAAGAAAAGATTGCCCAAAAGCACCCAAGAAGAGGTAAGCATAGGAAAGGCTAAGACGGCTGCCCATGGCACAGCCTTTAGTTTGGCTGTGAAAGTTGTCGTTAAAAGAGAAGGCATTATTGGTGTGTATAAAATTCGAAAGGTCAAGGAGAAAATCAGAGCTAGTAGAGTGAGGGGCGGGGCGCTTTTTCAGAGAACATGGCATCAAGCATCAGATGACAGTACCATGCAAACACCATCAGAATGGTGTTGCTGTGAGGATCAACCGTTCATTGTGTGAGAAAGCTCGCAAAATGATGTGACTCTTAATGCACAACCAGACCCTAGGCTGAGGCCTGTAGACATACTGCTGCATCTCGCTCTAACAATTAATCTCCCCATTCAGCTCTCTGTGGGAAGATAATTGAGGAAAATTGGTCAGGCAAGAAAATAGATCTTAGTTATTCATGTGTATTTGGTTGCAACGCGAATGCTCATATTCCTAAAACGAAAGAGAAAGAAATGAGATCCAAAATCAGAATTATGTTTGTTTGTGGGATATAGTGACGTTTACAAGGGCCACAGACTATACGATATGATACGACGGCTACCAAGCATACTCTCCCTGAAGGGTTAGTTGAAGATCCAGGTAATAGTTTCCAAGTTAGAAAAGATGTAGCTACCGTTGTTCATGCTCGGAACTGGGAATTTACGTAGCTTCCGAAACATAGTTGACCGAAAAAAAAATTACGGGAAAGGGACTCGATCCTGTGCTACGTTTGATTCTATGCACCCAATGCCTTAATCCACACCACCGCGGCGAAGAATCACTATGCGAGTGTAAAGCTATTTTTACGCACGCACGAGCAGAAACGTAAGGACAATAACCATTAAAATTGCATCGTATTTACCCATAAAATTGCTCTAATGCATGATATTGTGGCCATAAAATGGCCCCTGTTATCATACGGAGCATTTGTCCTCGTATCTATTCATCAACCTACTCGTTGGGACATGTATCGTGTAAACATGTCTTAATGCAAAGTATTGAAGTGGAATGAAATTTTAGAGTTAGAGTTTTCTCATGAATCTGGGCCTATGGGGGAGAAAGCAGTGACACTATTTCTACATCTCTCGCCAGTTTCAGAAAAAAAATTGAGTCTTCGGCATCCTCAACATAGGTCCCCCGATGTCTCCACGCTAGACACTTCGTTGATCACGAGGCTAGAATCGAAATATTTTGCCGTTAATTTATGTTCTGCGCATATTTTTGCAGTTTGCAATATTTGCTATCTACATCTACATAATACCCTGCGAGCCGCTGCATGGGCGTGTGGCAGGGGGACTATCGCACACATCCTATCGCACCATTAATGAAATTCTTCCTCGTGGAACTGCAATAAAGATTTAGATTTGAACTTATCGAAAAGATCACACCTGGGACGTATATAGCTAAGAATGTCGAAATACTGTCGCAAGGATAGCAAACAATTAGCATATTCTTTTTCCGGGTAAATATGTAACAGTAAACATTTAACAAAATGATTTGATAGTTTGTTTGTCGGCCTATGTATACATGTCGCATCTCATTATATGTACGCCAGCATCACTATAGCGTCGACTTCAGGCAGGTTACCTGAATCGGCACGACCTTCCGTGCCGGTGAAACGCTTAGAAATCATAAAACTATTAGAAAATGATGCGCACCAAAATACATATATAATTTCTGAAACTCAGACGCAATATTACAATGAACTAACACAAGGCTAAAGATAAATGAACGGAAAGTGAACAGAACTAAGAACTATTAGCCGGTATCTCGTGTGGTGGACGGCAGCTGTGACGTCACGCGTATAACTCCCAAAATGACACGCAAAAAGCTGCGTTTGAAACGCTATCATCTTTTCAATTACCTCTAGTTAAATAAATATTAGTCACTCGGATGAAAGGAAAGTACATATATGAAACAATTTTACTCATCAGCATCTATCAGCGTCCTCCTCCAGCACCGGGTTTCGAAGGCTTTGGTCTGCTTTTCAATTGGTCCATGATTCCGATCCATAGAGTGTCACGATCCACACGAATATCTTCACTCACTGTTTCCTATATTCAGTCGCACGTGATGGTAATTCAGAGATGGGTGAATGAATCCACTTGCTCTAATTTCTCTCCCCTTAACTTCTGACTTCTGAATTCATCTTTTATCTTCCACATACTAGAATATTTTTCTTTTTCATATTTATTTTCATGTTTTATTCCTGCAGAACTTGGTCCATTACGGTTAGTGACCTTAGAAGATCATCGCGGTTTCCAGCTATGACTGCGATATCATCTGAGAAGTGGAGCATGTTTAATTCTTCTGCATTTATCTTAACTCCGCTCAGTCCAATTTCTTGTGCTTCTCGTAAGGCCTCCTCCAAGTATATATTGAAAAGTGCTGGAAAGAGGTTCCATCCATGCCTCACTTCTTTATTAATTTTAGCTTCTATCTGGCTTCCGTCTCTCATTCCTAATGTGACGACTTGCTTCCTGTATAGTTAGTAGATAATTCTTCTGCCGACGTAATGCATTTCGAGGTTTTAGAGCACTCTGAACGTCTTGCTCCACTCAACATTGTCGAAGGCTTTCTCCAGGTCCACGAATGCGACGTACAATGACTTGCTCAAAGGTATTGTTTTCTCCACGATTTCTCTCAGGCAGAGTATGGCCTCCCTGGTACCCCTGTTCTTCCTAAAATCCGAACTGCTTTTTCGAGAGGTGTTCTTTAATTTTTCTTTCCATTCTTCGGCCAACAATTCGTGTGAGTATTTTAGATGCATGTGACACTAGTCTCAAGGTTCGGTGTTTCTAACATCTCTCAATCTTTGTCCTCTTCGGCATCGCAATCATTACCCTCCTTTGAAAATCCTCTGGAAGTGTTCCACTTTGGTAGCTATTTCTGATTATCTCGTACAGGTTATCCTTGGCTTTGCTTCCCAGCGCTTTGATGATTTCTCCAATGATGTTGTCCTCTCCAGGCGCTTTGTTTTTCTTGAAGTCTACCATTGCTCTATCAAATTCACTTCTCAGTGTAAGTTGGCCCCGATCTTCCTCGTCAACCTCGCTCTCGTCAATCACTAGGTTTTCTTCCAGCGGCGTCGGTCCTTGGTAGAGTTCTTCGATATATTGCTTCCAACAATTCGTCATTTCTTCAACCTCTATCAATATATTCCCGTTCGCATCCCTGATTTTGTTGCTTCTCGTTTTCTTCTCTCCGCAGTGTTTCTTCACTAGATTGTGTGCTGTTTTAGTGTTTTCTTTCTTCATGTTCACGTTGACTTCCTCGCAGCAGCTTTCGATCAATTTCTCCCTACCCTTCTTGCAATCTTGATTGACTTGGTTCCTTAGCTTCTTGTAGATGGTTGACTCTCCTTCGTTTCTGAGGTTCTTGTATTTTCTTCTTTCTTCCATTAGTTTCCTAATCTCCGTCGTTATCCATGGCTTTTTCGTGTTGACCATCTTACCCACCAGTTGCTCCTCTGTTACTTCTGTGATTGTCCTCTTCAGCTCATCCCTTTTTGTCTCATTTTCTAGTTTCCTGTCGACGGCTGCGGTAAATCTCTCTCTATTTCCTTCTTCGCCCAGTATTTTCGTGTCTCATCTTGTTTGGCGTTTTATCTTTTTGATTTTCTTGAATTGAAGGGGGCTGTCCATGGCTACTAGGTTGTGGTCACTGTTTATATCCGCATCGGGATAGCTCTTACACTGCTTTACTTGGTTTTTGTATCTAATGCAAAATGGCCCCTGACTTGAGCTGAATACGAATCGGGTAATTGGCTTTGAATTAAGATAGCTTGGGGGAGTGAGTGGCTCACATACATAATCAGCCCTTGGGAGACCCGGATTTCAATCCCGGTCAAGGAAAATGAGTTCTTCATGGAGAATTTAATCTTCTTTGATGTGTATATGAATCAGCGAAGTTTGCGTCTCATCCCAATTTCACTGAAGACGGACAGCGACGCACTGCTAGACTACTTGTAGTAGTGAGGCGATAATAAATGAATTCATGCATGTGGCCAAAACAAAGAGAACCGACATAACGCTAACCAAATATACGCCATACAAATACGGAAAAACCGACCAATGCCCTAGACAAGGATGCTATATGGATTATGTTTTGTTCAACCAATCACATAAAAATGTCAGGCGCTCGACGTTTAGGGGAATTCACTCTACATAACCCAGAAATACAGCCCATTATGCACATAATTCGATTTTATCAAGAGACAAACCATATTACAAAACCATCCGCTTATCATGTAAAGTATTATAAGATTTTGAGAAAGGCTAACGGCTGATGCATAAAAGTAAATAACTAGAATACTGAATAAAGCTTGATTTCAAAGGAATAAAAATAATAATTACAAGAGACACCTTGTTCGAGTCACCTCGCTAGGGTTAAAAGCCAACCCCCCCTCCCCCCCCCTCCCGGTCTAGAAGCTTCACGCTTATCGCCTGGGAATAGGTAGGCAGTGGGAAAAGGGTAACGGGAGTGGGAAGGGCTAGCGAAAACGCAGCCACTAGGAGGCCGACACAATGAGGCGGATTGACGTCAAAAGGACGACAATGGGCCCCCGCCTTCCCCTAGTCCTCGTAGCTCTTGGGTTCCCCCAACAACGTTAGACCAGTCGCCGCCAATCTCGCCTGCGCGAAAACTTACCACACATCTGTTGAGAACCGGCGAAGCCCATTGCCCAAATTCTTGGGATAGGGTGTCCACCGGCTCCCTTTACGTGTGGACGTAGTGTGGTCTGTCGGAGTTCGTCATCGGATCGGAAAATTTTGAAAAGTCTTCCAAAATTCAGTGGTATTTCCGTGAGTATTTTATAAAATTTAAGTTATCATTGGCAATGCGAGCTCAAAAATCTGGATTCATGGCTTTTCGAGTTATTAAATGGAGTTTTTGGAAGTATATAATATTTCCCATAATATTTCCAAATTTCCCATTTCCCATAATATTTCCAAAAATGTGTTGTTTAAAGTAAAAAACAATACGGTTGATTATTAGCACTTTTATGGAGGAAAAATTAAAGGCCAGTGATTTTTACCCCAGCAGCTGATATAGACATTTATAGACGTATAAATTTTCTAGTGATGATGTGTGGATTTCCATAGCTTGGAGGCCCGTCTCTGTGGTAGCTAGAGGGAATCCATGCAGCAGCTAGAGGGAAATGACAGCCGAACAACAAAGTATGGCTAGGGGGGCCAGAGTGAAACGGTGAGGGATGAGGGACAACAACTATAGCTGCTGCTGCCATATTTCTCGTAGCAATTCCCTCTGGCCGTCACAGCCATAGTGCCTAGCTGCTGCACTACAGGGTGTTGTTACAGCATCACTTGTCATTGCTACTGCACCAATACTGACACTAGCAATAGTAATATGACTCACACAACCATACCTTTTTTTCAGTGTAGGTAAGGCCAAGCGCTTCGCCGGGTGAGGACACAACAGAATGTGGACTCTCGGAGAGGTGGCATCTAATTCCAGGTCGCGCATTCTCGTGGCATCCGATCCATCTCATCACACTCAAAATTCGATCCCGCCCCACAACAATGAGTAAACTCTACTCGAGTACTTAAAGGAGAATTCAAAGTGGACGTATTTGAGGACTGTGGCGCCGTGTGCAAAGGTGGAGGAAAATCACCGAACCTAACCCGTCCTACGCAACATCCCTTTTGCTACTTTATTTCAACTACCCGTTAGTCGCTGCGACTCCAAATATCTCCATTCAAAATTAAACTTAAGTTTTACAGCGTATTAAGTACTACCATTACTTTATTTTCCAAATTCAGCAGCTTTTCTCAGAATCCCTTCCCCTCGACATACCTAACCTTCTTTTCTCTGCGAGAAATAACCTTTCTGACTTAAACCTCAAGCACTGATAACATGTTTGAGGAGATGTCTAACATTTAATATCACCTTCCTTCGTCCCCCGGGAAAAGATCGGTAAATGATACGTGTGGAATGTAGTATTGAGCGGTTCTACGGTTTGATCTTTTAGGAAAGAGTATGAACGTGGATTGCAGCGCAGTCCTTCAAGATGCAAGTTTGGAGAAGAGATGGTTGAGTTGGAAAGAGATGGTATTAAATTTAGTCGAGGAGAAAAGAGGGATGTTTGAGAAAGTTATAACGTCCAAGGAAGCAGAAGTGGAGAGTAGGGGGAGAGGTGATGTTGGAGGGGCGGGGAAGGGAGGGAGATTGCCGAGGGGAAGCGACGGGGAAAGTGGAGGATTTGGGTTTGGAGGAGCGAGTGTTATACACACGCGTTTGCTTGACTATTGAGCAAATACGGTAGCAATTGCGGTAGGGTTGCCTTACAACTGGGTCATGTCAACGAGTTGCCCTTGACCTCTCCGATTTCAATGCTGGACGTATTCCGTTTTGCTACATTGCTGACCTATTTGTTTTTCAAAACATGCATCCGTTGCCTAGTTACGGGAGTGTGAAAAATTGAGCTATTTGTAAACTTGAGTTAGATTTGTCTTCGATATGTTCAAACATCAAAACTTATGCAAAAGCGCACATGCTCATTTGATAGATAGCGCTGTGGCACATAATACTGTGATGTCATCAATTCAAGAATTTTGAATTTTTGTGCATAAATTTTAACCTTGAAATCTTCAAAAGAGTTTTTTTCTAAACAAGTGCCACCTCTATTTTGTCATTTTGCCAAGTTGACACTGCCACTTAACTCTCCATCGTCAGAAAGTCGGTAATCCCTTAGTTATATGCTCAAGTTGGGAAAAAAAATCATGGTCCCCTGGATACATATCGGGGACGTACGGAAGATGATCATTCAACTCACATTTTGAATGAGACAGTAAATTTTGTGAGCTTACGGCATTTTGCGGTCGAGCACTGGCATTAACTTCCTGATGGCGGACTTATACAACAAAGTTTTGAAAGCTCATCGAAATCTCAAGTGCCTTAATTCGACATGAAATTATTTTTAAAAGCTACCCACGATGCCAAATATCAGTTTAATGTAATATAATCCCTCCTAGATAGTGTTTTCGTTTATAAACATTGATGCACTTCCTTCCTGAAAAGCCCTCGTCAACACATGATTAGTGGGTGGAAAGATGCAAGAACCTAAGCTATTGAGTCACTTAGGTATGATGGCTGGCTTCTTAACCCCGAGTTGAATGCTGGCGGTGGTTGAGATCTATTTCATAGGAATGCCTGCTCGTGTCATACGGAGAGAGCACTTCGAGAGTACTACTTCGTCCTCGGATGGAGCGTCAAATTATGGTCCCCTCGGCACCTTTCAGTGAGAACTAATGCCGACGCCGAGTTTCTCTCCAACTTCCTCGATTCTCTAGCATTCCCTATCTTACAAACTCATCCTCCACGGCGCAAATGACCTCGGTTGTCGGTCGACTCCCCGAATAACCAGCCATTCTGCTAATATTGGCCGGGGCCGTCCCGAGGATGTGCTCCGATCGAGCGAACCCGCAGAATGCCAACTCCGCAGACAACACGAGCGGCTAGCACGCTTGCCGTCCTACTGTCGGTGCAAAAATGATGTAGACTTGAGTTTGGACACTGATTAAAAATGAGCCATGGTACCTATATGATTGCGAGTCACAAAAAATTTTAGCTTGTTTTATTTTGCGTTTAACTGTGGTTGCCGATTATATTTACTTCACACTCTCGATTTTTTATTCCGGTGAGAACAAAAAAGTGCCAGTTTTTTGCCGTTTTCGAACGGAAAACTCTCTTTGACATTTAATAGTGAAGAAACTTGAAGTTTAATAGTAATGAACCTCTAGTATTGAGTAGGAAAAACATATATAAATGTATCTTAAAACGTTCAGTTCTTTCTAAAGTGCCAGCCTAGTAGTCTCACCGCCTCCGCTTCCGCCAGCAATTGCTCCCCTCCCCCCCTTCTTCCGTACCCCTCCGAAGCGCAGGTAACGCCTTCCGGACATCCAGAGCTCCTTCCGTTCGACCCCTCCGCAAAGCACACGCTCGCCCCATTCATCCCTTGGGATCCTCCCGCCTCGGCTTAAACTTGATTCGTTCATGGTTATCGCGGTCACTGTGGCCATGGTGTGTAGCGGGGAGATGTTAGGGTGGGGAGGGGGCGAGGGTGCCCCGGGTCTATCACCTGCACCAATACCTAGCATATGCTGCAGTCATTCAGGCCCCGAGAGTGGGGAAGAGAGAGGGATCACAAACACAGCTTGCGCTCTTCCTTCATCCAAAAATTAGGTGAATCCAATAAGCAAATCGACGCGATATTCCATAATGAGATGAAATAAAATCACTTTGTATAATTCACACAGCGTTTAATTGGTATAAACACGAACGGTTTCAACACTTCCGTGTCATTCTCAAGGGGGATAATACCCCCATAGTATTATCCCCCTTGAGAATAACACGGAAGTGTTGAAACGGGTCGGGTCTATCCCAATTAAAGCTTGAGTGGATTATACAAAGTGATTTTACTTCATCTCAATATGTCAAAATTCCACAAAGTAAGCTCAAAAATCATTGAAGATAAGCGATATTCCTTGATTTTAAGAAGGCATTCGACAAGGTTCCACACAAATAACTCATTTATAAGCTGTATTTATGCGGAGTTAATAAAAAATAGTGAACTGGATAAGGGACTTTCTCAGTGATCGAAAACAAAAAGTAGTTATTGATGGTTTAAGCTCTGATATGGTCGAAGTCACATCCGGTGTTCCTCAAGGAAGCGTGATTGGCCCTCTTTTATTCATTATTAATATTAATGACCTAGGTTCCCGAATTAGCAGAAAATTAAGATTATTTGCAGACGATACAGTAATCCACCGTGAAATAAGCGAAGACGCGGACGTTGAAGTTTTGTCATCTGACCTAAACAACGTTCATTCGTGATGCCAGGAGTGGGGTTCGGAACTAAATGTTAGTAAATGCACCACAGTTCACTTCCTGCGAAAGTCATCACACAAAAGCCATACCTACACCTTGGGTGGAGTAAATACAAAATCTTCAGATACAGTAAAATATCTTGGAATTACCTTAACTTCTGATATATCGTGGGGATTACACATGCAGAACATATGTGATGCTGCATTAAAGAAACTAGGTTTTGTTGAACGTATAATAGGAAGGACCTCGGATGAAAAAGTCAAAGAGAGATGCTACTTCGCTCTGGTTAGGCCACACCTCGAATACGCCGCGAGCATTTGGGAACCTGGTCATAAAGATTTAACCAAAAAAATTAACAAAATAGAAAGAAAAGCAGCACGCTTCGTTAAAAACAGCCGCGAACGAACATATAGTGTTACACAAACGTTAGAGGGTTTGAAGTGGGAGCCCCTAGAGACTCGGAGGCAGCACGCTAGGCTTAGGCTGCTTGGTAAATTCAGAACTGATATTTTTCACAGCGACACAAAGAATATTATCATGACGCCTCACTACATCTCTAGGTCTGACAGATGCGATAAAATAAGAGAGATACTCTGCCGAACAGATAGGTACAAAAACTCGTTCTTTCCGCACACAATAAGCGACCACAATAAAAATTGAGCTCCTCCAAATATACTCTCACAGGACATGTCACCATTTCTCCTCCAAAACTTTTACATATTTACACGTCTTGTGACCTAACGCCCCCTGCCACATGCCCAAGCGGCGGCTCACGGGGTAATATGTAGATGTAGATAATATGTAGGATTGCCATGGCCGAAGAAAGATTTTCAAATAGGAGTTAAAAGGTGATAAGGGGTATGAGTAGAGACGTAAGGGAAAGGCTGTTGAAAGCTATTATGGCGCGTGGCGCTGTAGGGGTTGGACACCGTGTCATTGGGAAGAGAGAATGTATGTACTTAGACTTGGGCGTTTGTGGTGCGGGCGTGGAGACGGATGGAGAGGGTGAGCTGAAACGTTTTCAATTTCAAAAACTTGTAGGTACTTTACGAATATGCGGCGTTGGCAGCGCGGAATGAAAAGTCGTTTCTGTGTTGAGAATAGTGTTTATTGGAGAACTCTTCGTACCAGACTGCCGCGAGTGGCAGGACAAACGGCTTACATACAGGTGGCGAAGATGAAGGAATCATCTAGAACGCCACACAAGAACTCTGGAGAACAATCTAGAAGCGTCCGAGAAAAATCGAAAAAAATCTCTTCCCTTCCTGGATATTCTTGTCCACCGGAAGGAGGATGGTTCTCTGGGGCACAGAGTTTACAGGAAGCCCAACCACGCTGACCTGTACTTTAACGGCCGTAGTCACCATCATCCATCTCAACGGAGAGCAGTGATTTCTACGTTGCTCCACCGAGCACGGTCCATTGCTGATAAAGAGAGCCTGCCCGCTGAAATATCCGCATCTGACATCTGAAGATCACCTTCCAACAGAGTGGCTACTCGGAAAAGGATATCACCATGGCCCTGAGAAGGGCCTTCGCGGATCAGAAGGAAACGCCAGGGGACGACGACAAGCCGATTGCCAACTCCTGTCTCATATAAAGGAGCATAGAAGGAGCATCCGACTAGACCATCCCGAACAATCCACGGTGGCGGAACATAGTATAGGCAAGGACCACCGCATAATTTTTAACGACGCCAAATTGCTTGGCTGATCCAACGGCTACTGGGATCGGTTGACGAAGGAGGCCATTGAGATCAGGATGGAGACGAAAAACTTCTGCCTGGAATCCAGCACTCCGCAAAATTAAGGCGGAAAAGGAGAAGATTGACGCTAACCAATCACAGGGAACCAGACTACTTTTGGCGCGAAACTGATAGGTATATCTACATCTACATAACAACCCCGCCGCATGGGCGTGTGGCAGGGGGTGTTAGGTCACCAGCCGTGTAAAGGTATAAGTTGTTGGGAGATGAAATGGTGACATGTATTATAGAAGTGTATTTGGTGGAGCTCAATTTTTATTGCGGTCGCTTAATGTGCGCGGAAAGAACGAGTTTTTGTACCTATCTGTTCGGCAGTGTATCTCTCTTATTTTTTTCGCATCTGTCGGACCTAGAGATGTAGTGGAGAGTCATGATAATATTCTCTTTGTCGCTCTGAAAAATATCAGTTCTGAATTTATCAAGCAGTCTAAGCCTAGCGGGCAGCCTCCGAGTCTCTAGGGACTCCCACTTCAATCCCTCTAACGTTTGTGTAACACTATATGTTCGTTCGTGGCTGTTTTTAACGAGACGCGCTGCTTTTCTTTCTATTTTGTTAATTTTTTTGGTTGAATCTTTATGACCAGGGTCCCAAATGCTCGCGGCATATTCGAGGTGTGGCCTAACCAGAGCGAAGTAGCATCTCTCTTTGACTTTTTCATCCGAGGACCTCCCTTTTATACGTTTAACAACACCTTGTTGTTTTTTAGTATATAAGGAGGCACCAATCTAGCAACTGAAATGCCCCGAGGACGATGGCGGAGGTAGCCATCGAAACGTCGGCCCACAATTATCTAACCTGATGGTAAACGCGAGAAGACTTTATTAGTATCATACGCCGGAAAAAAAACCAAATCACATCCAAAAAATGTTTGCCGGCACCGAGACCCGAACACGGGCTGCCCGCATGGGAGGCGAGAGCGAATCCACGAAGAAAACACGACAGATGTAGTTGACGAGTATCGCCACGAATAGTTCAAAAAGCTGGATTAGAAATCTGTTGAAATATTTTAACATGTATACCCTTTAAAAATATTAATTTTAAGCGATCATGGTCAAAAGACAACTGCTGTGTACAAAGAAAGTCCTACAAACTAGGAAACAGTACGTGAAAACATTCGTGTTGACCATGACACTCTGTCGACCGGAATCATGGACCACTGGAAAAGCTGGCCAGAAGAGACTAGAAGCCTTTGCCTTCGAAACTAGGTTCTGTAGGAGTATGCTGAAGATCAATTGGACGGACAAAATTAGAACTGATTAAGTTTTCAAAAAAGTAGAAGAGGAAAGGACCAAATGGAGCATTCATTATACAGAAAATAAGAACCAGATGTATTGGACACACTCTGGGGCATACTGGATTCGTGAAGAACATAATTGAAGGCAAACCCGAGGGACACGCCCAAAAATAAGATGCAGGAATAAGTTCATGGACCAAATAAAATTGAAAGTACATAGAAAGAACTACTAGGAAGTCAGGGAACTAGCAATAGAGAAGGGTCGAGGGCTGCAGTCTACCAATCATCTGATTGAACGGCAAATGTTGATGATATCGGAAATGAGGACGTTAGGATAAGTACTATCATAGAGTAAGTACATATAGAGTGGCAAATGGATAGGGAGATTCGGATATGAGTTTTCAAATAATACTTCGGCCGATAGATGGCACAGGTGCATCGAAGATGCGCGACAAGCCAAAACAAATGATCTTTGGCACACGGCCACTTCATTTAGTGTCACATAACTCACATGGTGTTCTTATGATGATTTCGGTGCCTGGATGTTTACTAATCGACCCATAGTAATGGAAAGAAATCTTATTGAGTCGTAGATACCAAATAAAACATTTATTTTAATGTGCAATAATGCGCATCGTCTATAATTAATCGAATTCACGTCAATATGATAAGACACGCGATTACCAAACACGGAGTCAACTGTTTACCGATGCATAATAGCAACGACAAAACAATTGATACTCGATTAAAAGCACTCAACAGCCATGGTAAATCCATCTCTGTATGTTGATGCAAAATCACCGAGTACCACTAGCGCCTCCAAGTGGCCTTCTCAGTAAGCCAAAATTCTTCCTTCCCTTAGGTGGTGGCACCTGAGAAATTCTTCCCAAAGCTCTCAAAAATTTATGTCCAGTTTTTAGCATTGCTTTGCCACTCTATGTATACTTACTCTATGGTACTATCCAAAAACCTACATATCAGCTGGTCGAGAGCTGAAATGAAATGATATCTAGTTCAAACTTAATTGATGTCCTTCCTCTTCCGTTAGCAGCCCTGGGGCTTGTTTGCAGTAACTCGCCATTCTTCTCTATTCTCTGCCATTCTCTTCAGTTCGTAATATGAAGTTGTGTTAGTGTCTGTGGTTATCTGTGTGATGTATGCAAGGGGTGGTCTTCCTCTAGTGTTTCTCCCTTCCATCATCCCTTTGATGACTCTTGCTAGCAGGCCATTATGTCTGAGAGTGTGTCCTATCATATTTGCTTTTCTTGTTTTTAGGCTCCTTATAAAGCTCCTGCTTTCTCCTCCTCTTCTGAATACTTCTTCATTTGTTATATGCTCTTTAATTGATGCACCAGGAGCCAAATTTGCGACCAAGCCAGCCTCCTCAGTCATAGCCGACAGCCATTGCGGCGCTTAGTGCCATGAGCGGTCGGATGCGCGTATACATGAGGGGAAGGGTTGGAAACAGAGGAAGGGGGGGGGGTCGTGCTGGGGAGACGATTGGGGGAGGGGGAAAGTAACAAGGTTCCCTGTTCTTCCCAATCCGCCACGCCTACGCCATCTGTCCCGTGCTTCTCCTGGCTCATACGACTCCAAACTAAGGTGCCAACTCTTCCGGATTCTTTGCAATAGTTCCCCTTCGCTTCATCCCTCTTTAAATGTGAACAACCAAACAAAATAACCATATCATTATTATTATTTAGGCTATCTATAATTTTCTATTCACGAGTTTTATGCTTCTAGCATCAGCAAGACTGAATAAGTATCCCAGCATTTCCCGATTTCAATGATCGGCACGTGGTAGTAATTGAAACCATGTGATTACGAAGGAATTAATTCCAGTTAGAACTATGAAAGTTGAGGTGAAATTGTGTAATGAATGTTATTAGTATTTAGATTACACATTTCAGGCGATTAAAACCATGAAATACTGAATAATCTAGAATTTTCCGAAATTTCTTCCCCTTGAGACTAACCTCTCTTGGAATCGACTATTTAGGTTTTAGCACCAATATTGGATTTCTCCAAGCCTTCTATCTCATCACTAGGAAAGCTGTTAAATTTAAAAAAAACATAAGACAAATCTTAGTCAATTAGTAAACTAATTTGGCGTATTAGGCAACAATATTTGTCTCCAGACAGTGTGGTTAGATGTAAATTCAGTAATGAGATGATGGTAGAAGAACAGATGAAGACACTTTCTGAACTACTGGAAGTGCACCAATAAATGGCATGGGACACAGTAACACAAGGATTTGAGAAGTGGGATAGACGTGAGAAAGAATGTTAAAATAGTAAAAACAATCTTCAGAAATACAAGGTACTGGTTTACTGGTAAACCAGTACCGACCCTCCCAAAAGCATGTGTGGTCAAGCGAGTGCTCTGCTGTGGCCGGAGGGAGTCGGGGGGTGTAAAGGGATGGGAAATAAGAGGCAACACCCACAGCTCCGGGCGTTCTCGCACGTCACGAACAGCCAAGCGTTTGCGAGTACCTCAATGATGACGTCAAAATACAGCAATATGATTGACTTTCTTCCGGAGTGGTTCTTAATAGGTGAATTTACAATTGAACGAGGTAAATCAACTGAGGAGGCATTAAGAGGACTTTGAATAGAAAGATTTGGAGGCCTCGAAAATCGCTGTGATTTTGCGACGGAAAAATGAATGGAGGGCTTTCTCATCAGTCAAGGAGATACAATGATGAAAATAGTGAAGCTCTCTATCACGGTCTTAAGTAACTCTTATCCCCTCTTCACTTCTTTCAGCCACCAACTTTACCTCACCCCACTGTATTTTCAACGTGGCATTATATCGTGACCTACCTTTCGACCTATCTGGCATGGGAGACCCAGCAATGGTAGTTGCTCTAGATTGGGACACAACATTTCTTAGAAAATGATTGTATGGCACTCGGATAGTATCAATTTGTAACGACTGTAAATTATTCAATGTATTCAGATCTTTTGCAACACAATTCAGGAAGTAGTTCAAAACTAATAAAGCCCAGTCTCTTAAAATATTCAGCGTATTAAAATCACAACTTTCAAACCTTTAATTCTGACCTGTAGTCATCGCTGCTACATCTCCGGGGGAATTAATTTGAATAGAAAGATTTGAAGGCCTCGAAAAGGATTAACTGATGTCATCTCAAGCCTTGTTCTCCCAAATAATGGAGGACAGTCCCTCTGTTTTCTACAGCATTCCTCTACTGGTCCAAAAAGTCACAGGCCATTTTTTTTCGATAAGGCGCCCGTGATTCTCTGGCTGGCGGCTACAATCTTTGTTTACTTCATGCGTGGGAATTATTCAATGTTCAACGGAACCGTTCACGGGAGTAATTTTCTGGAATATTTCCCAACTCCCCAGAGACTTGTAGCTGGGGGGTTAACCAGGAATGGTTTATGAAGCTTTTAGCGCTGACAGCAAGCTTACAGTCTTTCCAAATCGCGCTCAAAGCGCATGGGGGCGGAGACTCATTATCATATGACGTCAAAAACTCCTCGCTCAGAACGCTCACAGGTTTGAGGTAGGGCTCCGAGAGCGCTTTGTCGAACCCATAGCAACGCGCGGGAAAATTGTTCATATTTTTGAACGCACAGCACATGCGCGCTTGCGAATAACAACAAACATCCGAAGTACGCTCAAGAGTGCTTAAGGGCGTTCCGAAAAGAAAGCGCTAAAGGCGCTCATTCTATTTCGGAACACTGATAATCGCTTTAGGTAGTATAAATGTCTTAATTGTCATTCGGACCGCAGACCAAGAATCAACCAGGATAACGACTGTGACCGCGGGCTAAAGCACCCAAGTAAACTGGTTTGATTCGGCAGAAAAATTGTTGCCAATGGCGGGATTCGAACTCGGGCCTTAGGAATGGGAAGTCAGCAATATATCCGAATGTCTTTCACCTTCACGATCATCCTACAGTTCCTCCATCCAACCACCTAAACCCCCAATTAATGAGGGGGACGCGAATGGTGCTATCCAGACTGCACTATAACTGCACATCTTGAAGTCTCCCTACATGCAAATGTTATTTCATATACTAAGTTTCTTAAATTTAGCGCGGTGTTGGAAATGACCGTCTACTTGGCGGCGTAGAGTGGAGCACGCGGATAAAGAGTGCGACCACGTCGTTCTGCATAAGACCCTCGCTCTCGACTCAAGGTGGGACTGTTCGCAGAAGATTCGGCCGCGGCGTAGGACTCTCCCCCCCCCCCCCCCCCCCCCCCCCGAAGCCCACAACACGTGAAAATAAGAAGTTCTCCCCGTCATCATGAATTCGCCAAGTCGATAAATGGATCCGGTCTCTGATCCATAATCAGTGACACCTCGAACGTGTACCTCACTACATCTACGAAATACCGTGCAAGCCACCACTAGGGAGTGTGGCACACGTGTTGATCCCACACCAGGCATGCAGCACTCATCCCATTTCAAATCAGAGCCGCGCACGTTCCCCCGGATGCCAGGCGCAGGCCAAAAACAGTCAGGATAAATATACGCAGTCAGACCAGAAACCAGGAGAGTGATGCGTAGAAGAACATGCTACCATGCAGTACACTACTCAAGATACAGCTACTGGTTAGTGTTATTAATGTGACAAATAAATAGCACTATGTGACGGGGACAGCTCGAGAAACGTGACACCCTTTTCGCCATTCATTTCGCGCCAGTCACCGACGTAGGCAACGGTCGCCCATTCACACCAACCTCCCTTTGGGGGGGGGGGGGGGAGGGGTGAAGGGAAGGAGGGCGCGGAGGAGGAGGAGACCGTGCCCGCGCATTGTGATTCCCTCATCGATCCCCACGACCTCCCCCCGAAACAGTGGGCCTCACCCCCCCCTCTTCGTCTCCTCCTCCCAGAAGCCTCCCCCCCCCGCGCGCCAAAGAGGGAACAGGCGTGTGGATTTGTGTGAGTGTATTCTTGAATGGTCCTGTAGGGTGGGTGAAGGGGGGCTTCACCCCTCCCTGCCATTTCCCCTCTCTTCCGGCCGCCTCCATCCATCCCTCGAGAGTGGGGGGGAGGAGTCAATGGTAAGAGGGGGGGGAATAACCACCCCCCCACCCCCTTGCTCTTCTTTCCCATTCATGCATTCGACACGTCGCCTCCTCCTCCCCCTTGCGCCCTCCCCCCACCACACGATCGCACCACTCTCCCCGGGGCGGATTTCCGGTCTCCCCCCCCTTCCACCCATCGCTCCCGCGAAGGGGACTGAGAGAGTATACCCCTGGCGGTGGTTTCAAGAGTGGGCGAACCCTTCAAATTCCCCCCCCCCTTCCCTTCCACACGGAGCTGCGCTTCTCTCCTGGGGGCGTGCTGCACCGCCGCCGCGGCAGCGCCTCCTCCGTCGCCGGAAGTGGAACTTCCGTGCGTTTCCTGTCGAAGGAATTGTCGTGTCTGAGGGGAGGGGGCGCGGATTGGGGGGGGGAGGGAAGCGTGAGAAATGAAGGGTCCCATACACACCGCCATTCAACCTTTCGACGTCTCTCGTCCGAACTGTCGAGAGCCCATTCCTCTGAGTGAATGCGCGCTGGGAATAGAGTTATTATGGTATATACATGAGGTGGCGCTGCATATACTCGGCCGTAAGCGAAGGTGAAGCCGGGTAGGCGTAACTAGGCTTATGCGATGAACGAATTTGCCCATGGGGGGACGATGCAAAAAAATCAACGAGATGATTTGGTTTCGATGCTTGTCATCGACGACGATGAGCCGACGAATTCATCGCCGTCGATGAGTCGATGAACTCACCGACCTTGATAAGTCGATGAATTCATTCATCGCCAAGGGAAAGGTAGGGATAGGCACGGGCGGGCAACGCAACACAATCATCTAATGGGGATGGATTCATTGACTCATCTACATCGATGAATTCATCGACTCATTGACGTCAGTTCATTTATCAACTCATCGATGTCAGTTAATTCATCGACTCATCGACGTCGATGATCGATGACATTCATCGTCATCGACGCGGTTCATCGCAACGCGATGACTAAAATCATCGTCGATGAATTCGATGAATCGACTCACCGCCCAAGCCTAGGCCGAACCGTCTGCCATATTGAGTGTCCCTGATATACTATTAGCGTAATAGGCGTGAACCTAGCTATTTACACCTTTTTTGTTCATAAAATGTTGGATTATGAGAAACTGAGACAGTATCGGTTAGGCAGATAATAAAGAATATATTGTCAACTCCTCCAACATATCTCATGGAGATACAGGCAGGTAGGAGCAATGAAAAGCATGCCGTCTGCTCATGATGGTATGTGTTTAGTGTCTCCCAAATAAAAAATAATGAAACAACGGAATAGGTAAGGAAATGTATCTAGAATACTAATTAATGCAATTGGTTTTTTATAAAAAAATTTACAGGCCTTTAGGGAAAAGCGCGTAAATTACGGCTTTTTAGTTAGCTATACCTATCAATTGGCAAAAGAGGTAGACTTCCGACAGATTTACATCACTTTGGACGGATAAAAAGTAAATTATAGCAATAAACATTAATGAGTGGTGATTTATTATTCATAATAATGTCACTGACGCATCGCTATGCGCATAGAACTTTCATTCAAATAGCTATTCCGTTTGTCGTTCTGCATTTGAAATCAAAAGATCATTGCGCAATGGACTTTTGGCTTGGTAAAAGGACATTGAAAATGGCTAAACAGGCAAAAAGAGCTGTTTAACTCTACTGTTAAAGTGGTCGTGTGGCTAACGTGCTTGACATCGTTTCAGAGGGCACGAGTTCGATTCCCACACGGGATCTTCTATCTCCGCTGTTTTTCAGTTTTGCATTTACGGCATCCTATAATGCGCACATTATTTTTTGATTTCTACTCGAATTATTATTTTGTGCGAGACAAGTTTTTCATTTGCATACACGACGTCAGGCTTATTCTCTTTTTTGAAATTGAACTATATAGTCTAAGAGTAGTTCCTAACCCTACCGAATTACAGCGGTGAGCACTGATGCCGCGTGGGAAGTGCGTGAAGATGAAGCATGAGAGTAAAATAAGGGAAACAAAATGGATGAGGGTAAAAAGGTTTGTGATCAATTTAATCATCGTAATAATACCGGTTTAAGTTAGGAAATCAAAACATTCAAGTCAAGATATGGAGAGGTTCCACAAAGTGAAGCCTGAATTTATTGGTTAAAGTTAGGCTTTACTGAAACTCAGAGATAATCCTCCACATTTATTTACGTTATTCGCCTCAATTCCGTCTATTATTTCATTGCTTATCTCTGAGTACGCCGTACCCTCGTATATCCCGGTCATTAAACCAGCCTCCTTCCCCGCTTGCACAGCATCCTTCCCTCAAATCCAAGGCCTCGAGCTACAAGGCATCGTCACATTACTCTTCCTCCCAGTCACCCACGTCTCGATCTCATCCACCGAGAGCTTCCTTCCCTCCACGCCCTCCATGCACGCACTCCATGCCACACCACGCCCTTCCACCGCACCTTCTCCGTCCTCACCCACATCTGGAGCATTGCTTTACATCATCAGCGTCCTTTCTTAGTTTCCAAGAAGTCGTTACTTTTCACAACTATTCCAGAAGTCCCAAAACGTTTAACGGATTCGGGAACTCTAATTTTGTTTGAAATTTGCCGATTGATTTCCACTGGAGCGTCGGGAAACCTTGAGATGGCAGCTCAGAATTAGGATTGCAAGTGGTGTGAATGCATGTAGACGCATTAAGTAGGTACGCACGACGGCGGTTAGAGCCGGGAATCGATGTGGACCTAAGGCGTGCACGAGCGTGTGGACGCACTAGTCTCCGAGGGCATATGTAGGAAATACAGGGCCTCTTTAAGTAGTCACGTCTCCTACGGATGGCTCAAGTAGTTAGGGAGGTTCAAGGAAATAAATGAACAGAAACGTCACTGAGAAACGGTCAATGAGAGAGAGTTAGATATAGATAAGAAAAACCAAATTACCTGATCACATTTTTTCAAAGTGTCTACACTTCATGCCCTCAGAATAACACCGCTACACTGCCTTGCTTATGCAAAAATCCAATGCAGTCTATTAATATTTCTTGTCGCGGCATAGAAAGTCACCTGAAATCCATAAACCCCAAGAAATCACCTGGTACCGATGAAATTTCCGCCCGAGTTTATAAAGAATTAGCGTCAGAAATAGCACCGTACTTGAAAATAATATATGAAAAATCTCTAGTAGAACATCAGGTCCTTACGATTGGAAAATCGCAAACAAAATCCTATCTTTAAGAGCGGCGATATGGAAGATCCCAGTAACTATAGACTCATCTCCCCCACGGCCATCTCATGCAAAGTATTAGAACATATAATCGTACGCACAATTATGAGGTCTTTAGATAGTCAGATCTTGTAAATTCAAAACCAGCATGAATTCCCAAAAGGCAGGTCCTGTGAAACCCAGCTAGCCTTTTTTTCTTCATGATGTTCTTTCCTCCGGAGAAAGGCTCACCCAGGTAGGCACGATAATTTTAGATTTCAAAAAAGCTTTCGATAAAGTTCCCCATTCAAAATTAATCTTTACACTAAAAGCCTATGAAATAATTCACGATATAATATGCTGGATAAAAGATTTCTTATATAACTGCGAAAAGAGGGTAGTTCTAGATGGCGTTAGTTCAAATACAGTTATAGTCACATCAGGTGTACCCAAGGGAAGTGTCGTTGGTCCCTTATTATTTCTTTTACATAATTATGACATCACCACCGTCGTTACGAGCAAATTTCACCTTTTCGAGGACAACGCAGTATTGTACAGGGATATTAACACATAGTCTGACAGAACTGCGTTGAAGAAAGACCCAGATGCTATAAACAAATCGTGCGATACTGACAGTTAGAATTAATTTTAAAAAGTGAGTTTTTATGAATTTTGAGAGAAAGAGTAGCTTGACCAACGAGACGCACACAATTAATCAAGCCGAAAGAAAAAATGTAGTCAGTAAAGTACTTAGGAGAGACCCTTACTAAGGACTTGTCGTGGGGGAAGTACATACGTGAAATTTGCGGACAGGCAAATCGTAAATTAGGATTTATGAATAGAATACTAGGAAAATGTGGCGAGAAAGTGAAGGAGCGATGTTATTTTTCTCTCGTAAGTCCTTACTTGGAGTGCGCCGCAAGTACATGGGATCCTAACGAAGTAGGACTAGTTTCAGATATAGATCGAATACAGCGGAGGGGAGCTAGATTTGTTAAGAATTGTTATGAAAAACATTGAGATGTTATATATTGTTGATGAAATTAGGGCGGAAACCTCTATCCGATCAAAGGAATAAATATTGGTTAAATAGTTTACGAAAGTTTGATGGAGACTATTTTTTGCCAGACGTTCAACATATTTTGCTAGAGCCAAACAATTATGGTAGAAAGGATCACAGGAATAAGATTAAGGAAACAAAATGCAGAACGGACAGATTTAAAATGTCATTTTTTCCACGGACAATAAGGGACCACAATAGTTGCGATAGATCAGTTCTAGGATACTGACTAGGTTAAATAGGTTTTTTCAGAAGAGCGAAATATCTTAACACGAATTTTTGATACTAACCTCGCATCCAATCTCCGGCATGATATACTCTTGCATGTTTTAGTACCTTGTAGTGCTATTTATTTGTCACATTAATAACACTTACCGGTAGTTGCATCTTGAGTTCTAGACACGGCAACTGACCCCTCCTACCTCTCACCTCAAATACATCGGACAAATACATACCTTAAATCATTTCTCCTCTCTGGTTCTAATCTCTGGAATTCCTTGCCATTATCCATAAAAAATTCTTACTCGCTGTCTGTTTTTAAGGAAAAACTTTTTAATTATTACCATAAGCAGCATATATGCCAATAATAGAACTAAGTAACCTGTTGTAGATTTATATGTTTTCAAAGTGATCGGAGAAATTATTATTTTTGTTATCTCTTTGTGATTGATATTATATTTTCCGATGTTATATATTATATTTTCCATTGTTTTTAGTGTTAATTATCTGTAACTGTGATTTTTTTATTTTTCATCACTGTGAGATGTTGTCCAGGTGTATATATGTTTTTGTTATTTTTTGCTCAAAGCAGAATTTTATATGTATGTTGTATTTTTTGCTCTTATGGTGAAACCTAGAGCATAATTAAACCTATTCTACTCTATTCTAACATTGTTAGTTGTACTTACTCATCGTGTGGGATGAAAGCCAGACGTTAGTCGCTATAATCCCTTTAACTTCTACACTTTTTTGCTTCATTGCGTCCATTACCCTGCTCTCTCCATGCCTTTGCCCCTTAACCCATTGTCCAAGTAACCCTCTATTGCCTTCTAAATTGCTCTCCAATTTTCAGGCATCAAGTTGCCTAAAAAGCAGGCATCGAGTTGCAAATTTCAAGCATTCTTTCCTTACTTTCCTTCACAACATTTTTCCTCGCATGATTCCCCTTCTGTATTCTTCACGCCTTTTCATTCAAGATAAGTTCCATGAAACTTCTCGAGTATCTGCTCGATTGTATATTTTAGAACTTTCTGGATTTTTCTTTGTCCAACCATTGGAAAGTGAAGGTCAAAGAATGTCAAAGGCACTGGCTCCTCACTAGTGCACCACCAATGCCTTGAGGGCTTGCAGTCAACGTCTTTACCGATTTCTGCACTAATACCATGATATTGAAGCAATTTATAGCTCACATATTTCATCACGTTTTTAGTAGCAGAAAAGACAGGAACACGGTAGTGTAATTTACTGTAATAAAAATACCCTCCATTTGAAATCTTCAGTCATTGAAAGAATTCGCAGTTCAACTCGCGTAAATTACCGCCGAACATTCGGATTTTTCGTTGACAAGACTTGCATCTCGAATTAACGTTAGCCCCAGGGCTCTTACATGGACTTAAAGTGGAGATAACTTCTCAAGGAAAATTTGGGCAAGTTCGAGGAATTCATTTTAGTCATCTCAAGGTTATAAAATCTGAACAAAATACAGCAGATCACGTATACGGAAGAGTAACATGCACATTATGTTAATATATAAAACCGCAATAGCACAGAGTAAAAATCACTGGAATTAGTCAGGGATGATCCATAGATTTGCCTACGCTGTCACAAATGAAAGAGATCGCCCTAAACTGCATTACCAACCAAGTTGCCCACATTTCCCCTGCGTCAATTTCTATGCGTAAAATGTTTCCCGCTCTTTAGCAAACGAATCATCATGATGAATATAGGCGAAATTCAAGTCCCATTTTCCTTCTTCTCGAGGAAGCACCTAATAATAAAAATATGGTTTTTGATCCCAAACTATTCAGTCTACTATTCAGACTTATTTCTATGTAGTAAATTTACCCAATTTTTAGGCAGAAAATCGTATTAAAACAATATCATATTGTGGCGTGACTAAAAAATGTGAGCCAGCTGCTAGGTCTCGATCGATGGTATTGACAGCTAAATAAATCACCCCAAAATGACCCTTGAAAATTTAGCCTTAAATGAAATGCTTACTCACAAAACACATGGCCCAATTTTCAGGAATCCAGTTTAACAATTAACGGCTTTAATGATGGTTCCTTATTGAATTGCGTTTGAATCATAATGGGCGGATTTTTAAGTTAAATCTTAAATGTTAAATAAATCCAGACAAAATAATGGAGTAGGCTACTTCCATCATACAAGTCTGGTATTTCGACCTTAAATGGTGTTGGAAATGTGTGCTCGACACACAAATATCTTAGGGAGGGGATATCAGACTGATTTCATGGAGAGGAGTGTGTGTGTGAGATGTTAAGACAACCATCATCCGTCTCCGATGAGCGGCATCTTATTATCCTTTCGCTGCACGCGATCTAATTCCGATATTAACCCCTCTTCATATGGATCCCATACACTGGCAGCGTATTCCAGACGAGGCCTAACGATTGATAAATAACAAGGTTCTTTCACTTTCTCATCACATTCTCCGAGTATTCTCTTGATAAAGCCTAGCTTCCTGTATGCTCGACCGCATATTTCCCGAATATGTTTTCCCCAAGATATGTCGTGAGTAATTGTAACCCCTAAGTAATTAACTGACTCGGCGTTCATTGTTTCCGTATTATTATTACTATAAGTCCTACGTTGACTATATTTCTTTTTCCAAAAGCTGATAGGCACTTTTTTATGTTCAGTTCCATCACCCACTTTTCGCACCAAGCATGAATAGCAAGTAGGTCGATTGTTAACGAGTCGCTATCTTCGGAATTGGTAATAACCCTATACACAACCTGCGACAACCTAACACAACACAAAGTCTGCGAAGAGTCAAAGCTTACTTTTAACGACGTTGCTAATATCATTTATATATAAGAAAAATAAAAGTAGACCAATGACACTTCCCGAAGCAACACCCGATGTGACGCTGTGTTTGACATAATACCATCTATGACAACCCTTTGTTCCCGCCCATGTAAGAACTGACTAATCCAACTCATAACGTTTTTATTTATTCCATATGCTTCTAGTTTTGAGAGTAACTTAGTATGATGTACCTTATTGAAAGCTCTCTTAAAATCGAGGAATATCGCGTCAACTTGAACATTATTTTCATAGATACTAACCTCGCATACAATCTCCGGCATGATGTATTCAAGCATGTCTTAGTACCTTGTAGTGCTATTTATTTGTCGCATACATAATATTAACCAGTAGTTATATCTTGAGTAGTGTGCTGCATGGCAGCAAGTTCTTCCGCGTATCACTCTCCTAGTTTGTGGTCTGACTGCGTACCGTTGCCCTGACTGCTTTTGCCTGTGCCTGGCATTCGGGGGAACGCGCGCGGTTCTGATTGAACTGGGATGAGTGCTCCATGCCTGGTGTGGAATCACCCCGTGCCACACACCCTAGTGGTGGCTTGCACGGTGTTTCGTAGATGTAGATTATATTCTAATTTTTTCCTTGCTAAGCTTTCGATTGTAGCCCAGAAATGGAGGGGGCCTAAGATCCAATTAAAGAAGTGAGATCTGAGGCCGTTTTAGTGAGTGCTTCTCGCATGAGATAAATGCAGGAGTGTAAATCGCGCAAATTGTCCGTACCAAGGCCACCCCAAGTCATGTGAGACAAATCTATAGAGGGCGGATATTTAGGAAAACATTCGTTTCGGTTGATTCGGCTATGCTAAGTATCTCAACTTGATAATAGTGATTATCTGAATATCGTTAAAAGTTTCCCATAATATGACACCTCATACATGAGATTAAGAAGCAATGCGTAGACTGTCTCACGTCCGGTCAGAGGGATGGGGGCGCCCCACCATTTCGCCGGTCCAGAGAGAGGCCAGAAGGTTAAAGGGTTGGAGGGGAATGGTGTTGGATTTACCTCCGAGGTGCAGCGGAGCTGGATGGCACCCTGAAGGGCAGCTCGGAAAACGCGGGCCCATTTCAACGACACGAAAAAATATGCTTAGAAACCGAAGAAATTTGAGCACAAAAGGGCTTTATTCTTGTGTTTTACATAGGGTGGGGGCGCTTTTTCTGTTTTAAAAAAACGCATATTTAGTTTCGAAGTAATATAGGGCCCTTGGGGCACCGGATCCCAATAACTGAGAGTGACGAAACTTTAAGTCATTAATTAAAACTTAAGGTAGTCCGAGTGAGATGGTTCCTTAGTCATAATAGAGACCATATTCGAACTTTACGTTTTAAATTCACCAACTGTAGGACACATCAATTAAATATTGCATTATTAATGGTGCAGTAATATAGTTTTATTTGACATTAATTGTAAGTAATTAAATGAAAATATCTAAATAAGTCTTTAGCTTGACTCATTTTTTTCGCGCGGTGCGTTTGAAACTCCTTCAAAACGAAAGGTTTTTTGTGATACCCAAGAACCTACTGCGGTGACAATATGATTAATTTTTAAAAATAGATGAGAAAAATACAAACTACAGGCTGTTAGTTTTTTACGACATGTAAGTGTTAGAAATACCTCATTTTGTAAAAAAATGTCTCTCTGGAGTGCATACACGTACCATTTCCCATGTAAAAGGGCTGGTATTTTTTGGCAAATATCTCCGAAAGTAATCTGGTAAGGGGTAGAATTTTTGGTGTCATTGGATAGGCGAGATATTTTTCCACCAAATTCAGGGATTTCTAAGTAAAATGATTTTTCTCTCAAACTACCTGAACAACAATCATTTTTGGAAGAGGTAAAGGCTAATTTTTTCACTTCCAAAAAAGAAGTGCCACCCTACTGTACTGAGTGATATAAAATTACGAGTATAATATGCACGAAATACGAAAAACCCATAGGAGCACCACAGAAATTAATGCAGATAAATACTAAACAGGAACCAAAATCCCTCACGGAAACACTGAATTAAGGATGATCACTGGGATGGTCACTAGGAGGAGACAATGCCGACAACCGAAGTCCATAGAGGACGGGACGATGGAATTTGGATTGCTGGAATAACTGATTTTTCAGCGCTGCTCAATTTGCTAAACAAAAAAATCATCACATCTCATGACTGGGTAATAGGGATGAGCATCGATGGTCGATGTTTCAGAAATATCGATGGTCGATGGTTTCCCCATCGATTGTTTGCCCTCGATGATATCATACTATCGATGGTTACCAACGATATTTTCCTCGAGTGTGTCCATTGAACGTTGCTTAAATTTCACGATGCCACCGAAGAGTTCATATTGGAGGCGCTTTTCTAAACTTTCCGATAAAAGCGCGAAGTGTATTCACTGCGGCAAAATCATAAAAACTTCGCAGCGTATCACCTTAAAATATGATTAGTGGAATATCTGATTTTGTGAGTATTTTCTGGCTCACAGACATTGTATCAGTATTTATGAATCTATTTTAAATGATGTGTTAATGGTTAACTTAAGGAAAGATTTTTCGGTGTGAAAGAAGATGGCTTTGATGTGTAATTTAGTACAACATTGACCACGAAATCAATCTAAGAATATCTTCCATATTATCGATATTTTCTCAACATCGATGGTGCAACTCCGATAGACCATCGATGGCAAGTATCGATGGTATCCTTTCGATGCTCATCCCTATTGGGCAATGGCTCCGTCACAAACACTCTGATGCGGTTAGTTCGCGCCGAATTAGCTCTGCTAGCAAAGTGTTAAAGTTAGCGCGACGGCATCAGCAAAGGTAATGTCCGGCGGGAGAGAGGACTGAAGGAAGTAGACTCCGGCGAGCGAAGCATTTGGATGCATTTTCGGCATCTGCGTGGTCGAGGCACACCTTCCAGTGGCCCCCGCTCCGAGGGACGGAGCAGAGAGGGGCGGTGGAGAGCGTGGGAGTCGGATAATGTGCCGCTGACGCCAGATGGCCGGCCGCCTTCATCCGGACGGCGTGTGGGGGGAACATAGGGGGGGGGGCGGGGGGGCGGGTGCCAGCTCCCAGCACCATTCCGTTTACCTGTTCTCTCCCCTCGTTGCTAATAGCACCGTCTACCGTTTTCGTCCGATTCGAGCGTCCGACGAATATATCGGATGGATATGCAAGCGTACCAGTGCGCACCACGTGGTGCAGCTGCCGGGACATTCTGGGGCAGAAATGGTGTCCAACCCGACGGAGGGAAAATGAGGTACCACTCCCTTCACTCGATCGGCCTCCCTTAAACAGACTTCCCTTTGACGAGGAGCTCTGGATTTGAAACGCCGCACAATGGGCTGAAACGCCGATTTACCGCGACACAAGGCAATTTTTCGAAATTTGTAAATGAAACCCTAAAATATGTCTAGAAAGTAGGAAAAATTTTATTTCAAGATAATCAATACGACTTTAAGCTATTCGCAAGTGTTAAACAGGCCTTGAAAGTGGCTATTACATGAGTTGTTTACTTTCGCTAGCTTATCACACGTCTATAGATGAGCTTGGTCTGCTTTTGGGAGCCCAAAAGAAATCTCTCATCTCCTGCCAACAACTGGGATGCACTATGAACACAAGTGAAGGTTAAGCACAAATTGGTCATTTGGGTTGGCTAAAATTTCAGTGTCCCCAAATTTAGGGTCTTGAAGCTTAATTTTCTGCCTTTTGAAGCAAACAACGTAAACCAAATTTGGAGTCGATCAACCCCCGGTAACCCGTGCCGAAGGGGTGCCAATCTTTCAATTTTAAGAGTCAGAATTGATTTTTTTTCAATCTATAGTTTTAAAAAATATACTTTTGCGGATATTCCCTAAATTACTCGTTTTCCTTCGCGTATTCCATCAAGCAAAAAATATTAAAACTAAATTAAACTAAATAATACACGTAATCTACATATAATCGATAATATTCTTCAACCAATAAAAGTATATCCAAAAGTTTGAAATGACGGAAAGTCAAAAGATTTCGTTGAACTATAATTTTGATTTCCTTAATGTTGACGGTCACCCTAACAAACATTCGCTCATCAAAGAACGCTCTACAACTCCACGACGGTGATAAATATCCGAGCCTTATCAATAAAGAGAGCGTATGACGACACTTTTGCTCAGTTGAAGATTTGGTCTCAATTCCTCACAATTTCAACTCTCTGAATCCGTCGCAAGCCGCAGATCTTTCTGATCAATTGCTTTCTCTCGCTCTCATTTACCTAGGGTTGCCTGGAATTGAGAGTCTAGATATTAGATTAAGTTTTGGTACTCATTAGGATAAAAGAAAAGCATGTCTACCAGTAGGAAAGCTTGTTTTTTTGGCTGATACTGCTGACAATAAACTGAAGGGCTACCTTCCCTACAAGAGCCAGTATGTAACCGGTAGCAGCAGTCGGAGTGCGCGAAATAAAGGCAACCGAGCAACGTACGTATCTGGGTAGTATTTTGGAGGAGAATGGGTTATGTGGTAGGGACAAGAGATGAAGAATTGCCGTGGCTCTAGAGGCAACTTTAAGAAGGAGGGAAAGGATGAGACGAGATCTGGGAAGGAGCGTAAAGAAAAGGCATGTGGAAACTGTATCATGGAGCGTGGCGGTGTATGGGTCGGAGACTTGGACATTTCGAAAGGAGGATGTAAATAGACTCGAGTCGTTTGAGATGTGGGTGAGGATAAAGATGGAGAAGGTGAGCTGGGTGGCGAGAGGGACGAACGAGGAATTATTGGACGTGATTGGAGTGGAGAGGAGACTAGTGGCGGAGTTTCGGAGGAGGCGGAAGGGATGGGCGGAGGACGTTTTGAAAAGAGGGGGAATGTTGCATTGGGTAATAGAGGGGAGAACACTGGGGAAGAGAAAGGAAGAGAATGGGGATTCTGGACGAAATGAGAAGAGGGCGACGATATGAGGAATTCCAGAGGGATCTAATGGCGGATCATATATGGGAAGGGAAACAACGATATGGCAGAAATTAGGACTTAAGAATAAGAAATGCTCAAAAACCTATCAATCAGCTGGTAGAATACCTGAATGAATGATGGAATGGCAACTTTCAAGGACTGCATTACACTTAACACACAATTCTATAAGTCTAAAATAGTACTTTCTAGACTTATTCAGGGGCTCATTCTACAAATTTCGAAAAATCGACTTAGGTCGCGCTACATGGACATTTCATCCCACTGTACGCCGTCCCCTCTTCCATTGCAGCTTCTCTTCTCCACGAGCAGTCAACACACACCAACGACCCGGGATTCACAGTTCAATTCCACGGCGGACTGCGGTTGCAACACGTCCATCCGCCGTCGGCATCCCATCACCATCCCCCCCACCAACTGCCTAGCCGGGCGGAAATACACCGTCCCTCCGACGGCGGAGAAGGTGGAGAGAACGCGATGGAAATTGCCGCTCCTCCAAAACTTTTACATCTTTACACGGCTGGTGACCTACCACCCCCTGCCACACGCCAAGCGGCGGCGGCTGTGCATTAGTCATTTTCGCCTAATTCCAATGAACTCCTTATTCCACATTACCAGAATGATTAGTTTTTTGTAGTCTTCCACAGAGATGGCATCATTTTCAATGGAGGAAGATGAGTCAGATGTAAGCTGCCGAATGTCTTGTAACTCTATGAGTAGGATATACTCTATGACATTTGATGTATACCCATTAGAAAGAAAGAAATTCAATGCTATTTCTCTATTTCTCAGCGCAAAATAATCCTGTGGAATACCCGTCGAGTGCCCAAGGCCCTCCCAACCCACGAGACGTCGGGGAACAAATATGTCCTATATAGGTTTTCATTCACTTGCCATAACTTCAAGTAGTAAGGATTTGGAATATTTTTCCCAATTCATTTTCTTCCCTCCATTAGTGAGAGATCATTGTGTATTATTTGTTCCCACAGGGGCAACCACAGCCCTCCAAACGTGAATTTAGGAAAAATGAAATTAGAATACAGACTATTTAAAAATTTGGAAAGTTTTAAATCGGATAGCAAAAATGTGAAATCTTGTACATGAGAAGTCATTGCATTGAAATTTTCTTTTGTGCATGATAACTAATCAGATATTTTCAATTCACGAATCTTTCAGAAATCTCTATTTCTAACATGAAGATAAAAAACTTCTTCGGTAAAAATGAAGGGGGCTTAAAAAGAGTCATCGTGGAGGCAATTAAGAAGGAAGGGGCGGTGAAATTAAAGATTTAATTTTTTTAAGAAAAGGTCTTTCGATTTTTTGAGAGTAGTTTTTCAAGTTTAGGACTGCCTTCTTCAAAGTCTTTGTCAAATACATGAAAAATGTTTTCTATCCACTCAAATAAATTAGTTGTAATTTATATTAATCAGCAACGAGCCCCAAAAGAAAGATGCCCATTGCATTGGAGAGGCAAGCGGGCAGAGGCAGCTGAGATGAGGAGGGCGCTGGCTGCAGAGGAAAGGAAGGCAGCGGTCGATGTTGCAGCAGAAAAAAGAAACCGGCAGCAGATGACTGTGGCGTCAAAAGAAGGATCGCAGCTGTGGAGAGGAGGGCTGCAGTAGCAGAAAAGGCCCTTGAACGGCAGGCCCCTGCAGGACCTGACATTTGAAAGGATGAATGAATTGAATAAGCAAGAGTGAGGTTGTGATTGATGTGTATACAACATAATTTGTGAGTGTGTTTTATCTATTCATATCTAAAATTGTTTTCGTTCCTCGTTATTTACATTTTTCTTTTTGTTCACTTTTCTATTTCAATATTTATTGTCTTTCCGGCAATGTACATCAAAAACTTCTAATTTATTCACTGTGTGTATCGATGTTTAAAATTCACTATAATTTTAAATTGGAAAAAATATATGTTGTCATCAACAGAACTATTTTGTTAAAAAACGAACTAATCCGTTTTAGTAATTACTAAAGCATCTAGCCACTTGCAAAGAGGCCAAACAATGACTAGAGGCTTCTGAAACTTTGGTTTGGAGATGGATGGAATAGTTGAGTCATGAAACAGGAAGACTTATTACGCTACGTCAATTATTATGGGATTGATGACTGAGGACGAGAAAAGGAACAATTAGAATGAGGTAGTATTAATGGGCTCGGTCTGGAGCATGATTTCAATGAGCATCATGAGTAAACCACTCCATGAATTAATTAGAACCGGATATGATAAGAAACGAAATGAGAGGTGGGAAGGGAATAGGGATTACGGATGTAATTCAGGAAGATATACCAGGTATGGACTATGTGAAGTATGACTAGATATACCATTATATACCAACATTCGCCTGAGTATACCACATGCCAATGCAGCCATAGCGAATGCAAATTCCTTCGTTAATATCCATTATTAAAATCTTTTCTCTCAAAATGTAAATGTCGTGCTGTTTTAAAGGTGAAATTACTCACATTGTCTTTGGGATACATCTGACTTAAACTCGATATCTAATTCAAACGATACAATAGAGTCTGTATGGTATAACAATGAATATATATTAGTGCTTTTATAAAATAATAAATAGTAAAAATAATATATATTCATGAGTATAACCATCATGCATACACAAAAATATATTCATGGAATTGTTGAAATATCTTACTCACCTTGGGATATGCATCCTCCATATGCATCTGCATTGATATCGAGTGCCCTATTCCCATTGATAAGACAGTTTAAATTAAAGATTAACAATAATTTGAATGTGAAATGATCTCATTCTACAATTTTCAAATGTCATTTTTAAATGTATAAATATTTTACCTCATAATGAAATTAATCATAAACAGACAATGTGTTTCTTTTAACACAGGTCAGTTTTGACAACCCAAATGAATGTGCCTAATCCTGCCTCATAAACGTTCCCAGAGAGTAATTTGTGTCCTCATTACATGTTTTCCATATAACTAACATAATTGTTCAAACATATATGCTCAATAGTTGCAATATATTATTGTATTCTTGTTTATTGAATTCAATTATATTAATATGGGATAATTTATTCTCATAGGAGTAAGTGGTGATCCCAAAGATTGCACAAATGAATTAACAAAAATATATTTTTTTACAAAAATGTTGGAGAGTAGAAATTTTATCATGGACAATGAAGATAAATCGGTAAATATATATGTAGTTCTCTAGAATTATAATCAAAATTTGAAAGAATCTTGACTACAGCTGAGGGGGAAGCTTCAGCTGCTAAGAGGACATCCTTAAAGAGTCAAACAAGACTAATACTGTTTTGCCACAATATTACATCTTTCTATAATTAAAATAAAGCACTAGCGGATTACCAATGCCCTTACACCTTCTCCCTCTATGGCCGGTACTTCAACTACTAAAGCCTCCTCCACAAAATCAATAATATTTTCCTCCTGTACGTCGAGGGAGTGCGGAGGACGCACACGAATGACATATACGGAATGCCGATATACCGAGACTGGATGAATTATACACATGGGGAAATCATACCATGCGTAAAAAATAATATGAAGCTGAGAGGTCGAGAGAAGGAAAATTTGAGAATTGAAATGTATGCATGAAATAGGAAATTAATGGATACACAATACAATTGGTGAAAAATAAAACAATACCGATGAAAAAAATTCCTTGTAGTGGGATTGAAATCAAGATCTTCGTTCCGAATGCTCCAGATCACCCAACACTTGCAATGTTGCCGCGAGACTCGAAACTTTCTTGTCTCGTTTTCGAGACGAGACAATGACTGAGAACTCGAGACAAGAATGGAGAAGAGACCGCTATTTGACGAGATGAGACGATACCACTTCCACGAGACTCTCCAAATGCACATATATGTGATTCATTGGTATTTAGTGTAATATTCACCCGAAAACTACGTCCTTCTGCTAATACGAAGCAAATGTCACGTTTTCCTGAAGTATATGTAGATAAAATTTGTAATATAATTCAATGATAGTTTAGCGATAAATTAGCTACTAAAAATTATTTTTTGCCGATACTACTATTTCTGATGGCGTGAGAGTGACATCTGGAGCCATGTAAAGCAGTGTTATTGACTCACTACTTTTCCTTATTACCTAATATAAATACTTTGAAAAACTTATCCAGAAATAAATGGACTATTTTCTTAAGCAGCAATTTTCAGCGCTCACTTCTACGACAAAAATACTACACGGATTACACTCGTATATGGTGTAAAGTATCGCTCAGCGGCACTTGCCATCCCGCTTAGAGCTTGCCTGCTAAGAAATAAGAAATCCGCAATTTCGAATTGCGCATCGCACATCACCTCGGTGAAAGGACGGCTGACAATTGAAATCACTATGCACCTCTTCCTGCATGATATAACTTCCTAGGTTGGTGAGGATGTTTAGCATAATATCGTTAAATTTTGTCAAGGATGATACGAGAAAAAAGAATAACTATAACTGGTTTTAATTTGCTTTTATTTTGCTAACCAAAATTCCATTCAATCAACAAGTCCAATACTGGATCATCTAACCGGAATTTATTCATCAGCCACTAATTCTCACTTCTATCATCCTACCTTTCCCAGAAATACCTAATAGGTACTCCATTTTAGCAGTATTCAGTCCATTCTTAAAGGGGCAGTGTACCTCGCGAAAAATCTTGTTTGCAGACAGTAGACTTCTACACTACTACGATGGATTGGTGGCAGATTAAAACTACGGTTTTCACATTCACTGTAAAGATGCAGCTATGTCGCAAATTATCTCTTTTGAATGGGATTCCTACCTAATTGATGCGATAAACATTAAACCATTTACAACCATTCTGTAGATTTCAATCAATTTCCATGTCTCTCAAGTGCCTCATGTCTCTTACTACAAAGCACAACTAGAGTGCAAAATTATTTTATCATCGAAAAAAAGGTTGAATAAGAGAGAATTTTTATTTTAAATCCAGAATGATTATGGAAATAATCACTTCGGAAATGCAGTCGTTGACTGGACGGAGCAGAAATACCTCCCTTTCCGATTTTTTTATGATAATGATAGTCAAAGCTTTTTCAAAATATCGAATCCCACCTTTACATTCCCAGAAGCACAAAGTTGCGGCAGATGGTACTTGACCGTTATAATATGATGCAGAAGGCGGTGTTGCAGTTGCTGAAACAAAATAAATCCAACCTGTCTTTCACCATCGATGGCAGGACATCCATAGCTGGAAAATCGTACCACGGAATTAAGACTCATTTCATAGACGAGAAGTACCAATTTCTCCGAGAGGGAGTACCAATCTCTTGACATTGACTTCGCTCCATCCAATAGTAACCACTCAGTATGTAGGGATATTGCTGAATGATGATAACTTATGTGGAAAAAGAAAGTTAAGAGTTATCATAATTATGTTGATTAATGCCATTAAGTTACGCCTGAAACCACCAAAGATATTGCTTGAGTTTTTATGAATACCTTAAAATGCTATTAACTGCAAGGATTTACCGTAGATGACGCCTCCGCAAATACTAAATCCATGGAGGAACTCGGCATGATTATACTAAGTTTTGATAGCACTGATCAGCAATTTAGATGCGTGGCCCATATCCTTAACCTTCAGTACAACATCTTATAAGAATGTCGTCTCCGGAGGACGGGGTTTCAGAAGACCAACTTCGAATAATTCACAGTGATTTTGAAGATTTCGAATTTGAAGAAGAAAATATAACCTCAATTGCCACAATAAGATTTTTTTAAATAAAAAAAGAGGGCATTCACGAAATTAATTCCGTAGCGCATGCGAAGCTGCAGGGTAACCATCCATGAACCCTGTAATAGATGTTCCAATTAGGTGGAATTAGGCGCTTTGGGTGAAGAGAGGTATTTCAGTCCTATGCGATAGTATCAGTGACTTGAAACGTCTCGAAATCAGAGGATCGGAATGGGCACTGCTTGAAAATGTGGACAAAGTTTAAAAAAAAACTTTAAAGTTTTGAGGAATGAATTAGGAGAAGAAAATTATGTTACCCTTCGCCTCGTTAGCGTTCCATTTAACTTGTTGTCGGATAAGCTAGAAAAAGTGGTAAAAATACTAGACAAAAAGCCTGAAAGAAACGAAGGTGATTAAAAACAGTTGCTTTCCTATCAAGCTGCTCGGGATAAGATGTTAAAGCACAACCGCCAGACGAAGTGGATTTATTGCGCGGAATCAATATTAGATCCTCGTCATAAATGTGAAACTTGCTCCATTACGTCATGGGGAAAAGAGATGCAGCATAAGAACCCATTGAAATTTGAAGAAATGTTTAAAGTCTAACAAGATAAGTATTCCACTCTTATGCAGTCCGCTCAGTCAATGGATCGAGAGATTCTTAAGAGGACTGCTTTGGTATAAAGTGATGAGGACTACCTGCTAAACGTATATTCTCTGCATAAGCAGGCACAACGAAGTACTGAGAGGTATGATCTTTCGACTAAACTTTTCCCATTATATACCCATTATCGATTAATTTCACTTACATCAACTATTTCGACCATACAGATCAGAAAAATTAAATTGATCTCAGAACTTTTATTCTCATTTATTTGACTTTTCCAAAGTTTTTGCCCCTTTTTTGTCAATAGCTAGTGGTTTTACTAAATCTACCACTAGTCCCAGAATAAAGTATGGAGGAAAGAACTTGAAGACTGTCTTCAACAGCCGAGATACCCTAAAAATGCAAACATATTGACTTGGTGGAAGGCAAATGAGCCAACTTACCTAGCGCTGGCAAAAATGGCGAGAGACTTCCATAGTATTTCCGCAACATCTGTTCCAGCGGAAAGATTGTTCTCACGGGCAGCATTGACAATGAGAAAGCACAGAAACCTATTGGGCCACGAATCTGCCAGAAGTTTACTCTGCGTGAACTCATAGGTGACGTGCAATTTGGCTAGTCAAATAAAAAACTTGTTTTGATTTAACTGTTTTAGAACTGAAAATTGTTATAACTACTTTTTGAAGAAAAAACGTTCATTCTTTCTTTAACCAATAACATCATTTTTACGGTTACATTTTTAACCTTCTGTGGATTTCTCTGTACTAAAGTTGTGACTATATAGCCATTTTTCACCAATTTAATGTTTTTCATTTCAAGTTTATTCATTGGGTATCAATAAAATTATTGATTGTACATGTAGTTTGATGTATTTAGTGTCCAATTTTATATATTTTAAGTTAATACGAATGTCATTACTATTTCAGGTGTACCAATTCAGCGATTACGTAAGCCAAGTAAACTGGCCTTTTTAGGTACTTAAATTTGGGGGAAACGAGGCAAGAATCTCGTCCGAGACGAGACTGGTGTTCACGAGACGAGACGATATCTGAGTTCAGAAACGAGACTGGCGAAAGTCTCGTCCCGTGGCAACACTAAACACCAGGCATCTGAAGATATCTATAAACGAATTGTCTCATAAACCATTGGCCATCTACGCGAGAAAATGGGGTATTTTTGATGCCACGTAGTTCTGGTGTCCTAGTTGTTACGTCCTCGGACTTTTCGTGCGTCGACATTGACGAAATGTTACGTCACATCCACGGATGTACCGCGGTTCAACCGTGACAAGTCCATCCCGAATAAGGCCCGGGAGATGCTGAATCCCAAGTTTCCGGGAATCGGTCAACCCTGATCCCAAACCTCCCCTTGTAAGACTAATTCACTACGTTCCCTTAGGAGACGTTCTCATAAGGCAAACTCAAGTAACTATGAAAACAATATTTCCGAAGAGTGATGACACGGTTCCTTAGGAGGTGCGATCAGCACTTCAATTTGTACAGCTTCAATTCACTCACAGCACCAATTACCAATGTTTAGATAATAGATATTACATTTACTAAACAAGTTAGTCGTAGGAGCTGAGACATACCTCATCCAAATCCAGGAATTCCCACGAGCGATGGAACGGTCGTCTCTTCAGTAGAGTCCGCAATCGGAGTCGATTCTTACTCTCTCGGTTTCCTTGAGCTGGATGGAAATTAAAGTTGACCGTAAGTGACACTAGTGCGTACATTTACCCTACCTCTCACGTACGTACCCTAATACAAGGCACGATGGTGCTTCTTTAACCGACAAGGTATCTCTAACTTTTACCATTACCTCTTACCAATATAAAATTAATGACACCAACATATAATCAACAAATTTTCAGCGACTCCTCTTTGAGGTCGTAACGAGCATTTGCGAAATTCTGGCGCATAAAAATATTATGCGGTCAAAGTAATATATCTCCACATGGCCGAACGCTTAAAAGGAGGCCCGGTCCATACCCTTAGTAAGAGGAAACACTCTTGCGGACCCTGGTGGAGACGGATGAAGTCCTCGACTACTAAACCGAGGGTCGCGGGTTCGAATCCTGCCTGGGTTAATCACCACTCAGGGCATGGGTGTTTGTTTGCTCGTTGCCGACATTCACCTGACATAAACTGTCCAAATACGCTGCAATAGGGGCAATAAAGATAAAAAAACACAGTCAGTTAAGTATTTGCAATGGTTACAATAAATTTCTACAACAGCGTATTGAAAAATAAGTTAATTTTCAGGAATTTCAGTAACCGTTCTTGCAATTAAATATACGTGCAGCTATACGTGATAAAATCGTTGCAGAATGTAGTTCTAATTTTTCTGAAAAAATATTCATAGACACTTGATAAATGTCGCTGTCCTGAACAACTGATTAGCAATTAGATTCCATGCGTGGTGCTTAAACTTGTGGCCAAATTAGGATGGGTCAAAAATAATAATTTGAGCATACTTGAGGCTAGCTGCTGCACGAGCTACCTCAGGACTATCGAGAAGTAACTGAGAGAGAGATACACCAGGAATAGTGACATTTTAGCGGACGAAAATGGCCACCTATTGCCACAGGACAGCGGCAGAGCCAGAGCGGTTTCATCATAATATATGACGAAAGGGAATAAAGACTATTTGAGGGAGAGATAACGATTGGGAAATGAGAGCGTGAATTAAGGGGGCTGGACACTTCTGATGCAAGATTTCAGTTTTCGCAATGAAGTACGCAAAGAATAGGGTACACGTATGAAAGTATTTCCTCGTGTTTGGGTCCTGTACGTGACAAAGAATTTCCAAAGAAATCAAATATGAAGTCCAAAAGTATAGGCGTCAACCAGACACACCGAAAAAGGCATTTGATAATATTTTTGAAAGTCACGTGACCCTAAACCATCTCTCTACAAACTGTGACGTCACCGTACGGAATGGCCTCCCCCCTCCCCAATTGTCAGCAGGACGTATCACATTATACTGGTTCCATGCGTTCCAAATAGGAATTAAAGCAGATTACTTCTGTTCTACCGCGAAAACTCAACCAATCTTTACGTGGAATCGCGTTCAATTGCTGGCAGCGATACTGGTTTACCGATTCCGGGAGCGATTCGAAGTCGCAGAGCGTGCGTCATATTCAACGAGAAAAATAAGCGCAAAACGACGCTTTTCCGCGAAATTCATGCCCTATATGGTTAAAATATGAACTTGATACGCAATAAGTTAAAACAACTATGCAGATTTCCCAGTGATCTAGAATGCGTCTTCAATATTCCGGTTAATATTTATGGATCTTTCACGACATTTAGTGCAAAATCAGCTAAAACTTACAGATAATGGTAATTTTTGTTGTTAATAGCATCGGCTAAAATTTCGTTACGGAAAATTCTTGCCCATGATACAGAGTTTCATCCCTTATCTGTTGATAAAATTGATTGACAACGGATTGCGGCGAGTTTCGGTACAGCCTTTTGGGTGAGGATCATGTTTAGCGTTTCCGTCTTTTAAAATTGTCTTTTCGGAGGCGATGTATATAGCTCCTTAAGGTAACTCGAGCAAAATATCATTTGGAAATCAATGAATTTGGTCCCATTTTAAAGAAATATATCTCACCCTTCTTATGACACCAAAAATTCAACCCCTTACCACATTACCTTCGGAGATATTTTCCAAAATATACCAGCCCTTTTACATGGGAAATGGTACGTGTATGCACTCCCGAGACACATTATTTACAAAATGAGGTATTTCTAACGCTTAGATGTCGTAAAAAAACTAACAGCGTGTAGTTTGTATGTTTTCTCAACTATTATTGAAAATTAATCATATTGTCATCGCAATAGGTTCTAGGGTATCACAAAAAACCTACCGTTTTGAAGGAGTTTCAAACGCACCGCGCGAAATACATGAGTCAATTTCAAGACCTGTTTAGATATTTTCATTTGATTACTTACCATTTCTGTCACGTAAAACTATATAATTGCACCATTATTAATGCAATATTTAATTGATGTGTCCTACAGCTGGTGCAATTAAAACCTAAAATTCGAATATGGTCTCTATTATGACTAGGGAACTATCTCGCTCGGACTACCTTAAGAGCTTGTTAGGAAGCAGCGTCGAAGCCGTTAGGATTGTATCTAGCAAGAGTTACCATATGCCCTTGCTTCGCGTCAACTTCCCAGTTGATGCGAAAACGAAAGACTGAAAAAAAACCCTCAAAAAAGTTGCAGCTTAGATTCGGACGCGTGGTCCACAAAGAAAGAGGATGCGTGCGCGGACGAGGAGGCAGCGACTGGACAACGAGAGAGAGATAGGTACGATGAAGTGTTGGCGATGGTCGGGAAAGGAACAGGGATGGCTGGAGGGAGATTCAGTGGAGGCGGCCGGAAGTGGACGATGGACACAGTGAGGATACGGTCGAAGTGAGAGATGAGGGGGGCGGGGAGGGGGGAGTAATGGATAAACGCAAATATCTACAGACTATCCTGCGAGCCGCAGCACTGGTGCGTGGCAGAGGGTGTTAGGACACCATCCGTGTGAAAGTATAAAGGGCATGGTTTTGGGACGGACCTAAAAATGTTGTGTGGCGTCAAAAATGATATTCTCTGTACTGCTCTGAGAGACACCAGTTCTGAATTTCTCAAGCAGCCTAAGCCTAGCGTGTAGACTCCGAGTCTCCAGGGGCTCCCACCTTAATCCCTCTAAAAGCTATGAAATGCTATATGCTTGTGCTCGAAGCAGTTTTTAACGAAGCGCGCAGCTTTCCTTGGCATTACATAATTTTTTTTTGTAAAAATCTTTCTGTCCAGGGTCTAAAATACTCGCGGCGTATTCGAGGTGTGGCCTAACTAGAGCGAAGTATCATCTCTCTTTTACTTTTTCATCCGAGGGCCTTTCTTTTATACGCTTTATATATCCTAGTTTCTTTAGTGCTGTGCCGCATATGCTATGTATGTGTGTTTCCGACCATAAGTCGGAAGTTAAGGTAATTCTAAGGTATTTTACTATATTTGAAGACTCTATGCTAACTCCACCCAGAGCGTAGATGGCGTAGGTGTGATGACTTTCGCAAGAAGTGGGTATACTTGGGTGCATTTACTAAGATATTGTTCTAGCCTTCACTCCTGGCACCATGAATGAAAGTTGTTTACGTCCAGTGACAGAATTTCGTAATCCACGTTCTCGCAAATTTCGCGGTAGATGACCGCATCGTCTGCATATAATCTTAGTTCACTGCTAGAAGTTGGAAGGGAAAAACAATTTTGGAGGACACAATGGTAGCAGTGTTCGAGTCGAGGCTTGATGAACGGGAGAGGGATACATTTCATGGAGAGCTTCGGATACCATTGAAATAAAATTGAAAAGAAGGTAGGACCATCTCTCTTAACAGGCTTAAATCATTGGTCAGATTAATGATCGATGATGCTGATGATGCAGCAGTCGCCCCTCTATTGTTTCCCACGAGGTCGACCATGAGCGGACTGGGTTTAGTTGGGCTTAAGAGTGAATGATAACTACATAAAAATTGATGTTTATATTTTATTGACCATGATTGCGAAGAAAACGGCGGTGGTGGTGGGGCGCGGGTTTATTTCTTTCATAAGAAGGGTCGTTGGAGTGGATAGCTGGAGGGGTGGGCGGACGTGAGGGCGGGACACTCACTCCCGTCAAAGGGATTCAGAAGGGGTTCAAACGTCACTAATATCGTTCAGATCTTCCGCCTCTCGCTGCCACACCCACTCCCGCGACTCCGCATCGCTCGCACCCCGTACGAAGCCCACCGCGGGAGCGGCTCGCACCGATCACGTTCCTTGCGCCGCGCTCCCCCGCCGGGTGCGGACACTCCCCGGTGGTCTCCACGGCCTCTCGCCGCCTCCCGAGACGGACGACCACAAATCCAAGCGTGAACACGCGCGCCGGAAAGGCAGAGAGGCGCCGGAAGTCAAGAGTTGCGGGGCGGGGGAGAATTGGGGGGGGGGAGGGACGGAAGCGTGGCGGGGAGGCCGCGATCCCTCCCCCCTCCTCGCGGCCTCTGAAACAAACAAAGGAAACTACACACACACACACACACCGCCACAGTTTCGGCCGTGATGGTGTCCACTCTCGCGGCTCCCTTCACTACTTAGAGGATCTGGAAGAGTTTCTTCAGCTCCACCATCAACTGCCAATCGGTCTTCAGGAGATCGTCCCTGAAGTAGTCTTTGCAGGCGTCGATGGACTGCCGACTTATCTGCGGAGAACAATGGAGGATGAGGATTAGCGAAGGTAGTGGCGGAAGAGAGAGAGGATTCGACTCAAACGCGCCGCTAATTTAGCGTTATCATCACAAAAGAGGTCGAATAACGACGGAGGCCGCTTCATTTTACGGCGTGTTGTTGTACGATTCCATTGTTAATTTTTATACGTACAGATCATTCTTTATTGGGTTCCTCATGGTTTGTTGTATTATGACGTTGCTATTTTTTATACGAACAAATTATTCTTAGTTTCTTGATGGAGTATATGATTTATTTTCTTATTATTTGTCCTTGCACATCACATTATGTACTACTTTGGTCTATAGGAATACACTCCTAGAATAATAAAATGAATTTTTTATTTATTATTACCGACACAGATATGAAGTGCTCACCAAAGATGATGATGTGCCCTAGGAATTACAGCTAGCCGGAGCTAGAATAAAATTATAAATATTACGTAGAACGCTGATGAGTTTTTCTATTTTAATTTATTCCAAACAACCACAGATTTTAACCCATTATCATCACCAAATAAAAAAGCAATAAATTTCCGAAAACAACTTATAAAAAACTGTTCCAGTTTACCAGGTGACTATATTCCAGAAAAATCTCACATCTTAAGTGACGCAGTTCTGTCGAGCCGACTGAAGGATATCACCCGCGCCAAGAACTATGAACAAGAGGTCAGGACAATTCCGCGCAGCCTTAGAGCGACCGGGATGCGTCTCGGAGCTATGGTGGCTCTGGCGCTACTCGGGAATCATTGAGCGCATATTTTCATTAACTATCAATTTTCTGATGCCAATTTCAAGCCTCAGGTATAAGACATCATCACTGATAATTCCTAGATGGAACTGCTGCTAGTACTGCCCCCCCCACCCTCCCTCCCGACTCAGAGCGGTATGTGACCAAAAGTTCCATTCTGCAACGCCATTCATGCGCGCATCTTTTAGAGTTGTTATTATTATTATATGTCCATCATATCAAAACCTAGAGGTTACATTATTCCAAATTTCACCCAATTTAAAAAGGATCTGAAGACGTTCAATATTTTTCGAGAGTGCAGCTGCCGCGGAATACACAACTGACTACGATCAAAGGTCACATCCGTCAACAGGAGGGAATGATTAACGGATGACCGTATAGCAAGATTAATCGCCGTCACTTTTAAAAGCGTCTGTCACCGTGGAATGTCACAACTGAAACAGAACAACGAAGTGAGAATATTTCCGAAGGACTTAAGCCTTTTGGGCCGACCAGCGGTTCCAAATGCACGTCATTACAGCGATACAGAGACATATTTTTACGGATTCTGAGGTCGATATCGTATAGCTAGGCAAGCCGACCCACGCCAGAGTCCCCTGGCACAAATCCATCTGGTATCGTAGTGTGGAGAGGGAAATTGGGAGAGAAGAAGGGGAGGGGACGGGATAGAATGGGTGGGTGGGGGAGGAGAGGGGAGGATATCACGTGCGCCGACGAAGATGCACGCCACGCGAGGAAGGTGTCGTCGTCGGGGAGGAGAGGAAGGAAGGAGGGGAACTTCATTAACACGGGGAGCGACCGGATGTCGCATTAGCCAACCGCCCCTCGCCGATATACGACGGAGGAGGGGGTGGGGTGCGCAGACTCGCACATAAGATTCACTCGCCATACGCCGCGCGACAAAATAAAAGAAGAACAGAATGCCACACGCATGTGACTCGGTGCGACACCGAACAATACAACATCGGAATTTAACGTAAAACCGATACATTTCACTAATACTGCGACCGAAACAGAGATAAATCGAATTAGTGACTCAAACAAAGTAAAATCGAAGGGAGAAGAAATCAAATGAGGTTACTTGAACTTGGGAAAGGGCTTATGGGGCACTACAAAGCAGGGTATGTATGCATGGGTACGTATAAATGTGATGCAAACACGAAATTAACGATGGTAGGGCTGAAACGGTAGATAAGAGCGTGGTAGCCACGGTTGGTTGTCTCCTAGGGTTTTCAGCTAAAGTCACCTCGCATTTCACACAATCTTAGAATGTTGTGATTGGGCAGCCAACGCACTTCAGGAAACATAAAAATTGAAAACATCCACGAAAATGATCCTTCATTACACACGCGTTTCAGATTTTTGGTAAGTCGTGCAGACACATCAATTTCGTCAAAAAGGAAAGACAGTATGACGAGAACGTTAACATGCGGGTGAAAAACTATAAAACATGACAAATTAAAGATTAATTGATAAGCTAAACAAGGCGGAAAGCTTGGTAGATATCCTAAGTCACACCAGTTTTTTAAAAAAAGGAAGACCAAGGAAATTACCGGACTATGTCGTTAACATCGCATATACGCAAGATTCTCTGACACATTGTAGTAAGCAATATTATGGCATTCCTGAACAATCGAAATTTCTTTGAATGGCAGTCACCAGGGCTTCCGTAAGGCCAGGTTCTGCGAAACACAACTTGCACTCTTCCTTCATGACATACAAATCCAGGTGAATCGAATAAGCAAGCTGATATGATATTCCTTGATTTCAAGACAGCATTCAACAAATTCCTCACTAGAGACTTACAATCCTATTGTATTCGTGAGGATTAAATAAAAAAATAGCGAATTGCACACGTGAATTTCTCAGTGATCGAAAACAAAAAGTAGTTTCTATGTATGTAGTAGTATTGGTAGCTGAGGTTATATACGAGCTCGTATATGTTTCACTCAAGAACCTAATAAGTAGCTATTCAGAGGCGAGTATTATCATTCAGTAGTTGTCGATCATTTTATAAGTTCAACGTAGTTTCATTAGAAGCAGCATGCAAAAATATTTAGACACAAATTTATAGTAATATACGTAAAAATCCGTGTGGATTTAATTGCAACGGCATTTGGAGTTTAAAATCGCTCCACTCTGACGGAAAATTGGTGAAGCTAATCAAAATCCTGGATGTGCATCGGCCACACAATTCCTAGACTCACTCTGGGCTAGGAGCGCCAACAGCGCCACCGATGACACAGTGGAAAATTCGTCACATGGATCCATGAGTGTGTTCACTGTGACGTTGTAAAACACAATTATCAATATTTTGATAATCCTCCATAGAGATGAAGGAATCCCACTTACAATAAGAACAAAGATTTTAAGAAATAAACGTCGTATAAGACATTGGCGATCACCTGATTATCGAGAACTTACGCTTCTTCTGCGGTCGAAATAATTACGTAGAAAGCAAAAAGTTACACCTCTCACCCACAATTGCACCGGAAGATGACGCTTTAAGCGATGACACGCGGGGTGAAAACAAATAAATAACAGAGTGGACATTTCTAAGTTTCTTTCTTTTACATTCAAGATGATGTTCCACAGTATCTCGCCGGATACCGTTGAATATATCAAAATTCCAGAGGCCTGAGCAAATAGATTTGCTTTAGGAAATTTGACAGAGCCGTGAAATAGAAGCGCGCAGACGTCCGCTGAAGCGTTTTCGATCGTTGTATACCTAGGTGCGGTCCGAGGGGTATGCAATTCCGAGAAATGGTGTACGCTTGTTGAGAAATGGTGGCGAAATGGACAGAAATGGACAGAAATGCTTAGAAATGGACATAAATGGATAGAAATAGTTAGAAATGGACATGAATGGATATAAATGGTCAGAAATGGATGGAAATGGTTAGAAATGAACAGAAATGGTTAGAAATGGATAGAAATGGCTAAAATGGAAATGCGGTGTACATTTGTTTTTGAAGTTGCGTACCCCTCGGTGCGGTCACTCAGGGAAACACGTGCAAGGAGATGCAAGTCCATTGCAAGAGGGCAATGGGCGACAGTGGGCTCACCTTGGAGATGAGCAGGTCCTTCTCGTCGAAGTGGCGGCCGAACATCTTGGGTGCCTCGCCAGGGATGGCCTCTATCTTCACGCACACCTCCTGACCCTTACGCGCGCTCTCCACGTTCTTGTGGTTGATCTCGATGCTCGTGACCACGCCGAGCTCCACGAACTGAAAGATAGGAACACAGTGGGAAGGTTAAAAAAAAAATGCATACCACGATTGTCAGGGTTCCGCGCAGAGGCATTATGGCATCAAATGAGGGATCCGAAGGCCTCGTTTAGCAAAAATAAGAGAAGAATCAAAGTTTCTCTGGGCGTCTGCCCACAAGTTTTATTCCCACGAGGAAAAACACATATTGAGGTCATTATATTAGCTTTGCAGACTTCTTTTCTTTCGCTTATTTAAACTAGAAATACTGCTCGTACGTATTTTCGTCGAAAATAAACTAATGAAATAAGGAACCTTTGAATAATACTTTTAGATTACTAATCCTCTACATATATTTGAAAGAATATCTACCATTAGTGATATCCATTCCCTGTAAGGGCGTGCATCAAAGTTGTTAGGACACTAGCCATGAACAAATGAGGCGATGTGGAAAAAGAATTGGACTGATATAATGAAGAAAGCGTATCGTATGTTGACGCAATGTCGTCACGTTTCGTTCTTGTCGAGTGAACTTCGAACCAATGATCTAGGCGGAAATACCAATCCGTGCCACCTTTGAATCCCTCAAAAGCCATCTTATTATAAAGTGAAGCCTCCCAGTCTATGGTGACCCCGAAACGAGTCCTTCCATCGGCTGCGTTCAACCAACCCCCTTCAAGCTCGCGAAAAGGGGAATCGAAGCACGGAAATCACCTCTGGTGATCGGGCAGTCGGGAGGGTTTGCGGCAGAAGGAAGCCACGAACTCCAACGAAGTTACGTTCGTGAGTAGCTTCCGTCGGAAGCGGAGACGGGAGAGAGCGGGTCACGGGAGATGAAGTTCCTTTGGATGCTACACAGCATTCGACACAGGAAGACGAACTTCCGGCCGTGCGTCACAGAGCGTCCGGAGACCAAAACTATGGATTGGAATCCTTAATGAGGGTGCGGGGGGACCACAAAGAGTGAGAGAGAGAGAGAGACACGGGTGGATGGGTGTGGGTTGACCTCACGCGCGCGATGGATCGATCGATCACAGTATGGGCACCACCAAGCCTATACTGTGGGTGGAGTAAACATAACATCTTCAGATACAGTAGAATATCTTGAAATTACCATAACTTCTGATATATCGTGGGGATTACACATTCAGAACATATGAGGCGCGGCATTAAAGAAACTAGGTTTTGTTAAACTTGTAATAGGAAGGTCCTTGGGTGGAAAAGTAAAAGAGAGATGCTACTTCGCTCTGGTTAGGCCACACCTCGAATACACCGCGAGCATTTTGGACCCTGGTCAAATAGAATTAAACAAAAACATTTAAAAAATAAAAAGGAAAGCAGCGCGCATCGTTAAAAACTGCTAGGAGCGTACATATAGTGTCTCACAACTTTTAGAGGAATTAAGGTAGGAGCCCCTAGAGACTCGGCGGCTACACGCTAGTCTTAGTTTGCTTGATAAATTCAGAACTAAAAATTTTCAGAGCGGCATAGAGAATATTATCATGACTCCTCACTACAGCCCTAGGTCTGACAGACGCGATAAAATAAGACAGATACACTGCCGAACAGATAGGTAGAAGAACTAGTTTCTTCCGCGAACAATAAGCGATCGCAATAAAAATTAAGCTCACTAAATACACTCCTATAATTCATGCCACCATTTCACCTCCAAAAAACTTACACCTTTACACGGCTGGTGACCTAACACCCCCTGCCATACGCCCATGCGGCGGCTCGCGGGGTATTATGTAGATGTAGAAGCCGCCAATAAATATGAAAGTTGATTGCAGTGGACTACGCAACACTTCGAAACATGGACTTCAATGACAGTTGATGTCTGTGAGGATTGTAATCGCCGCACTATCCACCACGGTTCGAACGTCTAAGTAAAAGAGATGGCCTTCCATTTTTCTTAAAAAGGGCCTTTTGATTATTCAAACCGTCGCATAAAATTGGAGATACCTTGATCATATGACTAGGAGCAGGTATTACCAATTTAAGGTAGTTTAAGCGGACTCATTTTATCATTTTACTTAAAATTATTTTACTTAAAAATCAATGAATTTGGTCTCATTTTAAAGAAAAATAACTCAGCTATCCAATGACACCAAAAATTCTACCCCTTACCACATTACTTTCGGAGACATTTGCCAAAAAATACCAGTCCTTTAACATGGGAAATGGTACGTACATACACTCATTATTATTACATTATAGAGACATTATTTACAAAATGAGGTATTTCTAATGCTTAGTTGTCGTAAAAAAACTAACAGCCTGTAGTTTGTATGTTTTCTCAACTATTTTTGAAAATTAATTACATTGTCACCGCAGTAGGTTCTTGGGTATAACAAAAAACCTTCCGTTTTGAAGGAGTTTCAAACGCACCGCGCGAAAAAAAAGAGTCAAATTAAAGACTCATTTAGATATTTTCATTTGATTACTTACAATATCTGTCATAAAAAACTATATTATTGCACCATTAATAATCCAATAATAAATTGATATTTCCTACAGCTGGTGAAATTAAAACGTATAATTCAAATATGATCTCTATTATGACTACCGAACTATCTCGCTCGGACTATCTTAAGCAAATAATTAATTTGCCGGAGGAGAACTAGGTAGAAATAAAAATATTTGTTTACTTATGAGATATTTGTCGTTGCTTGAGATTCACAGAGAGTTAGAAAGAACATTAAAGAAATATGAGCCTTTCTAGGTAATACTTTACTATCTCACGTACGACTATTCCCAAAGTAGATCCAACATAATAAATAATTCTATAATGAGGCACGCTATTAGGATGTCCTTTCTCCTATATGATACGATAAGAATTATTCGAAAAAAAAATAATCATTTCCTCCGACGTCGGTGGCAGTGTGGCCAACCAACCGGATTCCCAAATTTCGACTGTTTACACTGCCATTGAAATGGCCATTTCCTTGTTCACGTTAGTAATTCTTTTGTTTGGGCATTACCCGGATGTAATAAGTAAGCAAAAGTTACTTTGCATGTAGCAATACCCATAGAGATGATAAAACACTTGAAGTTTTATTAAAAATCAATATTTTTGCGGTAGGCTGTCTCCACGTCCCAGAGTCATGCAACGGATTTAACTTCCCGTCGCGTCAGCACAAACGCCAAGCGGTAGGGTGTTTCTCGACAAACGGAGTTGTCTCCAAGAAGCAGGGGTCTACCTCACCAGGAAACAAATGTCGTTCCCGTGTACTTTGTGAGGCACCTCAATAACGGGGAAGAGGCCGCGCGAAGGGGCACGAGCAGACTCGGAGGCCGAACCGTCAGAGAAACTAACATGGCAGAGGAAGGAAAATATATTCCCACTTCGTCATGTTTAGAAAAAGATTTTCACACACCCACACACAAATAATCCCAAGTAGAATCTTAAGACCATTCAGCCTTTTACTTCGACACACCACTAGAATATGTCGCTAGTATATGGGATCCGTACGAGGAGGGTATGATGAAAGGATTAGAGCGTGTGCGAAGGAGATCCGCCAGATTTGTTAAAGGCCGTTATGATAATTGTATAAGTGTTACGAATTTAATAGAAGAACTAGGATGGGAATTACTATCAGAACGCAGGTTAAAATTTAGGTTAAACCTGTTAAGTAAATTCGAAACCGATTTGTTCACAGATGACGTTAGATATATATTAAGAACCCCTGCGTATTATGCTAGGTTTGATCAGATTAACAAGATTAGAGAGATAGATTGTCGTACCGATAGATTTAAAATGTCGTTTTTCCCGCGTACCATAAGAGAGAACAATAGGCAGCGTAGGAAAGGGATAGGTAGGTGAAATATAGTTAGAGTAGTCCGTAGTGCATGATGCATGTAATAACAACCAATAATCCCTTTCTTATTATGTAGATACTAACCATCTAGCTAAATGTGACCCTGTTATCTAGCATGTCTCCATTAAATATCCTAGTTGCATGTCAATAGTGCAAGTTTGGTGATCTTCATCCCCTGCCACACACCCCCGTGGCGGCTCGCTGGGTATTATGTAGATGTAGACACTCCTGAATCACCATGCAGTACACCAGATTCGGAACCACTACTTTCGGCATTCATCACTCTAATATTAATGGGTACACGACTGAGTCAGGCTTTATAACGAAAGGATTAAAAAAGTAATTAGGACAAATACATCCTTTTATTTAGGCAAAATTTCCCAGGATATGATTCCAATCAAAAATAAATAATGCTCGAGAAAGTCGTCGGCCACCAAAAAAGGACGGCTTTCACAAGAAACTCTTGGTAGCGGGAAAGAGAAGAAAGAAAGTAAGTGCGTCCCCGCAAAGCGAGTCGCGGGGCACCGCTCGCACTTGTCACACGGTCGATGAGTGAGGGAAGGAAGGAGGGTGGTCGTGGGTATGGCCTCAAGTGGGTGGGGAGGAGGGAAGGAGGAGGCACGGGTGGGTGGGGACGACATTCCAAGAGGCAGCGGCGGCCAGGTGTCTTGTGGGAGTGGAAAGAGTGGAAGAGGGAAGGTGGGTTCGACACACACACTCAAGAGGGAGTGGCCCAGAAGGAGAGGAGCAGCAGAGTGTCAAGGCGCTCCCTCGCCTCTCATACACATCTGTCTTCAGTACAGCCAGCGAGCGTGTGGTGAGACGGCCTCGACGTTAACAATCGCCCCCAACTTCTAATGGCATGGTATTTCTATTTTGAAAACCGGCGTAGAGCAGGGATGAGTTATGTCCCCGCGGCTACTCAAGAGGGCCGCATTCTCAATCGCGTCTTAATCATCGTTCGCCGAGGATGGTCTCGTTCTGTTTCAAGGCCGCTTTACACCATACATTTAATTGTACAAACGATTGTATCATAGAATGTACAAGAAAATGAATGGAAATAGGGCAGGTTCTATTTCCCGTAAAGTCATTCAGACAATCATACAATTTTCCTCATGCAAGAGTTCATACATTCATTTGTACAATAAAATGTACCGTGTAAAGCGGTCTTCACAGTCGTCAAATAAGGCGGTTTCAAGATTTTTTACAAGGCAAGCTTTGTCAAGATCGCTTCGTTTCAATAAGAGCTCGACGGGTTTCATAGTCGTGTGTCACTGCTAACAATCAAATGCTCAAGCACGCACTGTGCCATAGTCGCCAAAGTTCGTCTCCTTTGTCTAATGAGCTCGTCTTATTTGTTTAATAACGAGTGCTCAAGTCGACCTCGACTCGAGCACACGATTCCGAAGCCTTCATGCAGTAGATATTCTCGTCGCTTGAAGTTGCAGCGTAAATATTCTGTATTTATTAATTACATTGATCGTCTGTGATATTTAATGGATGGATGATATCATCAACAAGTAAGTATAAGGCTAACTGAATGCAATCAAACTGGAGAACATCGGAACAGATGAGGATCAAATGGAATTATTTGCAAAATGAGCAGAGCAAAATGAGATATGCCCTTGATATGTTTCCAGAAACATATGCATTCATTTCGCGTATCTGACGATTCACCTGGGCGAGATTTATGAGTGCGCCGTGATGTCGCCACTGTTCGTCACAAATGGTCGAAGTTACCACGAGTTTTCGGTGATTTCTGATAAAAAGGAAATTTACCATTTCAGTTTGATTTTGGAGTTATTACGTCTTATTTTATAGTGCGTGTTACATGAGAAAATTTTTCTTAGCGTGGTGGGTTAGTAAGTGTGCGACGTCAGTGTGCCAATGATACGATATCATTTAATGCCGAAGGTGTGATTACTTCAGTGGATGTTATTCCTTCCTAAAAGTATGTGTTTACCCTTTGCCTTGATAAAAATGATCTCTTCAGAGCTTCAATAATACGTGTGAGTGATTGATATGAAAAGATTGGTAAAAAATTGAGAACTTAGGATTTTATTAAGCTCCAGTGGTAACTTCTTTATTTCTACGCTGGTTGAAATAACTTGTACCGCATAGATTTCAATAAAAATCAATGATAGCATAACCCAAGGAATAGATGTCTTTATTAGAGTGTTAATGTATACCCTTAAAGTATCATCGACGGTGGCATTTATTATGAGAAACAGATTTGAGGTGAGTGACAAAACATTGCCATGTTTTTGCTATGGTGCATTCGTTAATTAAGCTATTTTGGAGGTGAACACCGTAATGCAACAAGAAATCTTTTACTTTATCGCCAGGGTGGATATAATTGTTTATTGGAATCGGTTGACGAACTTGCTGATTAGTGAAAAATTTCAACTACTTAATATATCTATTTATAGCATGAAGCTTCTTTGCTAATGCTAGCACATTGATTTAGAGTCCCAACAATCTTTTAACCGCCTGTAATGCTTAGAAACTATAAATATACTTCAAGCGTAAGCCAAGGAGAATTGAAAAGCGAAATTCTAACATTCAATGGGCACCGTGAAATCGTTAAATAACGTGAATACTGAAAATTTCATAAATTACTTCCCCAGGAGTCTTCTATATAGTCTTGCTAAATTTAAAGCATATATGCAAAAGGCACTTCTTCGCTTATTGACGCCGGACATCAGAGACTAAATGATTCAACCCAAGCAATGCGGTAGTGTGGTTCTAATCATTAACTTACTACTCATGCTACTAAGACTAAGGGCCGTATCGTCAGTCTCTCCTCCTAATCTCTCCTTCATGAAGGCGGCCTCCTTGGGAGAACGATATTACGATCGAGAGATCGACCTTCATGGAGGTCTCCTTCACATCCCAAGAGTAGGAGAGATTGTTGTCGTTCACGGACTGATCCGTTCCGAGATCCGCTCAGTTCATCAAACAAAGACGCAGCGTTACTAACATAACAGTCAACAATTTTCATTATGGAGCGAAATCACTGAAATGAGGAAGTTTAGCTGCTATGCTTTTTCGTAAAATATATTAATGTAACTGAAGATTAGAACCAACTCTGTTACTTTTTCGACCAACCGAAAGTACTGGGTGAAGATGCAAGATGAATTCAATGAAAACGGGAACATGAACGAGATGACTATACATTAGTCTATTGGTCTGGCATATTGGTGATGATGTATTTGTGATTGCATTGGCTATGAAGTACCGTTGTATATAATGTGTTACAGGTTAATCAAACTAGTCAGCATTACGTTACAAGAATATCTCGACGGTGAATTGTTTTCTCTTGTCCGACGAGTCGTGTATCGTGGGATATTAAATATACGGTTAGAGTACGTGATCGCGTAATGTCAAACCTAATGACCTTATCGCGATATCATAAATACCGGCAGTTTATATAAACAACTGTGCTTTACATAGCCAATGTATTTAAAAAATCCAAACCGCTGATTACTCTCCAATCACTCTTTCTATAGTTCTATGGTGCTACTGTAAATCAAGGCTGTCCCCAGTTCTTCATTGATGTCCTTTGGATTTCCTTTCGTCCGAATTTCCTTCCCATGAGTTCCAGAGAAGTCTCCAGTTAATTTACCTTGCATTGTATTCTCACTGAATTGTTGTTGGAGTGTCGTTCCTGTTTTGAACTTTGTGAACATCTTTATACCTGTGGATCTACAGGAAAGTTCTAATCTCTGCGAATAAAATTTAATTTGTCCCGATATGTTTCCCTTTCATTTGAAGCTACGGCAATTTAAGAACTTTGCTCCAGGTACAATAGCACGGTTAATAAAGAGCCTGCTTCGATGCTAACTGGTTGCGGAAACATGTTGCTGCAAGTTATGATGACCCGCAGGTAATTAGATTTGTGATCCATTACTTTCTAGCGAATAGTACCTTAAAAGAATGTTCATGCTTAATTAATTAATATAGGTATGATTTTCCGGAACAGTAAATGACAGTAGTTCAAATTATTAGTGCGTGAATATTGAAATCTTACCATTTTGCAACCGCTATTAGGTCCGTTCGCCAATGTCGTTCTTAGGTTTTTGCTTAGGATGTAGTTTCAATAAATGCAGTTTTAACTATTTTGATAATTGATTAGTTTGGAAGTAAAAATATGAATTACATCATGAGGTATCATTTCAGCCTTCGCAGATCCAATTGAAATTGGCAAGGAGTTATTGCAATCAACATAGGCAAATAATGATAAAACATGTTGGTTGGCCGCAAATCCTGGATACATCAAGATAATCATAAGAGAGGGTTAAATGCAGAGGGGAATGGGTAGCCGAGACGTTTTTGCCGGAAAAGTAGAATGGAGAAGGTGGAGAATGAGTGGATGAGAGTTGTATGCTGCAGCAAATGTTTATGAGGTGAGAAGAGATCGAAGAATAATCGAAAAAAGTTGGGAAACCCAACCTCTATCCACAAAATAGAGTGAGAATATTTCTCCAATGGCCGTAACTATTGGCACCACTCGTCAAAAGATAGAACAGAAAATATTTACTGCGTTTGTTTGACGGTAGCGTCAGTGACAAACCACAGCCTCTCAACCATAATACCCTTGCGAAGGTTTACGGGAACGTTAATTCCTTGCCAGTGACCATCCACAGACACATTTCACTTCGACTAGAGATGTTTGGAAATATTTTTCAATAATACAAGTTCCTTGATAACTTTGTGGTATTCCATTTTTTCAGAGGATATATTTCAGAGGATTTTGTAAATGTTACCATTAAATCCTCTGAAGAAATATTTTCCAAGTTTCTGGATATAATATACTTAAAGACCAATTTTTAAGAATTTGAGGAAACAGTGCAGTCATTCGAAACTGCTTCTTAAGAAAGAGCTCCTTCAAATGTCATCCACTCGTACGTAATGCAGTCAATTATAGGAAACACACATTCCACCGCAGTTGCGATTATACCTCTGACATGCATATTTTCTTGGAAAATCTTCATTACAACACGGTTGAAATTAGCCATGTAAAACCATTTGACTTGGCCGAGAATCGAACCCCTCGAAATTCGCCTTGAGTGAAGATGGCTTGCTGGTGTAACTGGCTAACACATCTGACAGGCAATTGGGAGAACCGGGTTCGAATCCCGGTCAAGTCAAATGATTATTTCATGGCGAATTTCAACCCTGGTGTATATGCACCCGTACGAGTGACTTCGTACCACATCATTTGTTAAATGCAATGGTTGTAAATCTTTACTACCGCTTTAATATCCTTTTACATTGCTTCACGGCTCATTCAAACTAACAGCGGCATTAATTTTGCTTTAATTACCGGAGCCAGGGAGTCGCGGGCAGCGCACGTTGCGCGTCGCGACCGGAGTGCTGCATACTGATCAGGATAGGGAGCGCAGAAGGCGAAGACGGCCGCTGTCTGTCGCCATTCCTCACACAATCCCCATATGGAGTGACATCTCCCATTTTCCAGACAATATTCTCGCACTCCCAGGGGAATGGCACCCTTAGGAGAGTCTGAGTCTACTCTCAAAAATCATACGCTTGATTTGGTCTAGTGCGAAAGTGATAAATCCATTTGTATGTTTCAAATCACACGGGTGAAAAATTTCTATTCTTTTCTGCATCTGCATCTACATAATACCCCGCGAGCCGCCGCATGGACGTGTTGCAGGGGGTGTTAGGCCACCAGCCGTGTAAAGGTGTAAGTTTTTTGGAGATGGAATGGTGACATGAATTATATGAGTGTAGTGAGCTTAATTTTTATTGTGATCGCTTATTGTTCGCGGAAAGAACGAGTTCTTGTACTTATCTGTCCGACAGAGTATCTCTCTTATTTTATCGCGTCTGTTAGACCTAGAGATGTTGTGAGGAGTCATGATAATAGTCTCCGTGTCGCTATGAAAAATATCAGTTCTGAATTTACCAAGCAAACTAAGCCTAGCGTGTATCCTCCGAGTCTCTAGGGGCTCCCACCTTAATCTATCTAAAAGTTGTGATACACTATATGTACGCTCGTAGCAGTTTTTAACGAAGCGCGCTTATTTCCTTTGTATTTTATTATTTTTTTGGTTAAATCTATTACTAATATACGCTTACTAACTAAAACTATATGTACGCTCGTAGCAGTTTTTAACAAAGCGCGCTGCTTTCCTTTGTATTTTATTAACTTTTTTGGTTAAATCTATTCGACCAGAGTCCCAAATGCTCGCGGCGTATTCGAGATGTGGCCTAACCAGAGAGAAGTAGCTTCTCTTTTTTACTTTTTCATCTGGGGAACTTCCTATTATACGTTTAACAAAATCAAGTTTCTTTATTGCTGCGCCACATATGTTTTGTATGTGTTTCCCTGTAACTACCACGTTTACATGCGTTTCTAACTCAAATATGGCGATGCCTCTTTTGATTATAGCACCCCTTTAGTAAACTACGAGGAATATTGCAAAGGGCAGAGGACTTGATGGAACGATACACGGAAGAGAGGGCTAGGAGAGGGCCAGCTAACATGCAATCAACAGCTCAGGCAAAAGGAACATTATCTAGGAGGTGGAAGGCTGTATAGCTTTCGGGCCGATCGTTACTACGTTATCAATACAGTATCGTTGACGACCGATTCTATACTTCAAATGGAACGAGAAATGTCGAACGACATCCCGCCCGGAAGGAACGGGTGGTTACACTGAAAAACGGACGAAGCCCTCCCCACCCGGCCGCGCACCAAACAGGTCGCGGGACTTCCGACGGAACCACCTCGGCGAAAATTCCTCCGGCCCGTGCGTTATCGCCCTCTCCGACACGGCGTCGCCCGCCCCCCGAACAGCGACGAGCCGCCGGCTGCAGCCAACCCGTCTGCCACGCCCCCACTCTCCCGCCGCGCCGGCCGCTATCACTGTCGTCCACTCCAAACGGGCGGCAAATCGCACGGGTGAGCGTTGCAGTCGAGATGAAGCGTCGAGGTCGCCACGACACCTCCCAGACAGGTGACGGTGAGTTTCGTGGGGTACCCAAGGGAACGGTGTGACGACGTGAATGACACTCAAACCCCTTCAGTTTAACGGTTTCCTATGCCCACTTAGAACGCAGCAGTATTGTCGAGGTACTTGTTCTATTCGCTGCCATTCATTCGATTACGTGAGCCGGTAGTGGATACTTAACCGATTTACCAGGAGTGTAACGGTCATAACTCCCCTTTCCTTAAAGCCGCATCCGCCTCCAGCACTGAGGCTGCCACCATCCAAGTGATGTCCCTCCAAGTCTCCGTCAACGGCCCTCGGGAGGTGAGTGAAGGTCCAGCCCCGCCAGAGTGCAAGCTTCACCACTCAAGACATGGGTGCCTGTGCTTTGCTGTAGTTAAAACACCCGAAGTGAACAGCTAATTGAGCTGTTTTCAGGGTAGTGAAAATAAATAAACAAACAACGCTTTCGAGACGACAGAGAACAGCATGAGAAATTATGAAATCAGTGACCAAACGTTTTCTATCAGCCAATCGGAGGTCAAATAGTTATAAAAATTAAAAGCTCCTTTTGTTTCGCCAGATAGAATTAGTTTGGCACATTATTTTTCCATTTGCTCAGTATTCTTACTTGCAATACGCAAGCACCTTTTACTAGTTGTTTATATTCACATACGGGTGTTCGCGTGATTTTTCCCCAGATCATTGTGAGAAAGTGAGAGATGTCCAGAACACGAAAACGGGTTAGAATTTCATCCAGACGTCTATTGCGTCATTTAGAACTCCCTTAAGACACGAGTCAATGCGGCCTCTTCAAACGGTTCGTCACTAACTCGAATCTCTCGATATCCCTCGCCGCAGAGTAAGGAAAGGCAGCATTTGGGTCCCACGTCCGCGGGGCTTTCTGCCTCGGATCTCGGGGGTAAATTAAGTCACAAGACTTATCTCGCTACGTTGTCATCTAAGAGCAAGGAAACATTGGTACCGGGGGAAATTTTGACAGTGTTTTTAGCTGGAATCTTACCAATTTTCTTCCCATCGACCACTTCGTCATCTTATTTTTGCCAGAGTAGAATCCTTCATCTCCGGTAAATGCCACTTTTCGTTCAACTCTGTTCTAAAAGGGCTTGAATATTTCGATGTGGCACATAAAAATCATACTTCTTCCGAAAGACACAATACCACGTCTCCCTCTGGGTACGAGGTCAAGGAATATCCGGCTGCAGACTGAGGTACTCCGAAAAACCATCTACCAATATACCTTGACTGGTATAGAAATGTCAGACGGAAGTGAAAAGTAAATGCATCGTCATACATTCAAACGGATAGCAGTAGCAGAAAGTAAGCGCGAAGAAGATAAGAGAAAAAGTTTCAAATGTCCCCACGCGAGCAGTCGCGCCGGCGCACGGAGTGCGCCGAAGAGAGAGTGAAGTTTCAAAAAAAGTGTCTTTGTTGCCGTAAATCGTATCCCATGATTGTGAAACTCGGGTCGCATCTATAGAACATTATTGCAGGAAGTCTCGTGGAGCGCAGGATGATTACAAGCATAGGTTAAAAAGTTACAAATAAAAATATGTACACTGGCGCACTCAGTGCGCCAGCGCGACTGCTCGTGGGTTAACTTTGCGCCAATACAGCGAATTTTAAACAACGTAAACTATTTTTTTTCACTATCCTTCTTCAATTCTCAACGCGATGGTTAGGTTTTTCCAGAGAAAAAAAATATGCAAACATCTCATCCTTTATCCCCCCGTCAAATTCACAGATTTTCGCGCGGAGATAACATTGCTAAAAGTATGCCTCGTGCGCGGGGCCGTCGCGACGGCGACGTCGATGGCGAGGCGTGTGAGCGACCGTGCTAAGCGTAGGGCGCACGACGCACGCGTGACTATTTCTGGAGACGGAGCGGGCGGGGCCGCCCGTCTTCACGTACGATTATCGCCCGCGATCACCAGGGCAGAGCACGGAACCCAAAAGCCTTGCGCGGGGGAGGACGGAGCGCCACGACGGACGACGATTCCCAATGGATACACCACTGTGTTAATGCGTTTACCATGCAACCTCGGGCAAGGCGTGCAATTCACTTTGCACAAAGTAAATAGCAAGTTATCTGCGAGGAAAGGAAAGACGTTGAAAAAAGAAATAGACTTGAATAACTTTACATGAAACGTTCCAACCATCCCACGGGAGATAACGAACACAGTAAGCAGATGTACCCATGAAAACTATAACTGCACATTTTCTCTCATGTTAGCAATTTAGCCAGACAATTGTTGAACAATAAAGCAAAATGAATGGAAATATTTATATACTGACGACCGAAGGAAACCAATGTCATGTTAATGAACAGAATATATAGTGGCCAGCTACCAAGCATTCCCTCCACCCTTGAACAGCAAAGGCATTACGTAGTTAACGCTCGTGGCCGCTGTTTTCCATAGCTAAGCATGGCGAAATCACGGCAACCGTGTCGCCGCAGATATAACAGCCAGTGGCTACTCGCAGTAGGCATCAATTAAAGTTTTTCCCATGAAAATGCATTTTACCCTCGACTTCGATCCAACGTCATTTCCTCGTGTTGCTTCGCCTACGTTCCCTCGAAGGATGAATGCAAACTCAACCCCTTGGTCTCAAATCGGCAATGCACAATCGTTACACTATCGCCCTTGAAACTGTGCCACTCATTCGATCGTCAGCGGGTTGGTCGCGAGGGGGCGTCGCCCCTCAGCCACCCCTCCACCGGAATAGGCGACGACCGCAAACGGTAACGCCTATCACCGTGGGCCGCGCACAGGTGCTCCCGGCGGCCCACACGCCCCAACGACGCCCCCATCGACTCGCTGCCAACCTCCCGCCGATCGAACTCGCCGCATTTCGGAACGGAAACGAGCCGAGTCACTGCTCAAGGTAGTTTGAGCGCCCTTACAGTACACACCTTATTCGGATTTCACTTTCCCAATTTCAGCAGCTGTATGAATCGTGAAGAAAATGTGGTACTATTAACGAAACCATTGCTTTGTCATATAAAACTGAAATTCTAATTAACTAAATACACCATCGCAAGTGTTACTTTACCCATTTCTTAATGTTTTACGGTGAAAACGCCATAAAAACAGTACTTTTTTGCCATTCAGTGAATATTTCTACAGTATTTGAATTTTTTCAAAATGATTAGGAAAATATACAGGCTATTAACTTAAATTTCGGACGATATGGAAGCGTTTGAAATTTCTCAACTTTTAAACTCTCTCTGGGCTACATAAGCGTACAATTTCCAAAGAGAACAGGGGATAATGCTGGGAGATTGAAAAAATTGTGAGGTAAGTCACCAATATTATTGTTTCTTAGGAAAGGCGAGGTGTTTTTCTTTAAATTGAGGCAACAATTCAATGGTTTCTACAAGGAATGATATCTCAGTCAAACTACCTTAAGACATGGAACCGACATACGTTGTTTCAAATTCTTCCCAATCGACTTCCGAATTTCGTAAGCTTTAGTTAACGGTTTTCATACTTAGTGAAATAACTTCAGGGTGGCGACTACCTACGACATGTAGTTACGACGCAAATCATTAAATCATCAAGGAAAATGAGAAATCATTGGCAACAAGAGAAGTCTTAAGTCTAACAAACGGGTGATAAAATAACGTTTTACGAAGGTTTTCCTTAATGATGGATGATTATTAGCAAAAGAATAGCATTTAATAGGAGTCAGACCAATAATAATATGACTTTAGCCACTAGGCAGGAGTAGGATTAAGTCAAATGAGGAAAGAGCTGTTTGTATAGTAAATATTATTACTCTGGAAGTAATTTATTACCTTTGCAAATATTTTCCAATTCGTGAAAACAAAAAAGTAAAAGATTTGCGGGACCATCGCATATTGGAATAATATCAGAATCCGACATAAAGGAACCACATGCTCGTTAACAACAGCGTGCCACTATATGTAATGTTAGATGAGCTGCGCTGACACCAGCCTTAACACAATAAATGCCCTGTTAATGGCAAATACAAATGCTTAGGCCCTAAATAAATGGGGCACGTATTGGCTATGTTGCATAATAGTACCTACTTGATAAAGTTCTCAACTATCTTAAACGACAGTACAGATTTGTAAGTGGCTTCCATTGATCATCCTTAAAATATATTTTCCATGAGTTGTGGAATACGATAAAGAAAGAGGGAGCATTCGTTTCTAATGGCATCTGCCACTGCCAAACAATTTGGGAGGAAATTTCTCCAGTCATTACATGGGCCCATCGATTATGGGAGCTGAAATGAGTACGTAGAAACTACGAACTGCAATCGGTTTTAATAAAAACACGAGCACTTAATCAAAATTACTTACCTGTTCAGAGAAGCGAACATAAATTATCTCTTCCGATGTGCCATGAACGCGACGAGTTAGGCTTGCGAGTGGCGCGAGACTCTACGGATACGTCTTTTAAGGACGGGCGGATGAGTAAGCTACGAATCGGAAGTAGAAGCCAGTATCAAAGATTGCGAGTCACACGAGAGACATGATATTATAAAAAATAATGTACACCCATCCCGGTGAATAATTTCGCTGACGCGATCGCCTTCTTCAGCTGGAGAAAGGTAATTTTTCTCCGCTTCAAGTCATCCTGAATTTAATCTTTCCTATTCCCTTACGAAAACGACAACACCCTTCCTCTCTTACCCTCCTTTCTGTAAAACCCTACCATCCCTTTCTATGCATAGCACTATTGAAAAAAAGTAATCTTCCGCTAGTCGCCCGGCCCGAAAATTACACTTCAATTCCTATTTTCCTCGTTCTGTTTTTCCCTCTCCTGATAATAGAATTTCGTTTTTGGCATGTCGGTAGTTGAAAAACAAACATATTTGAACTTATTCCTCATATTATAGAATTCCAGAAGTAGTAAAATGAAGTCTCAGGGTTAAATTTGTGGCAAATTTTCATTAAAAAAGAAAAAAAGCCACATGTATTAATCTGCACTAAAGACTGTGCCGAACCGAAGAAGTTGAAACAAAGTAACAATAATACTCAAGGTGAACTCCGAGAAAGAGACGGCTCCCAGTTGAAACCCGGATCTGTATGATAAATTATTGAGGATTAATTTAAGAGAATATTTTTACCATTCGCTGGAAAATGCGGATATAGCAATAAAATAAAATAATTCTGGAGTCCTCACACACAGAAAGGCACTGGTTTGCTCCTCGGACCAGGGAAACTTTTTCCATATAGAGTTAATTGGTCATCGACCACCTTAAGCACCATGTTTGTCTGTCCATTTTATATGTTCGTCCATGTTATAGGTTAGTCAACTCTTTCTCCGCCGACATTAGGTACAATATATGTCGCCATCGAGCGTCAGAAAGAGGAAAATGTTGTCGATGCACACGTATGCATCAACAGGGTGTCCAGCAGCTGGACATTTTGAAAATTCCCCGAGATTTCCAGGTTTTCAAGATATTATCTTCATTTTTCCAGTGGAAATATTGATTTTTTCTCGTTAATTATAAGAGAATGTTCGGTATGTTTTTTGGGCGATTGAACGTAAGGATTATTTTAAAGTTGCATTTTTGGAGGAAAATAGACACAAAACTTAAAAATAGTTAGAGAGAAAATCACATCACCACCCTAGATTCTTAAATTTAAACATTGTCATGCTGGCGCTCAGGAACAAGGTTATATTACAGCCAGACTTTGCTATGAATAGCATTGATACAAAATGATCAACAGCTTAAAAAACTGAAGGAATTGATTTTTTTCCTTATTTTGCTAAATGCGACAACGCAAGGGAAATTTGGCTTCGCAACTTGCCGAAAAAGGCACATTGCTTCCGTTCCTGCTTTATACATTGACACCACAGAAAATTCCAAAGTCAATTCGATATTTACCTGAGATTTTCCTGATATTTCCCGTGAAAATAAAATTCCCTGAGATTTCCCGGTCTTCCCGGTTTTCCAGAGTGCTTGACACCCTGATTAATAATGAGCGCGGCTTCATATCCCGCCCAGCACCCCTTCGTCGCATCGATCAGAGACGACACGGTACCCGCCGCCGCACACCGCCTCGCCACACACCGCCTCGCCACACACCGCCTCGCCCCACCCCTACATCCCCGCCCCTCCTTCCCCCCCTCCCCCTTCGATATCTCTCCCAAGGCCGCATCTTCTCCAGCCGGTGACTGAGCCATTCAATATCGGAGCCCCATTCATTAGCGCGATATATTCGAGAGCAGCTCCGCGCGCTGTGAGAAAGGGGAAATATGATTCGCGCGCGGACGCCTTGGGCAGAGACGTCACGCCATTTAAGGCGGTATGTGACCCGGGGGTAGCGGCGGCGGAGCCAATATCACAGCGATTAAAAAAAGAAACCAACTTCCATGGCGAGGCCAGAGGTCTCTCCAAAACTACGGTTCCGCGAAGAAAAGCCTCGGAGTGCTCCATTCATAAAACGCGAACATCTTACACATATTCCAGAATGGGATAAAAAACCAATTATCCGAGTTTTGAAGCAAGAGAATGAATTACCCCAATGGAGAGCAAAGCAGTCTGGAGGCGTGCGAATTTTGAAATCGCCTCAAGAAAGGAAGCGCAAAAAGTATAGCACCAATAAGCAACATCAATTTCGAAATCAACGTTGTCTCGCGGAGACGCATCACCAGAGAGAAGTCTCCAGCGACCGACCGACTGGCTGAGGGATTCGCTAAACCCAGGTGGAGAAACTCATCGACTTGGCAACAGCGCCTCCTCTCCCATTCCCCAGTCGTCGTATAAAAGGCGTGGGGCAGGGGAAGGGATGAGGGGACGGCGCGGGGCAGCGTGGGGCGGAAGCGCGTAGGTTTGCCCTCGCCCCACCTCAGGCCCCCACCTTCCCCCGCGCCTCTCCCCCCCCCCCCCCCGACGCGAAGCAGGTTAATGAATGTGTTTCCACGGACGGAGCGGTCACGAAACACGCTCCAAATTTGGTCGCATGCCGCGAAATAGATGAAAAGCCAGACATGACAACTCGGGAGCGGAGGGGCACGAGAGAGAGAGAGATCTCGATGGTCACACAACTGAACGGCGGTTTAAAGTCTCACTGCGATGTCATCCACGTCTCCCATTTGACAAGCCACCGCTTGACAAGGCTGCCTAGCTCCTCGCATCTGCGCATGAAGTTCTTATGATTTTCAGAACTGTCAGCTCGTCTGGAACACAACTCGTTCTTTTGAAAACATATCCACCAGACTGAGGGAATAGTGCTTCGTAACTCACCAAAGCTGTACCAATACGATCTCCTATCCCTGGGGTAAACGTACGGCATCGACCTCGTCATTCAGGCACGCACATTTGTACACATTAAAGCATGCGATTAGGCATACTCTAGCAGAGGTATATTAAAAATAGAAAACATTGCCAGGGTAAGCCCAGATGCTTTGCCAAAGTGCATAAGTCAACTTCCACACCTTCCTCGTAGATTGGACAGTGGCACGGATTCTCCGTGGAAATCAATTCCACAATGAAAACTAGGGCTGATTGTGCTCTCATATTGCAATTATAAATGTCACAAACATCATCAGGTTCTCACTGTTATAACGGTCCTACTTCAGTCACTTGCAAAACGTTTACCTCCACACTTATCTTAAGTTTATAGACGGGGTGGGGTGAGGAAATGGGTCCGAATTCGGTTCCTCCGTGGGGCATGCATTCGAGTCAAGACAACGGCTCTCCACGCTGAATTATCAACGTCCTCGAATGGCCCACAGGAATACAGTAAAGCTCACCGATCACAAGAACGGTGGGCGATCAAAATTCTAAACTGAACACCAGAAGCAGAAGGGACGACCGACCGAAAGTTACCTCACTCTCCGCCGGAGACGGCCGGAGTCGAGTCGTGCGCGGGACGAAGACGGAATTCCGAGACCCGCTCCAATGGGGGAAGAAACCTTTCGGCGGATGGATTCGGGACGGAGGCAATAATAATTATAATAATAATTTCGGAGGCCCGCGTATACGAGATGCGAGTGAAGCGGGATTTCGCAAGCGGAGAGCGGGGGAGGGGGTGAGGGGGTCGAGAGAAAGAGAGCTAATGAATGGAACCGATTCGCCGGGGCGTGAATGGGGGCAGCGGAGGGGTGTGAGACCCCCCCCCCCGCCACCCTACACTCCCAACTCCCAGCGATAAGCAAAGCGACCGAATGGGAAGCCGCGCGCAATGCACAAATGGCAGAGAGGGCAGTTGGATTCCGCGCGGCGGATGGCGTCACGTTGTGTGCACCCCGTCGAAGTATAGCAAATGTGTATACTTGATGTATAAATGGTCAAGGGGACGCGGGAAAGCGGGACGTATGCGGAGGCTACAATGACCGCACAACAAACAGCCCATTAGAGAGGGGCTTCACAGAATAAATTCCACTTTCTCAGGTGAGAGAGATGTTGTAGAACAGCATTTTTCAATGATACACAAAAGATATCGTACTGTCTACTTTTTATCACAAACTCGTACTACACGTGTTTCGACAGTCTTGCAATCATCATCAGGTACGACTTCGATTAGTCGTACCTGATGACGACTACAAGGCAGTCGAAACACGTGTAGTACGAGTTTGTAATAAAAGGTAGACAGTAAGATATCTTTTTAGTATCATTCACAGAATATGGAAAACGAGAACATAATCATTGTATCACGATTCAACAAAACGATCTACTACGCGATATTATCCAGAGATATGAAAAATGTTCAAGTCCGAAGAGTCTGCGAGAAATTACTTGATACGAACGTGGAAGAATAAGGAGAAAACTTAGCATTAAGTTTTCTCAGACAACTAAGACACTCATTTCAAACTCCAAACAACTCCACTGAAATAATGAGTCGGGCCCTTAGCTGCAATAAGCAAACACGTTTACTTTTAGTTCCAAAAGCGCTCCCATTAAACTAGAGCATTAGACCCTACAATTTATTAGATGCCACCAGAATATGAGGAGACTTGTCTTCGATTCAAACGCCCGTCCCATCGAGCCCAACGCCTACGTATTGCCCAGAGAGAGAAGACACCTAAGACGCGCGAGCGGGGATCTCGGGAGGAAAACTTATGAATTCGACAATGTGTAAGAATTGGATGAGAAAAAAAGAAGTAGACGACAAAAATCGGTATGCTGACAAGTCTTACAGCCTTGATTTTTTTTCGTAGTCAATGTAAGAACGCGAGAATATGGAGTCATGAGACTGATTCCTAGAAGTTAGGGCTTTTCTGTCCTATTTTGCGGCTCTTCTGTCCTCCTTCCTTCAACTATCATCGACCCGTTTTTCCCTAATCGAAGCCAAATTCAAACATCCAACGGTGAAATGTGCCACACAGAAAATCGCTCATGCTAGAGACATTAACATCGATACTCTACGCAATACAACAGTAAACAATAGTCTTCTTCAATCACAATTTAAGAAATAGTAGTAATCTCCTGCTCTCCCAGCGTACTGCACCACGGGCGAGATTAAATTAAAAACTTTTCAGCCCCAAGTGATCACATACATCATTCACATATATTTCCTAGCTTCAAAATTTCCAGGGACATTGCAGACAACCCTACCGCGACATTTATGAATCCCTCTGCTCACAAACACGTAACACTCGCTCGATTAGAGTTTATCACTAATATGTACGGGGCCTTGCGTCACTGGACATTATGTCTGTACATTAGCACAATGTATGCCACGAACGACTCTTGAATTCGTGAGAAATGGGATAAAACTACCGAGAACTCAAAAAATTGCTAAGGTAAACAAGATCTTCCGGGACTCGTTACTGTGGATGTCCGTATCTGCTGTTTTTCGAGGTTTCCTCTTCCCTGAAGTAATCTGGAAAAGAATTAATTCTTCTCTGCAAATTTTGAAGTGGCTTTGACAAATGTTAAATTGAATATAACTTGCTCCCAACAGTCATATTCACCAATTCATCACTGATATGGTTTATCACGTCAATTATAAAATCCGCCAAGATAGAGCTCTCAATATCGTTGTGCACAGCGTTAATCTTCACGTTAACTCGGATAACCATTGGAAACCCTCCGTTATTGTAACGAGCACTTGAACGTCCAGATTGAGCTTAACCATCGATTATAAACATACTTTTGAGCTTAACCGGTCGTTAACGCTAACGTGAAGTTTAACTAAACATAATAAAACCAGCCATAAATGAAGTATGCGTTTGCCAAAGCTTATTGTTATGGTTTGTCGTGCATCTTCGATACACCTGTTCCATCTATAGGCCAAAGTATTATTTAAAAATTCATATCCGAATTTTCCTACCTCTTGGCCACTCTATATATACTTATTCTATGGCAAGACTATTACAGTAAAAAGTTGCTATACTTAAGGGAAATTAGCGCGTTTTCCGAATTCAAGAATTAGGAGGATTATCCGCAATATTACTCCGACATCATTGGCCTCGATAAAAATGAGAAAAATAGGTAATATTAAAACAGTTACGGGAGTGATGTGAAGAATGCATAGCAGCAAGGTTTTAGTAAGTAACTATTGGCGGTGTAATATCGTGCAATATGAGAGAATCGACCAATATGCTGTAATGCGCAAGTCATTCCAGGGGTGCAACACACAGCATGGGACTGTAGAAAGATGGTGATTTCAGGCCAAGTTCAAACGTTTACGAAGGAGTCTCCAAGAAGGACTTGGCATTACTTATGAAGGCTACGTGTCAGCGATACCAAACCTGGAAAAGTCGCGACGTCGAAGCGGTTCTCTCGTCTTATTTTCCCTCGAGTTTGTAAGAGATACGGCCACCAGAACGGTAAAACAGCAAAAATTTGGGCCCAGCTTGAGTTCGGTGGTGTGACAATCGGCCGGGTTCTGTAGTCCCCATCTGAAAGCGGCACATGGCCTCGTGCGAAATGCCCTCGGCCGCCAAAGCACATTCAACGAAAATACTACTACGGACAGTAAATCATCTACTAGCGACGCCACAATTGGCGGAATGACAGACAAGGGGGCAGTCAGTGTGAGACGGACGGGGAGCGGGAGGTTCGCTCCCTTTCAGGGCGGCGCCAACAAATGAATGAAACGTGAATTGCACAAACGAAATCCAGCGTCGAGAGCGGTGGACGGGTGGGTAGGGCCCCGCCCGTTCAGTTGCGTCACTCGGCCACGGTGCACTTCGATTCGAGTGGAGCCACACACACACACGGTGGCTGTCCGAATTAGAGGAAGTATGAAGGCCGCTTTACACGGTACATTTTATTGTACAAACGAATGTATCATATAATGTACAAGAATGGAATTAGAGCAGGTTCTATTTCCCGTTAAGTCATTCAGACAATCATACAATTTGCCGCTTTACGGTACAATTTCCTTCATGAAGGAATTCGTTTGCACAATAAATTGTACCGTGTAAAGCGGCCTTGAGATTCCACGGAAATGGGTTGGGAAAACTGCCGCGTTCCGACTTTTCTTGGTTGGATCTCTAGGGTCGTGTCGCAAAAATACTTTGAAAACAAACATACCTGAAGTGGTTCAACCTCATTCCGTGCCAACTTCGGCCCCGGTGGCGGCGGGGTAAAGTCCTCGCCTGCCAACCCTAGGGTCGCGGGTTCGAGTCCCGCCTGGGTAAAATATTTTCTGCCCAGGACATGGGTGTCTGTGTCTCGTACGTTGTTACTGTTATTCACCCGACGTAAATTGGCCAATTGCGCTGTATTCGGGGTAGTGAAGATAAATAAAAATAAAATAAAAATAAATAAAATAGCTGGGTGGCATCGAAACAATAGCTACTGGCATCATTTACCTAACGTGAAAAAACATTTTCTATGCGAAATGGCCACCCATTAACTGTGACGCATAAATAATACATCAAATTGTTTCATTCAAACGTCAAATGATATTGTGGGCCTGGGCCAGGATAGTTCAAATTCCATATAAAAGTTTCCTTTAAAAAAGTGGTTGGATTTTTTTGTCGCGAGGAAATTGAGGAGAAAATTTCGGACGCGAGGAAAATCAGAGGAAAGAGATTGGATTGGATACTTGGGGAGGCGACCGACGGCTAAGGTCATTTGCGCCATAGGGGATAGGTAAGGGAGGAAGGGTGGATAGAAACCCGGCGTCGGCATTAGCATGCTCTTAACCCTTTGAGTGCGGTATGACGTGATATCACGTCAAGGGGGAACGTGAGTGTTACAGCTTTCACTAGAGAACTTTCACTAGGCCCCCTAGTGAAAGCTGGAACACTCACGTTACCCATGACGCGATATCACGTCACCAGCACCAGCCTAAAGACAACCATGACGTGACGTGTCGCGTTATGTCGCACTCAAAGGGTTGACGAAAGGCGCCTATGGGACCACGGTTTAACGTCTCATCCGACAGACGAAGTACTATAGTTGAAGTACCCTCCACTAGATACTCAAGTAGGAATCGGGTTTCCTCTGAAAAAAATCCTCCGCTGTTCGGATTTGAACCCTGGCCTTCCTTATGGTTAGCCAGTACTCTAGCCACCACACCAACCCGACCGCCTCAGAGGATAGAGAGTGATCGCAGACGGCTTCAGAATTACATGGCGCCTCTCTTTCTGCACGGATGCCATTGGGGGGGGAGGGTGGATGCGGAGGAGAGGGTTAAGGAGTGACCCATGTCCTTGCCTTGGACCCAGAGAGGGCGAGATGAGGGAGGGGAAGGGAGGGAGCCACTCCCTCGTGTGACGGACAGGAGGAAGGGGGAAAAGGGCGCGGCGGAGGGGAAGGGAGTCCTTGAGGAGGATGTACTGGCGGAAGGGGGGGGAATTGGAAGGGGTAATTTAAGGGGGGGAGGAAGAAGGAGGGGAAAGAGGCACTGACGTCAAGCGCGCACATACGGACAGGAGGGGGCGGCGGGTGAGTGATTCCTCCATTGAGGTGAGAGAGAAAGAGGGGGGGCGGGAGAAAGGGGAAGATTCCTACCCCCCCATTCCCTTGCCATCGCGCGTGCCATCTGCTCCTGCGACGTTCGCCAAACCCTGATCCCAGTTGACTCCAATTCCCGCGTCGGCTCGGGAGTCACTCCCGTTCCCGTTCGACTAGAGGCCTCCGTTTTTGGCACGCGACCGACACTTCATGCTCCAAAGAATGGACGGAGGTCAGGGCAGGATATTATTTCACGCGAGAAAAGCAAAGTGAAAGTTGAGAAAGAGAGCAAAGACAAATGGAATGATCACACGAACTGGGAAAGGGAGCGTCGATGAGGAAGCGTGCGCGAGGCGACGACTCCTATAAATGACAGAAGGGGCCTTCCAAAGGGACTCACACGGCACACCTCGCTTCGAATGCGCGAATTTAGGATTTTCAGCACGATGCGAGACGTTCATTACGTCTCGACCCTCCGCAGCGTTCCATGGTTAACATTAAGTTTCGTCAAAAAAAACTCAAAAACTCTCCGCGGTAATACCAAGATAAAACACATTGCCCGGTAGCATTGGCTGGCATGGTCAACATTCGTACCCGAGGTTTTGCGCCGAGGCATTCGCACTCTCATCTACATCTACATACAACCCCGCGAGCCGCCACATGGGCGTGTGGCATGGGGTGGTAGGTCACCAGCCGTGTAAAGATGAAAAGTTTTGGAGGTGAAATGGTGGCTTGTCCTATGAGAGTGTATTTGGAGGAGCTCAGTCTCTATTGTGGTCGCTTATTGTGCGCGGAAAGAACGAGTTATTGTACCTATCTGTTCGGCAGTGTATCTCTTTTATTTTATCGTATCTGTCAGACCAAGAAATGTAGAGAGGCGTCATGATAATATTCTATGTGTCGCTCTGAAACACACCAGTTCTGAATATCGCAAGCAGCCTAAGCCTAGCGTGCAGCCTCCGAGTCTCTAGGGGCTCCCAACTTAATCCCTCTAACAGTTGTGTAACACTATATTTTCGTTCATAGCAGTTTTTAACGAAGCGTGATGCTTTTCTTTATACTTTGTTATTTTTTTGTAATTACGGGTAACTATATATGTTTAAATGCAATAAAAAAATAGGCCCTCTGCGGCATGTAGCTCACCAAACACGGCTTAGCGAATACACGCACGAGAGTTGCTCACCAGACTCGGAAGTTCTATGAGGCACGTCCTCACGATTGTTACAGACAAGCGCAAGCGCAAGAGGACGACAACGATCCCGAGAGCCGTAGAGGGTCTCCACGGCAATACAAAAGGCAAACAATGACGAGGCGGAACGTGCTCCGAGCTTAAAAAAAAATTTCGGGCGAAATGAAGTCCGCACTTGAGATCCGTTCTTCCCCCGAAGCGAGAGGGAAAGTGATTACAGGTTACCGAGTAAGTTGGACCTCAATTACGAGGAGGTAGTGATCCGACTTCATTGAGAAATTCAAAGGACATTTTTTACAATTAGTCTTCGATAGCACCACATCTCCATTGCTCCCAATTACTTTCGTTCTGCAGCTGTCATTGTCAAGTTTTCACTCCATTTACGAGCATCCTCCAAGTATATGTTTTAACGCAGTATACCTCTTTACTTCAAGGCACATGTTACCGGCCATAAACGTACTCCTCTTCTGGTAAGAATGCCCTCTTCACTTGGACTATCCTGAATGTTACAGCACTCAAACTACACTCTTTAAATTAACTGATGACATTCGACTGGCCATAAATGAATGAAAACAGAATGAGAACTATTCTTGTCTTATTTGACTTTAGCAAGTCTTTCGATTCACTACTGAATACTCCACGAATTGAATGTGCTTATTCCATGCACGTCAGCGACGGACGTTAGTTTTAGTTGGTGAAATAAAGGGCGGGAAAAACTGGCCGATAAACGTAATGGTAGAAAAATAACGAGGATTCCTATCCCAGTTTCTCCCACACTGTTACGAGAATTCCCTGACTTTTCCAGCAATTCAAAATTCCCGGACAATTCCAGGTTTTCCCTGACGATCGCCACCCTTTCATGGTTCACTACGTTGCTTCGGCTTTTCCCTTGAATTAAGAGATTGTCTTCCACCTCCTAACCTAAGTTTTTCATTTATTCCTCTCTGGCCTTCCATGCTGTGCGGCTGTTCGTATTTCTTAACATTTAATACATCTGCTGTCCTCATGTATTTTGATTTTCGCACTTTTTTCTTTTTCAACATTTTCCTGTGTTATTCTTCCAAGGCTTCCGATTTTGTTTTTCATTTTTCTACTCGTTATTCCATTGCAAAAAATTTTTTTTTGATTTCTAGCAATATTTGATTTATTTGTTATCATTTCCATTCTTACCGGCTTTGTCTCGAGTATTTTGAAAGGTCAATCTGTCTCCTACAGTCCGTCTATCAGCCGGGGATTTTGGTTGTTCTTTTCAATTTTATAAATACAAGCTGAAACCCAATAAAGACCCAACTCACTATCGACATCCGCAATAGGGTAGCTCCCGAAGTTTTCACTGGACTTTTATCTCTATGTTTCATTAATATAATATGATCAATGAGGAATATTCTGTCTCCCGACAGTTTACAACAGAATCTTCTTCCTGGGTGGTTGCCAAACAATGTGATTGTGACGACAAGGTGGCTACTTTGTGCGCAGAACTCAACCAGTCTCTCTCCAACAGCGTTCCGTTTTCTCGAACCATCCTTCCCCACCGTCTTACATCCATGTAATTCCTCTACAACCGCATTCTAATCCCACAGGTGATAAGATTTCTATCTTCTTTCACATTCCATATCACCTTTTCTATACCGTCACACATAGCTTCTACTTCGTCATCCTCGCAATTTAAATCTTTGCCACAATTGGGTTCTTCGGTTTCGTTTCTAGTAAAATCACATTGCACTCTCATTGTATTTAACTGTTCACTCGAATACGACTGTATTTCCGAGTACTACTGAAACACCTGCGTTTCCATTCCTACACACTGAGTGGATGGTGCGGTATTTGTAGAAGACCCTTAAATTCTGGAACAGCAGCATTTCGCTTCGTAAAGGTACAGACCAGAAAAAGAACTTCCTCCGTGCATGTCGGTCTTTTTCACGCTTCGGGCAACCTCCCTTTAAGAAAGAGGGTTCAGTTTTTATTGAGCAAACTCTCAGTTTCAAACTCTCAAACTCTATACAGCGGACGACACCAAGAATTCCGTTCCAAGAATTAGGACAAATACGCCTAACAGGAGTAACATCTAGTTTTGGAAGATGGAGATTACAATTTATTACAGATGCATGGATTAACTAACCACTAACGGTTATTCTTCAAGTGCAAATCCCTAGCCAACATTCTGCACTATTGGTCTCTAAATGACAAAAACTAACAATAACCCATGCATTGGATTCATCAATGCAGGGCTAAAACTTTTCAATGTCATGGAAAAATTGCTCGCAGGGAAAAACAGATGCTGATGGAAACCATTAGTGATGTTTTTCCCAGCATGGTACCAAAAATAATAAAGTGGGCAGATGATTCGACTCTGTTGATGGGAAGAATAAAATGCACACCTGTTGGCGTGAAGGCCGAGATCATGAATTCACCGGCAGAGAGCATTAGAGTAGCCGAAACATAGTTGGGCGCCTACACGCAAGGGGCAACTAGTGTTTTCTCTAAGCGTGTTTCACATTAGGTTCCGGAACGAATTTCCAAAATCTACCAAGATTTTGTCCTTCTAGTTCTGTGATTTGACTTTCAACAACTAATCAAAACCTTAAAACTAAGGAGGAGTCGAATCCAAATGTCGATTCTCGATTCCACCGATTCTAAAGAATAGAATCGGTTCGAGAAACGATCGCCTAAAGTCGATTCCGATTCCATCGATTCCTGATAGATAAATATTCAAATCTAATTTCATTTATCACATCAAATTTGCCTCAGTAATTTTGGCTGTTGGCTATCAATTTGTACTTGTTATCTACCTCAATAAGCCGTGGATATATTTGCTGTTTGTTAATAAATATACTTTTTGGGCGAATTAATTGTCTTATTTTATTTCAGCCAATATTTGAATTTAAATAATAGCCGTACGCCTGGTATATCAATATCCCACCTGTTATTAAGAATAAGAATCGATGGAATCGGAATCGAGAATCGGGAATCGAAGTGAAAGAATCGAAATCGGAATCGCAAAAAAGTGGAATCGACTCATCCCTACTAAAAAACATCTAAAGCTGTCGTGACTGAGGATAATGACGTTAATCACAAGGTCACCATCAACAAATACGTAGATATTCCGTCTTGGGTTCAACCCAACCCCTCCGGAGTTGAATGAAGGCCACGCCCAAAAAGTAAACGCCGTGACACCAGAGAGAAACACTTAAGTACTTGGGGGGGGGGGGGGGAGGCCTACGACTGAATGGTATCATTGCGTACTCGGATAAAACCTATAGGTTGAGTAATTTCCGCTCGAGTAGCCCGAGATGAGAAATCGATGGCAAAGACGAAGGTGGTCAATTTCAAGCAACTGATTTGTTTCGCTTGTCACTCGAAAAATTGAATCTCGTACCATTCCAGCTTTTCGAGGGGATATTATATTCCAAACGATGCATCCACGGACAGCGTTAAAGGTTTCTGATACATCCACATCACAAAAAACATAAGGTAAAAAACAACCAATCAAAACTCACCACAATCGCTTCGATTCGGTACGATCTAAGTTCTTCCGATCGGGACTCGGCCCTTGCTCAAGTCAAGTCAAGAGCCGCCATCGCCTCGCTTGGTCGAATAGGAGAAAGGTCTGCCCAACGAAAAAGTCTAGCTACACAATCGATCGTTACATGTAAACCTACATACAGGGAGAAAGAGAGAGGGAGAGAGGGAGAGAAAGCGAATTCGGGCTGAGTTCGCTCGGAATGAAGAGAGGTCGACGTCAAAGTGTTTCCGAGAAGCCCAGGCACCGCGCGCGAGGAGAGGGTGAGGTGGTGGGGTGGGCGGGGGTCGGAGGAGTGAAGGGTGAAGGGGGAGGGGGGGGTTAAAACGCGTGGGCGATCGACTGCGGGCGGAGTCGTTGCCGTCCGTGCCTTACGATGGATGGGCAGCAAACGCTCGCAGTCCTGGACCGGCAGGGGCCTCCTCCTCATTCGGGAAGGATTCGACCTCGACTATGTCGTGGACGTGAGGCACCAGTTCCGACAATTTCCGAATTTTAAAATGGCATTTCTTTCAAAATTTCGAGGCAGTGACGTCCATTGGATTGGATTGGATATTTGGGGAGGCGACCGACAGCTAAGGTCGTTTGCGCTATATGGGACAAGTAAGTGAGGAAGGGTGGATAGAAACCCGGCGTCGGCATTAGCCTGCTCTTAACGAAAGGCGCTTTAACGTCTCATCTGACAGACGGAGTATTGCACTTAAGAGCCCTCCACAAGACACTCAAGTAGGGATCGGATTTCCTCTGAAAAACATCCTCCTCTGCAAGGATTTGAACGCTGGCCGTCCGTATGGTTGGCCAGTACTCCAGCCACCACACCGACCCGATCCCCCAGTGATCCCAGGATTTTTTCCGAAAACAATCATTGAGAACTAGAAAAACAGAAAAAGTAATTTATGGACCAAGAAATTCTAGGGAAGGCCCTAAAATAGTACAAGATATGCCAAAGATTTATTAAACCAAATGTTGGCAAGCACGCTGAGAATGTCATAGTGATTATGCTCCGCTTCGACTGGTTATCAGCTAACGAGATTTCTCAATCATAATACGAAAGGGTGTTTTTAGGAGGATTGTGAGTAGCTCACGGAGGTTTTAGGGCATGGGATATCAACCATCGATTAAAAGATGCCCGTCCCAATTTGAATAAGAGTTCATCATTGGAGATCCGATAGGTATGGCTAGGATACTGGATTTGAATTCCAACTGACGCAAAGAGTTTTCAGCGGAAAAACTGATTCCTACTAACATTTAGTTCAGCTTCACGAAGGGCCCTTCAACGGTAGCACTTCGTCCGTTGGATGGGGGGTTAAAAAAAACCGTAAACCACTCAACGCCTCTCGTTATAAGTGCGCTAATACCGAAGCTGGGTTTCTCTTCTACCTCCCCAAACAATCATTCGCCAGACAACCAACCCACCGACGCGTAAATGACCTCAACTGTTGGTCACCTACGCAAATAAATACAACCATTGGGCTAACATTATCTCCATAGTAACGCATTTATAGCACGAATTAATAAGGTCGAGTTCATTTTGCAGAAGCAATGGCTCCCAGATATATCTGCAGGCATCCTGACATTTCCGCACCAGTTGTCGGCGACCGAAGGGGACTTCGGACGGATGCAGGGAAGAGGCAGAGGCGGCGGGTGCGGCGAGATGAAGAAGCGGCGGCAGGAGATCGAAGCCTTGTTTGCACGTCCGGTGGCGGGCACTCGTCGTCGACGGGTCTCGTGATCTGCGCACAAACACAAGCACGCACGTATATTTAGACGAGCGCACGATCGGGACAAGGCGCACCTGTCGTTCGTCTTGCCGACCTCTCTCGCCTGTTGTTTGACGAGTTGTCGTGGATTCCAGGACGAGCAAACAGCCGGGATCGCGAGGAGGGCTCTCTCAATCCCGAAGAGCATGGTCGTCTGGGAGCGCAATATTTTTCGACCTTGTCATCATCTACGTCGGTCACCACTGCTCTGCTAAAAAATTCTTTAGAAGCTGTTCCGTAGAACGTAAGGAATTCTACAGAAATTGACTCTTTTTCTTCAGAACTAGTTCCTTTTCTAAGGATCTGTACGGAACATGAGAGCCTGACTCTACAGAACATGTGTTCTGTAGAGTTATTTTCTGCAGAGCAAAATAACTCCTTACAAGCTGTTCTGTAAAACTTCAGCATCTCTACTGAAATATGAGACGTTTCCTTGAGCTTGTAAGGAGCTCTACAGAGCGTCAAAGGGCTTCTGTAGAACGTTGTAGGGAATTCCGCAGAACTTCCTAAGGTATTCCGCAGAACATCTTAGGTATTATGCAGAATGTCGTAGGGAATTCCGTTAAATAGCGTTTCAATACTTTAAGGAATGTTTACAGAACTTTTAAGAAATTCTGTAGAAGTATTTATTAGGAAACTATACAGAATTTTTTAGCAGGGTGGAGAACAGTGGTGCGCCATCGAAACGAGTCACCGGCGATGGTCGATCAACGGTCTAAGTACGCGCTCTCGAACACTGCAGAGGAAGATATGAGGAGCCTCCACGGCCGCATAGGTCTTTCGTCAAGACGGTGTTTACCAACTACGGTGAGTACAAGACTTTCTACAAAAACTAGCAGTCAATTAAATGCTTCATATGCAACGGGAATAAAAATACACTGCAAAAACCAGGTTTGAGAAGTATTCCTGCGGTTGATTGCGATGGACATAAATCACAAGTATAACATTGAGTACATAAGTAAAAGAAACGATTCAGCATAAATTCCATGCAAAAATATGCGAAGTAGTCCTGATCCATGATTCAACTCGATTCAGAATCAAACCTATAACCATAAAATCAGACCTACTTCGGAGCGAGATGCTGCCTTTTTCAATAAACAATAAAACCTAAAGCAGAATGTGTAAACTAACTACCCTGCGAGCCACCGCACAGGCATGTAGCATGGGATGTTAGGACACCAGCCGTGTAAAAATGTAAGGTGTTAGGAGGTGAAATGGTGACGCGTACTATGAGAATGTATTTGGTTGCGCACAATTTTTATTATGATCGCTTACTGTGCGCGGAAAGAATGAGTTTTTGTAGCTATGTAGTCGTTTTTTTACCTCTCTTATTTTAACGCTTCTGTCAGACCTAGAGCTGTAGTGAGGCGTCATTATAATATTCTCTGTCACTCTGAAACACACCAGTTCTGAATTTCTCAAGCAAACTAAGCCTAGCTTGTAGCCTCCGAGTCTCCAGGGACTCCCACCTTACTCCCTCTAAAAGTTGTGAGACACTATATGTACGATAGTAGCAGTTTTTAACGAAGCGCGCAGCTTTTCTTTGTATTTTATTAATTTTTTTGTTGAATATTCATGACCAGGGTCCCAAATCATTGTGGCGTAATCGAGGTGAGGGCTAAACAGAGCGAAGTAGCATCTCTCTTTGACTTTTTCATCCGAGGACCTTATATGTTTTGCATGTGTGTTCCCCACGATACATCAGAAGTTAAGGTAAATCGAAGACATTTAACTTTATCCGAAGATATTATGTTTACTCCACCGGCAGCATAGGTATGGCATTTGTGTGACGACTTTCGCAGGAAGTGAAATGTGGTGCGCTTACTAATATTTAATTCTAGCCCCCACTCCTGGCACCACGAATGAACGTTCTTAAGGTCAGATGACAGATCTTCCAAGTCCGCGTCTTTGCTGCTAACTCAAGACCTTAAGTAATTAATATAAATAATGAATACAACAGGGCCGATCAGGGGGTCTATTCTGTATATCCTCGGATTTTCCGAGTCTCGACAGTGACGAAATTTTGACGTCAGAGTCACGTAAAATTCAAAGGGGAGCATTCGAAAGTTGAGATTAGTCGGGGAATTCGACGTCACATCCACAGATTTCCCGAGGTTAAACCGCGTCGATTCCTTACTGAATAAGGCCCCTGGAGGGTATTTCCGTAAGGTATAGGGATGCAGACTTCCTTGAGGAACACAGTATGCGTCTTCGACCATATCAGAGCTAAAACCACCAATAACTACTTTTTGTTCTCGATCACTGAGAAAGTCCCTTATCCAATTCACTATTTTTTTTATTAACTCCGCTTGAATGCAATTTATAAATGAGGTTTTCTAAAGGAACCTTGCCAAATGCCTTCTTAAAATCAAGGAATATTGCGTGGACTTGCTTTTTTGATTCACCTGATTTTATGATATCATGAAGGAAGAGTGCAAGCTGTGTTTCGCAGGACCTGCCTTTACGGAAACCGTGCTGACTGCTATTTAAAAATGTTACGATCATCCAGGAACGTCATAATATCGCTAACGACAATGTGTTCAAGAATCTTGCATAAAGAAGATGTTAACGATACAGGCCGGTAATTTCTTGGGTCATTTCTATTTCCTTTGTAGAATATCGGTGTGACGTTGGATAATATCCAGTCTTGGGGCACTTTGCCTTCGGATGATTTGCTAAATATAATTTTTAAGAATGGTGAAATCTGTGGCGCTTACTCCATGAGCTAGCATGCAGGTATTCCTTCTGGACCTGGGTACTCGTTAGTTTTAATCGAATGCAGTTGTTTAATTATTCCATCACGTTGAATTGTTATGTCAACCATCGGCTCGTTAAAGTCGGGAATGTCTAAATTATGCATTTTGTCATCCTTAGTGTACACACTTCCGAAGCATTTCTTTAATCCTCTTAGTGCGGCGGGCCGATATGTCGGCTCATGTGCAAATACTGTACAACTTTGGTACACTAATTTAATTGCAATTTTTTTAGACGATGAAAAAGTCATTTAGGATTATTACTTTATTCATTTAATGCATGATATAAAAAACCGTACATGAATATTTAAAAAAATAATATTTCCTTCGTTAAATGATGCATTTCATTAAATTACCCTCCGCATTTCTCGCTAGTACCGCTGGCAGGAGTCACTAACTGGGGTTAATAAGTGGATTTAGTCGATGCTGTTAGTGACAACTTTGCCGTTTGGGTCCAATAAACTCTTCTGTCGAAGATTCACCCAGCAGATCTCTCGCGTACGACCTGAATCACTTGGGGTTTTCATCTAGTAATTCACCAAGGATACAGTTCCTGAAGTTTCGTCGAGTATTGCGTATTTTTTTATTCGTTTTTGAGCGTTCAGCAACGCTAATTTCTCTCGCCGCAAGTTCCATTGTTTTAGCTACCTGACTTAATAGAATTTTTACACATGTTGTGTATTTTCCTTTGTCTCCTGAGCTCCCGCCTTACTTCGTGGTTATACCAACGAGGTTCTATACTCTCCTTTTGATTTTTTGAGGAATATATTCTTCGATTCCTAATCGTAGTACTTCCAAAACTTAGGGACGCTGTACTCAGAACACACTTGCTCGTTTCAAAAACATAACTTGCGTTTGTCTATATATTGTAATCTACTGTCTTAGCTTTCAGTTATTGGAACAATTGGGACTCCAATTCATCTCAACGTTAAAATTCTTATCTTTTCCAGCAAAACTCTTAAACCTCCTTCGTCTCAGCTAAAGATTCACAACTCACATCCCCATAATTAAGATGCGTATGTACGCTTAATGTACCAAATCGTCATTTTCATAGCTGACGATGGGATTTTAAACGAAACGTTAAGGAATGAAATAACTCTCGGCATTAATCGTGCTTAACTAAGCTTAGACCAGTGGTTATGTATAGCTCAGAAAAATGGACCATGACCACTGCAGAAGTAAAATTACTGAAAATGTGTACACGGATATTATTGAGATGGATTTTTTGGTGGAGCAAAGGAAATGCGAACAGAGGGAAATACAGAGGAGTAGAGAGAACAGGAGGAACATTCTCTCTACGGCATTCTAGTCTCGGAAACTGGAGTAATAGTTACGGTGGTAGTGCAAGTTAAAGGAACGTCCCAAGTTATTATGGCCAAAAAGATAAGCCCAGGAAATTCGTAAGAGACAGAGAGGAAAACCGCGATAAATGTGGTTGGATGATTTAGAGGTCGACTGGAGTAATATGAGAATTAGAAGATGGAGTACGAGTGAAGAAGATTGTGAAGACTGGACTAACATTATTGAAGAGGCCAAGGACCTTCATGCGCAGTGCCGCAGAAGAAAAAGTATTAATCTGAAAGGTCTGTATTTACATTTCCTTCAAAACCTACCTTCACAACATTTCAAGGTTTTATTACATTCTCTGCATAAGAATGCATTCATAAGGATTGTTATCATCATCAGTATTCATTATTACGTTCGTTTTACACGCGATCCTACACAGCCCGATGATTGGATGGATGAGCAGTGAACACTGCGTCGTGTAAAGCGGGGACATGCAGGGATGACTGTGCGAATGTACGAACAGAAGACAGGGAAGTTGCCTCTTTCCGCGCCCCCACTTTCACGATTCTTTGTACCTTCTTAAGGAGATTGGTTCGCGACTGAGTGAGTCATAATTCTAGCGGCATCCCGATTGTTTTAGTTATGTACATGAGCCTTTAAAAGAATACTGCAATGATTTTTAATATGTCTAATTTAGAGGAAAGCTGAAATTTCGCATTAAAAATGAATATTAGGAAGACCAGTCTACGAAAAGATTTTTTAATCGAATGCCGAGAATGGAATCGTGCAGCGATTACGCCTAAAAAAGTAATTAGATTTATGAAACCTTTTCAACAATATATATCACCAGAAATATCTAAAAATTCATGTGATTGTTATAATACAATATTTTCTCAAGTAAACCCTGCGTTTTTATTTATTTCAGGGTTTATTATTTTCAACAAACTTTGGCAACGATGCACTGAACTTTGTTGATATCCTGTATGATGTGCGTGTACTGAAGTGCTTTCCTACTTTAAACACATTGAATGTTCTTTTTAGAGGTTCTGATAACACATAATAGTCCTTTTCAGGACTAAATTGGACAATGAATGGTGTTATTGTGGATATCAGTACTATAACCTACTTTATACATTGTTTTTGCATAATTTAATTCCTGCTACACTCTATTTACATCCAATCTAGCGGTGGACGAGAGGATAGGTAGTGGATTGTAAACTGGAAGGCGTGTGGTTCGATTCTCTGAAGTGGAATAAATGATTCTTTTTTTTTCATAGTTATTTTCACTAACATCTTTTAAAATTTTGTTTTCATCATCGTAACTCGCTTAAAAAATATTCTTTCTCCCAAAGTGATAAACATTAAACGTTGGAACGAACGTTTCGTTGCCCTCAAAAAATTGAATGTCAGAATTTCGATCAGATCGACCGTTCAGACGCTAGAGCTGAAAATTGTGAGAAATGAAATGAAAAAAAGAGTAAAGAAAGTAATTTATATAGATGATGGGCTAATGGCATAAAGAATAGGAATGTTACCTAAGGTCATAATTTAAGTATATATGCCTACTTCTGCCTATGACGATGAACAGACATGAATTCAAAATCACAAAGATATACATTAGGATTTAAAAACAACTGGTTTGTATTATTCAGAAATATTTATGAATACAAGCGTTCGTTAAAGCTGTAAGTGGCGCATTGATCAGTCGTATAAAAGTGATGTAAATTATTATTATGTGACAACAAAATGTTTTAGGAATTTGACAGGGCCTGTTTGGGCTATATGAAGCCCTTCGTTTTTTGACCGATGTTTGTCATTGATCGAGGTGCTACTGTATTTTTAAACAAACAATTTGCAGCTTCTGAAATGTGTCTCTCTGCTTGAATTCCCAAGGTATGTGAAAGTTCACTTCCAACGCTGCCACATGTATGACCGACCCCAGTGCCCCAATCAGCTAACTACTGTGTCTCGGATAAAATTTCGATAATAATCCTTTAATTTCTCAAAAACTATGTCGGTGACCTACCGTCATTTTTGCACTAATCAATTTCTTAAATCCTTGTTTATGTCATATCCGTTTTTTGTATAAACGACATGGGCTTCAACACTCTAAATCTATATTTTATGTACCAAGGATCCGCTCCTACTGTACTGAGTAATGTAAATATAGCTCTTTTCAAATGCGATTATTGGAAAAACCAGGATGGAAAGGTGTATTTCTAATTAAACCAATCGTTAGAGAACCTTTTATTCTATAATTCCTGCGAATATGAAGAAAATGACATGGACTTTAGTTTTCGGACCAACCTCCTTAAGTGCCTCTCGTAATGAAGAGCAATATTGAACTTATTTTAAACAACTTTAATCAAAACAAAAACCAACAACTTTATACAAACAACAAAAAAACTTTATTTAATTTATGTTGTAAAAACGACCTTTTCACTGGCTTTCTATCCCATGCGAGGAACACAAAAATGCAAAAATACGTGTCCCAACTAAAAATTAATGTTAACTGATAATTTGGTTTGAAATCAATAATAGTATACATAAAAAACATTTATGAGCCGTGGGGACATCGCGTTGACTCGGAACACACTCTGCCTGTATTGCTGAATGATTATTATCACACATACAAAAACGCCGAAGTCATCTATGCACACAACAATGAGCTTCTTTCTCTTGAAACACCAAATGATGAAAATCGGAAAACTCCGTTAAAATAATTGGCGTTAATTATTCCAGTTGAAAATGTTCACCTTTTTATGGATAAAATTGTAGTATTCTAAGGGCCGGTTTTACTCCTTACTTCAGGGCCGGGTTATATCTAGTTTAACTGGTCGTTAGGTAACGTGGACGTTAAGTTAATATTCACGTTAGCGAGAGGCTGGGTTTTACGAAGAAAATCAAACCTTCGGTTAGTTGACCTGAGCTCTAACGACCGGAGTGTGTTCTAACAATAGGTCTCATACCGCGAAACATGGAAAAAATGAATAACGACGATAAAAATATCGCAACGGAGGTGTTTTCAAGTTGTTTATGTCCTTGGAAAGGAGTAATCGCGCAAAATGGTGATCGAATTTTAGCAGAGAGTAGCAAATGCTGTTCATAGAATTTATTTTGGATGAACAAGGTGTTATTTAAAATGAAAAGACTGAAGCTTAGCCATGGAATATAAGGAAAGAACAAATATTAATCGAATGGTTTTATAAATGTTTCATAACCAATAAAATACTCTGACGTGATCCATTGACTAGGAAGGTACAAGGTCAAGGACTAATTCAATTCTACCGTAACAATTCAGCGGATGTGGTCTCAACCTCGAATGACATATACAATAGGTTATCAAACTATTGTATATTTCATTACGTATAATATGATATCTACGCATTAACTATCGAAGAAATAATGATAATACCCACTAAAGGATTTAAAATATTTGTTTTGATACTGGCTAAGAAATGCAAGAAAAAACTACCATTTTCCGCAGCTTTAACAATATTGCGTTGGACATCATCAAAATCAACATTTATAAAATTTGGTGGTTGACCTTCAGCAGTCAGAATGGCCTAATCGCGCAATACTGCTCATGCAGCAATGATAGCCATTGAGGTATCAAGTCGGAGTCTCAAGGCTGGGAAAAAATAGGGAAACACTGATCCAAACTTCGAAATTATCTAATTCACAGCATTTCTTGTTATTATATAACTATTATTATGTATGAGTTCCACTGGTCTTCTCAGATTCCTTACTTAGGCGGGAAAATATTATGAGAGCATATCCAATTCACCCAATAGAATTTAATTTGAATTCAATCTGAATTAACCTTTCCAGTATCTGAACCTTTCAAGGTCCATTGTCGCCCAGAAGATCAAAGAAACAAATAAAGAGTTGTTATTGTCATGAACACATTTTTCCAAAGGGCATACACAACTCCCGCTGTATTCTTTATTTAGTATATGAGAAAACCAAAGGATATAATTATATGCAAGAGATAATTCATCTTTTTCATTTACATGTAACACTCCAAAGATTTAATTTCAAATGACATAGAACTACAGATATGGATTTCACCCACATCCGTTTTAACTCAATTGAGTTCCAATCTCACATACATTCTGCCCCGCAAGCCACCCCACTGGTGGGTTAACTAAATGCCCTTGCTCAGTTTGTTTCAAGTACTTATCAAAGATGTTGAACGCACTTCGCTAGCATTATAATAATTGATATTGTAGCAAGAGCATAAAATAATAGCCCACTTGTGACTGAATGAAAAGAATATATAAAATAATTTACTAAAACACAAGCCGGTGATGCTTTTACAGAACTGAATATTGTCCTCGAGCAACTAGTTCTTGTAGAATAGCAGTAACATCGCATGATAAATGAACATGACACTTCAATGAAAGAATTTGTACATCTATGAATCATAAATCTACCATGAGGCGATCATTTAACATCTTTAAATAACATAACATTTTCCTCAACTGATACTCGTGCACGACAGGAAATTCATAATTTCATGATACAACACGTTTCTCGGAGTTCTATTACAGCTGTAATTATGCAGGAAATGAACACAAAGCACACCACTTGGTTTTGCGGTCGTAATGTGTATGTAGTGGATTGCTTTAATGCAGGTTCTAAATTATTTAATTCACTCGGCCACCTACATTCTTATTTCCTTCTCTACCTGAACATTCGAATGTGATCAATTGATACGACACGGACGGCCATACTCAAAACCGGTAGAATATGAAGGCTATCGGTGACTTTGAAGATATTATGGTCGTTCACACTAAACAAATAACTCCAATTCACTCTCAGCATTGAAAATACACAAAGCAATTATACTCACACCTTACATATGTGCGTTACTGATGCCTCACCTGACAGATAAATCGTTCCTATCAAACATAGTCAGCTAGAAGAAAACGTGTACGAGACTTTACCTTGACGAATACAATAAATGCAACCAAACTATCAACTGAAGCCATTTCATCCGGTTTTTGCTACACAATGAAATCTCATGGCATGATTATTGCCTTCAAATACTCTCATGCTAGAGACATTAACGTCCACACATTACGCGATACAATCATAACCAATTGTCTTCTTCAATCACAATTTAAGAAATATTGGTAATCTGTAACTGGAAAATGTGGAAACCTGAAATCCCTGCATATTGCACTACGGGCGAGATAACAGTAAACAAACAACTTTCCAGCCCAAACTACTCGTATCGATCACGATTATTTCCTAATCTCAAAGTTTCCGGGGGCATTGTAGTCAACGCTACCGCGACATTTCTGAATTAATCAGCTGACAAACAGAAACACTCATTGTAGTAAAGCCCACAGGACAATTAATCTATGTCTGCGTTCGTCAGTTGAACATAATTGTTCCCGAGTTACCACCAACGCTTTGTTTATCACTAAAAAGGAATTTCAATTCCAACTGCTCGCATCGACATAATATGTTGGCAATTTTTCAACTAAAACATCTGTCAGCCGCCCCTCTCCGCCGAGTTTCTCTTTATTTTCTTACTACGAAGTCGCGAGGCGATTCGTTTTTCTACGCGTCCAACGCGATCGCTTTTTTCAACATAACTATCTTTCCCATCCTATCCTCGTCTGAGTTTGCTTTTGAAATATTCGAAAACGTTCACGAATCGCTGTTTCCAAAAAAATCTAAGCATTTCGCATCTAATGTTTCTACAGTCTTGGCAAACTTTTTGATGACCGTAATCACTTACAATATAAGGAACTAACTCCTGCGTTACTCGGTGGAAATCGGTTATATTCGTCGTAATGAAATACGCAACTTTATCCGATCTCTAACTGATGACCTTGAGAATTGCATAATGTGCCGAAACCCAGGTCGGCAGGTGAATTGAGGGTTGGAATCAGACAAAGTTACCTCTTTCATTATAAAGAATAATCACTTACATTTTACTTGCTGATTATTCTGCAATTTTCCCATTGTCGACAGTCCCTTTTTACTTCACAGTATTACGCTTTCGGAGGCGCAATTTTTTTCTTCGAGGGCAACAACTTTGCCGCCGTAGAGCCAACTACGCGTTGTTACATCACTCAATGAGGTGATGCGTATTTTCTTCCAGGTGCCATCGCTCGGTACTTTCACGTGTTCGGTTGGTCTTTCACTGTTATTCTTCCTCGTCCTCTCCAGTTTTCAGCCTCAAGATGTCCAACATTAATGCTGTCGCTGAGTTCACATGCTGCTCTATACCATGATACAATTGCTTTTAATTATACTAGGCACAGGTTCACAAAGCCACGACACATACTAATGCCATCCAGTACAACTCTAAGTAGCCTCATAAAGAAAAAAAAAGTCTACGCCGCACCCCGCGGGCCGCAAAGCGGAGCCGTGGGATATGAGGGCACCAACCACTGACGCCAGTGATTAAGAGGACATGATCTCATGACTTACACTTGAGTTTAGTTTAAATTGAATGGGCCAGGCCGTGGTTCTACGGTGGTCAACAGTTTGGAGAGGAAAAAGGAGGCCTTGAACTAAATTAGAGGCAGGCAGAGTAGGACGGTTGGCACAGGCAATGAGGGGGGCGAAGGGATCCTGTGGTAACAGGAGAGAGGGCGTCGGCAGGAGGAAACAAGAGATTAGGCTTTAAAGAGGGAAATAACGATAGGTTGTAGGGCAGACATAAGGGCAGAATTAGGGTAAGGAGATAGGGGCTGGCGCCAGTTCTAGAGTTGAGGGACACGTCTACGTCTACGTAATACCCTGCGAGCCACCACGAGGGTGTGTGGCAGGGAGTGAAGATCACCAAACATGCACTATTGCCATGCAAGTAGGATATTTAAGGGAGACATGCTAGAGAACAGATACCTAGTACTCTTCCACTAAATCCCATCCTGGCCGTAGGTCATTCTAATAACATCGATAAGGAAATGCAATAGTTACCAATTGAAAAAAATACTAAGTGATTCCAACAAAAAATACAACCTTTAATCACAAAAAAGAAATTCTTCCGGTGAAAACGATTATTCGTCGAAACCAATGCGGCTTCTTCAGCAAAGAAAAAATGTGAAGGATAACATGGAAAATGAGCGACAAATGGCTAAAGAATGTTTCATTTCAACCAGGTGAATAAAATAAGACGTTATTCTTGGATTGTATTTACGGTGATAACGAAACGTTTCCTCGATTTCCTCGATAATGACATACGGGAATACGTTGATGCTTATGGCCCGAGGTGACTTTATCGCAAATTTGCATTCTTTTTATGAATGGGATATGACGCAATCTTGTAAATTCCAGACAAAAGACAGGTGGCCGGCGGAAGACAGGGCGCACCCATTAGCGATCCGATGACCAAAAAAAGTTTGAGAAGCACTCGTCAAGCACAACCACCCCGCAGGAGTGTCGGCAAAATGGCGGTCTCGAGTGTTGTTTGCGATTCAGAAGCAAACGCCATCCTCGGCGGCAAACAACTTAAACGAGCAGCATTTCATTAAAAAACAATTTGTTGAATTTCGCCAAAGTAAGTATACCTTCCTGAGATGCTCACTTCCCGACGAAGACTGAGAAACACCGTCGCAGACACAAACAATGTAATGCTGGGGTCTTAAGGACGCGAAAGGTGATTCTACTGCTTAGAATCATCCGTCCTCGTCCCATAGTCAACACTAACAACTACGTCTCGCCAGGGAATAGAAGACCGAGGAAAAAACATAGAATAATGCATTGCCTCTCGACACTGGTTCATCCAGCAGCATTCTTGCTGTTGTTTTGAATTCCCTTCAGAGATGCATATACGGCAGCATTATTTCTTTCCGGCGCTACCAATCTTAAAATATGACTTCAGCTCTTGGTATACCCTGTCTTAAAAATTGAAACTAACGGGTAGCAGGACAGAGAAATCCACGCGGAATATTATGAGAAACACTCAACTCAAGCACTTCAAGTAATGCTCATTATGTCAAAAACATGAGTGAGCCCGAGGTATATTGCACTCCGTATAAAAGTCACCAGGACCCCTACAACATAAATTTATGTTCAAACAATTTAAACATATGAATATATTCGTGTAATAACAATAACGGATCGCAACTGGTGATTTATGCCAGCACCAGGAGTACCACAACCCGTCGTGGATTCTTTGCTACATCGCAACGGAATCGCTGAAGTGGTTTTCCACGCAATACGATAAGACGTCATTAATCGCGAGGCCTGAATTCAAACGTAATAGTAATAAGTGGCGATTGTGTATTCGGTGCCACGCCCACCATTATCCAGACCGACGCCGTGTTCCAATCCGCTATTATGGTGACTTCATACCCTTATTTGTTCTTTTCGATTGTCATTTTCCCGTCACGTAGCGCGATTCCATTCCGTAGCGCGCACGTTCAGAAGGGCACTAGAACAGAGGGCAGGAAACAGGAGTTCCACAATGCACCCTTATGCGCCCTAAACCACAGAGAATTGCGGCTGTAATCAGGTTTTCCAACTTTAATCGCGGAATGGAAGTATAAGAGGGATTTATTTCTCTTGGGTGAATGCTGACCATTTCATGATTATTTTTGCATTTTTATTTTTCTAAGAAATTAAAGTAACACATGTTTTGAGTGTTGCTTTCATTGTAGCATGAAAGTAAATATATCTCGGGAAGTTGCGACATGGTGTCGGAAGATGGAACGGGTTTTACCTTGCCTCATTATTTTTCTTTGTGAGGTGAGGCAGAGAATAATTCAATGATAAGAGCATTTTTATTGTTAAAGGTACTTTCTAGGGGCCTCTCTTGTGTTATTGAGTTTGCATTAAGTTGGGACATTTAGGTAGCCAGTCACATAGGTTTTACGTTTTCAATGGAATATTAATAATATGTTTAATGATTAAAACATAAAAACTCTATCAGTATCCCTACAGGCTTTAGCCTGTGTTTTGTTAACAGGGAACTGCTTAGGTTTTCCTCAGAACATTGTGGCACTAGAACTGTCGTATCACATTTCATTAATAAGGGATGAGTCAATATCATCGTATAATAATGAAAATATTGACTGATGTTTTATATTCCATCGTGATTTATGAAGTGAAAAATGGTTTTTGCATTAAAACTTATTCAATGGATTTAACTGAATCTTAAGGTACTATCAGGTTCTATGTAAGCATAGTGTTTTTACTAGCAGAAAGAATACCAGTCTTATTACGGTACAGCACTGGTTGTGCTAGTTTTAATGAAAAATCATTTCTTCTATAAGTTATCACGTGTCTCATTGCAGTGAATTAAATATCTAAATGGACTTCAATAGACTTTTTACAGTAATAATCATATCGTGGCTACTCTTCGCCCAGTTTTCCGATTGATCAAAACTAATGCCACAGCAACGGCGATGTGCTTATTGCCCCCACTTAGAATACACTGCCAGTGTTTGGGACCCTCATGAGGTAGGCTTAAAAAGAGAGTTAGAACGCGTACAGAGGAGATCAGTGAGATACGTGAAAGGCCGTTATGATAGTCTAGTTAGTGTTACTAAAATCTTGCAATAGCTAGGAAGGGAATTGCTTTCTGACCGTCGATTTAAAAGTATACTTCTCAATATTTAATGTAAATTTAAAACCGACTTATCATCAGAAGAAATTATCAATATCTTACGATCTTCAACATACTGCGGTAGATCAGTTCATGAGGATAAAACAAGGGAAATAGATTGTAGAACAAAAAAGTTTAAAATGTCGTTTTTCCCACGATCGATAAGAGACCATATTGGTAGGGTTGAGACTTTGAAGTTGGTTGACAGGTAGTGCAGCTTATTTATTCATATGCCCCCTAATGCAGGTTGCTAAGTCTGCAGAGTAGTACTGACACCATGTTTTGCATGTTCCCTGCATGATTCTTGCGTCACGTTTACATAGTTACATTATAGATTATTTTAGTAGTTTCTGTAGCATTTGTAGCATACCCATTATGTGGCTCATGTTGGTGAAAGTAAATTTCTTCACTGCAGTTCATGTTGGTGATAAGTCACTCCCTGCCAAACGCCTTTGTGGTGGCTAGCAGGGTAATAAGTAGATGTAAATGTGTTAATGAATGATGGGAAAGGGCAGGTATAATTCTTTTTAGAATATCTGACGGACGTACTACCTACTACATTATCGTATGAAGTCTTTGTAAAGCATTCTTCATAGACTTATTCTGTTCAGTGTATTTATCATGTGCCCACGGATTGCCTGCGTTAACAATTTATCGTTGCAATTACTGCCACTAGAAGACATTGGCGCCCCCGTCAAAAAGTGTAGAAAAGAGCGTAGGGCACGTAAGAACACAAGGGCGTAGAGGGTGCACCCAATGTAATTGGAACACGGCTCGACGCATCAGGCCCATTTCTATACCCAAACATCAACGAGAGAGCAAATGATGTTCAATCATTACTGACGACGAGATGGAAGCAATGACGACGCAGCTACATGAATGGGACAAAAGTGACATATCACAGGAAGTAAAAGACCCAAGAGGGTTACCTAAAGACGGCATTAAGCAGGCAATCATTTAAGCGGTTGGAGCAGGCATCCCGGTTTGCATCTCGAGGACGCCACAAGATATTCAAACCCCACCCGAATAATTACGGTGATCGGAACGGATTGCGTTCGTTTATGCACAGATCCGCGTGAAGCTTTGCACGCGAGTACTTATTAGTAATATGTGTGCAAAAAAGAGAAAAAAAACTGCCTGCAAAAGATGGGATTTATAGGCAATTAAATGCTGTTTTAACACGTAGCCTTACGGCGCTTCACATGTATTTCGTAATAATTCAATTACCCATATACAGATTTTCCCATAATCATGAAATGATACATTTCATATTCTTCTTATGATTTTCAGTAAATATCTAGGTATAATGCTGAGTTAAGCACCCGTATTTACAAATGATTTTGGGAAACGTTCGAATTTGCGCCGTAAGCCATGGTTATTGCAATGCTTTAATTAAGGAAAGAAAATTTTAAAATATAATCCTTTCACTATTTATTAAGTCTTCCAGTATGGTTATTTTCACCGTTTGAGATGTACCAAGGTGATTGGTGGTCCAAGACTTTTTCCGATTTGAAAAGTGTTTAAACATTCCTGAAACGTTTTTTAAAATGTGCACTTTATGATCCACGAATACTACCGTAAAGAAGCGGGTTTCACGATGGGAGGGATAAATACAAGAAGACGGAAAAACTATAATTCAAAGGAAACAATGGATTCAAATGGAAGCAATTCAAAGGAAACAACACTGACTCAATCGTAAACAGAAAATGGTTTCCAATTTGAGAGACAACGTAAAGATGTGCTACGAGGTCTCCAGGATCGACGTTTCGGTCATTCAGTGATGCAGTCAGAGAAGGGAGAAGACGTGTCAGAGAAGTCTTGATAGTGGAAAGATATCAGTACCAGAGCACTGCCTGCCATCAATATAAACCCATACTATGTAGCCACGCCGTGCCGTAGCCAAACCATCCTCTCGCCGATGGCCACTGGTTGGCCAAAGCGACCATGTGAAACACATACACTCATATGACAGTATTCGTGGCGTAGGACATATCTTTAGTGTCAAAAACAGTTTACCACAGTGACCTCATCCTTTAACGACATATAATTTCGAATAAATTAGACGCAGAATCGGTCTCTGCCTTCCGGAGGTTTCAATGAGTACTCAATAGATTTATGACAAAGCAAAGTGAATCAGATCATTCCCCGTATACAATCACAACTTTCCGCACGAAGCTACGGTTTGGAATAGGTGCGAACCATCCCTAGGTCTACAATGGTGAAGCTGCCCGATTCTCACGTCAGATCCGACGCATTCCTAGCGATGTCTTCACATCCGGCGGGCCCCACACTATCGAGCCCTGGAACCGAGGAAAAAAAGCAGAGAGGACCAAGTACACCCCGATTGCTTCCCATTCGCATGGATTCATTCACTCGAGGATTGACCGAAGAATTTGCCCCACTTGGGCGGCGCGAATGACCCCGGCATTGAATGCTGGTCAAAAATGACGACGATTACTCCTGCGACTGTCTCCCAAACGGACAAATTAACAGCATTACGAATGAATCATCGCGACACTGGATTACATAGTCGAAACAGCCCTTTTAAAGGGATGCCGATATCTTACTTTAAAATCATCTAGCTTTCCGTAATCTGGGGTTTATTAAAGGCCTAGTGAGCAAGTGTGACGATAAAGTTAAGAAACCAGGCTACTTCTCCATCGAGATCATCTTAAGCATCTTTTGGAATGCGCCACCAGAATTGGAAATCTGAATGGGTAGGCTTAAATAAGGAGTCATCACATGAACGGCTAAGATCGGCGAGGTAAGTAAAAGGCCGTTAGGATAATTTGAGTAGTCGTAACTGTGTCCAGCGAGATGTGGTGGAAGGATATCATAATGAAACAGTTAAGTATGAAGCACTTCTTCCACAGGTTCAATTTCTAAAATACAACACGTTTCAGCTGTCAAACCATCATCAGGTACCTGATTGTATTGACCTAGAGTATGTAGCACTAAAAGCGTATCAGGCTCAACTTTGTGGAAGCGATAGATATCCATTTCAAAATGAAAAAAAATTGTAACTTTCCACACAGAATTTTTAATCTTTGCCGACCATGGTTTCAGCACCTAGTGCCATTATCAAGGTACAATTTCTCAAAACGCTCCACTATATATACTGAACGGGAAGGGGAAGGGGGTCAGAGAGAGAGAGAGAGGGGGGTTAGGTAGAGGGAGGGAAGTGAGACGAAGAAAAGCCGTTGATGGTGAAGGTCAGGCAGCATTATCATGGAGTTGTCGGACACAGGGGAGAACAAGGTTTAAAAGAGGTGACCTGTCATTAAAAACCACATCATTGCATAACTTAGCCGGGCTGTGAGGAATTTCATATTGCTCAAAGAAATCCAACTTAGCCCATTTGTCAAAATGGTGTAAAACAGTCACGTCAAAATTACTAAAATGATTAAAATCACACAAATGTTTAGCAAAACAGGATTTATCGTCACCATTAATAAAACTTAACCTATGCTTCTTCACTCTGTCCTTAAATTTTCTGCCTGTTTGACCAAAGTGATTCATGCCACAATCATCACATTTTTATTTGTAAACACCACTCCCGTCTACAGGGTCATACCGGTCTTTAAAATTGAATAAAATTCTTCCGATTGTCACAGGATTATAAAATGAAACATTAAACCTATCAGCTGGTACAATTTTCTGCAATTTATAATGCAAGTTACCAATAAAAGGAAGTTTAACCCAGCGATTTTGGAGGGAGCTATGGACAGGCAGGGATGTGTTTGAATGGCCTTACATCCCTGCCTGTCCATAGGAATTCTTCCATTTCCTCTCGAGTGGCGGAATAGTTTCCGAAGGACCGTTATAAAGTGGCATTTAAAACACCATATAGTGTGAAAAAACTGTTAGTCAACTGCAAGGACCCCATTGAACCTCATAAATTAAGTGGTGTATACTTAACGAAATGTAATGAATGTGGTGGACAGTATGTTGGACAGACCTGTAGAAATTTTGAAATTAGACAAATGGAGCATAAAAGGAATTTTAGAAATTTTAATTTCAACGGAAGCAACTTCGCCAGACATCTTTTAACCCACGGACATAAAAGTGATTTTACTATGACACCTCTCCATTTTACAAATGACAGACGCAAGCGGAATGCTTTAGAACAGCTAGAGATTTTTAAAAACCAAGTTGACTGTGATAAATTCCTTGTTAATGAATGAATGCTCCATGCCTATTCCCCCATCCTCAAAGCTTTAATCCCCTCCTCTTCGCCCTCATAGCCCCCCCTTCCCTCCCGCGATCACCCTCCTCCTGTATTGTCTTCTCTTCCCCCCCCCTGTCTCCCCACCTGGTAATGTTTACTATATAAGGCCTGCACATCGGCCTCCATTTACCTGAAGATGATGTGAATGCACATCGAAACCTGGGTCGTTTTTTAATAAATCTAGTGGTTTTAGTAAAAGATGTCATCTTTTATTCTTTAGAACTGGTAATAAATAGTTAGAAATGATTATAAACGGACAGAAATGGTTAGAGATGGACAGAAATGGATAGAAATAGCCAGAAATGGACAATAATGATCGGAAATGGATGGAAATGGTTGAACTGGAAATGCGGTGTACAGTTGTTTTTGAAGTTGCGTACCCCTCGTCTGAAACTAAAACTGAATTATATCTGAAACCGTACTCAGTAGACGTATACAAAATTCCCAAACGCGATGCAAAGTCCTTGACGTGCCATGCGATGCCGTTACGGCTCTCCTCGAGTTACCAGGACGGCGCCGCTGGAGGTGTGGGCGATCGGGAGAGGAAGGGAGTGGGGGGGGGGGAGGGCGGGGGGAGAGGCTGCCTGTGAGATGGGGAAATGTCCCACGGCACACACTCCCTCCCCGCTTGAACCGATTCTTCGGTCTGAATGCTAGGAAACGGAGGCGTGGAGAGAGAGGGGGAGGAGGTTGGGGGCGGGCGGGCAGGTGGGTGGGTGGGTGGGTAGGTGTGAGGGGGCGCGGAGGAGAGGGGTGAAGGAGGAGGGAGGGATGGTTAGGGGAGGGGAGGGGGGAGGGGAAGGGCGAGAGAGAAAGCAAAGGTCACCTCTCCCCTTCCGAACGAGAGACTGCTTTTGAATGAAAGCAGGGCTACCAACGTAGCGGCGCGCGTCCCGCAGCTGCGCCCACGATCACCTCGAGTGAGGGATATTCAAACGAGAGAATGGGGAGGAAGAGAGGCTCACCTCCCCTACTCCCCCTCCCCCTTACATTACCTTCCATTGGATGAGGGAATGTTGTAGGAGAACTGACCCAGAGATGGCAGCACCGACAGGTGTCGGAGGGACGAGCGGCGGTGGTGAACTATATCCAGAGATGCTCTCTTCGCAGCGCGAAAGGAGAGGACCAGCTCGGAAAATAGAGCCCGCACGTGTGATATAAGCATTGCCGATGTTTTGCGTTCATCACGCAGCACCCGCATCACCAGAAGGCCTACGTAATACATCGGGTCCAACTAATGTCGGCGGTTCCTTAACTCGTTGTTTGGCGAACTCTTTGACCCCTATTTCCAAAAATCGTACCTCTTGCGTGAGAATAATTCCTCTTATTTTATTCATTATGCACATGGAGCAGACAAAATCAACGGAGAAATAATGAAAGAGCTCAGAAGTAAAACCAAGGATAACCCGTAGGAGATAATGAAAAATAGCTACCAAAGCGGAAGACAAACGGAGGGCTATCAAAGGAGTGTAGTGATCGCGATACCTGAGAAGAAAAGGACATATATGTGAGAGCTGCGAAGCTTGATTCTAGTTCCACATGCAACAAACATACTTACAAGAATATTAAGCCAAAGGATTGAAAGGAAATGTGAAGATAACCTTTCGGAAAACCAATTTGGATTTAGGAAGAACGAAGGTACCAGGTAGACAACGACCGAAGAATAATCTACCAACGATACTAGAAAAAAGTTGACGCAATTAGAATGGGAGACGGAAGACAAATTGAAGCTAATTTTAAAGGGGTAAGACAAGGATGCAACCTCTCACCAGCAGTGTGCAATGTGAACTTGGACGAAACAGGAGAAGCACAACAAATTGGACAGAACGGAATAAAGATTAACGAAGAAGAAATAAACATGCTCCTCTTCGCATAAGATATCGCAGTCATAGCTGGAAATCGCGATGATCATTAAACGTTCGCAGTGGACCAAGTTCTCGAGGAACACGAAATGAAAATATATCATAAGACGAAGACTACAATCATAGTGTGCGGAAGGGACTTTTACAGGAATATTGACGCCTTATAAAAGGTTTAACGTTAGCCAAAACCACATCACTGACGACACATGGAATACTTTTCGTAGTATAACAAGAAGGGCTAAATAACCCAATACCTGATAAACTGAAACAAAGTAATAAGGAACATATGTGGTATAGTGCGGACGTCCGGAAATCTCTCAAGCGACAGAGAAACTTGCACGCAAAAATGAAAAACACTCATCCGGATCACCCCGACATAGGACAAGCGAGAATTTGTGAAAAATATAAGAGAGCTAAAACAACAGCGAAAGCGGCCACAAGGAAAGCATTAATTGGATTCAAAAGTAAAATATTAGGCGAGTCTTTGTAAGATACCCCGAAGACATTTGGACTCACGCGAGGGAGGTTCGAGGGAATAAATGTACAGTAACAATATTTAACAACGGCTTGGGAGAAAGAGCTAGCGACAAATTAGAAAAAGCAAATATCCTAAACCCTTTTTCCAAAGCGTTTATACAACATGCACTATCACCACATCACTGCTTAGCCTATATAAAAATTCTAAGCAGTTTAATAATATTTCTCGTCGCGGCAAAGAAAGTCGCCGGAACTCCATTAAACCAAGAAGTCATCTGATCCCGATCAAATTCCCGCCCAAGTTTGCAACGAATTAGCGTCATAAATAGCACCGCACTTGAAAATAATATGTGTAAAATCTATAGCAGAACATCATGTCCCGAACGATTGGAATATCGCGAACGTTACTCCTATCTTCAAGAGCGGCGATAAGGAAGATCCCAGTAACTATATACCTATCTCCCTCGCGTCCATCTCGTGCAAAATATTAGAACACATAATCGACAGCACTATTATGAGGTATTTAGATACTCAGAGTTTGTTAATTCAAAACCAAAATGGACTCCGAAAAGGCAGGTCCTGTGAAATCCAGCTAGCCCTTTTTCTGCACGACGTTCTTTCATCAGGAGAAAGGCACACTAAGGTAGACGCGATACTTTTGGATTTCAAAAAGGTTCCGCATTCAAAATTATTTGTTACACTAAAAGCCTATGAAAACATCATGATATAATATGCTGGATTTAAGATTTCTGATATAACTGCGAAAAGAGGGTAGTTCTAGATGGCGTTAGTTCAAATACAGTTAAAGTCACATCCGGTGTACGTCAGGGAAGTGTCATTGGTCCCTTATTATTCCTTTTGCAAATAGATGACATCACCACCGTCGTTACGAGCAAATTTCGCCTTTTCGTGGACGACGCAGTATTGTACAGTGATTTTAACACAAGAGTCTGACAGAACTGCGTTGAAGAAAGACCCAGATGCTAGAAACGAATCGTGCGATACTTGGCAGTTAGAATTAATTTTTTAAACTGCGTTCTTATGAATTTTTGGAGAAAGAGTAGCCTAACCAACGAGACGTACATAACTAGTCAAGCCGAACGAATAAATGTAAGGTCAGTTAAGTACTTAGGTGTGACCCTTACTCAGGACTTGTCCCGGTGAAGTATATACGTGAAATTTCCGGACATGTATCTCGTAAATAAAGATTTATTAAAAGAATACTGGGAACATGTGACGAAAAAGTTATGGAGTGATGTCTATTTTCTCTCGTGAGACCAAACTTGGAGTACGCCGCTAGTATATGGGACCCTTACAAAGTAGGCCTAGTCTCAGTTGTAGATCGAATACAGCGGAGAGCAGCATGATTTGTGAAAGATTGTTACGATAAGCATTGTAGTATTACTGAAATATTGAGGGATTTAGGATGGAGACCTCTATCTGATCGAAGTGGAAATATAGATTACATCTTTCATGAAAGTTTGATGAAGACTATTTTTTGTCAGACGTTCAACATACTCTGTCAGAGCAATACTATTACGGTAGAAGTTATTACAGGCATAAAATCAAGGAAATAAGACTGTAGAACCCATAGATTTAAAATGGCTTTTTTTCACGTATGATACGGGACCATTAAGGCCGCTTTACACGGTACATTTTACTGTACAAACGAATGTATCATAGAATGTACAAGAAACTGAATGGAATTGGAGCAGGTTCTATTTCCCGTAAAGTCATTCAGACAATCATACAATTTGCCGCCTTACACGGTACAATTTCTTTTGTGAAGGAATTCGTACACTCGTTTGTACAATAAAATGTAACGTGTAAAGCGGCCTTAATAGTTACGCAAGAACAGTTCTGGGAAACTTTGACCCTCACTGGCTAAAGTAGGTTTTGCACTAGAGCTAAATGCGTGAACATCATTTTTAGCTACTAACCCCTCATGAAATATCCGGCAGGATATAGCTCCTGCACGAATTAGTACTTCGTATTTTTATTCATTGGTCGCGTTAATAATACTAACCAGTAGTCCCTTAATACCTCAGCACCAACTCCTGATGAGACCCCTCTCACAGCTAAGGACCCCCGAGTTGCTTTGCTCTCGACCTACGTAGACACTTAGAATCGAAGGGCAATTAAGAAAGTATTAGTCCGGATTGCGGGAGAATATGAGACTACAGCCAGTTCATAGATAGAGACAGTGGTGTTAATCCCTCGATGGGAATTTCCCGTAGAAACAACACGGACTAAATTCTTCAGATCGAGAAGAGAAACTTGGAATTACTCATGAGAATCGGAAATTTTTCTGATTCGACCGAACAAGTGCCTATCTTCCTCGATGCATTTAGGGTATGAGAGGAATGTTGAAATTTAAAAAGGGTGCCTTCGTATGCCAGGTAATCATTGAGACCGTGGTCGTAGGACTTCTGCAACGACCACAAGGAAAGACATTCTAGAAAGGAAGAATGCACACTCGGTTCGGACTAAACCAAGAGAGGTAACGGAGAGAACCATCTATGTAGATATTTTGAAGAAATTGCCCTGGACCGGGAATCGACCCACGGACCTTTGGTTTGCCGGACCAATGCGAAGACCACTATGCTATCCAGGCTTCCGTATTTTCTTGGCAGTTGTGGTGGATACAAGGCAACTACTTAGACCTTAGGCCCTTGCGGTCCATCAAATATGGCAACGCAAAGGAGAAGAGGGCTTCAAAGAAGCTATAACCAAGAGGCAGTATCCTTCACCAGCACTTTGCCGCGTTTAGCCATTTGAAAATGTTCAAACATAGCAGGTGAGTTTTTTGAAGAAATTGCCATGAGAAAAATTCGGCCTGGACCGGGAATCGAACCACAGACCTTTGTGTTGATAATGATTGAGGCTAATCGCCTATCATCACTAGGAATCATAAACAATTAGGCAACCGACAAGTGCTCTTTCTGTTAATCAAAATTGAATCATTAGGAGATTCTGACAATACTAAGTACCCATACTTTCCTCTAAACTTGTCCAGATACAACAAAGAATGCCTTACAACCGTGGCGCCCAAATTTTATGCACCGGAAGAATTATCTAAGAATCACATGGAGACGAAATTTGTAAACATAACTAAATATGTGCGGAGTCTCCAACGGTCGGATCTACACTTTGAAATCATTTGATCGCTAGTCGCGGAAGTTTAACTGCCGAGGGACAACCGGCAAAGCGAGAATGATTGAGGCAATAAAACTAGTTACGTTCGCGTACAGCGATGAGGCACGAATGTGCAATCAAAAGACCGCCCATGATCGAATCTCGCGGCCCCCGAATGCCACGAGTGAGCCCCGAACACAATCCCCGGAGGTCGAGCGCGTCAAACACGACCGTGCCACGGTTTCATCACGCCTTCGCAGCGGCCCTCTCCAGCTCGTCGAAAAGTCTGCCGGCGAAAAGGTTGACCCTTTTAAGAAAATTCGAAACCGATTTGTTCACAGATGACGTTAGATATGTATTAAGAACACCTGCGTATTATGCTAGATTTGATCAGATTAACAAGATTAGAGAGATAGATTGTCGTACCAATAGATTTAAAATGTCATTTTTCCCGCATACCATAAGAGAGAGCAATAGGCAGCGTAGCAAAGGGATAGGTAGGTGAAATATAGTTAGAGTAGTCTACAGTGAATGATGCATGTAATAACAACCAATAATCCCTTTCTTATCATGTAGATACTAACCATCTAGCTGCATGTGACCCTATTATCTAGCATTTCTCCATTAAATATCCTAGTTGCATGTTTGGTGATCTTCACCCCCTGCCACACACCCTCGTGGTGGCTCGCAGGGTATTATGTAGATGTAGATGTAGGAAAGGCAGTCGCGATGGGGGTTCGGGGGGGGGGGGGGCTGGAGTGGGCAAATCCGGCAGCGGCCGGAGCGAGTGGCGCGCGGTTTGTTTGGCGAGCGGCAGAAGCGGGAGAGGACGAGAAGAGAGCGGATGTCCGGGTGTGGGTCGGCGATGGCCGCCAGCCAGCCACGCCATGCCACGGCACGGTCACTGGATGGGGAGGGGCGAAGCAGGGGGGGGAAGGGGAGAGGCAGGAAGGGAGCAGGGGTGGGAGGCAGCCGCCCCCCCGGGATGTGAGTGGGTTGCGCGCGGATGGTGAGACGAAGAGGGTCGTCGGGCGGATACGGCAATGGAGGCAGGAGAGAGGAGGCGAGAGAAGGACGAAACAAGAAAAGCCACGCGAGTGTGTCTTCTCTCGCCTCTCTCGCCCTCTTCTCTCTCGTGGATTCCTCTTTCGCCCATTTGAGGGGGCGGCGTTCGAGGGCAGCCCCTACCTTTTAACAATTTGGATCACCTTCAATACGAGATGGCAATCGTAGAAGGATTCTTCTTTTCCTCGTGCCTTAAGGCTGGGACACAATCAACGCGTACGTGTTACGTGACCCGTTAACGGGAATACGCGAAAAGATGACTGACGGGAAAGTATAGCGAACTGACACAATCAACGTGTACGGGGAGTACGTGTACGCAAGAGATGGGCAACTTTCATCTCTTCCCGTGTCCCGTACACGGAAAACCAATCAGAATAGTCCTGAGAATCCGGGAATGGGGGCCATCTGTCGGCAGATACATCCAACTGTTGAGGATTGCTCTTGGCGAAGACAACTTATTTAATTCCACACTTGTTTACACCTGATCTCTTAGCTGCGCCTGCGTTAGTCAATTTTTACTCCGGGCCGCGTTAACGTCGATTGTGACCGTTGACTGGCGTTCCCCGTCTCCCGTTGTCCCGTTTACGTCTCCCGTCACATGTACACGTTGTGTCCCAGCCTTTAGGGCCGGCAATCACTCCTCTCACTCCCCTTCGACAACGACTCTTCCATTTCCCTCTCTGCCATTCCCTTACCTTTTCAATCGTTCCCGTGCTTCTATCTCGGTCTTCCTCCACTAATTCAACACGAATTGCGGAGCAGGCCGCGCAGTAATTTCGGCGAAGTCACTCGCAAGTATTCACACACTAGAGTGAAATTCACGGAGAAAATTGTCATACTTAATTGCCACATGTGCATGTTAACGAAGGCGACGGAAGTTTGAACCTCGACTCTTACTCGACTAATTTCCGAAAAAGGAAGATTTCTCTCCAGTCGGTGCTCAAATATTTTCATACTGTTTGGCATCATATTGTCTATGGAGAGTGTATTAGCCCCTTCATACCTTCAGTTTATCTTTTCAGCCGCTGCGTCGACTACTGTCCATGCTAGTGCTTTACAGTGTCGTGAAACCTGTGCGGTGTGACATGGCAGTGTTTACTCACATTTTGAGTATTCGGGAACTCTACGCCTGAGCTGGGATTCGAACCCTCAATTTCGTGCAGACGGCTATTAGCGCCGAAATCGAGGGGCCTAGTTACGGATCCCAGTCCAGGCGAATAATTTTTTCACTCTTAATTCCACATAAGTGCGCCACTTCTACTATTTCTTAAGCCTTAAGAACTAAACTTGGGAACCATCCCTCTCAAAGGAAATGACGATGTTCGCACACGAAGAGAGAGCTCGAGCATATTCTAGCGTACCCTACACATTTTTTCTCTCCACGCTCAATACGGGATTTACATGTACATATATCCCGCGAGCCGCCACATGGGCGTGTGGCATGGGGTGGTAGGTCACCAGCCGTGTAAAGATGAAAAGTTCTGGAGGTGAAATGGTGACTTGTCCTATGAGAGTGTATTTGGAGGAGCTCAGTTTTTATGGTGATTGCTTATTGTGCGCGGAAAGAACGAGTATTTGTACCTGTTCGGCAGCGTATCTCTCTTATTTTATCGCATCTGTCAGACCTAGAAATGTAGTGAGGCGTCATGATAATATTCTCTGTGTCGCTCTGAAACACACCAGTTCTGAATATCTCAAGCAGCCTAAGCCTAGCTTGCAGCCTCCGAGTCTCTAGGGGCTCCCACTTTCATCCCTCTAACAGTTGTGTAACACTATATGTCCGTTCGTAGCAGTTTTTAACGAAACGTGCTGCTTTTCTTTGTATTTTGTTAATTTTTTTGGTTAAATCTTCATGACCAGGATCCCTGCCAGTAAGGAATCATACCAGTAAGTGACAAGCGTCCCCGGAACACTTCGATCACGTTCTCCACACCTTCATCGCACTTCTCATTCGAAATGGGATTCCACTGACTTTGAAGGGATGCTGAGTTCCCGAGTACTCAACCTCACAGGTTTCACGACACTGTAAAGCGCTAGCATGGACAGTAGTCGACGCAGCGGCTGAAAAGGTAAACTGAAGGCACGAAGGGGCTAATATACTCTCCATAGATAATATGAACAGACACAATATGTCTACATAGACAATATGCCAAACAGTATGAAAATACTTGAGCACCAATTGGAGAGAAATATTACTTTTTCGGAAATTAATCCAGTACGAGTCGAGGTTCAAACTTCCGTCGGTTTCATTAACATGCACATGTGGTAATTAAATCTCTTCTAACTTACTATGATCAATGACGGGCCACAAGCGTAAACAATTGCCGCAAAACCGTTTTCCCAATTCTCAAACCCTAAGTGTACATAATAGCAAGAGTTGTGGACCAGTAGAGTCACTCGTGCAGACAGCCTCCCATTACATGGCACTGATTCTCTCGGTGTTTCCATTCAAACGCTAACAAGACCTTGAGTAATTCATATCGGGGAATAAACATTCTCGGTCGGAATAGGTACAGCAAATCCCGCCAATTTAGATACACACAGATAAAATACGGCATTAATAACATGAAGAGGCAAATTATGATAACGACTGAGATTTTAACGTCACAATGAAAAACATGAATCAGAACTTTTTGAACAAAAATTGCCGTTTTCCGGAGGAGCTTTCGCTGGAACAGCTTAAAACATAAAAGGAGCACGGACACCAGCACTCACACACGCATTCGAGCATCTTTCACAAGCACGATACGAATGAAAGAACTTCAAACCAAGGTGGCTACTGATATCCAACTTTCAAATTCCCTGACCTTACCCTGAATTTTCCCTGATGGATTTACCAATTTCCTTGACCAACCACCCAAAGGTCACCTATTATTGGAATATATTTTTCTGCTGAATTAAATTTTCTACGGCAGCTTAAAATTTTCTAATCATCGTCTCATATTTTTAGAACTGCAATCATGTATCAACTATAAGCTAGTGTGTTCTAGCTACCTCTCTAGCTACATAAAATAAGTTCATAAGGCTCTTTAATACAAAAACTCAACTAGCTAGAGAATAATATTTAGCTTCGGTTCTTCCCTTAACCTCTCCAGATTCCTCACATGTTAGAAAACCGCCCATGAGATGCTATGCAGGTAGACGCAACTAGACTCAGCGATCTCAAAACATAATAATGAAGAGTATTTCCATTACTCCACGGCATGAATTTAAATGAACCAAGATAACACTGAACAACCGAGATAGTTAGACCCGAGCGATCTGAGAGCCTTCTACATAATACCAATATATTGATATCCAATTTTCAAATTCCCTGACTTTTCCCTGATGGATTTACCAATTTCCCTGACCGATCGCCAAAAGGTCACCTATTATTGGACTATTTTTTTCTGCTGAATTAAATTTTCTACGACAGCTTAAAATTTTCTAACAATCGTCTCGTATTTTTAGAACTGCAAGCATGTATTTGCTATTAGCTAGTGTACTCCAGCTACCTCTCGACCTGAGTTTCCGAAGTTATAAAAAAAAACGCGGCGTAAAATTTTGCGAACATCATAGCCTCGGATTCGTTGTGATGAGCGTAATACAATGTGATCATGATTTTTAACACAACTAGGTAAATATCGCAATTAGGATATACAAAAAGGATACATTATACGTACGTCTGATTCACAACTAAATAACAAAGATTCACAAAAGAATACTCCACGAATTGATGGCGCTTATTCCATGTACGTCAGCGACGGACATTAGTTTTAGTTGGTGAAATAGTGGGCGGGAAAGACTGGCTGAGAAACGTAATGGTAGAAAAATAACGAGGATTCCTACTCCAGTTTCTCCCTTAAGGTTACGAGACTTCTCAGACTTCTCCAGAAATTCAAAATTCCCTGACAATTCCAGGTTTTCCCTGACGATTGCCACCCTGTCAAATATTTATTCTAACGATTCTTCCTCATTGTCCTCAACGTCATTGGCGACATCAATGATAAAGTAAGCATCGACGTGCAGAGAGGCAGATAACTAGTTATTACTTCAAAGACGAGGGGAGAAAAACGATCCCACACGTGGTTGTTGAATGAAGAGGAGAAGATGGCGAGAGGAGGAGGGGCCAACAAGAGGACGAGACTAGAGAACGTTATCTCTATTTTACCTGTCTACTGACTACATGGATGCATTTAACAACTAATATGAAATAATCTATTCACTTTGACTAACGCTTTAAGGGTACACAAAAAATGGAAAATGACTTATAACAGTCAGCAAATGATACCAGGCAGATTGGTGATTGGTGCTCTTAATAAGCAATGCCACATAATTCAATACTACTCCAGTCCGAAATTAAGAAATACACATTTAAAGGCTGTGTCATTTTCTGACGTTTGCGCTGTCAAAATACAAGCTGGGACCAAAAATGAAAAATTGGCAGACGAAATTGACAGAAAAAAACAAATAATAGCCAATAAAGAAGTTGCCATGATTATTACTTACAAACTATTAAATGAAATCAAATCACACACAATTTACTTCCAAGAATAGAACTAAGGTTCGAGAAAGGAAAGCAAAAGAATGTCGCATCTTGCTCTCGCGGTTGTCAATCAGAGTATGTGCTATCGCGCAATCCCGAACGAATATACGACTTCAACTTGGCATCACGGGCGCGATCGAAGAACATTACGGCACGACTGCAGCGTCATTCATCGATGAGAAGCTGGAGTCTTTATCCTTCGGTGGTCACGCATGGATAAACACCACTTGCATGCCGAGGCGGACGGGAGGAGAAGGCTCACCAAACCCTTTCACAAAAAGTAGGATCATTCGACTGGCACATTCGATCCGACCCATCCTACCTCGCCCACCAACTGACAATTACAACAACAACAGCATCCATTCATCCCGCCCACAGTGTAAACAGCAACGAGCCCTTCCATAAGGAGACGGGCGGGGGAGATAGTGGAGGGCGTAAACATATTCCGATAATGTGCGTTTCCGTTTTTGATAACTAGTCTACGACTGCGTACGAGGGCAAGCGACCGCGAGGAGTGAATCGGCAAGAGCCTTCCCTCACGAGAGAGAGGAAGTGCCTTCCCCCCCCCCTCCCCTCTTCTTCACTTCCTACGCTCAGAATTCCGCCCAAAAAAACTGAGCGAAACGGGTTTGAGTGTCGAGAGACAGGGAGGGGATAAAGAAAATGAAACTTTGACCGATGAAACTTCCAAGAAATAGTTGGAGCAAACAGATTTTTAATCAAAATGACTAAAAACAATTATAATTTCTGTTAAAGAACCCAACACAGAGAATTATTACAATAATAAGTGGTGGGGCGGAGGCGAGAGAGGAAGGTGCATAAAAAAGCTATATTCTTATTAAGCGTAAGAACATCGTTAAAGGTCATGCGATTAGCAAGTAAAGAAAGAAATTGTGGGATTTAAGCGTCAAGTCGCCATAAGAGACGGCACGTTTAAGATTGCGGAAACCGGCTCCTTTAACGCTTCCTCGGGTGGTTTTTATACATCACACCAAGTCTATGCTGCAAGAAGGAAAAAAATCACATAATCAACACAGAAAATGAATATGAAAATAACAGTTCAACAACAGACTGTACGTAGGATTGCTACTTGAGAAGATACTGCTGGTATCAATCGAAATTGGGAGTAAAAATCACATATGCAGGGCAATGGGGGGAAGGCAAAGCCAACATTGGGCAAGGCCCACCGCTCACTACGCGAATCTTCCGCAAAGCAACTTCCACACATCATAGCCTTCCGAATATGTACTACCACGTCGCAAAATCGTATAGATTAAGTCCAATGACAAGACGCAGATAGCATAAGCCCTATAGGAACATGGTGGGATGGGCACCAGTACATAAAGAGTTGAGTTACCAACAGCATCCTTGAAAACTCAAATTGTAACACCGAGTCAGGTTGAACTGAAACACCTTGCAGTAAATAGTCCCTATTTTTACAAGCAACTAACGCCACATAAAATTACATAAATGGCGAACTAGCATCCGCTGTCACGCGCACTTGTGGCGGTACAAAGGGTACAGCTTACAAGCGCAGCTCCTCGAAGGCACACATTTCATGTAACAATACTGAAATAATTACGTGCCATAAACAAATAAATGACAAATTTCAATTAAGAAAAATCACCGCCAGAACACAGCAAATATTTTTAATTTTGGTGAGAAGAATTGAGGGCACAGAATACATAAAAATGCACCTTCGACCACAGTTCTATTTGTTACACAATCCGCCGCTTCGAGGGGCCGAACGGGGCGTCGAGACAGGGACGTGCGTGTGCAGGTACGTAAGTGCTCCTCGTCGCCATCGCTCCGTGCCCTCGCGACAAATATGCAGTGGTGAACCTCATACACGCACCGATGAGCCTTATCTACCCTAGTGATTCAATAGTCGATAGTATTTCTTCGATACATTGAGTGTTCTCATTTATTTCCAACAGTACGATGCAACAATCGTTATCTTTGAGACAAATAGGAAAATTGTACTTGGTAATTCTGCGGTTCTGAAATATTTCTCAATTTTTAAAATCTCATTTGATTTACCGAATCAATGAAACCATCGATCGTATTTTATGGATATATCGGCCGTAACGACGATTATCCCGAGATATATCGTTAGATTCACGCATCGCACTAAGATTTTAAATGAATTCACTTTGTACTATTCCACAAGGTATTTATTACTCCGACCAAGGTTTCGGCTTATGTTAGGTCATTATCAAGGTTTGATGCTGACTTGATATAACTTAATGATAATGACTTAACATAAGTCGAAACCTACGTCGGAGTAATAAATATCTTGTGGAATAGTACAAAGTGAATTTATTTAAAATATTCGCAATGTTGTTCCACCAAGTTAAGCCGGAAAATTTATTATACATCGCACTAAGGTCATACATCGCCTCGCCCAACCCAAGTGCGTGAGTATGATACATACGTGTACATACACTCTCCTCCCGCTCGAGTGGAAGACTGCTTTGCCGGTTGCAATTGGAGGGACGGAGGGAGGAAACGGGTGGGAGGGGGAGGAGGAGTAGGATCAGGGAGGAAGGAGGGGGGAGTGAGAGACGTTCCTTTATGAATGGCCTCCATCCGCTGTTAGGGAATGATTTCACTCGTAAAAGGGGGACTGAGGGAAGGGAGAGGAGGAGGAGGAGGGGGGAGGAAGCAGCGGGAGGTGGGAGGAGGAGGAGGGGAGGGAGGAAGAGCTCGAGAGAGGGGGATACAGGGGTACCAAAGTCGAAGCTTTCAAATGTAGAGGCACCACTTTCGTCACTACCCAAGACATGGATGCAGGCGAGCGCAGGAAGTGGACTCGAGACGCCCAAGATGTGAGGCACGCCCGATTACGCCGCGAAAGCCATCGAGGCGAGGTTTATTGCAGTAACGTGGTAGACGGCAGTCCTCAGACCCCATCGTGACATCCGTACCGAAGTTGTTCAGTGAGTTTGAAGCAATCTTTTTCTGATGACGGCACAAATAAGCGACCACCCAAAAATGTGCGAAACACAGCATAAGAGAACCATTAATTTAACTGCATACTGGGCATGCTTAAAACTTCGATTTTTCCGCGGATAATAAGGGATCGGAATGACTCCCTTTCGACCAGACAACGAGGTTGACCAGCATGTACAGATTCCAGTATAGTTCGGGCTTTCACACTCGGGTTGCTCCAGTTAAAAAAAATACAGCTTCGCCCATGCCCTTATACCGGGCGTCGTCTTCAAAGGAGAAAAGACCTGACGAGGGCGAAAATATCAGCAGGGAACTACCAAAGCGACGAATATCCGAAAAATGCAGATATCTTCGCATTAATGTCGCAGTAACTTATACTTCAACGATAACCAGTACATATCTGAATTCCTTGTATCTCTCCGCCAAGCATTGCTTGTTCCCTTGTAGATTTTCGCGGCGTCGAAAAAATATTCCTCTACTCTCCCGTTTTACTTCTTTGGTTGTATTTCAAGAAAACAGTAACACCTGTACTCCAAAGGGTGTCTTTGCCCTTCGTTCTTCAATGTTGGCGAAACGCCATCTTGATAAACAACCAGCACGGTGAAAACTCAAGAAAAGAGGAATATTAAGCATAAATTTACCAGAGAAATAGCCAAAGGTCTCACATTTTACACTGCTTTCCAAAATGTATACATCTGTAGGTACGGATGTGTCAATTCAAACCATTAAAAACGTTCGCCTACACATAATTCCTGAAAACCCCTCAAATATGCACTGAAGTGCATGTTTTTTTACATTATTATCGGCCACACACGCTTGAATAGATTTTCGACTAACTACGTAAGTAGATTGGAGGGCAAGGATATGAAACACCACTAATTAGACTTCGAAATTTCCATCTTAACGGCAACTACCTTCCCAACCGTATTTTTAAGGGAAAGATAAATCGGATCATGGCACCGAGTCGACAAAGTACGTACGCACAACTCCAGACCTAGCCTTCGTCTCCCAAGTAACGAAGTGACCAATCGTCCAAACAACTCACACATGACGACTTTTCTTCCACATTTAATTCTTTACCATTAGGAGGACATTTTCAAGGTCAGGTGGTAGCCAACAAAAGAGAAAAATTAGAAAAACAAAGAATTATTTTCTATAAAAACAGTAATGTCACATTCGAGGAAACAGAAATCATGGTGGGGCGCACTGTGTGTGGTGGTTTCGCCTTTACAAAAAGTTTCCTTTACAAACTTTTCCGATCGTGATTGAAAAATAAGGGTCAGTCAACAACAAAGAAATCAGTTCAATCGGGCGGAAAAATGAAAATCGTATCGTTAGAAATTTGAGAAAACGCAAGACCGGACACCCTTTGTGACTGTGACGTTAATTTTGACTCACATTACAGACGCGATCGGTAAGGAATTAACTGACAAATTTACAATGGGAATTAGATATTTGCCTCAACAAACACGGGCGCCATCAGGCTCGAGATAGCAACAGCTTCTCTCCGCAAAGAACCCCGCGGAGGTCGAGGCACAAAAAAGGGGCGCAGGCAACAGTGCAGTGGAGCGGCCACCAAACGGCCCGGGAAGCCGTAGTTCCAATCGAGGGGAAGCGGCGTCGCGGCTCAAGTAACACCCGAGGCTTTAAAAAATCGGCGCCGATTATTCCACCTCAGTGGGCAATTCATTCAACAGTTTCCAAAGAAACGGATACGACACTTCCGGAAACCGGTCATCGGAGAACTCTTTTACAAGTAGGGCCTGGGAGTACTGCTATCGAAGAGGTCACCGAAAACATAAAACGACTTCCCAAGTTCGACCGCAACCTCAGTCTAATTCAAGTTCATCTCGGGGAGCAGTCCTACTGTAAGTGATCTACATCTACATCTACATAACACACTGCGAGCCGCCACATGGGCGTGTGACGGGGTGTTAGGTCACCAGCCGTGTAAAGGTGTAAGTTTTTGGGGATGGAATGGTGACGTATATTGTAGGAGTGTATTTAGTGGAGCTCAATTTTTATTATGGTCGCTTATTCTTCGCGGAAAGAACGAATTCTTGTACCTATCTGATCGGCAGTGTATCTGTCTTATTTTATCGCATCTGTCAGACCTAGAGATGTAGTGAGGAGTCATGATAATATTCTCTATGTCGCTTTGAAAAATATCAGATCTGAATTTATCAAGTAATCTAAGCCTAGCGTGTAGCCTCCGAGTCTCTAGGGGCTCCCACCTTAATTCCTCTAAAAGTTTTGAGACACTATATGTACGCTCTTAGCAGTTTTTAATGAAGCGCGCTGCTTTCCCTTGTATTTTAATAATGTTTTTGGTCAAATCTATTTGACCAGGGTCTTAAATGCTCGCGGCGTATTCGAGACGTGGCCTAACCAGAGCGAATCGGTATCCCTCTTTGATTTTTTCATCTAAGGACCTTCCTATTATAACCTAGTTTAACAAAACCTAGTTTCTTTAATGCTGCCCCACATATATGTTTTGTATTTGTAATCCCCACGATATATCAGAAGTTAAGGTAATTCCAAGATACCAAGTGATGCATCTATTCATCGATCGATTTTTGACACTTCATACCGTTGCAGTCAACAAAGTCTTTCTCGGCAGGTACATAAGGGACACTTTAAACTATTACACTAATAGACACTATTAGAGGGACGCTCGGACATAAGGGAAACTCATACGGATGATATTCTACATTCTGACGAGATTTGGACAAGACGCAGATGAGACTATGGGTAGCACAGCGAGAGAGATGAAATTGTGAATTCTCAGTCTCTCCAGAAAATACCACTTCCTCCTGAGAGAACGCATCTGAATGAAAATAAAAATTATGATTTACAAACAATCATTTGCAAAAGGATATTTTGACTTTGGAAACCGATAATGCACAAATAAACATTGCGCGATATCGTTTGTAATGAAAAAAGAAATTACTCCACAGACTACAACAAAAAAGTTAACATTAAGGCATATAAACAGCATCAGGAGCTCCACAGGACCGGGACATGGCAAAATCGCCCAAGGATTATCACGAGTATATAAAAACAAACTGAACAAGTTGTAGCCTTAAGATCGGAAATCACGGGCTTATCGCAGCTTATGACATAGAGAAATACCTACTATCCGCACCCAGTGTCACACATCAGCCGCTGATTATTGGTTAACGAAATAGTATAAATCATTTCAGAAGTCAGGAAAGTAAACATTGCTGGTTCTAGAGTAATTTCTTCGCATATTATCACCAGCATCTGGAATCTTACTCATCGGGCACTGACTCTGAGAGAGTTAATTGACCGGAAATATCTTATCTTGGGACAATTCCTTGTACAACAATTATTTTAGACAGCGACTAGTACCTATTACAGTCAAGTATTTTTAACTAAGCCTGAACCTAGTCCCGAGTGACTTGTGGACGGAGGAAAAAATCTTCGAGAAGATATATCCAATCGTTCGAATTTCTCTCAAACCCAGGATGAGAAAACAACTAGAAAATTCAGAAACATTACTGCAAAACACTATCTACCAAACATAGTTTCTTTGTTCTAATTTTTTTCAGAATGGTGACCGATGACACCAAGCCATGCTTTCTATAAGCAGTAGTGGCTAGCAAGGAAGAGTGTAATTTAGGAAACTAAATCTCTCCCTGGTCTTACTCTCCGTGGTAGCAAACCCATCCATAACTTCCTCCACAACGTGATATTGAGCGACATCTCACGTGTCTCCTATACAATTTCTTGCGCTAGGTGGTTTTGGGTGATATATCTTTCCACCAATTTCAGTAACACTCTACTTGAAGCACTCATCAGTCGACTTTCCGCATTAGTTGTCACAATCGCTAAGCCTTTAATGTAGTTTGAGAGAAAAATTGTTTGATCGTGATATGGATGAATTTTGTCTCATTTTAAGTGCAATCTCTCACCCTTCTAACGGCACCAAAATATCTGCTCCTTAGCGTACTACTTTCCGGGATTTTTGACGATAAACACCGGCCCTTTTTCATGGGAAATGGTGAATGCATATGCACTCCAGGGAGGCCTCATTTAAATATAAACGAGGAATTTACAACACCTAGGTCTCGTCAAAAAAATAACAGCGTGTTGTTTTATGTCTTCTCCACTAATTTTGAAAATAAATCATATTGTTACTGTAGTAATTTTTTTCAGGATCACAAAAAAAACCCCGTCGTGAATGAGTTTTAAACGTACCGCGCGAAAAAATGAGTCAAGTTAAAGGCTTATACAGATATTTTTATAAAATTACTTAGAATTTGAACCATATAAAGGAATATTGATGTACCATTAATTGTGCAATATTTAATTCATGATTCCTACAGCTGCTAAAATTAAAACGTATAATTCGAATATGGCCTCCGTTATGACTAGGGAACCATCCCGCTCAAACTACCTTAATGCATCGAGTCGCGAATTTTTTCCGTGCACATCTACGGCTTCGATTGCGATCAGACGAGGTCGTTTCCCTCGACTGGGCTATCCTCATACACTTGAGTAGCGACGTATACACTATTCTGATTTGATTGATTTTGATACCACAGTTCTCCAACTTACGGATATTCAATAATCCGGACGCAAATCTCGTTCCCTTTTCAAGCGAGCATTTCCGAGTTATACTTTTTGGAAAATTATACACGTTTCGGACACGGGACGCTGTCTTAATTTTACAATCGATACAGATTCTTGAAGGGGAACAAATTCAGATTCCTGGAAGAGATTCGAACTTGGGGGAGGGCGAAGAGGAGGGATGCGGGGGCCAAGCGAAGAGGTGGCGAACGTTGAACAAATATCGGGGCGTGCGCGGCCACCGCTCACGAGAGAGCAAGCGAAGAAGAGAGAAAGAGAGGGGGTGAGGGATAGAAAGAGAGAGACCAGAGGAAGAGAGAGAGAGAGAGAGAGAGAGAGAGGGCGGGTGGCAGGGGAGCAAGGTAACGGAAGAGGGAGGGAAAATAAAAATAGAGCCGAAAGGAGGTGGAAGTCGGGGAGGGGAGGTTCACGGAGAGGGTGGGCGGGAGGGGGAAGGGGAGAGAGGGAGGGAGGGGGGGGGGAAAGAGGCGGAAGGGTGACGGGCGAGAGGAAGAAAAAAGGGTTGGTTGGTTGCTTGCTTGCTTGGTCGCTGGTCTCTTGGTGGAGGGGGAGTTGGGAGGTCGGATATGGAGGTGGGGGGGGAGGCGAGCAGGGGGGGAAGGGTGCGGGAAGGAGGAGCAGGAGGAAAAAATACGAGGGCCGACCGGAAATGACGCTGTAACTGGCGGCGATACGAGAGAACAAGAAGAGAGCTTGTGAAGGCGTGCGTGAGGCGAAGGAAGTGGAAAGTGTGTGGGATGGGGAGGGGGAGTGGGGGATTTCAGGGAGGGAGGGAGGGGAGTAGGATGGGGGAGGGATGCGAGTGGTGTGGCCCTTGTGCACTTACCTCCTCCTCCTCATCTCTCGGCTGCCGCTGCTTGCTGTGTGTGTATGCACTGCGGACGGGTGGCGGCGGAAAACACAACGGCCTCAACCAGCTCGTCAAACGTCGACGGGGCCAACACACACACGACGTGCGCGCGGAGGGCGAGCTCATACGCACCAATCGGCTCCACGGAACATGTTCGTAGTGTTACAAATAACGGAATGAGAAGTCCAAAGCAACACGACAAGAAAGAAACTAATTACAAAACAATCGCGAAGCTTCGATTCACCTTCGATATAATTGACGAGAAAGAAAGAAAGTTTCGAAAAGGGTCGAGAGGATCAAGTATTACTGAGGGACTGGGTGAGAGCCTGTTATGTGCACTCGTTTGAAGTCGCGCGAAGTTTATTCCAATTCCTCCTCTGATGAAGCAATGAGTGGGAGGAAACGTTCATCCAACTCATGCAAAATACAGAAATGGTGGACTGTGAATTATTAAAGACATTATTATTCATTACTTCCACCGATCGCATTGGTGCCCGTTAACTTTGCCATCAACTTCCAGAGAACGTTTTAAGCCAATAATTGTGCTAAATAGACCGCTATGTAACCTCAAATAACAGGGAAGGCAAATACATCAAGGACAAATTGGAGGACGGCGGAAGTTGACCGCGGAATGCTGGAAAGAAAAATTCTACTGACGTCGCGAAGACATTTAGTGAGTGCTCGCCCAGCGAGCTTGTTCCTCGCCACATAACACTCCGGGATGTGTCCGAGTGGATTAACCCAAACCTATGACTCAATAACCTCTCAGTGATCTGCAAACAGGATGCATTTAACGATTAGATCGGTATCGGCTAATGCATCTGAGTACCAATTGCGAATACGAGAGCAATACATGGTCATGGAAATATACTTACGGGCAAAAGTTACTTCTATATTTATTTCTCATTCTTTCGCTGATTCTCAACGATATGAGAACAAATCCAGAATGATTAATAAGCCAGAAGCAGTGGTTCATGCATCGGAACACCCATCAACAAAAATAAAGATAAAATTACATTAAGCTGCATATCATAAAATAGGTAATGGGATTAATAACTGTTCTGCCCAGAGAACTGATTTCACTTAACAGAATATTCTATTTTTGGTGAGTCAGTATGAGAGACTTTAAGATTCAGAGACTGACATTTGAAACTGTACGAGCTGACTCCTCGGGATAAATTCATTTCTCCGGCAGCAACATCTGAATCTCCCTTACGTAGTGATTCATGGGGTGGAAAATTCACCACGAATGTGAAATAATTAACTGACACACGCAAATGTGTTCACATACTGATCCAAGAAGTCGAGATCAATACTTAATCGAGATCAATAATAGAAACATTTCCACTAACAGAGGAGCTACATATCCATCCAAACAACGAAGGACCGAAGCGAAAGAGTCCGGAAGAAAAATAAAAAACTAATGCCACCATTTTACAGTAAAACATGATCAAAGAAGCAAGCAATGACGGGGACCCGAGGGAACAACCTTATGCTACGAAAAAAATACACATTCCGTCCACTCGATCCAGCGCAAAACTGGTTTGCGTGACAACGATTAATGTCCAAGCTTTAGAGTTGTTTATGGTAATGCGTTCGGGCACTCAAGACTCGCACTCATTCTGATCCAACAATCATAACGTTTAAAATGCAATACACGTGCCCTTGCAATCGCGAGGATACGAGGATTAGTTGATGAAATTAACTCTCCTATTCAGCCCCGGTAAATGTAGCAAAAATGACCAAAACGATTGATAAGATAGTCAACAATACGCCTAATTTACGGTCATCATGCTTTCGGGTCGGGCCAGATGCATCCGTATTATTTTTCATCAAAAATAAAGGTTTTTTAACGTGATCCTTCGCCGAGGACAAAAATAAAACACGGATTTCGAAGGGACAAAGTAATGAAAATGGCGAGTCCTGACATCCACATAGATTTAACCCTCCCTTGGACGTCTAATTAGGAGCCATTTCAGTATTAATAGACGACTTTTGATGATATGACCCCCTCCCCTTTCTTAACATGGCAACCTTGTATTTCAATAACTACTCACCCTACCCTGCCAACCTCAGTTATCACAGATTTTAGGAGGGGTGCACACAAGTTAAACTTTATAAGAGTGATTTTTTGGACTATGTAGGCTACCCTAGGTAATTAAAAAAATATTGAAAGATGAGGTAGTGACGCGAACGTATTTCATCTGCCGATATGGAACATTTTCGTAGCCGGGAACGAGGAGACCATGCAACTGGCGGACGGAGAATTTGGTCTTGTGAACGCTTACTCGATCAACTGGAAACTATAAAAAAAGTCTAATGCTATTGTATTCAATCATTAAAATAATGCAAAATATTGCATCTAATCAATGCTACACGTGCGTGTTGGTGGATATTAACAGCGCTCATAGGGAAAACATATTATTGGCTTTTGTTGGCCTTTAGTAGGAGAAATTAAACACCCAAATCCACCGTCGGCTCGCCATGGCACACGTATTAATGTTAGAGGTGTACACTTAAGCCAAGCCAATCGCTGTTTTACTTTGCGAGACCTAATGTAAATGCATACTTACACTTTTTAAAACTTGTACTTGAGGAAAATGACGCACTTATTGCAGAAAAACGTACGTTATCATCTCAGGCGATTATAAACAAGTAATTGATATTCTAACTCAAGAGTAAACATAATCTAAAGTAAAATGATCTCCGACTCCCACACCCTCTACGTAAGAGATGGAAGGAGGAATACAAATTCTCACCCTTTAGGAAAGTCGAATGCTAAATATTGAGTAAACATAATGTAGAAACTGAAATACGCACCGCGGTATTTCAGTTTCTACATTATTACAAAGAAGTCTGGAAAGACACAAAGACAATGAGTGGAAACAAGGCACGACTTGCGCGGGAAACTCTTCAGGCAGGATGCAGGCGAGCGGCCCTAAATGCAGCCGACGACCGAAACGCAGCCCCGTACGCCAGCGATCAATCCACGACAATCCCCTCCTCCCCCAGCTCTCCGCTTCTGGTCACACACCATATGGATAAACGCCATCGAGACTTCTCTGCCTCTTCACAATTCGTTCATCCGTGCAGGAATAGGTGTGGCAGCAAGACGCTCACATACCCCCGCACCGGTTCAAGTCCGTCGAATGCTTCATCACAATGTAAGGAAGGATTCAACTCCGCCATGCGCTCGGGACGATGCAGAGTTTACTTCAGCGGCAAGTGACTAACATAAGACCGTAGCAGACGAAATTCGCGGGATCTCTCAGCAGAGAGAGATCACCCGATCGGAATTTCTTTCCTAACTGAAGAGATGGGATGGATTGGTGATACAACTGGCAGCAAACAGTACATAAGACACATGCTATTTCATGGTGAATTTTCACACAGATTTGTGGGATACACAAATTGTTAGGCCAAAAATTACGTAATGTATCGAGACCTCGTCCATCAAAAAAACCTCCACTAGGGTAAGAAACGACTTTCGCCACAGTTAATGAACAAATAGGCATAATGCTAAAATGGTTCCGAAGATGAAATACGCAAAAAATACCGCTATTTCAAAGAGTTGATGCTTTCACCAGCCATTTAATCGGGATACTGCAGTTGAAAAATCCAATCGAGAAGATTAAAAGGAACCAAGAGGGCTAAAAAGTATGCTAAAAAGTATGCGCGCGTTTTTATTGGTGGGTTGTAGGCCGGGTGAGTTCACTCAAAAGACTTTTGGGGGAGGGGCGAAATAGCCGAACGACTGACCGACCACATCAGAACACACACCGCACCCAAATCTACCCACTCTCACTCTCTCTCGCCGAGATCCGAATACCGGGCCCACCAAATGGAAGGGACCAGCAAAACTTGGGCTAAAGAGTCGAGAGGGACGAACACACCATCGCTCGCCTACATGGCGACACCAGGCAGAGCTTTAAGCGCGGTTCAGCAGCAGTTGCGAACCGACTGTGATTCAGGAACCCCTTGGGCAACTGTCACTGAAATTGGGCCCCTTATGAGTACCTAGGCGTGATACGTTATAAGTCACCCTGCTAAAAAACTCTGTATAATTTCCTTAAAATACTTCTACAGAATTTCTTAAAAAGTTCTATAAATATTCCTTTAAGTATTGAAACGCCATTTTAAGGAATTCCCTGCGACGTTCTGCAGAATACCTTAGGATGTTCTGCAGAATTCCTTAGGACGGTCTGTGGAATTCCCTCCGACTCTATATAGGTCCTTAGAAAAGGAACTGGGTCAACGGAAACCTCACATATTTCCGTAGAGTTGCTGAAGTTCCACAGAACAGCTTGTAAGGAGTTATTTTGCTCTGCAGAAAATATCTCTAAAGAACTATGTTCTGTAGAGAAAGATTCAATTTCTGTAGATTTCCTTAAGTTCTACAGAACAGCTACTAAGGAATTTTTAGCAGGGCACACAGACAAAGTTGACATATTATTTTCTAATATTGTAAAATTCACACAAATAGCTAGTTTTAAATTGCTGAAATCTTTAGTAGTTAACTAAATATCAAGTCATAAGACTTTACCTTGAGTAATTTTTTTCATGTCGTACGAGACCATAAACTTCGAACTTTATGAGACTGTAAACATTAACGCGGAGAGTAATTGATTGAATAAAAATAGTACAGAAATCGTACAAAAACACGTTAAATTTTTACCATATAAATGCGTTAGAAATTTGCATTTTATAAATAAAGAGCCTTTGGAGAGCATACCCGCATCCAGTTCCATGGAAATGACAAGATTTTGTTTGGCAAGTATATCGAAAATCATTATGGTTGTGGATATTTTGTTGACATTGGGAATGTGATTTTTCTCTTTATAATGAGATCGAACTCTCATTATTAAAGGATATCTCATTCAAACTATTTTAACCAACTGATATGGGAAATATTACCTACGACTGGTAGGTACTAATAGCTTACTTCCGCCATTATTCAACATTTCTCACGAACCCTTAAACTTTTATGAGACCCTTAAAAGGCCACCCCTGCTCTGGACTACTTCATGCCCTGCAAGCCACCTCAAAGATTAAACTGAATCCGCATGACTTCTCTTTCACTGACAGGGAAGTGAATCTTCGATCTCAATTTTCGTATATGACACCATTTGAGCGATGATAAACGTTCTCTTCTTTGTCGTTGAAGGTTATTCGGGCTTTCCACCGGGTCAAACTCTCCATCTCGGCCGACGTTTCGATGAACGAGTCGTCCATCGTCATCAGAGCATGAATGATAGCAATAATAAATTTATAGTATCCAAAGATATTTTGTTAAAGTCGTCCAAAGAAACAAAAAGCTGTGTTCCCCGCAATCTATTCAAGAACTGAATCGCAGGAACCGCACGGGCTATCGAAAGGGAAAAATTCCAAGTCATTGCAACAAAAATGTTCCAACCAAGTCCCGCTCAATTGAAGCTAGAGCGAATTATTCCTTTGAGGCGGCGCCTTACGGCATCAATATCCTTAACACATTTTTTAAAAGTGTCTACACTTCATGCCCTCAGAATTAAACCACTACGTTGCCTTGCTTATACAAAAATCCAATGCAGTCTATAAATATTTCTTGTCGCGGCATAGAAAGTCACATTAAATCAATTAACCCCAAAAAATCATCTGGTCCAGATGGAATTCCCTCCCGAGTTTAATTAGCACCGTACTTGAAAATCATATACGTAAAATATCTACCAGAGCATCGGGTCCCTTACGATTGGAAAAATGCGAACGTTACTCCTATTTTTAAGAGCGGCGATAAGGAAGATCCCAATAACTATAGACCTATCTCCCTCATGTCCATCTCATGCTAAGTATTAGAACAAATAATCGTAATCAAGATTATGACGTATTTAGATAGTCAGAACTTGTTAATTCAAAACCAACATGGATTCCGAAAAGGCAGGTCATGTGAAACCCAGATAGCCCTTTTTCTGCACGACGTTCTTTCCTCAGCAGAAAGGCTCACCCAGGTAGACGCGATAATTTCAGATTTCAAAAAAGCTTTCGATAAAATTCCGCATTCAAAATTAATTGTTAAGCTAAAAGCCTATGGAATACATCATGATACAATATGCTGGATTGAAGATATCTTATAAAACCGCGAACAGAGGGTATTTCTAGATGGCGTTAGTTCAGACACAGTTTAAGACACATCCGGTGCACCCCAGAGAAGTGTCATTGGTCCCTTATTATTCCTTTTGCATATTGATGATATCACTAGCGTTGTTAAGAAAAAATTGCGTGTTTTCGCGAACGACGCAGTATTGTACAGAGTTATTAACACTCTCTAGTCCCACTCTGGAGTCTGATAGAATTACGTTGACGAAAGACCTAGAAGCTATAAACGGATGGTGCGACACTTGGCAGTTAGAATTAAATTTTCATAAGTGCGTTGTTTTGAATTTTTGAAGGAAGAGTAGCTTAAAAAACGAGATGTACACAATTAATCAAGCCGAACGAATAAATGTAGAGCCAGTTAAGTACTTAGGAGTGATCCTTACTCAGGACTTTCGTGGGGGAAGCATATAAGAGAAATTTGTGGACAGGCAAATCGTAAATTAGGATTCATTAAAAGAATACTAGGAAATTGTGGCGAGAAAATAAAGGAGCGATGTTATTTTTCTCTCGTGAGGCCTTACTTAGAGTACGTCGCTAGTATAAGGGACCCTAACGAAGTAGGACTAGTCTCAGATATAGATCGAATACAGTGGAGGGGAAGTAAATTTGATAAAAATAGTTATGATAAACATAGTAGTGTTACAAAATTGTTGAGAGAATCAGGTTGGGAACCTCTATCCTATCGAAGGGAGAATTTTTTTTGCCGAACGTTCAAAATAGTTTGCTACAGCCAAACTACTATGGTAGAAACGATCACAGCAATAAGATTAAGGAAATAGACTAGGAATAGAATGAGTTCGCGAAGAGAGAGATTTTTTGGCGAGACTTAACTTTGGTGAGTGATTCGACATACCGTGTGAATTAAGGTAGTCCGAGCGAAATATCATTTTACTTAGAAATCAATGATTTTGGTCTCATTTTAAAGAAAAATATCTCACCTAACCTATGACCCGAAAAATTCTACCCCTTACCGTATTACTTTCGAAGATATTTGCCAAAAAATGCCAGCCCTTTTATATGGGAAACGGTACGTGCATGCACTCCACAGAGACATCTACAAAATGAGGTAAGTATTTCTAACACTTAGATGTCGTAAAAAACTAACTGTGAGTAGTTTGCATGTTTTCTCAACTATTTTTAAAAATTAATCATATAGTCACCGCAGTAGGTTCTCTGGTATCACACAAAACCTTCCGTTTTGAAGGCGTTTCAAACGTACCGCGCGAAAAAAATGAGTCAAGTTAAAGCCTTATTTAGATATTTTCATTTAATTACTTACAATTTCTGTCATATAAAACTATATAATGGTACCATTAATAATGCAGTATTGAATTGATGTGTCCTATAGCTGGTGAAATTAAAACGTATAATTCGAATATGGTCTCTATTATGACTAGGAAACTATCTCGATCTGACTACCGTAAGCAGTCAAAATAAGGATTAGCAGCGATTTATGGATCAGAGGGATTGATTGCGATCATTGAAGAAATAGCACCCAAATCACCGCACACATTAAGGACGTAAACTTCAACAGAAGTTATTCGCGAGTGCCCACCGCCGTTTCGGGGGCGACGAAGAAGAGTCCTCGTCGCACGCAAAGCAGCGACACTGAACATCTCCATAGAGCAGAAGGCAGATACGTCTCCCTCTCAGCTATTTCATTTATTCCCTTCGCCCAACTAGTCTAACTGGCACTAGACTCCACCAATTCTGTCCGTTAGCGAGAGGGAGGGGGGGCAGGAAACGGGTTGGAAGTGGGGGGGGGCGGGGGAGGAGGTTTAGGATGAGAGAGGGGGGGGGAAGGGGGATGAGTCCTTTGATCCGACTGAAAGCCACACGGTGGGAGGGGGAGGATAGAAGAGGGGCGCCATTGATTGGGCACATCCTTCCTCGCGGCAAACCCCCCCCCCCACGCCCCCCAATTCCCCCCTCGATGGCACGGGGGGAGTGAAAGACCCCTTACAACACGCCAACATTTGCTGCCGCGCACGCGAAGCGGCGGCTCTGCATAGCTCTCAGTGGTGCCGACCTCTGGGGCGCGCTTCCCTTCAGGCCCGTAATGGAGTGTGTACGCGTATGAAGTTGAAGTGATAAGGATTTCTTCTCCACCCGGTCAGCCGATCGATTCAGAACCATCAATCCGTCTGGTCTACCCTCTAAAGCCCGCTTTACACGGTACATTTTATTGCACAAACGAATGTATCTTAGAATGTAGACGAAACTGAATGGAAATAGAGCAGATTCTGTTTCCCGTTAAGCCATTCAGACAATCATACAATTTGCCGCTTTACATGGTACCATTTTCCTCATAAAGGCCGCTTTACACGGTGCATTTTATTGTACAGACGAATGTATCATAGAATGTACAAGAAACTGAATAGAATTAGAGCAGGTTCTATTTCCCATTAAGTCATTCTGACAATCATACAATTTGCTGCCTTACACGGTACAATTTCCTTAATGAAGGAATTTGTACATTCGTTTGTACAATAAATTGTACCGTGTAAAGCGGCCTTTATGAAGGTTCTGCTCCACTAGGGGTAAATGTTAAGGCTCTTGGATACACATTAGTCTAGTCTCTGCGATGTTTCTCACGTACGTGACACTATTTTGGGAAATATGCCCCCAAGATGTACGCAAATTTAAAGATTATTCCACATTGTCAATGAAAGCCAAGGAGTTATAAATTCAACGCATTTATTTCGGTCATAGGTGACCATCGACAGTGAAAGTCAATGCCTCGTAAAAATGCGTCGTCCTCGGTTTTACCTCTCGATCTGTCAATGTTCACCTGGACGAAGGAAATTCACGTATTGAATTCAAAACCCCTTCATGCTTCCCTAACGATTTCGATGAACTTTAACTTAAATTTACACATCGATTGCTCTCTTCTTCTTGAGTGTGTATGCGAATCATAAGAGGTTGAGAATTCACCGACTTTCTCTTTATAAGAAGGCGTCGCAGAATAAGCGTCGATGTTACGAGACGACGACAGCGACGAATGACGGATCGAAACGCGCACATTCTCCGCATTTCCCACGCGCACGATAACGCGTGCAAGCTGTGCTCTGGGTCGGGGCTAAGACTTAATCTGAGTAATGCACTACGTTACACTTCTGGCGAGAGAAATCTCACACATCCACATCTACTGAGAAGGTGGAACCTGAGAGTCATAACTTCAGACAGTGGGGGCGGGACACTAGCGGAATTCCATTGAGAAGACAAGGATTTGTCTGGCAGCGAAAAGATGAGGGAGGATCTGAGATGAAAGAGTGAATGAGAGATATTCACTTCATTTAAGCAAGACCTATTCCCGAAAACACGAAAATTTGAGATCCTGCAAAGGAATGATTTAATACGCCAAATAAGCAAACGCTTCGTTAAAAACAGCAACGAGAGAACGAGTGTAAAACGGCTGCTGGAAGGACTAGAATGGAATACGCTAAGAGATTCGGAGGCTACACGATACATAACTTGAACACCATGCGATTTAAAGATGTCACAAAGGAAATCATTTAAACCTCACATTATACCTCTAGAGCTGGTAGACAAAACAAAAGAACAAAGATAAAAGGCCGAACTGAAGAGTACAAAAAGCCTTCTTTCCACGCACCATTTTTGACCACAAGAAAAACCTGGCAAAAGCACTAAGACATTCGGTTAGTTATCGCTTACCCCCTCCCCTCTTCCAATTCCTATTCCCTTCTTTTATCATGGCTGGCGTCCTGACCCTCCTCCCCCCTTGCAACACACCTCGCAGCACACATTTCGCAGAGAGAGAATTCGAGCAATGCAATCCCTAACTCGAGCAACACCCCTAACCATTCACCGAAGGCGAAGACAACACATCAACCGCGAATGATAGATCGCAAAACGAAAGTGGCGTAGAGTTCGTTCACAGAATTTGAGTAGTTTTCCGTGGAATGGTGCTTCTTTACTTATAACCATAACGTTCTATGCACTGGCCACAGACTGTAACACTTCAGCATAGTTTTTCCCATCCATAAGAATGTCTGGCCCCCTTCGCTGGTATCTCCATCTTGCAGTGATGAGGGGGCTTGCGTGCCTAAGCGATCCTGCGAGCTATGCCGACGGGAGCTTAAGTTCCTGGCAAGGCCACCCAAGCCGGACAGGTCAAAGGTGATAGGCCAGACGTAGAGATATACCCTCCTGGTCCTTCAGGTTGGGAGTTGTGCGTGGAGCTGACAACCCAACCATGTCAAACAATATAAAACGTTGCGGAACCAAAACAAAAGCCTCGGATAATGGATGGAGATTATAGAAGACGACTTAGGCAATCGACAAGGAGTAATGATTTAAGGATTGCAATAAGGAACGTTCGAACTAAACTAAGATCTGGTAAGATATATGAAGTGGCATAAGAGATCACAAAATTCAAGAATGACTTGGTAGCGCTTCAATGAATTAGAAGGAAAGGTAACGGAAGGATAGATTTGTCAAAGCTCGGAGAACGGAATGGTTGGGCCATGAGGAGAGAAATGCAGAGCAGCGGTTGCCCTGAAGAATATTGAAGGTAAAGTATCACCACACGAGAAGAAAGGAGAGGCCAAGGCTAATTTTAGATGGATGGGTGATGTTACTGCACACTTATAGTCAATGAATATCGAAGGATGAAAGAGGAGAGTTAAAAACAAAAGAGATAGGAGGCGAATAACGGAGGAGGCCAAGGCCCACTAAGGTCTGTAGAGCCATGGAGAGAGAGAGAGAAAGAATTTCTGGGGCAGCGAAGTCACTAAAGCAAAGAGTACGCATTGAGAGTGAAGCACTTTTCAAAGAGCAACGTCAGTCTAATTTATTCCCAGAGTACGCCTCCACAAACTAACTGTACGCTCTAAGTCGCCTTGCAACGCTTGCATCCCGGAAACCATTAAGAACGAGTGAAACGAAACTTATTCCTATCCTTCAAATGAATTGGTCAAAGAATTCGGGAAGTAAAATAACGATCTCACGAAATAACTAATGATTAGCCGTAACAAATGGTCTATCGAATATCTATACATGAACCAAATACTGACGCTAGTTACACAATTAGTCCCATCAACGTCCAGTTAAGATTTGACTTACAGGCATGATGCTAAAAATGAAAGTTGGCATTCATTTGGGTTTCATTCAGATGACCAAAAAAGACCTCGTGAAAATGAAGAGGGAAGTGTTATAAAGGTGTGCACAGAAGCAAAAATAAAATGAACGCTTACGCGAACGCTTATCTGCACGTACTTCATCCTAAATCTTTCACCACAATCCACACCATACGCCTACAGCTTAAAGGCGGCTGTTGTGTCTCAGAATGTGTACATTTTCTTTACCCTTCCTACTTTCAGGGGCTTCCGTTGTACAACTTTGCCGCCCAATTCTTTGTAGAACTCTTCCATTGGTTATTCTCTTCATTCACTTCATCACCATCATTCCACAATGGCGACACATTTCCAGTTTCCGTCCTACCTTGTTTTGGGACAGTTATCGTCCAGAATTCTCTTTCAATTAAAGACATGCTCCAAAATAATTTTCATCGTACTAATGTATTTATTTATCGGCCTTGGGCTAGATAAATATTCACCAAAACGTGCCGATTGACTCACGTTTTCTCGACACGTTAGTCTGGCACGAGGCTATATTTGGAGGCGTACCAAATTGGAGTCTATAAGTCGATAAGTAAAACGTTTGTCTTTCCAACCTCCGACCATTCTCGCAAAGGCTGCTGTTGCCTTTATTTGACGATTTTCGACCGACCCAGCGAAAGGAGCCATCCACGGAAAAATACCCAAAACTAGCACTTTAAACATTTAATTGATCACAAAGTTTATTAGATTCTAAAACGCAGGGTACCACAAGATTATATTTACAAGACGTCAACGTCAAAATAACTGGCCACGTAAACAAGTTGGTGCTGGACCGGAGAGTGAGCTGTCATGAACATTGAAACGAGTTCCATTTACTTTCTACCGCGAGGGCTGCGTGGTGTGGTGCCGTTCTGCCGTGGGAACGTGTGGCACGGGGTGTTAGGACAGCAGCCATCAAAAAGGGGAGGGATAAGGAAAATGAAGAGGTGAAAATGAACTGCGTATGTTAACGAAGTTTCTCAGTCTAGCTCTCTTTAGGCTGTGGTCATGAATGGTACGCGGAAAGAAGAAATTATCGTACACAACTTTTCAGCAGTGTCTCCTTTAGTCTACCGCTTCTATCACCTTTATAGGTATTGTGCTGCATTAAAATCGCATTAAAATCGCATCACCAGCCAAACGTGTAGCTTCGTGAGTGTCTGTCGGGTCTCTATACGTGGGATTATTTTTTACCTTTTCGGTTACGAGTCAAAAAATAGGTTCATCAGCTAAGCTAAAGGAATTCGGAAATATGGGGGGAATCATTGAGACAAACGGTGCGAAAGTTACAAAATATTCCCTCTCCTCACTCCCCTCCTCCCGTTGTCCTTCCAACAGCTGCGTCGGAATGTCATGCATATCCCCATTCGAAGAGCGATCACCCAATTAGGCTTGTGCGATGAGTCGATTCATCGAATTCATCGACGATGATTTTAGTCATCGCGTTGCGATGAACCGCGTCGATGGAAATGAATGAATGCATCATCGACGTCGATGAGTCCATGAATTCACCGACGTCGATGAGTCGATGAGTTAACTGACATCGATGATTTGATAAATACACTGACGTCAATGAGTCGATGAATTCACCGATGTAGATGAGTCAATGAATCCATCCCATTAGATGATAATTATTTGTGTTGCGTCGCCCGCCCGTTCCTATCCCTACCTTTCCGTCGGCGATGAATGAATTCATCGACTTATCGAGGTCGGTGAGTTCATCGACGGCGATGAATTCTTCGAATCATCGTCGTCGATGACAATCATCGAAACCGAATCATCTCGATGATTTTATCATCGACCCTCGATGGGCAAATTCGTTCATCGCGCAAGCCTACACCCAACCACGAGGCGGCGACGGTATCCAATGGAGGCAACACAGCGGACCTGCCATTCTATTTAAAAAAAAAGGCGCACACCCCGCAGACGGCCGCGCCACCGCGCACCACCCGTGTCAATGATAGAGTCGTGCACGCGAGCACCACAGGAGACTCATCCGACCCCGCATCCTATTCGACCCGAGTCGCGTCCGCCGCCTCCTCCCGGGGGCAGAGGAGCCACACCAAAGGGGGCAGCGGCAAACACACGCGTGGGCGGCGGCACAGGAAGCCTCCGCCCGCTCGATACTTCCTCCTCGGAGGAGGATGAGGAGGAGGACGAGGGGCAAGGGGAATCCTGCCCCTAAGGGGGCGCGGGGGCTCCGTCCCCTTCGACGGCGCGGGCGAGAGACATCACAAAAGTCCTCGCCGTTATACACATTGCATGATTCACATTTATGATTGCCCTCTACGTCGCACTGACGGTTGCTCCTTCGGGGTATTTAAGGTAGTTTGAGCGAAATATCATTTTACCTAAAAATCAATCAATTTGGTCTTATTTTAAAGAAAAATATATCATCCTTCCATTGACACCAAAAATTCAACCCATTACCACATCAATTTTCGAGATATTTGCCAGAAAATATCAGCCCTTTTACATGGGAAATGGTACTACATGCGTGCATTCCATAGAGACTTTATATTAAAAATGAGGCATTCCTTACACTTACATCTCGTCAATAAATCAACAGTTATTAATTTGTGTTTTTTCTCAACTATTTTTAAAAATAAATCATATTGTCACCGAAGTAAATTCTTCGGGATCACAATAGACCTTCCGTTTTAATGGAGTTTCAAGCGTACCGCGTGAAAGAAATGAGTCAAGTTAAAGACTTATTTACATATTTTCATTTGATTACTTACAATTTCTGTCATATAAAAATATATTATTGCACCATTAATAATGCAATATTTAAGTCGTGCGTCCTGCAGCTGATGGAATTAATACGTATATATCGAATATGGTCTCCATTATGATTAGGGAACTATCTCGCTCGTACTACCTTAAGGATTGAGGTGATGGCTTGGTTTAGAAGTCTCCACTTTGCAAGAAAGAAAAGTAACTTTTTATAACTTGAACACAGTTACCAATAAATAACACAGTGACAGGAAAGGTTTAAGATAAAGCAAAAAGAATATATTTTTCATCAAAAAAATGCAAATATTACAAGTTGGCGTCACACATTCATAGGAAAGTGGCCAAAAAAGGAACTAATGATGAAACTTTCCATTTAAAAGTGATTTTGTATGCAATCAGTGAGCCAAGTGGTAGTTTAGAAAAAACAGGAAAAAACATTAGGACATAGTATTATGCTGAATGAATTCAACGAACCAATCTTGTCGTATCTTACTAAAGATAAGCAAGGAACTGTAAATAAAGTAAACACTATAAACGCAGAACCTGACAAGAGTAAAGATACGTTCCATATACGATAGACGCATTGCGATGAAAAACGTTATGCTACACCCGGGTCACACTTCTTAGCTAGCACTATTATCTTCTGTATGTCTTTGCTACTACGACCGTTTTCCTCTAGCGTACTACCCAAGTAATTAAATTGCTCTACTTGATCGAGTTGGTGTCCACCGAATTTAATCACCATCCTAGCTTTCTTTGCCCTAGAGAATCTCATTACTTGAAAACTATCGAAAATTATAAATAGCCCTAATCCAAGTAAATTTAAATTTTATTTAACCCATCTAGTAACACGTATGAAGGAGTGTTTAAAAATTCAACAGCATTCTCATTTAAAGTGAACTACAAACACAGCACCATCAGGCACCAACGCCGCATGATGTAGACGATGAAGGCCGATAATTTGTAACATTTTACAATAATGAAATCTTTCCCCGTGGCGCCCCATTCCATTTTATAGGCATTTAATTGCATTGTCGTCCATAAGACGTCCAGTGCAAATAGACGCTATTAGCATGCGTAATATTCCACGCCTTTTCGCTTTAAGAATGATCAAGCAATTTTAGTACAAACTGTATATTGCACATTTATAAGTTTATTTTGGAGGGAATACCCGTTCATTTACAGCAATTATTATTATAATTATTCAAACTCAAATATGGAGTCCTCTTACATCCGCTCCTCACATTTTGGTTGTCAATGACTCCAATCGCAGACTACGCCGGACTTTGGAGGGGGGAGCGAGGGAGGGGGAGGAGGAACGACGGAGGGAGGGGGCTGAGGCCGGCGGAGACTATTATGCCATCGGCACCCCATTCGCGTCTTCGCCACGTCAGCGCACACGAAGTACTCGAAAGCCCAAGCTAAAGCCTGAATCACACGATACTTGACCGTCTACAAGTCCGAGGATGCTAGCTAGCAAACTAGGAGTTGTGCAAGGTCAAGTATCGTGTGATACAGACCAAGCATACTGGAAATCCTGCATGACTGCTAGCATACTAGCTGGTATCCTTGTTTTCGTAATTGGTACGGTACTAGTTTGATACTTGCTCCTAGTAGGATCTAGTAGCCGACGACCAATCACCTTTGCTCTTTGTATTGCGGTCGTCGATTTTTTTTGTCAGCTCCTCCATAGTCCCTCGCGACAATTACAATTTCCCGCGATCAAATAAACAAATCAAACCTCACTACAAGACACAATGGCTTGGGTACCTGAGGCAATTGAGGTTGAGGAGCTGCAGCGGCTAAAAGCCGTCGTCTTCGTACGAAATCATCCATTTCGGTCGTCAAACTCCTTCCGCGACTGTACTAGATCAAAGATCTACTAAACAAACCATGTGCAAGTTCAAGTATCGTGTGAGCTCCGAGGAAGATTTCAAGCATGTTAGGTTTCGTACTAGAAATCCAGTACTCGCTAGCATCCTCGGACTTGTACAAGGTCAAGTATCGAGTGATTCAGGCTTAAGAACCTCAATCCAATTAGGACTCGGCCTCGAATATGTCGTGGGTTAAGGCTTCACAACCGCAACCAATGTCAGCTTTTTAGGTGGCCCCAGAGTTAGGTATTCCTGGGCCATTGATCGTATATTTTAATCCTTTAATTTAGTACGCCGGAAAAATTAATGGACCGCATTCTGCTTAAGTGCATATATTTACGTGTTGGAACTCACCATACAGGCAATAGTGGAGAGGATTCAACTTGTATATTATACATTTTTACTTAAATTATAGAATGTTATGACTGGAGTATTCGTCGGCATATTAAAAATGTAGACGAAATAAGAGTGAAATACGTTGTTTCCGAATACTGGAATTGGCGTGACACTACGGTATTTGTTAGCAACAAGTATAAGAATGAAAAAAAATTATTTCCAACTCAGAAGAAAATCTGTACATATAGTATACTGATCGAATAAAAGCGAAATATATGTCACATGCCATAAAGCCACGAGTCGAAGTAGCAGAGATTTCCCAAAAATGCATATCGGCATGTAGAGACTCTTTCACTTCTATCCACAGATATCAATGATGAAAATATGCATGATAAGTTTTACGATATGTGAATACAAACAAACATCGCTTAAGGTACTTTCAGCGAAAAATCACTTTACTTAGAAATAAATGAATTTGGTCTCATTTTAAAGAGAAGTATCTCACACTCCGACTCGCTTCCCCGGCCGCCGATCTCCTCGTAGAGCAACCCTCCACTACCAAACACTGCCCCGGCTCGAGAGGCACGGTAAATACCGATTTTCATTGCCATCCTGTGTGTTATCATTGACCTGCGACCCCGAGGGCAAGAACCCACAGTAACGTTTCCTACCCTCTTTCCGACGGAAGAGGGCGGACGCGACAATCCAATGACACCAAAAATTCTACCTCTTACCACATTACTTTCGGACATATTTGCCAAAATATACCAGTCCTTTTACATGGGAAATGGTACGTGTATGCACTCCAGAGAGACATTATTTACAAAATGAGGAATTTCTAACTATTAGATGTCGTAAAAAACTAACAGTGTGTAGTTTGTATGTTTTATCAATTACTTTTGAAAATTAGTCATATTGTCACCGCAGCCGGTTCTTGGTTATCACAAAAAACCTTCCGTTTTGAAGGAGTTTCAATCGCACCGCGCGAAAAAAATGAGTCAAGTTGAAGACTTATTTGGATATTTTCATTTAATTACTTACCATTTCTGTCATATAAAATATATTGCTGTGAATTCTCCTCGGGTTTCCGTCCGGGTACGATGCTTCATCTTCTCAAACGCCGACGTTTCGATGAATGACTTATTCACCGTCACCACGGCCCTAATGATGATGAATAGGCCATTCATCGAAACTTCGGCGTTAGAGAAGATGGAACATCTTACCCGGACGGAAACCCGAGAAGAATCTACAGCAGTCATTCGCCGGGATAAAGTGAAATTCTATATGAAACTATATTATTGCAACATTAATAATGCAACATTTAATTGATGTGTCCTACAGCTGGTGAAATTAAAACGTATAATTCGAATATGGTCTTTATTATGGCTACGGAACTATCACGTTCGGACTACCTTAAACTACCTTCACGGAACAAAGTTTAACATAAAAAGCATTGGAGATCGCGGCAGTCTGAGATTGAGAAACGCGACGCTTCCCTTTAACACGGGCCATCGGCCGTCATGCACGTTGGGAGTGGCCCAGTGCAGGCGACAGTGCGGGTGACATTGCGGGCACAGAGCGTTGGCCGCTCGGGCGCGGGCTTAGTCGAAAGCGCGCAATCGGAGGAGGAGACAAGTAACAGGAGAGGGAGACGTAGGGGAGGGAGGAAGCGGGTGGGGGGGGGGGCGGCAGGTTGGGGAGAGGTGGAGAGATAATTCGGCAAAAAACATCGTGCAAGAAATTTAAACAGAGGTCGTTAAAGATCGCGTCGTATCCGCCGTTCCTCGTCCCTCCGCCACCTCCCCCCCTCCCCCCCCCCAAGGGGAATGGAAAATCTTCAAACCTTGACCAAAAGCACTCTTCTCTCGAGGGGGTAAAAAAACGCAACGGGGACCCGTTCCATTCATATGGAAAACCCACAAACAGGAAAAGGAGAAGCAGGAAATGCGAGAGAGGGAATCGGCGTGGAAATTCGGAGAGTTGATGATTGAATGGATTGACGACAGCGGCGGCCAAGACGTCGGGAGAGGTAGGATTTGCCCTCCCCCTATTGCACTCATTCTAATGCTCTTAACCCTTTGAAAGCGGCATGACGTGATATCACGTCATGGGTACCGTGAGTGTTCCAGCTTTCACTTTGGGGGTCTAGTGAAAGTTCCCAAGTAAAAGTTGGAACATTCACGGTACCCTTGACGTGATATAACGTCATCAGCACTAACGTATAGACAACCATGACGTGATATCACGTCATGCCGCACTCAAAGCGTTAAAAGACTGCTCTTCTCGCCTCTTCACACAACACAGCGAGTACTGAGCTTTGGGGGACTGGGTGGATGGGCGTGGGAATCTCTGCCTCTCCCTCCGTGCGCGAGCCTAATAGGGAAATTTTTACGGCAGAATCGGCCTCTACCCATGGTTTACGACTCAGAGGACCCTTCATCATCTTCCCCCACTCTTTGATGGAAATGGCACCACCTCCTCCCCTCCCCCCCCCCGCACCCGCTCCTCCAAAAACCATCTCCTTATTAAGGCCTCGTTTCTGTGTATTGCACGTCGGTGAGCTTACCATTAGCTTTCGAGAACGCATCGCCAAAGGAAAATCATCTTTTTCACATTCTCGAACGTCTTCTTCGAGACGAGCGAGGCGTTAAACAGGAAACAAATATTTTGGCGAACGTAATTTGCAATTAGTCCCTCAACAAACAAAGGCTTCGGTTTTAAGATTACTTCGGCTACAAAGTTTTGTAGCATAAATAATTTTGTTCATAATAATAATAATAATAATGTAAAATATCAAAACCTGCTTTTTGAGCTTCGGCAAATGTACCCAGGATACTCTGTTAAACTGGTAGCCCTCATCATAGGTGTGCTCGGTGGAGTTAAGGGCTCGCTGCTGGAGAGCATCAAGTGCATTCCGTCCTGCGTGGCACGGGCGGAGTCACTTGCGGCTCGCATGCAGAAGGCCGCATTAATTGGGTCCCTCTGTCTGCTCCGTACGCACGACCCAACCGCAGCGTAACTACACTTCCGATGAGCGTCGGACGTGGCTGCGAGAACTGTCCCACCCCTTTAGAGTCCTCGGCCATTATGACGGCAATGAAGCCCGATGCTAGCCGAGGACTCGGAGCGGGAATGTTACTAAAGTAACAATACATAATAATAATAAAGTTGGGAAACAAGGGCCTCCTCCTCTCTCGGGAAGGTGCCCTAGTATCCCACGCATTCCGACCATTGTAAGTACCACGACTGCCACTGACTGAAAGTACACTGCACTAAAAGTTCAAATCCCTTAGCTAGGGTCAGTAATAATTTCTTTCCATTGTTCCATCATTTCGCAATACATTGGACGGCTGCAGAATATCCGAGTCGTATGACTATCGGAAACCTTAAGGTAGCCCATTGGTTTCGCGGTTCATATAACACTGATGACAAAGGTCAAATATGAGCACAATGGCCAAGTAAAATAGTCAACCGCACGATCCGAATAATTCAATCACAATGACTATCCTGCCGTAAGGAACAGGGTGGGAGGTCCATTATTACTAATGCGCCCAATAAAAGACTTAGAATCCGTCCGACATAAAAATTGAGCAGTTGAAATACACCGATTTTTCTCAAAAGAGACGGAAAAGTAAACACTTTTTTTTAACGATCGTATGATTTAAGCAAATGCCACTCATCGTTTCCTCGGTCATGGATTTCCTTTCCCAATCGGCATTAGGCGTGTTCAAAAACAGGCTGCATTTCTGTCGAATTCGCTATAACATTGGGCGCACACTATCAACGAATACCTTGAACTTCCGGATACCTGTGCCCAGTGGACTAAGCCGGCCCGGAAGATATTCAAGACAGACATCTGTCTGATAACGATAGATATCAATCACAGAACGCAGGGATAAAGACTCAGTGAAATACTTCTCCATAACGAGTGGAGAGGAATTCATCTCAAATAAAGAAGCTTTCCTATAGAAAAAAATTACACCAGAATACATCTCCCATAACAGAGTTTGAGGAGAAGGGAGGGGCAGGCAGGCAGGGGGGGTGCGAGGTCAGCTTCCCTCGCCGGGGCAACCAACTCGCAAGGCAGACGGCAAAGAGGCGCACCTCTCGCTCCATCCACGTCGGGGGCGAACTGGTTTCAAGCAGGCAGGCCCCGACCGATATGCGCCTGCTCCCCTTCATGAAGTTCCACTATATTCCAATTGCCATTGTATGCACACTTTCGTAAGCACTCGACTGTCGCCGAGGTCTCGGCGAGCAATAACCGTCCACAGATACAGTAGGTCGGTTGGGAGCACATCTCCGGTAAGTGCCAACAGCCAAACCTCTTCGTGCCACGGTTCAATTGTATCCCAACACACGTTACTCTTCTATTCACTTCCGGGACATCTAGTATTTTGTATTTTTATTTTTTTTGTATTGTTTTGTATTGTTATTTAGTATTTTAGGACACTTAGTAATTCGCTCCTCAGTGTCTTCGCATACCATATAGATCAAGAGAATGCTACTTGGCGAGTTCATTCCGGCGCCACAATTTCATACACTTCTAAATACACTTCTCCGATTCCGAGTCCCCACGAATATGCAGCATACATGACAGTTGCGAGCACAAAAGAGGCTTCCTCCCTAATTCTGTCACTGATAACACCCCGATGTAGCGGTGTCCACAGACAGCGCATACGGGTCGTAGCCGAGATCGCCCAGCACGGCGAAGAACGCTAGATCGACTCGACAACCACGCGGACACTCACTGTATTAGGTATTACAATTTGTGAGATTACCAAATCGAAACATGACAAGGGACCGCGAAATATTCACGTAGGTAATCCTTTGCACTTGTGTTACGCTTAATTTTTCTGCTCTAAGACTTGAAGAAGAATCTGATTCGTTGAATATTCACAACGACAAACCTATCACCCATTACCCGTTCGTTCGACGGTAGATGTCAAATAGAGATGGGTTTAGTGAGTTTGCTCTAGGACTAGCTTTGCATCCAGGAAGCCCGGCTTCGAATCTTGGCAGATGTGAAGGTTTTTCGTCGTAATCATGACCTGGAATACTCTGTGGAGAGCAGTTGACGGTGCAGTACCACACCTATTGGATAGGTCGTTAAACTGTGGTCCTCTCGGCGCCTTTCATTATAAGAACAGGCCAAATACGATTCCGGGTTTCCTTTGCTTTTCTTTTAAAAATAAATAATCCATCCCCTGCAAACCTACAGCCTTCAACGTAAACACCTTCAGCTGCATGTACACAGCTGAGATAGCCAACCGATCGGAAAGCGTCCCGGTGCGGTGGCTAGAGAATAGGCTCATCAACCCGAGAGCTCCAATTCCAAACAAGGCGACATTTTTCAGCGGAATCTCGATCCGTACGCGGATGCCTCGTGGCAAGTGCTGCGAGCGCAGCACTGCGAATGACGTATTCGACGTTAAACTGCATGTTCGCCTCGGCGCCGAGAGTAGGCCGACGCCAGGTTTCCCTCAGCGCTTCCTCCATTCCCATCAACTCCTACCTAACCATCTAAACGGCGCAAACGACCAAAGTCGTCGGACACCTCCCCTAACATACACGTAACCATTCAACAACATAACCGCCAGCCTCAGTGGCGACAGTCCTTGCCTCTTAATCCGAGGGTCGCGGGTTCTAGTCCGACAGGGTCGAATGCTCACAATTCAGGGTTTGAGTGTTACTATTCGTCAAACGAGTTAATTGTACGAAATGACTCTTCTTCTTCGGTTATCAACCCATGGGTTGGTTGGCAACAGCACGCCATTCTGCTCTTAGCTCAGTTTTTCTCTTCATTTCACCCTATGAGACACAGCCAGAGTTATTGATGATCTGCTTCATATAGCTTAATCTAGGACGTCCTCTACGATTTATCCCTTCAATAAAACCTTCAGCTATTAATGTTATAAAATCATTGCGTCGTAGAATGTGACCTATTAATTTAAGTCTCCTCGTCTGTATCTGTTTCCAAGGACTTCCATTTTCTTGTACTCTTCTCAGCACTTCCTCATTGGTGATTCTGTCTCGCCAGCTGATTTTCTGCATCCTTCGGTAGCACCACATTTCTAGGGCCTCTAATCTGCTCTTTTCATGTCTCCCGATAGTCCAACTTTCACACCCGTAAAGGGCCACACTCCAAACATAAGTTTTCATAACCCTCTTTCTTACTTCCAAACTAACATTTTTACAAGTCAGTAGAGTCTTTTTATCATTAAAAGCTATTTTTGCTAGTTGTATTCCGTTCACAATTTCTCGTTTACTCCTTCCATCTCTGTTATATTACTGACCAAGTAGCTGAATTCGGTAACTTGCCCTAGTTCTTCATCACGAAATGACTGTATAGGCCTAAATCCGTTCGAAATTAAGAGGAAATTATTATTACTAAATATAAATATGTTCTCATTGTAAATAATTACTTCATCAACAAATATAAAATACCAGATCTTAGTAAACAAGGCATTGCGCTGAGAGATAATAATAAATTCAAAATGAAAAGATATTACACAAATCAGGGAAGTAGAATTCTGGATACATCGTTACCAACACTTTTTAATCAATTACCAACTAGTCTTAAAGAACTGACCTCAGTCAGTGAAGTAAAGAGAAACAACCAAAGCATGGTTACTAGATATGGAGAAGTAGTTGTAGACTTATGTAACAGACAAAATTGTGTAATTTTAGAAGAATAAAAAGGTAACTGTGTATAAAACTTATAGACTGTCTACCAAAAATGAATAATAAAAATATTTTAAAATATAACGAGGCACCTGCTGACAAGCCAAATTATTATTGGCTTAGCAGGACCAAAATGAGTTTCTTTCAATGTTAAACATAACAGATTTATATGTACAATTTTGATGTAACTGATTTTTTATGTACAATCAAATGGCGTTTCTAGCGTATTTATTTTTCATATTGTAAAAAAAATTATCAACAAATTAATAATAACCAACTAATCGATCAAGGAAGCCTCAGCGACGTGACACGGACGGTCGGTCGTCACCGACGTAGGGCGCCACGACTCATGGGAGAAGAGAATGCGCAAGAGAAGGGGGCGGGAAGGCAAGGATGATGGTGTGGGCGAGACAATGAATGGCAGCAAGCGACTCCTCGGTTGAGAGAGACAGCTTTGGCTAACACGAAGGGAAAGGAGGCACCACTCTCAAAGAAGAGCGAGACACGGCGACGGAGACGGAGAGCCCGGCCGCCGGAGGGGGGGGGGAAGCCCCCTCCATCGAGAGCACGCACAAAATATTCAGGAGCGATCCAAATAGCGGTTTCGGGCCGAGAGTGGTCAGATAGGTTCGTTCTTCTTCTCACTTCACATTAATCCCCGGGAGATGGGGGATCCCACGAATATACGTCGAGTGCTCACCACCTGAATGAGTGCAGCCTCGGATAGTGCGCTGGACGAAGCGAGTCGCCCTTTCCGACGACGGACCGAATGGGATCACACAGGAGAAGGACGTGGGAAGAAGAGGTCCTCTCCATCACGAGCCGCTCGCTCCCCACGACAGCAACTCGATGAGAGACGAACGCTTGCTTCTAGGGAAGCATTGCAGGCAAGGGAGGATTCATTGAAGAGAATCTCTTTCCAATGAACGAGAAGGCTCGATACGATAGGAACCAAGGATACAGACGGACTAGGTTTCAACTCAATGGCTGGCTATAATTTCTGCTATTACTATAGTTTTGGCAGAGGAGTGAATACTCAAACAACATATAAAACATGTAACATCACATGTGCGAGGGTTCCGTAAGCAGACATGCAGCGCAAAATAATACCGGATGTTTTAATTTATTAGGGACAGAAAGCAGCTTCTTGGGAAAAAGGAAGTACTTACTTAAAATGCAGCATCAGCCCCTGATTAAGTGAAAATCGTGCATAAAGCGAGATGCCAACAGTAACGAAAAGAAAAGGAACAAGAGAAAAGTATCTTCAATTAGTTCCTTTCAGCGAATGAGAATGAATGGAATGAATAAAACTAGCCCAGTGAATTTCGGTTTTGACCCGAACATACGTGGAGCAGAGAGCTGGCAGGCAGAGGATATTAGCTATAGAGAAGTTTTTCCAACTGGATACAAAAGGTAAAGAACGTATTCAATCGGATAGGACTTGTGGCGGAGTACTCTCAACATTTAAATCATATTTGAATAGTACCGCACACATATTAGACGACAATGAAATAGAGAGCATTTCGTTTACTATTAAACAACAAAACAAAAGAAATGTACATATGTGCCCACTTTACAGACCACCGGATTCCAATATAGACGTTTTGTACACATTAGAAACTCTTTTACCTCGTGAGATAACAAAGAGGTGATAATCATCACCGCGTGGAGATTTCAACCTTCCGGCTGAAAATTGGAAAACAAATTGCGGAGAAACAAGTTCAAGGACGTGAGGCCTTACTCAATACACTTTCGCTCTCTTAGTCAGGTAGTTAACAAACCTACAAGAGGTACTAAAATATTATACAGGTACCTCTTAGCTGTCAGTCACCCTACAATGATTACACACATCGATATCCTCGAAGGCATACGTGATCATAAAGTAATTTTTACGACTTTGGAAATAACAATGGAGTCCACTGTAAAACCTAAACGTGAAGTCCACTTCTTTGAAAAATACGATTAAATAAAATTTGGAGTGACATTATAAGCTTCATTCACGGAATTCGTAGCCACAATGAAGAACGAGAGCACCTACGTATCATGGAAATATTCTTTGGAAATACTACGTACAGGAAATTCAAAAACCAAGTCAATCGAGAATGCAAGAAGGTTCGGGAAAATTGGATCGAAAGCTGCTGCGAGGAAGTCAACGAAAACATGAATAAGGGGAACACCGAAAAAGTACATACACTAGCGAAGAAACACTAGTAAGAGAGGAAAACTAGAAACAACATCATCAGGGATGCGCCCGGGAATATATTGATGGAGGATGAAGACACTGGGAATAGATGGAAGCAGTACATCGAAGACCTCTACCAAGGGTCGACGCCGCTGGAAGAAAAACCTAGAATATAACCAAAGCGAGGTTGACGAGGAAGACCAGGGCCCACACATACCGTGGAGTGTATTCGATAGAGCAGTAGAAGACCTCAAGAAAAACAAGGCACCTGGAGCAGACAACATCAATGGAGAAATCATCAAAGCGCTCGGAAGTAAAGCCAAGGATAACCCGTGCGAGATAATCAGAAATAGCTACCAAAGCGGAACACTTCCAGATGACTTCAAAGGAGCGTAATGATTGTGATACCGAAGAAGACAAGGACTGAGAGACGTGAGGAGCACGGAACCTGGAGTCTAGTGCCACATGCGTTAACAATACTCACACGAATAATAGGCCGATGAATGGAAAAGAAAATCGAAGAGAACCTCTCGGAAAACCAGTTTGGATTTAGGAAGAACAGGGGTACCAGCTACTCTGCCTGAGAGTAATGGTAGAGAAAACAATGCCTTTGAACAAGCTATTATAGGCCGCATTCGTGGACCTAGATAAAGTCTTCGACAAGGTTGATTGGAACAAGATGTTCAGACTGCTCGAAAAACTCGGAACGGATAACCACAACAGAAGAATAATCTAACAAATATACAGGAAGCAAGTTGTCACAATGCAAATGAGAGACGGAAGTCACATAGATGCTAAAATTGACAAAGGAATATGACAAGAATGCAGCCTCTCTCCAGCACTGTTCAAAATGTACTTAAAGGAGGCTATGAGAGAAGAACAAGAAACTGGACTGAGCGGAATAAAGATAAACGGAGAAGAAATAAACATGCTCCGCTTCGCAGATGATATCGCAAACATAGCTGGAAATCGCGATGATCTTCAAAAGTCACTAAACGCCATGAACCAAGTTCTCCAAGAATAAAACATAAAAGTAAGTAAGACGAAGACTAAAATCCTAGTATGTGGAAGAGAGAAGCTGAATGCAGACGTCACGCTGAGAGGAGAGAAATTAGAGCAAGTGGATTCTTTCACCTATCTGGGAAGTAGCATCACGTGGGACGGAAGAAGTACAACGGAAATCAAAAGGAGAATAGCCCAAGCTTAGAAGGCGTTCAAGGGAAAAACTGATGAGCTCGAAGAAGATGGGCCGAAAAACCAGGAAGCAATATGTGAAAACATTTGTGAGGAGCGGGGCATTCAACAGGGTGCGTTCCATGAGTAATGTGACCAAATTATAAAAAAACATTTATTGAACATAACCGTACAATTAGTCAACATTTTAGAAATAGCACCCTCCTGCGTCGATACACTTCAGGAGGCGGTGTTTCCAGGCCTGGAGAGCATCTTGAAAGGCCTGTCTTTTAGAGGCTATGTAGCACGAGCCTGAATTTTTTAAATCATGTCCCAGTGTTTCCCTTTCAGGACTCCTTTAAAGCGAAAAAACAAAAAAATCTGGGGGAGCCAGGTCAGGACTGTCCGGAGACTGGGGAACCAATGGAGTTTGGGTCCTGGCCAAGAAATCATTGACAACGAAGGCTTGGAGTGTTGTCGTGAAGTTCCCATGAGTCCTTGATGTCGTTTCGCCAGCGCGCGACCCTCCTCCTCACTCTCTTTAGCACCTCCAAGTAGAAAGCTGCGTTCACAGTGGTCTCGGTAGGTACGAATTAGTGGTGGACAATGCCTTTGACGTCAAAGAAGACAATGGCCATGGTTTTGATCCTGGACTTGCTCATGCGTGCTTGCTCATGGGAGGTTGATGGACGTCAAATGCGGTGTTCGTCGTTCGAAAAAGCAAGTCGACGCGACATTCCTTGATTCCAAGAAGGCATTCGAAATGGTCCCTCACAATAAACTCATGTATAAATTGCAATGATGCGGAATTAATAAAAATAATAGTGAATTGGATAAGGGACTTTCTCATTGATAGAAAACAAAAAGTAGTTATTGACGGTTTTAGATCTGATATGGTCGAAGTATCATGCGGTGCTCCACAAGGAAGCGTGATCGTTTACTCATTTCTTTTATTCTTACTCTTTTTATCTTTACTCCTTCATTCATTATTTATATAAATGACCTAACTTCACGAGTTGGCAGTAAATTAAGATTATTTGGACACGATACGGACACCTATAGCGAAATAAGCGAAGACGCGGACTTAGGAATGCTTTCATCGGACCTTAACATCGTTAATTCGTGATGCCAGGAGTGGGGGCAAGAATTAAAGCTTAGTAAATGTATCACAGTACACTTCCTTCGAAAGTATCACACAAATGCCAGACCTACACTGTGGGTGGAGTAAACATGAAAGTCCTCGAATGAAAAAAATAAAGAGAGATGCTCAGAATAGGCCACATCTCGAATACGGTGCGAACATATGGGACCCTAGGCATAAAGATATAACCAAAAATAATAAAAGATGAAGGAACGCTGCGCTCTTCGTTTAAAACATCTACGAGCGGGCATGTAGTGTTTTACAACTTTTAAAGGGATTAAAGTGGGAGCTCCTAGAGACTCGGAGGCTACAAGCACGGCTTAGCTTGCTTGAGAAATTCAGAACTGGCGTGTTTCACAGCGACACAAAGAATATTATCACGACGCCTCACTACATCTCTAGGTCTGACAGAAGCGTAATAAAATAAGAGAGGAAGAATGAAATAAGAGAGAACATTGCCGATCAGATAGGTATAAAAACTCGTCCTTTCCGCGCACGGCATGTGAGCACAATAAAAATGAGCTCCACTCGATACACTCACATAATGCATGTCACCATTTCTCCTCCCAAAACCTGTTCCCTTACATTTTTACATGGATGGTGTCCCGCCCACACGCCCATGCGGTGGCTCGCAGCGTACTATGCACATGTAGAAGTGCTGAGCAGCGCCTTTTCCATGGTGCTCGGGTAATTTCGCAGATTATCTAACCTCGAAGATTATATAATTAAGTTCGAAAAAGGATTTTCACATAACCTACACTTTTCTGCATCTAAATAGAAATGATATCACTTCCACGGCTTTTGTTGTCTTAATCTGAGGCAAAGTCCCATCATAAACATCCAGCATTAATGAGGAGAACTTACCAACACGTTCGAGGAAACTCCAGGATTTTCGAGGTTTACCTTAAAATCTGCAATGGAATGGGATACGCTTAGTCAACAATGGTATTCTACGTCCAAAATGAAATCGAATGAAAAAAAATCAACCTGGCTCTATTCATTAGGATTTTAGAGCCATTACAGGAGTATACCAATCTTCTCCAGGTTTTCCAGGATATCTCGGCATTCCCTCCGGAAAGGTCGTGGGACCTCTTTTTGGGTCATCTGAAAATTTGCCCGAACACACCGAAAAAGGTCCCGCTTAGAACTAACAAATGTTCTGAGTGAGGGTTAAAAGAAATCGAATGCACTGGACTAAACTGCATGCTAGTTAGTGAGCCCACATCAGTTTCCAAGACGACGGAGATGACTGCCCAATCTCGAAAAGCACCGCAAGGCCCGCACAAAAATCGCAAACGCCCATACAAACACACACACGGGATTCGGAGGGGTAAATACAAGCGGAGCCGCAACAACATCGGGCCCACCGTTTGGTAACACATTCGAAGAATGTGGAGAGCTGCTTCTGAGAGTTTAATGTTTAATCCAAGCAAATAGAGGGAGGGCCTTTTGGCAGACGTGAAGGACAAGACTATGAGCTCCGGCATGGGAAATCTCTAGTGCGCCGCGATCGTTTGAGACCGCGCTGACTGATGAAGGCTATACTGATAGAACTGCCGAAATAACTTCACGGGAAATCGTGCGCAGCGTCCCGTCGATTTACGACAACAATAAGTCGGCGTTGTAGCCGTAGTTATCACTCAATCCACCTGTCGCTCCTCTACGGGCGATTCGGAAGAAACGTCGGTTCCAGACACAGATACTATATCCGACTCCATTTTTATTTTTGCCTTCTTCAAACCTATTCATTTTGTATCATGAAGGCTTTCGGGTTTGCTTTCGCGTTGTGTCATTTTTGTTGACTACAGTTTCGCGAGCGTTCCAGCTCGCTTGTTCAGGTCGAAGCGAGCTGGAACGCTCGCGAACCTGTTGTTAACAAAAATGACATAACGCGGAAGCAAACCCGAAAGCCTTCATGATACAAGACCACTCCGCGGAAGCTTTCATGACAATTAATTTTTGCTCAGAAAGGACTGTCTTAGGAGTTATTACGCGTGGTTTCACATAAAATAAGTTCATAAGGCTCTTTAATACAAAAACTCAACTAGCTAGAGAATAATATTTAGCTTCGGTTCTTCCCTTAATCTCTCCAGATTCCTCACATGTTAGAAAATCGCCCATGAGATGCTATGCAGGTAGACGCAACTAGACTTAGCGATCCCAAAACATAATAATAAAGAATATTTCCATTACTCCACGGCATGAATTTAAATGAACCAAGATAACACTGAACAACCGAGATAGTTAGACCCGAGCGATCTGAGAGCCTTCTACATAATACCAATATATTGATATCCAATTTTCAAATTCCCTGACTTTTCCCTGATGGATTTACCAATTTCCCTGACCGATCGCCAAAAGGTCACCTATTATTGGAATATTTTTTTCTGCTGAATTAAATTTTCTACAACAGCTTAAAATTTTCTAACCATCGTCTCGTATTTTTAGAACTGCAAGCATGTATTTGCTATTAGCTAGTGTACTCCAGCTACCTCTCGACCTGACTTTCGAAAGTTAAAAAAAAACGAGGTGAAATTTTCCGAACGTCATAGCCTCGGATTCCTTGTGATGAGCGTAATACATTGTGATCATGACTTTTAATACAACTAGGTAAATATCGCAATACGGATATACAAAAGGGATACATTTTACGACTGATTCATACATAAATAACTAAGATTCACAACTTATAAGATTAACAAATAAATACTCCACGAATTGATAGTGCTTATGCCATGCACGTCAGAGATGGACGTTAGTTTTAGTTGGTCAAAAAAAGGGCGCGAAAGACTGGCGGATAAACGCAATGGTAGAAAAATAACGAGGATTCCTATTCCAGTTTCTCCCTGACTTTTTCCAGAAATTTAAAATTCCCTGACAATTCCAGGTTTTCCCTGACGATCACTACCCTATAATAGGATTTTTTCCCCAGCCATAGATGTGTGTACAACTTTTGTATGGATTTAGTACACCATTGGTTGGGATAAGAGCAATCAAATATACTTAAAACATAAACAAACCGCGATAATTTCTCGAACAGCCCGATATGACAAATGTTAAGCGGATCCTCTCCTTTCTCCGCCAAGTTTCCCAAGTCAGTGCGGAAAAATGGACAAGGAGCATGGAAACCTCTATCCGAATCGTTCGAGGCGGCTCTCAAAATATTCGGAATCCAGTAAGTCCCCGGTATGCGTCGTTTCGATTTCCGTCTGGTTCGAGGTTACGTCCGTGCTGACAAGGGTCGTTGGAAATTTTTCCCCGTTTAATGCCAATAAAATAGAACGTATGTGCATATGCTTGCGTTTTTTGATGACTGAGACAGAACCATTCTATCTGAAATAGCTATTTTTTCCGGGATAGAGGCAAAGAACGAATTTTGATATTAACACCTTGATTTATCGCGGGATTAAAGTAGTCACGAATATCTGGTTCCGTTTCAAGTGGTTTCGACTTACGCCGCTCTTCTTCCTACGTACACGCATTTCTCAGACGTAAATCGAGGACTTAGGGAGTCCACGCTTCACCAGCGCAGCGCTCCCCCACCCAGTCACGGCCCAATGGTGCGGTGGCCATATCGCCTGTCGCGCTTCACTTGTTCTCTGCTCCGAGTGCTCATTTGCGCGGACACGACGGCCGAACCCAGTCGCCCTCAGATCCTCACTCGCATCCACGGCAGCTACTCCCAAAAAATAGACATCTAAAAAGTCTATTTGTCACGTTTTTTCAATATTCCAAGTGTACCCCTAGGTGTACACCACACCAATTCTCGTCACGCTGTTCCAGACCGCTAAAAAGTCTCAATAATTCTGAAAGTCGCACGCACTGACAAGCACATTGCCCATGCGAGCGCAAATATTACATTATTTCATAATTGGCCAGTAATTAGGGGGGCAGGGAGCTGTATGGATACCAGCTCCAGTTAACAGCTTTGAGGAATCATCAAAAAGCGACGAGCCTCTAACGAATGCAAAAATAAAAGTATTTCCACCGGATTTGCATGCAAGAGGACGATTAATATTGTCGTGGATACTTGTAGCAATCTTCATTCGATTTCGAATAGCGTAGAATGGCCTTGGCTCCTCAATGAATCAACTAACGCAGTTTTTGATCTTAACAGATCATGTTTGAACCCCCTGATTTAACTTGAGCATTATCGTATGGGTATCGGGGTACAGAAGTACCCCTTACACTGGAATGTTACAGAGAACTCTTGATATAGTCACGAAGAATGTCACCGGGATCCTCAGCAAATTCCACCCGTACATACGCTCTTTCTACATTCAGATTTTTCTTCGAATCATTTCTGACTCACAGCGCAGACATTGTCAATAGGTAAATGATATTAGGAAATTAGGATCCTTCGGAGATAATCTTGATTTCCGTCGCGTGGGAATTCCGCCAACCTCACAAAGTACCTTTTGATCTCGAGAACGACTCAGAAATCGCCGACACATCGTCTAAGCCAGGGGTCTCCAAACTTTTCAGCCCAAGGGCCGCATTAACTATCAAACAGCAGTTTGGGGGCCGACTACACACTCGAGGTCCAAATGAAAAAGAATCAAAACTTAGATGTTGTTTTTAATTACTTATTTAATATATTAAAAGTAAACAGCGAATAAGGATTTGCAATGTAGTGATCGGTTGGAAAACATAACGCACTACTGCGCGCCTCTATTTTAATTCGTTAAAATTGTGACGTCCACGTAAGCGGCGGCTGATCTTGGCAGGATACACGTTTCCGTAATTTTTTTCCTTAGAGAAAAAGGTCTCCACGGGCCGGATGAGAGGGCCTCGCGGGCCACATCTGGCCCGCGGGCCGTAGTTTGGAGACCCCTGGTCTAAGCCAACGTCGACAACCCGTGGTGCGAGTGTTACTATGTGGCTGGCCGCGAAAACGCTGATTAAAAATTTGCTTTCCTCTCTTCATTACACTATGGGAGGCACACACTCGGCTTGTAATTAAATTCTAAGTAAAATATACATATTCACACATCGGTTGCCAACGCTGGTCTACATCCTAACTAAACATCATCTTCCATAAATTGCCTCTCCACACTCCCTGGTTTGTTCCACTCGAATGGCGACAGTTTGCCTCCAACAATGCCGACCTCCGAAGACGAGGAGGCGGTGATCGTTGCAATGGAGCAGAGCGCAGGGGAGGGGGGCAAGGGGAGGGGTAGAGGAAGGAGGAGGACGAGAGCGAGCGGGTCGCGAAGCGCGGAGAGATTGGCCGAGGGGGGCGGAGGGGACGGGCGGGGAAGGAAGTGACGCAGTCAGCTCGACGGAACGGGGACTTGAATCTCTCTCACTCACAAACACACAGCTCTTAGTCCACGATAAACCGGAAGTAGTCGAGATTATTCGAGCCGATAGCGCTGGCGGAGAGCCGAGAGGAAGGAATTCGCGGTGGGTAGAGAGAGGAGGGAATGGGATGGAACTCCTCCTCCTGGAGGAACAATTGAAGGGTGTCCGGCGAGAGGTGTCGATTGACAACGGCGCGGCCATAAGAAAGAGCTTTACGAACTGCGAGCGAAATAATTCTCGAGTCACTATAGAGATCACAGTGAAATTTATTCTCAAAACAGCAACGTTCAAGACGAAAAAACTTCCTTCAACGTTTCCTTCCTTCAAAGTTTTGTTCATGATTATTGGAAAATCGATACTGTCATACATATGCTGTCGAGATTAATTGAAAGTCGTACAAATTAGCCACCGCTAACTCGAGCAGTTCACGTATCTGGGCAGTATTTTGGAGGAGAATGGGTTTAGTTGTAAGGACATAAGATATAGAATTACCATGGCTAAGGAAGCATTTTCAAAGTGAAGGGAATAGATGAAGGGAAGGGTCTGTGAAGAGATGTAAAGAATAGGGTGGTGGAAAGTCTAATTTGGAGAGTGGGTGCGCTGTACTTTTGGGTCGGAGACTTGGTCATTGCGAAGGGAGGATGTAAATACAGACTTGGGGCGTTTGAGATGTGAGTGTGGAGAAGGATGAAGAGGATGAGCAGGATGGCGCGAAGGACGAACGAGGACGAGGTGTTGAACACGGCAGTAGAGGAGACTAACGGTGGAGTTTTGGAGGAGGCGGAAGGCATGGACGGAGGACTATTTGAAAATAGAGCAAATGCTGCATATGGTAAAAGAGGGGAGAACACTGGGGAAGCGTGAAAGAGGAAGGATGAGGATTGAAATTCAGAAAGGAATAAGAAGACGATATTAGGAATTAAAGAGAGATCTAATGGCGGATCACGTAAAGGAGGAAACACGGAACGATATGCCAGAAATGAGGATGTTAGAACAAGTTCTGTTAAAAAACTAACCAATCAGCTGACAGAATGGTCAAAAAATAAATATTTCCAACGCGATAAAATCGTCAGTACAACCTCGTTGCAGTTAATGACGTCTCTCTGTAGAGAATAGTCGCAACCAGTCTCGTGAAAAACGGCTTTTAAATTACGGGCAAGTATCAAGAAAAGTAATGGGATGAGGCTGACATTTTTCACTGGATGGATGACACGTTTTCCTTTAAAATGCGGCCAAATTCATTGAACTTTATGAGAAGTAATATCTCGTTCAAAATACTTCAAGGTGGCAGGTTCGGAAAAATAAAAATGTATAACGATCATTATACTTGAAGTATAAGTTCTTAAGTAGATGATCATAGAATCTCAGAAACATAGGGATTATTATTTTAGAGATATTAAAAAATTCCTTTGACGAGTAGTTTTACGGCGCGGTCCCCTCCCCCTTCCTCTCGAAAAGCTCAATGTTGTGTAATTCTAGCACTATAAACGAGCTGCACATTAAAGTGCGCAAAATTATGAAATGTGTTCCTGCAGTTGGGCCGACCAGTTTGCAATTTGTTCCTCTGATGAGGCAGTTGTTGCTGCCCAGCCGCTACGACGATCTGCAACATCAACCGTTTTGCTGAAGAAACGTATCCGGCAGCGGCTAGCATTAATGGTTCCACGTAATATCATCACAAAAAAATTACTTTCCTCTTTCAATGAACTTGAGAGCCCCCGAGTAGGAAGCGTATCAAACTGAAAGGGATCAAAGAACGTGCGGGATTATGCAGCACCTCAAGGATATCATAATGAAAAGTTATTCCGCAGCTTGTGAAGGAAATATTGCAAAAATACAACGCCCAACGTATTCCATGACAACAAAGAAAAAATACGAGTAAGAAAAGGGTGTTACCACGACTTGCGAACTAAATTCGTTTTTCCCAGTAGTTTGTGACTCAATATGTTCGAACCTCGAAAACTTGTTCAAGATTCAACTGATGGGAAATCAATCAATGCATTCACATTGCCGTAAATGCGCATTTTCGCCCAAAGTTAAAAACATATGCCGTGCACTTGGAAGATTTGAGATACCCAGCATCAGAAAATCATCACGACACAGTTCGTATCTAGAGGCCGAAGCGACGGGAAGGAAAAAAGGTCGTATCTCGAAATGTTCGTATTCCGAGGGGTTGGTATCACTATATTTCACAACAAGAATGCATACATTACAGTGATTACATTTTCGGGAGAATAAAACGGGAGCAATAGTTAAGATAATATTTCAGTTGTTATATACCGTCCATCCACCAACCAGCTGGCTACAGCCCTCCACTCCCACCATTCAAGTTTCCAACAGTGTCTTCCGACAAGCACTGCGTCTTCCTCGCGAGCAATCCCCTTACATCTCACACTCAATGACGTTCAACGATCGTCCCTCAAACCGTTTCAGTCAGCATACTCAACGAAAGTATTCGGCTAAGCGCACTCCCACGGAGAGGCACACGAATCCAGCGCTCTCAAAAACTCAAATCTCCGACTGGCAACACGCGAATTTAGCTTAAAAAAAGTTTCCTCCACTTGCGCGCGGCAGGAGGTCGAATGGGAGGACGGACGGAAAAAAGAACCAAGTTTCCAATGGAGACTTTTCGATGGCAGCATAGGAGATGTGGGGGCGGGGGGGGGGAGGCGGGCGTGTTCGCACGGAAGTGGAAGACGCGTTGTGCAGCCACACGGCACACAACCGTTAAAAACACTTTCTGGGGCCAATAATTCCCAGGCGTGGCAACATTCCGATCCACGAGGCGAGATGAGAGGCGGGGATAGATGGAAGGGAGGAGCGGGGGGGGGGGAAGAGAGGGAGGAGATTTTCATTCAGAGAGAGAGCTAGCCATAGTCGGCACGGGCGCGCGTGGCAACAACACGAGCGTGCGCGGTAGCTCGCGTTGGTTAGCGACGCAATGCGAATTTTGCCAAGAGACGACATATCGAATGAAAAGCACTGGCATCACAATTGTACGATCGGGAAACTCCGGAAGTATAGCACCACGTACGCACAAGATCTCCCAACGAAATGCCGCAGCTAAAACCGAGATTTGTGCACCAAGTGTCATTCTGCCTACGACGTTTTAGGGGCATCTCCGCCTGTCAGTGTGGCAGCCCGAAGTTACACAGTAATTAACCGCAACCTCCTCCGACAAAACCTACATCCCACACTATTATTATTTTCACATTATTTTGGGCTTAAACTCTTAGCTAAATGTCAGGAAAATCATTTCTCTGACGACGTAAAAAACATAGTACTAACCCCCTCGTACTACGGCAGATTAGATCGCGCCAATAAAATAAGAGAGTTAGGTTGTAGAATCGATAGGTATAAAATGTCATTTTTTCCGCGTACCATTCAGGACCATAACAGGTGTGATCGTCGTCATGAATAGTGCAAATAGTGAGATTAGCTAGACTGTAGATCTATTTCTTTATATTTTCTACGTTCTTATTTATGCATAATGTAAATATTGATGTTCTTATTTATGCATGGTACATATTTTGAATCTGTAGAAGTAGTCCTTGTACCCCTTGCATGTTGGAACGATTGACGCTAAAATGTTTCTTGGTTAGTAGATTTTTAATTGGCGCGTTGCAAGTATGGCACGCTGGCTTCCATGTAGTTTCGGTTTTTTCCGTATAATTCATGCATGCCTGGTGTGGAAGCACCCCCTGCCATACATCCTTTGGGTGGCTTGCAGGATATAACGTAGATGAAGATGTATCGAGACTATTGCCACTCCCCACGTGTTCCTTAGCCCTTCTCCCACGTCACCCTCTCCCGGGTGGATGTGACAGGGTACTAGGGCCACCACCTCTCTCCGCATCCATTTTGGTCATCTCGCCATTCCTTTGAGGAGGTCATTTCGGGTTTCGCAGAGCAACAGATTCCGCAGCAACCATCCCTTGCCGGACCTTCGATGTATTTCCTTTCCAAAGTGGATATCCTGACTCCCCTTCAATCCCTGCGAGCTTTTCACTTTTCAGGCCAATTCTCTGCACCACACGTCAGTATGTTCTCTCGTACAGCTTGCAGGATTCTCTTCCCTGCTCCTTCAGACTTCGCTGCTCCACGGAACTCCATCAAAGCTTTCATTGCTCCTCGTACCCGTACCACTCTGTACATCTTTTCACATTCACCGCATGCTATTTCATTTCCAACGGAGCATAATCATTTTAACTTACACTGCCTTGAGGTTTCCTATGGGGAAGTAATATCTGCCATCTCCTCCCCAACCAGACATAAGGTTTTCTTCATGTTTTAATTATTTCTGAAGACTTCGAGTACACATGAAAACACAAGTGTAACATGTAAAAAAATAATGTGGATATATAATTACTTCTAAAATATTTTTCCAGTAGTTTCGCATGAAAATTTAAAACACGACAGACATAATGTCGGATGTTCAGCCTGTCGCCTTCAACCCCCTGCATCAATCAGACTCCGATAGGAGATTTCTCATAGTAGTTACGAGAGTCACCTACCTATCATACATCAGACCTACTTTCTCTATTCCGTATATATATACAGACCGCTCAGCGGCAAATACATACAAATAAAGGATCAAACAGAAAGGTAGAAAGAAAGTGGATAAGAACACGATAAAATTGACGATATATATAATCAATCGTTCATTCACTCAGACCGCACAGCGGCAAATGCATAGAAATAAATATTCAAACAGAAAGGAAGAAAGAAAGTGGATAGGAACACATAGTGCCATCTATTGGCCGCTCTCGTTGGTCATGCCTTGGGGAGTGTTTGTTCGTATAAACCCCCCGCCGATTCTAGTGGTGTCTTAGTAGACTGGGTAGCTCAGTGGTCAGAGCAGTGGACGCGAAATCCGAAGGTCCATGATTCGATTCCCGGTCCAGTCGAGTTTTTCCCGCTTGGAGTCGGCCATCATTATATCTTCACACCACCATTGTGTTTGTCAATTTTGAGTGTTCCTATCCACTTTCTTTCTTCCTTTGTTTGAATGTTTATTTGTATGTTTGTATTTATTGTATTTGTATTTATTTGCATATATATATGTATATGCGAGAAGTATATCACTTCCACTCTCACCACCATCACAATCCACTCTTTCCATATCCACGTTGTTCTCACAAACAAATACATATAAGAATAAATTAGAACGCAAAACATATTCGTAGAGAGTGAACTAGAGTAGTAGACAGGATTCTAAAAATAAAGTAGGTAGAGCAAGAATTGATTAATTTATTGCATGAAGAAAATGACAAGCACATATGCTCTCAGCTGCTGACCGATACAAAATGTAAAAACTTGGACTACACCACGTCATTGAGGTTGGTTTGGAGTATGGAACACGTAGGCAGAATATTCCGCCATAGAGGAAACGATATCCAGAACACGTGCCGATAAATTAGTGCACGGCTACAGCTCCGGAAATGGAGCATGAAATAACATGTGAATAATCGATCGAGGAAATCAGCGACTCAAACAAGGATCTCGACGAATTTCAGAGGATAAGCCCGATAGGGGGAAAATTCCAAGAAACAAAACACAGCGTCACACAATTACTCATGACATGGAATGCCCAAGAAAGCATTCCTACCGAGTGGCGAACACGACAAGCTGCGCGAGCTTTCGAAAATTTAAGAGAAAGCTTTGCACGTCGACGCCACGGGACCCGTGGGCAGAGAAGGCAGCGTCCAGTGACTCGATCCGAAATTCTGTCACGCGGCCGGTGGAGAGGCATTTTAAAAAGAGTCCAACGCCCAGGAGTCGCGGAGCAGCCACGCGTCAAAGAGGCGGGAACTATTCATTCAAAATGCCTTTTTTAATGTCACAATTTTACGGACCATGAAACATAAAAAGTATTATCTATTCGCACGGCTTGCTTTCAGCGATAATATGCTCATCGTCAACAGCTAATATGAAATGCCCACGAGTCCAATGGATACCTAAGTGTCCATGCGTTTAATAACGAATTTGCGAGTTGGACCCAATGTGAGAACGTGATAAATGAATGGCAGTGACACTAAAAGCTTCAAAACTGTAGCATTATTTCCCGAAGAAAGTGGAATTCTCAATCGAAACCACAGATATCAATTCATTACTGCAACGAACAGGACCATGACACTCTAAGTCTAGTATATAAGATATGTGGAAAATGAATTCGAGCAACAGGAAAGCAAAAACAGTTAAATGGAAAACTCGATCGTTCCGATTTGGTATGTGCGAACACTCATGGAATAACTTAATAGAAGAACTAGGATGGGAATTAGTATCAGAACGCATGTTAAAATTTAGGTTAAACCTTTTAAGTAAATTCGAAACAGAGTTGTTCACAGATGACGTTAGATATATATTGAGAACCCCTGCGTATTATGCTAGGTTTGATCATATTAACATGATTAGAGAGATAGATTGTCGTACCGATAGATTTAAAATTCATTTTTCCCTCGTACTATAAGAGAGAACAATAGGCAGCGTAGCAAAGGGATAGGTAGGTGAAATATAGTTAGAGTAGTCTGTAGTGCATGATGCATGTAATATCAACCAATAATCCCTTCCTTATTATGTAGATACTAACCATCTAGCTCCATGTGACCCTATTATCTAGCATATCTCCCTTAAATATCCTAGTTGCATGTCAATAGTGCATGTTTGGTGATCTTCACCCCCTGCCACACACCCTCGTGGTGGCTCGCAGGGTATCACGTAGATGTAGATGGAAAGGACGGAATCTTCTCTTATATGCGTTTCTTCAGGACCACTATTACGCAGCAAGGTCGAGTCCATTGCACTATAATTACCAATTTTCCCAAAGGGTGAATTACGACGACAGTGCAGGAAGAATACGATCCGTGCACTAGACAAATACTCAGTTCTGCATAGGTAGTTTACATTTAGATATTAAGATAAAAAATAAATAAAGTACAATTAGGGCTTAAGGCAGCTTCTAAGATATTCGTAAATAGAAGCAACCACCTTGGGAGCTAAATAAGTACGCGTTCATTATTAACTGGACAAATATACAATCGAAGAAAAATAATGACGAGCCAATTGAACGAAATGAACGAGAAAAATTCCCATGATTTTTCCCGACAAAAATTTCCCAACTAACTCACGAGTATTACCGTATTCACCTCTTTCCTGAGGGACGTGAATAAATTATAAACTGTCAAAGGCAGACATATTTGATTTTTTATTACGAATAATTAGTATGTTGAGAGAGGTCATATTCTCAAACAGGTTTGGTATTTTGTTGTCTTTCTCTCAAAGATTCTCCCCTCCATGGGCGAGGAAAAGCAATCCTTTAACGGGGACGGGACCGAGATTTGCACATACGACAAAATGGTTAAATTGGCAACAGTGAGGGAAGGAGGAGGGAGGGGGGGATGATGAGGGACGGGGAGGGGGGGGGAGGGCACAGGAGAGGTGAAGCATTTGATGAATGAAGGAAGTGAGGTGAAAGGGGGGAGGGGGTAAGGGGAAGGAGGGATGGGTGGGGAAGGAGGGATGGGGGAGGTTGGGAGGGGGCAGCCGCCGGATGAATGAAGCAGTGCGCACTCTCGACCCAGGAGGGGAGGTGTGAGTGGGGTTGCAGAGGGGGGGGGAGTACTCGGAGGGGTAGTGTCGGGAGAGGGGTAGACAAGAGGGAGCGGCTTATTAGAGCGACCATGTACGTGAACATGCGACCGGTGTGTGTTTGAGAGAGAGAGAGATAGATAGTGAGAAAGGGAGGGAGAGGAGGAAAAGGCAGAAAGGGGATAAAGCTTCAACCACCGATTGGCCTACTCATTCCAGGAGAACCCGTTCTCAATTAAGAATATGCGTGGACCGTTCGGTTGGCTCGGTAAAGAAGTCACTCCCGCATTCCGACAGACTACCTTCGCCTACTCGCACATTCGCACTCACGCACGAATTTATCCACTTGCAGCACACACACACGATCGACTACGTTCGAGATCAACGACCCAATCGCCCACACCTTCGCCGATGTGATGATTAACCAATGCCTAATAGGAGAACGGAACGCGAGGGAGATGGACAAGCAGACACGGGGCTCGCTCATTGAGACTGAGGATCACCATCTGCGTTTCGCACGCTAGAAGGTAATTTGAAACCCGATTGGTTCTCATGGGCGATTTGCAACGCGATCAGATGTCCCTGATTTAAACTCGATGTGACTTGGAGTAATTCTCGACTAATATTTTAAAAGTACACTTGATTAAAAAGTTTATCGTTCGATTGCCAGGTGCATTAGTCAGTGGAAACCTGACCAACTCAACGATAGGATGTATACTGAAAAAAAAACTGCAATTACTAATGGTTAGCAGTTCAGTTTGCAAAAAGTTTATATTCATAACACTCCACTCGAGTTAATGAAGCGACAGACCGAAACAGGTTGGAAATTAAGTAATAAATGAACTCAAAATTTCACAAAATCCTCCAAAGTTCTAGAATAAATATTCTTCACAATTGAAACATTTCGTAAGCCTGAGAATTCCTTAGTCAAGTTTTGCATTGAAACTCTGATTAGGGATCACGAAACAAACTGTCTCCTTTTCGAGCCTATTAACGGCCTAGAGAAGGTAGATCATCTTGTAGTATTGGGCCTAATTAAGTATCCAACATTATCATCGCAAAATATCGATGAGTGTTCGAAGACATGGCAGAAATGACAGGAGGACATCTCTATGAGACGAGACGACTATCACGCTGATAGTTACCATCTCCGAAGTCCTTCATTTCAACAGAAGGATAAGAATAGCCTGAAAAATACCTCGGCACAGTTTCTCGAATTTCAGCTCAACTTTACTCCAGATGTAGGGTAGAAATATCTGGTGCAGGGAAGTGAGATTGAAAAATGTGGTGGACAGATGAATAATAACCTAACGGACAAAGAGAATCGATAATGAAAAAGTACTCAGAAAAGATGGAGGGATAATAATTTTCATGAACATCGTCTGAAGAGGAGGCAAATTTATTGAACACATCTTGAGACACAACAGTATCTTGAAAATAATACTGGAAATAGAAGTATAAGGCGAGAGTTAACGAGGAAGAAATGGAAGAAACGAGGAACGACAAAACGAAGATTTATTTTATTTTTTATTTTCTCCTCACTACCCCGAATACAGTACAATGTGCCAATTTACGTCGGGTGAATAACAGTAACAACGGACGAGACACAAACACCCATGTCCTGGGCAGAAAATGTTTTACCCAGGCGGGACTCGAACCCGCGACCCTCGGGTTAGCAGGCGAGGACTTTACCATCGGGGTCGACATTTATGAAGGAATTATACGATTAGCAGAGCAAAGAGTGGAGCGCTACGGCAAACGAATATTTGGATCGATGACTGGTGATGATGAGACACAAAAGGGGCAATTCGATACCCCGATATTTCCAAGGAACCGGTCCAGACGCAAATGGAAACTTTCACATCGAATCGCCCGTGCCCGTTGAGATGAATGGAATCGACGTCGACCAGGCAACACCGCCTCACTCCCCCCCTCAATTGAAGCAGCGTCCCAAGGCCGTCGATAATATTAATAAGGAAGGACGACGACACCCAGGGGGGGCTGGCTCCCTTTACCTTTCAGCGAAGGAGCGAGAATACTGGGACAAACACGCATCCGGCCCGCCGGCGGCGGTTCCCCTCGACCCACACTCGGGAGCAGCGCGGTCCAGGATGATTAAGGGCATAGCCTACGGTCGGGGGGGATTGGATACGCGATGGAGGGCTCGACGCGGGGAGAAGGGAGTCCTCCTCCTCGTTCTCCTGCTGCCCCCCCTCCCTCCTTCCCTCCCTTCCCTCGAAAGAGAGAGACGCTCGCTACGCGACATCATCGCTCCCCGCTCGAAAGTAGGGATGAGCATCGATAGGAAACCATCGATATATTCCATCGATGATCCATCGGAGTTGCACCATCGATGTTGAGAAAATATCGATTATGAATCATCGATGGCAGACTATCAATGGTGAAACCACCAATGACATTGAACATCTTATTACGGAATGATTTTCAGGTCAATGTTCAACAAATAAAGTCAAAATCACCTACTTTCACACCAGAAAATCTTGATGTAAGTTGACCCTTTAAACACATCGTTTAGCAAAATTTTAGCAAAACACTAAATGGAAACATTCGAGGAAAACATCGATGGTTACCATCGACTGAGACCATCGATAGTGTGATAATATCGAGGGAAAACTATCGATGGGGAAAACATCGACCATCGATGCTCATCCCTACTCGAAAGCTCCGCGAATCGCGAGAGACGAGGGTCGTCGTAGTCGAGAGTCCCAGCGCAGCAGTTCGATCCCTTCCAGCACGGTCGGAAGAGTGCGTTCGGTCCGAGTGTCGAGAGGAGAAAAATGGTTCACTCCCAAAAACGTCCTCCGCATTAGCTCCACACTAGAATACTACGCTAGAGGGCGATTCCACGCATCACAGACTGACCGTCACAAGGCATTTTTGAGCCTCCAAGAACACCTATAGCGTGAATGGACCGACATACTATATTTTTTCAACTTCCAAATTGCTACACATTTTTGAGACATTAGACTCAGGACACTACTGTGTCGTGTAAAATACGGGACTGACTTGACTTCGTAATCACTTTCACGGACTGACAAAAAATGAAACCAACTCTCAGCCTCAGCACCTTACTAGTCGAGCACCTCATGCTTGATTTGGATATTAAAGGAGAATTCTTTACAACTACGGAATAGTTTTCCACGGAAATAGATTCATATTAACCGTCACGGACTGACATGATGATGAATGTGAATAGTAGATACTATTTTTCAGAATATAAATAGGACTCAAAATAACAAATATGGACCAAAATGTGTTATTAGAGGGATAGTAAAATCGATTCCCACAACAAAATTATTCTTAATTGTATTTCATGAAACTAAAATTTTGAAATGAATTTATTCATTAAATTTCTTATATGGCTAAAAACTATAGTAAGCGCTTAAAAAATCTCTAGCGACAAAGACACACGCAATTCATGCAAAAAATAGCACTTGATAATGCAAGTTTAGACCTTCTAGCACAGATTTAGATCCATAACGGAGCTACCACCTATTTTTTTTATTTTATCATTCGGTATGACATTTACGTGTAGTCACTCTAGAATAAAGTGATCTTCCTCTCAACCAAACGTGTACTTTCAAATGAATATGGACATAATCACTACTTTTTTATTTGATAGAAATTCGTACAGTATGTCTCCACCACATGAATCCGGGCTTATTTTAGAAGGAAGCCGGTTAATCGAGGTGAGATTAAAAATAAAATAAAAAAGCGAGCATTACATAACATGGTGACTTCATTTTCTTTACCCGTACTGAGACCTTTTTTGAAACCACAATAATTGATAATGTAGAGCATATGCGGGACCCATGAATCCAAATACACGCATAGCGATGACGCTGCTCCCTTTCGCGGTAGGCTCACTCATTAGAGCGAAATTATCCGTGTTAGGCTTATGAAAATCTGTTTTCAGGATTTCTTCCATGCGAGCCCATTTCTTTATAAACCTCTTTCGCGACACACTACATCCATGCACTCCAGATGGGCTCTCTCGGTCAAACACTCACAAACATTTCTTCCTCGTCTCTTCCATCACATTCATTCATTCTCGGTCCACGCCCCTCTTCTCCCACCATCCACTCCTCAATTCACAATTTTTCTTCGTTATTCGACTCTCATTCGACTCCATTCTTGGGACACGGCCAAACCAACAGAGGACGCACTTTTCCTTCGTGGCCAACACCCAAGCATCCACTCCACATTCTTTCAGCACCCACTCATTAACAACCCTCTCTCTTCTGCTTTTACCCGGAACATTTCTTAAATATCCCATACCGACTGAAAATCTCAAAAAAATCTCCATCAACTGAAAATTCATAAAAATCTGCTGCCCATCCATGTAAGAAAGCAACTTGTCTCCACCTTAATTTTTCCAAACTTTGATTACTGCTGTCTCGCGTTTTATGATCTCACAGCAGAACTTAATAAGTATTAAGCTTCGGCGCCTGATGAATTCCTCTGTAAGATTCATTTGTGACTTGCGGAAAGATGAGCATATAACCCCATATTTAAACAAGCTCTCCTGGATGGACACAAAAATAAGAAGAAAATTCAAATTGGCCTGCTTCATGTATTCCCTATTCAAACACGATGACCCACAGTACATCATTGACTTTTTTCCCAAGAGAACCATTCTGCCAAATATAGTTACCAGAGCCGACCGTAACTATCTACATGTCCCACACTACAGATCCTCGACATTTCAAAAATCATTTACTGTTGCCGCCTCTCAAACTTGGAACAACCCTCCTAAAACAATCAAAGACTCCTCATCACTGCACACATTAAAAAATAAACTATATTTATATCTAATTGCCCAATAAGCTGTCCTTACCTTTCTCGATGATTTGCAGCAAATGATGAGCTGGAATATTGTTGAATGAATTCAAAAATTTTTTGTATTATTATAGCATATTTTTCAATATTGTTTTGTATAATTGTTTAATATTTTTGTATCAGTGTTGTTTATTATTTTTCGAATTGGATGTAATATCTGAAGAACAATAAATGACATATATCTATCTATATACCTACCGACTGCGTTTAGCCGACCCTTGTGCCCACCCTGACATACCCCAGTTCCGCTACCACACAACAAAGTGGGAAGGAATACACTTTGGAACACTGCAATGCTGGCTTCCCTCGACAAGCATTCACTCCACGATATTCATCGCGTGCCACATACGAATTTCCTTCCATCATTCTCACGCCTCTGTATCTCTTCATACGTCCCCCCATCCTAACACGAAGAGTCGGCCAAGGTACACAAAATATCCCCTTGCTTAATATCCCCTTATTTCACAATTAACCCTAGTCATACAACCATTAATTCTGTTCACCTCGTCAAAAAGCCAATCGCGATACATGTGAAATTCATGGGGCAGTGAGATATAAATTAGATGAGTCTTTGGACTGGTAAATTAAATCAGATCGAAAACACACGAGTGCCCGACAATCACGTATGCGTAATAACAGGGTGTCCAGCGGCTGGGCATTTGAAAATTCCCCGAAATTTCCAGGATTTCCAGACATAATTTTAATTTTTCCAAAGGAAATATTGATTTTTTTCTCGTTAATTATAAGAAAATGTTCAGTATTTTTTGCGGTGATTAAACGTAAGGATTATTTTTAAACTTGCATTTTTGGAGGAAAATAGACACAAAACTTAAAAATAGTTTGAGAGAAAATCACATCACCACCCTTTCTTAGATTTAAACATTGTCATGCTGGCGCTCAGGAACAAGGTTATATTACAGCCAGACTTTGCAATGAATAGCATTGATACAAAATGATCAACAGCTTAAAAAACTGAAGGAATTGATTTTTTTCCTTATTTTGCTAAATGCGACAACGCAAGGGAAATTTGGCTTCGCAACTTGCCGAAAAAGGCACATTGCTTCCGTTCCTGTTTTATACATTGACACCACAGAAAATTCCAAAGTCAATTCGATATTTACCTGAGATTTCCCTGATACTTCCCGTGAAAATAAAATTCCCTGAGATTTCCCGGTCTTCCCGGTTTTCCAGAGTGCTGGACACCCTGTAATAAATATGGAACTAAGATAGGGGCAACAAGAGGAAGTTTCGAGGGATTAGCTCCCCCTGGAGCCCTTACCGAAGGTGCCCATACACGGTCAGCCGTGGATTGATGCCGGTTGTGATGATACGGGCGCGCCAAGAATGCGCTACTCATGTGTCAGGCAAAAACCTTCAATCTTAAGTGAAACTGAGCTCTATGCACGTCTTAATAACTGATAATGACTTTCAACTCGCCAATTCTTTTGCACCAAATTGAGTGCGCACGATTATAATATACCATCGACGACGCTTTCCTCGAAATACCAAACGTCAGCCTCATCAACCTCGGGAATCTTCGCGAAGTGACGAAAGCTTCGACTTCCGCTACGTAAATTGCGCAGAACGCGGTTTGCCGGCGCTCGAGAGTCACTGTCGAGGCGACATTTCCGATTCGATCGTGAATGCGGGGCAACGCGCCGAGAGCAGCTCTACTAGGGCCCATGTTCACTCCATTTCGACTTAGGCGCAGCCGATTTTCATAAACAAGATATTTTAGCGCGGCGGTCACTGCCGCGTGCCCCACACACATCGCCGGGGCGCGCGGGCCGCAGTCATGGTCACTTAATTTCTCTTGCGCCCTTCACAGCCCCGCGCCCCCCTCCCGCCTTTCCCTTATACGCTACGCTTACAGACTACTGGTGGTGACACACAAAAAGTTACGATCCTAGCAGGACCGACTTTTAGCTCCAATTCACGCATGCGTAAGTTCGAAGAACTGCGGAACTGGCCGCGTAGAACTCGTGGGTTCGAATCCCAGTCCAGGCGAATGATCTTTCTACTGCGTGTTGTTAGAAATGGGAAATTGTTTGTGTCAGGAAGTTGAACCCGCGTAATGTAGAAGCTAAGAAAAACATCGAGGCTCGATTCTCTCTCTCCGGCGTACGTTTCATGTAGCCTACTGAGTCATGGCACCGGTAGTTATAGACTCAAGATGTTGTTACATAGAGAAACAAATGATTAAGAAAAAGTATCTCCCCGGTTTCTTCATAATTTATAACAGGTTATGGGCCCAGATACGATCCAGGCGCAATCTAGGCGCGATATAGATGCGATATTTATAATACGTGTTTCACTGAATTGCACCTGTGATTGATTTGATGGAGTATTGATTTGAAAAGCCCAGGCTAAACCTAGCCCAATAGTCACAAAAATTAGCCCAATAGCCAGCCACCTGTCTCCCACCATTATCCCTCCCCCATCCATCCCCCCCTCCTCTTCGGAACATTCATCTTCCTCGAACTAAGACGACTTGACCATCGAAACGTAGTGTTGTGAGTGTCCTTTTTACGTGTCTTGTACTGTCTTTTTACGTGTATGTATTTTAAGTGTTTTGGTTATTTTCTATGTACATCGTCGCTGAGAGCGCTAAGTTAATATATGTGGACCCCAGAAGTCAAGGGGTCTAAGTGACATAAAAAAAAGTTAGGTACAGGAATGGGACGTGAAAATATAAATCTTTTAGGTGGTAAAGGGATCCAAGTGATTTTCTTGACAGGTGATGCTATCTAGGGTAATGTCTCTTAACTATTTAGTGGGATGTACCAAACATTTTCAACTTTGACTTAAGTTTTCTCAAAACAACGATTTTGTTACTTGACTTCTGGGGTCCTCATATTTAGGGTGGAGCGAATTTTTATTATTGTGAATACAAAACCGATTCACCCTCAGAAAGTAAGGATGAGTCGAATTCAAATGTCGATCCTCGATTCCACCGATTCTCAGGATTAGAATCGGTATCGAGAATGGATCGCCTAGAGTCGATTCCGATTCCATCGATTCCAGATAGATAAATATTCAAATCAAATTTCATTTATCATACCACGTTTGTCTCAGTAATTTTGGGTGTAGGCTATCAATTACTACTTTTCATCTACCTCAATAAGCTGATGATATACTGGCTAATTGTTAATAAATATACTATTTGAGAGACTTAATTGTCTTTTTTATTTTATTTCAGCCAATACTTGAATTTAAATAATAGTCCTACGCTACTGGTATATCAATATCCCACCTGTACTTAGGAATAATAATCTATGGAATCGGAATCGAGAATCGGGAATCCATTTGAAAGAATCGGAATCGAAAAAAAGTGGAATCGACTCATGCCTACCAGAAAGTTAGTAAACTACGAGCATATTAAAGCGCTATAGCGAAAATTCAGTTCGGAGTAGGTTTAAAGGTTGCACCAAACTGTTAAAGACGCTGTTTTTTAATCTTTGTGATATCAACCATTTTCAAGATCCGTTGCCTAGTTACGGGAGTAAGAAAAATTGGGTCTTTCCGTAAATTTGTGTTTGACTAGTCATTGGTATCCTGGGGCATAAAATACTTATGTTGAAACACAAGCGCTCATTTGAAAGTAACAGCCCATAATATTATGCGTCACTAATTGAAAATTTACCACTGTAATTCGTACATTTTTGTCTAAAATTTAAAACACGTTTTCCTGAAAATACGTTCTGCTTCGATTTTTCTTATTTTTTCACACGACCTCGAGAACGTTGAGGATGTGAGGCCACAGCCTCGACAATAATGAAATTTCGAAGTTGCGAGGTCAAGATGCCGTCATTGTCCACGCCTTCCCGAATCAGGCTCCGAGCACTCCCTCCTCCCGCACGGCACCCAACACTACTCATCCAATGATACTCCCTTTACGCCGAAAACTAAAAAAAAAACCACGGGTTGAGACGCCATCACACCTCTCCCATATCCCTTCGCACCGTCCGAAGGAGAAATCAAAACCCTCGCAGAGCGTTTCTACAAATCCACAGATTATTTAAATTATAGTGTGTGACAACCATTCCCACGAGTTAATCCTGCGTGGGTGGGACGGGGGAGGGCGAGCAGGGTGGCTACTGATATACAATTATTTAATTCCCTGACTTTTCCCTGATGAATTTACCAATTTCCCTGACCAATCGCCAAAAGGTCACCTACAATTGGAATGTTTTTCTTCTGCTGAATTAAATCTTCTACAGCAGCTTTAAATTTTCTGATCATCGTCTCGTATTTTTAGAACTGCAAGCATGTATTTACTATAAGCTAGTGTGCCTCAGCTACTTCTCGTCCTGATTTCGGAAGTTAACATAAAATGCGAGGTAAAATTTTCCGAACAACATAGCCTCGTATTCTTTGTGTTGAGTGTAATACAATGTGATCATGAATTTTAACAATACTAGGCAAATACCGCAATAAGGATATACAAAAGGGATACATTGTACATCTGATTCACAACTAAATAACTAAGATTCACAACTAATTAGATTCACTACTAATAAGATTCGCAACTGAATATTTCACGAATTGTTGGTGCTTATTCCATGCACGTCAGCGACGGACGTTAGTTATAGTTGGTAAAATGAAGGGCGGGAAAGACTGGCCGATAAATGTAATGGTAGAAAAATAACGAGGATTCCTATACTAGATTCTCCCTGACTGTTACGAGAATTCCCTGACTTTTCCAGAAATTCAAAATTCCCTGACAATTCCAAGTTTTCCCTGACGATCACCTTCCTGGCGAGGGTGCGGGGGTCAGAATATTAGGGAAGGTGAGTGGAATTCATGGACGCACCCTGGGGGGTCAGGAGGGGTGAAGGTGGGGAAAGGGGGGGGAGGGGGTAAGTCGGCAGTCGAGAAAGGCCGAGGAATCGGGAGTGGTGGGCGACTTCCACCCCCTCCCACTTCTTCCCCCCTCACAAGGAGTTGTTGACCGCACCAAGAGGATAGGCCCTGGAAGCTTGGCCACAGCTGGTATTGGCACCCGGCCCATCTACGCGAGAAGGCACAGGGATATCAATCACAAAATTTCGACATATTCCACTAACATTGGATACAAATTACGCGATGAGATCAAGATAAAGGACAGTCCTCCGTTGAAAGCTGGAGAGATAATTTAGACCGGTTCCATTGGGAGCTCTACGCCTATTTGTTGTTTACGGAACATAACAGTAATAATCTGGACGGCATACGATAACAATATTATCCATGGTTTTCGCGGAACATATTACGTCAGTGCACGATACGGAAAGCATTGAAATGATCGTCTTCTTGGAAGACGACTGCAATTTGTCAATCCTTTCCAAGAGAATACCGCGGAAAAAAGACAACGCGACCCAGCCTTTTCGGAATAGAAAGACAATATAGCGCCTTAGCCTACAGATAACATTTCAACACTTTTGTCAGTTGATTTCCGAAGGACTATTATCGTCCGCAGTGCTCGACACGCTCGAAGTGTATACAACCACGAGCCAAAACTCACTGAAGGTCACTTCTTCAGTGGAGACAGAACACCACGGGGTCAAAATGAGCGTGTTCTCGCGCCTACTAAGCGTTGCCTGGCCAAAGTCTCGGTCGGCGTAAACGCGAGAGCTTCGAGAGGAAACGGCCGAGAAGCGAGAGTACGGTGAAAGACGACGGTTTCTTCGGCGACTCGTTGCGCAACAAGGGTCACGTAATACATGGCGAGGTGAACTTCACCGTGGGGGACGGTATCCAATGCGTAGGCGCGTACCCACGAGGGGGGGGGGGGGCGATCGAATCCACGTCTCCCCTTCCACCGACACCGCAAACCACTGCCCCCGATGGCCGACCCGGACAAAGCGCCGACCAAAATTTTCCCCACCCGCCACCGACCTCACAAGGGAGCAGACTGGACGTGTGTCACAAGATTCGGAGCGAGTTCATCTCATCATCGGCAGTCACAAATCCGAGGATTGGATTCCACTCGACTCTCCGATCCCAACCTAGCGTCTAATTCAAACATGAGTTTTGACTTGTACACTTTCCATGATTGACATCGAATATGTTCCATCCTAGGGGTACGCAACTTCAAAAACAAGTGTATACCGCATTTCCATTTCAGTCATTTCTAACAATTTACATCCATTTCCGACCATTTCTGTCCATTATTATCCATTTCTGTCCATTTCCATCCATTTCTGTCCATTTCGAGCCATTTCGAGCCATTTCTGTCCATTTCGCGACCATTTCTCAGAGTTGCATACCCCTCGGTTTACCCCACACCCCTTGGTCTCTCGTGGTCACTTGGTTAACCCTTTCAGTCGAGTCTTTGAGAAGCAGTTGCGTGAAAAAACAAGTCCGATCCGTCTATCCGCCTCGTGCGAGTTTTCGTCTGACATTTGCTCTCAAACTTCTCTTTATCTGTTATTCTCTCCAGACATTTTATTCTAGTGCTTTCCACGTAAAACCACATTTCTGTTTATTCCCATTCACTCAGCGGTAGTTTTGTGAGGCTTCACTGCCAAGTGAGGGCATGCTACCAATGTAAGTCTTAAGTTCTTTCTTGATTTCAAGACTGAATGGCTAGTTGTTGACAGTTAGGAGATGGATACGGAAAACTGTAATGTGCAACCGCATGAATTACGCGTAAAAGCTGTCGAAGCTCATAGGGTGGGATTCCAATAACATGGCAGTATCAACCACGTGCCCAACATAACATGACAATGCATTCGAACGTCTGCAGAAAACCATTACGGCTGGGGATAATATTACGTGCATTAACATTTTAACAACAGGTTAACTTCACCGGGGTGGAAAGACGCGCAAGAAGATCGAAACGGGACCTCTTCAGGCGAGCGACGCCTGACCGGAAGCACGCTCCCCCACCCCCTCGCTGGCGAAGGACGCAAGCGCGCCGCGTGCCGCTCCGGCAAACCGCACAAAGCCTCGAGCACGGTCGGCGGCCAAAGAACACGCGGCGAAACGACACGAGGGGACAAGAGGGCAAATCCGCCAGTTTGGCAGCTCCGAAACGGTGGAGCCATTAACCTGCCTCTCGTTCTCTCTTTCCACCGTCCCCACCGCCAACCCCCGCCTCCCGGGCCGTAGCCTCCCGTGACCCGGTTCATTCATACGGCCATAGAGAATGGAAAGGGGGAGGAGGAGCGGGGGGGGAAGGGAGAGACGGCGGGCGACCCCCTTTTCTCACTCTCCCGTCCGCCCGCCCCATCCCACCCCCGCCTACAAACGACCGGGGGCGAAACGAACGAAGAGAGTGAGTGCATGTGTCGTCCCGCAAAAGGGCGAACGCGATCAATGGACCAAGATGATTGAGACGGAGAGTGGGTTTGATTTTTCCCTCCAAACGTGCAGACGGCGCGAACGGGTCGGGGTGTGGGAGTGGGGGCGGGGGGAGGCACGACATCTGGCGGGGGGAGGGGCATTCAAATATTGCGTAAGGTGATTTCGGCCCCTTTCAAAAACCCCTCCCCAATTGTAAGCGTAAGACTTAATGAGGCCCCCCCCCACCACCCTGCTACAAAATTCCTTAGAAGCTGTCTGTAGAACGTAAGGAATTCTACAGAAATTGACTCTATGTCTTCACAACTAGTTCCTTTTCTAAGGATCTGTACGGAACATGAGAGCCCGACTCAACAGAACGTATGTTCTGTAGAGTTATTTTCTGCAGGACAAAATGAATCCTTACTAGCTGTTCTGTAGAAATTCAGCAACTCCACGGAAACATACGGAAATACGGAAACTCTGCAGAACGTCGTAGGGAATTCCGTAAATTGGCGTTTCAATACTTTAAGGCGTATAAACAGAACTTTTTAAGACATTCTGTGGAAGTATTTATAAGGAAACTATACAGAATTTTTTAGCAGGGCTGTTTTCGGAATCTTAGTTTTTTCACCTTCATACGCTTACAGGCAATGGAGAGAAGCATGCAGAAATAAACCTTAAGGCAGTGCAAGCGAGATAGTTCCCTAATCATAATAGAGACTATATTCGATATACACGTTTTAATTTCACCAGCTGTGAGACACACGAATTAAATATTGCATTATTAATGGTACAATAATATAGTTTTATATGACAGAAATTGTAAGTAATCAAATGAAAATATCTAAATAAGTCTTCAACTTGACTCATTTTTTTCACGTGGTACGTTTGAAACTCCATCAAAACGGAAGGTTAATTGTGATCCCGAAGAATTTACTGCATTGACAGTATGATTTTTTTTTCAAAAATAGTTGAGAAAAAACAAATTAATAACTGTTGATTTTTTGACGATCTAAGTGTAGGGAATGCCTCACTCTTAATATAAGGTCTCTCTGGAGTGCATACACGCACCATTTCCCATGTAAAAGGGCTGATATTTTCTGGCAAATATCTCGAAAATTGATGTGGTAATGGGTTGCATTTTTGGTGTCAATGGAAGGGTGATGTATTGTTCTCTAAAATGAGATCAAATTCATTGATTTCTAGGTAAAATGATATTTCGCTCAAACTACCTGAAGTCGTATAAGACAGACGGTTTTCGAGATTTCGCGAGTTAAAGTGAGCGGTACTAATAACACACTTTATATTTCGAAGTGCGACATCTCCACACCACATCCACACTAACGAATGCAAGGAATTAACATACACGAAGCACATAATAGCAATAATCAGACGTGTGTATGGGCGTGTACTGAACATTGCGCCGAAAGAGAAGCGATGAACTGCTTGAAACGCGCGCCAATACATAAATGGCAGAAGGGAAAAGAACGCCTGATCCTATTCCGAGCACGCGATCTAGCAATTTCTGTAAATCAAATTCCGCAATAAAGTGCCTAGGGTACAACGGCCATTATTAGCGTGGCGATAATGAGCTAGCAGACCTCAAACCCACCTGAAAATCTGCCGATCCAGTACTGCAATAGCACTGGAACAAAATTATCAACGCACTAACATCAATAATTTAGCAACAATAAATGTGCTCAATTAAAAATAAAAAAAACTTCATCACGTATCTTTCAATTCGTGTTGCCCTATTTACTTTCTCCTCATTATCATGAAAGCTTCCCGACGGGAGAGTGAAAGTCTATGCTTGACGTCCTCGACACTTGTATACTTACGACACTTATATTCATCCGACAAAATTCCCAGATACCTATCAGCCACATAATCACTTCTACACCATTTCAAGCCTCAAATTTTCAGCCTTCACTAATGCCTTTCCCATATCATTCCTTTTTGAACGCCAAATCATTTCCATGGAGAAAACAGTTTGGTATCAAAAATTAAAAAAAAAAACCGTCGATGCACTCAAAAATGTAGACGCGGATATTACATCTACATGCTACTATGCGAACCGCTATGGAGCTCACTCCTTGAGTACGCGGGCAGGTACTGCTTCTGGACCTGGGGACTTGTTACTTTTAATCGAATGCAGTAGTTTAGTTATTCCATCACGTTGGATTTTTATGTCAGGCATTGGCATGTTTAAGTCACGAATGTATAAATTGTGTATTGTCTCTCATGTGTACACTACTTATATGCATAGTACTATATATACTTATTGCATACACATTCGAAGTTCTGGGTTAATAAGTGTTCTTTGTCAACGCTGTTTATGACTACTTCGCCGTTTGTGTTCAATAAAGACCTACTATCAAAGATTCGCCCTGGAGCTCTATCACGTAAGACCAGAATGACTTGGGGTTTTTTTCTCAAGTAATTCACCTAGGATTTTTTCTTGAATTTCCGTAGAGTAGTGTGCATTATTTTCTCTGTTTTTGAGCGTTGAGCAACGTATATTTCTCTCGCCGCAAGTTCCATTGTTTTGTTACCAGCATTAATAATAATGTTGTATAGGTTGCGCAATTGCCTTTGTCTGAGCTCACACTTTACTTGGTGGTTATACCAACAAGGTTCTTTACTCCCCCGTTTGAATTTGTGTGGAATGTATTCATAGATTCCTTTCCGTATTATCTTCAAAAAATATCTCCAGATACGTAGGTGCTCTCGTCTTTTATTGCAACTACATATTTCGTGAATGAAGCTTATAATGTCACTCCAAATTTTATGTAATCGCATTTTTCAAATAAGTAGCATTTACTTTTTGGTGTTACAGTGGACTCTACTGTTGTTTTCATAGTCGTAAAAATTACTTTATGATCACTTATGCCTTCGAGGACATCGACAAGTTTAATAATTGTAGGGTAACTGACAGCTAAGAGGTTTAATATTTTATTACCACTCGTAGCTTCGTTTACTACTTGAGTAAGAGAGTAGTGTGAAAGTGTATCACGTAAGGCCTCGCTTATATCACGCTTCCTTGAACTTGGTTCAACGTTATTGGTTTACCAATTTTCAGTCGGAAGGTTGAAATCTCCACCGATAACCATCACGCTTTCGTTACCTCTCGAGGTGAATGATGATAATTAAGTTTCTAATGAGTGCAAAACGTCTATTTTGGAATCCAGTGACCTTTAAAATGAGCATATATGCATATTTCTTTGATTTTGTTGTTTAATAGTACACCAAACTCTCTCTATTTCATTGTCGTTTGCGTGAGTACGGTACTATTCAAACATGATTTAACTGATAAGAATAGTCCGCCGCTAGTCCTATCTGGTCATTCGCGTGTATAGGTTTTATATCTTGTCGGAAAAACTGCGTTATCGCTAATATCCTCAGCAAGCCAGTTCTCTGTTCCAATTCCTATACCTGCCGTTTCAAATACATGCTCAACTTCAGCACGTTTGTTTTTGACACTACGGAGATTTACTATTACTAAATGTATATCACATTTAGCTTGATGCATGTCGGTTCGGTGTTTCCTGTGATTCTGTACGTTATCTTTTTGATGCTATATGGAACCACTGAGAAACGAGGTTTCCTTTGAAGTTACGCAGTTATTTTGAGAATCGCGTGTTGGAATTATTTCGCTATGTATGTAACATTTATGTATTCGTGCTTCCCCTACTACGCTACACGGATTTACTTGGAGGCTTTTATCGGGTATATGCTTTCAAATCCCACTGATTGCCCTATTCTCTAGCCTAAAAAATACCTACAATACTTGCAAATCCTACGACCCACCCGTCTTGACGCCTGGGTGGAGTAATGCACCCCAGAACGGTTAAGGGGAGCCCAGCACGATCCGAGCACCGGTAGAAGATCTACGAATTCTGCTCCTATGCTTACACTGGGTAGTCATTTGATCATCACCGGATTAGATACCGATACAAGCTCATATCGAATACATATCACCCCTTCCTCCCAAAGTGTCGCCACTTGACGTAGCGGCGAGTTTCGAGCCGTGCAACGCGAAATGGACCTTCACGGTCTCCACAGAGATGCTACTATCCGACACTCGTTCGTGAGAGATATTAAAACAGAAACGACGTAACATATGGAAGAGGATATCCAAGAACAAAGGGACCTTCGCTTAGCCTGAGAACAGATACGCATTAATTACAACTGGTGGAAGTTTTGAGACAAGGGTGGATTTCGGACAGAAATGGGTACGGTACTAAATATATATTAGGAGGAATTACCGCGAGAAATAATCCACCTCCGCCAGATATCATTAACCTAAGGAAGAGAATCCTTCTGGATAGCGTAATCCTCGGCGCAGAAGCCCCACAAGCCTCAGAGTCGTGGTTTGATTACCGGTACAGAAGATCGGTTTTTCGTGCGGCAATCTCTGCATACTTCATCGCCGTTATCCCACTAGGATGAATAACCTCGTGTAACAGGAGATTTCCATTTACTAAAAAGGCATTTCCTAAGACAAGAGAATTGACGACAGGAACCATGGGAAAAGATATTTTAAAGGGGCTTCTTTATTGTTCGACATGGAGCATCACACATGGCGAGGAATAACATTTACATTACACCAGGAAGTACATTTTTCCCACTACACTAGGAATTGGGGGAGGGGAGGGGGCGGCGGACACTTTGAGCACGTAAGCAATAGCAATGTATGAATGTTGATTGCGGGGCCAGAGCATGCCGACTCTTGTGACGACGGACGCGGTGAGGTCTTTCACGCCGTAGAGCCCGATCACCTCGAGAGCTATATTCATCGAATCATTCATAGGGTTTGCAAAGGAGAAGTCATTACTTTACGTCCTTTTACTGTGCATCTTTTAGCCAAAAAAAATGAAGGAGATTTTTCGTTTCACTATCACGGGCATACATTGGATTTGGTTTTTTCCGGGGTCTAGTGTTGGGCAAGTCTTCCCAGATCTTTCAGTGGGGGAACGATTGTTAGCCAAGACAAATATTTGCCAGCCGAAGTATCAACGGCGGCCTTCGACAGGGCTTCATGGCCCTGAAGATGATGGAGGCGGCAGCTGTCGAAACGTCGCCAAACAAATATCTTACCTGGTGGAAGACCCAAGAAGACTTCACGTATAAATAGATTTGGAAATCCCACGGGCGCCAACGTCAGGAGCAAGGTCGTCTTCACGTAAAGATACACGCATTTGCGGTAACGAGGAGCGGCCGCAGAGTGGCTGGATTCGAATTTCCGAAGTTCCCGAAGTGGGACTCGACGGTTCGTTCGCCACGGACGCAGTCACACTGAATTGATGAGCAATAAAAAGTGCTTTTTGTTTGGATGCGTTCCCATGTATCATCTGACATATTCCGTGAGTATGTTCCTACATCCGAAGTTTTATTGGGAATTGCACTAATTAGTTCTGACTTGCCTCCAATATATACAGAACAGTCTGTTTTCCAGCTTGCCTCGACAAACCCAACCGATTCTTTCATCTGGAAAAGTCAGGGCGCTGAATATCGGGATGGCGGAAAACTTTGCGCGGAATTTTGGCCCACGCCACAAATGACTGATATTCGTCGCCGGCCCCCACAAGATCCTCGCAAATTTGCAAAACTCACGTTGCGTTTTCATGCATTTGTTTTTGCAAAGATTTGTCGCATAATTGTCCTCCTCTCAAAGGCCCCGTTTTTAAAGAAGAGGCAGCAGCGGATGAAAAAGCACTGCGGTGGTAAACCGTGAAATGTCCGTTCTCGCAAATTATTCCAGTTTATTGTAGAACAGCTGCCATACCATGGATGTTTGCCACAGACGAGGCGATGAGGCTGCCTTGAGGTACTTGTTTGTGAGAAGACGAAGAAATCGACAGTCGAAATAGTGAGTCTATGAGCTTCACGTCCTTGGTGTTACACGAATGAGAATATTCCGAATTTGTTCAACAATTTTATTCATCTGTAAAAAAGGTCTGAAGCCGCGCAGCCGCAAAAATTCAATGGTTGGCCACAATTCCAAGATGGCCCAAATTCTCCGGGAATGAATCACGATAAATGTAGGCAGAAAGCGTTCATGCTACCAGCCAGTCACGACCCGACAACGCAGGCTGCGTTTGGGATAACGCTACGAACTGGCTACGCAGAGTGTGTCCTCGCAATAACATGCGGATGCATGATAACGTAGCTTAAAGCTATTTGCATCGCCGATGTGAACCCGAAAGAGCCAGACAATGCACATTTCAACCTTGGAATTAATCACGAAGTTATGAAATGTAAATAATACCCCGAAAGAAGTACGTAGCAGATTCCTCCCAGGTGCTCCATTGCTACAGATTTTGACAGGGTGGCTACTGATATCCAATTTCCAAATTCCCTGACCTTTCCCTGACTTTTCCTTAATGGATTTACCAATTTCCCTGACCGATCGCCACAGGGTCACCTCTTATTGGAATAGTTTTCTCTGCTGAATTGAATTTTCTACGGTAGTTTTAAATTTTCTTATCATCGTCTCGTATTTTTAGAACTGCATGAGGTAGTGTGCTCCAGCTACTTCTCGACCCGAGTTTCGGAAGTTAAAATAAAATGCGAGGTAAAATTTTCCGAACAACTAAGCCTCGGATTCCTTGTAATGAATGTAATACATTGTGATCATGATTTTTAACTCAACTAGGCAAATATCGCAATACGGATACATAAAAGGGATATTGTACGTCTGATTCACAGCTAAATACCTAAGGTTCACAACTATTAAGATTCACAACTGAATACTCCACGAATTATTGGTGCTTATTCCATGCACGTCAGCGACGGACGTTAGTTATAGTTGGTAAAATGAGGGGCGGGAAAGACTGGCCGATACACGTAATGGTAGAAAAATAACGAGGATTCCTATTCCAGTTCCTTCCGGACTGTTACGAGAATTCCCTGACTTTTCCAGAAATTCAAAATTCCCGGACAATTCCAGGTTTTCCCTGACGATCGCCACCCTGTTAGAAGACATAGTCACGTCCAAATCGCGCATGGCAAACACAAGTTTTTTTAAAAATTGTAGTCAACATCGGAGGCCTGATGACAGCACCGATCCGGCCCCTTCGGAATGAGTGCATTGAGTGCGCTGCGGCCCGAGGATCTTCGCCGGACGACGTGCGCCAGGGAATGCCGGAGGAAGGCCAGGGGGGAGGGGACGGGAGTAGGGCGTGAGGGGTTTCGGGACGGCGCCCTGCTCCACCCCCGTCCCTCCCCCCCCGCATCATCGCATTATGGACGTCGCCCACGCACCCACCCACCCACACGGGGTTGAGCATTAAATATTTCAAGCGCCCCCGTCGGGACGAGAGCAATACACAAATGATTCAAAGTGACACCCCACTTCCTTCAAAGAGCGAAAATACATTACCTAAACACTCGTGAGGCGACCTAACTAACGACTTCCGCCGGAATAAATTTGAGCGGGGAAAAATATAAGGGAGCGCTTCCCGCGTCTACCCTTTTAAAGACGAAATGACGAGAACCACGGAAATGATTTCCCAACGGCGTATGCATTATGGACACGAGTCGCGACTTCTCAAGCAGCGTAGACGCTGCATGCAAATGGAAGACGGGCCCGCCCCTGGCGGCGGATATCGGACACATCCGCCCGGGGCCCCACGTTTCACAGCCGTGGCGGCGGTCAGCAGGAGTCGCGCGGCAGGTAGACGGTGGATGAACGGCTCTGTTGGTGCGAGAATGAGACGAAGGAAATCCCTTTTTTCATCCTTGAGATGGCATTCGTTCCGTCATGGCTGGGGAGACATTCGGCGTCCCACAAGGGAGCGCGATCGGCCCCCTGCAATTATTCTATATATTTATATGATAGGTATTCACTGTTGAGCCAGCAGTATTATCAGCACGTTTTCATAATATGCGGTCATATAACGAGAAATTGCAGTAAAAGCGGATTTACTGGTCCTACCATCGGATCTAAACTACATTAATTCGCGTTGCCTTGAGTGGAGGCTCGAACTTCAATAAATGCATTACAGTTCACTTTCAACAAAGGAAATACCATCGACGTCATTTCTAACCTAACGGAAACTAAGCGAAGAAATCAAGCCAATGGTAGGAAGGTACTCGGATGAAAAGGCGATAGAGAGGCTATTTTCTTCTAGATATGCCACAGCTAGAATACGCCGCGAATTCTAGAAATGGGATTCCGAGAAAGACACGAGTCGTGAAAATAAACACAGTAAAAAGGGAGACCGCGTACTCTGTTAAACACGGGTGAGTTTAAATACTAGCGATCAAAAAGGCTAACACAACTGATATGACCACGACTTATAGGTTAGCAGCCGCTTGAGACTCAGACGCTACACAAAAGGCTTATATTACTTTAATAATTAAGATGAGGTGAGTTTCAGTACGCCATGAATGATTAAATTATAACCCCGTGCTACGTATCTAGACTTGAGGCGAGCGACAGAATAAAATAGATATTGCAGAGCTGGTAGGTAGATATATACAAAAATTTATTCTTCCAGCGCAAAAAAAATTTAGTGAGAACAAAAAACCGGGGAAACGATGTAACACACTTTTACCATACATTTCACTTTAAATCATTTCCTTCTTCTCATTCTTTTCCCCCATTTCTCCCTTTCCCGTGCCCGGCGTCCCAAGACCCCCTGCGGCGACTCACAACATAAGAAGTGAATGCAGAGGTACCGATTTCCGCTCCCCTGACGATATAAACACACGACAAAACGGGAGCAAACGAGGAGAGCGTATGGTGGAGGAGAGAAGGAAAGGTGCAGTCTTCACGGGATGCCTATCCCTCGGCGCCTTTGGTAGGTTAGGTGACTACTAGGCAACTGGCTTCCCATGCCGCGGATACAGGGTACGAATCCCAGCAGTGGCAATGTGCAAATCCGTTAAATTGCCGCAATCTGTCCGTCGAACTGAACGTTCACCCACGGACCCCTCGGCGGCGCCTTTCGTCAGGAGAGTGGGCCTACACCGAGTTTCTCTCCACCCTTCCTCAACGTCCCATGCATTCCCTCTCGAGCCCACGAACCCTCATCTCTTCAATGGCGCAGATGGCCTCCCTCAAAACGCCTCGCATCCCCACGGCCTCCGCCCACCCCCCGCCCCACGACGCCGCGTCTTCTTCCCTTCCGCCTCCTTCGAGGCCCCCCGCCCCCTTCATTTTCCCCACTCGTTTCCCGACCCACGCGAGAAGGGGCGGGAAGCTGGAACGTCGCCTCCTCCTCGCTTCCTTCCCCCCAAAACACACGCTACTTCCTCTCGTCGAGAGACCACGCCCCCCCTTCCTTCCTCCCTCTCCCCTCCCTGCAGCTATGAATAAACTCCCCCCCCCACCCCTCGACAAACACGAGCCCTCCACCACCTCGGGGAGAACGCACCACCGAAGAGCTCCTCTCGTCGCGCGGAGGCGGCACGCGGGAGCAGAGAGGTGGGGGGGGGGGGGGGGGAGTTCCACCGCCGGAACCCCCAAGAGAGTCGCGGCGCCCCCCCGTGCTTTGGACGATGACACTACTCCCCACTCAGGACGTGAACGGCGAGTTTTATTTTTCATCGCACGAACGACCATTTCGAGTGCGAGTAGTAAGTTAAATAATCCACCGTTATTGAAATTTTTGTGGGTGAAAAAATGAAATGACATAGAATGAACAAAAATGAAAATTTGTGGTTGGAGTAAACATAAAATCTTCAGATACAGTAAAATATCTTGGAATTACCTTAACATCTGATATATCGTGGGGATTACACATAAAACACATATGTGGCGCAGCACTAAAGAAACTAGGTTTTGTTAAACGTATAATAGGAAGGTCATCGGATGAAAAAGTAAAAGAGAGATGCTACTTTGCTCTGGTTAGGCCACACCTCGAATATGCCGCGAGCATTTGGGACCCTGGTCATAAAGATTTAATCAAAAAAATTAATAAAATACAAAGGAAAGCAACACGCTTCATTAAAAACTGCTACGAACGAACATATAGTGTTACACAACTGTTAGAGGGATTTAAGTGGGAGCCCCTAGAGACTCGGAGGCTACACGCTAGGCTTAGGTTGTTTGATAAATTCAGAACTGATATTTTTCAGAGCGACACAGAGAATATTATCATGACGCCTTACTACATCTCTAGGTCTGACAGACCCGATAAAATAAGAGAGTTACACTGCTGAACAGATAGGTACAAGAACTCGTTCGTTCCACAAACAATTAGCGAATAAAAATTAAGCTCACTAAATACACTCCTATAATTCATGTCACCATTTCATCTCCAAAAAAAACTTAAATCTTTACACGGCTGATGACCTATCACCCCCTGCCACACGCCCATGCGGCGGATTGTGGGGTATTATGTAGATGTAGAAATGCTGACCCATTGTTAATGCTGGACCATTGATACTGATAATAACCAATTTGACAAGAAATCCACAATGTTGTAATGAGCAGCATGTCGAATGAAATCTGGTTTCATACATCAAAGAATCACCACGGCCTATGAAATATCTGCTGCCTTCACAGAATTCCCACCAATGGGAGAGCAGAGTACATAATATGCAGTAGAAAGCTGTGAATTATGCAGCCGATTGCAATGAGAGTATTCAATCATGAATCATAAATATCCTATTTGAGTTCTTGAGAAAATTAATTCGCTCTAGTGAGAAGCCATTGCATAGGCAATGTACGCAATGAAACACTTTTTGACGTAAATTAGTTTCCATAACATGGGCTCACGGTTTCTATCCACAATTCCATTTTCACTCTTGTTAACATTTGCACGCAAATCATTTTAAGGTCAAGTTGAAAATATCTCGATAATTTTACCAAACCCACGACTCCTTTTGCAATTCCCTTCCTTACTCAAATAAATTGCATAGTTTTTCCAATTTTCCAAATTGGTGGACACAAACAATATCTAATTATTTTTTACATTCTTTACTAATTAAGGACTAAAGACCTTGAACTATTAATTATAGACTATGGAAAAAAAGATTCACAAATATGAAATTACTTAGGCATTTTCTTTGACAACACAACAGAGATTAAATTAAATTTTCACATTCCTTAATTGCAATCATATGAGTTTTCTTGTTACTAACGTCATCCATATTGCTCTTCTCACTTAATCGAGTCAGACCATCAAACATTGAGGCAAGAAGATCATCCAGATTAGGTGGAGGTCACTAAGAAGTGTGACATTCTACGGAGGAAAAATCACCCTCCTTGACACAGACTCAAACCTGGATCCCTTGATTTCTGGCTGAGTACTTTAACTAGTTAAGCAACCGAGGTGTACTCCTCCCCCGCTGGATATTTTACGGCTTTTGGTGGAACAAGGCATTCCTGACTGCTGGGCACAAATGTAATGAACAGAATGCATGTGCTAGGTGCCACAGTCTACGAGGTTAAAGCCAAACTTTGAACTTTGAATGCATGAACAATTAAGTCATTAGGAAAATTTTATTTCCATCTCTGAAGAAGATTATGAATTGAACTCAATGGAAACGCAGCCAAGAACCAGCAGGAATCAACATTTTCTGCCATCCACAGGAGCCTCCTGTGTAGTGTCCGCTTAATTTTGGCGGTTAAGACCAGATACACAGTACATCCAAAACTGAGGTATACTACTGCTAATTATCACAAAAATTTATGATTATAGAAGAATAAATATTTTTTCTCTTAAGAAAATGGAGAATGAAAAAATAAAATTTTCACAGTTAATTACCGCTGCAACAATACTGAACAACGTTGAGGACCCAGTTCATTCACCACATGTTGACTTTTAACTTCAAGATATCAATATGAAAAATATTGATCCAGACAGATACCTACTAGGCGGCGTCTTGGAATCTCTTTAGGCACAGTGACGAAGGTCAATGCATTAAGAAAAGGCCCTTATGAGTAAAAGGTGATGGAAAATGGTGAGATACTAAAGAGAGCACAATTGTCACCCAAAATAAAATTCATGCAAAGAGCGTGTGTAGTGATTTTTTTCACCCTTCGAGGCAATGCACTGAAGAAGCGTATTAGTAACGGGTTGGTTCCGCAACCCGCAAGTGGCAACAGCGCTCAAACTTTCACCACCCCTCTCGCAAAGACGGCTGCCTCACCACCCTTGGTTGTTTATTTACTCATTAAAAATTGATATCACAATGTCGGCTTACAATAATAATTGTTATTAAATACTGCTGTAAGGAGCTTCAAATCAAGACCAAGATCTTACTTTTACTACTTTTCATAACCAAGAAAAAGTTATTTCATAAACTTGATAATAACTTTTTTATGGCACAATAGAAAGAACTGAATATTTAAAGATCCATTTAAATATGTTTTTCCTACACAATACTACAGGTTCATGACGATTAAATATCAAGTTTCTTCACTATTAAATGTCAAAGAGAGCATTCCGTTGGAAAACGCCAAAAAACCGGCCCTTTTTCGTTCTCACCGCAATAAAAAATCAAGAGTGTATTGTAAAAATAAGTGATAACCACAGTTAAATTCAAAATATAACAAGCTTAAGTTAGGTGTAACTTGCATTCATATAGGTACCATGGTTCATTTTTAATCAGTGTCCAAACTCGAGTCTACATAATTTTTGCACCGACAGTAAGAATCCCAAGAGGAGACAAATCTAGGGTCTAACTACACATGAGATTTACGAAAACATATAATTTTTTCAGAGAAATTAGGGGTCAAACTATACATAAGGTAAATGATACACACACATAAGGTAAATGAAACATACAGCATTTCACACGGCAGAAAGCAAATTAAGAGAGTAGAAATTTGAAGTTTCATTTTTCGCTTTCAAGCTCCGAACTCTGAACAAAGAGAGTTCAATGACAGAACTTTACAAACTGAAGAATATTGTTGCTTACCTCTTTACTAGGCACACAAATGGGAGTGCCTTCCTTAACAATTCCAGCCTCCACCATCACACCAACCACAATAGGGTCCCGAGAATTGAAGACAAACTGTAGGAGAATACAAAGATATCTGACTGAATATTCAGGACAAGGGGCATCAGTTTCATTCCCAGTCCCCTGTGTCTCAAGAAACATTTATCATCCATGAATGCATTCATTCTTCTCAGGTTTCAACCCATGATCAAATAACTAGCAGCCAAACACTAAACCAGTGATAGCAATTCAATCAAATGTAATTATTTTGATGAATTATAGGTTTTTAAACAAATGTATCACACATCTTTAGGCATAAATAACATCACATAAAGTGTAATGATCAATCAAGTAGCCCATTCACCTCAAATTCAAATCATTTCCACTCTATCGGCACAGAGGTTGAAATGTAAAAACCAAGTTAATTGCTAAGTTGCAATCCTTATAAATAAATCAATACAGGCAGATTATAATAATATCCTTTGGAGATTGGTCTAATAAGCAAAGGAAGTTTATGGGAAAATGGAAACACACTATGGAGGATGGGTTAATGGTAAATGAACTCAAAACCGAAGTTAATGAAGCAAAATAGAAAGCAGAAAAAGAAATGAGTAGGACAAAAAAACTTCATCATTGGGGACTACAAATTTGAAACCATATACAGCTTCACTCATTCGGGCTCAATTGTCCACCCAGAAAATCATGAGAACCTAAGAAATAAAAAATGAATTGATGCAGCAAACCACACTGTATCTTCTCTGTTGGCAATCATAAAATCCACAGGAGTGTACCAGAAAACCAATCAAACTGTAAGAAGCATTCCTCTGCATAATACTGTCACACGACAATGAAACACTAACAATGACAGCTAAATCTGCAAAGCTTGTAGACAGATTTGAGTGGAAGGTAGAATACCAAATATATGGGCCCGTGGGCAGCAAGGGAAATAAGAGAATTCATTGCAATGACAAAATTTACACTCTATACAAAGTACATAGCATGTAAACCCACATCAATCTAACGAGACTACAATGGGTAGGTCATGTCCAGCGGATGCTGGAGGAGTGGGAAGCTATGGAAGTCTACCCTGGCAGATAAAAGGGAAGAGACACGGGGGAAAACCGAGGGCTAGGTAGGAAGGTAGCACTGGCAAAGATGCACAAGAACTACTTGGGGTGAGGAACTGGATACCAAACTTTTTCTTTTGGTCTAAGCTGCTAGAAAAAAAAAGAAGCACCTTTTTAGAGTAAAAGCTTTAAAAATGCCATATATTGACTCGCAAATGAGGTCTATATATTTTTGGAAAACTGAGAGACTGAGGAATAAATAAATTAGATAAATCCCATGTGTGCCAAAGCACAAACTTGAATCATGCATGGTAGATGATGATAAAATAAGAAGTTCTTGAAAAAGGATCACTCCCTGCCAATCTGCCTCGATGTCTCAATTTGATTAACCCGTTGTTGGTCGCGCTATGGTCTTTTCCCCATATTTTGTATCATAATGTGCACCATCCTACGAGAATTTTGGGGATCCAGTTCATATTCCATGTATACCTTCCACATACTTTTTACTTTGTATCACAATATCCACACGTCATTCGCTCGAAGTTTGTGGCGATTGTAGCACTCCAACATTTAGTTTGGTCTTTTAAACCATAACGCAAGCACTCACGTTACTCCATCGATCATTTTGACCAGGGTGCGAGCAACGGCGTTGGCAAAAATACATCGAGGAATATATTTTAAACTGTGAGTGGCTTTTCTAATATGACGCTCTTAGCCTGTTTATAAGCCATTGGTGTACTAAGTGAAGTGTCACGGCCACACTATGAGAAAATTTTACAATTTACAAGCAAAATTTCTATATTTTAGCTGGAGTTTTACTGAGGAATCGAGGCGTGACAAGTAAGGAAATATCTTGCAGTTTAAGATTTTAACTTAGATCCAGAAATGTAAGAAATTTCTGTTTCGAACACTTTGCTTGAAAAGTAAATTTGAGAATAATGAACGTGTAGTTATCATGTCAGATTCATCGACTAAAAATTTTTATTTCTCTGGGCAGAATTTTATTCATTGTGCACAAGATGGACCCATACGAGGAAAATCAGGTGAGAATTTTGGAAATGTTTCGATCCGTCCCGGATGAGGAGGTACCAGAATTTGACGAGGATGATGTCAGTGACTCCGATGAAGTGTACGACTCAAATCACAATTCTGACATGGACGAGAGGGGTGAAGACCTTCCAGCTGAAATGGACGCGGGAATACAGCGCTCTTTTACCTAGGTAGGGACAAAAAAAGCAAATGGTCCAAGAAGCCCCCTTCAAGTACTAGAACTCGTGCTCACAATATTGTGGCTCATTTGCCTGGTGTTCGTACGTCAGCTAAAACTGCGAAAACATCTTTGGAATGCTGGTCATTGTTTTTTTCTGACAACATGATTGAATACATCACAAAATACACAAACTTATACATTCAAAGTATTAAAAGTAGATTTGTTAGGGAGAGGGATGCTAGAGATCCGTCAGTCAAAGAAGTACGTGCACTTCTTGGTTTATTATATACAGCAGGCAGTATGAGAAATTCTCATTGAAATATCGACGATTTGTACAGTTCAGATGGGACTGGTGATGACGTATTTCCTGCCACTATGTCCAGGCATAGGATGCATTTTCTTTTGCGATGTGTTAGATTTGACGACATCAGAGATCGAGCGGAACGAAAAAGATTCTATAGGCTGGCCCCAGTCCGGGAAATGTTCACTGATTTTGTCTCTGCTTGTGAAAATAATTTCACTATAAGCCAATATGCAACGATCGACGAGATGCTGGAGAGCTTTAGAGGGCGTTGTGCGTTTTGAGTTTACCTGAGAAATAAACCGGCCAAGTACGGCTTGAAAATTTATTCACTCGTCGATGCCAAGAATTTCTATGTCTCTAACATGGAAGTATATCCCGGTAAACAACCAGATGGCCCTTTCAAGTATTCTAATATACCTTTTGATATTGTAAGTCGCTTAGTAAAACCAATCTCGGGGACTGGGCGCAACATCACTGTGGATAACTGGTTTTCATCTGTTCCTCTGGCGGATTCTTTGCTAAAAAATTGTAACCTCACCATAGTTGGCACTATGCGGCATAACAAAAGGGAACTACCCCTTTTTTTCACGCAAAAGAAAAACAGAACTCAATATTCTAGTGTTTTTGGCTTTGATCAAAATAAAACACTTGTGTCTTACGCGCCTAAAAAAAAAGATAAGACCGTAATTCTCCTCTCTACTCTTCACCATGATGCTGCAGTAGATGATACAGAGGAGAAGAAGCCCGAGATAATAAGGTTCTATAACAGCACAAAGGGAGGAGTGGACACAGTGGATGAGATGAAGGCCACCTACATGGTTTCTACGATTTCGAGGCGTTGGTCCCTTCGGATATTTTTCACTTTGATGGACATTGCTGGAATAAATTCACACGTGATACATGCTTACAATACCAGCTTTAAAGCTGATAGACACACTTATTTGAAACAGCTAGGGTTTTCTTTATTGAATGACTTCATAGTAGAGAGATCTTCCTTGTCTACTCTGCCTATCAACCTCAGCAGTCAAGTTAGAAGGTATGCAGGTTTGCCTGAACCTGATCCTAAGAGACCTCATCGTGAGGTAACAGGGAGATGTGGATTCTGTCCTTCAGTCAAAAACCGTAAAACACAAACTCAGTGCAAGAGATGTGATACATACATTTGCAAGGAACATTCTCATGTGATATGTAATGGATGTGCTATTGTTGAAAATGAAGAAGATTGATAATTTTTGTATGTTTTATTCTTGACGATAAAATTTCTGATTTTTCAATAAAATGTACCCATCTTTTAAGTTATGTTAGTAAATAAAATATAAAATAGTATTTTAAAAGGATTTTCTTACTGACAACAGAAATTTGACAGTAAAATTTCTACCACAAAATTCGCTCCCTCATTACGGGGAATCGACCATAACGCAACCAATGGTGTGACTAGGGGTGGCGCGACTAACGCCGGGTTAAATACATAAATGAATGAACATGTTTTGCAAAATTCACATCCATTACCTAGTTAATGGATTCCAAATGATGATACATAGGTCAGCATACAAAAATTTGTTTGAAAGAGAAATCAATAGTAAACTCAGCAGTCTTTGGTGTTATGCTGAGGAACGGTATTATCAACAATAATGAAAAGACTTCATGCAGTCTACACATAATAAAGAATTATATTATCCTCTCATGAGCCCATTACTTAGCAGTGATTATCTTGGAATCACGTCAGAAGAAGTCACAATCAAAATTTACTGAGTGTAGACTTTATGACATCTTTCCATTGTTGTAAAGAATGGTTAATGATGTTGTGATACTGAAAAAGGAAAATTTCAAGGCATTGAATTTGATCAAGAAAAGTTGAAAAACCATTTTCCTTATCAGACTTAACCCTTCTATAGACAATGTTTTTATGCACAATTAGTTACTTTGTTTGCATGGTTAATGAGTGACAATGATAACTTTTCACACTAAGGAAAAATTTATTTTAATGTACTGGCTTGCTTGATTGAAAAACTGCATAGTCATAATGCCTTACACTCAGAGAAAAATGGCTTTCATTTCACAAGGTAGGTTAAAGGAATATTAAACACTGGAGTGATTGATGCAGTATCACTCCCGCATAATTTCAATTCAGGGGCTGATTCAGAAATAAAAACTAGGAAGTGCCATTTATTAACAAAGTTCAAAAATATCCTCCACAACAAAGTCTACAAACCTAAAGTCAAATTACAATCAGCAATTTTGACTCACCTGTGGTAATACTTTGAGCTTGCAAGGGAAGACTGCAATATGTTTGAACTGGTCCCTTTTTCGCTGTCTCAGCTCATCTCGGTATGCAATAAATTTGTCAAAGAGGTGGTAAATGATGTCTGCCTGGAATACTTTGACTCCGAGTGTGTCAGCCAATTCCTGAGCATCCCTCTCCACTTTGACATCAAAAGCAAGGATGGTGGCATACCTAAAGAGAGGGAGCACTCCAATACATCACTGATGATCATAAAAGCATGCACATTCTTTCCCATTCATAAGGAGAGCCCAACTGTTTGCAAGAAATGGAAGTTGGCTCCACCCTTGTATGCAGATAAAGGAGAAAGATTAACACCAATTCAAGCAAATCACCAAATGAAAGCTTTTTTAATGCGAAGGCAGTAATGCAACCATGCATTTATACTCTCAGAGAAAATCCTTGACCGTGAACATCTTCGACAAGTTAATCAACTTATAAATTATAAAATACATGATAAAGGAATATGAATGAGTGGCCATGGGACAGATTAATTGGCAAACAAGAAGGATAAGTATGAATGCAAATGAATAACTAGACTGATTTTTACAGCCCTATTTTAAGCCTATCTTTGCATCACTACAATAGCTTTCTGAATGCATGATACATAAAATAAAAAGTTACAGATGAAGGAAAAAGACTGCACAAACACCAAGACCGAACTAAAACTCGAGTATCAGGGTTGGTTTGGTGGTTAGAAATCTGGTTTTTCATTCTGAGGGCCTGGGTGCAAATCCTGGTAAAGGAGGAAATTTTTCAGTGATAACTAAATTCTAAATGTTATGTTAAGAGCACTTCAAGTACAGTGCTCTGGCCACTGGATGAACTATTAAACAGCGGACTCCTTGGCACTGCCCTTCAAGAGTAGGCTAAAGGTGACTGCTCTCCACTCAGCATAAAATCCTCCCCTTACCAACCTATCTACCTGTCCTCATGGCATAAATGGCCTAATACTATTGGTCACCTCCCCAATTAACCAGCCAATTGTCAGAATGAACCTAAGGTAAATCCCTGGGGTGACGATGGAATGAAGAAAATACTTTGGACATACACAGCACCACAGTACAGGAGAGCATTGATGCCATTATAATAAAATTGGCTATAGTAACAGTGTACAATATGGGCTAATATTAATGAAGGGTATGTTCTCATTTGAATTTCACTGATGGATACTGCATAGGTGTTGCCCAAAGTAAAATGCAGTATAACACGCGGGTTAGTAATCCACCATATTACAGTGAAAGTGAAACCTCTATATATGTGCAGTGTCTTTCTGATGGATCAGATGAGGAAAAAAAAGCATTTACTCCAGCAGCTAAGGTATAAGTCTGCATTTCCCATGTTACATAATTACCAGCATTTATACCAAGGAATTTAAAATGATTGACATAGCACATAATTTCCCCACTTACATCTACCACCAAGAATTTTGATCTTTTATCAATAATATTGAGGTACAACAAGAGAGATTTAGAGGGAAGTATTAAAGTTAAAGAATTGTGCACTGCCACTTTGACAACCAATAACTTCAGAGTTCTCTGCAGCTACAAATTTTGTGAATGAAGCTTCTAACCTCTCTCCGAGTTTTACATAATCGCATTTTTCAAATAAGTATATTTTACGTTTAGGTTTTACAGTGGAATCTACTGTTGTTTTCAAAGTCATTAAAATTACTTTATGATCTCTTATGCCTTCGAGGATATTGATGTGTTTAATCATTGTAGGGTGACTAACACCTAAAAGGTCTAATATATTATTACCTCTCATAGCGTTGTTTACTATTTGAGTAAGGGAGTGGTGTGAAAATGTACTAAGTAAGGCCTCCCTTATATCACGCTTCCTTGAACTAGGTTCATTGCTATTGGTTTTCCAATTTATAGCCAGGAGGTTGAAATCTCCACCGATGATTATCACACTCTTGTTATCTTTCAAGGTAAACGATGTTAAATGAGTTTCAAATTTGTACAAAACGTCTATTTTGCAATCTGTGGCCTGAAAAATGAGCATATATGCATATTTCTATTATTTTGTTTCTGAATGGTACACCAAGCACTCTCTATTTCGTTGTCAACTAATATGTATGAGGCACTATTCAATTACAGTTTAACTGCTATGAATACTCCGCCACCAGTCCTATCTGGTCGATCAGGTCTATACATTTTATATCCTGTCAGAAAAACTTAGCTATCATTAATATCCTCTGCAAGCCAGCTCTCTCTTCCAATTACTATACCTGCATTTTCAAATATATCCTCAACTTCGGCACGTTTGTTCTTTATGCTAGGGAAATTTACTATGACTTAATTTATATAGCATTTAGCTTAGTAAAGAACTTAAGAAAGAAAAAGTAGGAGTCCCTAGAGACTTGGAGGCTACACGCTATGCTTAGGTTGCTTGAGATATTCAGAACTGGTGTTTTTCAGAGTGATACAGAGAATATAACATGATGCCTCACTACATTTCTAGGTCTGACAGATGTGATAAAATAAGAGAGATACTCTGCCGAACAGATAGGCACAAAAACTTGTTTTTTCCGCGCACAATAAGCGACCATAATAAAAACTGTGCTCCTTCAAATACACTCTCATAGGACATGTCACCATTTCACCTCCAAAACTTCATCACTTCTACTACTACATCTTTACATGGCTGGTGACCTACCACCCCCTGCCACATGCCCATGTGGCGGCTCGCAGGGTAGTTTCAGAAACAGTGTGAAGAACTCGTGGAGGTATCCTGGGGCTGATGCCGACTCGGATCATACTTTAGTAATGATGAATTGTGAGGTTAGATTCAAAAAGCTTAATAAAAGTAGGAGGATGAAGAAAGTGATCTTGGAATGTGTTGAAAGGGGAGAAAAGGAGAGATTACCAAGAAATAATGGAAAGGAACATAGGCGAAGCCAAGGAAATAGGTACAATAGAGGAAAAATGGGAGAATATAAAAATAGGCATCGCAAGAGCAGCTGAGAAAACAATAGAAGCAGGGGAAATTAGGAGGGTAAAGAATCAGTGGGTTATGGAAGAAATGATTGGGAAAATGGAGGAGAGAAGGAATAGGAAGAACCTCAACACTGACATAGGTAAGGCGAAATACCAGGAGCTAAATAATCAACTGCGGCGAATACCCAATCAGGCAAAGGAAAATTGGTGGCAAAGGCAATGCAAGGAAATGGAGAAACTGCAAAAAGAAGGGGAAGTGGGTGTGTTATATGCTAGGGTAAAATTGCTATTGGGAGGTAAGCGAGGGCAAACGGTACCAAAGATTACAGACGAGAGGTAGAATATGAAATGAACAGGAAGATAATCAAGATCAGTGGAAATAATACATGGAGGAGTTATATGACAGTGATAGAAGACCAGCTAATTTTGATATAGAAGATGAGGAAAACTAGATGAAGATAAACTCAGGCCAATGATATTCGACAGTGAAATAGAGAAAGCATTGAAAGAGACGAAGGCAAGAAAAGCTGTAGGAGTAGATAACATACCCTCGGAGCTGCTAAAGAGTTTAGGAAGTAAAGGTAGGCATGCTCTTTTCGAACTCATACATAGGATCTACGAGGAAGGAGTATGGCCAGAGGACTTAGTGAAAACATAACCTATTGATTCCTATTCCGAAAAAGAAGAATGCATCAGAATGCGAGAACTATAGAACAATCAGTTTGATTTCACACGCAGACAAAGTTTTCCTTCAAATAATCAATAGAGGGTTGGAGAGTAAGGCCAAAAACTACTTGGGCGACGACCAGTTTGGTTTTGGAAGGGAAAGTCAACTCGGGATGCGATAGCGGTGATAAGGACACTTACAGAGAGAAACATAGAACAGGACATTTTCTCATGCTTTATTGATTTTGAAGAAGCTTTTGACAGGGTAAATTGAAATAAACTAATGGAAATACTCAGGAAAATGGGAATAGATTGACAAGACAGAAGACTAATCTGAAACTTATATATGACTAAAAGAGCACAGGTGAGGGTAGCTGATGGTGAATAAGGATGGGCAACTATAGGTTGTGGGGTAAGGCAAGGGTGCCCGTTGTCGCCATTGCTTTTCAAAATTTATGCTGAGGTAATAACAAGACTGGTATGGGAAGAACTTGAGGTTGGAATCAAAGTAGGAGGGCATCTGATAAAGTTGTTTAGATTCGTGGACGGTCATACATTGGTTAGTGGATTGGAAGGGACTGCAAGCTTTGGTATATGCTTTAGAAATACAGTGCGGGATATTTGTAATGAAGATAAATCATAAGAAAACAAAAGTAATGAGATTCTCTAGGACGAAGAAAGCGAAGCTTGTGATTAAAGTTGGAGGACACAAACTGGAGCAAGTAGAGCAATTTACTTACTTAGGTAGTACACTGGAATAAAACTGACATAGTACAGGGTGGCTACTGATATCGAATTTTCAAATTCCCTAATCTTTCCCTGACTTCCCTGATGGATTTACCAATTTCCCTGACCAATCAGCAAAAGGTCACCTATTATTGGAATATTTTTTTCTGCTGAATTAAATTTTCTACAGCAGCTTTAATTTTCTAAATAATCTAATCATTGTCTCGTATTTTTAGAACTGCAAGCATGTATTTATTATGAGCTAGTGTACTTCAGCTACTTCTCGACCTGAGTTTTGGAAGTTAAAAAAAAAGCTAGGTACAATTTCCTGAGCAGCATAGCATCGGATTCCTTGTGATGAGCGTAATACAATGCGATCATGATTTTTAACACAACTAGGCAAATATCGCAATAAGGGTTTACAAAAGGGATACATTGTACGTCGGATTCACAACTAAATAACTAAGATTCACAACTGAATACTCCACGAATTGATGAGGCTTATTCCATGTACATCAGCAATGGACATTAGTTTTAGTTGGTGAAATAGAAAATACAGGGAGGGAAAGACTGGCCGATAAACGTTATGGTAGGGAAATAATGAGGATTCCTATTCCAGTTGTTTCCTGACAGTTACGAGAATTCCCTGACTTTTCCAGTTTTTCAAAATTCTGTGACAGTTCCGGGTTTTCCCAGTTTTCCCTGACCATCGCCACCCTGTACTAGCAAAGATGTTCGGAAGAGAATCACACTAGCCAAGACCCTCAGAAAGGAGGACGAGAATAGGCTGCAGGCATTAGAGATGTGGGTGTGGAGGAGGATGGAGAGGGTTAGGAGGACGGAAAGGAAGACTAACAAGGAAGTGCTTGAGATGATGCGCATGAGCTGTGTGGCGATTTTTAAATGCAACTTGACGTGACTAATACATATATCTCTACTGATATGCATATTATACGAAGGGATTAATTCTCACCAAAATGAACAAACTTTAGAAGGACAATGGAGTAGAAATGATAAATTCTGAGGTGAGACTCTGGACAAATTTAATATGGACAACGTAGAGTTTACAGCGATATTGTGCATATGCCACCCGCACAACCGGATTCGAATTTGATCAAATATTTTTTGGAAGGATTTGATCGAATTCAGAATATAGAATCCATGGATTGAATAAGACTTGACTGCATCCTCAAATCTTGACCACATCACTACCTAATAATATACGAGGTAATGAAATATTGATTGATCTACAGTCAATGATTGAAAGAATGAAATAGTCATTGAGGCTACTAAAAAGAACTGAAAAAAAATTAAGAGCAGCACTGGCAAATCACAGCATTGACAAGTGAAGACACAAGTCACTTTTAAGGTGACATAAACTCACCATGGTCACCTAAAATACAGAGTTTTGAGGGTGGAGGGGGAAGGGAATAAATGACTCGTCAAAAACAAGCAGAGGGTGGACAGTGAATTCATCCGTTATCCAGCAACATCCGTCATCAATAGATAAGGGAGCAGGGTCGAATTTTAAAGCTAACTACCATCAAACCTTTTTATATGAAATATGCTGGTGGTTTCCAAACTGCACTACAGCACGACCAACTAAGGACATTGCCATGCCATTGTTATAACTTGAAATATTAACGAAGAGTCTGTTGAACCCTATCTATGACAAATTGTTAAGACTAACTAAGGACTCAGTTCAAACTCACAATATGCACCAGGCAACACATGATGTGTCTTGCCAACTGAACTCAGCAGATAATATGGAATTAAAATCACTGCAACCAATAACTTCACTGTGATTGAAAGTTGACCGATTAAAGTCAATCAACTGATCATTTCATTCAAAACATTCATTTCATGGTAGATGATATAAATACTGGAGGCATAAAAATATTTTAATGTAGCAGGTGAAATGCGGCCTGGAGAAATATTTGGCCAGGACTGGGAATGGAATCACGGACCTTTGGTTTGCCTTACTAATGTGCAGACCACTAAGCTACCCATGCTTCCTACCTCTCGTGGTAATTTTTGGTGGATACAAGAGAGATACGAGGCCCTTGTGGTTCATCAAAGATGGCAACGCAAGGGAAAAGAGGGCTTCAAAGAAGCCACACCTAAGCAGTATCCTTCACTGGCACTTATGCTGTGCTTGGCCTTGTGAAAATATTCTAAGATCTAGTCTTCTTGTATCCACCAAAAACTGCCACGAGAATTAGGAAGCCTGGGTAGCTATATGGTCTGCATATTGGTCAGGCAAACCAAAGGTCTGTAGTTCCATTCCCGGTCCAGGCCAAATTTTTCTCGTGGTGATTTCATCATATTTCAACTGGTTAGCTGAATGATGTAGAGCCTCAATTTTATGCACTTTGATTTTGATTAACACCCAACTTAGCACACCAACATTAAGGTCCAGCTGGAAAGAATTTGAAAAGAAAAAAGAAACTTTTGGTTTACATCATGCATGAAGGGCATTTCATCTCAGTGCGATGTAAATCGGGTTGGTGTGGAGGCTAGAGTACTCACCTACCACACAAGAGGCCAGGGTTCAAATCCCTGCAGAGGCGGATGTTTTTCAGAAAAACCCGATCCCTACTTGAGGGTCTTGTGGAGGGCACTTCAAGTACATTACTCCGTCTGTCTGATGAGACGTTAAGCCGAAGTCCCCTTGGCGCCTTTCGTTAAGAGCAGGCTAATGCCGACGCCGGGTTTCTATCCACCCTTCCTCCCTTACCTATCCCCTATGGCGCAAATGACCTTAGCCGTCGGTCGCCTCCCCAAAAATCCATCCAACCAAGAATAGGGTATTTCAATAATTGACTCTTGATTTTGTGTGGTTTCACAAGTTTTAACACAGTATTTTTTATAATTATTGCAAGCAAAAATATTGAGTACAACAGCTAACCCAACATGTAAACAAGCATATCCACCTCCGAATTGTAGTTTTCTACAATCTCCTCAGAAAATATGGCTCAAAATGCCCACCCTTACAGGAATAACCATTAAAGAGCATGGTCTTTATTCATGCAAAGAGTATAGACTCCCAAGTTAAATGGTAGGTAGATAGTTTAATTTCAAAAGATTTAAAAGCAATTGATTAGCCATATTTCAAGCTACACTACAATAATAAAATCACAGATCCAGAGTTTAGCCGTCATGTTAAAAATATTTAAGGGATTCAGTAATTAGCAAAGTGGGGAAGAGGAAAAAAACATCTTACCACCAAGGGGTTGTGTTTGAACCATTTGAGAATATTTTGGTCACGTAACTAGGGAGTCATGGGGTATAATGACAAAAATTTTGAGATTTTGGTAAATTTCAACCACTCACAGACATCTCACGCAGCCATCCCAATCGAGTTTTTCTTGCCAAGATATGGGCTATTGAGTTGAAAATCCTTATTAGGGAGGCAGTACACACCAAAGAGTACCCTTAAGTCTTCCATCTGCATGAGTACTCCATCAGTAACCCAACCTTGCTAAGGTAGTCAGTGTAAAAACTAAAAAGCCACTGATTCATTTCATGTTGTCTTTATTATTAGTGGGCCCTCAATGATAAGAGCGTGGTTCATATATTTCTTTCATATAACATTATTCCAAAATATTAACCAAAGCACTGGTGTAAAGAAAATATGCCAGAGCTGTTGAGCATAGCTGTTTCAAATTAATAGATGGAAAGACCATACTGGAATATTGAAATAAGCAGATAATCACAACATTTTCAAATCTCCCAAGACTATGCATCACTTTCCCAATAATACAAATGTGGAATCAACCATATACGTGCATACATGCAGCCACATTTTTTTATTCCACTGTTTTTATCCATCACTTCCTTATTTGTCCAATTGTTTACTTATTTCACTGAACATTTAAGGCTGCTAAATCTATAGTTTGTTAACTGAGGGCTGCATCATTGAGTACATTGTTCAGTTTTTAATGGGTTTCCTCAGGCTCGAAACAGCTTTCACATACTTTTGTGATTAGCCCAGCGATGACTACTTATAGTCCTATTGTACTGCATTCATTGCAAGGAATCTGAGTCAATGCAATTTGAAAAAACACAACCCCAAGTTCATAGAGCCATGCAACTAGGGAGCCAAGTTTATAGAATTCTGTCATAGGAAGCTAGAAATGCATATTGACTTGGTCACAAAGGCTCTGGCCTGCTGAGCCTTGTTCTTCCATGCTCAAGTTATGGTTAATACAATCCTCGCATACCCAAAAGTTCATGACCCACAAGTTCAGTTACCCTATACTTTTCTCACTCAAACCTTCCCTACTAAAAAACATAATAACGTCAACCTACTATGAACAAATATAAAATGACAAAGACAAAGATAAACCTCAACCATAGACTTCACTCAACGTGTTTATGGCTTCAGTTACGAATGCAATAATTTGACACTAGCATCTTGTTTATCCAATATGTTCCAATTTACTGTTAATCAGCTGCTTTCTTGTCCATTAGCACTACTTAACCTGATGCATAGATGATTTTGTAGTGCAATATGATGACACTCTAAATCACTTCTATTAGCCTATGACTCCCGCGTGGATACCTATTTGATTTTATTGGAACTGTTAGTAGTGTGCCCTACACCAAAATGTCAGCAGTAGTCTTTTGCTTCTCCCTTTTATTATTTCTTGTGTCAACCCTGCCCCATCACAGCCAAGGTCACAAGTTGAAGAAATAAAAAGAACTGTTTTGTGTCACACAAACTATGTTGAATGCGAGGAAATCAATGGTTTCAGGCACAAATTTGCAGAATTTGTTAATTTAATAACGATAACTGGTGACTGTGATTCCACAAATCTTTAAGTGATAAATCTAAAGACATGTGGAACAGCTAAGTTACTAGTTATCATTATTACATCCATGTGGTTTTTACGGCCTTTGTTCCAGAGTAGTCAGAACTTGCCAGACTAGTGAGTAACATACAATTTAATAAGAACTGTTTAAAACAGCAAGCTTTCTTTCTGATGATTTGATTTTACTTATGGGTAAGCCCCAGTTGTATGAAAGGAGGAGGACAGCCATTATGAATTTCAATTTTATTCTAAGAGGATAATAATGTAAATAATGTTCAAAAACTTCATAAATTTAGTGTCACCAAGACTACATGGAAAAGTGAGAGGCATATTATACATTCACAGAGGTGCAGCATCAATGTTTGCATGGATGGTAGAAACTTTTGATCACTGTTTCTCAGGGAATCAGTGGATTGGATGACTTTGTAAGAATGTAGCTATTCTACCATTGATAGTGTTTAAAATATGTACACTCATTGAATGTTAAGTATATGCATCATAATAAATGTGGATTATAGCTACTTGGATGCAACCCATTGCAGGATATGGAATTATATGGCAGGATAGGATAATGGACATATAATTCACACTATTAACTCTTTCATCAATGTTTTAGAATAAAACAAAATATTTAGACTCACTGGCTTTCATGTTCCAGCATGGCTGATGCTCTCACCACATCCTTTTTCACAACTGGCCCAATTCGGATTCCAGAATACTGAAATTAAAAGGCACAACAAATAAGAATTGAACAAGAGTATAACGAATTCATCGTAGATTCACTGAGATGTTTCCAATGAAACAACCAAAACATCTCAACAAATCATTGAGCATATGCATTTGATATCCCCAGGTATTTCACGGAGCAAAGTAAACCATCTAAACCTGATATACCAGTCACATGCAACATCTCCCATTCATTTAAGGAGTAAATCTATCACATCCATAGGCTTTCTCATGCACTGAATCACAAGCAACTCCTTAGCCCTACCAAAGATGCCAAAGAACATGGCCCAGAATGAATGAATGAATAAAATTTTGTAGGGCATCATTCTACTCCCACATGATTTATTTTTCCCAAACAAATGAATTATTAACATTAAATGCTATACTTTTTACGGTTATACCATATACCGTAATTAAATACTTTACTTTTAACTAATACATTATTTTAATCTTTAAAACCCACACACAGTCATGTGATGATCACTTTACTGTACGCACTGCAATTTTATTGCAGGACCAGTATGAATAAAACAGTCTATTTTCCATACATGAGCAAAAGATGGACTGCAGTGAACTCATTAATACCACTAAAAACCCTTTCTGACATAGACGTCAGTGATTACTCATGAAACTGATAATTGCACTTGAATTAAGGGGTTACTGCTGAAGCAGTAACTTCAAAGTATATTGAAACCTTCTTTCTTGGTAAGAAAGTCAAAGCTTATAAACGCGTACTCAGAAAAGCAAATATTGCTTCTTAAGTGAGTGATATTGCACTTGAACATTGGCAGGACGTCTATTATGGTGATAATTTTGATACTAGTTTTGATTTGTTCTATGGCAAGTTTCTTTATAAATTCAACTGTTCATTCAACAAATTCATTTCCCTGAACATGCTTGGCAAACACTAATCGATGCACTAGAAAGAAGTGGATCACTGATCAAATTCAACAGATGTCTATTATACTCAAAGAACTTTCCAATAAATGTAAGGTATCAGATGATCAAATAGCTGAGATAGAATGCAAACATCTCAAAAAGGTTTATCGTAAGACCCTAAACAATGGCAAGTGAACAATTAATGATAAAAGAATAGCAGATACATCAAATATACCCAGAGAAATTTGAAATATCATTAACACCAATAAAAACATAGCTAAAACTCAACTGCCTAACCTACTACATTCATATGGTAAACCTACCTCGGATTTTTCTCATCTTGCTGACTTATTTGTTCCACATTTCTCCCCCCACCATTAATATCTTCATCTTTTGATACGCTCCTGACCATTCAACCCAACCCTAGCTCATTTTTTCTCACCCCATGTACTGCCACTGAACTTAGAGCTATAATACAGGCTTTTGGGCACTATACTCAGTGTTGTAGATGATATACTTGGAAGAATCATATCAACATCTTGTCTTCACACTTTTGACCCCCTGTTGTACCTAATAAATGAATCCCTTCGATTAGGTATATTTCCAAAGGCGCTAAAAGAGTCACAAGTTATTCCAATCTAAAAAAGAAAGGGTAAATTAGCACCTAAATTCCCACCAATCTCAGTCTGCTGAAATATTTGAGAAAGTTTTCAATATGCGACTGGCCTCATTCCTGGAATCCCAAAAACTGTTCTCCACATGCCAGCATGGTTTTAGAAAAAAAATATCCACTATAACAGCTATGTATGGAGCCACAGATTTTATTCTATCATCGCTGGATAGGAAATTAGATGCGGTGGGCTTGTTTGTCTCTCTGGCCTTCAATAACATCAATCATCAGTTACTGCTTTAGAAGCTGGACATTCATGGCATTCAGAGTAACTGGATCCAGTCTTATTTAACTAATCAGTCATAAAGTGTTATTTTGAATATCCAAGGTTTTGAGTACAAGTCCACCTCAAAAAATGTCTGTTGTGGTGTTCCTCAGGGATCTATTCTAGGCCCCATATAATTTCTCATCTTCATTAATGATCTACCTCTTAACCTGCAAACTGTCAGTTCAAAGGTTGTCCTTTATGCTGATGATACAAATGTCCTTGTCTCATCTTCATCATTCCAGAGTAAGTTGAGAAAAGTGAACTACTTTGGCAAAGCTTGAGTGACTGGTACTCCAACAACTGTTTAAATACTAATGTTGATAAATCCCTAGCTATGCGCTTCAATTTTAGGAGAAAACCTCCCATAGACATAAATCTTGACCTAAATGGTCATCCCTTGCTTAAGCCCAAGATGTCAAATTCTTGGGACTTTCAATCACAGCAAATCTTCTGTCGGATGAGCATATTTGTAATCTGCTTAAAGTACTAAGCTCTACTAGTTTCTTAATGTGTGTCATCAATTTGTCTGTTAGTCCTGGCATTCTATTAACCCTATATTATGGATAATTTAATTCCTGCATTATTATTAGAATTATTTACTCAGGATTATCACCTGCCTCAGTTAAAGTTTTCAGACTGCAAAAGAAACTTGCACGCTTAATGGTATTTGTTCCATATAATACCCAATGCCAACCAATTTTCAAAAGTCTCAATATTCTCTCACTCTCCTGAGTGTATATTATTTCCATCCTCCTATATGTCAAGTTGAATAACAGTAGTTTCCCAAAAATTGTGATGTCCATGACTATTATACACATAATTGTGATGACATTCACATTACATTATAAATGATAAAACTTTGTGAGGACCAAACCTGCCTTTCAAGGACCTAAAACCTTACAACAAATTTCCAGCCAGTCTGAAAATGGTGAAAGTGCAGGTTCTTTTAAACAAATGTGAAAAGGTTTCTAATAGACAAACTGTATTATCCCTTTGAGGAATTTCTCTAGAACAAAAGTGTGTACAATTTTGTCAATGTATTTCCGTATTTTTTTTGACAAATCCTATACCATGGAATATTGGTCTTTGGATAGTAAACAATATTATAACTTTACATTACAATCATCACAGGTATTGCAGCCACCTAAAACTCCACACTTCGCAAAACAATTCTTGATTGGGATGGGTGTTATCAAGAGCCAAGCTTCAGCTATGAAGTTCATTGAATGCAAAACCCTCAACTTCACCTTTGTAGCATCCTGTAGCAATCCTCCATCTATCATGGCAACTGTCTTACGAACTAGTATTTTTCTGTAGTGAAACTTAAATGAATCAATATTGCTTAAATCTAAAGTTTGGATCTTGCTGGTACAGTTAGCTGGAAGAAATACAACTTCAATGCTTCAGAGAAATACATCCTTTGGGTTGGCTGCACTCTGATCAATGAAAAGCAAAATTTTATCGTTCTTTCCACCCATTTTTCGACCTAATTGAATGAGATGCCGGCCCCGGTGGCGATGGGGTTAAGTCCTCGTCTGCTAAACTGAGGGTCGCAGGTTTGAGTCCCACCTGGGTGGGTTCTTCACCAACCAGGGCATGGATGTATGTCAAGTTCTGTAGTCCCGGTCCCTGGAGAACCCAATGACAGGCTTAGCAGCCTATTGGGATTCCAGGGACATACGGGCCTACAGAATTGTCCAAGATGTAAGCAAAAAAAAAATATATATATAGTCCTTAAATAATTTAGCAGCTATCCAAGAATTTGTATTAGCTTCATATTTTGTGGGCAATGTCCTGACATTCTTGAAACAAGTATTTTTATAATTCCCAATAACCAGTGGTAGGAGCTAATCAGTTCCATCAGCATTTCTTGCCAGAAGAACAGTAACATCCTGCTTGGACTTTGCACCACCATAACAAGGATTCCCTCTAAAACTATGTATGTGACTTGGTTGCAAATTGAAAAATAGAAAAGTCTTATCGGCATTATATTACATCACATAGGTCATAACCAAGCATCTACTGCAGTAGTGTTTCATTTTTTCACTGTTCAACAGTTTTTTGATCAACACACTTGCTCTCACCTGATAAAACTTAGTAAGTAATATTGTGTCTCCTTTTAAACCTGTGCCAAAATTTCCCCCATCCCACTCGGCCAGAAGAACCACCCTGCCAGAAAAACTACTCTGCCAGAAAAACCACTCTGCCAGAAAAAACCACTCATCGCCAAAAAACTCGCAAACGCTGTCACGAATATCCCCTCGTGCATTGCTGTCACGCATTTCGCTGTCTTGCATTCACTGTCCGTGATGGGACAATCAACTCACCTTAATACTGAAAGATGCAGTGCTGCACTCTATTACGAGCGACTCAACGTCAGCGCCATTACCTCCACCAATCAACAAGGACAAGGATTTCCCCTACTACCCCTGACTCCTGCATCGGTCAGCAGACTCCCCTCAATCGCCAGCCGCATCGACACAGTGCGGCGCCCGCCCTCTTTACACCTGACCACGGCCGGGGTAGGACGTATCTGCTTGGTTCCAGTTGTGACTTGTGTTCATCTTGTATAGACCAAGTTAACGGTATTTAGCTTACGGACTTGTTTTCTATTGCAACAATTGTGGTTTCAATTCTATTGTAACAATGCTCTTACTTGAAGTTAATCAAACTGGCTAAGGTTAATGCTATTTTTCTCTTGTTTCCGCCCACCAATTGCAGTCAATTCACTCGTGACGTCAAGTTTCAGTGGCTTGCGTTCAAACCTATTAATCCGACCAATTAGATGCAGGAAAAATTATCTATTCCCAGGCAAGTTGCTATGTGTATGGCCTTCTCCTTCAGGTGAGTACCATCAATTGACTGAAAATGCTTAACATGTCGCTTTTTTATCCATTTCTTTGAGAAAAATATCAATTAATGGACTCTTACTATAAAATAAGTAAGCTCGTGACTTCTCTTAAAACATGTAGACTCCAACTTCTCGCATGTAACAAAACTGGATGGACACACGGAAAGCAGGACAAATGACTGCAGCTACGGGCATGGAACAGCGGATGAAATGCAATTTTTTTTGTTTGAGTTCAGCTTTCTAGAGCTAAAATGCATTACAGTTCAAATTATAAGGCAAACATGTATTTAATGATGGATGGTTGCATTTTTATGCAGTGTTCATTTAACTAACAACTTATAGTTACAAGAATGACTGCTACTACTAGTGCTTAAAGAACTCCAGTTAAGCCCCTTAATGTTTTGGAGGAAGGCTCTCCTAAAAATATAGGTGCATTCTCAGACTTTCTTTTCAATTAATTGCAAGACATGCTGTTATGAGTAGAAATATGTGTTAATGATTGTTAAAATATGAGTAAATGGGTAAGGCATAATTCTTCTGCTGACGAAGGTGGCTGACCACTGAAACATTGCGAAAGTTTCTAGTGTCTCATGTGATTGTGTTTAATCTATGTTTTTGTTAATTGTGTCTATATAAGAGTACATACGAAACCCATGCTTTTCTCGAGGATGTGGATGACTTTCAAATTAGATTCGGATGATATGTAACATAGCAGAAAAGCAGCCCCACATCAAAGAATATGGGAAATACTAAAAATAGAAAATAAAGAAGAGTAAAATCGGGTAAATATTAACATTTTTCATATGAAGTATTGTCTGAAACCTAAAGAACTGTATAAAATCAGGAAATATGTACAATAGGGGAGAGCAAAATCTAGGTTTCACTGTACTAAGGAACTAAAAGAAGAAATTAAGTTGACAGAGAAGAATATGAGGAGGATTACTTGATGATGATATTGAAAGAGTAATTCAAACAGAAAATGGAACAAGGTTGAAAAAATAGGCAATTTAACAGCAGAATTTCTCAAGAGTTATGGGAAAACTTTTTCTGGCTCTCATCTGCGGTATATATATTACTCAAGATGGCGGACGAGTCAGTTTGTTGTTCGGAGTGCTCCGAAATAATTACTGGTATCCAGTTGATTTCGAAATGTAGCTTGGGATGTAACTCGTTGTTTTATCAGGGTTGCACCAATACTGCAAAAACAACAGCAAATGCTGTAAATAATAATCGGAACTTAAGTTACTGCTGCAATTCGTGCTTGGATAACTCCAACCATTCAAGCCATGATTTCATAATGCTGGAAAGACGCCAAGGCGAAGTTTTTGAGATTGTTAAGGATCTGCAAATGAAGTTAACTTAGTGGATTGAATTAATTCATAAACAGAACAGTGAATTTGTTCGCTAAAAAAGCTGAGTGCTCCTGCCGTTCGTGTTGACCAACGTGATGTAGGTAACTCAGGAGATCTAGGGCCCAAGCGTGCCCCTGAGACGAGTGCTGGTAATTTGTAAGGACCACAGCAAAGAGTAAAGATGGTTCGCTTTAATTATGACATAAACCAGGTAAAGAAACCATTGATTGAAGTCAATGGGGCTGAACCAAAGAAGTCTTACTCCAAGGCTACAAATGCCAGTATCGTCAATCCTGAACTTCCCGCCATAAAGGATGGTATTCTGGCTGAAATTGTGGAGGATGATGAGGGCTTCCAGAAAGTCAACTATAGGCGTAGGCCAAGAAAACGAGTAATTGTTGGATCCTCATCAGACTAATGCTGCTCATTGTCTGGTGTGCCGAGAAAAGCTCACCTACACGTTTGGGATTTCGATAAGAATGCTACAGTGGATAAAGTGTGTCAATTCATGCTAAGTAAATTAGCTGATATAAATAGAAGTGAAATTGTAATTGAGCAGTTAACCACAAAATCTGGTGACTATGCATCTTTCAGAGTATCTGTGAAAGGTGATCTATGTGAGAGACTGATGGAGCCACTATTTTGGCTTAAATACGTAGCTGTTAGTAATTATTATTTTTGGAGGGTTCCTGCAAAAACGACTGATACTTAACTGCTGTAAAAAACAGAAATGTATTGAAAATTTTACACGCGAACACTCAGTGCCTCAGAAACAAAGTGCTCCAACTTGATGTCACTTTGTGTGACAATGAACCCGATCTTTTTGTGTGGATGAACATTGGCTCAGTGAAATGGAATTGAAGTCGATAAAATGGGTAATTTCGAGTTAATATGTAATTATTCACGTGTGCTTTCTAAACATGGTGGAGTTGGGATTTTTACCAATTCCAAACTTAAGGGGGATATTAATCCCATTACGGTTAAGTTTTCTGCTGAAAAAATACTGGAATGTGCTGCTTGTGAGTGTATGTTTGGTGAACCCACTTTGATTTTGGCCACGATATATCAGTCACCATTGAGTAACTTTTATGATTTTCTTAAAAAACCTCAAGGTACCTTAAATTCATTGTTCAGGAAATGTGGCTACTTAGTAGTTACTGGCGATTTTAACTGTGACCTCTTGACTAACTCCACTCAAAAGATTCAATTGTGTGACTTATTTAAGTTGTTTGGACTGTGCTGTGAAATTTCTCAACCAACTAGGGTTACTATATGTAGCAGTACCTTAATTGACATAGTTGCTACTAATTGTGCTACTTCAGGAGTAAAGACAACTGTACGTGACCTGGGCATATATGATCACTAGCTATTGAAGTTTGTATAAATCTTGACACTGTGATCTCAGCCAAGTTGCAAATTTTAACTAGAGTATTCTCGCCAGATAGTATTAGAGATTTTAAATTCTACTTAGAGGAGGAGGAATAGCATGATGTTTACCAAGCTCATCCTCTTAATGAGGGTTTTGATTGTTTCTATTAGAAATTTTTGTGTTTTTTTAATAGTGCTTTTCCCGAAAAAAAATTATTTAACACAATTCATCTATTAATAAGAAATGGCTGATGAAATAATTTCCTTCTCCAGGACAATGAAAGAAATGGCTCATAAAGCCTGGATACTTAAATATCCCGATTATCACTTGAAATATGAGCAAATGAAAATTGCATATCGTAAGTTACTGAGCACTACTAAGAAATCTTACAACAATAGTAGACTGGCTACGGCTAAAAATAAATCTTGAGAGACTTGGAAGATAATAAGTGAAGAACTTAAAACTGAACCTAACAAAAATATACCTCGAGTTTTTGATAGCCAGGACAATGAAATAACAAATCCAATATTCATATGTAACAAGATTAATGAAGCCTTCTTAACTTTACCTACCATAAATCCAACCTATGCTGTTAATAACTGCTGTCCTAGTTCCTCCTGTTTTCAATCTTCTAGATCAGTATTTTTATATCCTTGCGATGAACATGAAATAGCATCATGTGTTCACAAGTTAAGCTTATCTTCTTCACCTGGGACTGATGGCATAACTGGGAAGGTACTTTTGGAGTGCATTGATTTTATCATAAAACCCCTAGTTTTTATACTAAATGTATCATTTCAAGAGGGAGCTTTTCCTGAAGCCCTAAAATTGAGCAAAGTCATACCTGTTTTTAAAAATAAGGAAGGAAATAGCAGTGACATAAAGAATTATAGGCCAAAATCATTAGTCTCACAGTTCTCTAAATTATTTGAATTAATGTTCCTAAATTGGTTGAATAAATTTCTAAGCAAGCATGATTTACTAAGGGATAACCAATGGGGCTATCAAAAAGTCATCACTCTTGGTGCTCTCACAAAAGCTATGGGGTTCATTTCAAATGCATTTGACGAAAGTAAATTGGTAATGGCTTTGTTTTTTGACTTCAGTCAAGCATTCGAGACTGTAAATCATGACATACTGTTGAGTGAATGTAATAGCATGGGTATAAGAGGAGTTGCTCTCATTTGCTTGTACTTGTCTGAAGCATCTAACTGGTTTTCTGCCAATGGACTGGTTTTAAATAATGATAAAACCCAGTCATTAGCCTTCTCTTTAAGCACCTCAACAAGTCCACCTACCACCATCAAGTTACTTGTCTTTGATCTTGATAAAAAATTGACTCGGGAGCCACATGCATGCTAGGAAAACTATCTAAGGCAGTGTATATGTTATGTAAACTTAAATTTTTGATTCCTAAAGAATGCCTTACTCGTACATACTTTGCCTTATTTCACTGCCATATCAATTACGGTATTGAACTATGGGGCCACTCTGCAACCACCAAAAGTTTATTTAGGATGCAAAAAAGGCTGTCAGAGTGATATCATTTTCTCATCCGAGGGACCACTGTAATGCTCTGTTCACTGAGTTTGGTATTTTGACTCTGCACAGCCTTTATATCTACAAATGCCTATGCAATGTTAAGGAAAATCTAATCTCCCTTGAGACAAGAGCAAATAAACATTCTTATTTCACCAGAAACAGGGACACCCTTGTTGTCCCCTATTGTCGTCTGTCCAAAAATAGCAACACCTTTAACATTCTAAAATTGCGTCTTTTTAACAGATTTCCCCCAGAGGCTAGGTTTGTGAGTGTGCCAAAATTAAATGGCTTCTGCAAAAAACCTTCTATTCTTTAAATGAATATTTTGAGTGTGACAAAATTGTTTTGTCTTTTTGAGTTTGGGTGAAATCCTTGTGTTTTTTTACTGGTATATCATGTGATTAATTTATTTTGAAGATTTGTAGCCCTGACAAGGACCATTGCAAATTTTATTTGTTTTACGTCCAATAAAAATGATTATTATTATTACAATTGGATTAAATCCTACCTCTCTAATAGAACACAGAAAGTTGCTTTGACTCTTAGAGGCAATAATTATTTCTCTGACCCTTATCCTGTACCCACTGGAGTTCCTCAGGGTTCAATTCTGGGACCATTACTTTTCATATTGTACATTATTGACCTGTCGAAAACAAATCCTAACCCTGACAAATTATCTGTTATGTATGCTGATGATGCCAATTTCATTGTCTCTGCTATAAATGCAACTTGTTTACAGGCTCATCTCAAGACTGAGATGAGACTCATCTTCAAGTTCCATATTCATAGTCGCATCTCAAGCTAGACTCAAGACAGAGATTGGCTTGACAACGGTGAGGACTCACGATGCACTCAAAAGTGAATGACATTGTTGACTGTTCAGTTTCTCATAAAAAAGTGATGGTCGCAACCTAACAACGACATCAAACAATAAACAACAGCCATGGCGGCTACCCATAAATTATTTTCTTCGGAAGATAAAACGTTTTTAATGGAATTGGTGGGACGATTTCTGACAATCGAAGACAAAAGTACCGATGTCATGACATTGGCAAAGAAGAAAAAAGCATGGGAGGACATTACGGCCACTTTTACCACCCAAGAGGGAGTAACAAAGGTACGTTAAAGTAACTAAATGAGATCCTTCAGGTCCAGTTACTGTGTCAATCCCGGAAACAGATGCAATCGCTCCCCATCTATCGCATCACGCTGGCTATCATTTCAATTGCTATGCGGCTGCTGCGAACGGAGGTAATTACATTTATATGATTGTAATCGTCAAACAAATATATGTTCACTTAGCCTATTGTGCATGAATGAACATAAGAATATCTTATTATAGCAGAAACAACGATTGCACTTTTCCACAGATTTTTAATGTGTACAAGGCGTTTCAGTTCACAGAGCCATTATCAGGTATAACGCTCTTGAGAGCTGAAACGCGTCGTACGCATTAAAGTAATCTGTGAAAAATTGAAATTGTTGTTTCTGTTATAATATAATGAACTTCCTCTGTATCTCGCCGGAATCTGTTGAATTTATGAGAATGTCAGTCTATCAAAAATGTACTATTACCAGGGCATATATTAATATATATAAAGCTACAGAACTGACTGACTGACTGATCAAAATTCCTGGGCATTTCTAAATGAACTAGGTGGGTGAAATTTTCAGGGTGAAATTAGAATCATGTGTCGAGTTGGGAAAAATCGAAAAAGTTAAAAAAGTCATTTAGGCTTTGATTTATTGCAATCGATAGCTTTACATGGGATTATATGGGAAAAATGAAAAATTTTAGTGTGGACCTCTTTTCTTTCGTTCATTAAAATATGAAATAATTGAGCTACAAGATTGACTCTTTCACTATATGAGGGTGAATGTTTGAAGAATCTTATTCTTGCAATCGATTTTTCCCTACCGACCGTAAAACTGAATTTTTTAAACTTTTATCTGGGGTTTTAGAAATTTTTTCACTTTCGTTGCTATGGATATATTTCTCCATTGTCGCCGGGCCGAGTGTCGATTAGAGGTTTGGAACTCAGCAAGGAGGGCCAGTTTCAGGGGAGGGTTAGATTTGTGTTGATTTGAGGTAAACTCAGAAAAGTTAACAAAGTCGATTAGGCTTCGAGATATTGCAATCGATAGCTTTACATATATGAGTTAGGTATCCTAAGTGCATGTTATTTAGTCTTCTTTATACCATTTTTCGCATGGCTAAGTACCTACTGGGTATAATTTCTTCAACTTTTTCCTAGCCTCTACCGTAGTTTTGATGATCAATTTCAACCAACCAAGCTTCATGAAATTGTAGTTTTCATTAAAAATGTTTTGTTGGCCATTTCTTTCCTTGGAGAAGAATCACCGTCTCATGAAGTAAGCCAAAGAAATCAAGTACAGCGCTAGGAACTGAATAGAAGGAAGTTGCAAATGGAGCGTAAGAAGTCTCTTAGAGAGGTACTCATATTTAAAATACGAGAAGTATGAAGAAAATTATAAAAGATATTTAAATAAGAACAAATTGATAATTGCCTATTTGTATTCCTGATAATCTTCATGTCTCCATTATTACTAAACAAGATTAACATCTCCATTCTTAAATCCTACTTACCAAATAATTGATTACCTTTCGGTGTTAGTATTTGGTGGGATATTGCGTACATTTACAAAGTTAAGGGTCTTGCGATGTTTAAGTACAGGCACTTTTCTCATCAACTAACATTAATAACGAACGATAGAAACATCATATACCATCAGTGCTAACACGGTTAATAATAATAAAACTAAATAGCTACTTAAAAGAACCTAAGAAAATTCAACTCCTGAGTTAAGATACATATTAAATTAAGGATTGAAGACCCTCTTCTAATTGAATCTGATCAATGAAACATATCACAGAAGGAAAAGATCACAGACCGGGTGTTACACTAAGGTAACCTGACTATTTCAAAGTTAGTTAAGTATAAATACCCTTTATTAGTGTATAAAACAAAGTAAATAAATTTAGCTGGCCACAATTGATACGACGATAATGCGCTAAACATAAATAAACAAATTAAGCCATAGTTCGAGGTTCAACAATCAATAACTGCATTCAGCATTAAATTCAAAACAAAATAAAATCATTCACAGCATTATACGTGCTATAGTTGTTGGACTATTAATTCCGGAACAAGTAAGATGACACTTCATTTTGATGCTGAGACCCAGCCAAGACTGCCCATGCACAGTCTCGGCCAATGCTCGACGCAGTCTCAATCCAGTCTCAAGCAGATCTTGAGACCACGACTATGAATACGGAATCGCTGAAATTCTCAACTCGGTCTAAAGCAGGTCTTGAGATCGCGACTATGAATACGGGCCTTAATTGTAACAAAACTCAAATGATGGTGTTTAATACCATTCAGCCTAAAGAAATACCTCACTTAACTTTGAGTAGTATCACATAGCAACCAGTTGCACAATCAAAAGTTTTAGGTTTAATCATTGATCATACTGGTGACTGGTCTAATCATGTGAGTCAACTGTTCTCTAAATTATGCCCTGTTATTTACAGTGTTAGGTTTATTAGCGACTCTGTCTCCATTGAGATTTTAAAATTTGTTTATCATGCCAATTTCCTTTCAAGAGCTACTTATGGAATTGTTCTCTGGTGTTCTTCTACAATGCTAATAGGGTTTTTATATTTCAGAAGAAAATAATAGGATATATGGCAGGTGAACATTATCAAGCACATTGTAAATCTTTGTTTGTAAAGTTGAATTTACTTAAAGTACCATGTATTCATATTTATCTTTTATCTATTTACATTAGATTGATTTTGAAATATTTAACAACTAATAGCATGTTACACATCTATGCAACAAGAAGCTTGGCTAATATTCATGTTGACCATCACAAGAGAAGACTATCTGTAAGAAGTCCTGTCTCAATGGGTACCAAAGTTTACAATCACCTACCCCCTCTCCTTGTTAATGTACACTCCTTGAACAAATTTAAGATTAAGTTAAAGAAATTCTTGTAACTTAAACAGCACTATACTGTAGATGAATTTTTGAAGGACAAAGGCCCGCATACTTGACTACCATGTGTACATTTGGACGCAAGTTAGCATTATCTTGTTTCACCGTGTAATTTTTGTATTTGTATATGTAAACCATTTGTATGTATGTATATCTGTGCTGAATTCTATATCTTACCATGTGTAATGATCTACTGAAGAATAAATTTATTATTATTATTATTATACAAGCTAGGAGATCATAAACATTTAATTACATAATGTTAAGAAGCGTTCAGCAAGATGTCTCCAGAGAAGCTTCCCACAGACTTAATCCCAGGCCCCCCGAGTCAGTAACAACTAAGTTGGTAGACAGAATGTTCAACCCACACAAGATTCTAGCCATTGCAAATACACTGGGAGCCTAGTTAGAATGTGGCGGGGATACAAAAATACACGTCTAAACCAAGAAAGTAAGTATAGCATTTCAGGTAATTGGAGGAAAAGTCAAAACAATTTCAATTACTCCAGAAACTTCTGATATTTATGCCTCACTAAACTCATTTCACACATGAAATAAACACTAATTTGCCAAATCAAAGCAAATGGAATGAAAATTACATTTATCAACTTTTGCCAAGATATGCATCAAAATTATGCCACTTTACCTGGATTCATCAATAAAAAGGTGTTAAGTCAATGAGTCATCCATAGATCTTACTTTATCAACATATAAAACACCCCATGATAATGTGAATTACTTGTTTTCAATGTGATTCAGAAATTCTGCCACATTGTTAAATGTTTATATTTACCTAAAATTCAGCCTCACCTCCATTGGTCTTACATATGATACCATAACATTGATTGATGTGTTGATTCATTGCACTAAAACTGAGACTTTTATTGCACCAAGATTTCAATTACTCTATAGTTAACATTCACATAAAAATTGTCCAAGGCACCCAGATTTTTTTTCTAGTAAACACCAAGCAATATTATTTTTGCACTGAGCTTCACTAAGGGATTCAACTCTGTCTGCTCCTACAATTTTCGTTCAACAGTGGTTTGCAAACTCCATGGCCTTGATTATTTCAGCCAGATTGAGAATTGTGGGGACTAAGTCAGATTCAGTTCCTTGCTCCACATCATCTTCATCTATTTCCACCAACTCTGCTTGTGAATCTCAACAACTGACAGACAAACATTAAAATCACCATTGATCTCTTATATTATGTCAACTGTTATGTCAGGCCCATACAACTAGATTCTGCTGCTCCTAAGCAACTGGATGTTTTCTTTGTTCATGGAATCCCATTAATAATTGATGAAGTGCATTGCATGCATAACATCTTCTTAAGGTCAAGTGTTCGTAAACTGGCCAGCCTCTTTTGTACCAGCAGTCATCTACAGTTTTGCTTGAAACATCAAACCATGCCTTGGTGAAGGGACTGAGGGTGATTCATTGTGTTTGCTGGAAAGAATTTGACCCAGATGTTTCTTATCTAGCTCGTATTGGTGGGATGAGCAGTCCAGAGGCTGACAAGAGAAAATTTTTTCTGTTTTTGCCTCCCAGTTTGGCATCTACATCTACATAATACCCTGCAAGCCGCCGCATGGGTCTGTGGCAGGGGGTGTTAGGTCACCAGCCGTGTAAAGATCTAAGTTTTTGGGAGAAGAAATAGTGACATGTATTATGGGAGTATATTTAGTGGAGCTCAATTTTTATTGTGGTCACTTATTGTGTGCGGAAAGAACAAGTTTTTGTACCTACATGTCCGGCAGTGTATCTCAATTATTTTGCCGCATCTGTCAGACCTAGAAATGTAGTGAGATGTCATGATAATATTTTCTATGTTGCTCTGAAAAATATCAGTTCTGAATTTATCAAACAACCTAAGCCTAGCGTGTAGCCTCTGAGTCTCTAGGGGCTCCCACTTAAATCCCTCTAACAGTAGTGTAACACTATGCTCATTCGTAGCAGTTTTTAACGATGCGTGCTGCTTTTCTTTGTATCTGAAGATTTTATGTCTACTCCACCCACAGTATAGGTATGGCATCTGTGTGATGACTTTTGCAGGAAGTGAACCGTGGTGCATTTGCTGATATTTAACATTAATTTTTTTGGTTAAATCTTTATAACCAGGGTCCCAAATTCTTGCCGCGTATTCGAGGTGTGGCCTAACCAGAGTGAAGTAGCATCTCTCTTTGACTTTTTCATCCAAGGACCTTCCTATTATATGTTTAACAAAACCTAGTTTCTTTAATGCTGTGACACATATGTTTTGTATGTGTAATCCCCATGATATATCAGAAGTTAAAGTAATTCCAAGATATTTTACTGTATCTGAAGATTTTATGTTTACTCCACCCACAGTATACATATGGCATTGGTGGGATGACTTTCGCAGGAAGAGAACTGTGGTGCACTTGCTGATATTTAATTCTAACCCCCACTCCTGGCACCACGAATGAACGTTCTTAAGGAACGATGACATCTTCTAAGTCCATGTCTTTGCTCATTTCCTGGTAAATAACTGTATCATCTGCAAATACTGTTATTTTACAGCTAACTAGAACTTAGGTCATTAACATAAATAATGAATAAAAGAGGGCCAATCACACTTCCTTGAGGAACACTGGATGTAACTTCGAGATTATCAGAGCTAAAACCACCAATAACTACTTTTTACTTTCGATCCATGAGAAGGTCCCTCATCCAATCCACTATTTTTCTATTAACTCCGCACGATTGCAATTTACATATGTGTTTTTCCTGAGGAACTTTGTCGAATGCCTTCTTGAAATCAAGGAATATCGTGTCGACTTGCTCAATGGATTCACTTGATTTTAGGATATCTAACCCATGAAGGTCTCGAAAATACAGGAATATTCAGTTATAATCTGGGTCTCGGGGGACAGAAGTATACCTGCATAACAAGCAACCAACACCATTTCGAGGAAGAAGTAATCACATCAGAGTACAACTTCCAAGCAAATAATTGAAGCTCAAAATAAAAACATGTGACAATGTTCACATTAATTTTGGATAGGTGAAAATATGGTTTAACCTCTGGATATATTTCTATTTTGACTTTAGGAGTCCAGTTGTAGCAGACCGAGGACACTCAGAAAAATATGTTCATTGGAAACAAACCTGGATGCATGCAATCTAGATTTCAAACTTTAAAAATTCTGCTTTGCTTTTCCATAAATATACTGCACAGACACTGTTTCACTGACAATTTATTGCTAATGCATGAAGCCATTGCTACAACATATAGCAATGACTCGCCTAATTCTAACAGTAAATTGAAGGTCTCGACTCAGACACTTTAATTTTAGGTAACAGCATCAAGAGAGACTGCACAGCTCAAAATTTGGTGAAACAAATATACAGCTGCCAAAAATCATGCTGAGCATAACTGTTAACATAAAACTCATTTAAAGCGTCTTGAATTAGGAAGTGAAGTCCAATCAGAAGTAAGGATGAGTCATTCAAATTTCGATTCTCGATTCCACCAATTCTCAGGATTAGAATCGGTATCGAGAATCGATCGCCTAAAGTCGATTCCGATTCCATCGATTCCAGATAGATAAATATTCAAATCAAATTTCATTTATCACATCACAATTGCCTCAGTAATTTTGGGTGTAGGCTATCAATTTGTACTTTTTATCTACCTCAATAAGCTGAGAATATATTTACTATTTGTTAATAAATATACTTTTTCAGCGACTTAATTGTCTTTGTTATTTTATTTCAGCCAATACTTGAATTTAAGTAATATGTAGTCATACGCTACTGGAAAATTCCGTGGAGGAAAATTAAATAAGGAATCAATATCCCACCTGTCATTGGGAATTAGAATCGATGGAATCGGAATCGAGAATCGATTTGAAAGAAAGTGGAATCGACTCATCCCTAATCAGAAGTTAACATTGCTAAGTTATAATAGACTAAGTTATAAGAGTTTTGGACAGTACAACATCTACTGATTTTCATTTCTGAAAACGCTGTTCCACCACATCTTGCAGAAATGGTTGACTTTAAATTGGATCGGCCAGAAGCCATGCTTGGCCAAGTATTATTCCTCTTGAATTGCTAGAGCATATAATAAAGGTCTGCAGTAGACAAAAACCATGGTTGATAAGGGAAAGCTGAACACTCTAATTTGAAACATTTCTGCCACACTATCTAGTGTGACTTTACTGTCATATATTGGATCCTAAAAGAATGGAATGGCTTGTGATAAGTCCTATACAAAGCTGGTATAAAGGAAAAACAAACATAATTTTCGGGGAGAAGCTCAGACCCACAAATCAGATCTCACACCGTGGTATTCTGAGGGTAGTTATCACCAGATTTCACAGTAGAAAATCATTCATGCTGTTAGGTTAACTGTGCATTGACAGGGAAAGACTCATGAAACACCGCCGTTGTTTAGATTTTCCTGTCTCAAATGACATCAGCTGGTCAATTCCACTCTCGCTGAAGCACAAGAGAACTGTCAGCTTTTCCTTATTTAATTTTCCTCCATGGCATTTTTCAACTTTAAATGAATATGTTCAATTCAGCAAGAAGATGAAAAATAAACCAGTCTCATCTGCACAGTAAATATCATCAGGTCTGTAACCTTTGAGCAACTTCCCAGCTGCCTCAACACACACACACATACTGATGAACTAATACATGTCCTTTTTCTAAACCACTTTTCCCACTATTTGAGGAATGGAAATTGTCAGTACCCATTTTAGTAGCCAAATGCGATACCTTTTCTTGATTATGGAACCATCAAGCAAGTTTTAATGTCAAGCTTGTTTACACCATTTACAGAAAACAACTTCAAATTCTGAAAATTTACCTTCACAAATGCACTTTTGCTTTTGGTCACAATGACTACTAAGAATTTATTGCAATTGCAGACAATCTTACTTAAAAAGAATGCCAGAATATTCGACCTTTGATCCAATTTTACATCACTTAATCTTTGGGTTTCCACTTTCTCAGGACTTGAAATTTCTTTGTTGTTTTAGTTTGCTTCCCAACTTGCTTACTTTCCATTTGAACCGTCACTACAACCATGGCAAGTGCAATATCAACCACTGCCTGCTCATGAACTACACTCCTACTAATCGACTGGGTAAAGTTTTACCTCATGTCACTAAATAAGAGAAATACTTTCGGATGAATATTACAATACCTACATGTTAACCACTCAAACTCGGTAGTATGAGTTTTTCACGCAACAAAGTATAATGGTAAAGGACTTGTATGAACATATTAACTAAATAATTTTGCCTGAATTTTGTCCCTATGGTATTGGGACTCTGAGAAGTCAGTGAGCTTAGGGAGGAAAACAAGCCTAGGAGGAATGCCCTGATCAGCTTCTAATGTACCAGATGGAAAGAAAGACCTAAAAAATACTATGGCAGATAGACAAGAGCTGTCAAGAGGGTAAAAGAAAAAGTGCTCGGAATGGAATTTAGAGACAAAGTCACAACAAGGAAATAACATTGTCCATTTTAGAGGTGTTAATATAGCTATAGAAGAGGTTAGTAAACATCTATGATGTGCCTAATATCATGTACTGAAACCATCTCTGAGCAAAAATGAACAGATTGATTGATTTACTCACACACTAAAAATGAATATATTGCAATTTCTCTCCAATCGACTGAAAATTCACTCCACTCCCAACTCCATTAGCAACTAAAGCATGCAAAGTATGTGTCTTATGAAGGAAGTAGTTTGATGGAAACACCTTGCACTAACTGCAGGGCACATGAAAAAAAACTCATTTCCGACAATATGTGTCGTTTCAACAATTAATTATGCATAGTAAATTAAGCAATAGATTATGCAGAGGGTAAGTTATCTGTAACAAGAAGTTGAAGCCTCAACTTTGATATCCACAACCCCAAACAATTTTTCAAAAGGTACCAATGATTTTCAAAACACATTCTTGGCTGGCAAAAAGATTCTGAAATTTCCCAGGTGTACTTTCCATCATTATACACTCATAATTCCCAGAACTGCATATCTTTCCAGTAAAATTACAACCAGGACTATCTCTAATCCTCATGTACACACTTTCTGCGTGTGTTCATGACACGCCTCACCCCATCTTCTGCAACAGCAAGCTATCCCCATTCCACCCAAGGACAATCCTCCATAAGTCCCCCTCCCACTCTCAATGAGTTGTATCCTGTAGCTAAGAAGGAAGTCCTTGATTGGGGCAGCTCTATATAGCCGAGAAAGACCACAGAGGGGAGTGGTGAGGGGAAGAGAATGTGGTGGTGTGGATTGGGAGAATGACAATAGACTCTTCATCTCTCACGACAAGAGAGAGAAAAGCATAATGCATTGAGCACAATGAGAGGGGGAGAGAGAAAGAAAGCATTGTAACAGGAAGAGATTCCAAATTTCCACAATCATTCTCAAAAGAAAGAAAGTGCCAACATAGCAACCTATGAGTCACTGGTGGCAATGTTTATTTCATAGCTTACAACAATCAATTTATCATCAGTATCGATGCTCTACAGTCAGTAAACAAATAGAGGTGTTCAGTGGTCCTAGTCTGTAACCTCCTTTTCTCCAAATAATAGGACTAAGGAGATTTGTGGGGTGCTCAAAGCCCAAGCATTTCTCCCACCTGTAGTCTGTGATGATAATTCCCTTTCCCCTTCATGTCCTCTGCCACTTTGTCCTCCCATCTCATCTTTGGTCTTCCCTTCTTCCTCTTCCATCGAACTTTCATTTTCTCAACATGTTCCTCTGCCCTTCTCAGCACATGTCCACACCACTACACTCTACTTTCTTGCACCTTCTTCCATTGGTCCTACTTTTAACTTTCCTCAAATATATGTACTCATTGTTTATCTTATCTTTTTTAGTCACTTCACACATCCTACGTCCTCATTTTAGCTACTTCTGGCAGCCATCCATATGAATGAAGTCAGTATTGTTTGCATATTCACCCATATGTGAGCATGTTATCCACAACCAGTTGCTTTCAAATTGAATGAGCAATGAAGGCATGTACAGTGAATGTGTCCTGTCTGTTTGTATATTCTAATTCATTTCTATGTGTTACTCCTTATTTACAGCACTGATACATGGGTGAGAAGCCATCTGTTTTTTCAGTCCACAGACAGATAGAAGGAACTTTTGCAGCAGTTCGGGTTCAATTATTTTTCAAGGTGTAAGGTGATTTATCTCTAATTGCAGGTTTATCACCGCATTGTGTTTCTGATGTGAATGTTAATTTTATCCATGATAAGGACAATTAAGGACAATTATGACCATATGGACAAAAGTGGAGAGTATAAATTAAAGTGTGAGGACTGTGGTATTTGTTATGTTGGACAGTCTGGTAGAAGTTTTAAAATCAGAGTGAAGGAACATAGAAGAAGTTTTATACATAATTATGGAAAATCTTGTTTTGCAAATCATTTATGCCGGTGTAATCATTTTAGCAACTTTGACATTAATATTTTACATTGTAATGACAAAGGGCTTAAATTGGATTTTATGGAAAAATTTGAAATTGTCAATAGCCCGGATGAAATTTGCAACGATGTTTTATTTTGTTCTGACTCACCTTTGTTAAAGCTAAGCGTCCCTATAATTAAACCCTGACCTTCACCCACAACCCACTTTGTCTCCGTTTTACATCATCGGCCCCATATGTTCACCCAATTTGTTCTTCCCCCAGCCACTTCCCCCTCCCCCTCCTCGCCTCTTCCATACACCCCCTCCTCCTACCTTGGCTCTGGTATAAATACTTGTGAGAGTGTCTGTCCCATCACCTTGATAATGACATAGTATGTCAAAACCATGGTCGGTGTTGAAGTATTACATTAAAGTGTGGATATTACTATTGTTGTTATATTTTATCATGGATATATCGAATTTCCACCATGTTAAGCCTGAAACGATTTCATACGTTAATTTTATCTTTATTGTATCAACTATACTGATCAGAGCATACACCCTCAATGTATGATCAGATCATGCTGTAACATTTCCCTGGAATTTAGGAAATGAGGTAGGGTGTTTCCATTGATAGTTTTAAAAATGGTTTTACCTATGGAATGGCATACCTGAGCAATTCGTCGCCACGAGAGAGCTCCGTAGAGAGGAGTACAGAAAAATCTCATGCTACTCATAGCAGGGAAAGCATTTCCCTTCGTGAGACTGAAGGCGCAAAAGGGTTAAGCACCTTCAGGGTGGCTTCTGATTTCCAGTTTTAAAATTTTCTGACATTTCCCTGATAGATTTACCAATTTCCGTGACCGATCACTAAAAGGTAACCTATTATTGTAATATGTATTTTATTTCTGCTGAATTAAATATTATCGTTAAAACTCAGAAAATGATAAAAGCTAAAATTGATACATTAAAAGCTACGAGTACACGCTAATGAAAAATTATAATAAACCTTCATAAGTTTAACTCTCATCCAAATTCTAAACACTTTTAGTTCATATTTTTACCTACAATTACTGTTTGGCAATAAAATACTTATCTTAAGTATTTAGTAAGTTACAGATGTTACAACAACTATAAAAAAATAAGTTTATTTTACACATATTAATATTTACTTCTGAAGAGCACTAGTAGTAGAGCGCCAATTCTCGGATGATCTGTCCCCGATGTAGCACCACTCACCCATCTTCTATCCATCCAGCCCCCCCTCCCTCCCCTACCTACCACTGCCTCGCCACACTGTCGCAGCATCCATATTATTATCCACAAAATTGCAACATTTCCCTATTCACAAGGTTTTCCTACAGCAGGTTATTGAATCAGGTACGCATATAACAGTGTTGCATCATGGTGAGTCCCCTGAACCATTGCGAGCGTTAGGGCGATCCAGGGGGCCGAGCTTATATTGCTTCCGCGGCCGTGTATCGTATTTCCATGGCCATGTATATTTCCTTCAGTAAAATTATAAACTGGCAATGTCTAATTCTTCAAGAAAGAGGTAGTAAGTCGTGGTAGTTCTGGGAAATTGAGGATTACTGAAAAGGCACCAAAGGGAAAGATAATGGCCAATTTACTGGTGGACTCCGGCACAGGTTTCACTAAGGTGGGTGAAAAACCCAAACCAAAGCCAAGTTGTTTGACTTGATCCAAATCAGATGGTGCGAGTGACCTTCAGAAGCAAATAACAATTAGATCATCATATTCAGGAATATGATATTTGAGGTGGTTTGAGATCTGACTAAATTGCTTCGAGAGGGAGCTAAGGGAGCCATTCAATAATTACGTCGATCATGAAAGGTTGGGAGGGAGGGATGGCTCTTCTTATTGTCTAACAAAAGGTGGTAAGGGAATTTAAGATGATCTTGCATACGATTTAGTTTACATGTGAGAACGTACTTGTATCACCACTTTAATAATCATCATCTGGTGTTTTTAGAACTGCAAGTATGTATTTACAACAAGCTAGTGTGCACCAGCTGTCTCGGAAGTTAAAAAAAAGTGAGGAAAAATTTTCCAAACAACATAGCCTCGGTTTCCTTGTGATGAGCGTAATACATTTTGATCATGAATTCTCACACCACTAGGCCAATATCGCAATAAAGATATTCAAAATGGAAACATTGTAGGTCTGATTCACAACTAAATAACTAAGATTCACAACTGGATGTTCCACAAATTGAAGGGGCTTAATCAATGCACGTCAGTGACAGACATTAGATTTATTTGGTGAAATGAGGGGCAGGAAAGACTGGCTGATAAACGTAATGGTAGAAAAATAATGAGGATTTCCTATCGCAGTTTTTCCCTGACTGTGATAAGAATTCCCTGACTTTTCCAGAAATTAAAAATTCCCGGACAATTCCAGGTTTTCCCTGACCTTACTTTTACCTTATTATTTTCCCTCTGGAACTTTATCATTTGTCTAAAAATAAATATAATTTTCACTCTCATGCAATCTATTGTCTTTTTGCTGAGGTTTTGAAAGAGTTGGACATTTAGAGAGTAAAAAGGAAGCAGATACTCAGACTGGCAGGGAAGTTCTAATTTTTATGCTGCACAATCTGCCGGCCAAAATTTGAACTTATTGTACCTTTCATCGACTTAAGTACCCATAGGATCTGGGCTTTGAATTTCTAACCAGAGGCAAATAGCCTAAAACATCATTAATATACTGATGCACTTCTCTGGTTTTATTTATCAGACTAAGCAATGGTGGAAATGAAGCCATATTGCAAATGTTTGTCTTCAGATTATTTGTAAACAAAGCACAACAATCATGGAGCTCCTGCCAGCGTGAAAAGGTACAGGTGATTTCATTTTGTCTCAAAAGTAGGTCACTGAAATACATCCCAAAATCAGAATTTTTCATACCCCAATTTTTGTCCTAAGAGTTAGGCTGAGTTTTCTCAGTCCAATCACAGACTTTGGGAGGAAGAAAAGTGAAGAAGAGAACTCCTCCTCTCACCTCATCCCCAAGTAACAGACCTGGACCCAAGGGGCTCTCTTCCTACCATACAACCATTTAGAATGCATTGAAGCATAAAAAATCCTGCCAACAAATCTGCTGATTCGTCCACTGTCTCCTTCAAGGACTAAAGAAAAAGTACAGTGACTATAAGAAAGACTTTCACCAGTTCCACTTTCATTTGTTAAGCTGAACTATTCACCAGATCACTGCTAAGAGACTCACCAATTCCATTCAAAGTTTCTCATTAATTTTGAACTCTTGAGGCCAGCATGGCATTGTGAGGCAGAGAAGTGTTATTACATATGAGCCTATAAACCTTGCATGAGGGTCTTTCCATGTCAAATCACCCAGAACATTTTTAAAATGACACCCACTGACTCAGATTTTCACGAAATTTTTGTCACTAGTTACTAACACCAATTTAATGACCCATGTAAAATAATTCCTCTCTCACTCTCATAGTTTGCAAGATATGAGGGGTCAAAGGTTCGGAAGTTTGCTCAGAAGTGCTGGTAGTGGGATTCAACTTTCAGAGTACAGGGCACAAGGTAAAAATTCACAGCTCAGTCACCAATCAGCATATCACCATGAATTTTCCCTGCTTGTCTATCATAGTTCACAGATAACATGTAAATACTTTCTATCACCCTTGCATAGCTATGTTAGCCACTATAATGTCATTATTTTATTATTTCATATAATAATTAGTTGTTAACTAACTAAGGTTTTTAACTCAAAAACACGACTTCATACGTTCACCATTATAACCCTAAGGCAGAGTAGTTGACTCATCTAATTTTTTTCAATTGGAAAATTTATTTGGTTTAAATATGTGTTCTAATAGACTGAAATAAAAATGGTGGTGTTTTGACTGGCACTATGAGTATTTCAGGTTTTAATTTTTTTCTGTCTTGGTGAGGGGGATTTTGGACACATACTCTAAAGATACTAAGTGCAACTGTATCAAAATTCATAACTTCATGAGGGAATATTTGAAATAATGACCAGTGAATGAAAGACCTAACATCTAGTTTTAGTGAGCGTGCCTCTTGCTTTTATAATTTTTTTTAAGAATAATACTTGGCTCATGACAGCCGAGGGGAAAAGAGCCCAAATATTTCAGCAACTGTGAAATGATGCACTTTTTCTGGCAATTACCTATTTTTACAAAAGTTTAGTTCATGAAAAATGTGGAATTTATTTTATTAGACTCAAATTACGCATCTCACATTAGTCTACAAGGCACATGATTTTAGACAATAATGAGGTAGATATGATGGGAAAATTACTACCTCTATTTTCCAATATGCAAGAATCATATTCCACTGTTTTATTAGGGATAGACACATTAATATTGAGGAAAAGAGTTCTCAATACCTTATGAACCATAAAAAGCTTTCCGTAGTGAATCCCCTCATTGTAAAAGCAACTAGGTAAGAGTGTGGCGTAGCTATTAAAGCAAGATATCTATATATTAAGAAATCCAATATTTCAAATACAAAAAGGGATTTTGAAAACTTACCGGTATTTTTGATGTTCGTAAGAACTCCAAGAGGGCTTCAAGAGAGCCTAAGGTTGAAGCTTGGACATACACTCCCCTTTCCTGAAGCTTAATGGCATTCAATGCGTGGCTCAGTTCACGAGCAACCTCTTCTCTTAGAATGTCTACTTCATCTGGATGATTGGCAACAAGCAAGTTGAGGCCTAAAATTAGAGCATATTTTATGAGAATATCATGTACAGCATTAGCAAAAATTAACTATAAGCGATACAAATCCACCGGTAGCCATATAAATCACATGAAAAATGACCGACCACCACACAAAAGCTAGAAGTAATTGACAGACAGCATTAAAACGCAAAATAAACGTAAAACGTTGATTTAATACGATATAAATACGATTTTTTTTAAATTACAAAATTTTAACCCTCTGTAACTCGTAAACTTGATTTTCTCGTAAACTCGTAAACTTGATCTTACAGAAAAACTGATAAGTACCTTTTTTGTATCAAATTTTATGTTATTTAGTTTCATATTCTTGCATTTTCTCGCTAGAGGTCACAGTTTTTGAGTTATTCAAGAAAAACATAAAAAGTGACCTTTAATCGCACCCCCCCCCCACCACCCCGTCAGGGGTTTTAGTGTGTTGATCCTGAGGCCTGGCCCTACCACTGTGTAAAAATTTGCCACTACATGATTTTTTCCCCTTAAAAACGTTCGTTGACTGGACTACTAGCACATGCAGTGGATACAGTCATTGTGTCTCTTCAAAAGCCAAATATGACTTTTGAAAATTGAATTTAGTTATGAGAGATGGAGAGGAGGTTCTGGTGGTATGCCTAAAGATAACATAATTTATTCATGAAAGCCATGTCAAAATGAGCATAAAGGTGTGGTAGGTGCTGTACTTCTTTGGGTGAAACTTACAGATTTTATCTGTGAAGCCCCTTATGTCTCTATCAATATTGAGTAGTTCAACCATTTTCTTTCTCAAATTCCTTTAGCAGAACTGAAGCACATCATACTTCTGTCCTGCAGTGTGATTTCCAATGTCTTCAGCATATTTACTCGATGCTTTTCCCTTACCATTGCCATCTTTGTGCGATTTCATTTTAGGAACAATACTGAGCTATACCCTAACTTTTGCAGAGCAAATTAGAAAATTCTTCAAAAATTGGTGGCGTGAATATCTGTCTAGCTTTACAGCTTCATCGTATTTTCCTCAACAAGTGACCAGTGTTCTGTTTGAAAACGCTGCTTTATTAACCGTGAAAATGTAGCCTTTTAAAGCTATAAATTGACTTAACTTCCAGAATGTGTTTTATTAGTCACAATTCCCCCCAAGTTGTTTTCTTCTACAAATTTTACCACATTCAATGGTTTCAGAGTGTTCTCTTTTCTTCCAAAATTCAAATTATATAACAAAAAAGCACAAGGATTTGAATCGGGCAGTATTCCTTATGCCTCACCCCTAAGGATATGGTAACTAATCCCATTTATGTGACAACGAAATAATGGTGTCCAGTGGTGCCTCAATGGCTTCACATTATAACATTACATCAAATTTAACATTAGAACAAGATATAAATTTACAAAGGTAAACATAGGGAATGCAGTGAATGTAGTTTCCCTCCATTAATGTATGTAATAATAAATTTTACAGTAAATTTCATTACACTACAGCAGAATTCTACTGTATACGCAAAAGACAACACGATATCAAGTGGGGAACCAAGTGAGGAGGAATGCTACAAAAATTGACAAAATATGCCAGAAATGTCACTCCTCAAAAGTGCTCCAGATTCTACGTAGCCCAGCAAAAAAAGCTTTGGGATGGATTACATTACAATCATTGTCAATGTTGTTACAACACTAGATGTATTGTGGACAAAAGGAGCAAATATTGATATATTTCTAAACTCTTTCAAATTTCTTCCAAGTAAGAAGCACAACAATGAGTATACTTTGAAGTATGCCTGAGACCAGTTAGTTGCTGCGAGTGAAACGGCATTGACTGTGATCACAAAAACTTCCCAACAAATCAAAATAATTGTAGCATATGGATGGATGTAATACAATAAAGCTGAGAGACAGTTATCCTCTTTCATACAAGAAATCATGGCACATGACTGCTATCTTAATTTCCAAAGCATTGTGCATAGTTTATTTTGCATGTGTGTTTACAAAAAATACAAGTCGAATTTGAATCCTCCTCAGTAGTCAAAGCCCAATATTGCATCTGACTTCAGTTGCAATGATCATGTATATCCTTGTTCTAGCCTTTAAGTAATAACAAGTCAATGATTCTCTTCATAAATATACCACACTTATTATTTTACACAATATCCTTTCATCCAACTATCCTTTCTCATGATTGACAAGATGACAGGTTTCGAAACAATTAAATTGGACAAGAGGACAAAGTTGAATTACACTATTGCATAAGTTCGACCAATGATTTTTGAAATTAGAAATTTTCTTTTTAATTTTTCCTTTGAGTCATTTGATAAAAGTTCCTATTAAAAATCAGTAACTTCAAATTGAATATTTTTACTTGAAAGCATTAATCCCCAAAATCTAATCTTGCTGGTTGAGAAAGTTCTCAATGCTTCCAGTAAGGACAGCTAACCTGGTGCATTTTTCTGTTTGTTTACTTCTCTCGGGGTTGGAAGAGCATGTAAGGAGCAGAGGGGAAAGCCTAGTTAAAGGATATCATACAAAAGACAATGAAGATGGGTCTGCCCTTTTGGACAAAAAGGTGAAATGGATGCTCTTACCATGGCCTCTATCTCCTGGCAACATCTTTCATGTTGATCCAGGCAACATGAAATGCATCTTTCAAATTTAGAAATTTGTTTCCCAAATGCATAGCCCAGTGGGCACTCTGAAGTACGCTTCACTGTATGGTTATACTTAGTTTTTTACCACCAATTTTTTTACAATAACCATTACATAGACATTAACTGTGGAAACAGATCACGACTACTAATGGACATGGAGGACATGAGTACTCATTTGGAAAGGAGCTAAGATAACTCTGCTCAGTGGCCAAGGAAAGGTTGGAGCACCCCACTGGATCAAGTCCCTAAGTGGAGGAAAGCATATCTGACCAACACCTAGCCCCATGAGAGCTCCGTACGAGGAAAAGAAAGAAAACCTAGAGGTATTGGAGACATGGGATTGCAACGTTTAAATGCTGGCGCTCGGATGCACCCACTGCTTCTTTTCCTTTCTTTTGTTTGCTTAAACAGCTGTGGAGACCGCTGTTGATGGAGAGAGGAGGAAGTCACCACTCTCTTGAGAGGGGAAAGGCGTAGGCAGGCGGCTCGGTCTGAGGAGCCGAAAGGCTGTTCATAGGTGAGCTCTTTTGGAACTATTTGCTAGCGAGTCTCGTTAGGATGTCGTCTTTTGGGTTTTGTTAGGATCTAGACTCGGTAGAGTAGGCTTGTGTTTTCAGTTTCATTTATTTATTCTATTCCTTCATCCTGTCCTTTTTCTTACCCGTCCCCATTCTTGATGATGAGCAGGTGCTCAACGAGTCAACTAGTGGTTGACCGACACTACCTAATCTGAGAGAATTACTGAATTTTTATTTAACCCTTCATTCAATAAAATTTTGTTACACGAAAAGGCGTGTGGGCCACACCGGTGGCCCAAATTCAATCTTTTTTATTGACTAAAATTTTCAATTTTATAGTAAAACTTTTTAAAAGCAATAAATTTAGAATATTCACTATCGTTTATTTAGGTTTTTTTCACTATGGAACATATTTATAGTCATTAATGGAACCAAACACAAATTCATTGAAAAATCAAGAAATATTTTGAGCATCAAACATCCATTGTGACAAAATCTATATAAAATATCCAACAATTTTAATATAACTGATTATAATGTATAAATACCATATAAATAATACATAATATAATAATGCCGCCAGAAAAAGGTTACAGAGTTAGTCACGCAGGCTTCCTTTTGCATGCAATTTTATGCTAACCCTGAAACAATTTGTTACATACGGCCATGTGAGACTTTAGAGGACATAATAATGTGCAGCTACTGAAACTTACAAGTATATTATGCCATCCCCTGAGAAACGGCACACATATGAAACACTGTGGGCCACCCCTGTTAAATTATTTCCTCCTTCAACCTTTCCCCCTTCCAAGTGCGGGCGGAACCCTTTACTTGCACTGGTGCCCAGAATATTGCTGATCACTTCTGAGCTCTCTCTGGGGATCATTACAGGATGGTTATCTCCGAGTACAACACCTCAGTAAGTCTCATGTTGTTGCACACACTTTTTTCTATGCACATGTTAGTTCAATAAAACTTAAAATGTAATTCTCAATGTTTCAAACCAAAAAAGCTTATCTTTCTTCATACAAATGAGCTAAGAACAGCAAGATTCATATTCTACACCATTAATAAGAGCCAAAATAAATAACCTGAGCTTAAAACTGAACCAGAACTGAAAACGAAAGAAATTGAACCAGAATCCATCACTAGTTCTGACAACACTTATTATAATGCAACCTGAATATTACTGTAAAGAAGACAATTGAGGAGCATGCCTTCACTCACTTGTCAGAGATGTATTATTGAAGTTAATTTATAATATTTCCCATATACAAGTACTAACAATGTAAAACAATCATGATAATAAAATATCTTACCAGCAATACTCTTTTCTAGATCCTTAGCAGCAATTTTGACCCCTTGAGCAGCTTTAATTTCCTTATATTCTATGTAAGCATTCTAGAAGAAAAGAAAAATAGAAATTAATATAACGAGCAATTCTAGAAGATAATAGTTCAATTGGTGAATCAATCATCACCAGCATTTCAGCCATTCATCAACATTTCAGTTGTTTTCAGGGTCGGTCAATGTAAGCTGGAAACTTCTTACACTTACAAGGACACCCCCAAGAACAATCAAGCTGTCTCTCCTCCAGAAACAGGGAGCAATCAGTTAAAGAATCACAGTTCTTCATGTACTTTTTATTTTAAATAAAATTTTCACGGAATCAATGACAGAGATAGCAAAGATGAAAAAACATTCCGGGGCATTATTCCAGGTATTAACCTTAATTCTAGTTCTGAAACAACTTGAATTTATAGCACGTACATCTACTCCCTTAAGGTGCCCCTACACAGTTATTGACTGATGCCTGGCGTGACAAATCAGGCATGTAATTCCAGGAGCACAAGGAATCCATTACTCATGTGCCAGGCCAAAATGTCAATCCTGGGCAGCGAACCATCATAAATTCAACGGAGTTCACTTTCTGGAGGCTTAAGGAAGACCTCGCAGTGAATTAATGAATTGTGAATTCTTCTGTGAGAATTACCATATTTCTTGGCATAGTGCGTTCCACATTTAGTTGACAGTACAGGCCTTATGGAGTACAGTGTTGCCAAACCTACGCTCCGTCATCCGGCATCCTGATGGTGTGGGCCACCACTCATAACACCGCGCCAAAATGTCAAATTTTAAAAGAAATAATGGAGGCCCTCGATTCACGTCGTTCCGATATATGTTTGATTCGATATTATGTGTCGTAAATAGGGATTATTAAATTCTAAAATTCAATACCACAGCGCGCAATCATGATTTTTATATGTTTATACTGTAAACATGCATTAATCCCATCATAAAAGACCATTTAAATATATTTTTTCTGAGTGAAGGAGTAAGAATGAACGTAGGAATCAGCCACTGGTAAATAATTAAATTTAAGTGGTCACGAATATCTTGTTATTTTACGTCCATTGGATTTTCGTCGCACATCGTCAGCACGCATCTCCGACTCGGGAATCGGGAACGAAAAAAGATTGATAGAAATGGAATTATGAAGAGAAAAGACATACTATTTATTAGAATATGAATGGAAAATTTAAGTTTTAATGGAAATTTTTATTGATGGAAGTATTTATCCAGAGAATGTCCCAGGAATTTGGGGAAAATTCAATTCTGAAGAAGGGGAATTCTATGGTTAATCAATTTGGTTATATCAAGGGATTTGTACATGAGAAACAACTAACCCATAGGTGAAAAGTAGGGCCTACTCTTACCGTTTCACTGTAATTTTTGAATGGAACACTTCATGGGGTAGTGTCTTTGGGGCCTCGAGTAAAGAATATTAAAAAAGTGACAGTCGTTGTTTACAATATTTTGTGGATTATTTTCTAGCACCAATCGATGCAATCATTCTCCTCAATGAGGTTAATGATCCTGCAAAATTTTTGCATGCAACAGTTATTTCTACTTCCTTGACGCGCTGACGAAGACTGAGGAGAGTTTCTTATTTCTTTCTTACTCCAAGTCATGTCTGCCAATAGCTTAATATTGATCCATATGTCGTCTGTGAGCGCAAAAACTTTTTTCACGATAATTTTTAGCTGTCTACATTAATTGTATAGCAATTGTATAAAAATCGTCCCTTTTAATAAGAATGATTCGTTTCCCTCTGCAGTCGCATATGCAGGGCCGCCCAGAGGTAGGGCAAGGGGGGCAGTTTGCCCCAGCTCAGCGCCTTTTGAGCCTTGAAGCCGCTAAAATAAAAAGAGAGCACTCAATATTTACCATATTCTGTGGAGTAATTTCTATTTTCCATCGAGACAATAAGCAGATAATACACAACACTCCTAAAGCCTCGTTTCCCCTTACCTCACCACAATCGTAACAAACGAACCATCCCCAATTCCATCCATCCATTTCCAATCTGGTTGCCATATTTTCCTCCTTTTGAGGATTCGCGAGTCTACCGGATTCCCTTCTACTTGCGACCCTTCTTAAGCCCCCTGCCCATTCCTGCATGTAAGTTGTCCCTAGAGTACCCAGGCCTGAGGTCTGACGTCCAGGTTCTTTTGTACACCAATTTTTCTTTAGGCGGGTCCCTTCCACTCCTCGCACAATGGAGCCCACAGGGCCCCACAGGCGGAAACCAACGGGAAGGACACCGCGGGTGACTTGACACAGAAGCTATCCCTTTCGTTGAAACCCTATCCAGCTCCCAAGCATTCAATGCAACCTATTGAAGGGGAAGACGCCAGGCGAAATCCTTGAAAGAACAATCAATTGCCGCTGCTTCCTACTGCCCTTCTCCGGTATTCCAACGATTAATTTTGGAACAACAACGTCCTGCGTGAAAATATATCGCATATCCTCAATTACCTGTTCGAAATTTGCTTTTTTTATATTTTACCAGAACACTTTCCACTAATGCTAGGAGATGAAAAACATCGCCTACAACTAAATGATAGTGAAAGTATATGTAAAAATGTTAGCAAAATGATCCACTACCGCCGAAGAATTATTTTCCCTTTGTTTTAAGCAAGCTAAGGTATTAAGATTTACTTCTATTTTTTATTTTTAAAATTCTAAGACCGATCAAGTGAGAACCTCTCTGGCAAAGTTTAAGGAAAATAATATGATGCGATGCCAATACACGCATGCTCTAGGAATTATACTCGAGTTTTTTTTTAAGATCGGTCCTCTTCATGAGTTTGACTTTTTCAATGAACTTATGTGTCGCTTATACAGCAATGATGATAAACTCTACGCTTTCAAGTCTCCATAAATAATTCTTGTCTAAAGCAGATTGTATAATAGCACTGTAATAACCCGAAACATAAAAAGATTAACTATTATCAAAACAAAATGTCGCCATACCTTCTTGTTCATGAGTCCGACAGATATTCCACTCCCTCCATGTAGCGCGATGTGCTCGGCTGTGGCTCATCCTCCGTTGAGGGAGATGTCGACTGAGAGGATGAAGACGATGTCAGACGAATAATCAACTCTTCGATGTCATCTTGCAAATTGTCTGCATGCCACATGTCTTCTACCACTTTCTTCACGTGCTCGACATAGTTTTTCCAATTTTCGGAAGTGATGGCATCAAAGCTTTCTGCGATGAGTTTTTCTACTTCTTTCTTCTTAAAAGTGGTGTTCTTCATCCCAACGTAATGTTTTACTTGAGCCCAAACCATTTCAATTGGATTCAATTCGCAATGATATGGTGGTAGTCTTAGCACTCTACAGCCATCACTCTTCGCTAGTTCATCTATCTTAAATTTTTCATATTTTTCCCGTACTTGATTCACCACAAATAAAAGATCTCTTTTCAAGCTGTCCTCATCAAAGCTAATTCCTTTGCTAACCAACCACTCTTTAATGGAATTTTTCCTCCAGCTTGTGGTAGGTAAGGATTCCAACTTACTCGGATGGTATGATGCATTATCTACAACTATAATTGTGCCTTCGGGTATGTTTGAGAGAAGTGAGTGCTCAAACCAGTTCTCATAACACTCGCCATCAACTTCGTCACGCTCATCCATGGTGTTTTTCTTCCATAAAAAACACGTGCTGCTCCCTCTATGAACCCTTTCTCCGTCCCTGCATGTATAATTGCAAAGCGTCCACCTCGGGAGGTGGGGGCCTTCAGCCCAGTTGTAAGTCCAGAAAGGAAAGCCTGACGAGGAGTTTCTATTTTTTTGTAGCGCCCAGTCATGTTCACTGTTTGTCCGACATTGATCCAAGTTTCGTCTGTGAAAACAATAACCCTTTGTTCACAACGATATTTTTTTAGCTGCCTTAAATAATTATGTCACCAATGAATAATATCATCCCTTTCAATTAAAATGCTTCTTTTTCCCCTGCGTTCGTACACGAAACCCATGTCTACAAGATGGCGATATAATGTAGTCCTCTTGAAATTTGGAAGATCTTTGTCCATGTTGACTGAGCTTAAAATAGATTTGAAAGTCGGAGGAATATTTTCATGAAAAATTCATGTACTTTTCTTCGAACTCCCGATCTCACAAAATCATCGTGAATCAATGCCCTCGAATTCTTGTAAGGCTGTGTAACTTTTTTAGTCTTTGAAGGTGTCACCAATGGACGACGGGATGCTTCCTTTCTCACTCTTTAAATAGTGGACTGAGACCAGCCTTCGAAGTTTCACGGCAGGCTTCAGTTATACTGAGGGATTTGTTGAAGTATGAGAAGACGTTGAACACCAGCTCTCTTTCACGGCTTCTCAGCTTCCCCCGTTTCTCCTCCTCTTCGCATCGGACATGGTGATAGGGCACCTTACAGCAGATATTGATGAAAAATACTCCACAGCTCTGATAAACACAGCAGACTACACACCACTTGTTCACTCAAAAAAATCCTACAAGAAACTGAACGTCTTCGCTAATTCATTTCCTAGCCCCTTCCGCTGGGGTTGCTTCCCGTGCAGATGTCTTATAGCACCCTATTAATAGAACTTCTGGAAAAACCTAGAGTGCCCTTCTCCTTAAGGGCTTACACCGAATAGGAATGCCCCTCGTGCGGATTATGGAATAATTTCTTTCATGTTTCCTACGGCAAGACTCGTAAAGGCGAAATTTGCGTCTTATTTCAAAGCCGTCAAAAGGTTCATGGGATAGGCTTACGTATGTCATTGTGTTGAAATATAAATATTTCTAATACAACGTATGAGTACTCTCCTTAAAAACATCTAACGAAGAATTACATGCATTTTAGTAAGCATTTATATAAAGATATAAATCCCGGTTTCCACCAAAGAATCTCCCGTCTGCGCTGTCTTGCGTGGCGCCGTAATAATTTTTCTTAAGATCAAAACATTGTAGCTTTCTTCACAATTGAGATAACTAAATGATTTTTTGACTAAAAACAAATTATAGTTTTCTTCAAATTTTGTACGCAGGATATGCAGACCTAAAACTTAAGGAACGTAAGTTAGCAGGCGATTACTTTTTACCTTACAAAAACCTAACTTTTTAGTCCTTACGATATTTACATCAGTATAACAAAATTTCAGCTGAATTAACTTCTAATTGATGTACATATTTATTGAAATAAAAAGAATACGGAACGTTTTGCATAAGTTTCAATCCAGTACGAAGAACGGTTTGCCCACAATTGAGTGAAGAAGACTAAGTCAAAAGAGCCGCGTTTGTTGCGTAAATTAATGAAAATGTTTTTTATAACTTTTATTATAAATTTTATGGAAAAACTATTACGACCAGTAAATGTAGTGTCTCTCTTTGCATTAAAAGAGATGATGATAAATTGAATAGTGCAATATTAATTTTTCTGCTGCTGTTGGCAACAGCGCATCTCCAGCCTTATGGGGATTAACATGGGAAACGAATCTCCATAAGAGCCCATACTGTCAACAAAATGTGGAACGCACTTTAGATTACATGCATATTATCTATACAAAAAAGGTAAAATTCATGAAAAAAATGAGCCTGTACGTTATATATTAGAAATTCAGGAGGTAAAAACATTTAGCAATAAACTTTCTTTATTATACACAACACTATTTGAACCCAATTAATTCATCATCCGATTCTATACTGAAAGAAGCAATCACATTTAAGATTTCTTTTGGTATTTCATCCAACTCGATTTCTGAGAATGCATCATCACTAGACACAACCTCACCCCCTAGTAATTTAATTAATCCAACAGTACTTTCCACAATCCATACCACTATATCTTGGTAAGACTTCATCTGTCCTGTTTTTATATTTATGGATCCTACCAATCATCCAGTTTTCCCACTTAGCACACAACTGGTCTTTGAATGGTTTATTAACCACGATATCAAGAAGTTGGAGTTTTTTTGTTAAACCACCAGTAATGGTGGCCATTTCAGAATACTTATTTACAATTGTTTTTATTTCTGGTGTTATATGAGCCCTACATGAACCCAGCACTAATCAAGATTTTGGATTAAAAAAAGCAGTTTTACTCTTCACCGCACATTGCCCAGCCAAAACTTCAACACCACAAAATTCATCCAACTTTCTCATTTGCAGTAATAATGATGTCTTGGGGACTGCAAACTTTCGGAATACTTTTCCTTTTGAAAGTCACCATTGGTGATAATTTTGAGCCACATGCAGTTATGCAGAGAACTACTATAAAGTTTGACCTTTTGTGGCCTGTTGTCGCAATTTAAACCTCTATTGCCCCCTTAAGATTATCAGTCATAGAACTGGGCATTTCAAAACTTACGGGAAATTCATCCATATTCCCAAAGTGACTAGAATCAGCTCCAAAAAAGTTTTCTAAGAAATATAAACGAAATTTTGCCACTTTAGCTTCGCAGTCAGAAGACAATTTTAGACCAATGGTAGTAGAGTTGTGCACACTTAATCAGTTCCTCTTCATAAATCCAAACACCCAAGATGGATAGGCCTTGAAATCCTTTATATCATCACCTTGAGCCATCCTTCTTGCCTCCTGCATCACACAAACAGTTGATATTCTCATACCTCTCTCTCGATCACTCACAACCCAATCATTATATTTTTTCGATGGTTGGCCACGAACACTTCCTAAACCTCATAGCAAGTTTCCACTTATGCAAACTTTTCAAAACTGTTTCAGCCTTTTGCCATTCTCAAACACCACTTTCTCCAACATTAAGTCATCCAGCTTCACTATTCCCTTTCTCCTTTGCAACTTCTACAACTTCAGTTTAAGCTGAGCACTATTTGATTTCCTCTGGGAAATACTTTTTCCTTCCATGGTTAATTAAGATGCACAGTATCAAAAAATCAAAGGCAAGGAGAAACTTTAAAATTTATTTCTAATTTTCTATGATCCGAAAATAAATTATTGTTGTGTAGTATAGACTATATTAGAGAATTCTGAAAATATGCAGGAGTGAACAATTGATGCATTGCCACTTCTTGCGTGTGCAACTCAAAACGGATATTTTGGCGAGTGGGTGCACTGCGACTGAATCATTTTGCATCAAGCTTTTGAAAAGTGATGGTATGTTCCATAAACCCCACTTTCTAGTCAATCGATCATAAATACGTACGTATCATGTTAATTCATTTACTATTCTTGGAAAAAGACCCTCAATGTATCAGTTTACGAATTTCACTTGCTAATTTTGCTCGACCCAGGAGAGAGAATGAATGTAAACGACGACTGAAAATCACTCTTTAAAATTACATGGGCATCCTTGAAATGCTATCTCTTACCTGTCTTTGAACCCATGTGCACAGCTTTGATGATTCAGACCCATGAACCCCATCCATTCCCCCTGGCCTCGCATCCCAAGCCTCCTGAGGTGTGTACACTAAGAAAAACAAGTTTAGCGTGGGCCCGAGACAATGTATATACATGGACTATGAGAGCAAAATTTCTCTGAAAAGACTTAAGAAAGGTTGTAAATTCCATCCCTTATCTCCACTCAAACCCCTACACACAACTTTGTTCATTCGGACTCATTAACCCCCCTTTGAGCCACTCACCCCTTGTCCCTAGATGCCCCAGGGGTGTCTTTCGTATGTTCTACTCTGTGGTGCCCACATGTGTTCATGCTTCTTTGCAGTATCCCACTAAGAACTTAAATTTTGGAATTTCCAACCATCAACATTGTCACCCCTTACCTTTCTCTCCCAAAATAAGTGTATACCCCATTGGTGCCGAGGAAAAGATGTTTTTGTTTGTCGTTTACTCCTTCAGTTCAGCTCAAAATTCCATGCGAGCAAGATGCCTCTGACGAAAAAAAAGTGTCCTTAGACTGCGAAATCTAAGAACGGAAAGTTCTGAGGAAGAAAATCATGCAAGAGGGAGTCCCAAGAATTTGAGAAGACACGATAAGGATTTTATGATCAATATTAAGGAGTTCTTTGACAGTACAAAGGCAGGTGATTCGGTTATTGACATAAATAAAGTTGTGTCCAATACAGCAATTGGTGCATGTGTGAGTGAGAAAACAATCCGTAACAGCATTAAAGAAAGGAGAGAAAGTGCCGATAGTAAGGTGTCATCTCCGAAAAAAGTCACAGAAGGTCTCGCATTGTGAGCTGTTCTTAATGTGTATCATTTTAATGACGCATTTTAATGTGCATCATCTTAACAGCATCTTAATGTGAGCATCATAAAGATAAGCAGCAAACCAGGATGCCAACAGATGGGGATTAAGAAACTCGTCATGAGTATGGGCCAAAAAATTATGAATAAAATGTTTCTGTCATTGACTGGTTCATTAAAAAAGGAACTCCTTTCATTTCTTATCCTCACACACAAAATTTCATTAATAAGAAGTTTTTCATAAAAAAATTTCACTATGGCCTGAGAAAACAGTGCTATTGGGAATTTTGGCAGAAGAGAATCGTGAAGGAATGAAAAACAAGTACTTGGTTATGATTCCACACTTAATAAGAGTGGGCTTGACACAATGTGGAATCATAACCAAGTACTTGTTTTTCAGTCATTACGAAGGAGTTCCAATGAGAAATAACAGAGACCTATTCCTAGAAGACCCTTATAAAGAAGAGAATTGATTAAATTGTGGTTCTTCAATAATTCTTTTCTATTATACTGTACATATAAGGCAAAGTCTGTAATCACATAATCACTGCTAATTTTTTGAGTCCAACAAGTTCAGTTCACCATCATTAAAAAGTAATTTAGACTAACCTTCACTCGCAGCTCCTTCATTGGCTGAGGCATTAGGAGGGATCGGATTTGAGTAACTACTGGACCATCCGTGCCTGCAAGAATCATTGTGTCCCCTTCCTTAAGACGCCCATTCACTAAGATAGCATCAATTGTTGTGCCCAGACCAGGGATGGCTTTGACTTCCAAGACAGTCGCCTACAAGGAAAAATAAGAATGTAAATCATAGACAAGAGATCAACACCTACCGATATCTATATGATGAAGTTATCCACTGAATTATCACAACAAACAGGAGATAAAAAATAAATACCATTAACCTTATGTGTTAGCATAGCAGTGGAAACTACAATTAACACCAGAGGCCTTCCATTAAGCATGTAGTGTGGGCCAAATTAAGGCAGTGATGTAGAAAAATCGATTCCTACTTTAGATTATAAATTGATATATACTTGGGTGAAATGCAGGACTCTCCATTGTCAAGAGTATGGAATAAAATGAAAACACAATTTACTTTAAAGCAGGTCATCTAGCAATGTATAATTTTAAAGCCACTATGTAAGGGGAAACATCCATTGACAAGGGGAAATAGGTGCATTCTTCCATTACACGGAATCAGTGGATTATGCATTCCCACCAACAAGCATCATACAGCCATTAATACTCATTTAATTAGGAGAATTACCCTTTCCCTCCAGCCAATGACAAACTTCATTTTACAAACAAAAATTTTAAATAATCTAATCAACAAAATGTTTGCCAGCTAAAAGTGTCAGTCAAAGGTTTCAGGTTGACCATTAATGAAGCTGCTGAAAGTCACTTATAAGGTTAAATATCATCATTTTGGGTGCTCCCATACATTCTTGTAAGCTCTATCCTATCCCTTCTCCATGGAGCCTTGTGATGCTTAATTTGTTACCTGAACTTGGAGAGAAAAAGAGTGATTTTCTGGCATTGACAACTGAGACCGAGTCAAGGGGTCAGCTTAATCATCCTAACAAAGAGTAGATGAGTACATTATATATTCAACTTTCTCTCCCTCCCCCCCCCCCCACTGAGTTCATTCAATGGACTGTGTGTCAATATTTGCCAATAACTCAGCCAAAATATGTGTTCTTACAGTATAAAATTCAGACCAAGTGCATTGCAGGTATAGAACTAATACTATACTAGAAAACCATGTCATAAGAATAGGCCAGCATTCTTCTCATTTATAAATTAACACTTTAAGGGTGGTCTGTTTTAAAGGAGAAAATTAGCTACTGGTGGGCCAATTTCCTATAACTTTGAAAATCTGTCAAAAATGAGACATTAAATAAGATACTAGAGAGGTGTGGAAGCTGTAATTGTGAAAAAACTCCCAACACCACTGCCGCAAATCACAGGAATTAATATTACACTGTTAACCCTCATTTAGCATCATTAAATATTAAATACAATAATGTCAAAATTGAAACAAAATATGCATGCCTCATTTGAGAATCCAAGATTATTTGTTAAAATTAATGTACAAGACTATCTTGGTCACATATGCAATGAAGCAACAAGCATAAAAGAGGAGCATCAACAATTGCTGATACATCTGCATTTTATAAATTGTGATGTTCATCATAGCAATCATTTCTTTCGTCCAACTAAATTACAATGAGGCTTGACAGCATATTAGCAAAATGAATTGAAAAAATTGCTAGGTTCACCAAATCATGATCCATGAAAAAAGTTGATAAACAAAAGGTAAAATTGAATTGTAAGGCCATTTCCTCTTGAAAATGGGTCTTTAAAAGGACATAAAGAATGCACAAACTAATGCAAAATATTTTCTTCAAACTCAGTGAAGTCCCACAAAGCTATAACAATACTTTGAATGAGGATTGAAGAGAGAAAAAATTAAGAATAAACAAAATAACACATAGTTAACTACAGTCCATTAAAAGCATCCACATTTTAATTTCAAAACTCTACCTGCAACTCTTCAGAGAACATCAGCCTTCGAGCCAACATATTTTGGCAGTTTTGTACAAGAAGGGAAAGGAGATTGCCCATACCCTCCCCTGTTATAGCAGAAGTTGGCACCAAAGAAACATAAGTCCTAGGATCAGGGTTTTCAAAGAAGAGAGCAGCATTTAAACCCTGAAAAAAAATAAACTCCTTTCAAAAAAGAAACTGGTGTATAAAATATTAGCACAGTTAATATTCACATTTTCAAGGCATTTGCATCCAAACTACTGAACCACATTGATAAGTACATACATAGCAAACATCATCATTGGATGATCACAGTAGGTCAAGCTTGTTTTCCCAAGATTACTGCTAATTGAATAAATATCATAGTAAGGTTACCATTATGTTTTTCTTTTATGAGACCATCATGTTAACGATGCTTCCTAATTACCAGAAAGAAGAAAAATTGGAATAGGTAGTTTATCATTTTAGATCCCTTCTATATCCCTTCTATGATATTAGTTTAGTTGACCATGACAAACGTAGCCAATCTGTGAACACTTCCCATTCCATCACGGCACATGAACCACATGACTGAAGAATCTCAGATCGTGGCTTAGTTTAAATCGAATTTGATCGTGGAACACATTATTTCAGTTTCATTTCTTTCTTCAACGAGTCAGAATAATTCATCGAATCATTGTATATGTATATAAATTGATTAGCATTTTTGTAAGTAATTATGCATATCTTTGCCACCATGACAATGCTGATTTCATATTTTGAAGTACACTTATAATGGTGGGACTGATACTAACTTGTCTCTGCTAATTTCCACATATTTTTTTAAGCTCATTCAGGATTTAACAGTTGAGTTTATAGTTGCTTACACATGTTATGGCCCCATTTTAACACAATTTCATTGAAAAAAGTCATCCTAAATTTAACAAAATGCATTGGCTACTACCCATCCACAGTGTGATGACTGCATGACGCCTGCCTTACCAAAAGCCTCATGCAAGGCACCTGCCCTGATGATTATACGTTTAGAAGTTCAACTAAGCTCATATCTGGGATGCACTCCAGCACTCAATAACCTCATTTCCACAAGCATACACACATCCAAATACTACTTACTACAATCCACTAGGAGAAATTAGATCGCACTCATGGGAAGTCTACCCTATAGTGACTTAAAATTTATTGTTAAATTTTCTTGAGCGTCAAACAAATAATTTTATTTTTCATCACCAATTTTTCACCAAATATACTAGCATAATCTAAGCTTTAATACAATAATCAATAATATGGATTTAAAAATTTTGAGATTAATTTACTATGAAAAAATAGAGATAACTTTCCAAATTTGAAGAGATATTTTAAAGCAAAATTATAGCACATGATGTACCTATATATCTATTCTTATATATCTAGCCAATTTTAATTAGAAACATGAATTGTACAAACTTAAGATTGAATGGAATAGAACATAAATTTATTATTCTAGGACAGAGTGTTCTATGGAACATGCAGTTGATACGGAAAAAGAAGCTCTGTGGTGTGGGAAATTTACAAGTCTTGCTTAAACAACATGGAATTAAAAGCCATTCCAGATATTACCTATTGCAATACAAAAAAATCTGAAACAAATATAATGGCAGACTTAACAAAGAAAATTATTAAGTTAAGTTACTAAAATAAGTACGAGATAAGCACCAGGGGAAAGATAACTCAACAAAGATTCTTATTCCTATTGTCGATAACAGATTTTGGATCAAAATGGTTAAAACTTTAGTGAAATTTTTCATATTAAGCAGTCCTTCCCCTTGATGACCTGACACTTAGGCTTGCCTTTCATAAGCATGCATGGGGAAAATAGGCCTGTGGTAAATCAATGTGAAAATGTTTTGCTGGATTCACTAACAATATGGTAAGGCTAAGTCAAATGCTATAAAGTTATTTTAATACCATTATACACCATTTTGTTTTCTACCATTTATCCACATTTTTCATTTAAAGTCTTCAGAAATCTCTTCTTTATTGAAATAATCTACCCCTATGTACATTCCACACTTTTATTTTCATGGATCATGCTTTCAACATGTCATTTTCAAGGTCAAATGATATTTTATGTTGTGTAATATGATGGTTTGAAATGTTGTTGGCCATTTTGAGTGTAAAAACGGGGATTGTTTAACATCTCCAAGCGCAAAAAAAAATAAATAAAAGAATCCCAACAGTGGAAAGCGGTGACAGAGATGGCCACGAGTGAGAAGATGAGAGACAGTGGAGAGAGTTTCTTTTTGAGCATGAATTACAAAATATCCTGAGGATTAAAAAAAGTGTTACATTATTGGTGCCGCAACGTGTCTGGCTCAGCTACTCAAAGATTATTGAGACTGCGGGAAGCCTAAGAATATTTTTAAGGACAATTCACAAAATGGCGAAGGTAGTTAAAAAGTTAACTGAGATAAAAAAGAGAAATATTCAGAGTATATTAATGTAGCGGTTGACCATTTTGTAAAGGAAGGACAATAAAGGCAGTCTCCCTTGAGTTTCCGTGTGAACAAGTTGCTTTCCATACCTACCCTTGACTTCTCTCGCGAACCAGAGCTACATTAAGAAATCGAGGAGAAAAATGCAGGGTTCGAGCTTGAATTACAAGAACATGTAAGAATGTTGTTAGAAGAAGAGGGTATAGACGTTCATATCCAAGGGTTTGAAGTTGAGATGGAAGAACCGGTAGGAAGTAGTATTGAGACCATATTGAGGGAGATGAGAAAGGATCGAGAGGAGAGAGAAGAGCAGAGAAAGAGAGACAAAGAATGGGATGGGGAGAGAATAAGGGACAAGGTAGAATGAGAGGAAAATAGATGTAGGGAACTACAGAAGCTGGCAGAAATGATGGGGCAGAGGGAAGAAAATATGAGGTTGGAGTGGAACACGCCTCTTGTGACACACAAAACAATTATTGAGGAGGAACAGGGCATGGAATGCGGAGAAGTACAAGAACTGAAGGAGAGGAGAGACACGAGCGATCAATGGGTGGAATAGCAGGAGGCGGAGTTGAACAGCTTGAGATGCAGCATAGGAGCGACGGAAGAGAAGATGGAGAGGATTGATGGCAAGATGGAGGACCACGAGGGACGAATTAATCGATTGTCCAGTGTAGTGGCAGAGCAGCCACAAGAGCAAGAACAAGGGTAGACCAAAGCACACTAAAGGAAATAGAGAAAAGACAGAGAGGATTATATGAGAACACAAGGTCAAGGGGCGACAGTGGGAATGGTACAATAAAGGACTCTGATGTTCGACGAAAGGAAGAACTCAAGGCTGATGCGTTACGTATAGGAGCTAGGAGAATAAAGACGGATGTACCAGCTATCTGACGTGGAAATGCTGAGGGTATCAAGGGAAATCAAGATATAATGAAAGAGGAAAAAAGGAACTGAATGAGATTAAGCTACATAAACTGAAATTATTTACAAAAGAGGGTATACTGACCTGCTCAGCAAATTGCACAATGACTTCCTTTGTTCGTTGCTCAAACTCCAACTGTGTGTTGGCAGCTTGACTTTTAAGTACATCTCTTATATCTTTGCGAGAATGAGTTTGCCAGTCATACAACCTGAAAAAGAGAAAACAGAGTTTCAAGATACAAAAAGTTCTATCTCCTCATTATTTACATTAAGAATAATAGAAAATAAATGTTCATTCAAAATAATATACAACTTTTAATGCAGTATTTTCCATCTAATTTAATTTATTGTCTAATGTATCATCCTCATCATGCATTTTTCAAGCCATCCCACTGCCAAAAGATGAGAGCCAATATTCTGCACAACCGACACAAGTGGCTACATGGTGCAGGTTAACTAGTGACAAATCATAGAAATTTAGCTTTATATTATGCAATAGTAGTAATTCCTAACACTGAATAGCAATATGCTAATAAGAATGAAGCATAATTAGCCAAATTTTTCTTATCAACATAAACAGTGCAAGGGAAACCAAATACAGTAGCACCTCTATAATATGAAGTTGGTGGGACCAAAAAATTGGCACTTTGTATTTTTGGGTTTTGTATTTTCAAAACTTTTTATCCTGAATCGCTAATATAGTTTACCCTTCTCCCTCTTACTTCTCCAGCCTTTGGAAATGCTTTTAAATGATTTATAGTCGTTATTCATGAAAGCATTCATAATAATGCCTTTATATCATAGCTAAATGTCACAAATGATTGTGAAATAATTATCACCTCTTAGTTCCCTATGCAGATGATTTTTGGGTGGCGATCATTTTCTTTGCAAAATTTTCGCCCAGTTTAGAAGACATATATAAATCTCGTGAAGGTTTCTGTGGCATTGTCAATTTCTGTTAGGTATTTTCAAATTTTCCAACCGTGTTCGTCGACTTTGGCTGACAATGGTTTTGGTAGCAGGATGAATATCAAAATCGTTGTAGGCCTGAGTCAACGAACACAGTTGGAAAACCCATAAATACCAAACAGTAATGACGTATATAAAGCAAGATCTGCATTTTGTGTGAGACTCTAGCTTTCTTAATCTGCAGCTATTCAGGACGTGCAAATGGTATGAGCGTTTAAAAGAGGCATTTGTCATCAATGCAGTTAAGATGGTAGCTTGCCCAATCACACTTCCAATCACCCTTTTACTGCTCAATCATAGATACGAGGGTCGCTACGAAAGTTTAGAGACAGACTGTGTAGCAGGTTGCTGGTTGCAGGTGAAGAAAGCACGTCAACAGCGGCGTCCTTTCCAAGTAATGCGTGCAAGTTGCAACTTGCTTGGCTTATCGCTGTCGCTAATAGGTCTTCCTTTGTTTCTGCTTACGTAGCATTCATGTGTTGTGAGAATGTAGCCGGCAAGAGAGCACTTTCGTGCAATGAATCTTTACGACTTAAAAAGTGGTTTAAATGAATCTGAAAGCCTTGATCGTTTGCAATGGGCCTTCGGAGACCTTGCTGCTTCCCGTGTGACAATTTTTTGGTGTTTTCAAAAATTTAGAAGAGGTCAAACTTCGTTGAAAGATGAGGAGAGGAGTGGGCGTCCGGCAACTGCACTGACTGAGGAAAACATCGCCGCTGTGGAAAAACTGACGCGCGAAAACAATCGTGTGTCATTTAGGGACATTGAAGCGTCACCACAGATTGCATCGCCAGCAGTTATCAAATCCTGTATGAAAATCTTTGAGTCAGGAAATTTTCATCTCAATAGAAGCCTCACACTTTGACGGAGGCACAAAAGTGCATTCGCATTGAATGGTACGAAGAAATGTTGAAAAGATTTGACAGAGGCAACTCCAGGCGCGTTTCTGACATATTTACTGGTGACTAAACGTGGATTTATCAGTTTGATCCTGAGGATAAGCACCAGTCGACTGTATGGAATTTTCCCCATGACAATCCACCAACAACAGTGAAGCGGCCTCGAAGTGTCGGAAACGCGACGGAAAATTTTCTTCGGAAAGTGGTCGCAACTTTTTTCTCCAGAAGCGGTCATGTCGCAACTGTTCCCCTGTAAGAAAAAGAACTGTTACTGCTCTGTGGTACACAACAGCATGTCTACCAAAAGTTTTCGGAAAGCTTCAAGAATGGCAGACGAAGACAGGACTGCGGGGAATTGTCCTGCACCATGACAATGCATTTGCACACACGACCAATCTTACAATTCAGTTCCTGGAGTCCACAGAGGTAAAACTAATGACTCACCCACTTTACAGTCCTAACCTGGCCCTATGTGGTTATTTCCTGTTCCATACACTCAAAAATCACATGAGTGCAAGGAGGTTCTCCAGCCCTGAAGAAGCTGTTGAGGCCTACAAAAGTGTAATTTCAGCACTCGAGGAAAATGAGCGAAAAACTGTTTTGAGAAGTGGTTTACGAGAATACAAAAATGTACAGAATCTCGTGTTAAGTATTTTGAGAAAATACAGTTGTCAAAATTATTTCAAGTTTCTTAGTTTTTGTGTATCTCAAAACTTTTGTAGCGACCCTCGTAAAATGAACAAAGGACTCAGTCTATTTAAAAAATCCTTCACAGGTCATTATTTATTGTTTCTTCCACATTGCCTGCTGAATACTTAGAGAAGAAATATTATTTCATTCCAATTACTTATTTGTTTGATGACAAATTGGGCAATATCCTGAAAATTTCCACATCTTTATCAGCTCGGAGTATACTAAGTTTCCGTTTCTAAATGGTGAGACTTTTTGGACACACAGATTATTAATGTGAAATAGAACCTCAGTTCACGGTTCGTTGAGAATGAATGAACACTTCACCTGTCACCCAAGAAATGCCTTTGCTTGCAATGACGGCGCGCTTCACCAATCCAATTCTTATCGATATTCTAACATCTACTCAGTCAAAACGGTAGCTGGCCCGACCTTGCTTTCAATTGCCCTTTCTTTATCACTCAATAATAGGTAAAAAGAGCAAAGGACTCAGTCCATTTAAAAAATCCTTCTTGGGTCATTATTTGTGGTTTCTTCGATATCGCCTGAAGGATATACGAACTTGGGAAGAAATATTATTTCAATGAATGTAATAATTGTTCGGGTATATGCCGCATATGAAATCAGATTTTTGGCCCGACATTTCGTCACCCACTGCTGGTCACTTATTCATGGGAATTGATTTCCTATTGCTGCTTGTCTTTTTATATTAAGTGGAAGGGTTGGAAGGGGGATGGAGGTTAGGAGAGGGGGAGGAAGGCGGAGGTGGAGAATTTTGATGGATGATTTGGTTCCAAGTGTTGCTGATTTTTAAGCCACCATCTCTATTGAAATTCTGCTTATTTTTCCTTATCTCGATGGCCTCCCAGATGAGTCGTGGCTTAAATCTTACGACTTTGGCGATGACTTTGGATTTTTCAAAATCGATTGCGTGTCCCAAGGATTCGTGTTCAGCAACTGCAGACTTGCTGGTTTGCCCCATTCGAATGGCCCGTCTGTGTTCTTCCAGTCTTGTTTTGACTGAGCGTCCCGTCACGCCAATGTATTTTCTGCCACATGTTCCGCAGGGAATTTCGTAAACCCCTTCGACTTGCAGCAGTGTCCTGTCCTTCACATTTCCAATTAGGTGTTTTACTTGAACATGTGGTTTAATGATTGCTTTGATCTCATGTTTTCGAAGGACATTGCTTATCTTGTCGGTAGCGCCTTTAATGTAGGGGAGAAATGCTTTCTTCTGGCTTCTGACATCCATGGCTTCGGATGGGTTCCCATCGTCCTTGTTCCTTATTTTCTTTTTAAAATTTCGGGAGATAGCTCCATTGTCGTACCCGTTAAGGCAAAGAATGGCTTTCAATTGTTCCTTCTCTGGAGGGAAATTCTTGGTGTTGCTCAGCCGAATAGATCACTATATAATAGATCACAAAGTGTTCATGACAGCGTTAATCTGGGCAGGGTGGTGATGAGAGCTAGCATGCAGATACCAGTTCGTCGACGTAGGCTTTCCATAAACGGCATGTCCCAAGGTTCCATTGTCATTTTTCTCAACTAGAACGTTGAGAAGTAGAAGCTTCCCATCTGTATCTACTTCCATGGTGAATTTTATGTGGCTGTTTATTTTATTCAAGTAATGATAAAACTCTTCTAGCTTCTGGCGACCATAGCCGAAGAGAGCGATTCCAAAGATCCAAGTGGCTCACTTAAGTTATTCTTTGTTCTCTCAATCCTATGAATACGTACCAGTGCAATGTGAAAAAATGTTATGATTTTCATTTTATATAGGTGGTGCAATGGCAGCGAGCGAGCGACCTGTACTGAGAGGGCGTTTTGGTGGTACTTGTACACGTGGGAGAGCAGTGATTGCAAAAAATCAAGGTTTGGAACTTGAAACTTGCACTAGCATATTTCAACGATGCAGGTTTGTCAACGTTTTCTCAGAATTTTGTAGCATGCTTTCTAGATCAAGTACTAGGCATCGTTCAAATTGCTGCATGTGAAAGAGAAGATACCGAAGATGAGGAGCAAATCAAAGATGGGACCACCTGGGTGAGGATAGAACCTGAAGATACTTTAGGTAGGCGTGGTCAACGTAATATTTTACAGGAATGGGATGGTCTGACTGGTCACGCCAAGCGATACATGGAAGGAGATTCTCCGCTTCGTTGCTGGAGGTTATTTATAAGTGAACCAATCCTTAGGCTGATTGAAAACTGCAAGGAAAAGGAAGCACGTGGAGTAATAGGGAAAATTCATGGTCTTTACCACTGGAAGAATTGGACGCATTTATTTCAATTTTATATGCTCGAGGCGCTTACGGGGAAAGAAATATCTGTCTAAATTCATTGTGGGACAAAATATGGGTTCTACCTTTCTTTGCTGGGACAATAGCAAGGTACAGATATAAGGAAAAATTAAATTTCTCCGCTTTGACGGCAAGGAAATTAGACATGCTAGAAAGCCAACAGATAAATTTTGCCTTGCGTCTGAGATGTGGAATAACTTGATCGAAAATTGTATTACGCATTACATACCCTCTCAAAACATTATAGTTGACCAACAATTATATCCTCCAAAATGTAAATGTACTATCACACAATTCATGCATAATAAGCCTAATTAACTATACTTCATAGGACGATATTTCGCGGAAGACGACTTCTTCAGGTTGAATTGCCTTAGTGGTTTACCACATGTCTTATACATTATAACGTTATACTGTTGAGCCACTCCCCCGATTGGGTCATCTGTTTCAAAATTTGAAATAATCCATTTTAAATGCAAAATTATATCAATCACAGGGACGACTGTACCCTTGCAAATTCTTGGAAACTTTTTTTCTATTGTCACATGAAATATATAATGGTGGGAGTAAGCATGGGTTAATTCATAGAGAAGCCATGGATTTTGGGGATAGTGACTGCGACAGGTATCTCAGTCCTATTTCCCATCATTTAATCGCGTCATTTTTCTGTTCGAGCACTCAATAATTTAAAATTGCCGCTAACAGCGCATGGCAGTGAGTTGGTACGTGGCGCCACACAAGAGTTATAACCAAAAGAGGATTGTTCACATTGTAGAAATACAGCTAACAGTTAAAACAAAAATAAAATACGGGAAAAATTGTCTTAAACTATTATTTTCCCTGTCACTTAAGATCTAAATAATCCACGACTTAAATTTGGTACATAACAGTGACTCACGCACTTGTGAGAGATGAATGCACTAAAATTCACGCATTTTACACATGATAGATTATATATAGATAGGTGTCTATGTCGGCAAATAGAGAGCTTTTTCGATGTGATTTCCCCCCAAGGTTCATGAAAACAAACACAGTTTCTCTGTGGGGACTGGGTCAGATGTTCGTAATTTCAAATATTTCACACTTTCGAAGTTCCGTATTTTCGAATAGTGCCATGTATATATCACAGGCTTCTCGTTGGGGCCGACAGTTTTGCTTCGTAAAATTGAAATTTCGTATTTTCGTGCATCGTATTATTGAGCTTCTACTATTTTCACAATGCACTAAATTTAACACATACCATATACTCACCTATCTATCTTGTTGAGAGCCACAACAAAAGGAGTTTTGCGAGCCTTAAGCAAGCCAATTGACTCTAGAGTTTGAGGTTCCAGTCCATGCATAATATCTACCACCAAAACAGCCATATCACAGAGGGATGAGCCACGGGAGCGGAGATTACTGAATGACTCGTGGCCCGGTGTGTCAATAATTAAGAGACCAGGGATTCGCATATCAAAGTCTGAAAACTAATCACAACAGAATAATTAGCAATAAATTATGCCATGTAACATGATGGGAGAGCACATATATTTCCTACAAAACACAACTACATTTATTTCCACTAAATAAAATTATTTCTACTTAAAGAAGCCATGCAATAAATGCTCATTTTTTATTTCAGAAAACATGAAGATTTAAAAGTATACATTTTTATGATAAGTTACATCAAAGGAATTTACACTCATTTTTAAATCAATTTCTTCATTTTGTCAAGTAATTATTGAGAACGTTTTCGATGCATTCTTCATTCCATTATAGGTATACCATGATATTTGGTTCCGTGAGGACCAACATAAGTTGAATTTCAGCCACTACTGGCCGTGGTTCCCCCCCCAATGTACCAATATGAAGGAGCTTCTAATTTAACCTACAATTTATAAATACAATGTCATACAAATTGTGTAATACCATACCCACAGGTGAGACAATAGTGTCATTTTCCAACCCATCATGCATCAGGAAATTGTTATTTAATTCCAAAGATAAATATTATCAATAACGGAATAGTGGAGTGAACCAATTGAAATGCTATGATTGTGGTTGTGTGTACATTGGCCAAGCTAGAAGGACATTTTTCACATGGGTGAACGATCAAGGAAAGCCTTTTTCTTGAACTGTGATGAAATATTTGGTTTAGCCAAACATCTGAGAGAAAATAATCATTGGATTGGCTTTGAGCCAATAACTTTCCATGGTATAAGGAAGAGGAGGAAGTTAGACTTCCTCGAAAAATTTGAAATAGTTAATGCCTCAGGGCATGTGACAGGACCTGGTATCAAGCCACTGACCTTCAAAGAATGCTGGGTAACATGGTGGTCTGTTCATCCTACATGTAGTTGGAAGGTCCACAGTTTGATTCCAGGCCCATTCAAAATTTTTATAAAAATTGGAATCGACCATCGATCTATCTTCTCACCTTTATTGTATTGTATGTTATAATGTGTCTCCCTAAGTTAACCATGGATAGTAAGTGGCTCCTTCAAAATTTCTCAACCAAGAAACTAATCTCCAAATCCACAGTAAGATGTAAAGACCTTCTCATGGGGATACTTTTATCAACTAAGGCTCAATATGGAGAGCAATAACGGATATATGATAGTATCACAATTCAGCATGGCCAAATTTTGGAGACAACTTAGCCAAACATTTTACACCATCTCTTGATTAGCATTGACCCCATCAACTTCTCTAGCGAATCATTTTGATTTTAGAATTGGCATTAAAGAATACACACCTATTTATGTAACAACGTGGAATTCAAATGGACAACAAATAACAGAAAGCAGAAACATCATTTTTTCAGTAGGCTCTGAAAAATTTCTACATTTCGTAAGTGACAATGAATATGATGAAATCTAGGCAATTACGTGTCTCTTCCTAACAGTTATAGTCATCTGCTTCTGATAATAAGTATCCCACAATGTTAAATATATATTTATTACAGCTGGTCAAATTTTCCACACCAAAATGTCTCAATTATATTCCAAGAATTGCAGTAGAAATATCATGTCAGTCTCATATCTAATAAAGAAATCACACCATGACACATCCAGTCATGATAGATATCAAATGAATTTTCCAACATATATCTACATGCAGCATTTTTTAAAATTTTTTAATTTTTTTTATTATTATTTTTTTTATATTATTAAATATATTATTAAAAATATTTTTAAATAATAAAATTCTCAGTAATCAGACATTAGAATGACACACATAACAGTTACACAATTTATATACCACCTTAAAGTATAAAATAATGGTTTGTTCAAATTAAAGTCATTGCTATTACGAATTCAAGTCTTATAGGAATGAATGATAAAGTTTCATGATTACCTCAGCAATGGAGGTATGCCATTGGTTGGGGCCATCAATGGGAAGCACTTTGAATATATAGCATAAATAATCTCTTCGCTAAATAACTACAAACTCTATAACTCCAAACTCTATAACTCTATAACTACAAACTATTAATACATTCTACTACAATATTCTATTCGTATACTAATATATTCAGTACATGTCATGGCCAAACATTTGCTTTATGGATTTAGCTAAAAAAATTTAAACATAAATGCAGGGCCCTCTAAATTTGTCTTTAAAAAGTCCAACTGAGTTTTAATTATGATTATAATTAAGACTCAGGGGGAGCTAATAGGCACATTGTCCACTAGGATTTAATATTTAAAAAATTTGCAAGAGTTAAGAATTCTTTTATCATACAAACATTCGTGCCTCTAGTTGCTCATATACATTTTTCAAAAGTAAAATGTAGCACCAAACTTTGTTCCTTTCCACTGCCATGAAGCTAAAAAACATACAATTCAACATAAGAGCTTCAACTTGCCATTTGATGATAAAGTCGTAAGTTTTGTAATCAATTGGCAATCAGCAAATACTTTCACAAATGGACACATAACAATGACAGTGCACATTCTTTTGACAAATAATGTTCTCATGTAGGCCTTCACCATCATATAGATTCCTTGATTGATGTTTCAGTAATTCAAAATCAACACTAGAAACTTTGGCTTCTAGATTGTACATCCAAAGAAATCATGCGCAAATTGTATGTTTATCGATATTGCTTTGTGTATGTTTTATACAAGAACCATGAAAAATGCACTCATCAATTTTTATCAAAGGAAAGCTTTAGGTGAATAATCTTTCTTGCAACCATCAAGTCAAACCTGTACTGATGGAAAACACTATTGACCACTACGCGGTATGGAGATAATCTACCATGCATGCAAGAATGGACAAAGCCAAAATTTCTTTTACAAATGGAGTATCAATCTATGGATGCTTCCATACCAACTGACAACATTCAATATTTTCAAACTATGTAAAATGCAAATAAGTACACTTCATCAGAGGTAGTTAACAATCAGCTAAGTCAATAGGTAGGTCAATTTGATTTACCCTACTTTATGGCCCTTAAGTATGATGATACAGTGAGATGAAAAGGATAGTACAATGGATTTCCAGAGATGTTGGTCAGCATGTCTTTAAGCAATTATCATACATTATCTATACTTGCCACCATTAATAACTGTGGCTAGAGACTCATCTAAAATTATTTCTCATATTACAGACTTTTAGGACAATTTATCACTGAATGACATAACTCAAAACGACATAAGACGAAGTACTCCTGTATTTAATTATGCCCCACATTTTTCAATACTGCAGAAAACAACCTGTCTCTACAGCCACCTTCCTGTAGCAGTCACCTCTATGAGGGGCCAATTTTTCACATACTGAATTAATGTCTCACATAAACAAAATCTCTCTTCAGCAGTTACCTCCTTCAGCAGTTATCTCCTTCAGAGGCCAACACTCGCACTTATTTACGCAAATGGCCACTACTTCCATGGCCAGCAACTAGCTCAGCTGTTAGGGTTTTTAGTTTCAATTTCTCCAACACATTACAAGATCCAGCAAATGCAATTTCAGGGGCTCCTTTCTCTTTTTTTTAAATTTATCAGAAATTTTTCTGGTTGTCCAACAAATCTAGCAGGCCAAAAACTTAGAATTGTGTTTCAGCTTTGAGCTGACCAGCCTTCAATGGCAACCATACATGACAAGTATGATCCTCTGGTGCACAAGCATGAGTGAAAGGTCCATATCAATGGGACAGCCTTGATTGCTGCTTGATGCATTTATGAAGACATTGGTGATGCAGTTTCAGTGCAAGAGCACTATTAGAAAATGCTTTCAGAAAGCCTCTTAAACATTCTTTAGGTTCATTTTTGAACCTGCTAAGGGAAATCTCAGAAACTCAAAATGAGCTAACTTCTGCACTCCATGCATAGGACAATATAATTTGGGGAGATAATATCCCTTCCAGACTAGAAGCCTTTGACACCTGGTGTTGGAGGAGGATGCTGAAGATAAATTGGAGGGAAAAAATAAGAACTGATGCAGTGTAAAGAAGATTAGAAGAGGAAAGGACCATATGGAACACCATACACAAAAGAAGAACCAGTTGGATTGGACACACCTTGAGACAGGATGTGAGGAACGTAATTGAAGGTAAAATTGAGGATAAGTCCCCAGAGGAAGACCCAGGAATATGTTCATGGACCAAATAAAGAGGAAAGTACATCGGAAGAGATACCAGGAGGTAAGGAAACTAGCATTAGATAGGGAAGGATGAAGGGCTGCAGTCAACCAATCTTAGGATTGAACGACCAATGATGAAGATCCCTTCACCTCTGCATTAACTTCCATCTCCAGCCGATGTCATAAAAGCATTTTGCTTTGAAATAACTTTTTGCTTTTTCTTTTGACTTCAACTAGAACACTGTAGAAGGGATTTTACTGATGTTTCATCTAAATATATCAGAAAATAATTTATAAGCTGGGTAAAATTACATAAACTAAAAAATCCAAGTCTTCAAACAGCAAGGCATGGGAAAAGTTTCTTCACATCATAATTTATGTCTACAGTGACCATGCATCATCATCATAGTTGCTGATTACACAGGGTGGTCTTTGTACATGCTCTCTTGGATATATGCCATGTCCTGTTTCAGATCATAGTCCTACTCTTACATTTACGAAAGGTTACCAAAATTTAACACCTCAAGCAAAGAATTTCTGAATGATATCCAATAGAAGAATATCAGCACTACATACCTAGTGAATGTACACAGTGAAGTAAATTGGAATGGAGGAAAAGGAAGGTTAATACCCCACTGCCTTTTCTATTTCAATTTCTAGCAAGAAATAGGGTTTAAAACTCACCCCTTTGACTATTCTTGTTTGCTCCTTGATAGCATCCATTGGAACATTAGTGGCTCCTATTTGCTGAGTAATGCCACCAGCCTCACCATCCTGGACATTGGTTCTTCTAAGCTTGTCAAGAATTTTTGTCTTTCCTGAAACAAAGATTCACAAGCATTCACATGTAGCATGGAAATGAAGGCGAGGAAATATGAACACTTTGAAGACTTGACTTGAAATTCACATTTAAAACATGAACTTTTAAGCATTATGGCAAAATTCCAAGACTTGAGAGTAATTTCATTAATAGCATCTGTAGGACAATTGGTTCCAGCCCCAGCCACCAGGAGGCATGCAATAGCTAACTATGTACAGTGGCGGAAGAAATTAACGCAAAATTTTTCGCGCGCCAGAATGCGGAATTTTTGGAAACTTCTAGGAGCAGTACACACTCCAAAGACTGGCAACACTGAGGAAAACATCGTCTACCGCAAATATTTGAAATCCGCCTTGCAGCTTACATTTGTCGGAGCCTAGAACTTAGTCATCAGTCACCTCATTTTTGAGCTTTCGTCTCACATTATTCGCACATTCAGTCGCGGTGCATCGCTGTATTTGTTTCAGCATGGTTCTTACGTCGAATGATATCATTTATACAGAAAGACTGATTTTAAAAAAATATTCACTATCCCACCCAATTCAGTATCCTATGTATATGCTAAAATCATCATCTTCTACCACCAAGGGATATTTATTGCAGTCGACTTTCCGTGGGTCTTTTTGAATGACGCGTACTGCATCTGTTTCACCTAAATGATAAAAATCGAGATTTATCCGCACCAAATGTCGATACAAAAAAGATTTAAGTGAAATAAGTATAGCCTACGTGATGTAATTTTTCACGACTTTCCATTTGTAGACTGACGAAGTTCCTTTAACGGATATTTATTAAATTCAAAATGGATATTTATTAATGAATCGTTCTTGTCCCAATATAAATCCGTCCTTAGCTCGTCAGAATGGGATTAAACTATGAAAACATACGTAAATGTATATAATTTCACGAAATCAAAATAAATGTGCTCGCATCGATACCGAATAATCTAGGCATATTTACCCGATATTTCTTTCATCTTAACACAGGAAGCTTGATGACGAGCTGTCCACTGTTAAGCTTTATCTAGTAAATGCAGGATATACGAATAAAAATTCAGAAAAGTTTACCCAAATTAGGTGTAGTTATGGATAACATATGGATGATTGCATAATATCTTATATGCTTAGCTATAAATTCGCCGCACATATGACATTAACAAAGAGCCTTTCAAAAGATTTCAGTTTGGAGTAGAATATCATTAATGAAATAAATTAATAGGTAACGTTAATTTTGTAGCTGTCAGATGTATTTGGATAGCTAAAGAGTGGTCCGTGTTCGATTTTTAATTAATGCAAATGAGTTTTTATATAAATTTCCTCATATTGGCGATATGAATTAATGTAATTTGTAGCTGCAATGACTGGCTGATAATATGAAATTTTTTAAATACAAAAGAGATAAAATTTGCCGAATAAAAATAATTTGACTTGACCAGAAATTGAATGAAAAACTCAAAAATGTCTCGACTAGGGGTGGGATCACGGTTCTTTTCTTCTTATGGTCATTATTGTCATCCAAAAGGCAAGCCGCATTGGTAGGGCAATGCACAAGGTCCTGGGAGCGCACTCCACTGCTATGTAGCACCCGATCTTTCTTGATGACGATCACGTTTTCGAAATCATGAGCGTACTCGAACAAAGTTATTATGAAGAACCATGATTGTGATTCAGTTTTGCAACCCAGTAACAACTACTGAGCTTTCTTATGTCAAGGCGACTTTAAGATGATGTTTCGTATCCTTTCGGTGAATGTTTTTGCATCCGCATGCGTTACTGTGAACTAAGTTACTTTTAAAATGAGTGGTGGTATTGTTTACGAACGTTTAAAATAACTATAGGATAGGAAAAAGCATACTCCTCTCTCGGGAATACAAACAGAAAGAAGTAGTTCTAGAATTTCACGTTATCAGCCCAGACCATTCCAATCAAACACCATTAGTTTCCATCATGCATGGGTTTGGAGGCCAGCTACCTTAAGTCTGATTTAAAGCAACGAGCAATCTTGGGGGACTCTTGAGGATCCTTAGAGGTTTCCCTGTGTCGATACAAAGCTCCACCAATACTAATCCATTCAACATCGGAATGTATGAAGGGCACATTATATTGATTTGGGAAATAGTATGCCTTTAGTAAGAGCTTACTTTCCCTTTGTGTTGCGGGCGATACCTTTTCTGCCATAGATAATGTTTCGGACACCAGGCGTTTAACTCACAGGAAAGAAGTGGTATTTGACTTCTCTTACGCCCTTAAAAGTATTCGACGAGGGCTTCCGATTTTTTCGAAGCGCGACGAGCCTTTTCTTTCTGGTGCAGCAAGTATTTGAAACCTGTGTGTTATTCACAACAACAAACCACCCCGACCATCACCACCTGGAACTTGGCCAAGGTTTACTCATGACTACTTCATTGAGACGAGCGTCGATAGACGGACAAGCAGAGCGGACAGCGTAAGCCGAGATATTGTTCAAAGTTTTAGCAGCCTCTCCCAAAATTCTTGGAAGAAAGAAAGATCTTATTAGCCTTTAAGTATGCCTCATTTTTCTCCCAGGCGGAGGAATCGGATAGTAGGTTTGTAAAAGGCAAAAACATTAGTCGAAAAATTACCCGAAGAGGTGTTGCGCCTTCAACTTTCACCCACTGATATTTTATTTGGTGTTTAAAAGTAAAAAAAGCCTATTTCTTACTACTATCAAACGAAATTCATTAAATTCATGTCCGCTATAATAAGAACTATGCTTAATCAAATGTATATCAATATTCATTTTTCGCCTGCAACTAGGAATACTTACGAGTTCACAAATGTCAAAAATCTAGGAGATGGTTCAAAACAAATCATGTAACATAGATGGAGCGGGCTGCTCGGAGCGCAGAGTTCAGTATGAGAAAAATGCGAGAAACAAACGTTTTTCGACCCTCTCAAATGAAACAACCCCAAATTATGATGCAATGAGGAAAATCGTGGAGGAAGAATGGAAAATGAACCCAGTAAGATGATACCAAAATGCGGACAACTCCATGTCACAGAGACTTAGTCAGGAAATCGAGAATGGAGGGGTATGGATTGATTATATGGCTAATTAACATCCACATTCTTTATGTAAATACCAGCATATTTCTCGATGATCAATTCCTGTGATCATGTGCACACATAACTCAAATTGAGAGAATTACGCATACATTTTAACCTTTTCCACTCGATCTAAATAAAGCATTATAGTGTCCCTTTTCAACATCCGTTAAAATACATTTCCACTAAAAGATGAAATTTATGATCCTGTACAAAGTCTGTTAATACCTTCATGTGGGAGCACTCACAACTTTAACTTCCATTGAAGCAATAATATTACGACACATTAGAAGAGGAATAGACTCTTTAGGAACGTAGCAATCGTATAATATTTGATGGTGCACATTCCTAATTTGCACTCCATTGACTACTCTGCGGATTTATGAGGAGTATACAAATGACCGTAGGGAAAATATCTAATCACTGCTTAGTCGCTACATGAAAAAGATGAGTTTTAGCATTTTATCACTTTCACAGGGGAAGATACGCGATGCATTTTTGTCGGAGTATTACTTACGCATGGGTATAAAAATGCTCCTCATAAAATTTAACTGCATAATTTTAACCAAACATTTTTCACTGTGAATGTCACAAGGTATTTAAGTGATTCATTAATTTACCTAATTCTTTAAGTATTATCCTCCATCCTATAAGTTGGACTGTTGAACTACACGGTTAATGTATTGCTTATAGCAAACCTAGAAAACAATACTGGGAAAGCTTCAAATACCGTTTTAAAGATATTTTGAAGAAAATTCCACACTTGTTTGGTCTCTCACTCAGATAAGTAATCGGTATTTACAAGTTTGGCAGATAGAACCAAACTCTAATTCCTAATAAAAATAATTGCCCTCTTTACTAAATCATTTCAAAGTAATTTAAAGGTGAATGTAGCATCAGGTAAGTTCACTAAATCGAGTAACTGACACAATCAGAGAACCGGTCTATTCCCTCCTTCATGAATATCTTTTCATTGAGTGATGAATTGACGAATAAGTGGATATGAGCATCATACGACTGACAGGACGTAGAAATCAAGTGGGGCCGAGTACCCGAGAATGGGAAGTAAACATCTCATTCGACGACCAAGGAGACCGCTCTGATTCTTTTGCAAAGCCCGAATATGTGTAAAACTCACACACTCATGGATAAGGTGAATGTCCATTCCCTGGGCCTTCCGCGGATTCCTGGGAAGTTTTGGCTGCAATAAAGTCACATCGCGAAGGTTAATTATAAAGGCACTAAAAGAGGCCACGCCAGGATTTGAACCCCAGGCATTCTTGGTCGCAGACGAACGCTCTCCCTCTAGGCTACTTCATCAATCAAGAGGAATCCGCGTCCAGTGGTTCTTACTACAAAACGAAAAAAGGGAATTCTTATGTTTCCTGTAAAAACTGGATCAAATGAAATGTTCTGGATTTTTAAAAGTAGTTTTCAGAAAGTAAACAATATTACGTTAGGAGGAATTTAGAAATTTAAGTGTTTGAGACGACCTGTATGAACAAGGGCGGAAACTTACGTAGGGTTTTAAGGTATTGGAAATACTTTTAGAGAAACATTTTCTCCACATGGAAACCATTCTATCCAACCAGATTTCCTATACTTAACTTGAAATTCTCAGGATATGTTAATTGTAATGCATCATATTTCTCGGAAGTAGTTTAAGGCCTATTAAAATGATGTTCATCCACAGCTATTCCCTGCACGCGGAAATACGTTTTATTGTAAGTGAATTTGATCTGGAGAATAAAAAAAATTTATGTCCCAACGAATAATGCTTTCATCGTAATATTTCTTAAGTTTCAATTAAGAAAATTTTTTTTAACGGTCCAAAGCTCTAAAAATAATATGGTAAGCATCTCTACATAATCAACTACGACTTCGGAACCTCGACTGAGTGCGGGTCGAAACAAGCTCATCACGTTTATAACTCCTAGACGATGTCACGAACGTAAACCTTATTAGTATGACTATTTACACGACGCGTAAAATCGATATCCATTCATAGAGAGTTTGAATATTCCCGGTTTCCATATGCTGTCTCATTGTTGTCAAGTTGTCGAAGGAAAAGCGATTTCAATTAGTTTCCGTGTACGCCGCATTCAGACGCCAATGAGTTTTGCGTTAATTTTTTCCGCCACTGTACTTTCATATTTTTCATAAAAGCTATAAATTACTTCCTTTTACAAGTATGCACATTCTTAGAGATACAGTAGAATCCTGATTTATCATTTTACAGGGGGGACGAAACTTCAAACACTTAATGCGGACAAACACAACATTAGATCCTGCCACTTTTTTTTGAAGTTTTAGAGTGTGATGAGCTAGGACAATTGTTCATGAATAAAAATGATAATTTAAAATCACTAAAAGGTGTAACAAACAATAATAAAAATGATCATCAATTTAATATGCTCTTCCTACAATAGGTTGCGATACACACTCAAGGAAACAACTATAAAAATGAAGTTAAAATCAAATAGAATAAACCATTTAGGATGATATTTTAAGAAAAGTATTTTATTAATTAGCTTATAAACCTTACAGAATTAGGAGCTGACACAGAGCAACTGTAAAAAAATTGAATATGATATGATAAATTTGGTGATCTCCTGAGCTACCATGGAAATTTTCAAGTCATTCATTCATTAACAAAAAAATTAATCAAATTAAAAAAATGGTAAGGCCCAAACAAAAAATACAATGAATTATCCAACTGCCAACACATGAATTAAATATCAATTTCAACACTCATAGCTGAGACTGATATTACTGGACAGTTACTTCTTCTTAAAAAAAGTCTGACATTTTGCTTTGCTTATTATTTTTGCCATAACTAAGAAGTAGCTCATTTTCAAGTTTGGAAACCATTAATAAAGTGGATTCATTGGTCTCAACAGATGGAAAGTACAATCTCAATTTCTCTAGTCCAGCTAGAGCCTCCAAAAAGGTGGCCACCACAGGCACTTCCTCATCCTCATTCTCACTGCAGTTGGAGTCTGTTTCATTTGATGAACCACACAATTCACCTATTGGAATGATGCCACTGGTTTGAAATTCATCATCGCATTTAACGAAATCTTTGGTTGATATTTCTGACCTCAAAGTTTGCCACTCAGCATCATCCACTGGAGTTTTTAAGTCACACTGTTTCAGTTATATATTAAGGAACCCCCCTTTAGCAAAGCAATTTTTAATGGTTGTACTATTAACAAGTTCCGATGCACTTGCAGCAAAATAGATGGCTTGTAACAAATTTATTTTAGCTAGCTGTTGCCCGCAATTTATTGCTACAATTGACTTTCTTACCAATGCCGTTGTGAAAAAATTGCTTGAAAACTCTTATGACACCCAAATCCAGTGGTTGTAAAACACTTGCGCAACCAAAGACGACTTGTTTGATTGGTACATTGTAATGTCAGGGCACGATAGCACTGACAAAATCCCTTCAGTCATTTTCTGAAACTCAAAGTTGAGAGTTGGATTTGTGAAAAATTTTAACGGTGGAGTGTTTTGGATCCTCCGACAATGGCAGATAAGCGTCGAAGTGAGAGTAAGCCAGGTGCTTCTAAAAGGCTACGTACAATCACTTTAGAAGAGAAAATTGATATTGTGAAGAAATATGAAAGTGGGCTAACGATATCAAACATATCACGTGTTTTAAACATGGCCGTGTCAACTATACACACAATTGTGAAAGACAAGGAACGAATAAAAGGACATGTAAAAGGTTCTACTTGTATGAGATCCACCATCATTACCAAGCAATGCAATTGCCTTCTGGCTGAAATGGAAAAATTACTGACAGTGTGGATGGAGGAGCAGCATCGAAGAGGTACACTGCTTAGTCTTATGACGATTCAACATAAGGCCATAAGTCTCTATAAACTGTTGAAGAATCAGAGAGTAGAGACGGGTGGAAGTTTTGTCGAGAGTAATGGGTGGTTCAACCGATTTAAAAATAGTTGGACTTTGCACAATGTAAAATTATGTGGTGATGCAGCCAGTGGTGATATTGAGGCAGCAGAAAATTTTCCAAAAGTCCTTGAAAAAATAATTGAGGAGGATGAATATTTACCAGAAAAGGTGTTTCATGTGGACGAAACGGCTTTTTTGGAAAAGAATGCCTCACCGTACATTTATTTCGAAAGAAGTCCGCACCTGGCTTTAAGGCATCGACAGATTGCCTGACTCTCTTGCTTGGAGGTAACGCAATGGGAGATTGCAAATTGAGACCTCTTCTAATTTATCATTTGGAAAAGCAGTGAGCATTAAAAAAATGTTGATAAATCCTCTCTTCCAGTCATCTGGAATTCAAACCCAAAAGCTTGGGTTACATCTGCCTTATTTGAGGACTGGTATTGCAACCATTTTATATCAGAGGTGAAGGAGTACTGCCTTAAGAAAAAAATTCCATTTAAAATCCTGCTGATACTTGATAATGCACCTGGCCATCCTCCACCCTTGGATGATTTAAATGAATTTCTTAAGGTGATTTTTCTGCCCCCAAATACAATGTCCCTTCTACAACCAATGGATCAGGGAGTCATAGCATCCTTCAAGGCTTATTACTTACGGAAGACATTTGCTGATGCCATCACCGCTACAGATGGGGATGATGGGATGACACTTAGGGAGTTTTGGAAGGGCTACAATGTGTATCACACAATAAAAAACATAGCATCATCCTGGGAAGAAGTAACAAGCAAAAATATGAATGATGTTTGGAAAAAACTTTGCCCCGGTCTCGTGCATTTCGAGGGATTAATGGCAAATGAAGTAGACAGAGTCATCGACCGAGTTGTTGATCTTGCGCATGTTCTTGACCTTGAAGTGGAGGCAGAAGACGTAGAGGAGCTGTTGGATTCACACGAGGAGTGGACAAACGAAGATCTGATCGAGTTGGGTGCACATAGGGCAGAAGTAGGGGATGAAGATGATGATGATGGGTGCTCTGAAAATGATGTGTGTGGACAACCAAAATGCTTTACAGCCAAAGGATTGTCTGACGTTTTTGAGCATATTAATTCAGCAGTGGAAAAACTTGAACAAATGGATTCTAACATCGATAGGTTCGAGAAGTTCAGTAGGGCACTTCAAGATGCCATGTCTTGCTACGATGAAATATATCGTGAAAAAAAGAAGGCATCCATACAAACATCTCTGCACAGCTTCTTCACGAAAGTTGACTCCACATCAACCTCATCAGCAGCTGAGGCCAAAGGTGACGTCACCATGCAGCCTTGGACATCGCAGTGAGAGAATGAAAATGTGTCTGCGTGCATGAAAGATTGAGTGTGTGCGTGTGAATGTAAGCATTGACATGGACATATCAGTGATTTACGGGCATTTTTTGTGTGTAATTTGCTCGTAATTCTCGACACCCCTCCTATGAGAATGAACTGTGACAATGAAACCACCAGATCCATCAATCAACGCAACATATAAAAGGCAGAAGATATAATGATTCAAGGTTAGTAAATTATGCATTATATGGCTCCTGCGATTGTAGAATAACATAATTAATCAATATTAGAATTCAGTTTAGTAATGTAGCATTAAGATACCGTACTTTCCTGAATCCACACGATCGGTCACTTCGAGGAATGATATTATGCATTTTGATTAGCAATTCACAAGATGCAACTTTCAGGCGATATTAAAGTTTATTGATTCTATAATAAATTAAGAATACACGTAGAGTTCATGAATGTCGCAGTGAATTGAATTAAACTTTGCCGAGAAGTTACTGTGCACTTCTCAGCCGAGAATTTACCGCGCATTTTTCCGCATCGATCGAAATCTCTGGAGCACTGACGCAGAATTTTCGACTTATGTAAATTTCAACTTACGCAGAGTCTGTCGGAACACATCTCTTACATAACTCTGGGACTGCCTGTACTCAGAAAATAATTTTGCATCATTTACTGAAAAGTTAATGGAAAGGTATTTCATATGTTACAAAATAGAGATGCTTTGGGAATTTGCGAATATTACTGATTGTATGAAATAATAAATGCCTCATTTAGCAATCAATTTTGGTCTGCAGTTATCAGAAAATAAACTGCTGGTATGCATATGAATTTTTGTATGTCGCGCAGTTCAACATTCATATTTTCTCTACATACTGCGCCACTCTCCCGGGAAAATTTTTGACTATTTCAACTGTGTTATATGCCATAGCAACGTCAGTTTAAAACTACTGATGGGGAAAAAGCGGCTGCAAAATCATTGTGGGCATACATATGCATATATTATCATATACATACAACATCTTCATGTTATTATGTACAATATCTATGCACATCTTCAAGCCAAACCATGAGCACAGTTGACTCAGTGAAAACTGATAGTGGAGATAATCATCATTGATGTTTTTCGGAAATCATATACCTACACATTCATGAAAAAACGTTAAAACAGAAAAAAAAGCTTGTGTGGACAAAAAGTTAACAACGTACAATGCGGAAAGATGCATAATGCAGAAACATTAAATAAGAATAATTTTTACATTGTTTTAATAAGGAATGAATCGGGACCTCAAAAACTAAACATTAAATGCAAATAAATGCTAAAAGCGAAGACTTCAATTCCGGATTCAACTGTATATTGTTTTATTTTATAAACTTGTGATCAAAACAAATGGCCAAATGCGTTCTAATACAATTTGTCAATCTTTTTTTGTCAATTTGGCAACCTTATGCAAAAAGACTACATTGGTTTTTAACATTCTCGCTGCTGGGCATTTAAATATATTTCTACGATAGAATGCTGCATATTTTAAGCTTTATTTTTTGCTTATTTAAGCTGCATATTTTAAGCTATGCTATCACAGAAAAATAACTGTATTACATAGAAAAATGCTGTTTATATTGCTTTGAGGCTTGATTCTTCTACCTTTTTTAATTGTAAGTTGGTTGGAATATGTTTCTCAGCAGCTAAGGAAACACGTCAAATGACGGGATTAGCAGCGAAAGTGTTAATCTCAAGCACAATACAAGTGAAATATTTGCAAGTATAGCCCGATACAGGATGAGAAAAAATCAAATGGTTTGTTTTTAAAAGCGATATAAAAAACAAACTGGTCCAGTTGTATTATTCCGCTAGAGCAGGGGTGGGCAACCTTTTAGAGTACATACCAAATTAAGTTATCTGTCAATTTCGTATACGATATGTTTCAAACAAACTTTTTTGAGAAACTTTGAATCGATATCTTGATATCCATTTGTAAAGGATTATGGAAATCATATTAAAACTGAGTGAATGGAAAATATTTATAAGTTATAATGAAAAAGTTTTTTGTCGATTTTTGTATCAGTTTGTAAGTATAACTTCAACTGTCATACACATTCACACAACTAAACACAATCCTATTATTAGCATCAACTCAAAAACTCATCTCTATCAGTAACTTTTTTTGAAGAATCAGTCTCTATTTTTAATATATTTATTTACCTTCAAAAATAAATTAAAACAAACCTAAACCTTTGACACTTAAAGACACATCAGACAAAACTAGAGAGAGAGAGAGAACTTGCGGACTCATCTATACATATTATATCAGTGGGACTTCCATTGCTGCATTAATAATGACACATTTGATATCAGTTTTAAATTAAGTGGCCCCCAAAAGTTGATGCTAAGTTTAACAAAGACTTGTTACGTGTGCCAGAATAAAAATCAGCATACCCACCCTCAATCTATGAAATCTTCATAATCCTTGAAGCATTGACATAGACCCGGAGGAATTTTTCACTTATTCAGCAAGTGTTGGAAAGAACTTCTGTGAAACACAACTTGGAAACTTTGCGTATTTCATACATGAAAAAATTAAACTAAAAACACTTCCAAATTCATGAATTTTCTCAGGGATGTGATCAGGATTTGAAGATTCATCCAATTCTTACTGAATCCATAGATTTTAGATTCAATCGAGTGAGTCAACAAGATGTGCATCTAGTCTCTTCTTTCTGCTTCCATCAGTTGATCACTTATCAATGTAAAATGGATTATGATTATTTGGATGATGTTGGAATATTCCTGGAACATTCAGGTTTTAGTTTCAGATTGAATAATTTGAGATTCAATCTATCACTAGCTTTATTAATGCCCAAGGTTGCACTAAGGCTATTTGGTTGAAGTGTATAGCTCTTCAGATGTAAAAACACGGATCATGGAATATTCCAAAATTATCCAAATTATCGTAATCTAACCATCCCCAATTATAGTTTTCAAGCACAAACAGGATTCCCCAAAATTGGATTAAATAGCTGATGTTATATTAAAAAAGAAAAGTACGTATCTTACCTGTGTCAACATGTCCTAGCACACAAATAACTGCAGCACGGAGAACATCCACAGTTCGAGTTTTTTCATTTTCTTCTCTCCTTTTCTGATGGAAAGTAAAATTTGGAAAAAGCAGGATTAAAACATTTACAAAAATAACATTTTTGTCTCAGTTTTTTCAATAAACATTTGCCATTTCCTTCATTAAAATGACTGAATTAAATTGTACTATAGCAAAGACAGCTTCCCAACAACAGAACTGTTCATTATTTATCACATGGGTTATAATCACAATGCTTGACAATACTTACAAATGGGTCGAGAAATGAATCAGATTCCCAAGGAGAAGAGTAAGGTAAATGCTTACATTTGAAGAGGCTAAAATCATATTTCAAATTTATAAAAATTTCTAACTTATAAAAATGAATCACCAGAAGCCAAAAGGTTGGCGAGCTTAAGCATAGTTCCCTAGGCTACTGAATTTAAAGGAACTAGGCTACTGAAGGAACTAATAAACCAGTCTTGGTCTCCAGTTCAAGTGCAGATTGTACTTCTGATAGCACTTATTCAATACATTAGGTCAATTTTGGTTCAGGTTGATAACTGATGCTTAAAATAATCTTGCTTGTGGCACAACACTGCCACTCTCACTTTTCCTCACATTGACTTTATTCTGCCCTCTTTCCTCAACTCACCCATATGGAAAGCAACTCAGTCAAAAAACACATCATAAAACGTAATTTGTCTAGTCAAATATTTGATTACTCTCAAGCACATCTGATTATAATAATATCATGAGTACAATGCATTTAATGGAATTTAGCAATTAAAAAAAGACTGCAATGCTTGAAAAATAACACACCTATTGAGTTTTTGAGCATATTATCATCAAATGATGTCATCGCCACATAATTTACAGAAAAATGCGAGGGGAAAATTAATACCAATATTAATTATGATGTATTTCAGTTAAAATATTAATACAAATTAGGAAAATATAAAAAATTGAACTTCTCAATGAATTAGATGGTAAGTTATTCACATGAATGAATGAACTAGTGAACTGAACACATGAACACATTAACTAATTTCTTTTATAGCTTATATCATGAACACTATCAAGGTACTAATGCTCTCAATTATTTCCTAAATAACATCTTGTTCACATAATTGACTTGCAACATGACTAAAGGCAAAATGCCAATAACAGGCAAATTAACAGGAGCAAGCATGCAACCTGTAAAGATGTCTACCACAAACCAATCATTCTCTTTCACTCTTAGTGGCTTCTCCTTGCTCCCAAGGACTACAGCCATGTCATGGCTTGAGTGCTCCCCATAGAGCTGAACTGACAAGAGCAATGCTCCTGGTATGACCACCCAAGCCAGACAGGTCGAAGGTTAGGAGACAGACACATGGTAATTTGCAAATAAACTGCTCCTCAGTCTGCTAAAGTCACCCACTGCAAAAGGCATCTAACCCAAGTGGGGCTCTGAAGTGATGGCATCAGGTAATAAACACCACTGAGAAGGCCACAGAATACAAACTCAATTTAAAAAAACCTTGAAATCATGGAGAGGGATGCAGAGGGTGAGCTGGGTGGTGAGGGGGACGAATGTGGGAGGTATTGGACGTGGTTGGAGAGGAGAGGAAGCTAAGTTCAGAGGAGGCAGAAGAGATGGATGGAGGACATTTTGAAAATAGAGAGAATGCTGAAGAGAGTAATCGAGGGGAGGATTCTGGGGAAGTGTGGAACAGGAAGAAAGAGGATATGTATTATGGACGAAAAAAGCAGAGGGAGAGGACATTAGGATATTAAGACGGATCTGATAGTGGAACACCTAGAGTAAGAAAAATGGAACGATACGCCTGAAATTAGGAGGTAAGGATAAGAACAGTCCAAAAACCTACCAATCAGCTGGTACAATACTCAAATGAAAAGTAACTACTCCAAAGAGAGTTTAGACTGTATAACAATGGTTTACTCCCCAGGAATGAAACAACTGATTCCTCTGATTTTTGTGTCTTTCTTCTTTTGAAATGTTAATGCCTCCAACATTTCGAGTATTTCTATGCTAGGCAAGCAGCAGTCACCAGAGCTCACCTTGATCCTTGCAAGTGCCTTCTCCCTCCGCCTCTCAGCATCCGTCTTATGCTCCTCCTCACTCTCACCACTCTCATCCTCCTCGGATGAAGATTCCTCGTCTGAGTCTTCATCTTCAGATGCCGACTCGCCTGACTCGGCAGCCTCCTCTTCCTCCTCTGCCTTCTCCTCAGCTTTGGACTTCTCTGAAGGGAAAAATAATTCCCATAACTAGGTTACTCAAATGCACAATCACATATATAGGGACCCTTGAATTTCGCGGTTAGTTTTTTTGCGATTTTTTAGAGAAATTTGCCACTTTTTTCCTTTTTCACGATATTTCCATGAAGTCACCACGCTTTATCATGGTCATGATAACAGTGAAATAATGCTGGCTTCATGCATGGAGCAGCAATAAGTGTGAATTTTTTATTTTAAAATTATTATTACTGTACACACCTCTTTTACTTTTAATAAACTAAATGAAATTGAATATCTATCATTTAATTTTGTAAATTCCTAGTATTGCATTTCTTCCGCCCTTGTCATTTCCTTTCAAAGCCGACTTTTAGCGAGGAAAATATTATTGTTGTAGATTTCTCCTGAAATTGCAAGGGGCTTCCAAAATCAGAAAATAATTTAACATCACTAACAGTTGTTAATAAGATAATTATTTAAAGTAAATCATCCTTTATGAGAAAATATAATCCTATTATAGGTTATCGTATTAATCATGTTTTATACAATTTTATTTACCGCTATCAGCATATTTTCACGCCTATTCACCGCCCTTTTCACTGTTTTATGCAATTTTATTTACCACCGATCAGGATTTTAATTTACCACAATTTAGGTACCCTAGGGATAGGTGAGGGAAGAAGGGTGGATAGAAATCCGGCGTCCACATTAGCCTACTCTTAACGAAAGGCGCCAAGGAGACCATGGCTTAACGTCTCATCCAACAGATGGAGTACTCTACTTAAAGTGCCCTCCACAAGACACTCAAGTAGGAATTGGGTTCCTCTGAAAAACATACACCTCTGCAGGGAAAGAAAGAGGAGTGGACTAGAAAATCACAGCTATTTTGCTTAATGACTCAGAATTATAGCCACAGCCTCATTGAACAGAAAGCTCAACTCCAAAAGTTGAAAATATTTTCAACTCTCTTTCTTCAAACTATCAAATTTGTCATAAATGATGATCAACATATTATGGACTCATGCCACAGGTGGGACATTTTCCTCAAATATTTGAACAAAGAATATACATAGAATCTGTCAACGGCTGTTAATGTAATAAGACTCACTCATGGTGCTGAAGGTTACTTGGGATTCCCACTGAATCAAACTCAAATTTTGACCAATATTTATGTATGAGTCATCCATCGTCATCAGGGCATGTTGTGCATTGCAACTGGTCAGAAATATACACCATTTAGCTTCTGGTCAGGTGTCGCATGATTGGTCTGCTGCTTCCCATCTTTTTTTCCTTTGGTCTCCAAGACGCCTCTCAGCACTGGTTTCCAGGAATTACTAAGAGGATATCCAGCATCATGATGTGTGGTGTTCTTTCTCATTCAGATTTCGATTGCTTCCCTTGTCAGTCTTTCCCAGAACATGTCCACATGACAAAGAACCTTCATCTTCTCCCAGCAAATGGCATTGTTCCAGTAAATGCAGTGCTTGGCCATGGCAATTTTACTGGTTGGCCAAGCCTGAATTGCTGCTGGTGTTCCTAGACCCTACTGGCGATTGTTTAGTCAGTCTCTCCCATGTACACCTGGCCACATGCACACAGTATCTCATAGATTCAAGGTGTCAGGAGGCCGCAGGGACCTTTAGCCATAACCAGGCGGTACCTAGTTTGGTGCATAGGTGAAAGTAGGCTTGATGACGTATCTATTCAGAATTGTTGCATTTTTGCTTGAAATTGTTGATGTGAAGGGTAGGCCAGGCCTGGCAATTGGTTTTTGACTTTCTTCCTCAGTAGTCGTGTTCCAGATGGTGGAGGCCCTTCTCAGGGCTAAGGTAGACTAATTTGAAAAATGCTATTTCATAAAATTTGGAGACACATTAGAGGCTCCTTTTGTTGTAGCTATGAATTCACAGAATTCATCGCTACAACAAAAGACAAGATCACCTAAGTATTTTTAAGAATTTGGGGAAATTCTATGATAAATATACACCTCACAAATTCATATATGAGAGTTAGGAACCTCATTGATAAAACCATGAAGTAAGGTGGGAGCTTTGGAGGCAGAGGCAATTACACAACTTTCTTTATTCAATAAAAATGGCTATGTAATTTTGGCTCGCTCGCTCATTTTAGTTAAGATGAGTCCTTAGTATATCAGGAGGGATATTAACAATGGAAGCAGCCCAAAAGTTATCATTAAATAATCGGGTAAACTTCAAATCGATACCAAATAACTTCAGCATATTTTTATTTACAGGGAGCACAATGAGCAGCTTATCCTTGAAAAAATTCATCTAGCAAATGTAAAGTATGTGATCAAACATTAAGAATTCTTATCATGGATACCTACTTTCTTCACAACAGGGACATTAATGAATATTATGTGTAGTTTTCATATGCTCATGATCTGAAATTGTGTAATTACCAATGAGATTAAATTCGCTATGCAAAAATCTTTTGCCATGACCAAGATTCGATTTCAGTTCTTACAATTGTTGACCAGTGATGTGATCACGGCTACTTCCTTCTTGTATTTGTTATCACCATCCTAAAAGCGAGCAGCTTAGAAAAGGCATTTCTCACAATTACTGTCCAGGGAATGCACTCCACGGCTATAAACTCTAGATTTAAAGCATCTGAATTTCTTTAAAATTATAATCTTTTTCTGTGATCTGAAATTTGCCCCAAAATAAGATTTGGTGGTTGAAAATAGGTTACCAACTTGGACTGCAGTAATAGTTCTTCACTACGTATGTACGCATTAGGAAGAACTGTGACTGCGATCCAAGTTGGTAACCCGTTTACAACCACCAAACAACCTCATTTAGGGACAAATTTCTATCCTTTCAGAGTATCTCTTTGCATCTGTATGAGTAACTGCAAACCAAGTTACTTTTGCATTACACAATAGTACTGTCAATTCACTTAGAAAAAACTATATGAAGAGGAAGTAGCAAGCCATCCTCTTTGCCATGTAACCAAAAGGCAGTGATGTTTCGATGACGTGTCATCCACCAAGGCACTTCTAATCAAGCGTCATTAATGTCCACTGTGCATTAAGTATGTGAATAAGAATGATGGAATCTGAATCGAGAATCGATTTGAAAGAATCGGGATCTAAAAAAAGTGGAATCGACTCATCCCTAGTAAAGATAGTTCTGAGAGCTGTGTCACGACACCAGTGTCTCTGGTCCCAGCGTCCCGTTAAGATGGTCCCGATCTCACAGGTTGCAGCACTCCAACATTGCTCGGTGAATTTCCAGCAGTCTGGATTTTGTGTCAGAGTGTCACGGCAGCCACTGGTGTTTCAGTAGCACACTAGCTTCAAAGGGCACAGCTAAAGATTTGCATCTACCCACACGAATCTTAGACAAATGGTTTAGTGTGTTGAAATCCACAAAAATCTATGAGTAGCTCTTTAGAAAAATGAGACATCACATTTATATAACCTACTGTTTAGAGGATACTGTAGTGGCTTCAATTTTATCACAAAAAAGAACAGAAACAGCTAAAAAAAAACGAAGATCCACAAGTGAGTGCCTACTAAAACATGTGACATTGGTTTCTACAAAACCTTGATTTGCAAGTGGGCTGCTAAAGATGGAAAGGCATGTAAAAACTTCCTTCGGACATGCAAAGAGGGCTTCAACCATCTTCTTTACACGGTATCGCGAGCAATAGCGAAGGCTGATACAATATGCAAACATTGATTTAACATGAAGTGAGATTGGCATTCACACTTCAATTTCTTCCACAGGTAATTCTGCTAATCATCTTTAAACAAAGCCTATAACCCTTGACTTGATTCTAAATATTGATACATTTGATTCAGGAGCAATTATGGTATCTTATTTTAGAATGATGTTTAATCCAAATTTAGATAAACAAAAACATCAGTGGACTATCTCGTCAAGCTTTATGGGTTGATTCTCTTCAATTAACTTTTTTTTCTCTCATTTATGGATAGTTATTTTTCATTTCACGAGTGAAGTTCACCTCAAGATTAATTAAACCCTTTGCAATGCCATTTCTAAATACACGATATATCTTTCTAATTGTTGTTGTTTGAATTTTGCGGAAGAGACAAGAAAGGGAAATAAAGGAAAAATTACCAAAGTAAGATTTTTGAGGAAAAATTTCCTTCACTTACCACCTTACTCAATGTTACAACTATCACACTTTCCCACATGTTTTAATAGTAATAGGATGCATTTCAATTCACTGAGTAACCAAGAGGTTCTAGACGTTGAGAAAAAGGAGACATCACATATTTATTGTTGAAAGGAGGGGTGGGTATAGGAAAGAAGGTAAGGGGAGTAAGACGTGGAGGGTTATGATGGGAAAACCAAGAACATCGGAAGCAAAGAGAGAATGAGGAAACGTGGGAGACCAAGGGAGACGGGAAATAAGGGAAGAAAAATAAGTAATGAAAGAAGGGGGTGGGGACAGAAAAAGGTTAGCAAGTGAGGTCATTAGAAAGGGAAAGGTGGCAGGGTGACAGGTAGCAGGTGTAAGGAGGTAGGGAAAGGGGAAAAATTGGGAAGTCCATGGTAGGGTTGGTCAGCAGAGGGAAAGAGCTTGAGGGAAAGGGATTGTGAATAAAGAAAGGAATGAGAGGAAGGGTGCTAGATGTATACTTAGTAGGGATAACCAACCACCCAAATAAATCATAATGGAAAGTAAAACAAAATATTAGAGGTGGAAAGGAAGCATGCAGAGGGTGGAGTCGATGGGAAAAGGTTGTTGGAGTGAGACAGTTTGCTTCAGGGAAGCGGATATAGGGGAAATATGGTAGGGGAGAGGAGAGTAGTTCACTAACAGTTATTCATTTATGTTATATTAACGTTAGATTGTACAATTTCAAATGGTTCAACAATGTCGATTCTTATGCCCTTGCTTCCCAGGTGGAGAATCTCAAGACTGAATAGAAAAGAATGAGAAGTTTGTAGCAGGTGTTTTGCCAGCAGTGATGTTTCGTCATTGGTTTTTCAGCGTCTTTCTTGTTCTCTTATGATTGTGCAGAAACTCCTACCAGTCTGGCCATTGTAGCACTTTTCTTAAGAGTTGCACTTCACTTACTAGCGGATTGAAGGAGGGGATCTAATTTATCTTCGTTACGGCTAAGGATTCTACCCAGAGTAGAGGGAGGGGTAAAAATTACATTTCATTTTTCTTTGGTTAACTGTCGAGGAAGTTGACTGCACTCACCAATCAAGGATTCATAGGCACTGAAGTCTTTTCATTTTCATAGAGACTCACTTGTGGATCTTCGTTTCTTTATAGCTATTTCCTCTTTCTTTTTAGTGTTAAAATTGAAGCGACTATGGCAGCTGCCATACGAGAGGCAATTTTGATTGCCAGTGAGTGCCATACAGTTCACTTCAACTCTTGGGAGAGCAGTGTTTACCAGCTCTCATTAAGACGGTGTGAGACACTGCTCTCGCGAGAGCTGCCCTGAGAGACACAAATGTCACGACACATGTGTCCCGTTAAGATGTAGCTTAAGAAAGATGTCTAGTCCATAGTAAAATATTGTTTAAGTGTGTATGGCATTCAAAGTGACAAAGGAAAGTTGGACACTACCAGTGAGAAACTGTTTCGGCATTCATGCCCTCAGATTCACCACAGATGCTATTATAGACAATAATACACTGAATTTTGAAAGTCTATCCAGCCATGAGAGCCTCAACATGTTCACTGTGGCGTGGCCCACCGGTTGGTCACACAAATCCAACAAGAAACACTGCAGTTAAATTCATCGAATTATCCTAACTTGCGTGGAGTATTGTGAGAGTAGTAGGAATCGAGGACTGTGACCTACCAGTATAGTGGCCACAGGTTACTGCTGTGCTGTGATGGGTAGGGCTTTGATCAGCCCTGCAGTGAACGTGTCATCAATACATAATCTAGCTGCAGTGTGAAGTGCCATTACTTGTGAAAAATTCAACTTAATCAGTAATCAGTATGACACGCATTTCCACAGCTCACTCTGTAGAACATGCACACAATCCATGCTAAATTTTGATACAAATAAAAACCGCTATCAATTATTCTATTGGCTCTATGCTTCCAGAAGTGCTGGGAGTGTAATACTGAATTCAAAATGAAGGCCATGATGTCATGATCAGGTATCTAAAACCTATAGAAACAGGAATTTAGTTATTCTGTAAAATTAACAACAGCTCTACAACAAATTAAGTTAAAATATTGAAACTTTCAGAAATCACTTACAAAGGTTCAGAGAAAGTTGCATTCAATTCAGATGGCAATTAAACCAAAACTAATTATGCAGTAATTTGGAAAATTTCAGAATTTCTGCAAGAGGCTCAAAAAATGGGCTCTTTTTCATTGTCACATCAGAGGCAGAATTTACGGCAATCGAGACATTTTAATTGACCCCATCCAACAGAAAATAAAACAGGCTACATGTGAATGTTTGTTTCATTACAATCAGCTGAGGTTCTCCCTTCATATTCAGCTCCAAATTTGGGATCAGTCATCAATCGGTACACATTCAGTGTGCCAACCGCCATCTTGCTCCTGGCCAGATGTCGAAAATTGTGGAATTTTTACAAAGTTTATAGAGTAAATTGCAGGATACGACTGCATTACAAGGATACAAAAATTGTTGGGACATCAAGAAAACATCATAAATCAAGGGATAACATCTATTGCAGGGTCGTAAAAGCAAGGTACCAATGTAGATTAAAGCAGAGATGTGCCACCTTTTAGCTTCTCTGGTCCAGATGGGAAAAAAATGAGTTGTTTTTGGTGGCATAAAATTAGGGATGAGTTGATTCCACTTTTTTTCGATTCCGATTCTTTCAAATCAATTCCCGATTCTCGATTCCGATTCCATCGATTCTTATTCCTAATAACAGGTGGGATATTGATATACCAGTGGCATACAACTATTATTTAAATTCAAGTATTGGCTGAAATCAAAAAACATAAAGACAATTAAGCCACTCAAAAAGTATACTTATTAGCAAATAGCAAATATATCCTCAGCTTATTGAGGTAGATAAAAAGTACAAATTGATAGCCTACACCCAAAATTACTGAGACAAATAAGATGTGATAAATGAAATTAGATTTGAATATTTATCTCTGGAATTGATGGAATCGGAATCGACTTTAGGCGATCGATTCTTGATACCGATTCTTATCCTGAAAATCGGAAGAATCGTGAATCGACATTTGGATTTGATTCATTCTTACATAAAATATGCTACCACTGGACAATCTTCACCAAAGCTTATTCACTCACCTTCTTCCTGCTCATCTTCTGATGATTCTGCATCCCATGAATCTTTTACACCATCATCGTCTCCCTGATCCTCTTCATCCTTCTTTATCTCAACTTTATCCACTATCTTCACCTCAACCAGCTTCTCTTCAACTCCCTTTGATTCTGAGGAAATAAAGTTTACATTATCATGAATATCTTACCAAGCAAGCATACACAGTTGAAAAATAAGCTGTTACAACAGTTCAGCCATCATGACAGGCAGAAGGGCTGAGTTAGGGGTTGGGGGCAAGGTTGCTAGGTCAGAAAGGGAAACGCCCATGGAAGGAGGTAAACAAAGGTTTTGTGAAGAAGGGAGACGGGAAAGACGACGAGGAGGTAAGGGCTAACGAAGGAACAGGCGACATGACGACAACTTATGATTCGATGTGATAATGGGAACACTAAACATAAAAATATGTCAAGGTAACTGTATGCATTTCATTCCAACATGACCATCTTTAGTATCTTGTAAAAGTAGCTAACACACATAATTAACTTTAATGAAAAGATCAATGAAACAATTGGTCTAACAATTACCTATATTAACACTCTTACCTTTGGTCTTGAAGGATCTTGCACTGAAATTTACATTTGAAACTACAGCCACCTGACAGAAGACTGTATCATCCCAACAAATATTTTTCCTTGTAAAAATTGAAGCTTGGAGATATCTTAAAGATTACAAAATTGAGTTTCCAGTGGGAAATGAAGCCATACGCTAAGAGGACCATTCAAACACTCCATTTATCCCTAAAATTATGGTTTACTAACTCATAGTCGGTGAGTAAATTCTTTATTAGGGGCAGCCAAATAAAAATTTTCCCGGTGAAACCCGTGACTATAGCTCAGCAGGCTTATAAACCAATGAGTTAACCCAATCACCATATTCATTTCACCATAGAGCAAAATTCATCTGATATAACTTCCTGAGGTGTGGATTCCAATTTATACAGTTCTCAATATTATTATTATTTATTTCACAAGCATGATTGCCCTTTGCACACATAATGTCCTGTATAAAATACAAATATAAACAATTATTTTCAATATCAGGAACCTTCACAATAAATTATACAAAAAATACATTATGCATTTAAAAAAAAAGGTGATTAAATATTGATGTATTGCCTCTGCAGGTAAACAATAATAATTGTAATATAATCACTGAACTGGGTAAAACATCCAATGCTTTTAACAATGTTTTTCTGTCTCCGCCAAATTCACCTCATCCTGTCCCTTGTCGGCCCATGCCATCCAATAGAGACATTTGCATCTATGTATCCAAAACCTTGTAGCAGGAGAGAATTACACTATTATCTTGATAAGATGGGGGGGAGGGGAAATCTGTTGACATCGATGGTGTATCAGGTAAATAAATATAAGACTGCAGAGACCTTAACCCAGGCCAGGGCATCTGTAATGGGGAAACGTGGTAGGCTGTTTCGAATCTGACAAGGAAGAAGTTCAACGTGCAGTTCTCAGGCGCTACTCGAGTCGAAAGTTAATGGCGTAGTTCGCTGTTTGCCTACTAGATGTAGACACCGTAGGGGTGGGTCGGGGGCGGGTGGGGGCGGACTTCCAAAATTCCGCCGAATACTCCTGAAAAGACGGACGGAAGGAGTGCTTCGTGTGTAAGGTGGTGTAAGGATATCACGGCAAAAAGGAATTGGCGGATCCCACTTCAGACAGTGCGGAAAGGATAATCCATTGCATACTCACTCTTTGGATGAAGAAAGGTACTATATCGAATGTTTTACTAGCCAATAATTATACAAACCATTTAGTAATATTTTTTAACAAATTACGATGCTTGATCGGTTTGCTCAGAGTTGTAATAATTAGCCCGAGTGAATGTTTTGCGCATGTTTCGAGAGTGAGACCGCAAAACTAATGCACGCGTAAACTACAGTTACTGACACACATTTCAGTTGCTTTTCCTTCATTTTTGATAACTTTATTTCTAATTATTTTATTTACTGACATCAGCGTATTCAAATGTGCATTTAAAGTGATATCCTGCATTGTATTTCAAATATTCGGATTGGCCATCTTGTCCTTTCTTTCCTTCCAAGGCGGACCCTGCCAGTGTATTTCAAGGAATTACTGGGGGCAATAAACCGCACGTGTGCCCTTTTTGCCCACACCCTCGCCAGCCGGTCGCCTGGGCACGCCGTGGGGACAGTGGTAGCTTACTTCAAGGAAGGCTCATGGCGATTGGGGGTGGGAGTCCCATCCATTAGCTCTGCGTCTAGCTCATCGTACATCTCCGAGAATTTTCCAAAAATATCATCTTTGAACATAGCGACTGCTTATTGTGATTACTGTTTCCTAGGGTATCAACATCATTTGTATCACAGCATTAGTCAGGGTATTGCTAAAAAAAACATTAGACATGGTTGTGGTTTGTATTATCCTTGTCAAGCATTGAGTTTTTGATTTGATGTCAATAAATGTAAGAGTGCCTAATTTTTGCCTTATTATTAACCCTATGGAACTTTCTCGTTGATCCCTAAAATGTATCACACTTTTCACTTTGGTGTAACTTAATGTTTTATTTTGAGAGATTTTGGATAAACTGAAATTGGATTGAGTAAAAGGAAAGCAGGGACCAGGGGTGGCAGGGATTTTCAAATTTCCATGTGGCGCTACCTGGCAGCCCAAATTTGAACTATTTGCATCCCTCGGTGACTGCAGTGCCTCTGGGATCAGCGCATTGAACTTCTAACTAGGGGGCAAATAGCCTACCACGATTTTAACACGCAGATGCACTCCCCTGCTTCATCCTAGCCCCATTGCTAATGCTGGTGAACCAGTCCACAGCGGAGGGCATTTATCTGGATGCTCTTAAGATGGCGAAGGTTATACAAGATCCACAACGTGACTACAAGATCCACAATGTGACTGGAACAATTTAAATAACTACAGAACCATATCTATAATTGCCCAATTTGGTCAAATTCTTGAGGGTGTTTTCTGTAAAAGACTTAGAATGTCTTGAAAGTCAATGTGTGCTACCTGATCACCAATTTGGTTTCCAAAATAGGACGTCAACAAATCTTGCTCTTTTTGAAGCTGTAGATTATATATTTTTCGAGTGTGACCCAAAGCGCATGGCTTTGGGCATTTCCTTTAATTTGAGCAAAGCATTTGATGCCGTTGATCACAGTTGAGTTGACTTCAAAATGTGAGTTATTGGGCATTAGGGGTGTGGCATTAAGTTGGATGAAGTCCTATCTTGTAAATCGACACCAAAGGGTGGCCTATCAAAGTGACGGGAATATCTCTCTCTACACCCCTCTGGAGGTAAACAGCTGTACCTCAGGGGTTAGTGCTTGGCCCTGTATTGTTTTCGATTTTTAGTAAGGATCTACCAGGGCAGCTACAGATTTATGGCACTAATAAATATGTTACGCATGCAGATGATGTTAGTTTTCTGACATCCAATAAACATTTACCTGATTTTGTTGTACCAGGTGAATTGTAGTAAAAATGTATGACCACATGGTGTGAAGGCAATAATATGGTTTTAAACATTGAAAAAACACAAACAATGGTTTTCTCTACTTCGCATAGAATAATTGACATTAACTCTTTTCAGACAAATGATAGTCATTTAAATACTGATGGTTATTTTAAGTTCGCAGGACTTAATGTTGATAGCAAACAGAAATGGAATTTCAACATCATGTTCTCAATTAAAAAGCTAAATTCTGTGTTCTACTTATTATCAGTTACTTATAAGACATTCAGTAAGCCAAAATATTTTGAAGATGTTATATTTTAGTGAGGACTGCCCTCTCACCTTCCTAGAGCACTGAAGATGCGAATAAAAGAGTGCTGTGTACCCAAAATTATTATACCCGCTGTCGACCTCTCTTCAAAAAATGAAAACTGTTATAACTAATAAATTCAGGCTTAACTTTGTGACACGTCTCCATATCGGAAATCAAAACTTTCAAGTAATGGTCCACTAATATTATTATTATTTACGACCCGGGTTTCGTCACGTAATGACATCTTCAGGTACAAATATTATTCCACATGAATGTATATACAAAATCAGGAGCAGAGGAAGGAGGGGAAGGGAAGGGGGGGGAGAAGGAAAAACCGTTGGAGTATGGTGTAATGGGTAAGGGGCAGGTGTGCTGGACCATTTAGTGGACCATTACTTGAAAGTTTTGATTTCCGATAAAACTGTTATCTGCTCCATGTGTTTATATTTATCATTCTGTATTACTTAAGAAACATAATACTGCAGGTTTTGAAATGAATAGTAGTAAGGTATGAAATGAACACTTATATGACCCCAGACAATGTAATCACTTACATGTAAAGCCAACCAATTTATCCATGGCATCAAATGGTCCAAGGTCTACGTGTATAAAATAATACAATAGCTTATCTGAATGTCTTAAAGAAAATGTTTAATGAATACCTAATTGATAAGTATTTTTATATTATCAAATAATGCTCGAGGACAAATATATACGGTTTTCTGTTTTGATAACTTCGTAATATTTCCTGGAGATTACATGTCCTATACACTTGCCAGTATTATTACTGTGCACTATGTCTCTTAGATGAATAAAAAAAATAGATCATGTGATAATAGGAATCCAGATTATCTTCTAATTATCCTGCTTGTGGGTGACTCCAATGTGCACGTCTCATTGTGACTTGTCAAGTTGAGTCCAATTCCCCCATTTAAAATTATTTCCTTCTTCTTAACCATTAGTGATTTTCTGGTATTTAGACACTGATAATACTTCAGTGCACAAAAGGAGTATCCAGAGATACCTAAACCAGAGGTTTTATTTCAAGTGCCCATGGTCGACAGGGGATCCCTTATAATAGATCATGATATGCTGCTCTGCTCAGTGTAGGACCTTTTTTTAGAAAGAAAAATACCTCTAGTACATGTCCAGTCTTGACCATGATTTCCAAGCCTATGGCAGCCGTGTATTACAAACCTGCTGATTCAGTTGGAGCCGTGGCATCAACAGCCTGCTGTTGCTGCTTCGGACCCTTGGGACGGATTCTTGTGCCAAGGCGCACTTTCTTTTCAGGGGTGGTGCCTGCTTCAGGGAGCTCCACCCCTTGTGCCCGCAGGGCCTCCAGCATGGCTTGGGCTCGTGCCTTGTCTGCCTTCTGCCGTGCCGTCAGCAACTTTCCCTCTGCCTTCAGCCGTTCCTTGCGCTCCTTCTCCTTTTTCTTCTTTTTCTCTTTCCTCTCTTGCTCCAACCGCAACTGTTTGACAGATCCACAAAGTAATCATCAGCACATATTCATATTAACAAGTGAAACACTGAACATATACCAAGGGAATAAAAAATTAACAAATTCAGTATTTAAACTAATCATCAGTTTTGGATGGATGCAGATTTTTTTACCTCAATGCAACATGTACTATGAGAGCATCAAATCAATTTCTACAACTATTTAGCATCACAATGTGTTGAAATCTATGATTTCTATAAAACAAATTATGGTTTCCCCATGTTCTCAGGCAACACGATGTTAGTAATTGTTGTTGTTTATCTTTTGCCCCTTTTTACCTTATCTTGACTTTCTCAAGTTACTATTCTATTAAAAGCCCTTTTTCCGATTAAAACAAGAGTTCATTCCATATTAATTCAGCCTCTGCCAACAGATTATGGGCCCAGTAGATTGAGTTCATAAAATATTCGAAACGTTTCCATAAAAAGTTAACGGAAGAAAACTACGAAAAAAATAATTATTCAAGAAAGTAAAATGTCGGAGGAAAGGACTATAAAGTACCTTTGTTTGAAGGAAAAGAATTTGATAACTGGAAGTTCCGAATGCAGACACTTCTTCGAGAATTGGAATTGGAAGAACTCGTGGAAAGAAAGTTCGCGAAGGTGAAGGAAGTACAGACTCAAAAACAAAAAAGTTTAAGGAACTACAAAAGAAAGACAGGCAATGCAAAAACCAAATAGTTATGAAAATTGGGGACAGTCATCTGGAGTTAATTGAGGATAAAGAATCGGCTTTTGAAATTTGGCAAACGTTACGCGACAACTTTGAGCAGAAAGGAATATCATCGCAACTGAGACTGAGGAAGACATTGCTACTGTTGAAATTTAACGTATCTACAAGTTTCGAGGAACATTTTCTAAAATTTGACAAGCTCGTCAGAGAATTGAAGGCAACGGGAGTGACAGTAGAAGAGAGTGACGGGGTTTGCCACCTTCTCCTGACAATGCCCACAGAATATGAAGGCGTCGTGTGTGCGCTGGAAACTCCTGAGAAACTGAATCTTGAGTTCGTGAAAACAAGACTTCTAGAAGAAGAAATGTAAAGAAACGACGCAAGAGACCTGAAGACTAATAAGGAAGACCCTCCCATGGCATTCTCGGCCTCCAAACCTAGAAACGGTACCTTGGAAACAAATTTTGCAAGTCAAGGCCACAACAAGTTTAAATACTAATGTCATGCATGCAGAAAACTCGGGCACAAGCGATCAGAGTGCCGAAGCCAAAAGAATTTTTACAAACCGAAGGCTTCTTACGCCTATAACACCGGCGAAGATAGCGACGGAATTTTGTTTGTTGCTACTGGGGCCATGAAAGAAGATACCAAAGGAAAAGTTACGTGGTTTCTGGATTCCGGAGCAACGGTAGATCTGGTTGGGAACTCAGAAAATTTAGTGAAAGTGGAAAAATTAATCACACCAATCAAGATCATTACTGCTTCTGGGGAACCAATAGTGGCTCATCATAAAGGAAAGATGTTGGTTTCAACGGTAGTCGACGGCTGAAAGCAGAGCATAGTAATCAATGACATCCTCCTTGTTCCTGCACTTAAATTCAATCTTATGTCAGTCCGAAAATTGGAATTTGCCAGACTTGAATTCAAAAAGGGCAGTGCAACTATTTTTAAAGTTCGTTTAAAAGTTGCCATAGCAAAACAAAAAGAAAAAATGTATGAACTGACTACATTTAGTAACCAAGAAGGAAGCCAATTATATTGGTGCAACAGCACCAAAGGTTGTGGCACAGACGCATGAGACACATTAGCAATGGTGGTATGCAGATCCTGATGAAACATGCAGATGGAATTGATATTTCTAAAAATCCAGAAAGCACAGGAATGTGAGACTAGGTAACCAATGCGAAAATTTCGCACTTTCACACTATCAGGGAATAAGTATGTTAAGGAAACGGTGTAATTGGGTTTTAAATAGAGAAGGTGTATCATAAAGTACTTTCTTTATACTTGTTTTCTTGCAAAAATATACAAAACATATGAATACAATACAGGCAAGAGAGTTTGGTACCAGTAGGAACAATCATGACATCTGTTACTGAATAATGGCACGCAATTTACAAAACTTCTTTAAAGACAATATTAGAAGTAACAATGTTGTCGTCTGTAACTTTTTGGTTATGAGTTTCTTTAACACAAACATAAATATCACGGAAAGTGCGAACTCTAGAAAATGCTACATACAACTGTCCATGCGAAAAAACAGGTTCTGGCAAGTACAATCCGGCTCTCTGAAGAGTCTGACCCTGTGCTTTATTAATTGTCATTGCAAAGGCCACTTTGATTGGCAATTGTTTTCTTGTCATTTGGAAAGGCATGGTCGGATCCGAAGGGGTGAGTTTAATTCTCGGAATTAAGACTGTTCTACCCGAGTCAATTAATTTAGCAGTGATTGTGTATTCGCCTCAATTAGTAATTATTAACCTGGCACCGTTAATCAACCCTTGCTTGGCGTTGAGGTTGCGGATCAACATTACTATGACATTTTTCTTTACCAACAACCTGACGGATTGAACCTGAGACCTGAAGGATTTAATGAATTCAAGAGGGAATATATCATATAAATATGAAATCAAAATATTTTAATTGCATTGACTTACCAGATGATCATTCACCCATGTACAATCACTATGTGCATTTTGTACTATTTTCATTTTTAACCTTTTTTTGAAGTTAGAATAAAAAAAATGTGTGGAGTCGATATGCCTCGAGCGAGTAATCGACATGGAAAAATCGAAACTTTTAAGTCAAATTAATGGGTAAATAGTGAAATTTGAAATTGAGATTGTATTTTTCGTCAGAAGCCAGAGATTCAACGTTTAAAATGATACCTCATTTATCACTGTAGGTGCAGTATTAACGGAGTATATACGGAATTACAGAAAAAGACCTTTCTGTAATAATATATAAGATTTGTGTGAAAGGAAAGCAGGCGAAACAACCTCACAAAGAGCACAGACCTCACACAAAACGAGCCTTGCAGCTGGTTCATAGTGACATTCTTGGACCAATCCAACCAGAGTCTCATGAAAGAAAGACTTAAGAATATTCTAACATTCATTGATGACTACACTCATTTTACAGTGTATCTCTTATCATCAAAGGCAGGAGTTTTCTCAGCTTTTAAGAAATATGAAGCACAAACAACAGCTCACTTCAACCTAAGAATTAGCCGATTTAGGTGTGACAATGGTCCGGAATATATCAGTAAAGACATGAAGGCTTATTTTGAGACAAAAGGAATTCGAGTGGAATACATAACACCATACACTCCTCAACAAAATTATGTCTCAGAAAGGATGAACCGCACAATCTTAGAGAAGGCAAGATGTTTGTTACTAAATGCAAACATGGATAAGAGTCTGTGGTCGGAAGCTGTAAGAACTGCAGTATATTTAATAAACAGAAGTCCAACATCTGTCCACAAAGGAAAACTACCAGCCGAGCTATGGTATGGCAACCGAGTCAACCTGAACAAAATATGAGTATTTGGAAGTCTTGCATATCTTAAAGTGCCACCAGAATGTCTTAAGGGATTGGACGAAAGTTGTGATTGGAAGAAACATCATATTTGATGAAGAAAGCTTCTATGAAAGTGAACCACAGCAAGGATTCATCAATGCAGGCGGAGATAGACCATTTGAAGAAGAGAGTGCAGAACCACAGGAAAGTGCTCTGCCAAATGAAGATCAATTGGGAAGAGAATCCACTAGAAGTGGACGAATCATTAAGCAGCCAAAATATCTGGAAGGCTACGAAACTGCATGGGCCTTAAGTGCAGAGTCATTTGTTGAAGATATTCCTGAAAAGTATGAAGATATTGGCTCGCGAGAGGACAGGCAAATGTGGCTTGATGCCATCAATGAGGAATTATATGCACTAAAGGAAAACAATACTTGGGAAATCGTAAAACTACCTCCTGGTAGGAAGGCCATAGGAAATAAATGGGTTTTTAATATCAAAAGAAATGAACATGGTCAAATTGAAAGATAAAAAGCCCGACTTGTGGTTAAAGGATGCTCACAAAGGGAAGGTTTTGACTATACAGAAACTTATGCACCTGTAGCACGAATAACAACAGTGAGGACTCTACTTGCAATAATTAACAAGGCTAATCTTGTGTCATGCCATATGGATGTGAAGAATGCATTTCTTCATGGGTTTTTAACTGAAGAAATTTCGTAAATGTTCGTAACGCAGCGCTTTGGAGTCAGAATCTTATGAGAAATAGTTCATTCCTCCTTTAAAGCCTGTGAGTATTGCATATGTTTTTTCTTCTTCATTGGAATAAATTTGAAATTAAAGGCATTAAATGTTAAATCTATATCTTGAAATTTAATATTACCATTATTCACTTCAAGTTCCTGTTATACAATGTGAAGACAACATACATATGTGTTGTTGTTTTTTTCTTTAATTGAGCACATATCTCAGTGAAATTTACATCTCCTGTACTAAGGCAGTTCACCTTTAGGTGTATCATAAAAGTGTTATGAAAATAAGGTGATATTAAGTATTAAATTATTAGCAAGTACCTATTGTTTGAAATGTATAAACTGAGACTAAATTTTCTTTTTCAGTTTAGTTTTCATTTTTTCACATGGGGAAATTCAAATGTTTTTGCATTACAATTTAAGGGTTTTTAATTCTAAATACTGAATTGGTCAATGGTTAATATAAGATGTATTGTTTTTAAGATATAGAAAAAGATTACTATAAAAATATTAAAGACACAGTTTCATAGGTTAAAATATATACATGCGATACATTCAGGGTGTTTTGTTATTTTTTTTATGACTGTGACCCAGTGTGTCGGTATACCATATACACCTCCTAGTGGTAGGTCACGGGCAGCGGTAGGCTGGCTCTCAAGATAGTCCTTTCAGAAAGGATCCCAACTTGAGTAGAAAAGTGAAAGCGGGCCTAGGGTATTACCGTATATTCTCATGTACCACGCTCCCCCGTGTAAGATGCGCACCTTGTTTTTGGGCAATGAATTTTGGTAAAAAAAAATAATTTCGAAAAATTGGAAAAATGTGAATTATTCAATGGAAATATAACAGCATTTACTTATTACAATGGAAACATATGCTTTATCATCAAAAAACAGTGGAAAAATAACCATTATTAACTACATTAATTATTTCGCATCGTTCTTCAGTAGTTGCGATCGCCGTACACGTAAGCAGTATTCATGTTCGTCTTGAAAATGCACCTGCATAGGATATTTAAAAAATAGACTTATAATCCAAATAATGTAAAAAAGACAAAAAATACAGAAAATTAGATATTACCTTTCAATTTTCATCAGTGTCACTGCCCTCACTAGCAGAACCAGCGGAACTCTCATCTTCACTGCCGTCGTCCCAAATCATGTTATCCACACTACCGTCCAATTTGTTGGAAATGCAGCATTTCTTAAAACTTTGAAAAATCAAATCTTCTTGAATTAAATTCCAAGAGGTAATTATTCACAGACACATTTGATCTATGCTAGGCTTCTTAATTCGTCCCGTCAGCATAGTCTCGTGAACTGCACTCGCCATCCGTTCTGAGTACAACCTTTTCAGATGTGACTTGAAGGGACGATTGACGCAAACGTTGAGTGGCTGGAGAATGGAAGTCATTCCTCCTGGAATGATCACTTGGTCCGTCTTTCCCTCTTTCAGGCGTTTCTTCAAGTTTTCGGTGAGGTGGTCGCGAAAACTGTCAAGTACTAACATACTGCGTAGTTGGAGAAGGGCACCAGGACGACGCTCCCAGATACACTTTACCCAGTCCAACACAAGTTCATTATTCATCCAGCCCTTTTCTTGCGCTCTGACCACCATTCCTGTATGGAACTTCACATTTTTTGGGAGCGTTTTACATTTAAATATTACATAACGGAAGCTTCTTTCCATCCACCAAGACTGCTAACATCACAGTACAACGTTGTTTCTCAGCACCAGCAGTGCGCACTTGAATTTTTTTGCCCCAGCATCATTCACTGTTGTATCATACGGCATTTCAAAATAAACAGGGGTCTAATCTGCGTTACCAATTTTCCCTAACAAATGCGAATACCTATTTCTTAAACTGATGACATACCTCTGAAATCTCACTAGCTTTTCTTCATATGCCTCTGGCAAACGCTGTGAAATAGAGGTTTTTCTTTTTATTGACAGGCCATTCCTATAAAATAACCTCACCATCCACCTCTACTTCCTAACCTCACCATCCAACCTCTACTTGCTTTAAACTCATTGAAAGTCACACCAAGCTCTCTCGCTATCTGCAGGGCTTTCATCTGGCACACTTCTGTGGTCAATGCAAACCCAAATTGTCGTCTATCTCTAATGTATATCGAAAGTCTCTCTTCTATTTCAGGGTATGTTGCTGACTTTCCTCTAAATGCTCGCTTCTCACGTTACTGGCAAGGAGTTCATCTTTCTTCTTCCTCCAGTCTCATACACAAGATTACGGCACATCATATTTCCGTCCAGCAGCACAGTTACCGATTTCTTCCGCTTCTCGTAGAATCTTCAGTTTTTCACGAACACTGAATCATCACAGTCTTTTGCCACCTTTTGAATGAACATAGTCATTTTGATGATTTCCACAGCCAACTTTATCAAGAAACAACAAACTTACTGTTTAAATTGGGGGCCACCAGCCTAGCTGAAGGAAAATACGTCTCATCGCCTCTCGACTTTCATTACCGCAGTGAGCCAAGTAATTTTAAAGCAACAAAGTATTTGCTGTATTACGCGCATCCCATTTTCGACGTTGCTAAAAGGGATAAAAGGTGCACGTGGTACATGAGAAAATACGGTACTATGCTTTGGTTTCTCTTGTGGCATACTGGCAAAAATGTACCAAAACTAACCGGTAGAGCGCCGTAACCGTTAGCAGGGAAAGCTGCACGTGGTGCGGGTACTGCAAAGGCTGGTAACCTTGCATACTCTATTACAACTTACTCCCAAGAGTCACAAAGTAGCCTCGGATGGACGAAGCCAGGATGGGCGGCGGAAGCTTGATAAGGTTGGCCATCAAGATACAGACATAGTAATACCACCTGGACTATTGGTACTTGGAATGTGAGAGGAGAATATGGAAAGGAGCATGAGTTGTTGAATGAAATGAAAGTGCGACGAATGGATGTGTTGTGTGTTTGTGAAACTAAGCGCAAGGGGCGGGATGTTGTTACTGTAGATGGTGGTGATCTGGCACTGAGTTGAGGTGTAGGAACTCATTCTTAATGAGAGAGCTAAGTTACTGGTAAGGAAGTACGAGTTAGTATCCCCTATATTGCTCTGGGTTCGCCGTAACCGTTCGGGCTTCGGGTAGGTATTAGGAGAGTTATGATTGTGGCGTGCTATGCACCAGTGGATGGAGAGAGTGACACTATGAAAGATGAGTTTTGGGATAAACTAAGAGAGGTTTTGAATGAATGTGACCTCGGTGAGAGAATAATTGTACTAGGTGACATGAATGGCTGGGTTGGGGTGAGGTGGGATGCATCTGAGGAGTGGTAGAGATGGTGAATTACAAAAATTGTTCATCCGAAGACATCTGCCAGGATGAATATTTCCCAAGTGACTCATGACCTGCTCACCTGTTCCAGTCGCGCTTGCTCAGCCTCCTCCAGCTTGCGCACCCTCTCCTCTTCCTCTCGAGCCATCCTTTCTTCTTCCTCCTTCATCTTCTTCAATGCTTCCTGCATGGCAGCGATGGTCTTTTTCCCAGGCCCCTTCTTCTTGTCATCTTCCTTGGCCTCTTTGGCACCCTTCTTCTTTTTCTTCTTCTTATCATCTTGTTCAAAAGAAAAAAAAGCAACATTAGCAGAAAAAGTGTGTTGGGCATACCAATCAAACTATCAAAATTTAGAGTTAGAGAATGAGAACATTGCACAAACAACAGGAGGCCTGAAAATTACATACTTCCTCTACAGGCATAACTATTCCCCTAAGAAATAACTACTTTATGATGAAAACTTTGAATGAATATTATTTCTACAAGCTGAGTGTTCACTGGAAAAACTCATGTACCATAATGTGTGGCAAAAAATCAAATGATGAAGTCTTAGTTCAGTGGAAGGTTGTCATGACTATAAAACAAACTTTATTACTTCCACAGCTTCTGGGTGTGAACAACCAGGTAGATTGTGACAAAGTTTTTTGTATAATCTTTGCATTGGCAGCTAGAAATTCAGTCAGTTTCAATATGTAAATTAATGTTGATAACAAAAACTTAAGCCAATCCCTTTGCTGACATCCTGTGTTTGCCTTTTTTAATTCCTATCTTCTATTCTTGCAACACAGTTATTTTTTTCTTTCCTTGCACTTGCATTCACAACATGAAGTCCATAATTACACTCCAACCTATTCGCAAATATGATGAAAGGACTAATCACCACAGGATCTACACCACCTCTCTACCTGCACAGTAGGCCATCAATTCATTTAAGACTTTACCATCGCCATCATCCTCAGCCACATCTTCCTTCTCCCCTTCCTCAGTGGCAGCAGCCCCGGCCTTTGCTTTATCCTCCACCTTGGCATCCTTTGATGGTGGCTTTCCCTTCTCTGCAGCAGTAGCTGTCTTCTCAGGTAAAGCCTTTGCTTTGGCTGCTGGTGGTGCCATGGTAGTTGCGGCACCCTCCTCCAACTCACCCTTTCCTTCTTCTTGACCCTCTTCTCCCGGCTTCTTACCGCCTTCCTAAATTCAACAATATTAAATAAACAAACACCTTGTATTCCACCTTCACTGCACAAAACTGGCATCAGTTCCACAATGATATTGCATTCCAAAGGAGTCATTTCATAAGGTAATTTTTGCTTACAGAACTCAAGTGATGCAGTGAATTTTTCCAAGAAGACCAGGGAGGACTAAGAATTTGATAACAATGGTTTTTGCATGAAAAAGAGAAAATGGCAACAAATTTCAAACAAATAAAAATGAACTTAAATAGCATTCAAAATGCACGCCTAATTAGAGAACATATCCTAATTGCTTCCAATATACTTATTTATAACTTCTAATTAGTCAATATTTTATTATTGGACAAGTTCTGCATTTATCTTTTCTAAAATACATATATCATTCAATTGGCACTGTATAACCAACTTGCTAACATTTATGCTTTTTCAATACAAAAATTAGGATATGTTGCCGAAATGCCATTAAGATACAAAAGCATTGGAGAAGATTAAATGGGTTGGAAAGTGTTCTGTGAACCAGGCAGTAGAAAAGTAATAAAACAATATGACAGGTGGAGATTCAAAATAGAACTTAATAGATGATATCATATGCCAGGAAAGCCTCTCCTTGTCCTTAATAATCTGACAGTCAACCGTTGGATGAATGGCATTCCTCAGTACTTTCCTTCTCAGCCTCTTAGTAATGGCATGGAGGTAATTTATATGCATAGCAACTTTTGCTGCCTTTACTCCATCAAAATGATTAATGGATAGCACATAATAGAAAGAGTCAAGTCACTATTAGACAGTATAATATAGATCAGGACATATACAGCTGCCAAACTTTGATGAAAAGTTAACTTTGTCTGTAAGTTCACCAAGTCTACTAGTGCAATAAGTAATTGCATCAAATTAATCCTTAGATCCTTGAGTTAATGTGATCAGGGAGAAAACCGCACATACTTCTTGAACATCAAAGAAGGTAATCCTCATTTGTAGTGAGCCTGTTGACTCTGAATTAGTCTTGATTCAAACAGGCCACTGATCAGGCATTTCAGACTCATTTTTTCATTTATATAAATGATAATACCAAAAAAGAAATTGACTTTACAATAGAATTAGGCATTGGGTCAGAATAAATATCATTTCCACCTCCAACAATACTTTCTCAAAGTGTTGCATGTGCATTAAAATATATCTGATTTGCAATTGTATTATTGTGCATGGCAACATTTACTGCATTTACTCCATCAAAAAATGTTATGAAACAAAATGCATGCAATACACATGAGTAAAATGCCAGTCAATGGTCACATTGCCTGGCACAAGTTGGGACAAAAATGATCCTGAAAAAAATTATTTTCATGTAACCACTTGGAAAATATAAAAAAAGTAACAGACCCGACAGACGTTGTCCTGCCCAAACGTTGGCTTGCCAGCTATTTAGCGGGTTCAGCAAACGTTTTTTCGGTATTCGAAGTTTTGATAAACTACATACTAAGAGACATTTGACATTGAGTTTGGCATTTCAACATTTTCATTTCGTCAAAACAACGCCAAACTACGACGCAAGTGCGATGACTTGGGCATTTAAAAATTTACACCACACAAGAGCCTCCATGGGCAGTCATGAAAATAATAAATGATGCAATTGTTTCACAACTTTTCATCACATAATAGTCACATTTTAATTCTGTTCGTTACGACACTTGCTGTGTAAGGAAAAATTTTGTCTAATTTTGCACTCCACCTGACATTAATTTCTATCTGCCATTCACAAATACAGAGTAGGGGAGACCAGGGTTAAATTTCGCAAGTCCATAATTTTTACAACTGCAGTAGGTAAATTTTCTCAAGTGTAGTAATGTTTACCATAATGTATCGGTACTAATAATGTGTTAACTTTTCATTTCAGGCTGGAAAACGTATGGTATAAGCTAAACAGGAAGAAAATAGTGTCGATTAATGCATTGTATTTAATGTAGGCCTACCATTCATGAGATCCTAGCTTTGCAATAAAGGTAGTTGAGTATGTAATAAATGACCTATGTATAAACTGGCACAATTTTATTTTTTTATTTCCCCTCATAATGGTCGCACCCTACTTTTTAGCGAAAAAAAATGGCATAAAATTTGCGACAATTACGCAATGAAATTTGGCCAGTAAAATTATTCAGAGCATTTTCAGCCATATATCCCAGAAGCAACAACTCACCTGTTTCTTCAAAGCTAACTTCTTCTGCTTTTCTCTCTCCTTCTTCTCTTTCTTTTTCTGTGCAGCTGTCTTGACCGTTCCCAGTTCCCCATCCACTGCAGCACCCTCAACCGCCCCTTCCTCCATCACCACAGCAGCCGCCTCCTCCTTCCCCTTCTTCTTCGGCACTTCCTTCTCCTCCCCCTCCTTCTCAGCTACTTCACCCACCTCTCCTTTCCCATCATCCTTCCTCACACCCGTATACTCAAACTCCAGCTCTGCCAACATCTTCTCAATGTCCTCATCGTCATCGTCATCCTTCTTCCGCTTCTTCTTGCCCTTCTTCCCAGCCTTACTCCCTGCGCCCCCATCTTCATCACCCTTGGCCCCCTTGCCCTTCTTCCCAGCGCCCTTCTTTGCTTGTTCCACCACCTCCTCGTCCTCCGAGGGCTCAACATTGTTCACCTCTTCATCGTCGTCCGAATCTGCAGCGAGGAGGGCAAATCCCGCCTTTGGCTTCACACTTGCCCTAGGAACTACTTCTTCATCACTATCATCTGAGGGAGCTTCCACCTTTTTCTTTTTCACATTGGCCTTCTTGGCTGTGATAGTAGGTTCATCATCACTGTCATCCACCTTGGGCTTTTCTTCTTTCTAACATATGAAATAAGGAGAGTGAATGAGTCATAAGTTACATGGATGATTATAAAATTCAGAAGAAAAAAAATGACTCAATTTTCTACATAAATTGATTCACCTACACAGTGAAATAACATTACACAGTAGGAAAAAAACAACATACATGTCCAATAGTATTTATTTATGTACCACTAGTTTTAACTCATAGTCGCTATCATCAGGTACCTCAATTACATTACAATTAGGGATGGATCGATACCGATATGAAGTATCAGCCGATATTCATGGTATCGGTAGTATCGGTATCAGCAGTCACGTCAGTACTTTTCAGATTTTTACCACCAATTCGGCCAATTAGACGAGGTGTCGAATTCTACCGCTAGAGTGCTCTGGAACTGAATGCTGTCAGTGAGTTTCGCTCAATGTAAGACAGAGTGCGTTTCTTTCGATCACTAACTTCGATCACTAACAGCTGTAAAGGCAATATCCTGCATACTTTTTATAGTTACAGCATAAAAGACTTGACCTCTGACCCATTTGGGCCTTATGGAAGACTAATGTGATTCATTTGATGTTATTCCAAGTTCAGAGGAGCACCAATTACCCATGACAATGGAGGGGGATGCCTAATTGGATAACTGAAAGTGACGAATAACCCATTCATGTTCACTTTCATGGTAGTAGTGGCCTTCGTTTCAGCACCATGTTTTCTCAAAGGTTCTCAAGCATCTTGTAATGAAATATTCATATCATTATGATTTAGTTTATCAAGCAACCATTCATTCCATTTAGTTTTCTAAAATGATTCGCCAACTAAAATTGATGTCTACTTGTTACGCGCAATACATACGCTCCATCAATCAGTTGAATAAAAGATAAATTAGGACGACATGACTGATAAATCACATTCAACTCTAAAAAGTGATAAAATACCACCTAATTTAGCATTTTCCGATTGATAGGTTTCATCAACCTCATGTGATAGTGAGTTTCTACGTATTGCTTAAGAGAATTACATCACACAATATTTCAGCAAATTTCACTCGAGAGTTGGATTTTCCTTTGATAATGCAGCCTTAAGGCAAATTACTCTTCATTTGTACTCCAGTATTGAGTTCACTCATGAAATAGAAACTCCCTCATGCTTCAGGGACTCTAATTTGGTTTGCAATGCATTAGGCAGCTGGTGACAGCAGGCTATTTAGAAAAAAAGTAAGTAATTGGGCACATAAGTAACTGCAAAAGGAAGGCAACCAAAGTGGTATCTTGTAGATTTAGAGACTCCTAATTGGGGTAAGTGACGACTCATGAATCCCCATTGTACACTTTTAATTATGAATGACTCCACTTAACCAAATCATAGGAAATTCATGTCATCAGATTTTCAAGATACACACGAGTAATAGAAAAGTTTATTCATACGAATATCTCTAAAAGGGAGAACCAAACATAATAAAACATGATTTCAACTCCAGGGAATTTCATATTTTTCTTCACTAAATCATTATAGTCCAAGAATCAAAAAATATGATATCACAATTTTTAAGCATCACAAAATATATCTCTAAGAAATGATAGATATCTTTCTATACATTACAACCTAGACATCTTTCATGACCAAGGTTTGTGAGTAAAACACACTTCTTAGATGGAGACATTGAATACAGTTGGATGAAGAATAATCCAAAAAGCAGGTAGACAGTAATATTTTGCTGGCTCCATGCACGAGTATTCCATTTGGGATTACAGGTGATATCATAGGAAATTAGGTACATAAGGTTTTTGACATAAGTACAAGTCATAGAAAATACAATTTATAGGATCATGTCCAAACAGGAGATTCTAATATAAAAATAATGGTATCTACTTTAGGGAATTTTAAATTTTTTCCAAATGGAAACAGTACTGTCAATGAACCACAAATTTGGTGAATTATAAAATATGATTATTTGAAAACGACAGGCATCTTTTTAAACATGAAAATAAATTCCACCATGCTCGACAGGGTGTTACTCTAGTGCATATCAAATATCAAAAAAATGTATTGCTATATTTGAGATGCAAGTGCTGAGCCTTTCAAAAGAAAACAAAAGTCAGTCTCCAAACTTTTACCACTGAATGGTCCATACCTTCCTGGGGGATTTCTTAAAGGTACACCCGGTAAACTGAAGTGAATCAAATACCAAAAAGCCCAATTGTCAGCCTCATGGCCACAGCTAATGGCTGTGAATGGGAGATTTCAGGTTCAAAAATGGGTGAGCCATATAAGACAAAATTTACAGCCAGTCTGATTATTTATGGATATGAGAAGGTATCATGGCTTGAAGGTTTTCATAGCGAACATTATCTGTTGAGAACAGTTTCTAAATTATTCCAGCTATAGTCAACAGTTCTAAACAGTAGTCAAAGGATAAAAATGGACATGACAGAGACTCATAAGCTACGGTACTTGTTTCTCACACACACCATTGAAGCCTTCACACAGTTTACTAGCGACCAGTGATGAGAGGTAATTAATTACAAGTAATCCAATTACATTAGACTAACTTCACTTACTATCATTATCTTTTCAAATTGTAACTTTACTTGTAATCTTATAAAAAATTGTAATCATCACATTAGTTCTGGGGTCATTTGTAACAGGTGCTTATTCATTTTGTAATAATGTCAATAACTCCAATTTTGACAGTGAGATCAGAGGTTCACAATGTTTACTTCAAATGGATTTCATCTGACATTGACCACTCCAGAACACTTCAAAAATAGGATCTTCATCATAAACCTTTTCCACACAACATGTTTCACCATTTTCAAGTGCTGTATACACTTTACTGCAACCGTCTGTTGCTAGCAAGAAAATATATAATTCTAATATGTTCATTTGGTTGGATATGAACAGCAATTTCTGCACTGCTTCCTGAATTAACGTCACTATCAGTAAGTCTATTTGATCTTCAATCAGCCACAATTAATGTATTATGGCTAAGCAGACTAAATTGGGACAGATATGAAAATAATGAGCTCATAGATGCATTCAGGAAGATTCAGCCAGAATTCATGAGATTCCAGCACAATTACACAAACTATAGATCTTTATCATGTGACTTAGGATCACATTGATACAGACTGAATGTATGCCACAGAAACTTGCACATATCTCAGATTCAATAATGTCAAAAAGGCATGTTGAATTGACAGCAGCTTTATATTTACAGTATCCTCTTATATTTCCTTTGATGGAGGAAGCCCAACAAAAGAAAAACACCAGCTAAGATGGAGAAAGATCTCACCTCTTTAATTGCATTTCAAATTCCCTGCCATTACTAGGCTTCAATCAAATGTTTAGCAAATTATGACTCTATCTTTACCCAAATGTCTCAGCCTCCTTGGGACTTCACCTTTTCAATTGAACCTCTCTTCCCCTTCCAAAACTGATTATATTTTAACACCCAATGAAAAAGTCATTCAACTTCATTTCAGGAAGAAAACATTGAACTATCTGATAAGAAAGTGATTAGAGTGAATGGGGAGAAAAGCAAGATGTATTCAGTCCTGATGTCCCTCACTACGTTTACCAATCAAACTCAGATTTATAAGAACTCGGACTGATGAGAACATTCATCCGACTCGGATCACCTGGTTTACCAATGCAAAATTGATAGAAATATCAATTTGAATTGGTTCATATCAATTTGAATCTCAGACTGGCAGATAAAGCAGGCTGAGTTAGCCCTCTTATCTTATCGATCCCACTAGCCCGGAGCGTTTACCATACCGAGCTGAACCGGCCAAATCGATCCGAGTTCAATTGGTAAACGTAGTGCATGTTGATAATGGACTTATAAATCCATCCTGAGTTTCTATAAAAGATGGAGGAATAATATAAAAAGTAAATGCTCAGTCAAGAGAATTCCCAACCCCAGTAGGTATGAGACAGTACAATATATGCAGGGAATGGGATTTCAGGGAAGTTTGGATAGCCTATCAGGCTAATGACCTTCTCGTAGTATTCATCAGTAGTTACAGCTACTTCCGAAAAATGGGATTCTTTTAACCCTTAAAGTGATAACAAGCTGACATTAATAAATGTGAATAAGCTCAAACTAAGTAATTAGCTGAAGCTGGTAGGAAAATTAACTTGATGGGACTATTGTGAGCATGGTTTATTTTGCCTATATTTTGTTATGAACAAAATTTTTTGTGAAATTTTTCTTTGCACTGGGAATAGAGATGGATCCAGATAATTTAAGACTATTAGAATGCATCTCTCATCAAATACCTGAAAAGATCCACCAAATTTCCTTATCGGTGCGTCACTGAATGAGAGTAGAAACCATGTTCATTCCATTAAAGGTGTTGCTTGGGTAACTATAGCATTATGAAAATTCACTTTATGCTAACTAATAGGAGGTGGTCTCTGGTAATGTCCCTTGAAGGATGCTATTTTTACAAACAATAAATGATGTTAATGCCCAATCACGGCAGTTCTCTAGGCCCCCAAGGTCCACAATGGAGACATGGGACGATAAATAAATATTATCACCTCGCAGAATAGAAAATTCCAAAATTCAGTGCCTTACAAATAATGTTCATTACCTTCGGCTTTTTGTCTTTCTTCCCCTTCTTTTCATTCGATGCTAAGGAAATACTTTCTATATCCTTGGTCAAATCATCCACATCATCATCAGCTTTCTTCTTCTTCTCCTTCTTTCCTTTCTTTTTTGACGGAACATCATCATCTTCAATGAGTTGCCCATCGTCTTCCTCTTCAATTCTAAATGATAAATGGATGATTAATTGCATACTTTTATTCCTAGGTAATAACAAGTGGTTCCTCTACGATAGTAAATCCACCAACGTGCACTCATCAGGTATAATCGCTCCATTAATTGCAAGAAAATAAGAAATGCCATAAATAAAATGGCAACTGTCAAGAGGAATACATAATTTAGGAGTTTCCCGAACAACTATTCAACGCTCAATTGTCAGGCATTCTGTTTAAATTAATATCATAATGGTACTTACTTGGCCTTGCCTTTCTTGTCCTTTCCTTTCACAGATACATTCTCAGCTACGGTAGATGACTCGACCTCGCACTCATCGTCACTATAATTAAAATGGGTAATATAATACGCACTATAAAATCAACACACAGATACAGGAGCAATACATAACACACATTCATAGAACTAGGAAAACGTTGCGGAAATAACCGAAAATATGTTACACGTAGGTTATAAAACCACACCACGATGTGAATGCAGACTTCTGTAAAATTTCTATATTGGACGAATGCATAAGATTTCGACACTCCATCAATCCAAAAACGAAACAAAAACCGCCCATATCTTTCAATGTTTGACCAAGTCACGTCCCCTAAGATCCGACATTAGTTACAGCATTTAAATACTAATAGTTAACCATAAAAACACCACAATCAAATGATTCGTATTTCACATAGCACAAACATAAAATGGTCAATATTTCAGGCACAAAATCAATTATATATGGCAACATATGAAGAGGACACACTTGGCCTCAACTTACACTTCCTCTTCTTTTCCACCTTTCTTTCCTTTCTTCGCCTTTCCCATTCTCTTTTATTGTGGACAGGGTTGCGGCTCTTAATGCAACAATAAAATTTATATATTTTTACGAGAATGCAGGAGGCTTCCTTAACTCTACAAAAATTTCAGCTGTGCCGACCCTCAACGTAACAAATAAGCCCCCTAACAATCTGTCGAGTACTAGGAGTACCACATGCTTGAAAAAAATTACGCACGAAATTCGATATCACCCCAAACACCCCCTTGCTTTCATCTGCTCTAATTTCATGTGATTTCGGAAAGGTCGCTGCGCCTCCAATTAGCTGATGCAATTATTCACCCATAGATTAAATTGAGAGGTGTTATATCTCCTAGAAGGATAAGGAGTACTGAATGATGGGGGAATGCTATTTTTCTTGATTTTAATTCAATAGCCAAAGGACGATTGTAATGCTGAAATTCCTAACCACCATAAATAACCTCATCGTTGTGCAAGAGAAGTTTCTGCTTGGGAAACAACTTCTTAAACCAATCAGCACTACTTTCATGTTAGTAAAGTCACTCTACTCGCAAGACTCAAATCAGTTACATTTCAGGTAAAAAAACTTGCCAGAAACGTGAATTCGCCTACAGACGATACATGTGTTGGCAGATAAGTAGAATGCGGGTCGTTCAGACAACTGTCATACCGCCCTTCCTGACCACCTACAGTCCTCTTCTATACGTCATTTTCAATGTACTCAATTGTATAACTCTCTAGCTCACAGCTGACCATTTTAGTGTGCCCTTAACTGCAAACAATGTTGGAATTAGCTCCAGATAAATTTTAGTGTCAAGAAAAGGTCACTTAGTGACTTGTAGCGGTTCAAGTGCAACACATTTACATTGCTTTATTAATCTTCGTCATAATTATCCACACGTAAGGTCCTTAACGCGATGTCTCATGCCAAAAATATATCAACAAAGTACGCCACAATGCGACGATTTCTAGACGAACTTCTTAAAAGATTGCGGTCGCTCAAGCATAATCCTGGTTTCTGTCAAGGAATATTCTATTATCTACGGACCATAAAAGTTATTATTATCCTTGCAAATATCCGTAGTTTCTGTCAGTTTCTGTGAACATGACTGCGAACGTCATCCGCTGCTCAGCTATTTTTCCGGTGGGCGCAATCGGCGGAATCGCTTGATTTTGGTCATCGATATATCGCAACGCCAACTTAAGGGTGTAATGGAGTGTATGTATTTTGGAGTACGTCCCGTGTGCACTAAGATTTTTACTTGATTGGGAACGCAAAACTATTGTGTACATCCTCGCTATGGTAACTCTCCTGTTTGAAATCAAGTGAATGGTGGCTTTCGTTCTTTATGCTGTGTCATTCGATATCTGTCATCATTCTTGAATATTCTGTGAAGGTGATGCAACAACCTTGTAGCCGAAGATATATATGGGTGAACATTCGCTTATTTAGGCACCTCATGCTTGAGTCAGAACGCATCAAGTACCATGGAGTTCCCACACCTTGGTAAACATTGTCATCAAGGAAATTGCAACAAATTAGGTAAATTGTTAATGGCAAGGCAACGGAATTTTTGACTGGGAATCATTTGTGCTATTATTTATTTGATGAGGATTATATTATCTTATTTCAGATTTTCTACCGATGAAGTGTGATGCTTGTGAAAGTATCTTTTGGTAAGTGAACCACGTTTCGTAAGTTTTAAGTCTGGAAAGGTGAATTATTGAGATTTGTTCTATAAAAGGTTCTTAAAATTTGTAGTCAGGATCACTTCACCTACCGAAACCACAACTGCCCATCAGCATACCAAAAAGATGTTCAAGTTCCTGTATGTCCCCTGTGTAACATACCTATTCCCGTCAAACGTGGACAGCTACCTGACATAGCCGTTGGAGCGCACATAGATAGCGATTGCCAGTCGGATCCTGCCCAATCTCGACGAAAGGTACGTTCGCTGGAATTATGAAGTTAGCCATGAGTTTAAGTCGAACTAGCGGGTAATTAAGGTGCTTGTAGCTCATGCCAAAAAGAAAAACAGCAGTATGCTGGAAGGGAAGTTATGAAGGAAAATGTGTGGAGCCTATCCGGCAAACATTTACCAACATTTTCTGAGAGACAACTGTTAGTAAGTTTTCAGCGGAGAACATTACCTCTGTATGTTTGGATTGGTATGATTTCGTCCGATAGAGGTTATTCTTTACCTGAATTAAGTCAAGTAATGGGTGTTACTTTTGTTACTAAAATTTGTTTCTAGTAACCCATTATTATATGGCCAGTAGGTTTAACGTTACTCCACAACATTCTTGCAATAGGTAGTCATACGTTTTAGCTTCATTGGCTATTTTGATGACTCTTGTTCTTCATTTCATGGTCATATTGTTGTGCACTTCCCCACAGGGTATTTCTCCTGTTCTGTTTGGAGGGCACTTTGAATGTAGTTCTCTCTAATGTAGTTTTCTCTAAGTCTATTGAATGGGATACGGAACTGTGGACCTCTTGGCATCCTTCACTAAAAGTGAGATAGCCCAAATGCTGAGTTTCTCTTCACTCTCCTCCCACTACCAACTTTCTCATGTATCTTTCATAATGCATTTGACATAAACTGCCATTAACTGACCCATAAAACAATCTTACTAATAAATAAAGGGGTTGAGAAATAAAGGGGAAAGAAACATTTTTTGATGTCAAAAGAGTTTTCTTTTTGATAAATGCTTGTTTTGCTTGTGCTACCCTACTATCATACCCATAAACTTGACGCTTTCAACAACGAATCACAGCTTCTGATAATAAATCCAAAGTCATATGGAAGATTATAAATAACTCTAAAATGAAGCCGAAATCTACTCACCGCCAGCTCAAAGATGATTCTGGTAATTTCATCAATGACCCTTCTCAATTAGCTTCAGTATTTAACGATCATTTCTCTCAACCCTCTGGTGTAACTCTCTCATTGAACATCTGTCTCTCCAACCCCATCCTTCAGGGGCCTCATTTTTCCTTCATCCCTGCTCTCAGTCTGACCTGACCTCTATCATTTTCAAGTCTGGCTCTTAAGCATTGTGCAGAAATTGATGAAATTCCCTATAATCTAATATGCTTATCATATGACTATGTTAAATCCCCTCTTCTTCTTCTTGTTAACTCCTCATTACAACAAGGAGCCTTCCCTGAAACTCTAAAGGTGTCTAAAGTAATTCCTCTTTATAAGAAAAAGGGTTCTGTCCATGATTTTAATTCCTTTTGACCAATTTCAATAGTTAATCAGTTTGGTAAGGTTTTTGAATTCATTTTTTTACAGAAGGTTGACCTCTTACCTTGAGTCAAACAACTTCTTATCATCATTTCAATATGGTTTTCGCAAACAAAGGTCCACTAGCCTTGCCAACGCTAAGGTAGTTAACAAAATTGTAGCTGCACTAGACAGTAAAAGTGAAGTACTTGGTTTGTTTTTTCTCTCTCCAAGGCTTTAGACAGTGTCAACCACCATATCTTGCTAAATAAGCTAACCACTTTTGGTATAAGAGGGATTCCCTACTGCTGGTTGGAATCATATCTCATCAATAGAACACAAGTAGTCTCTGTAGAGTCAAACAGTAAGAAATTTGTTTCACCTCCTAAAGTTCTGATGCAAGGTGTCCCTCAAGGATCAGTTCTTGGCCCAATGTTGTTTTCAATGTATATAAATGACCTCACCAATTTTGACATAACCTCCTCTAATGTCACTGGTTTACATACTGCAGCTAACTTTGTGTCTCAACAAGTATATACATGGTGCATTAGTAATTGTTTAAACCTCAATGTAAACAAATCTCAGCTTGTTTATTCCTCAAATATTCAGAAATCTATGAGCTCGGTCAGTGTTGATCTGAATGGAGCGTGTATTTCACAGGTCGACAATACTATGTTCCTAGGTTTGAATATTGATGCTCATCTCTCCTGATAGGCATGTTAAAAATTTAGCTGCTAAACTGAGCTCAGTGTGTTTCCTAATTAGGTTAATTAGGTCTACTGTATCCACGAAGGTTGTGTTACATGTATACTGTGGTGAATTTTATTCCTATATACTTTACAGCATTCTCCATTGGGGGTCCTCATCACTAGCATTGAAAATATTTAGAATTCAAAAGAGAGCCATTCGACTACTTGCAAATAAATCCTGGCGCACTCCCTGTCACCCATTGTTTGAATGTCTTGGTATATTACCCGTCCCTTGTATTTATATCCTTGTTGTAATACTTCATGTCAAAGCAAACTATCAACACTTTATTCAAAACTCTACAATCCATAACCATGGTACCAGACAACACTGTCACATGCACATCCCATTCGTTCACACTAAGAAAGCTGCCTGTAGCTTTAGATCCATAATCTTAGTGATATATAACAAGCTCCCTAAGGAGCTTAAATTTCCCATGAGTACCACAGTGTTCAAACACAAGGTGAAAGATTTCTTACTGTCCAATTGTTTTTATTCTATTCAGGGATATTTGTCTATGTAATTGCCACTGTTCTCTTGTATTTTCTTGACATGCTTCATATTGATTTATCTTGGTAGTTATCTTTTAATCATATATTGTAAATAATTTTACAGTTTAGCACCTAATTGACGTGCCACGTACAATGTGTGTAAAATACTTGTTGTGTGGCAAATAAATTATATTATTTATATTGTTACTTTCGTAACATTCCCCTCCGAGTCCTCGGCAAGCATCAGGTTTCATTGCAGTCATAATGGCCGAGGACTCGAGAGGGGTAGGGCAGTGATCGCAGCCACGTCCTACGCCCATCGGATTGGTGGCTACGCTGCAGTTGGGTCTTGCGTGCGGAGTAGACGGAGGGACCCAAGTAAGACGGCCTTCTGCATGCAAGCTGCAAGTGACTCCGCCTGTGCCACGCAGGACGGAATACACTTGATGCTCTCCAGCAGCAAGCCCTTAACTCCACCGAGCACACCTATGATAAGGACTACCAGTTTAACAGTGTCCTGGGTACATTTGCCAAAGCTCAAATAGCAGGTCTTGATATTTCGTCAGTTACTCTGCCTCCTTTGCATCCATGTTCGTTTCAGCCGGGGCCGAAAACTCTATCACGAACATGGAGCGTGAGAGGTGGTCTAGGAGAACGATATCAGGCTTAGTCGCCTCCAACCGCCCTGGTGGTAGAAAATGAGTAATTCCACCAGATGGTGCATTTATTGTTCTCTATGATGGACTCAATATCTCCAGGGGCATACGGCAGCACAGGAGTATCGTCGATGCCAATATGGTGTCGAAGATGGACATATAACACCTGCAGGGCCGCATTGTGCTTAGCAATGTACGCTGACTTGGCGTAATAGCTACAGCCGGAGAGAAGGTGGCTCAAAGTCTCCGGCTGGCCTCGGCACGCCCTGCATCTCGTGCCCGCAACCTCCGTCTTGAATATAATGCGGCGGTACATGAGTGTGTTTATGACACCATCCTGGCATGTGAGGACAAAACCCTCGGTCTCTGACTTTAGACCAGTGGAGCGGAGGAAGGCAAACGTCAGCTCCTTCAATAGCCCATGCTTCTCCATGTTTTGATAGAAACATCCATGCATGGGCTTCTCGGTGTGTGCCTTGAGCAAGGTGTTCTGCTCGGCCTTTTTGATTTCCAGCTTAAGGACATCTGCCTTCAACAACAAGAGGGACTTGCCATCGTTGCTACCGTCTGATTTTGGGTAAAGTCCATACCGGTTTCGTCCGCTTCCCTCTTGGCCCCCTGGAAGAGAAACACCTACTCCGGCACTTTTGTGGTCTCTTACGAGACTGAGCAGGGGGTCTCTGCTTTTGAGCCCTCGGCATGCTGTTCCAAGGACAACTCTGTGGTGGAGACACTCCAGGCTTAACAGACCTCTACCTCCTACACTGTGAGGGAGATACAGTCTGGCGACGAAAGATTTCGGATGAAGACTTATACTTATGGTCATCATCTTCTTCGTCCCTCTGTCGAGGTTCTGCAACTCGTTGACGTTCCATTTCATGCATCCGAAGGTGTGCAGCAGTGTGGGAACCGCGAACATGTTTGTGGCAAGAACCTTGTTCTTGCCTGACAGCTCGGAACTCCAGATTTTCCTGAGAGTCTGTCTGTACTTGGCGGTGAGTCTCTCCTTCACTGCTGCAACCTCCTGCATTCGGCTTTGAGGGACGCAGAGATATTTATAGCTGTCATCGCACTCGAGGTGGTGAATGACGCTCCCATCAACGAGGTGCACGTCTTCCTTGTTCTCTGAAAATCTTCCTCTCGCCAGGTGGATGGATGCGCACTTGTCCAATCCAAACTCCATCCCTATAGCCCCACTATACTCCAGTGTGGTGTCCAGGGCCACTCGAAGGTCTTTTGAATTGGAAGCGTAGAGCTTCAGGTCATCCATATAAAATAAATGGGTGACCTTATGCTTCCTGTCACCTGGCACACCGCACATGTATCCTTTCCCTTGTCACAGCCTTAGTGAGAGAGGTAGGAGGGAAATGCAGAACAGCAAGGGGCTCAAGCTATCGCCTTGGAAAATGCCACGGTTGTATGATACCAACTCTGTCGAGGTACACCGCTTGCCTGCGGTCAGGACAAAGCGCGTTCTCCTGAGTGGTATCAGGCGTTGGATGCAGGACACTACCTCTGGGTGGACTTTCATCAACTTCAACATGGCTACAATGAGCTCATGTGAAGTGGTGTCAAATGCCTTTCTGTAGTCCACCCAGGCCATTGATAGGTTGCACTTACGCTGGATGGCATCCTGGCATATGCATCTATCAATGAGCAGGTTGTCCTTACATCCCGCAATTCCACGCTTTGAGCCCCTCTGTTCGTACACCTCCCAAACCAGCTGGACCTGGTGGAGGATAAGGTCGCTCAAGATGGAGGTGAACGCCTTGTATACAGTGTTTAATATTATTATTTTGTTTTTGCCTTGAGTAATCTCTGCTGCTGTTTTCTAGTATTCTAGCTGTTGACAGGTTTCTGAAATAGTTTCCTTCTTTATCGCCCAGAATTTTATATTTTCAACTCAGGATGACCAAGTAATTTGTATGGTTAATGATAAACAGTTTTTATGAATTTTCAAATTGTAGATATTTTAATATATTTGAGGTTTTCACAATTTCATTTTTTAGGTTTTTACCAATAAATGCAATGCAAAGACTTGTAAGCAGAAGGAATTGGTTCCTGTCCTGTGCCGTGATTGTAATCTGAATTATTGTTTGAAGCATCGACATCCTCAGGATCACCAATGCAAAGGTTCCCAAGAAACAACTGTTTCCAAAGCAGCGTAAGTTCTTTTATGATTTTATGTGCAGTAAAACCTCTATTTTATTTAATTGGAGGGACCAAAAAAATGGGCACCATGTATAATCTAAGTGTATAAAATCAAGGGTTGGTGAAGAATGCTACAGTGCAAAGTGTATTAGGCTCTCTCTTACATTTGGATAGAAATGGGCTCTACCATGTACAATTACGAGATATAAATGGGGAATTAGTAAAATAAATACTCCTTTTTAATCTAAGTGAGCTCATTTTGGATGAGAACTTTCACTTATTTTAATTTGCTGCATCCCATTGTCAAATTTTTATGAACTACTGCATCTTAATTATTCATCTTTTCAGTGTAATCCCATCAACCATGATACTTCATTCCTTTTTGTGTATTTTTCAGTCTCAGGGAGCTTTTCAAAATAATTTCATTCATGTGTTGGAAAAAGACAGTGTGTAAATATTATGGTAATTGGATAAGAGGAGGATATACCGAATCACACCTATAGTTTTTAAATTTCACAATTTTTACTTTTATTTTCCAACCATTTATATTGTTATGGAATGCATGGTATTTTTTATTGCTTTTATTTCATCACTAGCGACTAATCATGCACTTGACATTTTCCCATCTGAGTACATTCTACTACATTTTGGAAGAAAAGGTGTGATTGGTGTACAGGTTTACAAGGCATCAAGGCAAGGCTAAGAATAAGGGTGGAAAGGTGCCAAACTGTGCTTGTCGATCGTTATCTGTCTCTGGAGATGAAAATTGGAGTTGTAACGAGGTGTGGAGTAGTTATTTGTCAAGGAAGCCTATTTGAATTTATATGAGGGACAAAGGCAAGGATGTTTTAGAGATATAGTTAAATCTTGAATGTGAAGCAAGTTTATTCATTTTTCCACAAAACCATCTACGTACAACCCTGCGAGCCATGGCAGGTGTAGTTAGGACACCAGCCAAGTAAAGATGTAAGGGATAAAGTTCTTGGAGGTGAAATGGTGACAAGTATTATGGGAGTGTATTTAGTGGAGCTCAGTTTTTATTGTGGTCGCTTATTGTGCACAGAAAGAACGAGTATTTGTACCTATCCAGTTGGAAATGTATCTCTCTTATTTTATCGCTTCTGTCTGACCTAGAGATGTTGTGGGGGGCATCGTGATAATCTTCTCTGTGTCAATTTGAAATCACCAGTTTTGAATTTCTCAAGCAAGCTAAGCTTAGCGTGTAGCTCCGAGTCTCTGGGGGCACCCAACTTAATCCCTCCAAAAGTATTGAAGCACTATTGTATTGAAAGTATTGAAGTAAGTTCACTTGTAGCAGTTTTTAATTAATTGCGCAGCTTTTCTTTGTATTTCATTCATTTTTTTGGTTGAATATTTATGATCAGGGTCCCAAATGCTCACTGCTAATTCATGATGTGGCCTAACCAGAGCATGGTAGCATCATCCCAAGGAGAACACAAAACTCACGATGAGCTCAAATGACCTCACTTCACCTTCTAAAACTCATCATGACCTCAAAATGGCCACTTGCAATGACCTCATTTTTGAGTCATTTCTAACTCATTTTACCAAAAAATGGATCATAGAATACATATACACCTCTAAATTTGGCTCTGGAGGGCAAATTAATGCCAAAAGGATTATTTTTACAATTCAAGATACTACTTGGTACTTGGCTAACAAAACTTATTAAATTCACTCTAAACTGGATAAGTAGTAAACTGGGTAGTACAATGATAAGGAGTAAACTGGATAGTACAATAATTTTGTGTTTCTCACAGTAGAGAAATTTTGTACAACTTAGTCAGTATGTAAATTATAAGCCATAAAATGTACCTGTTTCCCTTACAGCATACCTCATAAACTAATGTATTTCACATTCATGAAAAATGGTGATAATATGAAAAAGTATCATTCTCTGGTTTTACTCCATCTTGAATTATGAGTAAATATTTAAGATGACCTTAAGCTAGGCCCCCCCCTTACCCTCCTGCGACCACCCTCCTCCTGTATTGTTCTTTCCCCCCCCCCCCTTTTCCCACCTGTTAATATTTACTATGTAAGGCCTGCACATCGGCCTCCATTTACCTGAAGATGATGTGAATGCACATCGAAACCTGGGTCGTTGTTTAATAAATCTAGTGGTTTTAGTAAAAGTTGTCATCTTAAATTTTTAATGATGGAATACCACCGAGTGAGGCTGACTGAAGTGAGTGATATTTGAATTATGAGCAGTTTCAATGGAAATTAGGTGAAAAATTGTTGATAGCTTTTAATGTTGTTTCATCTTTTTATTCAGGGAAGCAGCCCTTTCAAGGAAAGTTAAAGAAACTTCGGGAACCTCTTCTTCAAGTTTTAACCGCAGTGCAAGAAGCGTCCCTCTGCCATTATCTATCCAAGGGCAAATGGTGAGTATTCTTTAAGTCTTCTCACTCCTCATGGTCATTGATGATGGCCTGGCCACTCTAGTCTCTCAAAAATCAGTCGTATCAGATTATCTTCTTTAAATCTTTCTGCATTTTGTGGTTATTTAAAGATAGACTGAATTTTATGCTCTAACATTGCAGGTACCCACATGTTTCTGATCAGTTCAGATTGTTTTCCATCATAATAATTAATAGTTGTTTTCAGTTGGTCTGTTTTCATTGTTTTAAATCCTTTGTCTTGAAAATATAAAAATGAGTGACTATTTTCTTAGACTTGGTTAATGGATAAATGCAACTGGTTGTTATGCTATGGCTGTCCAATTGAGCCTTGGCTCAGGCCTGACAGCCATGTCTGTGAGCATTGCATGTGTTCGACGATAGATCACATGCCTTGGTGAATGAGAGCCTTAATTCATCAGAAAGTTTTTGTGCTTATTCCTTTATGTTTTTCATGGATGGTTTCTGACTTCTCCCTGCCGAATCCAGGATGTTATAGAGAAAGTAATATGCTGGCAGCTTAAAACTTTTTTCCCATTTAGACCCCTCTGGTTTTCCACTTACAGTCATCCATGGTGTGTGGCATTTCTTATGCGTTCCCTGTTTTGTGATAATTTTCCTATGTCAATTTTGGACAAGAAATTGAGGTTGAATGGTATCGAATTATGTTGGTTTCATTTACTTTTATATTTGTATAAGATGCATTCAGTAAGTCCTCTACTAACCAACATTCAACTTACGAACTTTAATAGATACGAACATACATGTCCAATTGAAAAATTCAAACGTGTGCCGGAATTTCAAATTTGGTGCCACTGGATAAGTTATTTGGCCGTTGCAGCTCACTGTGTGGCATCCGTGAAATGGGACTACCCGTCGTTCCCGCAACGAATTTTAACCATATTATCCTTTGGGAAGATGCTTTCGAAAATAAATGTTACTCTATAGAAAGCGTGACAAAGTAACTAACTACTGATGAACCATAGAGAAGCTGAATTACATTGAGTACCAACTGTGATTAAATACAGAATGCTCCAATCAAGACAAAATTGTTACAAATTGTTCGGAAAAGTACACATTTCAAAGAGTATAATTTCCACTGGCGCAAGCTATCACAGAATCACGATGGCTTATGGGATTGCTTCTGCGTTGTGTAATTTTTTTTACTACAGTTTCACGAGCGTTCCAGCTTGCTTCTTCAGGTTTTGTCATCTTTTTGACTACAGTTCTGTGAGCTGGAAAGCTAGCTAAACTGTAGTCAAAAAAATGACTCAACGCGGAAGCAATCCTGTAAGCCATCATGATTCAAGACTACTCCGTGGAAGGTTTCATAACAAGCTATCACAGGTTAACTTGCTCAGCTGAGGGGAAGTGGAAGAGAATAAGCTACCGTGGGCAGAGATATCCCACCCTCCCAACAATAATTTGTCTCTCACAGCTATTTGCAACATTGAGTATATTCTTGATACACCACTTTACGGGTGTTTGGTCAGCTGTTCAGTTGATATTTACTTAGTATTGAAGGAAGATGAGCTTTTTTTTATCTTGAAATACTTTCAGCTCAGTTCACTTCCGAGCATTGTGAGCTATAGTTGAGTCAGTGAGTTTTTCCCAAAAATTATTTTTGCTCTTCAGGTTGTAGCTTCTTAATTGTCACTATATTGTGCAATTAATTTTAACCCCAGGGCTACAACATGTCGGGTGTAAAGCGTAAGAACAGTGTTGACAAAGGTAGTACTAAGAAGCGACAAGCCATCACAATGGAAACCAAGATTAAAATAATACAGTGTGTGCAGCTTGGTGAGAAAATGGCCGATATCGTTCGTTTGTTCAACATGAACCGCTCCACCATTGCCATGACTCTCAAGAATAGAGATAAAATTCCTATTCCAATGATTTATTTATTTTATTTATTATTTTATTTATTAAAATTTCAACGGGTAAAAACCCTATACAAGAATAATCATGTTTGTGGTGAAAGTTAAAAACAAAAATATTGTTGGTGGTTTCCGGCGATACTTTATGGAATTTACGGAACATTTAAAAGAATAGAGCGGTCAACAAACAATTCTCTCAGACTTTCACAGTTAATGTAACCTTTACGAATGTTAAACACAAGCATTATATCAGTGTATCTATGGGTTCTTTCGATTTTTGCTACAATTAGAGCATGTGAAAACCAGGTATAGTCGTGATCAGTGACTTGTATTGGCCTGCCCAACTTATGAGAGGTGAATCTGACAAATCTGTGTTGATCACGTTCAAGCTTTAATTTAGCACACTCAGTGTAAGGGCTCCATATAGGAGAGATGTACTGTAAAATGGGCAAGACCAAAGCTTTGTAAAGTCTAAGCAGTGACCAAATGTAGTCAAACACATTAGTTGAGCGCATCATAAACCCAGCCATCCCTATAGATTTAGCGAATAGGTGTTCAAAGTGGCTTTTAAAAGATAAGGTTTTGTCAAAGATAACATCGAGGTCCTTAAATTCGGTAAGCTTTTCAAGATTGACACAATTAACATTGAATACCCCATTCATATACCCACTCTGTTTTTTATAAAAAGAAACAACTTTAGATTTACCAATATTGATAGTGAGTTCATTGAGGCCCATTCAACAATTCAAGAAAGGTCACTTCGTAACAAGGAAACGTCACTGTCAGAGGAAATAACAAAATATATCTTTATGTCATCTGCGTACTAAAGAATTTTACAGTGTTGAACAACTCCCTTAATGTCATTTATAAAAATATTGAACAGAATGGGACCTATGTGAGAGCCTTGTGGAACTCCAGAATGGACATTGATAAGTTCAAATGTGTACCCTTTCACTTTAAATTTAAGAGCAGCTTGGAGTGAGACGCTGTGTCTAATGCTTTAGAGATCGAAGAAGTCCAGATACATATATTGCTTCAACTTGAGCTTTGTTGTCCTTATCGTTAATCACGCCGCAAGCATTTGGGACCCTGGTCCTAAAGATTTAACCAAAAGTATTAACGAAATACAAAGAAAAGCAGCACGCTTCATTAAAAACTGCTACAAACGAACATATAGTGTTACACATCTGTTAGAGGGATCAAGGTGGGAGCCCCTAGCTACTCTGAGGCTACATGCTAGGCTTAGGCTGCTTGAGATATTCAGAACTGGTGTGTTTCAGAGCGACTCAGAGAATATTATCATGATGCCTCACTGCATTTCGAGGTCTGACAGATGCGATAAAATAAGAGAAATACTCTGCCCAACAGATAGTTACAAGAACTCATTCTTTCCGTGCACAATAAGCGACCAAAATAAAAACTGAGCTCCTCTGAATACACTCCCATAGTACATGTCACCATTTCACGTCCAAAAATTTTACATATTTACACTGGTGACCTACCATCCCCTGCCACATGCCCATGCCTCATTTGAAAAAAGCAACAAATTAGTGAAAACTGATCTACCTTTTAAGAAGCCATGTTGTTCTTCAATGATTCTACTGGACACCACTTTGGATAGTTTATTTGTCATGATAGAGTCAAGAAGTTTAGGAATAAAACTGATTAGTGATATGGGTCTATAATTAGTTACATCTTTGCTATCAATTGATTTATAAGTAGGAGTAATATAAGAAGTTTTCCATAAAACGGAGAAAACAACCGAATTAACACATTTATTGAAAATAAGTAATAACGGATCTAAGTGAAAAGGTGCACAATTTTTAGCAAAAACAGAGGGGAGTAGATCAGGGCCAAAGCTACCACATCTAGAGTTATTTATTGTATTAAGAATTTCTTCGGGTGGAATAATAGTAGTAGATAATGAACAATTAATAAAAAATTTGGGGGGAGGGGAGATTATTATGAGGTTTATAAACTGATCCGAAGTGGGTAGACAAAAGTTTGCAAATATTTGGATCCTCCTTAGCCACACAATGTCCCAAGAACATAAGTAGATTCTGGAAGCCCATTATATTTTTCAGGGTTGTTTATATAATTCCAAAATTTCTTAGAGTTAACGTTAATTTCTTGTTCCATTTTAGTTATATAGTTATCTAAGCACACTTTAGAAATTTTAATACATTAGGCTCTCAATCTTTTAAAAGTAATCATCTGATTGACTATAGCGCTTCCAAGGTCTATGAGCCTTCTGTTTCTCTATTACAAGTGATTTCAATTCCCAGTTGTACCAAATGGGGAATGAATCAGAACAGTATACTCTAGACTTAGTCACATGACGAGATACAATACATATTATATACAATGCTGTAAAATTTTTCAACATTTACATTAATATCAGACGAACATAAAACATTGTTCCAGCTAACTTAGCTGAGAGCTTGATTAATTAACGTATAATCACCTTTGAAAAAGTTATATTGTACACTTGAAAAATGCAGAGTAGGTGGAAGAGACAATGGGATTGAAAAGTACGCTGGATCATGAGAAGTACAAGGAGGTTGTAGAAAACCCAACGGGGGTGTAAGCTCCAAGCAAAGCGTTGAAACAGCAAGATCCAGTGTGTAGCCTTTGGTATACTTAATTGGAAAATATTGTGAGCGGAATGAATGAGATTTTGTGCCTATCTGTTTTTGCAATGTGTCTTATTTTATCACTTCTGTCAGACCCAGAGATGTAGTGTGATGTCATGATGATACATTAGAAACTCGGAATTACAAAGTGGAGGGGACCGGAAGAATCGGTAGATCATAATTTCAAATTTTGTATGAATGAGTATCTTTCAAGAGCATTGTGATAAAGCTATTACCCGAATGATTTATGAAGTTATAATTTATGTAAGATTATTTAAATTTGTATTCATGCCAACAGGGTGCATAAAGCTAAACACAAATAACTTGTCGGAGGTTCATGCTTCCAATTTTCAGGACTTACGATGCATCGTTCCTGCTTTCCACGGCGGAAATCCCGAAAGTCAGAAGAATCAACCTCCATTAATGTCCCACGAAAATCTATATATAAACAACTAACTTTTCGTTTTGTTTTAATGTACGAGATTAGGCAATCGAGAATCTTTGCAAAATTTTTGTGCAGTTTGGGTAAGCCTATGAAGCTTCATAGTGCATTTTCCTATGTCATTTCTTAACTAGAGAACTTGCAATTCTGGTGTGAGCGATGTATTGCGATACCAGTAATCTTGATTTATGCATACACTAAGGAAGTGTGCGACATAAATGATCATTTTCAGTGAAAATAGAAATCAGAGGAATATATTTTCGTTAGAAGAAGATCATGTGCTCCATGTCAGGCATATTATATGTACCTATATTTAGCTAAGACAGTGAAAATAAGATTCCATCGCGGATGCTATGCCATGGATTCATGTTATGCATTTTGTACAAAAAATGATATGCCCGTTAATTTCGCAAAATGACAATCATTTTTCTCCCTTGGATTCAGCTTATTAGCACGTGGTTATTTCCGAGATCATGGAGCTGAAAGAAGAGCTTTTTCAGACAGGATGCCAGAGCCTCTCGTTCGAAGTCCTCCATGTAAAGATTGGTGACCACAGGCTATAGGGTGGAGCCCATGGCCGTGTCTTCCAATTGTTTGTAGAATTTGTCATTCCATTGAAAATGTGAGTTCTGGAGACAGAAACCCACCAATTTAGGGAGAAAGACAGACGCTGGCTGATAGTGCCCGCACCAAAACCACCACGGCTATACAGACTTCCAAAGGTGCACAAAACTGGAGTCCCACTGTGCCCGATCGTCAGTGCCATTGACTCTCCTACTCACAAATTAGCAAGACATCTAGCAAGCGCATTGTTTCCTTATTCTGGGAAAACTTCCACCTTTGTCAAGAACTCAGCGCACTTCATATACTTAAAAACGTGAGAGTGAACAAGGGTGATATACTCGTGAGCCTGGACGTGGAATCAATGTTCACCAACATTCCCGTAGATGGAGCTATCGATACTATCAAGGTGCTGACGAACAAAGAACTGCCCGAGGACTTCCCTAAATTGGTGGGTTTCTGTCTCAGAACTCATATTTTCAATGGAATGGCAAATTCTACACTAAGCTCCATTATGTCCTGTTTCCATTCATTTTTCCATTTTTTGTTTGATTTCTAGTGTAGGCTATTTTATTTAAATTATTAAAATTCTTATATTCTTTTTCTTTGCAAGGAAAATATTCTTTGTTGCCTCTCAATTCCTCTCTATTGGTGATATGAGAAACACATGCAGCATGTGTATTAATGGTCATTCTTGAACATTTGATTAATATTGAATTCTTTTGTTCATACTTTGTGGTCATGATCATTGCTTTCATAGGAATCTGGCGCATGCCCAACTGCCTAAGTTTCTCATAATTCAGAGTGGCGATCGTCGGGGAAAACCTGGAATTGTCAGGGAATTTTGAATTTCTGGAAATGTCAGAGAATTCTTGTAACAGTCAAGGAAAAACTGGAATATAAATCCTCATTATTTTTCTACCATTACTTTTATCGGCCAGTCTTTCAACTCCTTTATTTCACCAACTGAAACTAAAGTCTGTCCCCGATGTGCATGGAATAAGCCCCATCAATTCGTGAAATATTCAGTTTTGAATCTTAGTCGAGAATCAGACATACAATGTATCCCTTTTGAATATCCCTATTGCAATATTTGCCTAGTAGTGTTAAAATTCATGATCACAACGCTCAACACTAGGAATCCGGGTCTATGTTATTAGGAAGATTTTTTTTTTCTTTAGAAACTCAGGTCGAGAGGTAGCTGGAGCACACTAGCTCACAGTAAAGACATGCTTGCAGTTCTAAAAATTTGAGTCCATGATTAGAAAATTTAGAAAATTTAAAGCTGCTGGAGAAGATTTAGAAAAAAATAGTCCAATAATAGGTAACCTTTTGGTGATTGGTTGGGGAAATTGGTAAATCCATCAGGGAAAAGTCAGGGAAAAATCAGGGAATTTAAAAATTGGATATCAGTAGCCACCCTGTAATTGCTTTAATTTTGCTGGGGAATGCTTCAGTTTTAAAGTGGAGCAAATTATGGATTTTTTCCAGAGTGAAGATGAAGCACTGTCAAGGGCACTTGCTGCTTCCCTTGCAGACAATAGAATGACACCCAGTGAGCCCCAGGGGCTGACACTTGAAGAGGAGGATGAAATGCTGGCTAGGGCAATTGCTGAGAGTGAAAAAGAGCAGCAGGTGAGATCACGTCCGCTGCATTCTTCTGGTGAAACTTCCAAAGACAGGTGTGCGGTATCCTAATGGCTCTCGAGTTAATTTCACAGATTTTTTTTGTGGCTGTGTGGCAAAAATATTTATAGTGAATGTGTACGGAATGCCTTTGAAAACTCAATCTTCAAGGTTTCCTTCATGCAAAGTGTATAGGGTTAAGGATTGGTTTGTGCCCTCTGTCATTGGGTCTTGGGTCATTTTTTATACTAGTTTTACTTCTGAGGAAAAGTCATGTGAGGTGTTTGAAAAATGTTTTTATGTGTTTATGAAAATATGTAGAATTCAAAAACTGTTGACTCAAAGACCTTGTGATGTATTTTGGATGGAAGCTATTGTCTTTAATTTGATATTTAAAATGTGGTGTTCTTTAAGTATTATCACTCTTTGTAAAAATCTTGATATCTCTTTTTAAAGAACTTTTACACCCTGAGGGAGAGGGATGAAGATGATGTGATGGTTGTTCAATGGTGAAGTATATGAGAAAAATATGTCATCAATTATTAAAAGGCATTGATATTGGTGTAAAACTTTTGATAAATTAGTTGTTTCACATTCATAAGGAAGATGAAAGTGATTGAGGTTCAATGGTTCAATCTGAAGCCATGAACAGAAATAGGATGAGAGCCCCATTACCTATTTGAAGTCCATAGGTTTTTGTGGTAAACCAAGAATAAGCATTGATTCATGAAGTAACTTGTCTATTTGGGAACTTATAAACAGGATGATAAGTCTGCAGTTGGATAAAAACTGCTGTGAAATCTTGATTTTATGAAGTTGGAGGGACCAAAAAAATTGAGTGAATATACAAAGCCTTGGGAATCTGCAAGGAGGGTGGGGGAGATAGCCCTTGCAAATACAGCAGCATTAAATCAAGGAGATGAAGTGACCCTCTGATCATTACCCAGAAACATCCTTTTGCATGGTCCTTCACCATTCGGTAAATTTTTGCTCAGCTTTAACACCTTTTAGATGACTTTTACTCCTAATTCTGCCTGTCAGTCTAACAGGTGTTATTTTGGTAGTTATATTTCTTATTTAGTAATTTGCCACTGAGATCCCTGTCTACTGACCTCCAAATTGCCTCACAATCAGGGCCTGAGGTGAGATTAAAAGAGAGGGTATTAACCTATTTTTCTTGTGTTGGAAAAACTCTTGTGTTGTCAGTCAATTCCTGTCACCATGGACTCCCCTTGTACTGGAGCATTTGTTAATCCCCTTCAATAGAAGTGCATGGCAGTTGGAAATAAAACAAAAAAATTATAGTAAGTGAAATTGATAGTTGACAGTAATGCCTAATAATCTAATATTTTATGGCTCTTCATTGAATGAGTAAGAATCAAGCTGTTAGTAAATGCTGATTTCAGCTAATAGTTATTGACATATTCAAAATATGCTTACATATTTTGATTCAAATTTTATGCAAATCCATTTCAAGGCTAAGTGAGAACCAAACAGGACTTCTCTCAGGAAATGCATGCTGATGAATTGCATTCAATGAACTGCATTGCATTTCATGTGTGCATGCCAAAAGGGTGGTGGTGAAAAACATGGTTATGTGAGTGAAAACAAGCGTATCACCTCCTTTTATTTCAGCAGTCATTTGAGGACCATCATTTTCAATGGAGAGTTGTTGCTGTGAATTTTTTCACTTGGAATCGCCATTGCTCTACCTTCACACCACCTTTATATTTCTCCATTTGTCTCTCCTATCCATTTTCTTTCCAAAATCACTAAAATATTCTTTTCACTATGTGATGGGGCCCACATGTACCCAGCAATGCCATTAAGAAAGGCTATGAAGGTGGGTAATAATAATAATAAAACGTCTTTATTAGGCGAGATTGGGACTAGAAAGTCCCATCTTCCATCTAACCCCTATGGCCTTGAATGAATCATCCTAGATCCTGCATTGAGTGTCATATTTTCTATGCTGATTGTGGGAAAATGCAGCACTCAGATTTGCTCCTTACTTGTTAAGGTGCTTTTATTTATCTCCTAATTGCCAGTCCAATGTGTTATCCAATTACACCAAGAAGCCACTTTCATAAAAGACAAATTTTAGCAGGGGTCTACGTGAGCAAGATATTTTTCTTTTGTTCACATTGTAGCACTGGAGATGTGTTCGTGCATGATATGTCACTGCGGTGGTGTATAAACCCATCAAGTTCACTTTTGATTGTAATTGTAGGTCAGGTTTGTTAGCCAGTATTGTGTTCTTTCATAATTGCATCATTCGTACATCGATAGTGATTGCAAATTTTTCAGCAATTTTGCTCACCAACAGTTGAAAGAGTTGAAGCTACTATGTAGGAATGAGAACTGTCGAATGTAGGGACTGAAGTATGACAGTGTTCAGTCAGAAACTAAAATCAAGAGTTCGTCACTGAAATAGCCTATGCTTCATAGCCATACCTTAATGTCACTGTGAAATCATGAGTTACACAAACCCAAGGGGCATAAAATCAAGGTTTTATTGCATTAAAATCTACAGTATGTAATAACCAATCGATTAGAGGTTAAGCCTAAAAAACATAGTAAAATTGTACTGCATGGAAATGGGACCAATGACCTAATGATAAAATGTGAGTTGAGTTCCTAAGTCACTCATGGACTTTGTTTTTTGTGTTTAAATGATGCCCAGTGCTTCAGGCTGCATTATTGGTCAATGCTGTACTTTTGTTAGTCTGTGCATTATGTATGTATTTTGCTTTAATGCCTGTGCATGTTTTTGTGGAGAAGTTCCTTCTTGAAGGAAAGGCAAGTGATGGAGTTGATGGGGAAGTTACCACCAGAGTAACAGTCATAAGCTTGCTGCCTCAACAATGTGTATAGTCTTTGTCTTCATGAATAATTTGATTCAGATAGAGGTTTCTTTTTTTGGGCTGAAAGAATCAACTAAAACTGCAACTCTTGTACTGGTCAATTTTAAGAAATTGCTGAAAGTTAGAGGTGGGATGGACCCTAAATTTTTGCTAATCCAAATCCTAAAATGTTCTCGAATCCTTCTTGTTGGAATAATAATAGTGAGAAAAAATGTCATACACTTAAAATTTGAAGTTATCATTCATAGTCAAATGTGATACCTTTGTTTCATATGAAATCACCTTTTATATGTACATTTCAATGCTATATTTTTTAAGAAGATGAACAACATTTACTGCATGAAGCAAATGCTAAATAAAACAAATGTATCTTCAGGTTCGTATTCTCAAACTAAATTTGACCAAATCATTGTAACATCTGTAACGTGCGATCAGGACACGGAAAGGATCAAGCGTCCACCCAGGATTCGTTGAGGAATCGGGGGTCAGGGCATGGAAATCATACTCTCACGTTACTTGGGAGAATCCTCTTTATTCCATTGTAAGTTCTGTCCAACTCCGATGGCTTCATATCCACTCCCGCCATCCAGGAGGGGAAGGGGTGGAAGGGGTTTGGGTGGCAGCTTCCTGTTGTATCCCTTAGGTTGCATTCCCTTGCCTCATGTGTCGAGTCTCCGCCTCCAACCTAGCCGGCCACGTGCGTCTGCAGAAGATTAGGAAGGGAAGTGGGTGGTGGGTGGAGAAAAGGGGGGTAGGAAGATGGCATCCGTGGGAGCGGAAATGACTGAGGGGCCATTCAACATCCACGTGGTCATTTTGGGAGAGGGGGGTAGGGGGGGGGGGGGGTTGGAGTCTTGGCCACGGTTGGTCACGAGGGGGGAGGGGGGGGGGGGTCTGGCGGCTTACCACGTGGGCGATTTGGATGAACAAAAACCCGATGACAAATGCTGATTTTCACTCTGTGGTCTTGCTGTTATTTTAAGTAATACACAATCCTTGAACATTTCAGCTTCATTTTCTTTGTTCTTCTTCATTTTTCAGCAGGTTCTATTGAAATAGTTTTTTAGGGAAGTAGTGTTCAAAGAACAGCATGAAGGTTTCAAAAAAACAAGAGAAGTTACAATTGCCATCGGAGCTTGTTAACATTAACAATCCATCCATAAATCGTTGAAACGTGGCTGGGGCCTTTTTATGGCCAAAAGGCATTCGAGTGTATTCAAAATGGCCAGATTCTACATTAAAACCAATCTTCGCTCGCGATTCGGGATGCATTGGGATTTGGTGATAGCCTTGTTTTAGGTCTAGTGTTGTGAAATACTGACTTCCCCTCAAAAAGTCCAGCGTCTCATTTATGTTGGGAAGGGGATATACATCTGAAACTGTAACAGCGTTGAGGGCCCGGAAGTCAACACAAAAACGATATCTTGGAGTACCGTCCGTGGATTTTTTTGGCAATATTACTACCGGAGAAGCCCAGGGACTCTCGCTTGGAATTATAACCCCTGCACGCATTTGATCATCAACGAATTTCTCCACGAGGCTCTATTGATGATAGGGAACTCAGTATGCACGGCAATAAACTGGCGTCGCATCACCTGTCGGTATGTGATGAGTGGTCAAGGTCGTCGCCGGTGGCATTTCCTTCATCGAGAACAAGGCCCTGTACTCCTCTAGGAGTGGAAGTATTTGCCGCTTCTCTAAGTCGTCCAAGTGAGTCAATTTTTCAGAATAATTTTTCTTCTCCTCCTCCCCAATGACTCTCCGAATCACCTCCACCTTCCTATAAGGAAACCATTTAGGAGACTATGCCAATTTGGTCATTTTTGCGATACAAGTCCCTTTTCGAAGTACTACTTCCTCTTTGTTTCTTCCTCTTTGTTTAAAGTTCTCTGTTGTTTATACAATGAATGTAGTAGTTCATCCAATTTTTTAACAAATAGATCCAAATTGCTCGTTGGTGAATGATAAAAGGAGATGAACACAAATTTACCTTTTTCTGACTTTACTTAAGCACAAGCTACACTTTCAAGCACTTTCTCTTCTACCATAAGAACACTGATAACATTTATCTCAGGATAGGAATTTTTTAGACTATAATGGGGATAAATAGCAACACCACCATTTTTGTTTTGTATGCAAATAATTAGCAACACTCACAATTGTTCAATTTTATCACTTTTGATTCTTTTTCATTTAACCAATGCTCGGCAAAACACAGAAAGTCTGGTTCTGATTCATTCAAGGCCACTTCAAGCTGGAACACTTTATTTCTCAAACATTATATATTGATAAAATTCACCATGAGAACATTCCAACTGTCTGTTATTTCTCTGGGGGTAAACCATGAACTCGCAGAAAAAAATATATATACGTTTGTATATACTTCTATAGGCCAGAAGGCTACATCTAGCAAGATTGATATAAGTCGTTCATTTTTTGAAATGTTCAATTTCAATACTTTTAACTAATTTCTCGCAAGAGTTTTTACTATACAACTTGTCTTGGATAAATGTCTTTAACTCTGCGGATGCGGATGACTCACAAAATTTCAAACGTGTAAGTGGGATTTCCATGGTACACCCAACAGCGAGCTTTCATTGTTCGATGCTGTACATCTTATTGGGGATCATCTTTGTTTTCTTTTACACTTTACTTGGGTATAGCCTTCATTATAATGATTATCTCGCTGTATCTCCTGTGCTGGGAATTGTCTTCTATTGTCCTCCGATTTCTGCACCACTTTTTAATCCTGCTTTCTAACGGAAGAGCACTTAGCATTTCATCAGCGTCATGCTTGGAGTCACTCATACCAATTGTTTTTTGAGATGCATGGTAATCCATCATCGTCATTTTAGATTCACTGATGACTGAAAGTTTTCCATGATTTTGGGAAACACTCGGGGAAATAACATCAACTTTCTTAGTAGCTGTATCTCAGCTTTTCACTAGATTTGACTTTAAGGATTTAATTTTTCCCCTTTGATTAACTCCATGCATTGCAGTCATTTGGTTTGCAGGTCACTCACAACATTAAAAACTGTTACTTAACAATTTTCAATCCTTCTGGCCCATTATATGTATACCATGGCAGGTATACTTACATATTGCATCGGAAATGAAAAAAACACTGTTATTTATGTTTTTTGTTGCCGATTTTGTGATGCCAGCATAACTTTAGAGAACTTTGCTAATCTGAAATAACAATGGAGCAAATTGTACAGCTCATATTGCCATCTACCATTTTGAATGAACTTAATAATAAACAAATTCTTCACTAATTCTTATAAATTAATATTTATCCACTGCCATTGCTGGGTATGTTACAGTGTGATTCCACTGGTCCTTCAGTTGCTACAAACCTCCTCTCCATTTTCAGTGGTATGCTTACAAATTGATATGAATATTTCCAGTTTCTGCTACTTCCTGTTATTAAGTGGGATATGATAAATAATATTCTTCTATCATGCAATGAAGGTTTCTCACTGTGCATTACCAAATGTGCTCCTTGTACAAAAATTATAGCATATGTGAGATGCATTTCTTGGTTAATATTTTTCACAGCCTGTCAGTTATGGTAGTACATATGGTTATATACAGCCGTTACTCAGAAATGTTATCCCCAAAACAGTAAACCTATTTGTTGGCTGAACTATTAGTTGAAGGTAGATTTGCACTGGCCAAAAAAAAGGAAGAAATTTCTTGGCTTATACTAGAGTATACACATGGGTATTAAAATTTGACTGACTGGAAACTCAAGTTGAGGCAGCTTGTTGTAATCATATTTCTTATAGTCTTCACTTTCAGGGGGAATGCAAAATCAGACACATGATACTAAGGCATTAATTAACAGATATCTACTACTTCCATGTGATAGACAGGTACATTCCTTTTTTAGCTGGGATGAACACAAAGTCACCAACTGTCATGTTTCTTTGGGAATGTATTCAATGTGTTCCCTCTAGTTATTCCTTGTCTTTGAATGAAAATTTGATCATTTTAGTTTGGCTGGCATTGGCTGAGAAATTTGAATATTCATAATGAAGTGGGTCTGTTATGTACTTTTCTTTGGAGCCCACAAATGTTATAAAGCCCACTGTGTTTTCATTACTTAATTGACACAGGTTTATATTTTGAAATGTTAACATTCTCATGTAAATTTCACAGCCCATACATCGGTCAATTATTTCCTCGACCATTGGGAAGACGAATAATCCATGAACTAAGGTAGCCTGTCCCTATAAATTGTCACTTCTTGTTTTGTAAACTTATGCACATTTATTGTCAATTGGTATGACAGGACTTTTATCATGGTTGCCTTTTGGCTCCTGGATATTGTAGTTAACAAGTCAAATTCCTTGAATTGCAGCGTTTCCTTTCTTTTTCTAAATATTATTTATCCCATCAATATGATTCAGTGAGGCTGACATGTTAAGCAGTGTATCTACTGTCTCCCTCTGAGACACTGAAATTGACTTGTCTCTGATGATTAAGATTGATCTTAATGCAGTGCCTTTGTGTCCTCCTCGTCCACTTTACTCTCTACAGTCGATTCTTTAATTGATAGCTCTCATTGCTTCCAAGATACTCGTTTCTGAATTCAACCTCGTCATACTGTAGTTTATATTACTACTGTTTCCCAAGGTAAAATGAATATTACTATGAATTATATAATTATAATTTTGCCTTTCACTAATAATCTAAGATCCAATATTTCATTTGGATCCATCTTATTTTTTACATAAACATTTTATCTCTTGTCCATTCTATTTTGGGAAGTCTGCTATTAAGTAATTCTATTTAATGTATAATTATACTAAGTATTACCTGTTTTAATTCTATTATCCTTGTAAAAATCTGAGGAGACTAGAATTCATTTTAAAGGATCATTGAATTTTTTTCATAAGCAGTTAATGTGGTTATTTTTCTTAGAGATTAGCATTATTCGTTCAGATTTCATTTGGACTGAAATTTCTGTATTTCTATACAGTCAACCATGAAAATTGGAATGCAAAATGATTCAACCTCTCAAATGGTCCTCATTATGTGTGTAATGCATCAGCAGTGGTAAAACTGTGGTTTTTGAGGTGGTTTTTTTTGGTAAATTTCTCTCCGAAGTTTAGTGTACATAGTGAATTTTTTGGGCAGAGCTTAATTTTAGAAAAATTTTAATGTGAAAAGTGAATTGTACAACCATATGTGCTTTGAGTGTGATGCTGCTTGTGCCAGCCAAGATATCTTCTGCTGTTCATTGCAACATTTGTCAATTCATTAAAATATATCTTGTTAAAGACAGCCCTGAGTGGTGTAAAGTGCATTTCATAATATTTGTATATTGTTATATTATGTTGATCGTACATTTTTTGTCTTGTTTCATATTTTAAAATAAAAGGATTTATTGTACATATACATGCTATGTATTTCTTGTTCATTTTCTTGCTTCTAGTCAACTTATCATTGTTTGATTATCCTTATATCTGACATGAAGTGTCTGGCTTATATAAATGATCAAAGAGGAGATGCATATATCTAAGTCATTGATCGGTGGCCTATGACACACATGCCACTCTGTGACGTGTGAAAGGTTTGTTTGTTGGCCTTGTACTGAGTGCCCTATTTCAAGGTATTAGGCTGTAGCCCTCTGCTTGATCTTTGGCTTAATGACATGTGGAAGAGCCAAGGGAAGAAGTAATGGTACCAATGGCCCTGGGACAAAAGGGTTACAGTGTGTTCCCCTGTTTGCTAGCTCATCTGCTTTTTCATTTCTGGTAATACCTTCATGTCTATGCACCCAAGAGAGGTGTGCTTCATTCTGTACAACTTGAGCTTCTAGCTTTTCTGTACTTTCTTGCAAGAGCCTTGATTTGAACCATGATTAGTTAATAAGTGGCAAGTGGTGCATGAAAGTCAATACGTCTGTGCATAGAGGTTGATGTACCCATGTCTTTGATGGCATGTTGTTAACTGGCAATGCTGGAATGCACCTTGAGTTTGGCTGGAGGATTTCCTGAAGATGACACAAATACCAATACTGAAGAAGAGTGCAGCAAAAACATGTGAAGAAGTGCAGCAAGAACATGTGTTATACACAGTAGTCTTAATACCCCACAATGTCTCAGTAGTTCTTTGAATTATAAATACATATATGGCTAAAGAGTAGGGATGAGTGAGCAACTCAAAATTCGGGTCAATTAGCTTATAAAAAGACTTTGAAAGGATAAATGATTGACTCAAATCCAACTTAAATTGAAAATTTGCTGTCCCACATCTCTACTGGAGAAGAAGACTTAGGTGAAGATTTGATAATAAGAGGAAGGGGAACGCTGTAGGAGAGATGAGGATGCTTGTAGAAAGAAACCTAGAATATAGGCTGGATGTTTATCTTGCTTAGTAAATTTGAGAGGGTGTTTGATTGAGTGGAGTGAGTGATATTAATGGAAAAGTTTAAGAAATTAGATTGGAGTGACAGACATTTAATTCAGATCTGTGCATGATCTAAACATCACAGGTCAGGGTAGCTGATGGAGAATTGGGATGGGCTGTGATAGGATGGGAGGTTGCAGCGGGAGTGCCCACTATCGCCATTACAACATGGATGGAGGTAGGAGGGGATATGAAAAAGTCAGTTTTGCAGATGATCAAGCGTTGGTTTGTCATCAGTCAAAGGGTTACAGTCAATTTAACAGTCAGTACAACTTTGTTGTCATACCCTTTCTGATGGAAGGTCTCCTTTAGATGTTTTAATTCAAAAGGCAAGTTTCTGAAAAAAACTTACTAACTTGTACCTTCACAGATGGAGCCATCATAATCCCTCACAATGTGGAGCTGTTATGTCTACCCCTTTCCATTGTGCCAAGAGAATATTGGACGAGGAAAGCCTGGCTTCTGAATTAAAACATCTCATGGAGACTTTCTGTCACTACGTGTATGACAACAAAGCCATTTGACCTTTTGTCCTTTTAAATGAAGGGAACAAGAACTGCTAGCCAGGGTTTGTTTGCCTTACCCCTACAATCTCCAGCAGGATCTCCTGAGAACTGAAACGACACATCACGACCATTCACAAGCCCCCAACCAAAATCAGGGACTTGGTTGTACAGGTCAAAGATATGATTGGGCTGAAGATGCTGTGATTCCACATTTTCTGTGGGTGTGGCAAGGTCTATATCAGAGAGACAGGACATACAATAGAGACGTGCTTCAAGGAGCACTGGCAGCACCAAAGGCTTGGACAACAGGAGAAATTGGCCATAGCTGAGCATGGTGTTACTTGCACCCATTATATTAATTTTGTGGGTGTGAAGTTTTTGAGCTGTTCCTCCAGCTATTGGGATTGACTGATGAAGGTAGTCATATACATCTGGATTGAAAGAAATAATTTCAATTTTAACCTCGGCTTTTCCCTAAGTGAGACATGGCTGCCAATCCTGAAGAAACGCACTAGAAAAAATTGGCACCAAAACCTTGACCAATAATAGGACTTCCTGCCTTGACACCATGGCTATACATTATGGACCCCTCTAGGCATCATCATCAGCTTTCTGATGATGAGGGTCCATGCCATACCTCGCAAATTTGGAAGAAATGGACCAATTCACCTAGACAGAGACACAAGAAAACTTCATTCTACAGACTTGCCAGGAAAGTGCCAGATCCTTTGCACTTGAGCTTACTTTATATTTATCACCAGTGGCACTGTCTCAAAGATTTGAAGGGGTGCAATAGCAAGCCAGGTACTGATGAGCCCCCTGTATGAAATAAAATAGTTAAATGTAACCTATATTTTGCATCAGGTCACAATCCTGAGGCAGGCGTGAGGACGATCTCACTCACTGCAACTTCTACCACCAGAAGGCTTGGATACTCGAACCCCTGCTGCAGCTACAAGTAATTTCCTTCAACAGTGAATGGAATCCATGGTCAGCAAAATTTTCAAATCTATCATCAAAATTACTATTAGCCCCTAACTCACAGTGGGGCCCTATGGGTGATGTTGGGGTCCTTAAAAACAGTTCACCTCCACTTATGAATGAAAAGTTTTGTTCCTACTCTACCCCTGAGGAATGTCAACAGCAATGATTACAGTGCTGAGCAGAATTCAAAGATACAAAAAGGAGGGCCCACTTGCTGACTATAGAGGCAATAAGAGAGCCAGGCCCTTATGCTAATGGCCTTAAAAGTGTTCTGATTTAAAATGTTAATAATAATTAGTCTCTCTTTGTTCATTAAGGTTAACTTATGACTTTAGAGTTGCAAGATTTCATACTCTTCATTCCTGCTTCATTTGATGTACTACGGAACCACAAATGCATTACCATTGAAAAAATAAAGGAAAAATCTAAGATGAAAATTTTTCATGAAGTAGTACAGAGATTGAGTATGACCACGAAAAATAAAAACCTGATGAAACCTGGTACACGGAAATGTACAGAACATAGAACGATAAGCCTAATTACACATGCAGCCAAAATAATGTTGAGAGTTTTGAACTGGAGATTAATAGAATAATGGAAGAAAATGTAGGGGAGGAACAATTTGGTTTCCGGAAAGAGAAAGGAACAAGGGACGCCATTGGCCTGTTAAGAATAACTGGAGAAAGGTATATAGAGAGAGGAAAAGGAATGGCGCTCTGTTTTATTGATCTGGAAAAGGCTTTTGATCGGGTTGAATGGGATAAAATGTTCGAAATTCTAAAAGAGAAGGGGTTGGTATGGAAGGAGAGAAAACTCATTAGAGAATTATATATGAGGCAAAAAGCTGTATTAAAAATAAATGAGGATATGACAGAATGGGTGGATCTTGGTAGAGGAGTAAGGCAGGGATGCTGTCTGTCGCCAACCTTGTTCAATATATATGTTGAGGACATGATCCATAAATCTTTTGATGGGATAGAGGAAGGAGTCAGCATTGGAGGTAGGAAGATAAGAAGTATAAGATTCGCAGATGACATGGTAATATTAGCAGATGATATGCAATCACTTCAAAGGTTGATAAAGGTTTTGGAAGAAGGGATGAAGGAATGTGGGATGAAGATAAACCTAGGAAAGACAAAGGTGATGCCAGTAAACTGAAAATTAAATGAGTGTGAAAATAAATGAAGGTGTAATAGGAAAAGTGAAAAGCTACCAGTACCTAGGAACGATGGTGACAGACGACTGGAGAAGTATTGCAGAAATAAAAGCAAGGATAGCAATGGCAAAAGAGGCCTTCAGCCAAAAGAAAAACTTGCTATGCAATAAAAGTCTGGATCTGGAGCTGAGAAAGCGACTAGCTAAATGTTATTCATGGAGCGTTTTCATGTATTTATGTGAAGCATGGACATTAGGTAAGAGGGAAAGGAATAGAATAGAAGCTTATGAAATGTGGGTGTGGATAAGGATGGGAAAAGTAAGATGGGTAGATAAGATGAGAAATGAAGAGGTTTTGAGCAAAGTAAAAGAAGGAAGATCGCTCCTAAAGGAAATTAGGAAAAGGAAAGGAAACTGGCTGGGCCATGTGATGAGAGGGAAAAGTATTATTACTGTGGCACTTGAAGGTTCAATTGAAGGAAAGAAAAAGAGAGGAAGGAGAAAATTAAATTGGTGGATCAGGTGAAGAACATCAGCTATGATGAAACAAAGAAGGAAGCTCAGGACAGAAGCAGATGGAGATGACAGTGGTGTACGGGACCTGTCAGCAGACAGAACACCAGATGATGATGATGCAACAGATGCCTCATTCTCGCAACTGATGCCCCTTTCACTAGAGGGGTTGGCTTCTCTGCTCCTCGCAACAGTTCCATGTTTGTGTCTTCAATTATGTATAATGGTAACCCTACCTCTGAATTTTCTCAACTTGGTGACTCATTTGTTTAACAATTCTCCCCCCCCACCCATTCCATTGATATCTTCATCTTTTGATGCTCTCCTGACCATTCAGCCCAACCCTAGCTCATTTTTCACACCCCACGTACAGTCACTGAACTTGGAGCTACATTTCTGGGTTTGGGCACTATACTCAGTGCTGGTGTAGATGATACTCCTGGAAGAATCATATCAGCATCTTATCCTCATATTATTGATACATTATTTGTATTAATGACCTAAGCTCACGTATTAGCAGTAAATTAAGATTATTAGCATACGATACAGTTATCTACTGTGAAATAAGCGAAGACGCAGACTTTGAATTTTTGTCATTGTACCTGAAAAATGTTCATTAATAGTGCCAGGAGTGGAGGTTAGAATTAAATATCAGCAAATTCACAGTTCACTTCCAGCAAAAATCATCACACAAATGCTATACTTATACAGTGGGTGAAGTAAACATAAAATCTTCTGCTGGAGTAAAATATCTTGGAATTACCTTAACTTCTGATATATTGTGGGGAACACACATACAAAACATATGTGGCACAGCATTTCAAAAAATAGGTTTTGTTACGCGTATAATAGGAAGGTCATCGGATTAAAAAGTAAAAGAGATGATACTTCGCTCTGGTTAGGCCTCGAATACGCCGCGAACATTTGGGATCCTGATCATAAAGATGTAACAAAAAAAATATGAAATACAAAGAAAAGCTGCAAGCTACATTAAAAACTACTACAAGCTTACAAATAGTCTCAAATTTTTTAGAGGGATTGAGGAGGGAGCCCCTAGAGACTCAGAGGCTACACACTAGGCTTAGGTTGTTTGAGAAATGCAGAACTGATGTTTTTTACAGCGACACAGAGAATATTATCATGACTCCTCACTACATCTCTAGGTCTGACAGAAGCGATGAAATAAGAGAAATAGCTTGCCAAACAGATGGGTACAAAAATTCGTTCTTTCCACGCACAACAAGCAACCACAATAAAAACCAATCTCCACTAAATACACCCCCATAATTACACGTCACCATTTCTTCTACCAAAACCTATCTTTGCACGGCTAGTGTCCTAACACCCCCTGCCACACGCACATGCGGCAGCTGAGAGGGTAGTATGTAGATGTCTCCATAATACATGATATGAGAAACGAGTTTGTGCATAATTCAATGAGACAAGACATTGTTGCGGATAAAGAGATTCATTCTCTGCAGTGACAATATTGCCGTTGATGCCATGGATAAAATATGGAAAATACGCCCTCTAATGAATATGGCAAAGAAAAAGGTTTGCTAGAATTTCAAAGAGGGAATGCTTGAGTTTTGATGAGTCAATGGTGTCATATTTCGGGAGGCACGGATGAAAACAGTTCATTCAGGGGAAGCCCATAAGATTTGGCAGTAAAGTGCAGAGCCTCAATACCCCTGATGGCTACTTTGTAAATGTTAATGTTTATCAAGGAAATAATCCAAGGGGAGTGGAAAACTATGACAAAGAATTTGGAAAAGCTGCAGCATCTCTAATAGGAATGATAGACGAACTTCAAAAGGAAGAACTGCCTTTATGATTCTATTTTGATAATTATTTTATCAGTTACAGCTAAGTGAAATATCTCCAGGGAAGGAACTATGGTGCAACTGGTACAGTAAGGGAAAATAGAATACCTAAAAACTGCTCTCTGAAGTCCTCTAAGGAATTGGCCAATTTGAGGTGAGGATCATTTGAAGCCAAAAGATCTGTGAAAGACAATATGCTCATGGTGAAGTGGGTGGACAATGCAGTAGTTTTGATAATTTCATCACGTCATGGAATTAATCCAATATCTGGGGTTGGAAGGTGTGAGAACAAAAGAATCTTTGTGCCACGACCCGATGTTTATGGGAAATACAAAGTATTTATTGGGGGCACAGATCGAATGGACTGGAATATATCCCTTTCTCGTATTGGTGTAAGAGGAAAGAAATGGTGGTGGCCTAGTTTCACGTGGATTCTTAATGCCATGATGCACAATGCATGGTCGCTCATGAGGAAGTCAGGAAAAGGTATAAACCAGCTGGAGTTCCGACGGGCAGTTGTGCAGAGACCTACAGGACCATTCAAGGATCTGTAGGATGTACACCTGCATCAAGAGGCAGTGAAAATGGAGTGATGTAAGGGAACTCATCATAAGATAATATTCCACAGATTGCATTAGATTACTGTAAGCCAATTTTCTTTTCATGATCTCTGATTATATTAGGTACGATGGGTACAGCCACCTCGTGAAATCTACCACCCAGTTGCATAGGTGTGCCCATGAAAACTGCATCAGTAGGACACAAACTGTGTGAAATGTCATGTAGGGTTGTGCATTGACTGTTTTACACCATTTCATGTATGGTAGTGATAAAGGAATCCCAGGAATTCTGATATTCAGTCGTCACATATAAAATGGATTTCAAAACATAGTCACAATATTTTCTTGATGTTGGTGCATATGATAATAAAAATTAAACTTTCCCTCAGACTTGGTACCTTCGATGGATTCCAATGACCCATTTGGTCCTTATTGAAGTAGATTGAATGAAAGATGTGAGCCGTTAAGTTTTGAGCTCAGCCCTGCTTTTTGAGGTATTTTGCAAATATAAACTGTAAGAATGATAACTGCATTTGTGTAATGGAAAGAATGAAGAGCAAAGGTATTGAAAGCCACAAAAGGAAACTTTTGTTATTTTTGAATGTGAGCATTTTTTAAATTATTTTTTTATTGTTAGTAAAATAATTTGTTTGAATATTTATTAACGTGGAAAAAAATGAAATACAAAATATTTTGAACAGCTACACGTAATTTACAGAAAATTCCTGAAAACTTCAATTTTATATCCCCAAGCGCCTAGTGGTTCCATTTGGTACCAGGCTGTATCTTCAAAACTACTAATGTTAAAAGTAAAATAGTTGGACGTAATAAATCAGAAACCAAAGCAAATTAAAATATTATTTTATCACAGGATTCCAAGAAAAAATTTTTCCAGGCGTAATCAGGATAATAGCTTTTGGGAGTTATTATGTACCATGAAAATGGTGAAATGGAATAATAACTCGCATTGAAAGAGTATAGAAAGGAATCTGATGTTAAAAAATATATAACATTGGAGGCTTATTAGCCACGGTCATGATACAGCAAAACTACTTACCTGGTTCACACGAATTAATGGTGAATATTTGAAAAGCTGAACTGAATAACTTAACAAAAATTTCAAGATTAGGGATGGGACTGAAGTACCTGAGGTGTACACAACCATGACTGAGATAATACAGATGTCAATCACAAAATTTAATCCTGAAATGATAACTATGAGGGAAGAAATCCAATTTCTGGTTTTTATTTTGTGGAATGTTACACTTACTAACACTTCATAATCTGCTCTAGTCAATTTAAAAATTGTACATGAAAAATGCATGCTAACATCTGAGAAACATGGTTTTAAGTGTACACATAAAAAGTTATCAAAATATTCAACAACCAAGAAATTTTGGGCTTCATATGGTAAAATTTACTATAAACCCCTATAAAAACATGTATGTAATACCAGCAAGTACGGAACCAGAGAACACTATCAATCTATTGGTCATTGCATTGAGTTCATAGAGATGCAGTTTTATAATATATCACATGCACACAGATAAATACGGAAGTATGAGATGCCAGCATATTGTCCTGCACAATTTACACCTAAAATCATACTTTAATTTCCTGCCAGGACCAACACAGGCAGAAAATTAAAATACATTGAACCAAGCTTTCTCACAAAGTTTTGTTAACAGAATATGAAATAAAATTTGACATACTAGTATTATTAAATAAAGCACACATAACCACAAGAAATATTTATTCAGATGTGGAAATATCAATGTTGACCTTCTTATAAAATTTATACAGATATGGACACTACAAAATTAAGGTTAAAACATGTGAACATCAATTGACTAACTTCAAAATAAAAGCACTCAACAAGATTTATCACCTCATCACATTATTAAAGGAAACCTGAATCAGTCACTTTTCAAGTGAGGGAATTGATAAATAAAAAATGCAATTCTTCACCCATATTCACAAGTACTTTGGTATAAGAGATTTATGTACAGATTTTGAATCAAGGATTTGATTCTTTAATGATGCATACTTAAAGAGGCATTGACAGCCAGAAGTAAATTCAAGCAGCCAATCCAATCATCATTTGAAGATCCTGCCATAAGAATGTACCTACATCTACCTGCAATCACAGTTGCACAGTGCATAATTAACACTTTATATTGGCTTCCAGAAAGTTTACATTTTCAAAGTTACTGTCACAGCAGCTATTGCCTAAAAATGTTGGTGTTGGTTTATTCTGGAATTTTTATAAAATACAACTTTCAACCAGATCATTTCTAAGACAATCGTTGGCATATATAAGAACACAAAATCAGGGGCTAGCTGAGCAAAGAATCTTAACGGGAAAAAAAACCATGCACAACACAGATCAGAAATGAGTATACAAAAGATTAAATGTTCTGTAAATAAAAAGTAAATGGATTTTGCAAGAGGATTCTAGTGATCATGGGCGTAGCCATGGGAAGGCAAGAAGGGCAGCTGTCCCCCTGGCACAAGAAATTTCATTCCTAATCTGCAATATAGAGCCAGACAGGATGGTTACAATAGGGTGTTCTCCTCTCCCCCCTCCAAAAATACATGTGGCTCCTAACAATCCTGGCTATGCCCATGGTAGTTAATTATTTTAACAGCAGGACATAAAAAGACATATGTGATGTGAATATTTTTAGCAAAAAAATTTAGATATGTAGTAAATGTCAAGCAACATTGATAGTGCAAAGAAATAGAAAAATTACATTTGAAATGCTCATAAAGTAATAATAAAAGGGCAAGGTTTCTCGAAATGAGAAAGAACCACTGACATTCCTCCCAATGGAATTTTTTAAACAATCGCAGCCAGTGCAATTAATACTCATCGCAAGACCTTTTGTTGACCAGTGGTCATAAAATCTAGCAGTTACTTATTAGGAGTATAAATATCATTGAAAAAAGTACCCATTAAAAATATACATCTTTATAAAAAAATGTCCAATTCTGGCATAAAGTTCATCCATTAGAAGTAATATAAATACGTAGCACACACGGAAAAAATTGAGTCAAGTCGATTTCTGATGTCTATTCCAAGAATAGAGGAAAAACACATCCACCCTGGCACCTATAATAGGCCCCATTTCATTGATGGATATGTTAAAATCTCATCAATGCCTCATTTTGCAACATGAAGACAGTCATCAAACTACATACCTATACAGTAAATGTTCTTGGAGAATAAATGCTGAATAATTATTATTAAATGATGCCAACCTCTGTATAATAAAAGAACAAACACACTGATATTATAAAGCCAATATGTTGTCAAATATCAATCCATTCGTCTTACATGCTCAACACTTTCTAAAAACTCCTACCAATGAAGAGTGTATGTGCAACACATCTGATGGACTCCATTGGGAGCCACATGAGACTACATGCATGGCTAGTTTCAAGTTGACATCACGGTGATCATCATGACCCCACATATCTCCAGACAAAGGTGACATCATACAAGAGATAATCCATGGAAGAGAAAATTCCTCCCTCTTATGTGCCACGAGTGGCTACAGCCAAAGATCTGATCACGACTCTCCATTCCTATGCATTTCATTTTTAGTCACTTTCCCATTCCAATTCATTTTCCCTCCCTGCTCCATTGCTTGTATCTCTTCCTCTCTCCATGCTACATGCCCCTGTTGTGGCTTGGATAGCAGTTTATAAATACAATAGGCTGGCCACCATATTATTACATAGTTCTCACAAGAGAGCTATAGCTTGAAGCAGATATATATTGCAGGTGATTTGATTCAAGATGAATAATGAAAACAAACCGAGCATCCATGGTCTGGACGCTCTCCAGTTTCTTTCAACCATAAATATAAGAGGCCATAATATTATGATTAAGAAGAAGAAGAACTTAGCAAATATTGTTCAATGGTATGTTGATAGCTATCCCAAACCCAGTAACTCAATCAGAACAGCAAAGCTACATTAACCTAGCCAGTATCAAAACTCTCATTCTCCACTCCTACTATCCAAATGAAAGGTGCTCATCAAAGTAATTCACATCCCATCAAACTTGATTGAAATGTCAAATTAACTTCTAAGTGGAGTATGCCAAGAAAATAAACTAATCTGTAAAGAAATAAAGGTAAAATTACAATAGTTCAAATAGAAAACATCCAGTTATTCATTATAAAACTTCAATAAAAATGCAAGTACATGTATTAGGGCCATTTCATGGAAATCTGGAAGATCATATGGTTTGATAAACCATGCACAATCTAAGACAAAAATCACATACCAGTGGCTAAAAGGGATTATGTTTAATCTGCCTGTGACACAGTCATAAAGAAATACATTCTCGAAAAAGATTAATAATTATGACAACCAAGTGAATATTTTTACGAATTCATTGATAATGGAAAACATAGAAACAAACAGACTAGCCAATGTCAGGCTGAATCGTTACCAACTTTAATCTCTGTCTAATAAAACAGTAGAGGAAGAAGTATATAAGAAGTACACAGGAGTTACTTTCTGAAGAGACAATCTTTTAAACAAAAAGTATATCATGCGTTAAAACCTTTTTCAAGGACTATCATCAAACTTGACTGACTCTGCAATAATGCTGCATCATGAGAATTCGTATGAAAAGCAATCAAACAAAGAAGGATGAAGGAATCTGTACAGACATGAGAGTTTCATTCCAAGATGTAAGACAAAAAACCATTAGTTTGTCAAACAATATGTTGTTAATGCACTTCTTTCTTGCAGAAGAGATCACCAAACAACTACAGCAGCTTTCAAAGAACAAAAAATATAAATTTGTCAAGCATACTGAATACTTGGAGAGTTACCTATTTGGATTATTTAACATCAGCCCATTTCTCATTACTAAGGCTTCTCTTTCAACCCAGACACTAGGAAGACAATGGCATCATCCTTTTATCACTTAAAAGTGATACACACCATCAACTTAGGCTCTCATAACAGTGAATAATCTTCAAGGAATTAAAACAATAAATATCTTTGGCAGTGAAGTCTACAACACTAGATCTGTTTTTTTTCGGCCTACACCGTTTCTCATTATTGATTTCTTTACACCACACTGCCATGTTAACAACAGCTGAAATTTAATTAACCTAATTTTCTTTCTAGGATCTTTACAGCAGCACTTCCCTATCTTCTTCCTAATTTTGAAAAATGAAAAAGTGGCAGTATGCACCTCACGCTAGCTTATGGTATTAGCTAGTAGTCACAGCCAAGACAAGTCATTCTCATCTGTATTATTCACCCCAACTTGGGATGAATTGGAAGAAAAGCATGATAAGAATGGAAAATATTGTGCTTTCTCTGTATTTCTCAAATGTAACTGTTCAAACCAAGATTTTTCTCGTTATGCTCTGACATTTCAATATTGTCCATTGATACAATTCAATAACTGATCAAGCTTTGGCAACCCCTGTGGAGTGTGTCAGGTGTCTTGATAGCATGAGAATGTTGTGCATAAATGAGCCTTGTTCATCAGCTGAAGTGTGTGACAAATTCTGCACATACTGTTATGTGAAACAAGCAGCATATACCAAAATTCCATGATACAAATTAATGCAAATTTTGAAAATAACATGCCACAACACCGTTCGGCAGCGTGGGCTCATAATGTTTCTGGAGGGACCTGACTTTAGGATGGCGTAAAAAATTCCATCAGAATGAATCTTAGGGTCTTGGCAGGGTATACATTAGCACTAACTGCATTTTGATGATGGCATTTGAAGGTTATTTTTTGCTTGTGTACATAAAATGCTGGATAAGAAGTGAATCCAACTCAACGCTGAAAACAGGCAACATGTAAGATCAGAGATTTAAACTGTACTAGTTTTTGATATTTTTTGGGAAAATGACAAAAATGGCTGTTGAGAAAACTGTAAAGATTAATCATTGCAATGTATTCTGAGAAGCTTGGAATATGTTTGGAAACTGGAGTGCACTAGACAAGAAGCCACCGTTGGCAAAGAAACTTTAAACTAATATACATATTGGGCCATCTTTGTGTGGTATCCATTAAGTTTTCCTTATGCTGCAGACCTTAAATGAATTTATGTTTGTAAGAGAAAATAAATTCCTACAAATCCTTGTTAAATGCAAAATTAATTTCCTAATTTTCATGAATTCAACAACTAGAACAAATTACCCAATTTTTGTCAGAAAACTTTCCTGAATCTAAACCAAAGACTTAATTTGAGAAAAAAACAATAAAAATAAAAAAATGGCATCAACTTCAGTAGTAAACTGACTTTCACTTTTGCAAGTCATATCAATTCAATAGAAAAGGCACTCAAAAGAAAATGAACTTAGTGATACACAAAACAAGTATTTATTAAATGTTACCAAGCCTTAAAAAATGATATGAAAAGAAAATGAATCAAAGAAACATAAATGAGTATAGGAAATAAACTTTCTTTCATTTATAAATGCGTGTAAAGTTGAAATCAAATTACAAATTGTAATGCAGGAAAAAAAGTTATTCGATACAATTTAGGCTGGAGATTCCCTCTTCTCTAATTAACATTTCCTGCAGTGGAATACAGCCTTGCAGGGGATCGGGTTGGTGTGGTGGCTAGAGTACTCGCCTACCACAAGGGTGGCCAGGGTTCAAATCCCTGCAGAGGCGAATGTTTTTCAGAGGAACCCGATCCCTACTTTAGTGTCTTGTGGAGGACACTCTAAGTGGAGTACTCCGTCTGTCGGATGAGACGTTAAGCCGTGGTCCCCTTGGCGCCTTTCGTTAAGAGTAGGCTAATGCCGACACCAGGTTTCTATCCACCCTTTCCTATCCCCTATGGCGCAAATGACCTTAGCTGTCGGTCGCCTCCCCAAATATCCAATCCAACACAGCCTTGCAGTAGATACTTTGTTGTTGTTACTGATAAATGATTTGTGCTATGATCTTTAGATAATGAAAATTTGCAATAATCTTAGGATTGTGATCATGAATGTATCTATCTCATGTGAAAAACAAAGACAAGTTCCTGACATTGATCCAGTTTAATCCACAATGGTGTAATGCTATTTACAATCCAATTTAGGTAAATTATAACCACAAGGGTGTGATCATTACTGAATTGATTGATGTAATCTGCAGTTAACTAAGACACAGTTGTAAAATTACTTTGAATCCAATGCATAGATATTGTTGCAGTTTATAAAGCATTTTTACAACCCAATTTAGGTCAATGATAACCATATGGGCAAGCTTGCATTTCTTCCTTGTTTCTGTCGCCTAGACAAATTCGCATGACAGTGTGCAAAAAGAGAAATGCATAGAATAGCATGGCGTCAGTCAATTCATTATTTTTGTTGGTATCAAAGGATGAATACATTCGTTATTGAATGATCTAGGGGCAAGCATTGAAATATAGGTAATGCCTACTAAGAAGGCATAGATATGGGCTAAGCTGGCAACTAGCGATGAAATAGAAAATTCTGAATATCACGTTTTTGGTGCATCACAACAAAGCTACCAATGGATGCTCCTCATTGTTTCAAGAGGCACTTGCCACTGCCAATATGTGCGACAGGAAGATCATAACTTACCACACTCAATGCCCACTAGACTAATCATCCAGAGCACTTGCAGTTGCCACTACATATGCAGGGTGACATTCGTGTTTTAGGTACATCATGACAGAGCTGCTGATGGACACTCTTCATTATTTTTTTAGAAGAGAAGATTATCACTTACCAAACTCATAATGCTGACTAGACTGATCATTCAGAGCCCTCACAGTCTGGCTTAACCTCCCATAAGACAGAGTTGCAGACCCCCTCCCAGTTTTTTTTATGGCAATACGTACTAAGAGGAAACGCAAGCAAGATGGAATTATGACTTTTTAAAATCAAACTTAGGTAAATTGTAACCATAAGGGTCTGTCCATTACTGTATTGATCTAAGTAATAAGTCCAAAACTAAGATGCATTTGTAATGGTGCTTCTCAATCCAATGCCCCAACATTGTTGCAGAGGATAATGCGATGGCATCGACACTTTCTATAGTTACATTTAGGCAAATTGTAACCATTAAGACAAATATCTTGAGAATTGGGATAAAATGGATGAAAATTAACTCAAACAGAATTTTACTATGTACATGCATACCTACCCTGGTAAGTGTATATATTTAGATTATGCAATCTGATTGAAGTCTAGGATATTGCTACCCATTGTAAGATGAACTCACTTTTCTTTGGAACTCAAGATGGGAAAAAACATTGACTTTAATTCATGCAAATATGATATTTCATTTTTCCAACAACTTAAAAATCATAATCGAAACAAACTCGACTCAAGCATCTAAAGAGCTATAAAAGCTAGAGTCAAGTTGAGTTCTTTTAAAACTCGACTCCACTTTTGAGTTGCTAGCACATCCCTAGTAAAAACCTAATAATGGATATCCAATCCTGAAATAAATTAAATTACATGAAACATACCATAAATATAAGGCAGATAATTAACAAATACTATTTTGATAAATCCTTAAAAATGAAAAACCTTCATAGAGGACATGATCTTGTAAAAGGCCAGATGTTTCCCGATTTTATAAGGAAAGACTGAATTGGCAGAAGTCCTTTCAGAAGTTCCACCAAATTAAAGGCTGCATTGTGTCAACTGACATTTGGAAGCTTGACTCAAGCACTGAATGGGGCAGTATCAACCTTGAGGACATTTGAAATGTCTGTAAACTAAATTCAACCCTAGACCAAATGGAAGATCCAAGAAGAATTATCATCAATTCTAACCACACTGAACCATTACGTTATCGTTTATGACCCCAACATCTATTCATTCATTTCCATGAATTCAGATGAACTTGCCACCAACAAGTTATTCCATCAAAAGCTTTATATTTATGTTTGTCTTCACTTGAAAATTCATAACTCCAGCCATGGTTATATTCCATCAGGTAGACTAAATAACTTTTAAATAGGCCCATTTAAATCACAATACAATCTACAAACTCTCACAAAATTATACAGAGATAAATGGGGAAATAAAATGGCTTGATTTGAGAGAGAGAAACAACTCAGCAGAGACTATGTGACCAGAATGCCTATGATTATTTAAAGAATGAATGCTAACTATTTGAGAAAAAAATTCTACCACATGAGGCATAAATACACGAACCAGCACACTCAATGTGGACATTACAACTAATAAACAAAGGCAAGATTGACTTGAGAGAGTTGGGCATAATTCAAGAGCATTTTAAACCATGGTCAACAGTACTCTAGCTAACAAAAACGAAACACCTTTCATGTGACTAAATATTAAGAGCCTATTTAAGCCTCTTTTAAAAAAATACCCGCTAAGGTCAGTATTAAGCCAAGAGTCTACAAAATATCTGAGGGAAAGATGACCAAAAAGGCATATTAAGATGTGAATACTACACACTGTTTAAACATAGTACAAGAAATGAGAAATATTAGATGAGTTTAATAAATAAAAATGAATTAATTTAAAATGACAAATTACAATTGGATTCAGTTAATGTTCAACTAGCCCCTGATAAGGACATCACACATTTTTACAGAAATATATGCAAAAAGATGACCAAGAAACAGATAGAGGTTGAGCAATCTCTTAATGGTATCAGCATAACATCCAAATATTACAAATTAGAACAGCCAGTTTCTTTCATATGTAGACAAATGTGAATTTTTTAATTCTAAAAACAACTCCCGCGAATTCACATTTAAAAACAACCCAAAAGAATTAAAAACTTCACAAACATTTATTATATCTCTATATTCAACAAAACAGTTTTTGTGGCTCATTACAATCAATAACACTTGTCTCTTGATATGGCAAATGAAGCTTAAATATATAAGTGAGAGCACTGATTCATTCAATACTTATTTCATGAATGAAATGGGGAACAGTAACGTCACAAACCATTCATGAGTTTCAACATTACCATTAATTAATTACTTCTTAAAATCACTGATTATCACACATGAAAGCCCAGAGTTTCATGAAGGAGTTACAATACGATTACTTAGCTCATAACACAATCTCATCCTAACCATTCTTATAAGGTGCACCACAACTATGACTTGGTACTTCTACATGAATTAAACTCTAATGGCCTTTCCTGCAATTTGACTTCATCACATCAATGTCGAGTAAATGCAAAGATCAGAGAGGTGAGCTTAAAGGAGTTTTTGGTTTTGACTAGACTCTATGTGAAAAGCAGTATTAGTTATGTTTGCCCCACCCTAGATTATAATGACTATTTATGTTTTTTGCAATTGGAGCAAAACTAACAGACCTTTCCTGTGCAGATCATCAGCTTCTCAAAGCCGAAATACAGAATTTAGTCATATAAATGACACCTCACTCTATATGATTATTAATCTCAGTAAGGAAAAATGTACAAAAGAAGAATTACAACTTTTTGAGCACCACTAATCTTGCATTGTTCACATGTCTATAAATTTGCACGTATTACATTATGCAATGCAACCATTGTAAGCATAATGTCATTTCCATAACAAACATAATAATATAAATTAATCACCTCTTTTATTTTTACCAAGAACACACTTTTCCTTTCAATTCACTTTTTGCACATCACACCATTGGCTTTACAAGTGAGATTACATTTGTGCAAAGAAACTCTTAAGTCATCACAGCCTCAGCTCAACTAAATGTGCGTGCACTTTTTGAAGCATAAAACTGTCGTTGGCATGAAGAAGGCCCAGAGAAGGATGATGGGATAGAGCTTTGGAGCTAGAGCTTACTCTTTTGCTCGCACTGGAGACGAGCGGCACCCATTGCTACGTGATAAGCCTCGGGGAATGCAGCCCCTCGACCTGGACGTCAATGGGTGGGCAGTGACTTGTGGAAGGTGGGCCCCAATCATGCAGACCTCCAGAATTGGCCAATCGGTGGGTCAGGCGGTGAGCAATAGAGAAGCCCCCACTGCCTTCCAACTGAGTCAACACAATTATGACTTGCCTGTGAATGCAATGGTAAATACCATCAATATAACTTGACAGATGCTGGTAGAGTTATCATGGAGCTAAACAGGGCTTAAAAAACAAGATCTCCAAGCATTTATAAAAAAATAGAGAAAAAAATAACAGATGAATCTATTTTTAACTAGACAATTAAGGGACAAATTTAAGAATCAGGGCTAATAGGTAAAATATTTGGTCTGATAAGGATGGTAAGAAAGTATTTCCTGCCTAAATATCCAGAGAAAATAACTAGGTAAAAATAAATATCTAGGATAAATAAGATTAAAATAAAAAAAATATGGTAGTAAGAAGGAATGAAAAGAATATCATTGTTTTCCACGTGGGTTTTATTTTCTATAATATGAGTCTTGTTCAAGTTTCTCCTCTCATTCCAACAAAGATTGCTATTTATTTATCCGCAATAATAAATAAAAAGAAATATTTATCATAGATGATGGTATACAGTAGCAACTCCATAACACTAAGTTGGTGGGACTGAAAAATCAGCACTTCATATTTTCGAACCTTTTTAATTAATAGCGAAAAATATTTCCCCTTCCCACCTGACTTCTCTGGTCTTTGGAAAAGTTTTAAAATGATTTATGGTCATTATTCATGAAAGCATTCAAAATAATGCCTTAATATAATAAGCTAAATGTCACAAACAATTGTGAAATAACTATCACCTCTTAGTTCCCTATCCAAATGATTTTTAGTAGGTGATCATTTTCTTTGTAAAATTTTCGCCCAGTTTAGAAGATGTATATAAAGGAAGTTATGCATTTGTATGAGACTGTAGCTTTCTTAATCTGCGGCTAATCAGGACGTGCAACTGGTATGGGCATTTAAAAGGGGCATTTGATTCTAACATCTACACAGTTGAGATGGTAGCTGGCCTGACCGTGTTTCCAATCACCCTTTCCTTGTCACTCAATCATAGGTTAAATGAGCAAAGGACTCAAGTCTATTTAAAAAATTCTTCACAGGTCATTATTTGTGGTTTCTTCCACATCGCCTGCTAGATGTACAAACTTGAGGAGAAATATTATTTCGTTCCAATAACTAATCACTTGACGACAAATTAGGCATGATCCTGACATTTTTCCACTTCTTCAACAGCTCAGAGTATACTAAGTTTCCGGTTCTAAATGGCGAGATTGTTTGGACAGATTGAATATTTATATGGAGGTTGTGGAGAATGATACCAAAGAAATTAGAATCTTAGAAAACGTTTCATTAAGAATGAACAAATGCTTCAAATGCCGCCCAGGAAATGCCTTGCTTGCAATGATGGCACTTCACCAATCTGATTCTTATCGATGTTTCTAACATCTACACAGTCAAGACGGTAGCTGGTCCAACTGTTCTTCCAATCGCCCTTTCTTTATCACTCAATAATAGGTAAAAAGAGCAAAAGGCCATTATTTGTGGCTTCTTCCATATCGCCTACTGGATATACGAACTTGGGAAGAAATATTATTTCGTTCAAAGCCAAACGGTTTCACCGCTCATCGAAGTTCGAGTAAGAAACATTAACTCATGACCAAGTCCCTTTTCACAATGATGATTCATGCTTATAGTTCTATTCTGCAAAACATTAATCCAGTAAATAAATTGAGAGGTTATTTTTTTTATCCTTCTATGCATAATCTCTTCGCGTTGTGGGTGTTATGCTGAATGCCATTTTATCCAATGGCATCCTTATATGCCAACTTTGGTAAGCTAAAACATAGAAGCTAATGAAGTACCTCATATTTAAAAACTAATTACCGAATCACTCTAATATTTTCAGAACTTTTTATCCACAACAGTGCGAAAGAGAACTTCATCCCAAATGGGCATTACGGAGATGTTTCAGATCCAGCGTTCCCCATTCCATTATTTAGTTTTTTTTCTTTCCTCTCTGAGACTTACGCCTTCTATACTTGACTGTGCTGTGGAGCATAAAACACGAAAACGAAATAAGATAAACTGTTTGCAGCGTAACTTTGTAAAATTAACTCAAGGGGACCCTGTGCCACACACCCTAGTGGTGGCTTACACGGTATTACGATTTAAGCTGAATATGTCACGATGTGACAAAACTTGGATCGCAGCTAATAACATCAAAGTGGATAACCAAGTTTCTCTTTTTTTTAATTCCCACAAAAGCAAAAGAAACTTCTCAAGCATTTCTCCGACTGGAAACTTGCTTCTGTTGCTGATTATTAAGCTGTGTGTTTCTGGGAATTTAGATCAACATGCTATGAAATCTCACCCTAGGGGAGATGCCAGGCCACATTTATGTTGTTTAGACACTAGCAAGGTACTGACTGAGGACCTCCTCATCATGAGTCTTTTGTGGTTGCCCAATCCACACAATTCAGTGCTTCCAGGTCATGGCGAAAGATGGCCAAGGGACTCCACGGGGAGCTGAGCAAGGAGCGCTCTCTCCAAAGGACCATAGGAAGAGGTAGGGATCACGGAAAAAATCTGCCGCAGTTGAGGTTGAAACCTAATTCCTGTGGTAAAATCCTGATAACGACAATAAGTTTCTCGCAGAGTAATATTATTTCCGTACTTCATTACATGGAGTTCCCCAAGAACATCTTGGAATTAAGTTAAAGAGAAGCCTCCATGGTGATTTATTTTAGAGATTTCAGTTTTTCTGGTAAACTCATGTTATGAACTATGTTTCATAGGATTATATTTCACGGATGATGGCTTCCTCTGGTTGAAGTGTCTTAGCAGTTTATCACAGGTCTTATACATTATAATGTTACATTGTTGAGGCACTCCCCCGATTGGGTCATCTGTTTCAAAATTTGAAATAATCTGTTTTAAATGCAAAATTATATCAATCGCTATACCCTATACTATACCCTAGCAAACACTATACTAGGCTATACCCTAGCAAATTCTTGAAAAAATTTTTTCTATTGTCTCATGAAATATGGACATTGTCAGGAGTAAACGCGGGACTATTCAAAGTGAAGCCATGGATTTTGGGGAAAGTGACTGGGACAGGTATCCCAGTCAATTTTTCCATATTTCTATCGCGTCACTTTTCTATTCGAGCACTCAATAAATTAAACGTACCGCTAATAGCTCATGGCAGTGAGGTGGTATGTGGCGCCACACGTGATTTACAGCCAAAAGAGGATTGTTTACATTATGGAAATGTAGCGAAGAGTTAAAATAAAAATAAAATATGGGAGAAATTTTCTTTAGGTACCATTTTCTCCATCACTCGGGATCAAAATTATCTGCGACTTAAATTTGATGAATAACTGTTTGACTCAGGCACTTGTGAGATATGAATGCACTAAGATTCACGCATTTCTCATAACTGATAGATTATATTTGGCAATGCTGATTTGTTAGGAGTCTATGTTAGTAAATAGAGAGCTTTTCTGATGCAATTTCCCCTCAATGTTCATAAAAAAGAACTAAGTTTCTCTGTGGGGACTGGGTCCGAGGTTTGTAATTTCAAAAATTTCATAAATGCAGAAGGAATAAACATGCTTCGCTTCGCAGATGATATCACAGTCATGGCTGAAAATCGCGAGGATCTTCAAAGGTCACTAAATTTTATGGACCAAGTTCTACAAGAAAACAACATGAAAATAAGTAAGACAAAGACTAAAATCCAAGTACGCGTAAGAGAGAAGCAGAATGTAGAAGTCACTTTGAGAGGAGAGAAACTAGAACAAGTGGATTCCTTCACCTATCTCGGAAGTACCATCACATGGGATGGAAGAAGTACAATGGACATCAAGCAGATAATAGCACAAGCTAAGAAGGCGTTCATGGGAAAAAAGACAACTGCTGTGCTCAAAAAAGATAGGACAACAAACAAGATAACAGTATGTGAAAACCTTTCGGTGGAGTACCTCTCTGACTATACGGATCGGAAGCATAGACTATTGGAAAAGCTGACCACAACAGACAAGAAACCTTTGAAACCTGGTGCTAGGAGGATGCTGAAGATAAAATGGATGGAAAAAATAAGAAATGATGAAGTGTACAGAAGAGTAGAAGAGGTAAGGACCATATGGAACACCATACACAAAAGAAGAACAGGATGGATGGGACACAGCATGAGACAGGAAGTGAGGAATGTAATTGAAGGTAAAATAGAGGGAAAAGTCCCCAGAGAAAGACCCAGGAATTAGTTTATGGACCAAATAAAGAGGAAAGTATACAGGAAGAGATACCAGGAGGTAAGGGAACTAGCATTAAATAGGGAAGGGTGGAGGGCTGCAGTCAACCAATCTTAGGATTGAATGACCAATGTAGAAATAATATTTAAATGGTGATATTGAATTTTTTTTGTCCCAGGCTCAACCTTGTTGCACACTGATGAGTCCCCTCCTCAAGAGGGGTCTCTCACCCCTGGAATCCCCAGGAAAAGGTGAGTAGACACTACTTTGAATAATAACCAATAGTTCCCAGCAATTGCACATATACTACTGTCGGCACAGAAATTATATGCACTCAAGTTTGGGAACAAATAAAAAAATAACAAGAAGACTTACAGAAAAACTAATCAAATTTAAAATTTGCTTATTTTATTCTATGTTATTTAATGGCGAACTTAAATTTTTTAAATGCTTTTCAATATTTTTTACTATGGGTGTAACTTGATAAGTGACTGTTTTTGATGGTGTTTGAGCAAAATTCCAACTTCGATAATTTGTAACTCAAACATATGTACCTCTAAGACATCCGCATTTCAGTCAAAGGTAGATAAATATGTTTTCTATATATTTCGTTAGTTTCAGCATTGCATCTTTAACAGGAAAAAGGTTATTAATTTTGTACAATGATTACATTTCAAAACTAGGGAGTCATACGATTTCATTCTTGGTCACGTTGCAATCTGTATGCTTAGAATATTTCCGATATTTAATTATCCAATACATCATTTAAAATTTAAATCGATTGGTATTTATACTGATTGAAGAAAGCAGTCAGAGCAGGCAAACTGCCTTGGCTGAGCAGTGCAGCATTGCCGCATTCACCCATTCAGACCGCCAGCACCCAGCACCACCTGACGTTCCTCGGTAGAACACAGAGCTTTATCCTAATACAAAACTTTATCACCGCATGAATACATACAATAGCTGTATTTTCTGATATTTTCACGATCTCTCGAAGCTTAGAGTTTGAAATTTTTGGAAGTCCAGTAAATTAGGTTCTAATTTTGCTCTTAATTTATAAATTGTTGGAAATCATTTTCTTGGATAAAATTCATGGATTCATCTTTGAATACACCACTAAATTGGTCATGTGAATAGAAGACCACCCTGCCGATGGTCTTTCCTCCTTTGCTGGTCCTGGGTTTTTCTCAAGCACGTCCTCACTCTTCTCAGAAGATACTTTTTTCATCAAGCGAATTAACACACCAAGGCAATCGGCAACTCGCATGCACCTGAAACGCCACCGGCTGCCAAGAAACTGTGATGCTAAATTCAGACTGCCGGAACTTGATAGAGCAGTGAGGGAGTGTCCTGGCCGGTTCGATTGGGACCATCTACTCATTATACTATTGCCAGAGACACCAGTCTCGTGAACATCAGAGCGAGTGTTGTGACACAGGTCTCAGAGTCATCTTCACGGAGACACACAATGTCTGACACTGAAGTTCAGACATTTTATTCCATTTAGATGCAGCTTTACAGAAGGTGTAAGACTGTTTCTACTGTGGACACAAGGCCTTACTGTATGAAATTTAAATATTCTAGTAATGGTTACAATTCAAGGATATTTTGGGGGGATTAAAAATCATTGGAGTTCTCTCAGTTTTATGATCCACCAACAATAGCATCAATAACTTAGAATATAGTGAAAGATCACAGGAATTCATCGTGTTTGGATAAAAAAGAATAAATACATATAGCAACCTTGTATCAATAATAGTGATAAATTTTTAAGCAGGAGCTGAACATTTTTCTTCCAAAGCTGCAAAATCTCACAGTTAAGAGACCACAAAATTATGCATAACTAAAACTGACTAACTAATGCACAATATGGGGTAGAGGAAGTTCAATATTGCAAGTGTTTTTAGGAAAGTGGCCATAAAGTAATTCAAATGTGATGGCAGAGAAATTCTTAGGCAAAAGAACACAAAAACACCAATGAGGAAATGAATGAGAGTATTTTCAGATACATACCTATGCAGAGGAGGAACTGAATCCACAGTTCGAAGCTCACCTCTGGTGGAAACTACATTATAACTTTCCTGACAATCACATTTCACATGAATCCATTTATTCTCATGTCGATTTTCAACCATTACCACCAGACCAGCCCATCCTTTGGTCAAATAATAAGCAGTCATTCCTTCACGACCCTGTTAGTGACAATGAGAGTATACAACACCCTTTAAATCATTTAATAATGCATCGATGAGAGTGCAAAACATGACTCTAATACCTTTATGTATAAAACACCTCATTCCAATCACATAATACAATATTAAATTTATTTTAATAAAATATGTAAAAATCCTGTACTATAGTTGCATTTAGGAATGAATAGAATAAATTTATGGTGAAGACACTACCACATTATAATAAATAATATATGAACCTGTATTAGAGTGGAATGGCATACAAGCACACCATAAACATTTCCACACACAACATTACTGGCATTAAATAAATAGCCACTTGACACAAGTTTTTATGATGGTGTGACTTCAACCAGAATATCAAGCAGATACATACACTGTGCAGTAATAATAATTAATTAACAATTCAACTACAATTCATTTAGCCGTGTTAAGAAAAAGTTAATCACTAACCTCATGTCTCTGACCCTTAGCTAGCGTTAGGCTTATTATGGCATCAGCTAAAACATAGGCCGGAGGTGATATTTGCTCTACTAAAAGGCGCTTGGAACTATGGATGGCAAGAACATATTCTGGATAATTGGCAGGATTGTCCATGCCTGTGGACAGATACACATTAGGCTGAGAATCGGCAAAAACACTGATAATAAACAACATGTTACAAGCCAGGGGCTACCCAAGAATGACTTTATTTACAGAAAGCAAAGGCTTCCAGACATTAAGTAAATTTAAAAAAGATTTTAAGCATAAAAATTATGTTCTAAAAAATATAAATAAAAACAGGAATATACATGATAGGACAACTAAAAATGACAGGCTGTCGTGGGCATTACAAGGCAAAGGAAATAGCTCAAATGGGTCAGAAAAGTTACTTATTGTGGTAAATTATCAAATATAAATAACAGGTGCAACAAGAAAACCAGCTGCGTGAAACACTAAGGAACACCAACACTGAAACAGCAAAAATTATTACTCAAGCAGATGAATGAAACATTGCTAGCTCTTTCTAATATGTGATATTAATGAGGGAGTTCTTTGGACAGTCCTGCAGAAAATTCACCAACCCTCCCTCATCTTTAATCCTCTCACTTCCACAAAATCCCATTTGCATAGTGTATTTCTCAGTAGAGATATTCACTTCTACAATCCTTAGCACCATCCAACTTCTGGATTATTTCTTTACCTCTTCACTGCCATTCAACCATACAACCCAGTCTTCAAAACCCCACTATCTTTTCATGGGATAGTGACGACAGTCACATCTATTGAATTCTCCCAAGAGCTCCACTTTTCCACACTGGTACTGTACCTTATCAACCACATGTAATACTTCTTAATTTGTTTTCCTATCCACCCAGAAGACATTACCCATCTTCAGGAATGAGAGAGTCACTCATGGATTTTGAGGATAAGGTATGGAGAAAATACCAAAAAATTCTCAGTTACTTAAGATGAAACCAAGAAATGTGTTCTATGATCAAACACCTCAATTGCCAACCAGGCAGACCAACCACACTGCAAGCAAATGGCCAATTTCATATGCTGAAGAGAGGACCAACATGTATTCAGATCAATATTATGTGAAATTGTGACATTCATTGTAAGGTTTGTCCTTCCCCTGTGCAGCCAAATATTTCCCAGAAATTTCTGGTTAAAAAATAATCACACAGATAAAGTTGTAATTGGACATGTACAGAGAAGTTTCAGGCTTGACAGTTCCCAGATTAAGGGATGGAAGGGAATTTATATGGTACAATTATGAGTGTGGTGTGATTTTGAATGCTTACTGACTCTACTTTTATAACTGATAACCAGGAATTCAATCAGTTGTCTTTGAAATGTAGGCTAATAGAGGGACTGAAAATTAATTGACCTCATAAGTATCTTACTATAACAATGTATAAAAAGTATCTTACAATTAATATACTAATGTCAAGTTAAGGTTGTCCTCAGCATTATTTTGGTACAAGCTACGTTTGGTTGAACAGATTTTCAAATATCTTTTCATAAAAATATATGATAACATGTGATATGAAAAATTATAGGAAATTTTCAGACACCAAAGATTGATTTCATTGGATCTACTCTAAACTACATGTGACTCTATACACAAAATGCAATAATCAAATTGGAGACTTAAAAGGTTATCTTCATAACAACCATGACTTGCACTGACCTCATCAATATTAAGCTTTTAATAAAAAATCAAAAACTTTCAAGTAAAGGTCCACAGATATTTTTATTGTTTACGACCTGGGTTTCGTCACGTTATCCGTGGACCATTACTTGAAAGTTTTTGATTTCCGATATGCAGAGGTTCCACAAAGTGAAGCCTGAATTTATAAGTTATATTTTAATAAAAAGACCAAAAGTTAATACAATATGGGGCATATTATATAACTCGTAACTCCAGAGATATAGAGGGAGGACTTATAATAGCCAGCATAGATCTTTTCATGATTAAACAACTCAAATATCTCTAATCATAGTTACAAAGGGGAGTAACTTTGAAGCTTTGTTAAAGTCCAACACAGACCTGCCCTTATGAGCAACATCAGTTGGAGTTAATTGCACCTCACCCCCAATTCCTAGTGATGATCAACTGTTACATGGTACACATGGATAAGTTTCCGAGTCTTGATAAAGTAATTAATCATGTATGTTCACAGTGCAAGAGACATTATTGACTAATGAAATTATATAAATTTATTAAGGGGAAGTTTCCAGTTACAATATAAGTGAAATCAATACCGAAAATTTTCCACAGCATAATTCAAGGTCTTTGAACTGATTTCTGATAAATGGCATTCATTTCAATACTTGCTTATTCAAGTTTTTATAAAATTTAAATTAGATCAATACCAATAAATACTATCTCTAGACCCGGTTAGTGATGCAAGTACATGATTAATCAGTGCACAGGGATAGAGGAAGACTCATGCAACATGTCGGAGTTCTAATGAGCAAATGTAAGCACTTCATTGACAAGCATTTGAATTACTCATGAGTGAACACTTTTTTCAATTTTTCAATGAGGGGAGTTTGAGTCCATCATTGCAATAAAAATTGATTTCTGGGAAGAGTTTAAACTTTTGCACTTGGATTTCTTTTGCCCCTTAACTATAGACGACTTGGCATTTTCTTTTAAAATGACCCAGAATTCAAGGATTGAGTGTCGAGTGACAATGGACACACGAGTTACTAGCTCACATAGCCCTGTCAGGCCACACTAAATACCCGGGTGCTAAGGGTGAAGCATCAATGTCATAATTTATGTTTTCAAGATAAAATAAAATCCTTCAAAGCAGTCTTTACTTCCAGATTAAATCTCCAACTTTCATTTCAACAACTAGCACAAATTGAGTATTTTATTCCTGAATCTCAACAAAAGACTGAAGTTAAGAAAGAAAAAATCACTAAATTTGGCATAAAGAAGTATACTGACTCAGCGTTCTAAGTCATATTAACTCAACACAACATGCATTGGAAAGAAAATAAACCTCCATTACAGTATTTGTGAAGTGCCTCATTAAGTTGCAAGAGAAAAATGAACTTCTAGGAAACACAAGTATTTCTTCATTGTACCATACCTTGAGAAATAATAAGAAAAGCAAATGAATCAGCAAAAGATGAATTAGTATTATAAATAAACTTCCTTTAATTTCTAAATGTCTACAAACTTTAAATCAATTCTAAATTGTAATGCATGAAAACAAGTTACTCTCTATATTCAAGCTGGAGGTTCTCACTTCTTATTTTAACACAATAACCTGCAGCTGAATACAGCCTTTAACAAGATACTTTTGTTATTGTTATTGACAAATAATGTTGTGCAATAAAATGCAGATAAGGACTAAATTTTGATAATCTTAAGGGTAAGAATGTGACCAGATCGTCCTACCTAATTAGGGGATAACTAAGATGAGTCACTGACATTGCTCTGATTCCAATTCAGTTTCACTTTATACAAAAACAGTGCTATTGCTATTTAAAATTAAATTTAGGGAAATTGCCACCATAAGGGTGTGATCATTACTGTATTGATCTACATAATCTTGGGTAAACCAAAACACCATGGTAACATTGCTCTGTATCCAATGTACCAATATTGTTGCAGCTTATACCAACATGTTACTACCTAGTTTAGGTAAATTATAACCAAACGCCTACAGACATGCTTGAATTCCCTCTGCCTACACAAATACCCAGCATTAGAGCATAAAAAGTGAAATGCATATAATAGCAATGGGTCAGTCAAGCCAGAGTTGTTCGATTTAATATTTTTGTAAGTATTGAAGGATGAATACATTTGATAATGAATCACCTTGCAGCAAGCATTGCAGTACAGTTCAAGCTGGCAAACAGCAATGAATTATAAAATGCTGCATACAGTAGAACCTCTACCTAACGAACTCCCGCTAAACGAAAGCCTCCGATGAACGAACAAATGCCAGTGGTCCCTGCAAATCCCTATCTATAAGCATAAGTAAATACCTGTAATGAGCGAACTCCTGCTTTACGAAAACTCCCGATTAATGAAATGAAAGATTGGCCCTGACTCGTAATATTTACCTCTTCATAACATATTTTGCCAAAAAAATTGTTAATATTGTCTTTTTTTGCAGGATTTTTGCTGTTAAAAGCAAAAAGGGCCAATGAGAGACACTGTGAGAACTAGCAAATCAGAAAGCACCTTCCTATTCATCGCTATTCTGGTAACTTGCGACTGAGATTTAATATCAGCATGTTTTGAGCCATCAACAGGAATGTGCATCAGTAATCGCCAGTCAACTTTGTTTATCTTCAGTTGGATGTCATTGCAGCTGATATTTTCATGCAGTTGAGTGCCACCTTCCTTGGATTTATTTATTACTTATGAATAAGCGAGAATATGGACAAGTATTATAAGTTTTTAATGCCTGCGATTTCTGTTGGATAATGGCAACCCTGTTTCCAATGTAAACCCCAGGATTCGGAGGTGGCGGAGATATTGTCACCATTTCCTTGTGTTTGAGAAGTGGCTGAATTCTCTACTTGCATCACATGGGAAGCTGCCGCATTAGTTCCTCCTTGATTTTTGCATACTTTCATTCCGGTGGGTTAGTAAAAATGTCCTAGGCCGTGTAATGGCAGTTGAGCTGGCAGATGAAAAGGAAAAACTTAGTGGTATCCTGGGAAACTCCACTTAAAGGGAATTGCCCTCCTAGCTGGGGAAACCACAGGGCCGATAACTCAGGCCAAAAGGGGAGGCACGCACACTTACATGATTAACTGCACTATTTTTGGCCTCCATCCTAACACAAACTCATAAAAACAATATTTAAATACACCGGTGGTGATTCTTTCGAGCCCAGTGGTGGTAAAAATCACTTGAATTTAATTAGTCCACAAAAAGCTTTCTGTCACATTGAGGACAACAGTTTAGGAGGCGCTGAACAAATGAGAAGGCGAAATCCTCTAAACTCAATTTATTATATGATTTTAAGGCACTAGGCGACAGAACAAAATAATCTTGGCAGCATAGCTGGGCCTGGCCCTTTTTCTCATCAAGTTGCTCAAGCATGTAGTGATACAGACTTCTACCAACCCGCTGGAATCCAGACTCAATGTTACATAGCTTTTATTGAAAGTCATCATTGGTGAAGTTGTAATAATGTAAATAAGGAATGATTTAAGAACAAGAGCTCCAAACAAATGAGTAACCAGATAATTCTGATCCTTCTGTAATACGACAGGATTAATAAATGTAAACAAATCTGGTCCTGTTTTATGGGTAATGTAAGGGTGGAGCTAAGTTACATGATAGTACCAAGTGAATTAGTTTACATAGCATAAACAACAGAATCAAGCTCTTTTTGCAATGTTCATCCATGGATTCAATAACCGCCTTAAATACAGAGAGCTGATTAGCAGTAGAAAATAACAATTAAGCATGTCCAGTACATGGTATGGGTGAGTACAAATGTTCACTGTCTGCATATGTAACATATCAGTCACTGAACAACCCAAAATCTGGCACAAATAATTCCATGACAAAGCAATTTTTACTGAAACAGAAATCTTAACAAAAAAATGAACTTGCTTAGCAGGCACATAACAGTTCAATAAGACACCAACCTGTAAAGAATGATTATATAATGAAAGAGAGTCCCCATTAATTTATGTAGTGGAAATCAGAAAAAATTAAGATTCTCAAACATCACCATTAGCATACCCTAAGACAACATAAAAATACTTGCAATAAACTATGCTGGTCTGAACAAAACTGAATCATCTTCCAATTTTATAAATTCTCACGAAAGAAAAAAACTAGACAGTGGAAAATCTCAAATTCAATTTACCTGTGTGCCAATGGTTGAATGCCAAACACACTAAAACATAGAGGTCCCTTTCCAACATCTTGTGACAACCAACAAAACCTCGGACTTGTCGTTTACTATGCTCCACTAAACGACCAACTTCTGGAGATGCTTGACTTCGGGCACGGAATACCACTACGCACAAATCGAGCTGAGATCGCTGAGACTTTTCAGAGTTTCTGCAAAAGAGAAAAAAGAAATAAGACTGGAAGCTACTCAATGTTAATTGCTGCAAAGTGCTGAAAAAGACATGCTACAGTAATGTAGAATTCAATGGAAAAATGTCAGCCTCAACTAGCCATGAAGGTAAAAAAATGCACAAAGAAAGGCCCATAACCAGAAGATGAAAACTTTGTTGAGTCTGTGCGTATTGCCAAGCCACCTACACATCCATTAATGCAATTATTCAAGATTACAAATTAAAGCAACCTCTAAGAGAGCAATGTCATTAGCTAACACTCATCTAGGCAAACACTTTTTTCAGAACACTAAGTTCATTTTTGTTTGTTACAGCACTTAAAACCCTCCTAAACAGACACATCTCTCATTACCTCAACCAATTAGGGCTCCTTCAATTAAAGTGAATGATACTGATTGACCCATTCAAAAAACTAATTTAACCATAAAAACTCATTTCATTGAATTTGAACCTCATTAACTTTAAAAGATTCTTAAAAATGATTGAAAAAGTTTCTTAAAAAAAAAGAAATATTGCTAAAAGTCTTATATGTGCCTTGTAGGATACTAACCTTTGACCCTCCTGGAAAAGAGTAAATTCAGCTTCAGTCGGCTCTAGCACAGTGAGGAGAACACAAGAGAGGTGGTCAAGGGATGCCAGTGGAGGGAGTGTACCGCGCAGACGGACTTCATTCCATCCATTACGGACTTTGCATATGTCAATGCAATCAAAATACCTTTGGAAAAAATCAATAAATATGAGTTTTAAATATTTCTGAGCTTTGTTCACTGACTATACCTCACTGCAGACACATACAGAGATGAAATTTAAGGATGTTATCACAACAAGAAATTTTAAAAAATGGTTATCAGAGGACTTAATAGAAATCAAATACCAGTGTAAGAAATGAAACAAAACTAAACCATCTCAAGGCTTATATGACACGATGATTTCAAAGATTTAGGTCACCCGTCTTTTCCTTCACATTGGTCTATTGCCCAAAGACAACAGTTTCACTGGCATACCAGCTGGTTTCTTCACTTCATTGACCTAAAGAAGCTGACTGTAATGCCAGCAAAAATGTTGACCTTTCACAATAGTCCCATTCTTGAGGAAAACCCCAGAAGATATAAATCTTCAACTAAAATAAACATAAGGTAAGCTCTCTGCCGATTGTGGTGGGTTCAAGGGGAATGGAGCAGGGAACAAGCTGAGAGCTTGGAAAACTGGATTTATTTCAACCAACTACATTAGATGTGCACCCACAACCAACACCCATGGAGAACTCCCTGACACACTCTCATCAGAGCATCCACGTGTCACATGCATACATTCTTAATAGAAACGAATTGATAAGTGGTTGTTTATTAGTGATAAATTAAGTATTAAATATTAGATAAATTAAGTGAGTATTCTATATTAACAGCCCTGATGATGGAAAGATTGAATTCCGAAACGTTGGTATATAATAAATACTATTCGTTTATGACCAAGCCACGAGAAATTTGAAGATTTAATCCTTGAATTGTAAAAATATGGAGATGATTTAATTAAATAATGATAATAAATGGAAATCATGTGCATGAAAGAATAATGAAAATAAGTCGTGTAAAGATAAGGAAGTGACATAATTACAAGGCTGCCTTTGACCGAAAGAAAAAGAGAATAAGCCTGACGTCGTGTATGCAAATGAAAAATTTGCCTCGCACAAAAATAATATTTCGAGTAGAAATCAAAAAATCTTGAGCGCATTGTAAGATGTCGAAAAGGAAAAACTTAAAAAACGGCGGAAAAAAAAATCGCATCATGCAGGGATCGAACCCGTGATCTCATACTCCGTAGCCCAGTACAGTAGCCACCTGGCCACTTCGTCGGTTGGGGAGGGTGCTTATTGGAAGGGTATTTACCCTAGATAAAAATGTTTAAAGGCCTTTTTTGTTTAAACTATTGGTTGTATAACCCTATATGTGGGGTGATTCATGAACCACATACAACGGTCTGTACAACTACCGAGTTTGAACAAAATCTGAGACCCGGCTACCTGACACTCCCCTTGTAAGTCATTTTGTGACAGGAAGATTTTGACAGTACTGCAGTGGCTATCACTTTGAGCAATATGACTAAAATTAACCTCTTCTCAGTCTTCTACTTGTCACCCAATATCATCTTCCGGTTTTGCTAAATCTTTGATGCAAGATAGCTCTTGGCATGGCTTCATTCTTAACTTTGATTCTGAACCAAAACAGAGTGCACCTCTGTCACTTGTGAAATTAAGTAACCTTCAACACAAAAAGCCTTTTTTGGGATAAAACTGTCCTTATATTGTACACTTAAAGACACCATTGACAGAGAAGTAAAAGCATAAATGAAAAGGAATAGGAAAAGGAAGGAAGGGGAAAAGTGCTTCTCGCTGACATAACAAGATGACAATCTACCAACTGATGATCTAATGTTGAGAAAATTGGCTCTCTACAGCATTATTAGCCTCCCTGCTCTAGCCCAGTTTTAACTAAAACTCTTCATAAAACAGATAAATTTAGAATGAAAAGAAATGTGGAAAAAGGTAAGGTCAGTATAAGGAAAAATTTTGCACTGGCTATGATTTGTGCTTGGTGCTCACTAAGCAAACATAATCCCTGACGAGTTGGATTAAAGCCTACTCACTTCAAAACATCCTCAAAAGAGATCCAAAAGACACCATCAGAGGCACCGTGAGGCATGAGCATTTCTCTAAGCTGTGGCGTCCAGATTGGAGAGTCATCCGACCAGTCACCCTTCCAAGAGTAGTGGCCCCAAGGGTTGCGAAGACGAAGCAGACGGATTCCCAGCAGATCTCGCACGTCGAGCACTGAATACGCATGCCTTAAGAGACAAAGAAAGACATACATGTCAGCACGGCTAAACACATGATAATGAATAAAAAACAATATACATAACAGCAAGGCAGCATTTTTGAAGGGTCACCATTATTACTGCTCAAAAGTCAATTGAATGGAAGGGTCACTGCATGTCTGGAATATTTGGTTTTGAAAACATGCACAAAAGAACTCCAGTGATATATAAAAAAATTAACAATTGAGAGATAGGAAAAAGGAGGAATTACTATGGTGTCCTGTGCATCTTATTAACAAACTAGAAGAAGATGCCGGTTGAATTTCAATAGGAAGAAGATAAAATTGATGCAGAGGATTTTGAGAATCCTCCTAAAGTGATATATAAAAAACACTAAGTAGCAGTCATATCAAACATGGTGAGGTGTGAATGAAAAATAGCCAACTAAATTATCTCTGCTATTCTTGTTCTGTTGATCATTTAAGGTGAGAAATAAGTGCCTAGGGCATTGGTTCCCATTAAAAACCTATGCCTTAGTTCTCAAATAAATATTAGTTTCAAAAGATGACATTGAGAAAAAATGGACAATTTTGGAGCAAAAAACTCAAATATAGGGCAAAAACAATAAGAAAATACTATTATATCAATTAGAAACTTCATTATTTCAGTCATTTAATATTAAAAATTGAAGCCTATATCATTCGAATATGGCAGAAGGTGCAGGGAATCATGGGCAAATAATCCAGCCATGGTCTACTATTACCAGTATTGTAGTTCAACAAAATAATGAGGAAACATAGAATATATTAGACTTTTGTCCTTCACATATAACTCATTTGTAAGGTAAATTACACCACCAATATTTTGTTTCCCTCATTTAAACTCGAGAAATCATTATCATACTTGGAACTATAATCTTTCTGGATCCTCTAAGATATTTGATGATAGGAAAAATTTTATAATCATTTTGATATTTAATAGCTGTTCAAATGAGCTACAAGATAATACCAGAAAAATTGATCTTTTAGAATAATTTCTTTGAAGGCTTCCACGACTCATATACTTGTTAATATTGCTCTTTTCAGGTATTCTCGTCGTGTGTTTAGTTTTTCTGACAACAGTTTCTCCTCTCTTCCTGGGGGCGTCTTCAGGTCCGTATTTTATAATAATTCCCTATTTCAGAATAATGTTATACTCAGAGGTTTTTTTCACTTATATGACGGTAGTCCGTATAATCCGTTACAGTCCTTGAGCTGATAACATTCATTGAAAAATCAAAGCAATGACTGAGAAGAGTACAACATGGAAGTTCCATCAATATTCAGTATTGCTCAATCACCTAACCTATATTCTGTGTGACTTGGTATACTCAAATAAAACAGTACCTATCTTTTTTAACTTGGTGGTATGTTTCCATAATCATATTCAATGGTAACTTTTACTAAACCACAAAAAAACTATAAATGGCGATTACCCACTCCCCCATCCCCATATCCTCATCCAACCAGTCAAGTATTCTCCTTCCCCATGCTCAGCATCAGCCATCTTGCACAGCAAACTAACATTGTTTATTTTGTTACAAATGGTGAAACAATGGCAGATACATTTATAAGTACGCTGTGGAAGGATTTATGATAGATAAGCACCTAAATGTATTTCTCAGAACACTAAATGCCCTCACCACACAGCTCTTGGGTTGACTAAGGGTTATTACATATATACTGTTCCTCAGGATTCTCATTTCCTGCACTAACATGGACCCAAAGGAAATCCTAAGTCACCTAGGTGTAATGAATTGCATTAGTTGGCAAATTAATTATTCACCTTGTGATCGATTAACATGAAGTATCTACCCAGCAACCATGTATTATGATCTCCAGCGTCCCAAATTTTAATCATTTCCTCAAAAGTTGGGGAGTATCACCATACAAATAATCATCAACTAGGCCAGGATATCAAGCGCTTATATCAAGAAACTCAAAGTCATAATAGATCATCTGTATGAAAAATTATATGAGGATTCATACAACGTACATAAGTTTTATATAAACGGCTACAATATGACAAGCTAGGTACACTAACGCCCAGTCTTTCTGTCTAAAATACAGTTAATGGTCTGCCTTGCTGTTTGTGTGTGCCTCTTTCCTAAATCCATTTCTGTTATAGAGTTTAAAGTGCTACCCCAGCAGCCAACATTGCAAATCCCTCCATGCTTCTTTTATTTGAAAATCCAAATTGATGGAGGATAGAGCTCCTATTGCAATGGACTTAAATCATCATAAAATTGCCAGATTATAATATGTTTTCAGGGAAATGACCTTATGAATTAGCTGCAGGCAGATATGATTAAATACTAATGACAGAGAGTTTGAGTAGCGTGGAGTCTCACTTAAGGCACTTTAACGTTGAACGCACTAGCATGAGCACTAAAGTACAAATGTTACACTAGTAAAATTAAGTAATAGATAAAAAAATGAATAATGTAGTAAAACAAAATAAGCACTTCCAAGGAAAGACAAATACAGCGGAAGGTAAGCAGATGAACACAAATGAATAATTTAAGGATAAAGGGAAAGAAAAAGCTGGGAGTGTCTACTTATCCAGTTCACTTCTCTGTGACGGTACAACAGAAGCTAGGACAGTTCGAGTCGCTGGTTCTCAGGGTTCACACACGCACACACACAATGATAATGCTTAAAACACTGATAGATATACACTGGAGATCAATAAACTACAGCCACAAGCACTATTAACACAACACTATGTGTCGAAGATTCAAGGCAGTGCTGAAGGTCAGTGACATCATCGTTTTGGTTCCAGGATTGTTCAGCTGGCACAACCTCACCCTTCGAGAGTAGGTGCAAGAGTGGGGAAGAAGATAGGGGAATGAGCGAAGAGGTAAATGGTCCATTACGAGTGAAGCTTTACTAATGGCTCTGAACCTGATGTACTAATCACAAAAACCTAGGATCATATTAAGCTATCAGTCAAGAGCAACAAAAGAGCGATATAATTACACAAGTGGGTCATATTCAACCCAGTTTTAATTTGTTATAAAATTACAAATATGATAACCTTTTTAAAATGCTAAAATTTTAATTTTGATGAAAGCCAACACACACTCCATCCATTACCTAGGCCGCAGGCCTTTGCGCTGATATTCATCCTCATCAACCTTCATGTTACCCCCTCCACAAGATGCTCCCATCAAGAAACCAGCAACTCGAGAGCTAAGAAGCTGAGCCCAAATGAGATCACGATCCAGCTCTTCTTCTGAAGGCAAAGATGAGGGTTGAAGGGGAACACTTTCACATGGTGCACCTTGAAACAGAGGATGAGACTTTCAATGATGCAAGCAAGAGGAAATAAAATGCAGGACTATTCTCATTCCATGGCTATCAAAAAAAAAACAACCAGTTATCACATACCACTGTACCAACTGTAACATTCATACACCGAAATGATCACCTTTATTTCAAAACACTGATTAGCTCTACTTCAAAAGTAATTCCCAATCACTATAAAACCATTAGGTCATCATTGTTTTCTCCAACTTTCAGAAATTAGCAGGTATCCTTCAGAGAACATGTGTAAGTAAATACATTGGATCCCCATGCAAAGTCCTGAGGACTTCATAGAGTGAGAGTCATTGGTGAGTGAACCAGAGTACCTGATGTCAGTGAGTCTTTTCCAAGTACTAAAGTGGTTATACTCCAAAAGTTAATTAGGCAAAAATGTTAGGGAGAAGGGATAGTAAATGTTATGAAAAAAGTAACATACTCATTCCAATAATTTGATGAACAAATGTGAGTAGACTACTAAGGAGTGATTGCACATCTCTATCCCACTGTCCAACCCCTACACTAGTAGACAAACTGAGCAATGAATGGTTCACAAAAACATAGCAATCCATTGGTATTCATGTAGACAAATATATGATCCATTGGTCTCTTTTTGGCACTTGATTTTGGACTCTGGGCCATTTGTCTGCTTCACTTTTCACAAATATACCACTTGGATACTATTATCTTTCGTTAATCACCTATGCTCAAGAGTATTGTCGCAACACAAAATTCCCAGAGTTGCTTCAAGGTTTCAATATTAAAGGAACCACTTCATACAGAGGACAAGTGAAGTACTCACTACACCAGGACAGACAGCATTAGAGATTCCCAATAACAATCAAATGGGAATGATTTCCACTGCATTGGGCAAGATAAGGTAGAACAGCCTCTATTATGTCAAAGAATGATTTCGATTTATCTGTATCTGATAAAACAAGTTAAAGAAAAATCTTCAATGACCATAATAAATTGAATTACCACTACTCATCCGTACGAAAGAACCAGAAAAATACTCAGATGTGATGGACTATAGGAACAAAAACCAATTCCTTATCAGTGACCAAACACTACCTCTCAAGTAGAAAACCCCATGAGGTAGTAGTTTGCGGGAATGTTACATCCCCGTGAGTGACCAACCACAGGACGAACATCCACTCCAACCCAACAATGGGATCCTTCACAGGTTTAAAGGAGCCCTTAAGGATGCTGGGTTATGGTCTTCAAACACTTTCTGAGAAAGTTTACAGGAATCAAATTCCTGGTCAGGGACCAACACAGAAAACATATTCATGAGGGCTTAGAACACTGTCACTTAGATAGTCAAACACAATGGATAATACCATAAAGCTCAATTATGAGGTAAATGTGGCCTTGGTTTCAGCTCTGTGCTTTCTCAATGGCTTTCACCTACATCTACATGCTGCCTGGCAAGCCACCACATGGGCGTGTGGCAGGGGGTGTTAGATCACCAGCTTTTGTAAAGATGTAAGAGATAAGGTTTTGGGAGATGAAATGGTGACATGTATTATGGGAGTGTATTTAGTGGAGCTCCATTTTTAATTTGGTTGCTTATTGCGGTTGAAAAGAATGAGTTCTTGTACCTATCTGGTCGGTGACATATCTCTCTTATTTCATCACTTCTGACAGTCTGAATTTCTCAAGCAAACTAATCCTAGAGTGTAGCCTCCAGGTCTCTAGGGGCTCCCACCTTAATCCTTCTAAAAGCTGTGAAACACTATATATTTGCTCATAGCAGTTTTCAAAGAGGCATGCAGCTTTTCTTTGTCTTCTACTGATTTTTTTGGTTAAATGACCAGGGCCCCAAATGCTCGCAGCATATTCGGGGCGTGGCCTAACCAGCGCGAAGTAGCATCTCTCTTTTACTTTCCCATCCGAGGACCTTCTTTTTATACGCTTAACAAATCCTAGTTTCCTTAATGCTGTGGCACATATGTTTTGTATGTTCCCCATGATATATCAGAAATGATGGGCAACTTACCCTCTCGCATCCGCCCTGGATTCTAGGAAGTGCATCATTTGTGCATACTGTGATGAAATAATTGTGCACCTACCATAAAATTTTGTTCATCAGGCAATTAGTCATTCTATTTATTTCTTTAAAATATTTTGCCAGCTAAAATTAATGTTTGTTGCTGAGGTGTAATTAATATGCTACATCAATTCATGGAACATTCAGAGGTGAACCTCATTCACAGATGAGCAATGTGTACCACTTTCAAACATTACCATCATTGTTATTACATCTACTTTGATATTTGCTCATGGGTAAGCGTTTAAATTCAGGATGAGAAAGTATTAAGCTTACACCATGCATGTACCAACAACAGAATATGCATTAATAAATTCACCATTAAAATTGCATCATGTAAACATACAAAATTGCCAAAATGCATAAGTGCTCCTTATTGTTTGGAAATTTAAATTTCTATTGGGACACCCCCTCAATCTGTGCCGTAGAGGATGAAATATATGAAAAATTACTGCCATTGGGGAAGAAAAAGACATGCTACATTGCACCTTAAGTTTGGAAATTTAGCCATTTTATCCCATTTTGCTGCTTTTACTGACAATTATGGAGCACTTGGTGCTTCTAATTGCTTTCCACTTATTATCTTTGAATCCTCATACATTTTACATGGGTTAACTAGAATATTTTTGATTTCTGCCCAGTGGTTTCCGAGATACGATACCCACAGTGAGCACGTGCAAACTAAGTCACTGTTTAGTATCACAGTTTTTGTTTGGGAAACTGAACATTTAATTTGGTTTGGTAGATGGAAGAGATTATTCAACTTATATACATATCACTGTGACATTATGAGCAAAACCATCAAAACCTTGAGAAGTGAAGGTACTTGGGAGTGGAGAGAATGAGTTGTCACGTATTATTATCGGATTGGGAATGGATATTTGGGGAAGTGACCAATGGCTAAGGTCATAAGAGCCTGCTCTTAACAAAAGGCGCCAAGGGGACCACAGTTTAACGTCTCATCCGACAGACGGAGTACTGTACTTGAAGTGCCCTCCACAAGACACTCAAGTAGGGATTGGGTTCCCTCTGAAAAACATCCACCTCTACAGGGATTTGAACCCTGGCCGCCCGTGTGGTAGGCAAGTACTCTAGCCACCACACCAACCCGATTCCCCCACATATTATTATCATTTCATAAAAATGAATAGAACCTAATGTTCGCAGTGCAAATAGCCAATTAATCAGGCAGTTTCACAATATAAAAATACTGGCTGAAGCTAGGATCAGAGAAAGATTTGCAGTTGACAATAAACTAGAAAATGAAGGAGAATTAGGCATCACAGAAAAATGGGATGAGCTGGAGAGGATTATTGCAGAAGGAGCAGAAGAGCAAATGGTGAGCAAAAGAACACACATGAAGAAGTCATCTTAACGACTCAAAGAGCTCTACACAGGGCCAACACCACTGAAAGAAACCCCTATTAAAGAAGAGAGCGAGGTTAATGAGGAAGATCGGGGCCCACCAGAGATGGGCTAATTACCGTAGTTTTCATTGGAGGCAAGTTACCGTGGTAAATTACGGTGATTTTGGAAAATTACCATAATTTTCTGGTAATTTTTATTATTCCACACTTAACAGCTATTACAGGATTAAATAGCAATATCAAGGTGTTAACAGCTTCCAAACCATTACTATTGCTATGTTAATGTAAGAGAAATAAAGAAAATAAAAAAAACAAGCACTGCAGCCAACACACAATATGGCATTCTTTTGTTTGGCATAAGAAATTTTCCCTCAAACCATTAAAACAAAAGCCCAACACATATTCCATAAATGAGTTGTGCACTCACTAATTTATAATTAAGTGTGAGATATATATTGACTTAGCTTAAAATAATATGCTTAGAATATATCAGTATGAAAAATATCTGAGATGGAGATGAGTATCACCAAAAATTACAGTAATATTCAGTGGCAGTAAAGGATTACAACAAAAAAAGAATTATCGACCAATTACACTCGAAGCAGGTTGTCCCAATGTGAATGAGAGATGGAAGACAAATAGAAGCTATGATTAACGTAGGAGTAAGACAAGGATACACCTGTCACAAGCACTATTCTTACTTAGTACTTAGAGGAGGCAATAGGGGAAGCATAAGAAATTGGATAAAATGAAAGGAAGACTAATGGAGAAGAATAAACATGCTCCACTTTGCAGATGTTATCTCAACCAGGCAAGAAATAAGAATGATTTTCAAATGTCACTAAATGCGATGGAGCATTATATATATAAAAGCGTATCAGGATCAACTTCGTGGAAGTGATAGCTATTGATACCCATTTCAAAATGAAAAACAATGGTAACTTTCCACACAGAATTTTTAATGATTGCCGACCATGGTTTCAGCACCTAGGACCATTATCAAGGTTAATGGCACTAGGTGCTGAAACCATGGTCGGCAATCATTAAAAATTCTGTGTGGAAAGTTACCATTGTTTTTCATTTTTCATTTTGAAATGGATAGCAATGGAGCAAGTTCTCCAAAAATACAACAAGAAAATAAATAAGAAAAAGACTAAAAGTCTAGGATGCTGAAGAGAAAAGTTGAATGTAGAAGTCACCCTGAGAGGAGAGAAATTGAAGCAAGAGTATTCCGTCATTTACCTTGGAAGAGCCATTACGCGGGATGGAAGAAATACAACAGACATCAAGCAAAAAATAAACCTTGCTAACAAACCATTATTGGCAAAAAGACAACAGCTGTGTTCAAAGAAGATAGGACAACAAACTGGGTAACAGCACATGAAAACATTTGTGTCGCAATCAATGGATCAGAGCAAGGACCATTGGAAAAGCAGACCAGGACAGACTATAAGCCTTCCAATACTGGTGCTGGAGGAGGGAGCGAAAGATAAAATGGATTGACCAAATAAGAAATGGTAAAGTTAGTTTGCAGGTTTCCGCGGCGTTGATCAAATGTTTTCAACATTGTTCGGGTTGCATCCACGTCAGTTGTCATTCAGCACAACAATTTTGCCAGCTATCCTGACGGCGTCCTCAGGTGAAGGATAGCAATAAGGTTTTGGTTCGTCCTTAAATAGGCCAAGTTGGGTGCCAAAAAGCGATCAATGCTCCGGCCAATCATGGAGCAGCATCGCGTTTGCACAGGAATCTTACTACTCTCTTCCAAGCATTGTGCAATGGGTATCCATCTTCTCTGTTAAAATTCTTAGGAGTTTTTACGATTTCCATAGCCTCTCTTATTATTCTCGGGAAGTACCTGTTTTCCTTGGCTATTATTTTTGCGTCTTCGAATTGTATGGTGCGTCCCAGTTCACTCCATGCGTGCTCTGAGATGCAACCCGAACAATGTTGAAATCAAGAAATGGTGAAGTTTACAGAGGAGTAGAAGAGGAAAGGACCACATGGAACACTATAGAGAAAAGAAGGACCAGATGGACACACCCTGAGACAGGTTGGGTTTGTGAAGAACAAAATTGGAGGTAAACTAGAATGAAAAGTCCTCAGAAGAAGACCAAGGAATATGTTCATAAACCAAATATGTAAAGAGGAGAGTAGATAGGAAGAGCAAAAAGGATGTAAGGTGACTAGCATCAGATAGGGTAGGGTGAAGGGCAGCAGTTAACCAATCTTAGGTTTGAAAGACCAATGAATGAATAAAAAAAACTGGTGGTCTTGTGAACGCAGACACCAATAAGAAGTTTACCAAGGAAAAAAATGGCTTTGAGGACTGTTTTACTTAGTTGGATTCACAATCAGCCAACAATGACAGTAGCCTAGCCCACTGGAGATATCAGATGCAATTCTAAGTACTACTGGAAAACAGAATCTTTTGAACCAACTGAAATGATGTATGTAAATAGTAGTGATGAGTCAATTCCACTTTTTTCTATTACGATTCCAATTCTGATTCTCTCAAATCGATTCCCGATTCCATCCTAATTGCAGGTGGGATATTGATATACCAGCAGCATACGAGTATTATTTAAATTCCAGTATTGGCTGAAATAAAATTACAAAGATAATTAAGTTGCTCAAAAAGTATATTTATTAACAAATAGCAAATATATCCTCAGCTTATTGAGGTAGATATAAAGTACAAATTGATAGCCTATACCCAAAATTACCGAAACACATGATGCGATACATAAATTGACTTGAATATTTATCTATCTGGAATCGGAATCGACTTAAGGCGATCGATTCTCGATACGGATTCTAATCCTGAGAATAGGTAGTATCGAGAATCGACATTTGGATTCGACTCATCCTTAGTAAATAAATAGTTAACGACACATAGAGCCAGGTTAAAAGATGGACTAACTGAGCTGTAAGTTAATAGAGAAGGATATCAATCATGCCACGTTATCATCAAAAGCCATGAAAGATGAATAAGCACTTTGTATCTAGCCAGCTGAAAGTTATTACTAATGACATGAGACATGCTATTGATATTTCTACATTATATCTAAAGCTGGTAAAAACGCATTTCACTTTACTCGCATGGTTGAATTCACAAGCTAAGTCTTCCAAGGTGTGGACATACTTCATGGTACACACAGCCAATGAGATTTATGCAATGAGTTATATTTGCCATTCCCTAATATCCAGGGGTTCATATGAGTCCACTTGTAATGTTAGAAAGCATGTGAAAAAGGAGCATCAAGTGAATTTTAGCAGAACATCAAATGACTTCCATCTGTCTCTTCAAATAAATGGAATGCTTCACAATATACATTTGTGACCATCAATCTTAAGCCAAGTACCATCAGCGAATTAAGTGAAGTTGAATGGGAGTCCATTGCATCTGATCTAGTTTCAACTATGGCTGAAACATTCCCATCTGAATATCCAGCAGCTGTGGTCTATAATTTTCAAGTACTTGGACCAGAACCTCTCTGGAAAGCACCTCTCTTCATCAACAGCTTACACTTAGGAATTGGATTCTAAATCTACTTCTTTATCTATATAATACCCTGGGAGCTGCCGCATGGACATGTGGCAGGGGGTGGTAGGCCAAAAGCTGTATAAAGATGTAAGTTTTTGTGAGGTGGAATGGTGGCATTTATTATGGGAGTGTATTTAGTGGTGCACAGTTTTTATTGTGGTCACTCAGTGTGCATGAAAAAAAAAGTTGTTGTACCCATCTGTTCGGCAGTGTATCAATCTTATTTTATCACTTCTGTCAGACCTAGAGATGTAGTGAGGCATCATGATAATATTCACTGTGTCACTCTGAAAAACATCAGTTCTGAATTTCTCAAGGAACCTAAGCATAGCGTGTAGCCTCCTGAGTTTCTAGGGGCTCCCACCTTAATCCCTCTTAAAGTTGTGACACTAAATGCACACTCGTAGCAGTTTTTAACGAAGCGCGCTGCCTTCTTTTGTATTTTATAAATTGTTTTGGTTAACTCTTTATGACCAGGGTCCCAAATGCTAGCAGCATATTTGAGGTGTGGCCTAACCAGAGGGAAGAAGCATTCCTCATTCACTAGTTTCTTAAATGATGTGCCGCATATATTTTGTATGTGTGTTCCCCACAATATATCAGAAGGTAAGGTGATTCCAAGATATTGTACTGTATCTGAAGATTTTATGTTTACTTCACATTTGTGCGATGACTTTCACAGGAAGTGAACTGTGGTGCATTCGCTGTTATTTAATTCTAACCCCACTCCTGGCACCACAAATGAACATTGTTAAGGTCCGATGACAGAACTTCTAAGTCCACGTGTTAGCTTATTTCACTGTAGATAACAGTATCAACTGCAAATAATCTTAATTTAGAGCTAACTAGACAACTTAGGTCATTAATATGAATAATGAATAAAAGAGGGCCAATCAAGCTTCTTTGAGGAATACCAGGTGAGACTTCGACCGTATCAGAGCTGAAACCATCAATAACTACTTTTTGTTTTCGATCAGTGAGAAAGCCCCTTATTCAATTCACTATTTCTCTATTAACTCTGCATGATAGCAATTTCTAAACGAGTTTTTTGTGAGGAACCTTGTTGAATGGCTTCTTGAAATTAAGGAATATCGCATCGACTTGATTAATCGATTTACCTGATTGTAGAATATCATAAAGGAAGAGAAAAAGCTGTGTTTCACAGGACCTGCCCTTACGGAAGCTGCGCTGACTGCTATGTAAGAAGTTACGATTATCCAGGATTTTCATAATATTATTACCAACAATGTGTTTGAGGATCTTGCATAAAAGTGATGTTAGTGATATAGGCCAGTAATTTCCTGGGTCACTATTATTTCCTATTTTGAACATTGGAGTGACGTTGGCTATTTTCCAGTCTTGGTGCACCTTGCCTTCGGATAATGATTTGCTAAATATAATTTCTAAGAATGGTGCCATCTGTGGCTCTAACTCCTTGAGCACGCGTGCAGGTATTCCTTCTGGACCTGGGAACTTTTACTTTCAATCGAATGCAGTTGTTTCATTATTTCATCACGCTGAATTGTTATGTCAGCCATGGCTTGATCAAGTCAGGAATGTATAAACTGTATATTGAGTCATCATTCGAAGTGGCGGTTTAATAAGTTAGCTTTATTGATGCTGATGGTGACCACTTTACTGTTTGTGTACAATAAAGACTATACTGTTGAAGATTCTAACTGTTCTAGATGCTTCAGAAAACATAGCAAAAACACAATTTATTGTAAAAAACACAGTTTACAAGTAAAATCAATTATCAATTTATATAAAAGAAATATAAAAGACTAATTTATGGAAGATGTCGAGGAGGGGAGAGAGAGGTGCAGATATTATTTGTATTTGGAAGGGGAAATCCCTCTCCCAATATTGACCTTTGGTATTAAAGTCACACAACTCTTTGGTCACTTCCGTTCTCAGTCTGGTGGCACTAGGACCAGCTATAGACTCAGAGGACCCATGTCGCACAAGAAAGCAGCCCAAAGAGGTATGTATCTGCCAGGGTGATGCTCACACAATGAGAAACAACCCCACATTGAGAAGGAGAACATGTGTGTTGCCCTTCCATTTCCCAAAATTAGCAGCAAGTTCAAGTGGACACACTGACAATATCCAGGGCAACTGACAAAAATCAAAACATATATTTTGGAGAAAAAACACTGAAATCAATACCGGCACTAACTAAAGACAATGACAACTGAGGAATTACTAGAAAGCATAGATTTATTTCTCACAATTTTCAAAATTGTATAACCCTAGGAATGTAATTAGGCAGGGATAAGTTGATGCATTATTCTACATAGACATAATAGTCAAATGAAAAAAGATTCTCATACAATTGAGAATCAAGCAAGTATGTCACTAAATTAAGAACCAGAATCAAGAACCAGAACCTAGAACCGAAGCTACGAACCAAACCAGAACTGAAAATGAGGGGAATTGACCCATCTCTGTTTAATACATTGTGATTTGACATCATCATTAAGCATAAGGAGTGACAATATAAAAAAGAGATATGAAATACCAGTTAATGTTGCAAGTCCTTCAATTGCTCTTCCAGAAACAAGTGCTTCATAACAACCATGGATTTTTGCAACTGCTTTCTCAATTAATGGAACCCACAACTGCTTCCGCTTCGCCTGGAAATTAAAACACATACCTCAACACATGGGAACAAGAAAGTCACCATAGATAAGCAATTCAGCCATGTAAAATGGCAAAATTTTTAACCACTAAACTTTCAATGTCTATCATAAATCTGCTAGCTAGTCTGCAAATGGAAGAATAAACAAAATTGCTATATCCGTTATTTAACCCCCTGGTCTTTTATAGTTTAGTTGACAAATTATAAGTGAAAAAAATTGAGACAAGACCTTGTGGTATAAACAATAACTGGTATTAGGGGAGACATATTACTACATGCCAATGTTTGGTATCCATATCACTGGTCATTAGTCGTATATTGAGATATTATTTTTAGAAAACATACTTACAATATAGATATAAACACATGGAATAATCATTAAACGTAATTTTTCAAAAAGTTGGTGGCAAGGAGCATCATTAGGAGCAAAACATATTAGGCGTATATTTCACTTTTGGATTTTGAAGATTACATTAAGGCCCGAATAAGTGTAAAACTCACACACTCATGGTTGATGTCAAGATCCATTCGATGGGCCTTCTATGGATTCCTGCAAAGTTTTGGCTACAATAAAGCCACATCGCATAGATTAATTATGAGGGCACTAGAAGAGGCCTCACCAAGATGTGAACCCCAGACTTTCTTGGCCGCAGACGAATGCTCTCCCTCTAGGCTACATCGATCAAGAAAAGTCCACATCCAGTGGTTATTACTACACATCAAAAAAAGGAATTTCCAATGTTTCCTTTAAAAACAGGACTAAATAAGATGTCCTGGACTTTTGAAAGTAGTTTTCAGAAAGTAATTATAATACTAAATAGAGGAATTAAGAAATTTAAGTGTTTGATATGACCTGAATATATGAGGGTGGAATTTGCAGAAGGGTATTAAGGTATCGGAAATACTTGTAAAGAAAAATTTTCTCCTCATTGAAACCATTCTATTCTACCAGATTGCCCATAATTTAACATGAAATTCACAGAATAATATGCCAATATGTTCATTGTAATATATGATATTTCTCGGACGTAGTTTGAGGCCTATTAAGACAACCTTCATCCACAGCTATTTCCTACACGTGGAAAAACTTTTTATTTCAAGTGGATTTGACCTAGAGAATACAAGCATTTTGTGTCCCAACTAATAATTCTTCCATATAAACTTTTCTTAAGTTGAAATAGAGAAAATCTTTTTTCAAGGGTCCAAAGTTCTTATAAGAATATGGTATGTAAAGTATCTACATAACTGACTATGACTTCGGAACCTTGACTGGCTGTGGAGCGAAGCAAACACATCACGTTTATAACTCCAAGACAATCTCACGAACGTGAACCTTATTTGTATTCCTATTTATGTGACGCATAAAATCGATATCCAGTCATGCAGAGTTTGAATACTCCTGGTTTCCATTGGCTGTCTCAGTGCTGTCAAGTTGTCCAATTTAATTTCGGAAATTTGGAAAAGCGATTTCATTTAGTTCCCATATTTGCCGCATTGAGATGCCAATGAGTTTTGCGATAATTTTTTCCACCTTTAAACAATTTTAGAAGTTTGCTTGAAAAATATTCTAATATATTTGTGGTTTGAGAATAAGGAGTCTAGGTAGGAAAGGAAGAGGTTTCATACGATTGCACTCATTTTGCCCATTTTGTGGCCATTTGGAATGCCATAAATATAATTTGGGAAGTACTATCTCCCTGGTGTGAGGGTCGCTACTGATGAGCAGTTAGTTTGGTTCAGAGGCCACAGTCCCAAATTTAGGAATAAGGAAACATAAAGGACATTTGTACTCTTTATGATGGGAGCAAGTATACTGTAACTTGGATTAATATTTGGCAACCCTTCAGCTAGATCACACTATATGAAAAATAATGGATTAACAATTTTGGGGCCAAGCACATAAATGAAAAAAAGAATACTGGTGAATTTCATCCCTAATCACTCTCATCATTTATTGATTTTTGGATTTACTGAAGTAATGGCATTGGCATCATAAGTCCCTGAAAAATGAAAGTCTGCAACTCTGTTTTCATTTTGTGAATGCACATTATTAAGAAATTGATTAAGGGAAACAGTAAACAAGAAAGAATATTGTACAGACTAAAATGCCATTAAGTGTAGCTTAAGTAAAATGTATTAAATTGTTCAGTGATACACAAGAGAAAAACAGATTGCTGTGTACATTTTTAAAAATCTTTTTAGATTATGTAGAAATGCTGCCTATGTCATTTTCGTTTGACTAAATCTTCAGTGGGAAATAAGTAAGTTGGACTGTCGGCATAGTTTCCTTGAAGTATTGGTACAAAATGTGCAGAAAAAAACTCACACTGGGACAGACGGACAAAATGCATTCAAAAAGGGTACAAAGGTAAATGTCTAGTATTCAGAGCTTACCATCAGAAAGAGAAGTTCACAGGGAACTGGAGCAAAAAAAAACTCAAGTTATAGCAATTTCACTTGTGCATGATGAAAAGGCAAATGTCAAAATTCTTAGTTACCAGAATACTTGCAAAAAGCATTCCAATGTAATGTGCACTACATGCTCAAAAAATGCTAAAAATTATTCATTTGCAAAAAATAAAATAAAATAGATATATATATACATCAAATTATATATATATATATAATAATAATTATTATTATTAGTTGCGTATGGCCCCTTTTTTTATTGGATCACGCAAAGCATTATGACTCATTTTTAAGTTTCTTTCTTATCTTCCACACTTCTCTCATTCTTTCTCCGTGGATTCTCTTTCTCTCTTCCGTCCATTTTTTCCCTGGTTTCTTTGGGACTTCTTTCTCTGGCATTACATTCCACTGGTGTATCTTATTTCTGTAGGTGATTCTATTTTCAATTTCCTTAGGGTCTAGTCTACTTTTGCTTTTTCTAGATCACCTCTGACTTGAGACAACCATGGTATTCTACAACATAATTTTATACATTTCTATAGGTCAGTCTTGTCACATCTGTAATTCTCAAATTTTAGGGTGTCATTGTAACTTACATGAGAACAGATTTAAGTAATTGGAGGCTAGCTTTACTCGGGGAATACCTGTATACAATTAAGCAATTAGCATAATAAAAAGACTGTTTAACAAACCTGAATTTTTCTCCATGATCTTCTAATGGACAATGATATTTTTGAACTATTTCACTTTCATTACTTCAAAAAACAGTGCTTCTCTTCAACATCTCTTATGATAAAACAGGAAAATTTACACAATTAATAAGTCAATAATTTTACTAATTAACAGGGAACAGACAAGCTAATCCCAGGCAACAAAATAAATCACATCTTGAAAAAATGTCAAATAACCCGAGAAACTAATGAGGGGCTGATGCCTATTATGAAAAATATTTACAACTTGTAAGAAAGTCTCCCAGGAAACCATAATGATCTTCAATGGTCACAAACACAAAGGACCAGGTTCTCTAAGAATAAAACATGAAAATAAATAAGACAAAGAAATGCAATCCTAGTACATGGAAAAGAGAAGCTGAATACAGAAGTCATACTGAGAGGAGAGAAATTAGAACAAGCAGATTCCTTCACCTACTTTGGAAGTATCATCACATGAGATGGAAGGTACATAACAGACATCAATCAAAGAATCGCCCTGGGTAAGAAAGCGTTCATGATAAGAAGACAACTGCAGTGTTCAAAGAAGATATGGCGTAAAATGAAAATGCATTATGTGAAAACATTCGTGTGGAGTAGGACACTCCATGGAACAAATATGGACAGTTGAAAAAGCAGACCAGAGCAGGTTAGAAGCTTTTGAAACCAAATGCCGAAGGAGGTTGCTGAGGATCCATGGGACGAATAAGATAAGAAATTAAGAAGATTATACACACGAGTGGAAGAGCAAAGGACTCTAAGGAACACAAAACAGAAAAGAAGAACCAGAATGACTGGATGCACTCAGAGGCACAATAGGTTTGTGAATACAGTAGACTCTTGTTAATACAAAGTTCATAGGACTAAAAAATCGGGGGTTAAAAATAATGGACTTCGTAACTAGGTTTTTTTAAATAAAAATCACAACAAATGTTCTTTGGTAATTTTCCTGGTCTCTTCAATCTTTTGTGTTACAGCCATACTATGGAATTATTTCAGATGTGTAAGTATGATTAAAGATCGAATTTTGCCCAAAGATATGAAATCTAACATACATTCTATTATGTGATAGCATAATAACGCAAAATTTTTCACCCTAATTGTTTCGAGCCAGGAAATGTATAAAGTTGGCAGATTAATTCCTCGGTAAAACTGCTCTGCTGCTAAGAATTAAAATGTTGTGAAATTCGTACAGGAGAATCGCGATTTTTGGTGTACTGATTTTATGTAAAATTTGATTTCACAAAAGTAAATGAGTGGTCCCAGCAGATTCCTCAAGTATTATTATGAAATCATTACTGGATTTTACATAAATGCGATGTAATCATTTTACATAAGGTTTTTTGAGGCACGGTGGAGGTATTGTTTCAATTTTATGATATGAAGCAACAAGTTACAGAAACCTCAATGAAATCAGCCAAATTTTTGCCCATCTTTAATGAAAATCTTCAAGTTAATGCCGCACTACTGTGAAATTGTGGCATTCTTTGGTGCATATGTTATTACTTTACTTTCCCATCTTTCAGCAGGGAAAGTTGTTGGTTCAGCGTATTCACATTCATAGTTATGCCGGAACCTTAACTTTGAAATACCTCGTCAGTGGAGCCCCCTCATCTTCTATGAGTGATGAGATAATGCTTGCTTTAAGATCGCCCACAAGCAAGCGTGTCATGGCATTGGAGTGCGTAATTGAGTGGAAGTTGATACATAGCTTTGCTTTGCCAAATATTAAAGACATTGAATAGAAGAACCGAGCCTTACCAACCCACCAAACTAGAGAGGATGCTTCACACTGATCGAGTTCATACTAACTAATGTCAGAGCAGTCCCCAAAAACAATCTTGGCCACCCATGAACAGTCTTACCTCGTCAATAATAATACTATTCAGATCAGTGACAACCCTGAGTCATTTTTACAAGTCAAGGGGCACTGGTCTGAGATAAGGGAGGTGAGAGAGGCAATGGTGGGGAAGTAAAATTGCTCACAAGGGAAACCGTTTTGCATGACTGTTCCCAATCATTCAGACGTTTAGGTCATTTGTTTGACTATAAAAACGTTTCATAAAAAGGGATCTATCTTCAATATTAATGATGAATATTGATTGATAATAAAAAAGAAAAGAGGCGAAACATATCCCCTGATCCTTTCCTTTCATGTAGAATTTAACCCGTCAAATAATTTTTAATCTCAAGTTTCATACAATCAGCAATCAAGCCTTAACTGCACTATGTGAACTGAGCCTTAGAATAACATGGCAATAAAAAGTTGGATTAATAACAGAGAAAGCCCTCATTATCAGCAAAGCCCTCTTTATCAGCAATGGCCTCTTGGGGAAGGGTTTGTAAAACTCTGTACAAAATTCATAGTGCAACCTAGTCAGTATTTAATTTTTGAGTCAACGATTTCCAGGGAGTGCATGGTCTGAAATTCGACCTATTCCTAGATAAAAGCTGCCAAAAACTCCAAACCCACTGTTGAAAACATGCACTGAAATTTTTCGTGAGTTATTCAGTCGAAGTGGGGCGGGTAATTGGAAAGGGGTTTAGGAGCTAGAGGAGGTTTGGGAGCTGTGGGTGGGAAAATAAAGCGAGAGGGGGATGAGAGGAGCCTTAGCCAGGTGGGGAAGCTGGCAGGGGAGTGAGGATTAGCCGGGTAGTGTGTGTTGCACCGCCCCCCCCCCCCACCCCCCCGATTGGGCTAGAGACCTTGGAAGGGAAAATAGATGCATGAAATGTCGGGGATGGGTGAAATGGGAAAAGAAAGTCCTTCTCTTTCGTTTCTCCCCTTTCACCCCTCCTCTTCCTCTCATACTTTAACAGTTCCTCTGACGTTCACTCACCCAATGGGAGTTCTGTACCCTCAGCCCAGGTTAATAGGTTATGCAAAGTATCCATTATTCACATGATATTTTTCAATACTAGGGGTGGCAAAGTTTCATTATTTATAATGCAATGTTGAGGATTCCCTCATGAATGCCATTGGGTATGCGTCAAAATTCGTAATTAATGTCTCAATGGGGACCGGGACTAAGGTTCGTAATATCGAAATATTCGTAACTTCGTTTCTTTTACCAGACATTTCGATACACCTATAATCATAACCAATGATTTGCCTAGTAAAAATGGAAAGTTCGCATTAATGTTGTGTGTAAGAATAAGAGTCTACTTTAATGCAGTTGAAGGAAGCAATGTTGAAGGAAAAATAGAGGGAAAAGTCCCAAGAGGCAGGCCAAGGGATGAATACATGGGACAATTAACCATAATCTTCCGAGTGTGTCTCTCGTTCGTATGTTCGTTTGGCACATTGATGGACATTTAAAAAAACCGTGGCCATTTAAAAAACCCCAGTCAGCAAGGCTTACGGCTATGGAAAAACCCAGTAAGATAAAGGTTAAAAAAGAAAATAGACCAGAAGCGCTACCAGGAAGTACAGAAACTGGCATTAGACAGGTAAGGATTTAGGCAGTCAACCATGGGACTGAACGACCCATGATGATGAAGGAATTCTTAACATAAATTATTCTACATAACTATCAAAGTCATGGCTGCCATGACTAAAATACATTCCAATAAGCAATAAATAATGGTTTAGTCAATGCTTCAAAAGTTCAGCTCATGATGATGGACTGCCATTTAGTGAGCAAAATGCAATGTGTTTGATCTAACAGCCAACATGACACAAAATGAAAGAGAAAAAGCTCATTTGAAAGCACTACTTGGATACATAAGCAGACTGTATGAGTTACGAATGTAATACTAAATAGGGTCAATGCACAACAATCTCACCTGAGAGTACACAAGGTGTCCACGTTTATCACAGGGTAGGAGGTCATCCACCAACACAGTGGTCCACTTTCCATCTTTACACAAACGCACTTGGTATGCACCCTGGTGACAAAACTCTTTCATCACCATCACTTTCTTCACAAGATCTTCTCTCTCCGCAAGGACGGCAAGAGCACTTAACAGCCAGCAATTCCCAAGGACTCCTTGAGAAGGGCAAGAGAGACACCAAGGTAAATAACTAATGCAATAAAATCAATATCGATGCTATGTGTATCATCTGAAATAGACATCAGTTCCTCCAGAAATTTTAGACCAGGGAAAGATATACAATAATTTATGTTCATCATCCATTATCAAAATTGAAAAAAATATCATAATGTGATAAAATTATCATATCAAGAGGTTGATCTGTAATGGCTTTCGAAAATCATTTCTGGCCATTAATATGTATTGACATAGGTTTATATGAAATAAAAAAATATTGATGACTAATCAAGGATTCTCAAAATTGATAACCTGAAGACATTTTGATAAAACAACACTTGCTATAATAGTGTGTTGAAAATAGGAATATTAATGAAAGAAGGTCAAAAAAGAAATGAACATTTTTAGCATTCACCTAAGCTTAGGGAATTAAATTTAGGGCATAGGCAATTTAAGAGAAAAAATTAAGTAAGACATGGATGCAAATTAACACAAGTTACATTTGGATATGTTAATTCTATCAAACATTAGATGTAGTTTTCAGATACATGCATAACTTTTAGAGCATTTTTCACACTTGTCTCAGAAAAGAATCTAGCACAAATAATGAACAGCTTTTAACAAGAGTTGTCACGGATAAAAACAAATTTGAAAATTGGCTTAAAATGACATACACATATCTTCGAGTATTTTGACAAACATTCTATAATAAATACCAGAGTACAAGTGAATATTAAACCATTGCCATTGAACCAGTGGAAGATATTGCCAGCTTCTTAAGTCTTAGTCATGCCATGGGTAGCATTCAGCATTCGGGCGAGTGAAATGCAGAGGTCACTTACCTTGAGAGATATCTGATGGAAGAGGCGTGCGAAAAATGGCCCACTTGAGCTTGGTGTCTCCCTCCATGACTATCTGGTGTGGACGCAGCCACTGCACCACATGATTGTCTTTCGTATCCGCTGGATTGTAATACAATGACTTAGGAGCTGGAGGAAATGAATCATCTACAAATGGCTCCTTGTTCTGGAAAGAATGACCCTCATTGTTAATATATTTACATATATAGGCTCTAAATGATGACATAGTTCCACTTTAGAAGTTAAATAAAAAGACTAAGGGAAGATTTACAATTTAATAATACAGTTTAAGAAAAATGAGATGATGATAAACTCTCTCCAATGTGTTTACACCATATTACTGAGTTGAAGTTAGTATATCTGATGAGAAGTAACAAGTCTTTATATGTTCACTAAATAAGATCATACCAATTTTGACAGGGAATGGTATATGTAAAATGCATTAGCATGAGCTACAGCATAGAATACCTTGATTAGAAATAAATAGTTAAATTTAAACTTACATAGACTTGTTTAGTAATGTGCCTCTTTATAGGCATCCTTGAAAGTCAAATTTAAACTTCTGCCAATGGATACAGGATAACCAATTATACCAACTGTTAGCACTTAAAAAGTCCCCTGGTTAAAGTCACTTGATCCATGAAATAAAACTTAAGTCCTTTGGTGAGAAAGAGGAGAACATCCAGAGGGTGAAGCTCAGCAGCAAGTGACAAGGCAGAGCCTTACTTTGCTCAGGTATATTAAGCTTATGAAGCCATGGGTGCCCTCTAGGTAACAAGGAAAAAAAGAGAAGGAACAAAAAAGGGAAGGAAAACAAAACATGAATGAATGATGCTCCCAGTTTCCAAATGCATGTTCCAGATTCACACTTGAGTGATGCCATCTCTTTCTATTCTTGTGTAACTTGTACCTTCAGCCTCCACTTCACTTCATTGCCTTACTACAGGATGAGTTGGGCACAGAGCTTAAAATATAATACTTGACATCATCACTTCCTAGTGCTCGGAATACTTTCAACACACTGGCCTTGGATGATATTCCTTAAAATAAAACCATTTGTGCCCCCATTAGGGAGAATAATGAAAGTCATGCACATTCGAAGACAAAACAAAATATACAACTGGAATTCAAGGGCATAACCCAAAACAGGGTTGAGTCATGTTCCACATTGAAGACAAAGCCAAATAACAAGGGAAAAGAGCCCACTCTCCCCATTTAACATCTCAACATACACCATGTTAAAAATTACATTAAAAAGGGAAAACAAAGGAGAAAAACTACTAGACACCAAATAAACTAGGACTCAGAAGGAAATTAAATGCTGTCAGACATTACGTACAACATATTCATGCAATAAAAAAGGAATTGTACATGCAGTTAAATGTATTCAATACTGTTCCAGATTTATCATAATTTAACAGCCTGTGAATTACAATGCACAATTAAATACAAGGGAATATATCATACTCACTTCAGCAAATTTGTAAGTGGTTGGCATTGGAGTCAGTGAATAAGAGTATTAAGTTTTTTTCTTGTTTTGCAAGTGATTCATCCTTAACACAATCACCTAAGCAAGTGCCAAGTGTGTTAAAGCTTAGGATAATTTGAAAGACACAACTTGGGGTAAACATTTAGCAATATCATACAGCAAAGAAAAAAGTCATTCAAAGGTCCCAAATCCAATACTTAAAAGACACTCAAAGAGCACAACATGAGAAAACCAATCACAAAACACTAACTAGCGATAGTTACAAACCTCACGACAATATTGCACAATCCTTTCCCATTTCTCCAATGCCTCCCTCTCTTCAATGTTCCGCAAGTCCTCCATCAGCTCACTTTCCTGCTTGATAACACCAGGCTGTGGAGAAACTGCAGCCCCCATCACCTGGATTGAAGGCACCATGCTGGACACAGCGTGTCCCGAACCACCTTCGCCAGCTGACATGGGTCCAGGTGTCAGCACAACAGCAGGACCTCTTGCCCCCCTGGAACTCTGACACATGTCACAAGAGACCGATGAAGTTCTGTTCTCAAACGTGCAAACCACACAGTGCCACGATGACGCGGGAGAAACAGCTGCCGATGGAATTGACGGATCACGGCCCAGCCTGCCCGAACTGCCTTGTATGCCATCTGGAGTTGACGGTCCACTGGATCGATGCCCACTGCCACTCCCCCCACTGCTGGCGCTTGACCTACCGCTCCCGTGGTGATGATGGTGGTGGTGATGATTCTGACTGGGCCTTCGACTCACTCCCACCCTTTGCTTTGGCACAGCCCCACCATTGGGATGCTGGGATGAGGCTGGAGATGCCAAGGCACCACCACTGCTGCAATTTGGCTTAGTCTTGGACCGTGAAGCTGCTGGTGAAGGACTCCTTCGTCCCCGTCCACCCGATGATTCTGAAGATGGCACATCGAGCCTTGTCTTGCATGCAAGGCAGCTGTGGGCAGAAAGAGGGTTCTTTAACGTACACTGCCCACATGACCAAAACTCACCCTTCCTCAGGGTGAAATCCTCAATTGCCGTGACACTTTTCAAACGAGATCCTCCACAAGCAAGGCAAGCAACAGTATTTTCAGAGTTGACCAAGGTGCACTTGCGACAGGTCCAATCCCTCTCTGATGCAGACACAATGATAGTGGGACTCGGCTCCGCAGGAAGGAATTGAAAATCTTCATCCAGATCCCTCTCTTGTGTCGCTAGGGTGGGAGTGCTGATGGCAACAGGGCAAGGGCTAGGGATCAGTGCTGCACCTTCTCTCTTGGTTGGCGTGTAGCGAACACTGTCTTTGGTCACTGTGATCAGACTAGGCTCAGTGAGGGAGGGGGGTGAACGCATGGAATAGCAAATATCACAATTGTCAGACCAAAGGGGATTATATGCAAACGAGCATTTGGTACAAGTCCACATACGGTCGAATGTAGACGAGGTGAATCCAGGTGGCAAAGGAGGCTGAGGAGAGGTTTTTGATTGGTTATCTTGATGGTTAGGGTTTAAGTCATGAGGAAGGTCAACACGCATGTCCCCCAGACCACCTGGCTTGCATGGTGTTTTGGAGACCACTCTAGGTGAAGAGGGGTCTGAAATACCAATGTAAGAATATCGGATACCAGATGAATGAATGGGCTGAGTTTGCAACTCCAAGTCAACTAGACTCTGAGGTTCACCTTCCACCAAACTCCTGCGGTTTGATACAAATTTTTGCTGTGCAGATTCCTCGAGATTAGTGGAGTTGATTTCAGAGAGAGATCTTCGGTAAATGGGTCGGCCTGCAGTACAAGTGGGGGAGGAAGGGGAGAGACCTCCATTGTTTTCATTGCAGTTGGGGGCTAGGGAACGCCGTGGAGTAAGGTCACGGACCATTTGAGATGTCTTCTTTGTCTCTGACACACTCCAGTCAGGAACGGTGATAACGATTCCATTTCGACTGATAGTGCCAGGTAGCTGAGTGGGCAGAATAGAAGGAATAATGGGCTTTCGAGGGGTTTCACAAACCTCACAGCGGTCCTCATTGCCCACATTATCTAAAGTACACCTAAGGCATGTCCAAACCATACCAGAACCCACATTGGTCCCACCACGATATAAATCATTGCTTGGTGACTGCACAGTTCTAGAATCACACTTTTGCTCAACATCACTGTCTCCACATTTGGGTTCATTGTCTGTGACAAGACTATTTGGCCTTCGAAATATACCACCACTAAGAGCTTTGGGCAAGAATGAATTCGGTGACTCCAGCCATAGTTTCTGCACAACTGAGCCATTTGACAGAGAGCGACTGACCTTTGACTTTACTCGATCATAAACAGACGGGCTATGTCTCTTAGGCGAACGATTTTGGGCTTCAGCCAAACATTCCTTGCAATCCACTATGCTCCTCCGACTCTGAAGCCCTTTGACGCTGTCATCCATTGATTGTGGAGGGATGCTGGGGCCATTCACAACATGTCCTGCGGTTTGCGATCTCTGCCCTAACCAAGCTGCTCTACATGCCTCACAATGAGAGACTTCATTGGCATTACCATTTTGACAGTCTCTACAAGACACAACTGAATTGCACCAGCGCCTGCCACCAGAGGCAGCAGTGGCTGTGGCCGCCATTGGTTCTATCCTTTCGTCCTCAGCCTTGATGTCTGAGTCAATCACAGCGATATCACCGAGGGCAAAGCTATGAGAACCATCACTCTCACAGGGACTCTCAATGCTTGTGACAGGGTGGCCACATGCAGCACAGTGTAAAGTGACACTCGTGTTCAAAATATGGCAGTGCGAGCAGGACCACCGATGAAGGAGAAGGCAGTCAGAACTGGCTGACCTGATGAGTTGTCCCCCAGGCTCCCTTGAAAACGAGGAATGCCTAGGGCAAGGGTGACTCCAAGTTAATGACCCCTCGGTGGAAACTTGACTCTTGGCAGTGATTGGGCTGGAAAGTTGTGGAGTCACAGGGCTGAGGTCAATCAGGCTACTGCGAAACTCTTTTGGATGAAATGGCCCTAAATCTGGGTCTTCCCAGGTTCTCCTATCAGGCGAACGGCTAACCAGGTTATCATCCACGCATCTGGGTTCCTCATTGTGCTGCTCAATGTCTTTTTCATTTCTGAAAGTGTAGATAAAATAAAATAGCAGCATTTACGACTACACCAAGGCATTCTCATAATGAATTTGAAAGGGCATAAATTAATTATTCGGATGTGGTAGACACAAAGAAAGGAATAAAAGAACACATAAATGAGAATACAAAACACACAGGCAACGCACCTACTGGGACTACAACAAAGATGAGAAATGTGTAATGCGAGAGATAAAGTTATCAAAAACCAACCAGACAAATAACAACAGAATAGTGGATATCAGGCACACAATTGTCCGGGGGGCATTTAAGAAGGGGTAGATTATCTTATCCGAAAGCACGGTGATGACAACAACATGGGTGCAGGGTATACGGTAAGAAACTCACTCCTGCTCATCACTCGAATTGATGGCGCCTGAATCTGAGAGAACCTGACAGCAACTGAAGACAGTTCGCCACAATGGCATCATAGTTACAGTTAAAAGCCTACGACAGTATTGTGCTAATGACAGGGAAACATAGGAAAAAACAAGACGGCGCTCATTTTGTGAAGCCCATACGCCTACCAAGCCCACGACTAGTTTTGTATCTCTGCCAATTTGGCCACGTTCGTCGGGCTGGTATTTTAGCCCCTATATCTCTAAGCGTAAAAATACTGTTTACCTTCCTGCGAAGTCGCAGCACCGTCGCTCCCCACCTGTTTCTAATTTTGATTCCAACGCTGAAAACGCGAAGAGATTTGCTGACAACCGACCACATTAAAACGATACCCCGCTCTTTATGAAAAGCAAAGCCGCAGTACAGAACCACGGGCCTTCATCTGGAATTAATTGCCATGCTACAAACCGTCGTTTACAATAATATTCCTAGTAAACTACTTCGCGTAATCGCAAACGTTTAAAAGCATACTAAAAATTCTGGAGAAACCCTCATGATATGGATTCTTTATGATAGATAACATTTACTCCAGTCTACCATGGTGGTATGCAACTTCAATAAATTAGTATACAAACGAGGTTTTCAAAATTTGCTCTCCAAACATCCATCTGTTTAAAAATCAATCAATAAAAGATGCGAGTTTAGAGAAAATAGAGGTTTCTACATTTAGAATCAATCAAATGTACACTTGATAAGGTCGATTCATCAAAAGTAAGATTTTATTATCAGAAAGTTGAATCATTTTAACAAATTATCGCGATTTTCAGTGCGGTACGGGCTGCAGGTCAACCCCCAAGGCGTACCATCATAAGTAGGTTTTGCTTTCCTGTTTTTTTCACATGTGTATCAATGATTTATAATATGCCAATGTGTAGAAAACAATATCAGGAATCTATTTTACCCATACAACTCCTAACTATAAACCGAATATTTAACCACAAAGAAATAGAGAGGCACGATGATTTCACGGAAAAACTATTTTTAAATATTCACTAGACATATGCTATGTTACACAATGCGAGATATTCGCGAAATTCATTTATATTTTACATGCAAAACGTTCAAAGTAGTGGTAAGCATGCGAAAGACTGTGCCCATAGTGCCTCAATACGATTAAATTTCATTGTGCTGGCTAGCTCATAGGAACAATAGGAAGGAAATAGTTCTAAGTTAAGTGAAAATACATGTATATATAAGTACATAAATGCGCCAAAACATAACAATTAGCACTGGCCGAACGTTACTCACCGTGAGAGATTCTGCACGTTTTGACAAGTGTCACTAGGAGACCCATTTTTACTAATCGTAGAAACTAAGATATTACTACTTTCACATTGGTCAGATTTTACTTTTAATTCGTGATTAGTTCTAAATACGTCAGTTATCGATGATGTAGCTAAGTTACCAGAGCGCAATTTGTTCCTAGTAATACCCTTTGATGCTATTAAATCACGATTTCGGTAACCACGGACCGACCCACATCTTTTGCACCGAGGGTGTTCCGTGGGGTTAATTAAAGTGCACCTATCGCAGTGCCATTGCAGGACAGAAGCAATAGAGCCCATTCTCTCAAAATCATGGCTAAACTGCGATTAAAATACTTGCGGCACCCAAACAATCTTGACCAGCTGATCCACCATATTGATGCACTTCTACCTTTAACTGAGTGATAAAAGAATTGCTGCGATAGGCTGTTACGATTTGTGTAGCCCAATCGCGTTCGTTTTGAGAGACTTGGATATACTTCGTTAGCCAATCCCCTCAGTGTCGAGGTTTAGTCATCCAGCATTAAGTTGAAGCTGGTTGCAGGAAAACTGTGATGTAGTGTGATTACGTTGGTGCTTGTAGATATGGCTGTGGTGCCTTTAATTTGCACTGTTAATAAGTTCTAGGTTTTTAATCTGTGGAAATGTCCAACAACAGTCTCGAAATCGTTCACGAGGGGTGGCTCATCAAATCTCCCCCGACGAAACCCATCTGGAGAGCGGTGAGTACTCTTGCTAACATGCCTTTTTGTGTATTATTGTTTAGAAAGTGAGTTTGTTTAGACATTTTTATTCTCTTTTAACCATGCTTAAGGCAAAGTTTATGTAGCAATGAAGGTTTTATACGTTTATGTGTGTGTAAATTCAAGTGAAAACGCCCAAGTGCATTATTTTTTGGTGCACGAGAGACTACGGACCCAACTATTACCTTTTCTCGAACTTGATTTTCTTAAGATGTGCAAGCCTAGGAAATGAATCTGTCTCAATAAGTATCCTATTCGTAATTAGCTGTCTTAATAAGAGTTTATATACCGTTAGTGTGTTGAAAGTTGACAGGTGAGTGTGTGGTTAAGTTTTACGGAGAAAACTCCTTAGATCTTCACGATATTTGTTTAATGGTCCAACTTGAGTATCAATTCATTGCTTATCATTTAAATTGTGTGTCAATAAATATTATTCATGTCGTGGTAGCATATTTCATTATTTTTGACTTGTTTATTTTGTTTTATGGGATTTACCATCCTTGTTTACCTTAGTTAATGCTTTTTCTTTCACTTTCGTTGTAATTGCTATTAATGTCATTGGACTTCGTCATATGTTGTGGATAAGCAGTAATAGCATATTGGCACTGGGCATCAGGCCGTTAATGTGTTAAAATTCTCAGCGAGGTTTTCAGTCTGTTAGTGCTTTTAACAGTAAAAGTGGAATAGGTGGTACCATTACAGGTATTATTTTGGTAGGTGCTGAGGTAATCAATTATCTGAGGTGTGAATTGGTCAAAGAGGTGAGAATAGGTGAAGGATTGTTGAATATAAGGACGAGATTTATCGATCGCTCTGGTTGAGGTAGGTGATTATTAACTTTAGAGCAAAGCAATCTGTTCACAATACCGTTGATGCATAAATATGCGCTGCCTTTCTAAGTAATTTTTATTAAAATGGCGGAAAAGATATGCGTGACGGAGGTTGTTTTCCTCCTAATGTTGTTGGCAAAGGTGCCATGATTTTGAGATGTCCTCGGCCAACTGGTATGAACCACACCCAGAAGCACGGCTAAGGATGGAATATCGATATGAAGGTATTTTCTCGTCCTCTGTGTAGTCAAGGTTCCCTGTTCCCTTCGTTAGCCAGTGGCCGTTGGCCATCGTTTATTTATTTTGTTACCTCCCTATGAGGATTGCGGATCTCCTGATGTTCTCATGGACTACTGAGGTGACCTCCTGGTGGTCGGCATTGGTGAGTGGAATGTCCGAACAGCTGACCGAGTTGCGTTCCTCAGACTTACCCTTCCAGCCGTGCCTCTTGGGGTCACTCGTCTGGTAGTGTGATCTTCACCGGCTTACCCTGTTGTCGTCTTTTTCTCATCTCGTGCAGCTTACGTAGCTTTTCTTCTTTTTCCTTCGTCGTTGCACAACTTTTATGTATTACCCCAAGGAAGTTATTTCCATTTTGAGGGATCAGTAGAGGAAGTTTCGGCCTTTGTCGAAGTGTACTTTGACCGTAACTTAGTATGGATATTTTAAAATTCGATTGCCAGTACCAAAAGTCCTAAGAGGATTCACCCTATGGATTTGTCGATATGCTCTGGCCCTTTCGTGTTCTCGATGCATGTTTTTGCTTCAGTCGTACACAAGTTAACCCTCCGGCAGATCGTCTCATCCTCCGAGACTAATAGCGTAGTGGTGGGGTATTGCATTTACATTTTAGCGAATTCCTGTTAATATTTTTTTGAATTTCTGTGACTTTTGGAAATCATAATTCTGAGAGAGGGAGAGAGAGTTGTTCATGATCGTTTAAATTCTAAGGGTGCTTACATATGAAAGCAGCGCCCATCCCATTAATTGCATCGGGTCATCAATCAGCCGCCTATCGAACAAAGGCAGTTGACCCCACAACCGGCAGATGTCTGCTCTGTAGAAATGTAGAGCGCGATGTTTGTTGATTTGTCTTACTATATTGCCCTCAGTAACACATCGTTTTATAGAATTACTGTGAGAAAGTTGCAAAATTTGTTATCGGATGCGGAAAAAGCGTAAAAAATCTTTAAATAGTATTATTCTTGGGTATTTATGGCCGATTCGTATTCGACCGACTGTGGAGAGACGGCTGCCATTTTATGGAATCTAGAATTTGTCTTGACTGTTTACCGTTTTCCTATAAAAATGCCCTCTGTTTTTGAATCATTGGCGAAATTATATATTCCCATGTGAACAAATTGATTAGCTGTAAACAAACCTTTGCTCTAATGCCTGTGCGTCAGAAATCCGCGTCTCAGACTTCGTTTCAGTAGGGTTTTTGAGGATGACTAAATTTAGAGCACCTCCCGCTTAGTTTTCAAATTCTGCATTCTTTCCCTGGTGGTAGATTTAAATCATTGACTGGGTTCCTGGCGGGATGGTGTTCGAAACATTGTGGTCGCAAACATTATTCATTTATTTGCCATTTATCATTTATCCCGTGCAGTGTTTGAACGCGGGAGCCATCAGTACTAACGTGTATTATTTCCTGTGGAATGTGCGAATAATTTGCCCATCGTCATCCAACGAGTGAGTGCCGTTAAAGGTATGCACCCCTAGTAAATGTTCACTGAAAGTCGCGTCAAAAATAAAAGTGATCCAACGATTTTTTCCATTTACAGTCGGCCCATTTTCTATTGGCTTATGGAATACATTTTGGTTTGGCGCTTGTGAAATACTCATTTATACTAAAACTAGTACAGACATTATCTTTTGCCTTGCCGAAGCTTAAATACCCCACACCACTTTCAATTTTGTTTAAAAAAAACGTTGTTTTGGTCCGATCCAACCCATTTGACAGCTATGCCGTCTGTGGACTACTACATCTACGTCATACCCTAAGAGCCACCCAATGGGTGTGTGGCAGGGGGTGCTTCCACACCAGGCATGCATGATTTATATGACAGAACACCGGAACTACATTGAAACCAGCGTACTACACATGCAACGCGCCAATTAAAAATCTACTAACCAAGAAACTAATCTTCTCTGTGATAGCGATTCCCATCCCAATTCATCTAACAATCCAGACACACTTATCACACACAGACACACATAGTAAACTTATCATTGCATCGTTTTACAAACCTAGCTCCTCGTGCTAGAGGCTTATAACCCAAGTTTCAGCTCGATATCGCTATGTTTACGGCAGTTATCGAAGGGGCAGACAGAGACGGCCACAGCTAGATAGACTCGTAAGGTGATGCTGATGCTTTCTATATATGTACTTTTTCCATACCCGTCACGCCTCCTTCAATGCGTTACATTTCTGCTGTGACAAAATCAATATACCCTCTCCACGTAGTGGTGTATTATATAAATATAATGACTATAAGTATAAATGACTGGAAATGTTATTTGTTGAGGTAAGCTCAATGAAATTGGGCAAGAAATTGGCAAGTTGCGAAAAAATTGGCACGATCTAGGGGTGTACCTACTAAAGTTTTTCATTGATTACCAGAAAGCTTCTATTCTTTTTTATGTTTATAACCTAACCGTACAAGTCCTCCATTTTGCTTTTTTCTACTCTTCGAATTTCTTGTCGTAATGGTCTCCGAGAGGAAGAATTTTTTAAGGGGCCATGTTGTTTTCAAGTTATTGTTTTGGGACCTAATTCTGAAACTCGAAGCTCCGGGGCTAACTCGCGAAAAGAGCTTAAATAAGCTCCAAGCTCCCAATCGCATTCTGTACCATGGAGAAAGAGCTAGCCGTTAGCTCCAGGAGCCTAGTTGGCTCCTCAAGCTCCAATTCATATTCTGTGAATTGTCACGAACGCCTTCCGAAGCTACAAATGTCTCCAACAGCAGCTTCGTGAGCATGTAGGTCGGTTGCCCGCGCTAGACCTCTCTACCATGGAGCTAGTAGCGATTATTGATAGTGTTTTGTCGATTTATTAAAATTATTTTGTTGTACATCAGCTGATATCATTTTCTCATTAATGGGAGTTTTTATTGTGCGAATGGTAGTGTCTCCCGGGGCGAAAGAATCGAGATACGCCGAGGCTTGATGTTAAACATATTTTCTTCAATTAATCCCTTCTCAGCCCGCGTTACGGAAAAAGAAATTTTGTCTTCAATCTAGCAGGGACAGTTGCATTTCAAAGTTCAATACGTTTATATTAATCTATATTAGCGTGTTCGGCATTTTCACAAGGTTATTCAAATGATTCACCTTGTCCAATACACTTGTGAGAATGGTTTTTAGGTTGATAAAACCGTAGGAAATGGTCAATTCTAAAAAAGCTTTTCTTATGACACAACGTATGTTGTGATGTTTTAGCGTGCCTCGACGGTAAGGATGTAGTTAAACCTCGAACATCAGAACCCCCTGAATATGGAGATCAAGTCGCTCTCCGAAGCGTAGCGAACTTTAAATCCTCTTACCCGGTGCAACACCCGACAAACATTTATTCACTTCGAATAGTTGATTGTTAATTCCTTTTTGTCATTCATTTGAAATTATTATTTGGCAAATTATTAGTGTGCCGTCTCGTACCATTACTTCAATTACTTGTTGCAGTAAACTATCTACTGCAGTTCGAGGTTATATCCTTTAAATTTACAGTTATTTCTAGGAAAATGGGAAATTACACGATATAATTAATGAATGCACGTTCAAGGTAATTGTCAAAGTTATTAGATGCACTCGCAACATGATTGCTCGTCCGGAAAACTGCAATTAAATGGTCTTATACTTATTTCTGTTCTTAATCATACTGCCATTGTGAATAGGTTTTTAAAACTTGGTGTATCCTTGGTGTATTTTCCTCGCATGTTTCTAGGGTTTCGAAATTATGGAAGTGGAGGTTATACTAAGTTAATTAATTATTTTATCATCCAAAGTAAAATGGTGAGGTGTATGAGCAGTAAACCCATGGCGAGGCGAATAGCAGACAACTCTTACTCAGTCCTGTCATTTTAGCTGTCCCCTGTGTGAATGTATATAGTTCTGTTATTTTTTGTAAAAGTGAAAACGTCTCTATTTTCTTCTAATGATGGTAAACATGCCTATTTGGTAAATGACATGTGTGTAGCGTGGTTAAGCATCTGCCAGTATGTGACCATGATGCCTAAATGACCTCGCTCTATGCGCAGAAAACTATTTTATCACAATTATCTCTTGGAATTAAAATTGTTAAATCTCCCACTCCTCTTATTAAAAAAGTTTCCAAGTCCTGAATGAAAAATGTCTTTACATCATCATTGTAATTATTTAGTAGTGATGTCATCTCTGTATCACAATTTTTTTATTGACGTACCCAATGCAATTGCATTCTGCATAATACCTTGTGTACTGTTTTTTGAACATCGTCGATTATGATAAACTGAATTATTATGGATATTGCTATTGAAATTTAATTAGCTAGTGCGTTTCATAATAGAAATAGGAACGTATTTGTCCCATAATCTTCGATCAAAAGCGGTCTTCAACTTCGCTCACGGGTAGACCTTTGATTCATCGTATTAACTCCAATTTGTTAACTCGAGAATTTTAACGCTATCTCTTCGGAATTCTACTTATTCGGATGCTCCATCATCTCTGAACAATCTGCTGCAAGTTTCTACTCCCCTTGAAGTTGACTGAAATTTCTTGTTGATACCGGTTCTACCATAATTTACCAAAACTTATCTGCAAGTTCATTCCTAATAATTCGATACATAACTAAGCACACAACCTTGGGTTTAAAAAAATCAGTAGCTGTGAAACGTATATTATTGGTAGAGAATAAAGTATGTTTATGGAACGCACAAGAATTCCCGCATAATTTTCATCATCAATCATCGCGAATATATTTGGAAGACTTACTGTTTTTACAGAATATGTATAAGAACATTACACATATTATCACCTATGTATACATCTACATCTACGAAATACCGTGCTAGCCACCACTAGGGTGTGTGGCACGGGGTGATTCCACACCAGGCATGCAGCAATCATCCCATTTCAAATAGGAACCGCGCACGTTCCCTCGGAATGCCAGGCGCAGGTCAAAAGCAGTCAGGACAACGGTACGCAGTCAGACCAGGAACTAGGCGAGTGAGACGTTTTATTTAGCATTATATGCTACATCACGGGCGGTTGTCAAAAGGCCAATCATCCGAGTGTAGGCAGGTAATCAACAAGTTTAACTAACTTGCTAATCATAAGTGACTGCTTCAGTTTATAAAGTTTGCATTTTAAACTCACATGAATTTAGAATTTGATAACGTAGAAAAAACATAAGAGGAAATCATCTTATTGCCTTCATTTGAATACGTCGCTTACGGTAACACGTTCAGCTGCTTAGGATGAAGACAACTTTGACGTGACTACTTCAATATTTTGTCTTCTACTTCAGTATTTTGTACTCTGTACCAATTATTCAGTTGCTGCAGGTAATATTATTCATGATTTAGGTAACTAATTATGCTTCATTCTTCCACTCAATGAGAGCGAACGAGAAAACCATGTAACTGCATGCATTGAGCTGGCGTATTCCAAACTTCCCAGCTACATACACATTAAACTCGCCAAGGTAGGCCTAATTAGTCGTAATTTATCTTCTGCGCCTTGTCAGATATTCGGTCAGATATTGCTTAGAGGTAGACTGTGTAAATGTTAAATTCATATAGTCATTAAAACATTAATATTAATAACTTCCTGTATTGCCGAAGACTGTCTGCTCTTTTCGAGAATTATGGGCCGGAAAATCGCCACTCAAAATATAACGAGGAATGCTATGGCTTTCAGAATGACGTCACAAAAACAAGTATATGCCCGAAAAAATGTCACGATCACGTCACCGCAGAGTAGGCTCCACTTCCGACTATAAGTTCGAGTAGGCTCCAACGAGGTCGAGAATACGAAGAGCCAAATCTGGGATAGAGCCGGAACTTCGAGTTATATAGAATTAGGACCCTGGGATAGCATTGACAATGTGCGATGAAGTACCTTGGTCGCGATACGAAGTTAGCCTTACTCTCGTGATGTATTCCATAGGCGTCCTTTGAACTACTGTGATTTCACTTTCTTAAGGGTGAATGCTTTACATGTTGTCGACACCCCGGAAACTCAGAGCATAATTTTTCTAATATAGGTTGTTTTAATTTTTAAATCTTTGCAAAAAAATTTAAGTTTTAAATTTTTTTGCAAAGATTAGGAACTAATTTTTGTTGTTACCGGGTTCAGGGTACCGTATTAATTGTCCTTCTGTCGCTTTTCTCAGCTCATTTGTTCGTGACAGGCATTTTCTCCTTTAATTCATTAAACCCTCAACAATTCAGTAAAACTTAAGTGTCCCATATACTACAAAAATCGGCGTACTCCAAGTGAGGTCTCACGAGAGAAAATTAACATCGCTCCTTTACTTTCTCGTCACATTTTCCTGGTGTTGTTGTCATAAAACCCAATTTGCTATTAGCATGCCCGCAAATTTTCCGTTTGTTATTTCCCCTGGACAGGTCATGAGTGAGGGTCACACCTAAGTACTTAACTGCCTCTGCATTTATTAGTTCAGCTTAAACAATTGCGTACGTTTTGTTGAGCAAGTTTTTTTTCCAATACTTCATAGCAACGCTCTTTTTACGATTCAATTCTAACTGCCAAGTACTGCATAATTCGTTTATAGCATCTAGGTTTTTTTCATCGCAATGCTATCAGATTCGGTGTTCTTATCCCTGTACAATACTGCGTCGTCCGCGAAAAGACGAATTTCGCACGTAACGTCAGTGGTTATATCATTGATACACGAAAGAAATAATAAGGGACCAATGATAGGTACTTTCCTGGGGACCCCCCGATGTAACTTCAACTGTATCTGAACTAACACCATCTAGAACTACTCTCTGTTCGCGGTTATCTAGGAAATCTTAAATCCAATATATTATTTTGTGATGTATTCCATTGGCGTCCAGCTTTACAAGTAATTTCGATGTGGAACTTAATGGAAAGCATTTTCAATCAACAAATATCGCGTCTACCTGAACGAGCCTCTCCGTCCAGAGGAAAGAATATCGCGAAGAAAGAGGGCCAGGGCTGGGTTACGCAGAATTTGCCTTTACTGGTCCATATGCTGATTTTGAATGAACAAGTTTTGATTATCTAATTACCCCATAATTCAACTGTCACTTATAGGTCCAATATTTTACATGAGATAGACGTTAGGGAGATAGGTCCATAGTTACTTGAATATTCCTTATCACCGCTCTTAAAGACAGGTTTGACGTCTGCGATTTTCCATTCGTAAGGGACACGGTGTTCTGCCAGAGTTTTTTCAAGTAATATTTTCAAATACGGCGATATTTCTGACGATAATTCTTCATAAACTCGGGCATAAATTTGATGGTAACCAGTTGATTTCTTGGAGTTAATGAATTTCAGGTGACTTTCTGTGCCGCGAAAATAAATACTTATAGACTGCATTGGATTATTATATAGGCTAGGCATTGTAGCGGTGTTATTCCATCTGGATATTCGGTGAGTACATGTTGTATAGACGCCTTAAAAAAATGTGTTGAGGATATTTTCATTTTCTAATTTGTCGCTAGCTCTTTCTTCTAGGCCGTTTTTTGATGTCGTCACCGTAGATTTATTCCCTTGAAGCTCCCTCGCGTAAGACCATAATGCCTATGGGTTACCTTCCAACAACTCTCCTAATATTTTACTTTGAGTTCCATTAATGCTTTCTTTTAGGCCGCTTTTGTTTTTGTTATAGCTCTCTTATATTTTTCGCAACTTCTCCCATGTTCCACGTCGAAGACAGCCTGATGGGCGTTTTTTATTTTTGCGTGAAGATTCGCTGTCGCTTGAGAGATTTCCGGACGTCCGCTTAATACCACCTGGGTTCTGTATAATTATTTTTCAGTTTTCTAGGTATTGCGTTATTTATGGCTATTCGTGTAGTTCTAAGAAAAGTATTCCATGTGTCGTCTGTGGTATGGTTTTGGATAATTTTATTAAACTTTTTATTTGACTTCAATAATTCCTGTTTTAAATCTTCAAAATCCGCCTTTTGCTACTTATACATACACGTTTTCTTTGCGGCTACCATTCTGTTAGTATTTACATGAAATTTAGCACTTATTTCCTTGTAGTCTCTAATTTCGTTCACGGTTACTTCATTGAGGACGCTTTCAGATATGTGTTTTGCCAAAAGATCAAGAACGTTATTTCCTCTCGTCGGTGTGTTACCTATGGATGCGAATAGTTTGATGTGAAAGTGTAGAGAATAGTGTCACATTATCTTTTTTGCCATTTTTGAAACTAAATGTCTTCCAGTTTATCGAGGGGACGTACCACCAATAATAATGTTACATTCGTTTTTTGATTCATGAAGTGCTACTCCTGTCTTTCTAACTGCACAACTGTGTTTATACTTAAGTCTCGTGGCGGAAGTTAATTTGCCGGTATAAAAATTATTTTTCACGAGCATCTAATGTAACACCACACACTTTCTTTTATGCCATTGTCTGGGAATATCTATTTGGTACTGTCTTGGATGTTTGTGACGATTTTATTTTCATTTTCCTGATTGCATGAAAGTATACCAACTTGTTCCCAATGGTGATATCTACAGATAAAGGGAAAAAGAACTCGCATCTGTCCGGTGTGGTTTTATGGCAATGCAGTGCTATTTTTACGCGCAGTCACGTAGTTCTTCGATTACTTGTCCAGATTTTCTTCTGAAGCACTAAATACGTTTTAAATAATTGTAATTGTTGCCGACAAATATGAAGGTATCACGCCGCGTCTTATATTTGTATTCTACTTATTTCAAGGTAATTTCGTCCAAATTTAGAATATAGTGCCGAAAACCAACCGTTACTTGCTTTTAGGAGAAACATTTAGAATACAATCTGTTGGATCATTTCCTTTGCTGTTTGTGTGATGAGTTCCAACGCATACACAGATGCGCTTGCGTGATATAGTCTTTTTTAGACTTGCTTAAAAATTATTAAGATATAAGATACATAATTCAGTAGCCTACGATTACTGCTCCGGCTACCTCCACCATCGTCGCCGGAGCGTTTCGGATAGCCTTATTCGCATCGATGAAACGACACCGCTGATCTAGACAGCTTCGTCCATTGGTGACTGGCATGCGTTTGTCGGATGGTCGACTTTTCCGAACGTTAGGGTGTGAGATTACCTCCACAAATGTGGGCATTGAGGCGCGCCCTTCAGCGCGGCCTGGGCTAGTTTTATGGACGCGAAGCCCCATGACGCGGGGTCTTCTCTATCATAGTCTTCGTGTCTTCGCTGTTCGTCGGCGCGCGCGATGCGGTGCTTCCTCCTGGGAAAGAGTGGTAATTGATGGCCACCGTCGAGATCGACCTTCGGCCCCTCCCCCCTCCCTCCCCTCCCTCGTCATTACAGACACGCATGTCTCCCACCCCTTTCTCTTCCTTCCTCCACCCCCCTTCCTCCCCTTCTCATCGCCCTCTGTCTGCCTCACTCTCCTCTTGTAGTAGCCGGGAGTTTCGTGCGGAACGAGCGATATTGTGACGTAAATACGGATAGTAATTTTACGCCGTTCACTTTGACTTCGTCACTGTGCTCTGTGAGTACAGTGAAGAGCTCTCGTTAGGCCACACCTCGAATACGCCGCCAGCATTTGGTACCCTGGTCATAAAGATTTAACCAAAAAATTAATAAAATACAAAGGAAAGCAGCGCGCTTCGTTAAAAACGGCTAGGAGCGTACATATAGTGTCTCACAACTTTTAGAGGAATTAAGGTGGGAGCCCCTAGAGACTCGGAGGCTGCACGATAGGCTTCGGTTGCTTGATAAATTCAGAACTGATATTTTTCAGAGCTACACAGAGAATATTATCATGACTCCTCACTACATTTCTAGGTCTGACAGATGCGATAAAATAAGAGAGATACTCTGCCGAACAGATAGGTACAAAAACTGGTTCTTTCCGCGCACAATAAGCGACCACAATAGATTCTGAGCTACTCCAAACTCACTCTCATAGGACATGTCACCATTTCACCTCCAAAACTTTTACATCTTTACACGGGTGGTGACCTACCTCCCCCTACCACCCGCCCATGCGGCGGCTCGTGGGGTAGTATGTTGATGTTGATAACTTACAACGAAGTTTCGAAGAGGGAGTCGCCTGTCGTCTTCATGGATTCAGAATTCCAAGTTTCCCTGATGACGATGGACGAGTCGCTCATTGCTTTAAGGTTTCTATGCGTCGGGTCCTTGACCCTCGTTCTCGCCTGTCGTTCCTTCGTACTTTTTCGTGAAACGCAGGACTGCACAAAATGGTTATTGGTGCATGATTTGCAGATCGACGTTAGATTTCATGTCCAGCATTAGGAGTTAATCCTCCAATTTCAACTGTTTCAGGCATGATATCGTGGAAGGTCATCATATTATAACAGAAAAAACAACTGCACTTTCCCGCAAGGTATTTTGGTGGCCTAGGCACAGGTGGTCTTGTACCTGATGATGGCTCTGTGAGTCGCGTGCAACGCGTGAGTGAAACGAGTTGTACGCATTAAAATACAGGATGGCGATCGTCATGGAAAACCTGGAATTGTCTGGGAATTTTACATTTCTGGAAAAGTCAGTGAATTCACGTAATAATCAGGGAGAAACTAATATAGGAATCCTCGTTATTTTTCTACCATAACGTTATCGGCCAGTATTTTCCGACCGTTATTTCACCAACGAAAATTAATGCCCGTCCCTGACGTACATGGATTATGAAACCATCAATTCGTGGAGTATTAAGTTGTGAACCTTAGTTATTTAGTTGTGAATCAGACGTAAAATGTATCCTTTTGTAAATCCTTATTGCGATATTTGCCTAGTATTGTTAAAAATCGTGATCACAATGTATTACGCTCGTCACAAGGAATCCGAGGCTATTGTGTTCGGAAAATTTTACCTCGCGTTTTTTTTTAACTTCCGAAACTCAGGACCAGACGTAGCTGGAGCACACTAGCTTATAGTATGACGTAGATGTAGAAAGCATGCTAAATACATGAGCGCAGCTCTAAACATACGAGCGATGATTAGAGAATTTTGAAAATTTAAAGCTGCCGTAGAAAAGTTAATTCAGCAGGAAAAAATGTTCCAATAATAGGTGACCTTTTGGTGATCGGTCAGGGAAATTGGTAAATCCGTTATCCGTTATATTGGTCGGGGAAAAGTCAGGGAAAGGTGAGGGAATTTGAAAGTTGGATATCAGTAGCCACCCTAAAATATATGGTGAAAAAGTGCAATTGTTGATTCTGAGGTGAGGGAATTTGAAAGTTGGATATCAGTAGCCACCCTAAAATATATGGTGAAAAAGTGCAATTGTTGATTCTGTTGTAAGCTTATCCTCTGTTCAAGAGTCAGTGACTAACTAATTGGGGTAATCGCTTCCATATCACATTTCGCACCGGACAATACGCGAGTCCTACAGGGGCAGTTGGCAATGGTCCTGAGGCCCAAGGAGACACAGGCCACCGAAAGACTCTCTCGGTGGTCGTGCCCAGGCCCAAGGGTAGTACGTCATACCCTGCAAGCCACTAAAAGGGTGTGTGGCAGGGGATGCTTCCACACCAGGCATGCATGAATTATATGGCAGAACACCGAAACTACATTGAAACCAGCGTACCACACATGCAATGCGCCAATTAAAAATCTACTAACCAAGAAACATTCTATCGTCAATCGTTCCAACATGCAAGGGACACAAAGACCACTACTGCAGATTCAAAATATCATGCATAAATAAGAACATCAACATTTACATCATGCATAAATAAGAACGTAGAGAATATACAGAGAAAGATCTACAGTCTAGCTGTTGTCACTATTTGCACTATTCATGACGACGATCACAGCTGTTATGGTCCCGAATGGTACGCGAAAAAAATGACATTTTATACCTATCGGTCCTCCAATCTTTCTAATTTTATTGGCGCGATCTAATCTGCCGTAGTACGAGAGGGTTAATAGTATGTTATGTACGTCGTCAGAGAAATGTATTCCTGAAATTTAATCAAGAGAGATATCTTTCGGATGCGCTGAAATCAAATCGGCAGCCGTTGATTCATTCGGACGCTCGATGTATGCGCCATTAATATGGTGGGCGAGTCTGCTATCGCCCGGGTCCACCGCGGTCGCGTGGTGGGCTCCTGCGATGGGCTCTATCGTGTGGATGATATAGCCACCAGCCCCCTTCACGCTCCCCTCCCTCCTCTCGTCAGGGCTCGCGACCGCCCACGTCCCCTTCTTCTTCCTTACCCCCTCCCCCCCTCCGCCCCACTCCCCTCCTTCACCGCCCCCCCAATGCATACACTCGGGATCACTTTGTTTCGTCTCTGCGACCGAGGGCGACTCTGTGATTCGCCCTTCCCATGGTTTCAATCTTGCCATCTACGTGTCTCTCTGTCCCGTCCCCCCATCCTTCCCACCATTTTCCTTTATCTCCCTCCCCCTAGCCGCAAGGGGATCGGGTTGGTGTGGTGGCTAGAGTACTGGCTGACCATGCGGACGGTCAGGGTTCAAATCCCTGCAGAGGAGTATGTTTTTCATAGGAAACCCGATCCCTACTGGAGTGTCTTGTGGAGGACACTTCCAGGACAGTACACCGTCTGTCGGATGAGACGTTAAACCGTGGTCCCCTTGGCGCCTTTCGTTAAGAGTAGGATAATGCCGACGCCGGGTTTCTATCCACCCTTCCTCCCTTACCTATCCCCTATGGCGAAAATGACCTTAGCTGTCGGTCGCCTCCCCAAATATCCAAAATCCAATCCCCCTAGTCGCTCTCCTCCTCCTCTTCTCCCTCTCTTTATATTTTCACCTTTCTTGCCCACCCGCTTGTCGCTTTCACGGCCTCATGTGGCGAGAATTTCGATTCATATGTATCTATGATTCGATTCGTGCGAATTTGTCATTTCCACGACTCAAATGTTTCAAATCGTTTAGCGTGAGCCAAACGACGAGACTGAGCTGAATTCAAGGTCGAACGGGACTTCTTTTCTTGTAGCCTTTTCATTGACAGCGATCGAAGACGCCGCACAGTGGGCCCAAATCGGGAAACAGCTGGCCAAAAATTAAATTTTCAACTTTTTTTGAGATTTTTTCGACAGCTGTTTTAATGTTCGCCTTTATGTCTTTTATAAGCTGCATCCCTAAAAGGCTTAATTATGCCATCTGTTAAGCGACAGCAATCAGTCAAAAGTCAGAGGAAAAGGGCAGTCAGCGGCGATGGTATTAGATAGATATGTATCATTGGGCTAAAGCTTCGGGTAATGGATTATAATATTAAAATATATTTCGCTGTTAAATACATAAAAAATAAGAAATTCTATTTTTATGATTACATTTCCATCGTTTACACATTAACAGTGGCATTTAACTTTTATTGTATTTTTTACATAAGTTACATATAAAGTCTGAAAAATGTTTTCCATCGACACTTATCGACACAAAGATTTTCGCGCTGTTAGAAACTGTCCAGATCGTACATAAGGAATCAAGAGAAAAATCCTGCGGATATCTGCTCTTTGGCGACTTCTGGCCATTAATCTGTCGCGCGGCACGCTTCACCTACCCGAGTAAAAACTTCCTACCCGAGTGCGCGGTCAACATCGGGAGACAATCCCTCTATAGGAGAACTTTAATTAATAAGTCATATTTTTACTTCATTTAAGGCATGACACAATGCCTTTTTAACATTTTGGCACCATACACACTTCTTGATTTGCTTTTTTAGTTCCCTAACCGAGCGACTGTTTGCCTATTCCCGCAATGACTTTTTGTTATGAGGCCAGATTTAAATATTGGTTATTTCAAGAATTGGCAATAATTTACTTTTTTATTGTTGTATAGCTTTAGGAAATAATTGATGCTAACGAAATAAGGAAAGAAGCATAAAATTTATCGAAAGTTTGACCGAAGGAGTGTGGCGCACGCGTCAAAATGCATATGGGGCTTACCACCGACGACAGTACCAGTGCACGGCGCGGCGTACCGCGGTGGGAAGGGTTTAATCGAAAGATACTTGACGAGTGTTGCGGAGAGTAAGCACGTGACTCGCCTTGAGCTGCACGATGAAAGGAAAGTGGAAAGTAAAAAAAATTGAGTTAACATTGTGGAAGAAATATATTTCCGAGTATTTGATAGGACAATTCAGAATGACCGGAGACTAGGAAGTCCAAAATATTGTAAAAATGTCTTTTCAAAAGAGTTAATTTCATCGCTGTAAATGAAAAAGGAGCTAAAGCTTTCTACGGTGTAACGTTTTCCGGAGAAAACAAAGTAAGTTGTTGAAGTCACAGAAGTTTTACTCCCTCCTGAAGAGTACAAGTCATCCACCTTCTCATTTTAGGTAAGTCGCCAGCTATTTTGAACAGTCGTAAACCTGGAATTAGAAAACAGTCTAAACCGGTTTATCAGGTATAAAAATCTGCGATGGTTCTTTTTGCCTCCACAGACGAGTCATCTCGTAATCAACCATCAAATCTATTTGGGAGTTTCAGCGAAACATCTAAACGAAGGAAAACTGTAAGTTCAATGGCTGATACCTAGGCTGCTGAGCTATCCTTTGCGGTATCGTTGAAAGATCGATTCAGTGGTGATGAGGCTACTGAGAAAGAGTACAAGTCATCCACCTTCTGATTGATAAAAGAGATCACAGCTACTTGAACAAGAGCGAAAGATGTGCATAGTAAATTGAGGAAAATTGATGAGAATAAAAGTTATTTCCCAACTTTAGAGACTCTTTCACTATTAGTTTCTGGCGATATCACCTAAACTCAATATGTACTTCCACGGAGAAGCGGCGTAAAAGTACGGGCAGTAGCTCTATCCAAGCTACGGAAGTGTGAAGTTTGCAACGTGTTTAACCTATCTAGAGAGAATTGTTGCTAATGAAGAAAAGTCTGAAGTGGATATTTCTTCATATTTTTGATCACTCGTATAATAATTTTATTTAACGTATGTATTGTAGGACCAAATGGTTTTTACCCCAGTTTTAACATTTCTTTTAGATGCACGCAGAACCGGGTAGCTGAAGAACATTTTTGTTTCTTTCTTGAGCATTGAATCAGGCTATCAAACCTCTCTCCTAAAAAAAATCTGTTTTTATTCTGTATTATTTCGTCGGATGTTTGATTCAAGGGAAATATTTTGCCTTGATTTAGACTATATCTCTACCTACAGTTTCATCCTGGGAAAATTATTAGCGTGTGCCTAATTATGTTCGTTTGATCAGTGTGATTCTATATCGCCATTAAATGGGCTCCTCTTCAAGGCCGAGTTCCTGGCGCTTTGCTGCTCTCCATTTCCGAGAAACCTAAGGCACGCGGAAAAAAAGAAATCGGCTGCTCTCTGGGCCACAGGTGTCCAACATCCAACGTGTAATGAATGAATGTGGCACTCTTGGAGGCAAACCCGCTCGGTGAGCACCCGCTCGACTAAGGAGGGGGCCGTTTCTCTAATCTCTTTTGCTGCCTGAAAATGAGAATTTTCAGAGGATTAATGTGACATTTTACCTAGGTAGCTAATTATGATATTTGACTCAAAAAGAGGAAATTTTCATTTCTGTTCCTCTTATTACAATAAAACTAGCAGACCCGTGCGAATATTTCGCTCAGTATGCAGCTTCTTCCTGTTTCTTCCTTCTTTCTTCCTGTTCTTCTACCTGTTTCTTCCCATGGACAATTATATGTTATTTATGTTTGTGTTAAATATACATAACGTAAACGGTAAACGGTCACACTGATTGCATGTAGAATGTAAACAATCTAACTACACGATGTGTTAATAGATGGCGCCTCCTACAGTCTTTTAAGCACGTAACCATAGCCAACATATTAGTTGATTATATTGTCAACAGATGGCACTGTATCATTTTTTAACTAAAACTTTAATTTTAAACCATTTGTCTATTTTTCATCAATAGCGGGGAACATAAGCTTTCAAATGACGTTTGAATCATTGATTTTGATGTAGAATTATGGGAGTTAATGGCGTTGTGACAAAAAAAGACCTCTGAGAAATAAATATATGATAAATCAGCTCTGCGCTTCGTGATTGCGTAGGGGAATGTCGAGTGACCATGATTTAGCCACATCACGGCTTTGTAATGTTGCTATACGCAGGTTGCAAAATGTGGCGGTGCGGAGGGAAGGCATAGCCACTCATCCCAACCCCCATCTTTCCCCCCCCCTCCACCTCCCTCCGCTGCCACCCCCCTCCTGTCGAACCGCTCTCCGATCTGGTTGGCATTGAAGTGCCGCTTGTTCCGCATCAGCTGAGGAAAAGATTTCTGAATTATTAACCGAGCTCTGTGTTTTTGTGCTGTTTCTTTATGTCGTTGTGGTGAAGTTAAATGTTCTACCTTGGTTATGAAGTATTGTTTTTCAGGGGATGTTTGTGGAAACTTATTTTTTCCCTTCAGCGCCTCTTTAGTATGTACAGTGCTCGTGGTAATTGATATTTCTCCCTATGCAGTAATTAAATGGATTTTCAGGAACCTCATCGTGAAATATTAGAGCACAAGCTCATACTTTCCTTAATTTCATTTAGTTAGTAAAATTGTCAAATTCTGAAATAGCTCTTTAAGAAATCACTTTAATGAGTTTCTTCTGCACATCGAACGCGAAGTGCTTCGGACATCTGTTGTATTTAGAGTAGGATTCTTCCATTTGAATATGTTTACAACCGTTCCTGTGATCGGACATTCTCTGGAGTGCATGTCCATCTGCCTTCTTTCGTCTTCATTGCCAGTACTGTGAGACTTTTTTTGACATCCGTAATTCGCGTTGCGTGTCAGTGTCGTCCCATAAATAATTCAATTATGAATTTTTTAGTTCTTTGGTTATTGTCTCGTTAGTGCAGTGTCCGTAGAGTTGATGGCTTTTATGTGGAGATACAATAAGATTTCACTTTTTTTACCTTATTATTAAGTTCTCGATTGGTTGACCGAAGGCACGTCAAGGGAACAAGGAAAGGATAGGCGGAAAGAGTATGTTCTCCACTCAACTGTTAATTCGTCCTTATTCTTCCACCTCACAAGACCATACGTTAATACCTCCCTCCGCCCCCTACCTTCGCTCGCATTCCCCTTTCCCCGACGGTTGCACCCTCACCCCCGCTCACCGGAGAACTGCGACAGTGTATTTTTTTGTATGTCTACAGAATACCCTGCGAGCCGCTGCATGGTCGTGTGGCCGGGGGTGCTACGTCATCAGCCGTGTGAAGGTGTAAGTTTTTTGGAGATGAAATGGTGACATGTATTATAGGAGTGTATTTAGTGGAGCTCAATTTTTACTGTGGTCAATTATTGTTCACGGAAAGAACGATTTTTTGTACCTATCTCTTCGGCAGATCTCTCTTATCACATCTTTCAGACCAAGAGATGTAGTGAGGAGTCATGATAATATTCTCTATGTCGCTCTGAAAAATATCAGTTCTGAATTTATCAAGCAAGCTAAGCCTAACGTGTAGCCTCCGAGTCTCTAGGGGCTCCTTCCTTAAACCCTTTAAAATTCGTAAGACAATATATATACGCTCGTAGCAGTTTTTAACGAAGCGCACTGCTTTACTTTGTGTTTTATTAATTATTTTGGTTAAATCTATTGGGCCAGGATCCCAAATGCTCGCGGCGTATTCGAGGTGTGGCCTAACCAGAGTGAAGTAGTATCTCTCTTTAACTTTTTCATCTGAGGACCTTCCTATTATACGTTTAAGAAAACCTATTTTCTTTAATGGGGCGCCACATATGTTTTGTATGTATTCCCAACGATATATCAGAAGTTAAGGTAGTTGCAAGACATTTTACTGTGTTTGGAGATTTTATGTTTACTCCACCCACAGTATAGGTATAGTATTTTGTGGTGACTTTCGCAGGAAATGAACTTTGGCGCATATGTTGATATATAATTCTAACCCCGACTCCTGGCACCACGAATGATTATTGTTAAGGTCCAATGACAGAGCTTCAAAGTCCGCGTCTTCGCTCATTTCACGGTAGATAACTGTATCGTCTGCAAATGATCTTAATTTACTGCTAACTTTAGAACGTAGGTCAATAATATAAATAAGGTATAATAAGGGGCCGATCACACTTCCTCGAGGAACACCGGATGTGACTTCGACCATATCAGATCTAAAACCATCAATATATACTTTTTGTTTTTGATCACTGAGAAAGTAACTTCTCCAATTCACTATTTTTCCATTAATTCCGCATGATTGCAATTTGTATATGAGTTTTTTGTAAGGAACCTTGTCGCTTGCCTTCTTGAAATCAAGGAATAACGCGTCGATTTCATTAATGGATGACCTGATTTTAGGATATCATGAAGGAAGCGCGCAAGCTGTATTTCGCAGGACCTGTCCTTACGGAAGCCGTGCTGACTGCTTTGTAAGAAGTTACGATTATCCAGGAATGTCATAATATTACTAACGACAATGTGTTCGAGGATCTTGCATAAAAGTGATGTTAGCGATATAGGCCGGTAATTTCCTGGGTCACTATTATTTCCTATTTTGAACATTGGAGTGACGTTGGCTATTTTCCAGTGTAGGGGCACCTTGCCTTCGGATCATGATTAGTTAAATATAATTTCCGAGAATGGTGCCGTCTGTGACGCTAACTCCATGAGCACGCGTGCAGGTATTCCTTCTGGACCTGGAGACTCGTTAGTTTTAATCGAACACAGTTTTTTTTATTATTCCAATTCGTGGAATTGTTAGGTCAGCTATCGGCTCGTGAAAGTCAGAAATGTCTAAGTTGTGAATTGTGTCATCCTTAGTGAATACACTTTCGAAGTAGTGACTTAATAAATTGGCTTTTTCGATGCTGTTGGTGATCACGTAGCCGTTTGTGTCTAGTAAAGACTCTTCTGTCGAAGATTCGCCCTGGAGCTCTCTCGCGTAGTACCAGAATGTCTTGTGGTTTTCATCTATTAATTCACCGAGGATTTTTTCTTAAAGTTTTGTTGAGTAGCGCGCATTATTTTCTTCGTTTTTGAGCGTTGAGCCGCATATATTTCTCTGCTGCAAGCTCCGTTGTTTTGTTACTTGATAGGATTTTTATATAGATTTTGTAGTTGCCTTTGTCTCCTGAGCTCCCGCCTTATTTCATGGTTATACCAACGAGGTTCTTTACTCTCCCGTTTGAATTTGTGGGGAATATATTCATCGATTCCTTTACGTAGTATTTCCAAAAAATATCTCTATGTAGGTGACAGTGGGGCAAAACGGAATAGTTAAGCTTTACTTCATATTCAGTTATAGTGTGCATGTTCTGAACAAGAAATTTTATTTCACGCAGTCTCTTATGTTCTGCATTCTAACGTGACCTTTTACGTCTTCCCCGTTATCTTCCCTTTTGTCTCTTCGCTCTTCAATTCACATAACCAGGCGTTGTGACTTTGCATTAGATCTCTTGAATGGACAAGCTACTTCTCATTGTTTTCGCAGTTGCTCTGTGAGTACTTGAAGGGATATCCGTCGACAATTCTCTGAGATTAATCCCGATTGGGCCCGGAACCATGAGTGCGAACCGTAAGTCCATCCACCACTTCACTTGAACTGGAAATATTCAAAGAAAGGAACGGTTCCGGCACGTTATATTTCGTTCAAAATTCTAATTTCGTTCCGTTAACGAAACTAAAGTCAAGCTGCATATAAAGTTTCATTCCGAACCGAAACTATAGTAAAAAAGAAAGCCTATGGTTTCGTTCCGGATCGAAACTATGTGCTTGGTTCCGGTTTCGTTTAACATCTGTAATGTATATACCGTGTGCCGGCCTTCGCCAGGATGTGCGGCTCGGACTGATTCAACAACAGACGACAGTGCTCGTCGCAGTTCAATGTCCAACCACGCACGATCCCTCTGCCTCTTAGCGAAGCCCAAAATTCATAAAGGAGATCATTGCAGGAAAGGCCGTCAAAAAACCTTTTACTTCAGTAACAGTGGATCTCCACATATTTAAGCCTGAAAATATCGAGGGTAATGATATAGTCCTACGTCATGATACATACTTTCAGGACACCGGTTAGTTTGCAAATTACTACAGTGTGCATAAATTAAATGATACACAGTCACGCGCAAGAGTGCAAAGATATACATTTAGAAAATTAACTTCATCATGAAAATTGCATTTGACTTGTGCGGCCTCCAGCGTGCTTTTGTGTGATTATTTTTCACTGGTGAATTTGATTACGATGTTAAAAATGCGAATGCTGATTAAAAAGGGATCATTAATCGGACAGGGAACTCAAGCCTTGCGGGACTCAACGTCATGCGGATGGAGGCTAGTAATGATAATAAGACCAATTAATATGGTGAGCTACTAAATGTGGGACGGTATTTCATGTGGAGTGAGGGGCATTTGGGAACATTTTAAAGAAAGTACTAAGTCTCGTAAGCCTAGAGCTCAGGCAGCAATTATTATATCGATTGGAAATATCATTGCCTATTAGAGTCCATGCAAAGAATGATATTTAAAATCCTGTCGTTTTGCTGACTAATTCCTATTTGTTGTGCCTGTGATGGTATCTATCGTAGTGTGTCCGTGACTGTAATTGTGCTGGACGTCATTGAAAAAATAATCTAGTAAATTCACATAAAAGATTCAATCTCTTCTATTCACAGTCTTCCCGTTCGACCTGGTATAGATTCTTACCCTTATTCCTCTCGGTGCCATTTTAAATGTAAACTACGGTGGAATCAGGGTTCACGTGAAAAATCTTCGCCTCTGCCGAGATAAATACCTTTGTGAAGAGAAGCCTATATCATAAGCCGCTGCACCAGAGCCAATGTCCTACGGTCTGAGTATTTCTCGGGGGGCATTTTGTCAGTTGGATTTCTCACAAATTTTTTTACTCGTTTCATATATAATATTTTAGCATATTAAACGAAGTTGTGGAGTCTGACACCGGCCTTCCGCAGTAATAAACATTGTCGTTTTTTATCGCTAAGGAAAGTTTCCTTCCATTGTAATAGATTAGATTTCAGATTAAGTTGCCGATGGAGGATGGGAGAGGAGATAGTACGATGCTCTGTGTTTGGGCAGCGTCCAAGTACCTTGGGTTTATTACACGAGTGACTTGCAGTTAAGGTCTTTCGACATCACTTGCAGGTATTAACGGTATCGTAAGTCCGCTTGCTGAACTTCCAAGTTTCGGGAAGTCACTTGAGGAGGCTTATCATTGCCAGTGTATACGGTAATCAAATTGGCCCTGCACTTACTCGCGAAAATATTTTCTTCCGAGTGGAATCCTCCGCAAACGCTGACAAAAGGATCTTGCCTGTTAAAACCCTCTTTAAGGCAGTTTCACTGTAAAACGCCAGGGATTATAGAATATATTTGAACGGCGACGGTAATGATATTTCCAGGAATCGAGGTTCAGTTTCGAAATCTGGTATCTGGTTCTCCCTTTTGCCTTCACTTGGGAGGACTTGTTAACTTCGAATGTAAATCGCCTAGATCAGTGGTTCCGAAAGTGGGCGCTACCGCCCCATCTCCGGGGGGCGTTGCTGTCACTGAATGTGGGGGGGGGGGAGGGAACGAAATGAAACGAGGGCGACTTGTGGCAGGGTCCTGACGAAGGACACTGTAAAATCCTAGGTCCTGACAGAAATGCGCCATGCATGCATGACCTCAAATGATTGAACTACATATCTATGGACTTGAAATAAACGAAGTCCAATCATATTTGTTTTATCTTTATTTATATAGAATCCTGATTGGTACCTGCAGTCAGATTTCAAAAGTACGTTTTCATTGACGCGTCAAACGCGCACGCGCGCGACGAGACGCGTCATTTTTTTCGTTTGAACCGATCGCATGCGAGCAAACCTACGCGTAGGACCTTAACCTACGCGTAGGAGCTCAACCTGAGCCATTTCTGGGCTACTTTTTGTCCCTCAAATACTTATCCCGGAGGGCTTTCCACCGAGCCGACACATTTTTTGCTGTAAAACACAATGATATTACCACCAATGCATCAACACATGTAAGATTTTAGAATCTTCGGAAATAAAAGTTGTTCTTACCTTCCACTCCAATACATAATCTCCCTCCACGCCTTCTCCCTTAGGTTTCTGTCCTTGTATCGATAGTCCTTATAATTGTAAAGGTACGTGTACTTCTCTCTAATTTCGGAGATGATCATTTCACTCATGGAATCTACACTTCGCCGGTCGGCCATGTTTGTGATTCTACGCGTTCTACGCGTTCCACGCGTCGAAAGTTGAAAATATTTCAACTCGGGCGACGCTACTCTACGCGAACATACGCGAACTCACGCGAAGAAATCCCGGCTTATGATTGGCTGAAGATCTCGCTTTCGCGTCTCTTCGTCTGAAACGCGTTAATGAAAACATACCTTAAAGCTTCCAGGTGGGGGGCGTTCGGTACAGATTTGTGGAACCAAGCGGGCGGCGGATGGTTAAAGTTTTGGAAACACTGGCCTAGACAGCTGACGCTTCAGCCGACTCCACCGCATTGCTGACGAGCAAGAGCGGAGAGATCAGTAGAGTGGTGAACTACTCTTCTCTGTTATTGATTTTCAAATTATGGAGATCCAGTTTAATGGATGGGTGTTTCCTCGATAATTTGGCGTGGACTAGATAATTTATTCGATTTCTTGAGAGTTTTCCCTGCTGACAGAGTTTTCGTTGAATATGTCATTTTTGTGTTACAGAAAAATACTCTTTTACCCTCGTGTCTCTCCCGTCGTCCTGTTGGCCTTTTTGTAATTTCTCGTTCAAATTGCGAGGAAAGGTCTCATTTTGTTTGTTCATATCAAAGAGTGGACACGTATTTTGGAGTGGTTTGAACTAAGTTTTTTCCTAGTCATAATAGAATAGGATAGAATTTATTTCAAGAACCTAGTTCTTCAGACTCTAGGTTCAACAAAATTACCTTTTTAGAAATAAACACACACTCCCAATTACTTTTACATAAATTACAGAAAAACAATTACAAAAATTTAAGAACATTAACATTGTGGATAATCTACCGAATGAAAAAAACAACAATCGCAAAAAAAAGAAAGAAAAAAGTAAAAAATAACAGTTTCACTCGATCAGGTGCTACATTACATAGAAACAAATAATGATAATAATAATAATATTGGGCTATATATATATATATATAACCATTAGGCATGTATGCCGATACACTTTGCAACTCGCTTTAGGCGGATGGTTGTCCGGGGCTCCAAAAATGACAACCCTCGTCACCTACTTACTTCACTGATGGATTATTTAATTCGAAAATTTTGTCGGTATTTTATTGTACAATTTATAATATTATTTTCAACTATTCTCATTGCGTAAAAGGTACAAGTACAGTCATAATGGACACCATTTTCGAATGTCATCAGTTTTGTAATTACAGTGGGTGAGTGAAGCAGGAACTAGTATTGTAAAATTCATGGCGAAAAATAGTTTTCTTTGACTGGAGTTTTAATTTATCGACTAAATATTATTAAGAATTTGCTACAAGTAGACCATATGGTCCGGTGGTAACACAGACACTGAGAAAATACCATTATACATACATGTAAAAATTAAAACAATGACATTACCAAAAATACAAAAAAGCAAAGTTATTACCTTAGAAAAATATGGGGGAAAAACCCTCACAGTACAACTCCCCTCAATCTCGTCATTAACGTCATTGTCTTGTTTGGGAAGGGCTCTAATACTTCTTTGGGTAACTCATTCCAATCCCTTGTCCCCCGGTGCAGGAAGGAATATTTCAATGTGTTTGAGAGCTGCCTTGGAGGCTCTGTCTTATATTTGTGATCTCTTCTCGCCAGATAACTAGGTTTTTTTAATCTTTCGGATATGTCCCTCCACGCAGGATCGCCAATGTATGCCTTATGCATGCACTTGAGACGTGCTTTCCTCCTCCTCGATTCTAGTGATGTCCAGCTCAATACCCTCATCATCTCCGTTACACTAGCCTTCCTATTAAAATTTCGCATCACAAATCTTGCGGCTAGACGCTGAACTTTTTCTAATTGCTTTATATGTCTTATATGCTATGTTTTCTAATTGCTTTCTATTTGCTTTATATCTAAATATGCGAGCAAGGTCATTAGCTTGGCTTACTTTTTTCGCCGTCCACCGAAAACGCCTTCAAAGATTATTTTGTGATTCTGTAAGATAACGCATATACATGTAATATCTATGCGTTAGACATTCCCGTTGCTTTTTATTTCGTCTCTCCCGAGTGCTCACTCTTGCCATTTCACGTAATAAAAAGTGGCTTTGTATTTGGAGGGGAATGTCTCGAAAGGTGTGATGTGTCTAGTGCCTCTGATATTTTGGTGTCTTTGGTGAGAGGTGAGATGTTTTCCTTTTTGGCCAAATTCATTGAACTTTGGATGAAATGAGATCTCACTGCGACTTACTTTAAACGAGGTCGGAGCGATTTTTTGTTGATGCACAGATTTGCGTGAAAACCTTCTATTCTTGTACTTATTAGCGTCATGTATCGAGAACTACGATTTGCATCATGCGTGTTTGGTTCCTTGCAATTTAAATGCGTGGGTGTTTTTGGAAATAATCCGATCCTATTTGCACAGATTTCCTCCTAAACTCAAAATAATACGATAGATGTTATTATAATGGATGATATCAAACATCAAGGTATCGCTCCCAGTGGAAAGCACGTTTTTACATTTTGTTTTAATTTCGAGTTCCGCGCAGTGAACACATGATAATGCATTAATGGCGGTAAACATTTTAAGATATAACTTACATAAGTCGTATTCCAACTTGAGCGGTGATCTCCCCCGCATGAGATGACGGACTTAGGATAAATGTGGTTTCAGAATTTTTGTTCGGCTTACTTTAAAAGTTATTCAAATGCGCCCTCAATGCCCCACGATGACCGCATCGGCCTCCTCCGGAATATGAATGAAAACACATACAAAACATATGCGGCACAGCATTAAAGAAACTAGGTTTTGTTAAGCGTCTAATACGAAGGTACTCTGTTGAAAAAGTAAAAGAGAGATGCTACTTCGCTCTGGTTAGGCCATACCTCGAATACGCCGCAGGCATTTGGGACGCTGGTCAAATAGATTTAACCAAAAACATTAATAAAATACAAAGGAAAGCTGCGCGCTAAGTTAAAAACTGCTACGAATGAACATGGAGTGCTACACAAATGTTAGAGGGATTAAGGTGGGAGCCCCTAGAGACTCGGAGGCTGCACGCTTGGCTTAGGCTGCTTGAGATATTCAGAACTGATATTTTCCATCAAGTATATAATACATGTCACCATTTCATCTCCAAAAACTTGACACCTTTATACGGCTGGTGACCTAACACCCCCTACCACACGCCCATGCGGCGGCTCGCAGGGTATTATGTAGATGTAGAATATGATTGAAAAGACGTTTGAAGTCATAAAACGGTGGGACTACCCGAACGCATTGGTGGTGTTGTTGTTTGGAATCTCCGGCGAGTGTTGCATTCGGTTGGGCGCCCGAGGAATGCGTCACGCACCCACGGAGCCGTTGCATAATCCGCGGTCTTGGTTTTTTTAATGTCCCCCCTCCACCCGAGTCGCAGCAGACCGACCGGCCAAGCGACTGCTTTCCCCCCTTCCATCCTACCCACCCTCTCCCCCATTGGCCTCTCCTCTCCCGTCGGTCGTCCCGCCTGACGCGAATGTGCCGTTTGTTGGGGAAGGGGGGGAGGAGGAGGCTCCCTTCCCCTCGTCCGTCTGCTGCCCCCGCGTCCTCCCCGCAATGCGTCACTCCCCATTCCCCGGAATTCCTTATCGCGGAAGAAGGAGACACCCTACCACTTCTTCATAAGACCGCTCTCCTCAGCGTGTTTCGGGTGATTCATTTCCCTCCCTTGCTCGAATTTTGTACTCTCGGATGGGATCATTGGAGCTGAATACTAACCCTAATCGGGACAATGTGTCGCAAAGGGCGAGATATGATGGATCGTCATCATTTGAAGTGAAGGATTCCCCCCCTGTGTATTCATCTGCATTTCAGCATTCTGTCGTTTGTTATACCGAATGCCTCGCCTCCTTCTCTGAAGGTGTTTGATTACATGCTATAAATTGTCTGTTGTTTTTTTTTCAATTTCATTTAATATTCACAAATCCTATTGAGGTAGTCTGAGCGACATATCATTTTACTTAGAAATCAATGAATTTAGTCTCATTTTAAAGAAAAACATCTCGCCTATCCAATGACACCCAAAATTCTACCCCTTACCACATTACTTTCGGAGATATTTGCCAAAAAATACCAGCCCTTTTACATGAGAAATGGTACGTACATGCACTCCAGAGAGACATTATTTACAAAATGAGGTATTTCTAATACTAAGATGTCGTAAAAAAAACTAACAGCGTGTAGTTTTTTAAAAACTATATTTGAAAATTAATCATAATGTCACCGCAGTAGGTTCTTGGGTATCACAACACACCTTCCGTTTTGAAGGAGTTTCAAACGCACCGCGCGAAAAAATGAGTCAAGTTAATGACTTATTTAGATATTTTCATTTGATTACTTACAATTTCTGTCATATAAAACTATATTATTGCACCATTAATGATGCAATATTTAATTGATGTGTCCTACAGCTGGTGAAATTAAAACGTATAATTCGAATATGGTCTCTATTATGACTATGGGACTATCTCGCTCGGACTACATTTAGCCCGTAACCGGTGGCTACGGGGTAAAGTCCTCGCCTGCTAACTTGAGGGTCGCGTGTTCGAATCCCGCCTTGGTGGAATTATCGCCACTGCTTACCTGACCACTCACCACTCTGGGCATGGGTGTTTGTGTTCGTCTGTTGTTACAGTAAATCACCTGATATAAATTGGCCCAAGGTGCTGCATTCTGGGTGGTTAAGGTAAAAGGAAAAAAATAAAATATAAATTGGCTGCTTGTAGGTTTAGAGGGGGCCGAAACTTTGAGGAATTTATTAGTGATTTGGAAAATTTAAATTTGATCATTTGCGCTGCACAGAATAATCTTGAGACTTATTTTTTTTTGGTTTTCCAAGCTATTAACTTCCCTTTGCTCTTTCTCGCCTGAGTGTGTTCTCTCAAAATATCGGAGTGTAGCGTATTCTGGTAGAGCGTCTCTCGGGAAACTTGAAGGAAATCGGTCATTTATTTGCATGGGTCGTGCCTTCAAAGACTGTGGAAAATTCATATATCGGCCGGCGTTGGACCTCCGAGAGTGCAGCAATTTATTCCCTTATTTATTCTGCTCCTTGGACGCTTCGTTTCCGCGGGCGTCACGTCCCCTCCTCGCCCTTTGAATTTACGTCACTAGAGGCGACGGGCGTTGCCATGGGATTTTCCGCCTCCGACACTTTTTCTCGCTAATGCACGGTTAGTTCGACTCGGTCGGTTATGCGTGGAATTTTTCTCCCCCCTCATTTTCCACCAAATCAGTTCCGTGGGATTATTCACGCGAGCATCTCTCCATCGGCGGGCATAGAGCTACGTTTTCACGCAGCTATTTTTGCGTCGTTTTGCCGTTGCGGTGTTAGTCCACATATGATAGTAAAGGAGCGATGTTATTTTTCTCTCGTGAGACCTCGCTTGGAGTACGCCGCTAGTATATGGGACCCTTACGAAGTAGGACTAGTCTCAGATATAGATCGAATACAGCGGTGGGTTGCTAGATGTGTTAAAAATTGTTACGATAAACATAGCAGTGTTACTAAATTGTGGATAGAATTAGGGTGGGAAACTATCCGATCAAAGGGAAAAATATAGATTAAATGTTTTGCGAAAGTTTGATGTAGACTATTTTTTGCCAGACGTTAACAATATTTTGCTAGAGCCAAACGATTATGGTATGAACGATCACAGGAATTAGATTAAGGAAATAGACTGCCGACCCGATAGATTTTAAATGTCATTTTTTCCACGTACAGTAAGGGACTATAATAGTTGCGATAGATCACTTTTCGGATTCTCGGACCCCGACTAGGTAAAACAGGTTTTTGCAACTGTGCTAAATATCCTAACATTATTATTAGTCACTCACCACGCATGCAGTTTCTGGCGTGATATAGCTCTTGCATGATGTAGTACCTTGTAGAACTATTTATCTATCGCTGTAACCAGTAGTAGTATCTGAAGTATTGCACTGCATGGTAGCACGTTCGTCCTCGTGGCATTCTCCTAGTTTCTGGTCTGACTGAGCACTGTTGTCTACAGACTGTTTTTGGCCTGCGCCTGGCATCCTGGCATTCCGTGCGCGGTTCTGACTTCTGCTGGGATGAGGGCTTCATGACTGGTGTGGAATAACCCCGTGCCCCACATAGTGGTGGATTTCACGGTATTTCGTAGATGTGGATCCCATTTTTCATTAATCGGCTGTAGACAGAAGACCGCTGAAAAAACGGGACGCGTTGTCATACTAATTGCTACGTTAACTTTACTGCTATGATAAGTTTACTAGTGTGTCTGGATTGTTAGAAGAATTGGAATGGGAATCGATATCACAGCGTAAATTAAATTATAGGCTTATCCTCTTAGTTAAATTCAGGAAAAAAATTTCTCTGACGACTTAAAAAACATACTATTAACCTCTTCGTACTACGGTAGATAGGATCGCGCCAATAATATTAGAGAGATAGATAGTAGAACCGATAAGTATAAAATGTTATTTATTCCACGTACTATTCGGGACCTTAACAGCTGTGATCGTCGTCATGAATAGTGCGAATAGTGACAATAGCTAGACTGTAGATCTTTTTCATTATATTTTCTTCGTTCTTATTTATACATGATGTAAATATTGATGTTCTTATTTGTGCATGATATTTTGAATATGTATTAGTAGTCTTTGTATCCCTTGCATGTTGGAACGATTGACTATAGAATGTTTTTTGGTTATTAGATTTTTATTTGGCGCGTTGCATGTGTGGTACGCTAGTTTCAATGTAGTAATTCATGCATGCCTGGTGTGGAAGCACTCCCTGCCGCACACCCTTTGGGTGGCTTGCAGGGTATGATGTAGATATAATTATTGCAGTTTGTTGCGGAGATAAAATATTTATTGTGGAGTGTCTGAAGGAAAATGAATGCTGACTAGGAGTGTTGGCGATGAGATTATGTCAAATGTCTGTTGGTACCCACAATTTCTCGGGGAAGAATCACGTGACCGACATACGTAGAATAGAAAGGGATGGCCCTCACTCCCTGCCGCAGCTCCGGTCATGTATGCTGCGTCAAATGTTGGCAACTTCCACGGTATCGCAGCGTGCGTTGAAGACAAGCTAGGATAGAAGCGACTGCATCATGAAAACAACGTATCCTGCGTGCGTTCGACGCTCGAGGCGGCGAAAAACCGACGGAAACCGTCACAGGTGGAGTGAATTACACCTGCCGAATGATTGGAATGAGTTCGCGCATTGTCTTCGTAGAGCGATTACTTGAAGTTAATGGTAGAACAACATATGAGAAGTTAATGCCAATTTCCATCTCTCTTTCTAAGGTTGTTTATTTTTCCCATTCATTGCTATAATGGTGGGTGCCCTTGGGAAAAATACTAGCCTATTGCCGCGTCATTTTCCTGAGAGTTGTCCATTTCTTGGTGTTTAGAATCTGGTCGTTTTTGAACCCTTTTTCCCTGCAAATCGAGTTTTATTGTCATCTCAATGAAGTGAATTTTGAAAGAAAACGGCGCCGGCGGCGCGACGTCATTCGCCGGTGACCGATCACTCGATCGCTGCTTTGGTAATTGGCAAATTCCTTCCTCATCTCATCTGGCAAGCGGTCCACTCACTCCTACCCATCTCACGCTTCGTGCTCAATTCATCGAATTGGCGACATTCCGTTTATCGGACCTCATCTCGTTTAAGGTAGTCCGAGCGAGATAGTTCCTTAGTCATAATAGAGACCATATTCGAATTTTACGTTTTCATTTTACCAGCAGTAGGACTCATGAATAAAATGTTGCATTATTAATGATGCAATAATATAGTTTTTTAAAGCGGAAATGGTATAAATTTAATTAAAAGTCTTAAATTTGATTAATTTTTTTCGCGCGGTGCGTTTGAAACTCCTTCAAAACGGAAGGTTTTTTTGTGATACCCTAGAATATATTGCGATGACAGTATGATTAATTTTAAAAACGTAGTTGAGAAAACATCCAAACTACACGCTGTTAGTTTCTTTTACGACATCTAAGTGTTAGCAATTCCTCATTTTATAAATAAGATCTCTATGGAGTGCATACAGGTACCATTTCCCATGTAAAAGGGCTGGTATTATTTGGCAAATAACACCGAAAGTAATGTGGTGAGGGGTTAAATTTTCGGTGTCATTAGAAGGGTGAGATGTTTTTCTTTAAAATGAGACCAAATTCATTGATTCCTAGGTAAAATGATATTTCTCTCATACTACCTTAAGTCGTTTGAATAACAGTCAACGTCGTCGATTTCTAATTCGTATTTTGACGGAATAGTGTCTCGTCATTCTGTTTGTTTCCGTAGTGGCATTTATCACCTCGTTCTTTTAGTTCAATTTTCTCAGTGAATAATTTCTCGTGGATTCGGTTCCCGGTCTGTTTCGATCTTTCTTAAAAAATCCTTTCGTTCGATCTCTCTCCACATCCTTTCCGTTTTTTCTTCTCGTTCACTTGAGGCACAATCGCTTGCGGAGTTATTTATGAATTCTGTCAATACTCAAGAGCTCACCGCTTTGTTTTTGGCTTAAATAGACGTTTATGAAAGTATCATGAATTTGTTTGGTTTGACTACGTCGAGATAATTGACCGAAAATCGAATAATGTAGGAGATTTATGACATTGGAGGATATTGGTTTTGAGGGGGGAGGGGGCTAAAGTCGTGGGTGTAATTATGGCGGAAGAGACTCCTAAAGAGGGGGAGAAGAACATCGGTTCACTTGGAATGGAATGCTAGGGCTTTTGTGTGTGTGTGAGAGAGGAAGGCACTCAGACAGTGTGATTTGTCACATTTAAGACAAAAAAGGGTGTGTGGCAGAGTGGATCATTGCCTGTATTTGAGTTATGGAAGCTATTATTTAGAAAAGAGCTAGTTGGACTACCTGAATCCGAGAATGAATTACTTAGTGTGTGTCGTCCCCGAAAGGGAATGGATACAGTGTATGTCTGTGTAATTCTCCTCATTTTGACTGCTCCACATTCGTGGCATCTTAAGTAAGATTAAAAATTTAATTTAGGTAGCTTTTGGTCCACAGGAAACCATTTACTGAGCCTGGCAACCTATCTATTACCTATGTTAGCGGCTGATTCAGACTCAACCTATGGAACCAAGTCATTATAATAAAACCTGTAGCTTACACTTTTTGGTAATGGACTATAAAGAACTCATTTCCCCCTAAAGCTCTATATTTAACTTTTCATTGGAAAATGCGTAAAATAATAGTGAGAAAATCATTTGCCTTGCCTTAAGTGAGTGTTCCCATTGAGGTAAATAAATTTTAATTTTTTTCCAAAACGTTACCGGATATTTGATTTTGCTTTTGAAGTCTTGAGTCAGCTTTCAAAATGTAAACCTGAGAAATGAATATTAAATCATGTTATCAATCATGTTAAAAATTTGGGAATGTGCCGTTCAGATCTATCTGGATTTTGTACCAAATGCGTTTTGTGTCCTGACTGAAAGTGTCATTGCTAGATAGAGATTTGTTAAGGAATAGGAGCCTCGTGTATGAAACAGCTAAGGAGATGCATACCGCTTCTGAATATTTTTCAGCTTTATAAACTTGAAGTGCATATGTTTACCTCTACGTATTATTTTATTTTGCCGTTGAGATACATTTGCCCAAGTGTGATACTTGTCGCGACGCCAAAAAAAAAAAGGATTTGGTGACGATGCGACGTCTCTGTGTCTACATCAGCAGTGGAGGAGGTCGAATATGGTGCCAAGCTACATTTTCGAGCTGTAAATGCCACCTGATAAATGCTATCGTGGCAGTATACCTTGTTCCACGAACGACAGAATATTTGAAACAGACAAATACTCGCATCTTCCCCTTATGAATTACACGATTTCACAATCGGAGTGAGTCGTCAGACTGCTATCCCTAAAAATTAAGCAAATGTTGCAAACCTCTTTAACTCCGACCCCATCAATTAAAGAATACGACCAGAAGGTTAGCAAAACGTGTCCATCTCTTAAATACGACAAATGCTACCACACTTTTATGGATAATGAAGGTCCTGATGTAAGTTCGGCTATGGGTAAGATTATTTTACTTAGGCAGTAAAGTGTGGAGATGTTACATATAATTGAATTATTATATAATATCATTGAAAAAGTCAAAGAGAGATACTGCTTCGCTCTGGTTTGGCCACATCTCGAATACGCTGCGGGCATTTGGGACCCTGGACATGAAGATTTGACCAAAAAAATTAATTTCAAAAAAAGGAGCCCGCTTCGGTAAAAACTGCTACGAGCGTGCATTTAGTGTCTCACAACTTTTAGAGGGATTTAGGTGGGAGCCCCTAGAGACTCGGAGGCTACACGCTAGGCTTACGTTGCTTGATAACTTCAGAACTGATATTTTTCAGAGCGACACAGAGAATATTATCTTGACTCCTCACTACATCTCTAGATCTGACAGATGCGATAAAAGAAGATAGCTACACTGCCGAACAGATAAGTACAAATTACTCGTTCTGTCTGCTAGCAATAAGTGTTCACAATAGAAACTGAGCTCCGCTAAATACACTCCTATGTATAATACATGTCACCATTTCATCTAAAAAATCTTACACCTTTACACGGCTGGTGACCTAACATCCCCTGCCACACGCCCATGCGGCGGCTCGCAGTGTATTATGTAGATGTAGATTATTCAATGAGTACGAGGAAGCATGCAATTGCTGAAACGACTATAAAATAGTTTTCAAAGTTAGTAAACACGTGAAAATACCAGATATATAAGTCATCAAATAATCAATGAGCATGAGCAATGAATGTTATCTTTTTAATATGAGCAAAGTTTTTCAGAAAAATATATAAAATTCTTTTTCTATGTGATATCGTTACCAAAAAAGTGGTGCAATTGTTAAATGTGGAAACAGGAATTACGGGCGGAGAACGTATGACCTATTAAAGCCGAAACTTGGAAAAAATTTCGAGGTTATGATGCTGCAGTCAAGGAAACCTAGATTGAAAATTGAAGGGAATACAAGTGATTTTGATAAATTCCAAATTGAAAGTGATATTAATTATTAATATTTTTAATTTTAATAATAATTGTAAAACTATTCAAGCTTTTCAGTGTGATAAGAGTAAAAATTGTGCAATAATTAAAGTATCAATGGATCTCTACAAATACCCTGCCTGTACTCATCATAAAATCTACATTGGTTACCAGTGCTGCAAGGTGCATGACGTCAGTTTTGGACTGGAACCTTCTCCATTGCACTGGGGTCTTCTGAGTTTCTTAATTCTTAATCACCCGATGTGTGGCTCTCCGATGCCAGATGTAGCTCACCGGTCAGCCGAAATTCGAGTCACCGGTTATGAAAGTCATAATCCTCCGAAATGTTCAGGGGAAATGGTAAAACTATGATCGTAGCGTATCGTTTTTATGTGCAACGTACGCGCCAATATATACTTTATATACAATATATATATATTATACTTTATATACAATATAATTTATAATATATGTTAGGATTTCGGCACCGATTTGAATGAATGAGTCGTACCTTAAATCTACATGTATGTATTACCCTGCAAGTAACCTCAATGAAGTTTGGCAGGGGTGAGTTTTCGCCTACATGCGCTATACTGTACTACATGTGATATCACCAGCAAGCCCTACACTATAGGTGCTCTACCAGTGGTACAGAAACTATTTGTAATAATGTAATACCTGAATTGCAACTACGTTGCAACAAAAACGCAACTGTTAGAGGGATTAAAGTGGGAGCCCCTAGAGTCTTAGAGGCTGTCGCAAGGGTTAGGCTGCTTGAGATATTCAGAGCTGGTGTGTTTCAGAGCGACACAGAGAATATTATCATGACGCCTCACTACATTTCTAGGTCTGACAGATGCGATGAAATAAGATAGATACTCTGCCGAACAGATAGGTACAAATACTCGTTCTTTCCGCGCACAATAAGCGACCACAATAGAGACTGAGCTACTCCAAACACACTCTCATGGGACATGTCACCATTTCACCTCCAAAAATTTCACATCTTTACACGGCTGGTGACCTACCACCCCCTACCACACGCCCATGTGGCGGCTCGCGGGGTAGTATGTAGATGTACGTAAACGAGATGCAGGAGTAATGCAGATCGTGATGTTAGTTCTACGTGGCATGTTTAGTTACGAGCATTAGGGAGAAAATCATATAATCAGCTGCACTACATGTCGGCTAACCCACTTCAAATTCTCATTAGGAGCCATTATGTTCTTATGTAGGTCGCAGAAAAATTACATTTTAAACGTTCTTTCCCTAATTTCGTTCTCATGATCTGACCTACCATAGTATGTTGGAGTTTGTTAATGAAAATCTAAAAACGATAAATTCTACCAAAGAACTAGATAAGAAAACCAAAAGGAACAGGTTGTTAAGTATTCGAATTATGTGTTTGCATGGTCATCCAGAAAGCGTTCCATTTTATGAATGAAAATATTCATTTCAGAAGAACCGTGCGTACATCTTACAAGTCATATCAGGTCATACCAGCCACACTGAGAAAAAATTTTGGTTGGAAGTATCTGTTTTTGAGATATTTCCCCGAAGAATTCAGTTCATATGAAACATTAAATTTTTAGATTCTTTGTACCTAACGTATTTAGTAGCTTTAGTTCGAAAAAACTGCCAAGAGGACACGATCAGTAGCTATTTTGATTAATGTGTGCTTATTAGTTAATTGTTATAGATGCTACAGTTATATTAATCGAACAGAACTAATCCATTTTTATTTAGATTATTCTACTAATAATAGAAATTCGATACTCTTAAGCAAACATGCATCATATTCATAGAATTAATGATCACTTCGCTGAAAATCATCAAACTGAAAAAGGTACCGAATTAACTTTATTATTTTAATCGAACTCTTTATGTGCTATTTGCCATATTATGAACTAACGAAACATTCAGCACGAGTTAACCAAATCGTTGGCAAAATAAATCAAGGGAAAAATATTCGCATCAAAATTTTAGCATATTGAACGAAATTCTCCCTATCATACGTGTTAGCTTGTTTCTGATAAATCTTTTTTCTCCGTGCGGTAATGCGCCGAACGCTTGCCCATCACCAGAACTGTTTCTTTTCTTTATTATAACGCATTGAAATAACCTAGAACGGGTTGCTGGTCATTCAGGAAATGAAGCTTTCCCGAGAAAACCAGAAAACTCATGGCGGTAACTGATTGGCCACTTTGTGGGTAATTATTTCATGACAGGTTGTTACCGGTCTCTTCCATGCGTTACAATAATACTGGTTGACAGCCTTGAGATATATGTCAAATGTAGTGGGTACTTGTCTTCACCTTGCTGATATGGTAATTAGAATGGACTCTTGAGGTGAGAATCACCGCGGGGGATTCTCTTGTGTGTATCAAAAATTGCGAGGCGTTTTACTTTTTCTGCTTTGAAAAATTGATCTCATCGTGACTGACTATGGTACCAGTATTTGAATGGTGACCTGCGAGAAAAATAAACGGAAGGATTTTTCCCGCGTCATCATGATCTGCAATGCGTGAATCACTCTATTGTGGCTTGGGAAACACCGAAATGGCCTGGGCACCTTAGTTGAAGTTCACGTCAGTGGATGCTCGATTAATTTTTATTCATTGTGTAAGTTTATTCGCGGGTGAAGACTCCGCAGGTGTAGGCTTTCCGCGGGGTGGTGAATTGCTAAGTGCGGTCGCCCGTCGCAGTCGCAGGAGGGCGGGGCGGCGGCTCCAAGGGTCTTCGGAAGCGATGGTGCTCGCACATGTGATGTGGCCTTCTCCCACTCCGGCACGTTTTACTGTCATCGGGGGAGGGGAAGGGGGGAACGAAGAAAAATAGGTCAGTAGGGGGAGGGGAGGAGGCCACCACCATGGGAACGTCGACTTGCAATCATTCCCGGGGAATTGCATCGCTCGTGCTTCGGCCTGAGGCGTATTATGCGCTCATAAACGCGAGGAGGTCCTCGAGAGTGAAATGTGATCGTTCGTGCTGACGGGAGCGCAAGTTGATCCTTCGGAGAAGTAGGGGATGCTTCGGATAGCTTTTCCCGAAAGTTTTTGACTGGATTCTCGTGCTTATGTTAGAAGCAGGGAAAATCCTCGAAGCGTCGTGGTTAATGAGGATGAAAATGAGTCATTCGAGGAAACTTGTGTATTTCACAGAATATAGCGAAAGCGCCAGATCATACGTTCCCTATTCCTTTGCCGGCCAACGTCCGACGTGACGATATCGCAAGTAGAGGTATATTTTCTAGAGATAAACGGCCGTTTTCATAGATTTCAGCTAAAAGGCGCAAGTAGGCGACTAACTTAGTCAGCTACTAAGAGCACTTAGTCGCATACTAAAATATGGTATTCATAGATCCTTTCCAGTGAGCTACTAGGAGCTACTAACCTGGTATGCTACTATCGCCACTATCGTAGCGGAGTACATAATTGTTGGTAGCGACTGCCCTAAAAACAATGAAGCAACGCTTGGCAACACTGCCAATGGCTTCATTGTACGTGAATTCGTATGTCATGCAGCAATATTTCTACGATGGCGCTATCGGTAAATACTCTAATTTCCCCATATTTTAGCATTACCATCATAATTCCGACAAATCTTATGTAAACATTGATTGTTATTGTATAGAATAATCGGGAATACATGCTTGCTATAAACTTTATTTTTTGCCAAACGTAGTAATACACTACAAATTTGCACTGATCGTTCATAAAATCATTTGGAAACACTACAGCTTCACCACATCAAAGTTTAACTTACTCCATTCAATCGCACCAAATTAAGGTATCAGTGATATTCAAACAAACAGGACTTTCTTGAGGTATTCACCGTTCCGTCCATATAAAAACACTCAAAATGGATAATGTTTGCCTTTAGTTAATGGATAATAACTGTCATTTACACAGAAAATGTAACAATACTCACATTAACACGCTAACCATCATTTTGTAAACGAAAAACGAACATGCACACGATACAGCGGACATGTCACATGCATGCATTCCTGGTGTGGAAGTACCCCCTGCCACACACCTTTTGGGTGGCTTGCAGGGTATGACGTAGATGGAGATGTACTACAAAAATATTGTCCACGTAACGGAACCAACTATAAATATTAGCGATCGATGCGACCTTTGACTCCAGCTCCTTTGATCGGAGTCATCCCCCGACTGGGATCACTTTCCTTATCTGAGGGGATCTCTCACAAATGTTCATGCTTTTTTCTTGTCTACAGCAGAGGAAGAAATGAGCCATAAATGGCTGCTCATAGTATTCCCTTCGCTCTCTACTATCCGGATTAGGCTACCACTATGGCTGAATTAGAAGTACATTTTAATTTTTATAATATCCTCCTTCCGTCCGTTTTTATGGTATCATTTTAAGTATCGGACATTTTGAGTTTCGGGAGGGTTTAAAATACGGAATTTTATGAAGTAGGTTGCACGTCGAGAGGTTTCTTTGTGCAAAATATCATGCTCCTAGCTCGTACGGAGGTCGCTGTGAGGTTGCACGTGCTACTGTAAAGTTTAAATTGGGCATATATTATCTACTTTTTTGCGTTCAATGAAAGTAGAAATTTGTCGAGAATTACACAAGAAAGATGAGAAATCGGAAGAATTTTACTTGCTCCTAATTTGATATTTTACTATTACATTTTGTAGCCATTAATTAGCCTCAGCAGTACGTTTGATCTAATTTAATTCTATATTATCAATAGCGTTTTTATTGAAAACGCTAAAGACTAATGAATGGAAGACGGAGAGGAGGGTAGAGAGAGGGAGAGGTGCAGAGATTATTGTTCGGAAGGGACATTCCTTTGTATTCCAACGTGAGTTATTTACGTATGGTAAATTCTTGGTCATTTGGCTCTGGGACCAGTTTCGGAGCTAGTGTACCCACGTCGCACATGAAAGCTGTCCAAAGAGGTGTATTTCTGCCCAATAACTCCACGTTGAGCGGGGATAGCAAGAGGGTCGCCCTTTGTTTTCGTAAGATTAGCGGCGAGGTCACGTGGGCACGACGACGAAAACCGAGACTACGCTGAAAAAAATCGAAAAAAAACCGAAACTGATGGTAACTTCTAAGTCAGCGAAAACCAAGGAGTTATTAAGGTAATGGTTCTGATAACGTTGTTGTCTCTTCCACGAATTTTCATTCACCAGAACATTTTCCTCCTGTTAATCTAGCTTACCGTCGTTCTGGTCTGTACATGTTCCCCGCAATGATAAGTTACACGTGTGAGTTTTGCCCTTATTTTTCTAGGTTAGACTAACTTACCGTATTAGATATTAATCTCCTTCATTATACTGTTGTTACTGTTATCAAAATCGCTATTTCACCGTCTCCATTCGGATTTATCTCATATTCCTCGGTTGATATTTGACTCCTTATTCGTGTAATCTTATCATAGCGAATAGAAGTGCCAGTTAAATTGAGTCATCTTTCTTATGAAAAAACTTGGATTGTCAAGTTCGATCGCACCCTTCCTGCGTATGATGTGAACTGTGCCGATTGCAGGTCGATGGTCGCAGATTACTGTAGCTCCGATTTTAAGCTATCCGGGACTAGCCACGGGGTTCCACTTTTACGGAGTCACTAAAATCCATAGGGGAAGAGGACGGCTCGTTAGCTTAACTGGCTAAAGCACTCGGCCGGAAATCGAGGGATCCGGGTTTGAATCCCGGTCAAGGCGGATGACTTTTTCTCTGTGGAATTTCGCACTACTGTAGCTCCATTCACAATGGCGACCAGTCAGCCAATTTCTAGTGCTACTGCTCTCATTTCCCTGTTGTCTTGACGATAAATATTAATTAATTCATCGTTAATTGTAACGAGACGAATGATATATGTGATTTAGTTCTCGAAAGGATAAGAAGAAACCCAATGTTTCTTCTTTTCCTTTCGAGAACTAAATCACATACATCATTCGTCTCGAGGGAATCAGTCTCACAAAACGTCTAAGGAGAATTTTCATTTCCCTGGTCTGGGGCTCTTGGTCCTAGAAATTCATCTTATCTACGCTACTAGATAAACATCACGACTGCCTCTTTGTTTACCAAATAGCCAGGTATCTCTGTTGTGGATGAGTTAATTTCTCGATTGCAGATTCTAATCAGAAGTCTAGAAAGGAATCGGAGATTCATGGGTCGCCGCATTTTGATGCAATGTTTACGGTGTAACACTAGGTTTATATTCTCCTCTGTTGACTAATATTGTTTTCCTTATCGATGATTCAAAGTTTTCTCGGATATTATTACAAAGGGAAGCTAGATTGTGAAATGCCTGTTTTGTTTGTCGAACATGCAGTTTCGTTCTTATTTTGGTTGCTTAATTGGAGAGGAAGGTTTTTGCTCGACCAATGTTGTAACGAAACGCTTAAAATAGTTATTTGAAAATGTGGAAATGTGATATCATGATGGAGTGTATCTATCAAATATAGGGTACCTGTATATATGCGATTCCGTGACAGTTACGGATGAATGAATTATTTGCTACATTTCAAAGTTTATGTAATCACGAACTCGAGTAGAAGTATTCATGAAATATTTTCATTCATGGTGTGAATCTCATGATACAAGATTGAAACTATATTGTTGAGTTTTATCAGAATTTTGTAGCGATTGTGATGTGATGTCGTATTTTTAGGTTTGAAAGCTACCTATTGATAGTCGAAAACGACATTTTTGAAATTAAGAGAAAATAAATTTCCCTGCCCGAATTCCGGAATAGAGACACCTTGAAAGTGTACCTATATATACTTCGTCAGTGGGTGATCAGAAAAGGTTTTCGTGCTTTCTTTTGGCATTGAAGCGAACGGAGAGCCTCGTGTGAAAATCGATATGCAAATGTTTCTTTTAACGCTAGCACGGAGCTTCGGCCTTGGATTTGAGGTGCGGCACGCGACAATAGTCGTTTCTGTTTGTCTCCTATGATGACCAATCTATTTGAATAAACGATAAACATAAGTTGCCGTCATTTTGTGAAACTGTTTTTCCCAGGCGTTGGTATGATTTTCATTTTTTCCTTTGGATAAGTTTGGGGACTCGTTTCTTTGTATTTATGTCAAGATGTCATTATCCTGCATATGTTTGTGGTCTTAGTATCCCATGCTTCATATCCATACTAAGTATCATGATATTTTAACCCCCGAAAATCGCTGCAAATGTGCATTTTGTTTATTTGGGTAAGCGACGGACAACAGGTCATTTGCGACCTCTGGAATCAGTGGGTGAAAGACGATTGGAGAGGAACCTGTACTTTGGTGACAATAGTTCGCGAAAAAAGTGTATTTGATGTGATATCTCCTTTCGTCAGTGGGGATCGAGATTCCATTGCGGAATCTTCCTCTGTCGGGATTCAAATTAAGAAATCATGTTAGAGACACCAGCGCTCATGCCTCCTCACCAACCCGATCCCAATGTGAACCCTTATTTCAGTGGTTATCACCTTTAGGGTGTTCCTCATTTCATGTAATGGCGTCCTAAGGCATTTGAATGCGCAGTATGTTTGTGTTACGGATGTCCGCGATGTGCTTCCTCCCGACCGCGCGTCAAAAAGTTTAAGTTTCATGTCATTACACCAGGGTTGAAATTCGCCGTGAAAAAATTATTTGACTTTACACCACCAAGCCATCTTCCTTAAAGGCGAATTTCGAGGGGGATTTATGCGAACTAGATGTTCAGGCCTCAAGTCTACATTGTAGCACTTGAGACGAAGTCGTGCTTACAAAGCCACTGTCGTGGGGGATAAACCCAACATTGTCGTTATTAAAACGACGAAATTGACAAATTTCCAATCCTTGCACGTAACAAATGATGTGGTACGAATTCACTCGCACGGGTGCATGTACACCAGGGTTGAAATTCGCCATGAAAAAATCATTTTTTCATGGCGAATTTCAACCCTGGTGTACATGCACCCGTGCGAATGAATTCGTACCACATCATTTGTTACGTGCAATGATTGGAAACTTCATGTCATTCCAAGAGCTGGTAGCAATGTTTGAAAGTTGTTCAACGTCCATCTAAACCGTGCTTTCGAACGAGGTTATGGAGAAAAAACGTATTGTCACGGAAACAATAACATTTATGTTTCTGTGTATAGGTGGGTATCGCAGTGTGACGTGTCATGGCTTGTTAATGGAAACTGGCTTTCTCATATTCTCAAATGGTTTTACTCCGTTCATTGTTTCGTGTTCATTGGTTTCTGGATTAGTTTTGGCCGAGTTCTGAAATTATGAGATTTTCTTCAATTTTTTAGGCAGCCCGAGTGAGATAGTTCCCCAGTCATAATAGAGACCATATTCGAAATATACGTTAGAATTTCACCAGCTGTAGGACATATCAATTAAATATTGCATCATTAATGGTGCAATAATATAGTTTTATATGACAGAAATTGTAAGCAATTAAATGAAAATATCTAAATAAGTCATTATCTTGACTCATTTTTTTCGCGCGGTGCGTTTGAAACTCCTTCAAAACGGAAGGTTTTTTAGTGATACCCAAGAACCTACTGCGGTGACAATATGATTTTTTTTCAAGTATTGTTGAAAAAACATACAAACTACACGCTGTTAGTTTTTTTACGACATCTAAGTGTTAGAAATACCTCATTTTTTAAAATTATATCTCTCTGAAGTGCATACACGTACGATTTCCCATGTAAAAGGGATGGTATATTTTGGCAAATATCTCGGAAAGTAATGTGGCAAGGGGTCGAATTTATGGTGTCAAATGAAGGGTAAGATACTTTTCTTTAAAATGAGACCAAATTCATTGATTTCTAAGTAAAATGATATTTCGCTCAAACTACCTTAAATGCGATGGGTGTAAAATTCTCTTAATTCAGACCAGGTGTCAGTGCCATGGATTTTATAGTAATAGTTGACGCCAAAATAAAGAGGATGTGGCTAGTGACGTGTTGATAAACGCTGCGAATTGTTATCTTTCAGTTTTTAGAGGGCACTTTCAAGTCAATACCGGAGAGGGGGGAATGGATGTATTTCACCATGGTTTTGTCTCCGTCCGGTCCGGAATTACTTCACGTTTTCTCCGAATTTGACGGGTATTTGTCTTTTGCAACGGAGTAATTCCCAAGGAGAACCTTTTCGGGTGTAAATTCTCGAGTGGGTACTCAAGAGGGCGCTCTGGCGTTCCTCGCTCTTCCTTCCCCGGGAAGCACGTGAGTCTGCGAGGAATTTGGACGACGGGCGCATGTAGGCCGCGCTCCAGATGTTAATTACGGGAAAAAAGGGCTAAGAATAGTGTGTCGTCCTCTTATGAGTGCAAGCAGCGAGTTTCCTCATTGTCTCTTTGTTGCACTAACCGCTCGCTGGCCGCCCTCCTCATAAATCTTCTTGAGCCGCGGTGAGCTGTTTTTTAATCGCCAAGGCTTTAAGGACCGCCGTTTTTCACCTCTTTTGTCTTGTGGAAGCTTTGTTTTTTGGATTCCTCCAATGCCTTGGTCTTTCAGTTTTCTAAATCCGTGTTATAAATACTGTTGCTCTTCAGGAACTCATTTACATTGCTTAGTTCCTGCTCTGTTACTCGCTATCACTTAAAGATAAATATAGCATTAAGGTCAATATAGATTACCTTTAAACCCATAAAAATTTGCGGCATCACTCTCTAAACTTCTCTAGTGGTTGTTTCTACAATCTATGGCATTAAGTTTTCGGGTTGACGACTGCGATTTCGCTTTCTCAACTTGGGCGAATGGGAATGGTAATGATTATTTATTGAAGCATACTTTTTTGCCTTTACCTTCATATTTTCACTCTTTGGAAATATTTTGTTTCTCTGGCCTTTGACTATTCTTTTCAACCTAATATTTTTTCCAGTTTTGGAAGCAAATTTTCTCCTGGTCAGTTGCCACTGTATGAAGGCTAGGAAGTATTTAGGGTTGATGAGTTTCTAGTGTGAAATAAAAGATTTCAGCATCATAGAAGTTTCATTTTCTTGCATATCAATTGTTTGATTGAGCCGTATAAAAAAGTTTTTGTAGGTGCACAGGTTGGTATGTTATGTCCATGCTGTTGGCTTGTTCATCATAAAGAATGTACCTACTAATGACAGCGGTGCGAAATTCGGTGAGCTACTTATCGTGATACCTAATAATTGTTACTTATAAGTATTGCAATGGAGCATTAAAAGGGTCTGTCAAAGCTCAAATCTTTAAAGCCGGTAACGGTTGAGGCTTGCAGACAGAATTTTGACGCCCCTTCATCAAAATTATCATGTTTAAAAAGACAGTATGTTTTATCTGCATTATTGAAAAATCTACCCATCATGGTACTTTTTTCTGTCTCTTCAATAAAATTTCTGTGATGGTAATCTTAACGTTTTGTGGTGCTTTATTCTCAAGATATTTTTTCGGCGCTGGTAATGAATGTTTTGGAGGCGCACAGGAGGATTTTTTGCATCATGGGCAATTGTATACACTCCCTCGTCCCCATCTCTTTTCGTTGTTTCGTTATCCTCCCTCAATTGAAGTCGTGGTTGGAAAATCCTTTCCTTAGTTTGAAAATGCTGAAATGTTGGGTGGGTAAATGCTGATGTACTCTGAACCGATTTTTGAGGGGTCCCACGCCCACTATCTCAGGTTTTCATAATTTTTCCCCGTTGTTGGTTTCAACCGTAGTTAGGAAAATTCCGAAATATTTTGGCCCCATTGTGAATACTTTCCGAGATATGAGTATTTGTACACAACAAGATCCATAAGAAAAATTTCCCGCGATTAAAATTGTGCTAATCAACTTTTTTTGTACCTCTGTGAACACTAACTAAGATAGCTCACCAAAATTGTGAAAATTTCAGATGTCATAGACATGCTACTATAATTTTCAAAAACGCGATTACTTAAATTCTCCTTGGTTACTTGCAATATATTTACTTGTTATAAATATTCAAATATGGCGGTTTGACAGATTTGTATCAAAGAATTACATTTTCAGACGGGTGCAAAGTACATCATATTGAATCCTTTAAAATCTCACTTAGCACTGTAATAATTACCAACTTGAAACTGTCGTAAGTCATTCCACGTCAATTCAAACACCGAGTTGCCCTTGACCTCTCCGATTTATACAATATTTTCTGTACGTATTCCGTTTTACTACCTAGTTGACCATGCCCAATTGTTTAGCTTATTATGCATCCCTTGCCTAGTTTCGGCCCTTCCCTCACGTAGTTATGAAAAGTTGTGGTTTTTGTAAACTTGTTTGCCTTCTATGTCTCGGGACATTGAATACTCATGTCAAAGCTCAAATGGTCATTTGAAAGAGGAAGCAACAGAGCATAATACTGTGGCGTCATTAATTTAAAAAATTTCATTTTTGTTCAAGAATATTACTTGGAAAACTTCATCCCCGTTTTTCTCAAAACACTTACCCCCTCGATTTTGCACATTTTAAAATATATTTTGGTTACATACCTTGACTTTGCAATATTTAAAAATTGCGAATTTTTGTTTGAAGGCCGTAATTAATTTTTGCGTGTCCTGATGTTCGTTTTTTTACGTCCAAGTTTCGTGACATCCTCGGCTCAGGGGTCGACGTTTTTACATCGACGTGTGATCCAACACCACGAACGTATAATTTACATTTAAGGGGCTGATTTAGAGCAAAAACCCAAGAATTGCAAAGTGCCAAGTCGCAACAATGCTGTTGTAGCGATATCTCCATGTCGACAATTCTCAAAATTCGTTTTCGCAGTTTTCACGCTGAACCTCCGGAAAACCCGCCATTGCTGAGTTATGTTTAATGCTTATTCTAGCTAAAAAAAAAGAATATACAAATAAATCTCATTGCATCCGGTCTATTTACTTTCATCTTGATCAGGTCTGTTGTGATACAAAGAGCTACAAACGTTGAACTGAACTGTTTTTAGGATAAACTTGACTGCGTCGTGCATCACTTTTGAGGAGCTGAATAATGTCCTCTCATGAATGTGGTATTTTACGTATATAGGATTAAATGTGGTATTAATTTTGATTAGTTTAAGTGATAGTGACGTTAATTTTTTTGCATTTGGGATATGGTCTTTTAAGCATTCCTCATTCCTATTAAGTCGTTCGAAGGAAATGTTTAGAAGCCGTCCCTTCTGTAACTTCAGAATTGAAATAAAACTAGTTTTTTGAAAAATCATATTTTGCTTGCCTCCAAGAAATTGCAATTTAAAGTTGTGCTGAATAATGCGTACGCACTTCATGTTCATGCCTGTCACAAAAAGAAAATATGTAGGATTCCTCCGGGTTTATCATAATGCGAACATTACGTCGAAGTTACAAATGTTTTTCATTCATTCATTGTGGTTATGAATTTTGGGAGGTCGTATTAAACAGAACAACTGATATTTTTGCCGCCAAGCTGAAGGTGTAAGAGGTCAACTGTTTACCTTGGCGCGGAGCCAAATCTTTGGCTTCACTCTCGTGATTGCTTCCAATTGATGCTTGCCGTTTCCACTCGAAGATGATGGGCAAGGAAAGTCTCCCGAAAATGAGGACGCCCTACAGAGCGGTCGTGTCACACCTTGTTCATTATCTCCGTGTTTCCTCCCGACTTCCCTTTAAGTTTGTTTTAGGATGTGTGTAAGTTCCTTTTGGAGTACAAAGCTACTGATACGTATACATCATGATATATCTTGGTGTCAGTCCTTGTGACTCCCTTTCGTCAAAACTAAGGATGCATGTGACCTGCTGTTGACGTCATGACGATTCCATGACTTCGCTCGGTTGGTTTCCTTCTTTCCTGACCGAAAACATTCAATTGATATACGTGTCGTTATTCGTTAATACTCATTCGGAACCCTGTGTACACTCGAGGTGAGTTTAAGGAGATTCCGCTGCCATTACGCGAGGCAATACGAATACTAAAGAGCATCTCACTGTTTTCCTAATCCTTTTGCTTTCGATGAATGCGTGCGTCATCTATCGAGTTCCAATATTAAGGCTCATGCTCGCAGATCATTCAGCTAATATGGTCTTCAAGAGCGCTTTTTCCCGGCAATAGGAGGCGCCTGCTCCGCCATTTTATACGTAATTACGCCTTCATGGTTGACGTTATCGCAATTCCAATGGCAAATAACTCACAAAATCCGGTGGTAAGATGCGGATATTTTATGCTTATTCAATATCTCTGTATTGTTTCCTGATAAACAGTTCTCCGGAAAAATGACACTTGCATTATGTGGGCCTAAATACTATATTGCCCCGTGTTTCTCTCCTCATCACATTGAACGCCTTGCTCTTTCAGTTTCTATTAGGTAGCGATAAAAATGGAGCACAAAATTTTATTGCTCGTGTTTTATTGAAGACATGCTTTCCTTTCATAGCCAGAATATGAATTTAATGGTATTTAAATCTTTAATGGGAATGAATCGCCTTTAATGCATCCTGACACCCCGTCACCTAAAAATGAAGGCAAAAATGTACTCAAGTGAGGAATTCAGGTTCTCTTATCAATGTTGAAATGTTTTTTGACTCATATGTATGGAGCCTCATAATTAATTATTTTACGAAAATAATTTAGTGCTTGAGTTTGATTATCAGGCTCCCCTCGATCGCCTTCTTGTGTTTCTGAGCGACCTCTCTAGCAGTCATCCTCTCGCAAAGCATTTTTTGACGCCGAATGTGGTCGCAGGATAGCATGGGAATTAATGTTGGCTGCACTTCCAATTTCAGGCCGTGGGTTTGGGAGAGAATGGTAAGCGATAAATATCCAAGGTGATAACGCGTGGCGTTTTTTTTCAATTTTTTCAGCTCCTGTCGGTTCTTGTGCGTGAAAAGGGGTCAGGGTATGTTTGGGAGGACTGAGAGGGCTCAGGGGAAGGTGTTGGGAGTTTGGGGGTCGGGAAGAGCTAATAGAGAATGGTGGTGGCTCAAGAGGGAAGTTGCGCTTGCCGCTCGTAAACATGCTGGAGCGGCAGCGCTTCGCCCTCGGCTGGGATGCAGTAAAATGCGCCGAGGAGGAGTGGGTGGAAGTGGAGGAGTGTCGTCTCGAAACGGTTACCTCAATGGAAACCAGACGTTTGAACCGCACGCGCGAGAAAAACGTTCGAGTGATTGGGACAACTGGCGCCTGGCGAAGACTACGCGTGAGTCACTCGTGCCTCAGGATGAACATACTCCTCTCTGAGGCGTCTTGCGCGTGATCCAGCTTTCGTTTGCTTATCGAAGGCGTTCGTAACACCTCGTCCAGTGTTGTATTCTCATGGCGATCATTCACCGAAAGAAGGATACCCCTGTATATTCCTCTTATGAATAGGCCGTGACCTCATTTGAGTCGTATCGAATCCTTAAGTCGGCCACGGCGTGGTTTCGAGCGTGCGTCCTGGAAGTGTAACTATGAGAGTGCACGAGCATCGCACTGATCAAATCGTCACACTTGAGGGATGCACCTCAGTATACGTTTACGTGGAGAAACGAAGAAATGGGTGTACACTCACGAACTGATGTCTCCTCACTGACGAGTTAGGGAATATGTGGTGCCTTTTTTCCAGTTTGTGGATCCCTTTAGTTTTAATTGGGAAGTTATTTTAGTGGTATTTTCTGATTATTTCATTATACTCAATCCTTTTTATCCCAGTATTGCCCTCCGTGCCGCCCTATTGCGTACTTATTCCTTGCAGTTCTTCCTCCTTAAATGCCTCATAACTTGCCCTTCACATTTGTCATTTAGTCTTGGATTTCCCCTATTCAAATTTGATCATTTGATTCCAGCACTGTTTTAGGAAGGCTTCTATACCTTTCTAGTCTCTGTACGTGTTCTCTTTGAACGTAGGCTGATTCTTCATGGAAAGTATATCAGTTTATATTTAGCTCCAAAAATGCGGAGCTGTTCGTTGAGGAAGATAGAGGGTGGATGTTTTCGACCTTTTCTTTCCTTTAATTACGACTTAGATTTTGTTTTGAATTGCGATCATACAGCTGAGCTGTGGGGTATGAACTTAATCAAACCAACATGAAGTTTAGTTTGAATAATTTTGAATTGGGTAAAAGAATGTTTTTTTTAATTTTCTGAACGAGAAGAAGGTAATAATCTCGGCGGGCTGAGTATTTTTGAAAGAAAATGAAGGTTATATGTAACCTGTGAGGACAGTTATTTTGCTGTCTCTGGAAAAAATCTCTGATTTTTTTTCTCCGGAGCAATTGGTCGAAAAAATTATTTTAGAAGAGGTCGTGACGAAGAGTCGCCTGGTTAAAAAAATGTATGCTTTGTAATCTTCAATCGTTGGAAGCATGAATCCCGATGAGGCACTATGGGTCCTAATGCCCTCGCTGTTTTCGTACGTGGTGCTGGTGTGCAAATTCACAAAACTCAAATAAACCTAGGTCTTACTCATCCTGTCCGGCTCTTCAACGAGAGTAGATTCCTCCCTCGAACTGACACTGCCGTTTCCCCATGTCCTGGATACGAAATCTATTCGATTCTACATCACGTCAGGTATCGAAATTATTATGTAAAGGAACCTAATCAGATGAGACGAATATTGCCTTATGAAGAAAAGACACAGCTTTTTATTTGATTTGCTGTAAGACAAAATTTTATTGGATCTGTGCTAAAAATATTAATGACATGTTTTGAACTGATCTAAAAATGTCCAAATAACTTTAAAGGCTCTAAAATTATAATATGGCGAGGAAAATGAAATAAAGTTTAGAGGCACTTGGTCGCACTCTCAACAAAACTGTTTGGTGGTTGTGTAGAGCATTTATAAAGCGTTCTTATTGATTGGTATGGACTTCTTGAAGGTTTGCTTAATATTCCTGAGCACTTTAAAGGACTGGCCTTGCAATCAGATTGGTGGACGCCTCGTGTTTTTTCGTACCGAGCTCAAGCGCCAGACTAGAATGACTGCTATCGACACGTCCTGTCAATAATGGCACACTCCTTTCTGTAAGCCCATAGCATACTGAAAACCTACCTATAGTTAGCCAGAATTTGCATTCGTATATATTTTGCTGACTATAGTCGAATTAATGCCGAAGATGAGGGCATTTGGCCCCAGAGTGTGAGGTTTTTCTTTACAATTTATTTATGGTCATTACTTTTCCCATTGCTGACGGTGGTAAGTGCGTGACTCTTCACGACGCCGAGAATACATTTACCCTGGGCCTATGGACGCTGGCCGATTTCAGGGCAATGTAGTATCTCTGTCTGGTGAACTGTTAGGTTTTAAATCATTCGGCTGCGGATTGTAGGTTCTCGATTTATGACTGCGAGTACCTCGCTGACATTGCTGAGATGATCTCATGGTTTATGTGTTTTGTGGACATTTACTTAGACATAGGATGAGAACAATGAAACTTGTGTGTTCTCCTCTCAAGATTTGTGAATCATGGACGGGAACCCGCTTAACTTTGTTCCGAGTCTGCTCGAGTGTTGTCTTCAAAATCGACCATATGGAGGAAGGCTAAGGCGCTTACTTAGTCGATACGTATCATTTTAAAACGTCTTCGTTGGCCGTTATCGTCCTCAATGTTTTTGCTTTGGCCCTCAGGGACGCATTTGACTTAGCACAGCCTTAGTATCTACAAATGCCTATGCTATGTAAAGGTAAACCTAAGCTCCCTTGAGACAAGGGCAAATAAACATTATTTCACCAGGAACAGGGACACCCTTGATATCCCGTGTTGTCGCCTGTCCAAATGTTGATCTAAAAATAGCAGCACCTTTAACATTTTAAAATTGCGTCTTTTTAACAGATTGCCTCCAGAAGCTAGGCACGTGAGTGTGCCAAAATTCAAAAATGTTGTACATGAATTTTTTGAGTGTGACAAAATTGTCTTATCATTTTGAGTTTGGGTGTAATCCTTGTGTTTTTTACTTGTAATGTTTGTCATGTGATTCATTTATTTTGAAGATTTGTAACTTTGACGAGGACAATTGCAAATTTCATTTGTTAAACGTCCAATAAAAATTATTATTATTATTCCTTTGCTCCTTTTCTTACATATTGTCAGATAATAGTTTCTCTGAAAGTGACAAATGCTGAACAATTTCTATTTTTTGGTCCATGAATTTGAAATAATTGGAAGTGGATGGAAATATTGGCGTCAAAGTCCTGGTTTATTTTTCCTGTCGAACCTTAAATGTTAACGTTGTTAATGATTTTATTCGCCCAAATTTCGAACCAGGAATTTTTCACTTTCGGGTAAAAACTATTACTATTTATACTCCTTGGGATGAAATTCGTTATGTTATTCGAAGGTATGTTTTTACTGTTGTTTGTACTGTTGTTTTACTGTTTTGTCGGTTTAGGGGCAAGATCAAAGAAAACCTGCACATTTATATTTGAATCGCATTTCTTCCCCAGCGTAGAGTGTAGAAAATTTAATTTAAATGATTGCGGAGGGACTAACTTTAATTCAAGGAAATGACCCACATCGATATGACATTCGCGTATATGCATTCGCGTTCGTCGTTTTCACGGTCGTTTAGGGTTGCTTTCGTCGTTTGTGGAGAGATTGCGGATGGCGTGGAGCCTTGGGACTGTTCGTCTATCTATATGAGAGGAGAACGTGCGAGTCATTAGGGCGTCGTCGAATGGTCACGAGACCATTTTCCCGATCATCCTCTGTGAACTTACTTGTATCCCCCTGAACGAACCCTCGTCTTATAAGGTCACAAAGTGTCTCCACAGCGTTCCGTATTTTAGTTTCCGCGAATTCGGAGGACGAGGGAAAGAACCGACCGTGTCATATGCGTCCACTATTTCTGTTTGTGCCCTCGACGCTGTGAGTTTCCGTCCATGAATTACGCCCCCAATTACCACACTTTCATCCCCTTGCATGTCAATGTCCCGTCCCACGTCTCATAAACTCCCTTGTTCATGCGAGCTAACGTCCAATGCACAGACAAGAAAGTTTCTCCAGAAGTGCGTTATGTTCTCCACATGCGGGATTCTCCATTTTGCACCGTTGAATCCCTGAGCGTCCAAGGCGTTAATTTCTCCGAGGGCGTTGTTTTGCTTTGCTGTCTTTTTTATTTTACTTGAAATTCGGTGCTCCTCCAAATAATCGGGGATGTTTTAAAGAAAAATATCTCACCCTTCTAATGACACCAAAAATTCAACCCCGTACCTCATTACTTTCGGAGATATTTGCCAAAAAATATCAGCCCTTTTAAATGGGAAATGGTACGTGCATGTACTCCAGAGAGCCAATATTTACAAAGTTACGTATTTCTAACTCTTAGATGTCGTAAAAAAACTAACCGTGTGTAGTTTGTATGTTTTCTAAACTATATTTGAAAATTAATCATATTGTCACCATAGTAGGTTCTGGGGTATCACAAAAAACCTTCCATTTTGAAGGAGTTTCAAACGCACCGCGCGAAAAAAATGAGTCAAGTTAAGGACTTATTTAGATGTTTTCATTTAATTGCTTACAATTTCTGTCATATAAAACTATATTATTGCACCATTAATAATGCAATATTTTATTGATGTGTCCTACAGCTGGAGAAATTAAAACGTATAATTCGAATATGGTCTCTATAATGACTAGGGAACTATCTCGCTCGGACTACCTTAAAGGTAATTGAGGCATATTCTGTAAATCTGTTTTATTTTTTGTTCTTGTAAACATTCTCTTTTTATTGGGCACCTCCTCAAATTGGTAGTTTGTCCCAGTCTCATCGACCCAACCAGCTGATTTGCCGTTTATTCGTTGCGTGAGCTGCCCTCCATAATAATTCTCGGTCTGGACCTAATCTCAAGGCGAGATTCGATCCCCGATTGAAAAATTTATGTATAGATGCCAATAATAATATTGGTGCGAAATAATTCTTGGAGCACGTAAATGTTGGCAGAGTCGTCCTGTGTGGGGCAGTGGGATGGGTGGGTGGTGACCCCCTCCCTCGCCTCCGTTCACTACACCGAATTAGCCAGCCCCTTGCCTATCAACTGCACCTTACACAAAATTTCATTTCAATTTCACTTCGCAGCCAAAGTTATCTATCAAGGAAATACGAATTATCAAAGTAATCAGCAGTGGAATTATTTAGACAATTCTTATTTCCTTCACCTTATGACAAAGTGCGAATGGGGTATGTGTCCCTGTGCCTCTCATGAAGACCGCATAATTGGGTTTTCAATTTTCCATCCGTACATTTCGCCTCAGATTTAGCTCCCGGAATGAGCCGGTATTTTATGGCAGAGGCTACTCATTTGTGCTGTGCTTGAAGTAGAAATGAAACGTATGCCACTATGTCTGCGTCGTGTCAACTCCTTCCATTGATGAAATGTAAGATATCATTTTTCTGTTTGAAAACTGATCCACTCTTCCTCTGGCACCTGAAACTTTGGCGAAAAAAATGTTTAACGCTTGATTTTTTCCGGGATGTATTTCAGTTACCCAAACTGTAGTAAATGGGGTATTTATACAAATGAAGCGTAATAGTAAAATAATAACGATTCGGAAATTTTGTTTAAAAAAAATTTGATTTGATTTAGCATCAAATTAGGCCAAAGTCATGCAATATTTTAGATTTAAGTTTATTGTTTTGTCCCAAAATTATCTATTTAATAACTCCACTTATCTCATGTACTTTTCTCGTAGGTTTGATTATACTTATCACCTTTATTGCAAGCCAGAGAGCAGCATGACCGACGGTTACGTTTAACGCGGAGGACGTAATGAGTCCCCGTGTGAATGGTCGTGTAGTGTTTCGGCGCTACTCAATGTTGAGGTATTATTGTCAGTAGCAGCACGAACGAAATACTCTATTTGGAATTTCGTTCATTTAACGCACGCATCTAATTTTTAAAGGGGCTGATCCAAAATTTGACCATTTTGTTCACCGGCCGCTGATCGGGGGGTCGTAGGTAGGAACCGAGGGGTATGAAACTCTAATAAATGGTGTACACTTGTTGAGAAATGGTCGTGAAATGGATGAAAATGGACAGAAATGGATAGAAATCGACAGAAATGGATAGAAATCGACAGAAATGGATAGAAATGGACAGAAATTTACAGAAATGGTTAGAAATGGACAGAAATACATATAAATGGATAGAAATGGGTGGAAATGGACGGAAATGGTCGGAAACGGACAGAAATTGATGGAAATGGTGAGAAATGGATAAAAATCGACAGAAATGGATAGAAATGGACAGAAATTTACAGAAATGGTTAGAAATGGACAGAAATACATATAAATGGATAGAAATGGTCGGAAACGGACAGAAATTAATGGAAATGGTTAGAAATGGATAGAAATCGACAGAAATGGATAGAAATGGACAGAAATTTACAGAAATGGACAGAAATACATATAAATGGACAGAAATACATATAAATGGATAGAAATGGTCGGAAACGGACAGAAATTACTGGAAATGGTTAGAAATGGATAGAAATCGACAGAAATGGATAGAAATGGACAGAAATTTACAGAAATGGACAGAAATACATATAAATGGATAGAAATGGGTGGAAATGGTCGGAAACAGACAGAAATTGATGGAAATGGATAGAAATGGCTGAAATGGAAATGCGGTGAACACTTGTTTTTAGAAGTTGCGTACCTCTCGGCAGGAACTAATGGGACACGCCCGTGGTTTCGTGTCCTGGGACACTGATTTCAGACGGTGAGAATTTGGAGTGGACTTGTGAGCACCCGTGAAAAGGGAGAACTTTAGCTGGTAGTCTTGAGTTTGTCATTGACGGGCCATATTAGTGGGGGGGCAGGCCGTGGCTTAGTTTTTTTATGTCGGGCTACCCTGAGGACCATGGCCGAGGCCCTGCGCAGCCATTCGCTAACCGATTCTTCGCCGATTGTCCGCACGCAATTCCTCTCATCATTTTGTGTCCTTTTTCCCTCCCTAACTCGTCATTGAGTTTCAAGGAACACACGGGTGGCGTGCAGTGGAAGCTCTTTTTTTCGTCCTTCAGGGCTCGATTGGAAAATCTATACCACTTTTTACTCTTATGTCGATGTTGCCGTATTTACGTTAACCACACACCCTCGTGAAGGATATATCTATATCTACATATTACCCCGCGAGCCGCCACTTGGACGTGTGGCAGGGGGTGGTACGTCACCAGCCGTGTAAAGATGTAAAAGTTTTGGAGGTGAAATGGTGACATGTCCTATGAGAGTATATTTGGAGGAGCTCAGTTTCTATTGTGGTCGCTTATTGTGCGCGGAAAGGACGAGCTTTTGTACCTATCTGTTCGGCAGAGTATCTCTCTTATTTTATCGTATCTGTCAGACCTAGATATGTTGTGAGGTGTCATGACAATATTCTCTGTGTCGCTCTGAAAAATATCAGTTCTGAATTTATCAAGCAGCCTAAGCCTAGCGTGTAGCCTCCGAGTCTCTATGGGCTCCCACCTTAATCCCTCTAACAGTTGTGTAACACTATATGTTCGTTCGTAGCAGTTTTTGAAGGAGCGTGCTGCTTTTCTTTGTATTTTGTTAATTTTTTTGATTAAATATTTTTGACCAGGGTCCCAAATGCTCGCGGAGTATTCGAGGTGTGGCCTAACCAGAGCGAAGTCACATATCCCTTTGACTTTTTCATCCGAGGACCTTCCTATTATACGCTTAACAAAACCTAGTTTCTTTAGTGCTGAGCCGCATAAGTTTTGCATGTGTGTTCCCCACGATATATCTGAAGTTAGGGTGATTTCAAGATATTTTACTGTATTTGAAGATTTTACGTTTACTCCACCCTCGGTGTAGGTATGGCATTTGTGTAATGACTTTCGCAGGAAGTAAACTGTGGTGCATTTACTAATATTTAGTTCTAAACCCCAATCCTGGCACCACGAATGAACTTTGTTAAGGTTAGATGACAGGACTTCAAAGTCCTCGTCTTCGCTTATTTCACGGTAGATTATTGTATCGTCCGCAAATAATCTTAATTTACTGTTAATTCGAGAACTTAGGTCATTAATATAAATAATGAATAAAAGAGGGCGTATCACGCTTCCTCGAGGAACACCGGATGTGACTTCGACCATATACTTTCCGTATTTTTACGTACAAAAAATATTTCCCCCGCATAGTAATTGTATAGGAAGCAGCAGAGGGTGGAATTGATACATGGACATCTTGACTCAAGTGGAGAAAGTCTGTTTCTTGTTGCACATTGTACGGCATTGTGATTGCGATCTGAGCTCCCGGAGGACGCGGACGGTTTTTCACGCATATCCTCGTATATGACGTGTACACAATGCTGATTCCGGTAGAATCGAGCGCGTGGTACTCAGATGTAGACCTAATGATACGCGTCTTAGGTTATATTCTCGCGCTCGAATAATTTTAACGTAGCCACGATTAGAGTGGGCTGAAATTTCGAAGTGACGGAAATTAAATGTGCTTGAAGCTCAGTTTTGTTTCTTTTGATGCAAATATAGCGTATGCGAAATTTGGAGTCGGTTGACTCCCGGAAACCCGTGCCGGAGGGTTGCCAAACAATCCATTTTTAAGGGTGAGAATTGGCTTTATTCTTCCAGATCCGACACAAATGATAAATATCGATTTTGACATGACTAAAAAGAGAGAACTCTTAGTATTTTCCACACCTAAAACTTTAATTCCCGACCCAGGTTTCGACTGCCTTGCGATCATTTTCAAGGTACATTATACATGGTATGCGAGTTAATATATAGATCTGGGGAGGGGAGGTGGGGGAAGAAGTGGTTGGTTGACGTCAGAGACGTGCGTCAAGGTCAGTGGGAGGTGGTGGGGAGAAAGGTATGGATAATAGGGGAGAGTGGGAGGGAAAAACACATTCATTTAGGAGATTCGCACTTTTGTTCTTGGCAGCACTCAAAATTTCGAAATGTTCTAAGTTGGCTCCTTTCTTCTCAAAATGTAACACTTCCGGCAAAAAGTCACTTAAATGGTCCTCTTCGATTAAATGTTTAGCAAAAGTTTTAAAAAGTTTAAACTTTTAAGTGTGGAAAATAATAAGAGTTCTCTCTTTTTAGTCATGTCAGTAGTCATTCCACAAAGTTACGCCTTCAACCATTAAGTTTATAAATATCGATATATTTTCCCTGTAATAGGTGTACGCTGCATTTATGGACGTTTTGCATCCGAAGCCACCGCGCTCAGAGTCGAGACTCGAGGGGTTCGCCCGTGAAATGTGACGTAGAACGAGTTTTTGAGTATTTGGCGGAGGAGGATCGAGCTAGCCGAGCGAGTTTGGCCTAGGCTCGGGTCAAATCTGTCTGGCTCGCTAAGGCGAGCGTGTTCCAGCGAGCTTTTTGACGCTTTTGCAGGGCTCTAATGTCTATTAGCAGGAAACTTGTGTCTGATTGATGCTGTTGATAAGAAACTGAATGCTCCGCCTCCGTTACAAGAGGTCGAGAATTTCATCGGCAACTCCGCCGCACTCGGCAAGTATACGATGGAGTGCCTTTTGCAGTGTGCAAAATTTTCAAGGAAACAAAGACTTTTTCGGCTTAGACCCGAAGAGATTTTTCAAAGATTTTGGATATTCTCACCATAGAATGTGGAACTGGTTCATTAATCGTTTTATTTTCATTCAGGTCATTACCCGCGTCTTCAATGGAGAAAGACATAGGAGTAAGCTATCTGGAGAAAACTGTATGAAACGATTTCACGTCATTTGAAACAGATAATTGACTTCGTATTGCATACGATGATTTCCCTGATTTTTTCTGGAAGTTATTGTTGTAATTCGTATTTACTTATAACCCGGCTGCAAATTATTAAAAATTTTAGTTAGTACTAACATTGCCGGTGATCTAAGAGAGACCAGACGGTCGATCTCTAGTGCTTCGCGTACTGTATTCGTGCGTATTTTATGGACCTAAAAGCGGTATATCAAACATCGGTGGGACCTTTATCTGGACCGGATGAGCCCCTTTTCATGCTGTTCAAGAACCTGCAGCCAGAAATCAATTATAACCAATTTGAGAGAGGACTCATTTCCTTTGGCAATCATGAGACGAATGGAAAAAAATATTGGTAAATATTCGACATCTAAGTGTTAGAAATGCCTAACTTTGTAAATAATGTCTCTCTGTAGTGCATGCACGTACCATTTCCCGTGTAAAAGGGCTGGTATTTTTTGGCAAATATCTCCGAAAGTAATGTGGTGAGGGGTAGACTTCTTTGTGTCATTGGACAGGTGAGATGGTTTTATTTAAAACGAGACCAAATGCATTGATTTCTAAGTCAAATGATATTTCGCTCGGACTACCTTAAGCTGTAGAGAAAAAGCAGAGTAATGTAAGAGCTTTTGGGATGGCCTCGAGGAATACCAGTTACGTTTTTAAATCTTTGACCGAGGAAAATTACGTAATTGATAGAGTAGTCGTCCTCTGCTCTTACTTATCAAACAAGGGAATTAAAGATTATTTACAAAAGCAGTATTCCTGTCTGGCTACAAATGATTACTGGTAAAATATTCTGATACCAACTAATCTCTGGTACAATAATTAGATTGCCTTTCTTGTATATACATATTTTTTGTTTAATATTTTACGTGAGAAAAATGTTATAAATATTTCATTTATTCATTTAGTACGTAATATTCAATTCAATTCAGTTTTAACGATAATATACGTCATGGAAAACGTCATGGCTCATGATTATTTTTGGGACTACCCACGAAAGTAAGAGAGAGAGAAAGTTAAAGTTTTGTCCACCACATCCAACGTTTTTATAACTCTAATTTAGGTATTATAAATGGCTATTCAATTATGTTTTAGGCTCGAAAAAACGGCACAAGCAAAATATCACAAATAAAATATTTCGATATATACCATTTTTATGGGATTGGAAAGAATAAAATCAATTCAAACTCATAAAAATTTAATGTTTGACACCCCTACGGCACGGGTTGATGGAGTGGATTGACTCCAAATTTCGTGTCCGTTATGTTTGCACCAAAAGGAAAAACAATTGAGCCTCAAGACCCATTAATTTCGAAATAAAAGTAAAAATCTGAAACTTTTGTCCCACGCTAAGCTAGGGATTGGAAAGTCAAACATAGACCTTATAGCCCGAAAGTCGACTATTTTAAGTAACTCATCGACTTTTGTATGACAGCGAATTCGATTTTCCGAATAATTTTTGACCGGTTTTCCCGATGTGCATTTGTTGTAGAATATACTTAAGCCCATGAAAACCAAATTTATTATTGTCTCTAAGCTTAAATGATACCTTTGCGGTAATTGTGCCTGAACTTTTTAATAAAATACCAGAAGAGTTAAAAACATTAAGTACAAAAATAGAAGTAAAAATAAGGATAAAGGATTGGTTGGAAAATGAATAACTATGTCTCTTTGTAACATTAAAACATATATTTGAAATATCCGATCACGATAACGATGGCACCTGCTGACAAGCCTTTGGCTTAGCAGGACCAAGATTTGAAAATAAAATTGTATTAAAAAAAAAACACATTGTAACTTTTTTTCATTTTTTTGTTGTATTTTTTTGTATGTAACATGTATTTTTTTCTGTTATCATTGCCAACATTGCCAATTGTTATTATTACTATTTGTCGCAAGTAGCAATTTTGTTATTTTTTTGTACTTTTTTTGTACTTAAAAAAATGGCTAGGAGGAGGTAAAGTCAAATCATTTTCAAACTTCTTGAAGAGCTATTTCTCAGGGAGTCTTACATTGATCCCTGATTTAGGGTGGAATAATTTTAAAGAGGGCTCGTTAATATTTTCAGCTTTGTGTTCATTTTCATTGTAAATGGATCCAGGAGCTCAAGAATTAGAGGGAAGACGAGTAGAATGAGCTATACGAAGGTATTGCGCCAGGTATATTTTCAATATCAACAGCAATGAGGCGTATGTTCGCTTTTCAACATTTCATGTTCAGCGCGAGAAGGTATGCCAATGGTACGTGTAGGCTTGTTTTTGTGTTTCGACGTCGGTACGTAGTCAGGGTGGTGATCGTGAGGGAAAACCTGGAATTGTCAGGGAATTTTGAATTTCTGGAAATTTAAAATTGAAAAAAGTCAGGAAATTCTCGTAACAGTCAGGGAGAAACTGGAAGAGGAATCCTCGTTGTTTTTCTACCATTGCGTTTATCGGCCAGTCTGTCCCGCCATTTAATTCACCAACTAAAACTAACTTCCGTCGCTAACGTGTATGGAATAATCACCATCAATTCGTGGAGTAATCAGTTGTGAATCTTAGTTATTTAGTTGTGAATCTGACGTACAATGTATCCCATTTGTATATCCTTATTGCGATTATTGCCTAGTTGTGTTAAAAACCATGATCACAGTGTATTACGCTCATCACAAGGAATCCGAGGCTATGCTGCTCAGGAAATTGTACCTTGCGTTTATTTTAACTTCCAAAACTCAGGTCGAGATGTAGCTGGAGCGCACTAGCTCATAATAAATACATTACTGAAATACTTTGTGGCAGAGGACCCTTGGACTGCTTAATGGGTAAAATCATTTGGCATGCAATCCCTGTTCAACGAGTGTACCATTACTTGGTGGGGTTAAAATTTCATACTTGATCGTATGCTTTAGCCTTTTACCAAAAAGTAATATGCCTCTAGTTTCTCCTTTTTTGTCATCACATTGTGAACTCGTTTTCTGCATGTATCCTATGAATAAACTTTAAAAAGCGACCTTCCGCGAAAGAGCGTCATTTCAAGCCGGCCAACTCGGGCGAGTGCATCTTCATCGCGTATTCTTCCACCCCATTCGCTTCCAATCCTCGCCTCGCCGACCCCACAGTGGTCCTCGGTCCATGTATTTCTGGGACACGAAAAGATTTTCTGAGATCAAGATGAAATTTGGTGTATGTAGGTTTTCTGGGTCGCTGTATACGAATATGGTGCCAAAACAATTGAATTTTTCCATTAAATGTGAAAACTAACGGATTTCATTTTTTGCAATATTTGTGCGAATAGATTTTATTTCAAATAAAATTAATATAGGCAAAGGTCGGCAGACACTTATGAGTTTTTTGTATACTTAGTGACGTTAGTTACACTTTCCAATAGATTTTTTCCATGGAATCTCATGGGATGAGTGAACTTTTCACTAATTTTAATTACATTTCTCGGATTAAAGTTCTCTAATTTTCATGATTTTCAATTTGAAATCGCATATAATGACAACTTAACAATAAATTTTTACTTAAATATATAAATAGTACTTACTTTCCGGAGATGAATCTAGTTCTTTGAATTACAATCGATGCTACAGTCTTCTATGTAAGCGACTCCGAAGTTAACGCGCATTTGACTTTCGATTTATAATAGAATGCATACCTTACCTGAGCGTTCTCTTATATTACCTCTAACAGTAAAGGTGCGTGGTACCGGTTCAGGATCTTCGAATACTGATGCGGCATCACTTACTCTATCCAAACGTACTGCGCAAAAGATTTACCTGAATACTTTATTTTTCTTACCATGCCCCATTTTTCCATATACTGGGACCACTATGCGCCCCCGTGAAATTCTTCACTCTCTGCATCGCCGTCCTCGGCGCGTCTCCCGTGGTCCCCGGAGTGGCGGCATTCGTTTGATCCGTTATTTCGCATCATATCCCTCCACATTCCCCCAATTCCTTCACCCTCCCCCCCCCCCACCTCCCCAAAACCGGACTTTCTCGCCGTCGCCGCCACAGTGTGACGTGGTGTCACGGCCCTCGGCGATGACGTTTATTTTCGGGAGGGATAATGGAGGGTGACGTTTGTCTTTGGAGGCGTCTGCGGTGACGTCGCCTCTCTCGTATCGAGAGGGTGGGTGGGGGAGGCAGGAGCAGCAGAGGAGAGGCGAGGGAGCACGCGATTTCCCCTTTCTCTCGTCTTTTCCCTCCCCCCCCTCTCCATTATCTCTTCTTTTCTTTTGTTCTCCCTCTTCGTTCGTCTCTCTCGCTCCCTACCCCTCCTTCCAACTGCCACCGCCAGTCGAAGGAAGGCCTTCAATCGTCACGTTCGATTTGTCCGTCGTCTCCCTCCCCCTCCCCCCCGTCTCCTATTTCAAAAAATCTCTCCCTTCTTTTATTTCCATCCTTCGGGAATCGATTTATCGATTTGATGTGAACGGTTGAACGGCCTTGTGTGTGTGTGTGTGTTTGTCTCGCTCTTTTTTTTTCTTTCGCTCGCTCGCTACCTCCCACCCACCTACTCACCCTTTCGTTTCCAAACTCTATTCCCCTGCCCCCCCCCCACCCGCCCCCTTCTCCCTCGCCTCCCCCTCGGTGGACACCACGCGACACACAACGCGAGACACTGACTTGCGTCCGGGCGGGCCCTCTCTGCCGTGTGCTGCTCCCTCCCCCTCCTTCGCTGCCTAGACCCCTTCCTCCTCTCCCCCTCTCCTCCCCCCTTCCCTCTTCCCCCTCTCCCCACAGATTGGAGACCAGGAAAACGACGTGTGATGGCTTCCTCAGTCGTTCATCTCGACGTGCTGCCCTGCTTGGATTCGGCTCCTCTCCTGTAATTTTGACGTACCCACGTTAACATCCTCCCCACCCCCCCTGCCGGGGTCGGCCGAGTCAGCAGGCCATTATTGTCGTCAAACCTAAGAAACTAACAGTTTTTACATACAATGGCTTCCGTGCTGTGTTATCCTTTCATGCCTTTTGCTTGTTATACTTTCATTGGATTGGATTTTTGGGGGGGCGACCTACGGCTAGGGTCATTCGCGCCATAGGGGATGGGTAAGGGAGGAAGGGTGGATGGAAACCCGGCGTCGGCATTAGCCTGCTCTCAACGAAAGGCGCCCAGGGGACAACGGCTTAACGTCTCATCCGACAGACGGAGTATTCTACTTGAAGTGCCCTACACGAGACACTCAAGTAGGGATCGGGTTCCCTCTGAAAAACATCCGCCTCTGCAGGGATTTGAACCCTGGCCGCCCGTTTGGTAGGCGAGTACTCTAGCCACCACACCAACCCGATCCCGTTGTTATACGTTCATGGTTTGCTTCACGCACATTTTTAAACACTCCTCTTCCTTCTCTTCGGGGTCTCTTCCACCACGTTTGATCGTGTATTCCTCGGTTTAACCGTGCCTATAGTAACATTCGTCACTCTATCGGAAATGCTTCGCAATTCGATTCTCTATCGTGGTCTCAACATAGCAAAACCAACTTCGCTCTGGTTTGGCCACACCTCGAATACGCCGTGAGCTTCTGGGACTCTGGTCTAATAGATTTAACGAAAAAAATTAATAAAATGCAAAGGAAAGCAGCACGCTTCGTTAAAAACTGCTACGAACGGACATATAGTGTTACACAAATGTTAGAGGGATTATGGTGGGAGCCCCTGGAGACTCGGAGGCTGCACGCTAGGCTCAGGCTGCTTGATAAATTCAGAACTAATATTTTTCAGAGCGACACAGAGAATGTTATAATGACGCCTCACTACATTTCTAGGTATGACAGATGCGGCAAAATAAGAGAGATACTTTGCCGAACAGAAAGGTACAAACTCGTTCTTTCCGCGCACAATAAGAGACCACAATCAAAACTGAGCTCCTCCATATACACTCCCATAGGACATGTCACCATTTCACCTCCAAAACTTTTACATCTTTACACGGCTGGTGACCTACTACCCCATGCCACACGTCCATGCGGCGGCTCGCGGGGTAGTGTGTAGAAGTTTCTTGTCGACGACTGTGGCGAATATTTCCTCTACCGCCGTATAGCCTAATTGATATTTTGTACGTTACAGGCCATGCTAATTTATACCAGCGACTGGCAATTCGAATAGTCATGTGTTTAAATAAGTTAATTGACGTCGTGAAGAGGTTGAAATTTTGGACCTCTTTTGCGGTAGGTTGTAACGTACTTTGTCGAGGACGCGCATAAGATTCATTTACACACAACACATTTAGTTTTATGGGGTAAATTTATGGAGGCCGCACTGAGAGTTCTTGAAAACTATCTGAGAACTTTATCGGAGATTCTATTGAGTGTCCTTGAAAAAGAATCGCGTTCCCTCTTCTTTCCTGCTTTGTAGGTTGGGGGAGAGATCAAATAGGAAAGTTTCCTGTGGTGAAGGAGTTTCACATTGAGTAATTGTCTAATCCTTTCTTTCTTGAGTGAAATTGCCAATCATTTACACTAAAATCATAGCAATGTTCTGGGTCCATTGGGGAATAATTATAGGGTAGTATCTTGTTTTTATTATTTCGGAAAAGGTGACGTATATAAGATAAACTGTTGTCGAGTCATTCTGAATGGTTAGATGTGTGCATATTTCCAGTTATTAATACAAAATTAAATTTTAGTTTATCCTTGACAGACTTTTTTGTGTTATAAAGAGTTGCATATGTTCACCATTAGACAATTTAATGGTGTTCTAACTTTCGTGCAAAACAATCGTTAGAAAAATCAATCTTTAAAGTCATGTAAATCAAAATTTAATCAATTCTCTGCCTTAATTAACGTAACTATTGGTTCTTCATGGATACATTCTTCCGAATATTGTGTCACTATAAAAGAATTGATACGTTTGCACTTTGGTGTCGCTTGTTTGCGGTATGAGAAAGTGTGAACAGTGGCAGACTTGAGAATACTATGGTGCGAGGACTCGTTCTCACGGAGAGGAATTCGGGAAGGAGAGAAACTTGTGAATTGAACTCTCAGCGTTCTTGTGAATTTTAACGCCAAAGTAAATTGTACCGACCGTTGTGGAAATGTATTCCTGTGGTAGGTGAAGTAACTTAGTAAATTTCCGGAAGAATTTAAAGATTTAGTATCGAACTTCCATTAGTTGAGTTCCAGCCGAAACTGAGAAATGCCTCGAGAATGCTTCACAATTTTGTATTATGCTCGCGCAGTATTGGGAGCACGATGGTAAATTAATGTTATTTCGAATTACTAAAAATCCAAATTGAGGAAGTTGAAGTCATAGAATAGCAATTTATATTTGTTCAGAATTGGATTATACATTGGCCGATGAAAGATTGAATATTTCTCCTAGCGCCCACTCAATACAATAGATCAATTTCCGATTGCCGTCTCATAGTTGCTGTTGTGATGTTGTAGCTTCGTGGGTGTTGGACTTCGGTTATGCCAGGATAAACGTCACAATACCCTAAATGCATTGTGAATGAATTGCCTAGACGCCTCTTCGTTCGCCCTCCCTCCGCAAATGATCCAAGTCTCCGCCATATACAGCGCCGAGCTACATGTTCAAGTTTTTCCTCAGCCTTTTCTTTGCCTCTCTTCTCGGGCCCCCTGATCAATTTCCCGAAGAGCTAGAATATTAGGATTCTGTAAAGGAAGAAAGCGTTTATGAAGTAATGCATGAGTGTATAAGAAGCAGAAGTGGCATAAAAGGAAAGGGCAGTATGGAATAAATTACTTGAGTGCGGCAAGTTTCCTAGATTCGTTTGTTTGAGTAATCTACCATCTGATTGGAAGGTTTTTTTGGACAGTCCTCATCCTAACGTACGTCCCTATCTCTGGCACATCGCACAATGGTCGGAAATCGAAAAAAGGCCGGAATTAAGTCCAAAATTGCCTTTTGTGAGGTAAAGACTTGAAACTTGGACATGTACTCACAAATCATTGCTAATTATGAAATGGTAAGCCATTCACTTTAGGTCTTAGCCGTTACTTAGATTGGGAGGCTGCAACATGACCAAATTTCTAAGAAATCGCCCGTTTTCATCTTTCTTCGACAATCTTTACGGTTACGCAGATGGTGGAATAGTGGAAGGATTTTTACAAAATAAAAAGCATTATCATCTGTCAACATGGTTCTTTACCCTTACTTTGCATTAGTTTCAGAGACTTTTGACGGTATTAGTATCCTCGTTACAAAATGTGGATATGCTTTTTAAGGCAGACGTTTAGAGAAAGTAGCTATTATCTTTGGTTCAAGAAATATGTGCTCCGAGACACCTTTTCAAAGTATTAAGTGAATGTTATTTAACATTATGGGGAATTCTTGGAAAAATGTTTGCGACGCGGAAAGTAAATTCGACTTATCAATCGCGCGTCGCGGCCCGGGCTGGAAATGCTGACCTCCGGTAAAGGTCACTACAATCCACCGGTGAAGAGGACATCTCGGTAGCTTAACTGGCCAAAGCACTCGGCCGGAAATCGAGGGATCCGGATTCGAATCCCGGTCAAGGTGGATGATTTTTTTCTCTGTGGAATTTCGCACAATTGTGCATTGCGGATGACTCCGTAAAAGTGGAACTCCGTGACAACTCCCAGATAGCGTAAAACCTGTCAAATAGAGTGATCGCCTCTCTTGTGTTCAAAGTACGACCTTTCCTCATGGAAATTATGACTCCATTGGATTGTTGAAGTTGGGTGTACCCAATCTCCTCGAATTCGCTGTTTTCAAGGTACACCTATTGTCTCTGATCGCCTAAGGTTCTATATTGAAGATATTGAATGCAGAGAATAGACCAATGGACGCATACGTGTGGTAAATTTGTTTTTCTTCGAATACTTAACGGAATGATCCTGAAAATTATGTGCGTCTTTAACTCATGAGAAAGTATGCGGGTTTCCGGTTCTCCACGCGTGGTTTCCAGCGAGGGCCTCTCATGTTATTCCTCTCCTCTCCAACCACGTCCAACACCACCTCGTTCTTCCTCCTCGCCACCCGGCTCACCCTCTCCATCCTTCTCCACACCCACGTCTCAAACGCTAAGAGTCTACGTACGTACGTATATATACATTCATCCATCCTCACAACCTCCCTTCGCAATGACTCCGCCCCGCACGGCACCGCGCTCCATATCAGAATTTTCACCAGCCTTGTCCTCACATCTCTTCTACTCAGACCCGCATTATCATATCATTCCTCTTTGAAAATTCGTCTTTAGTCTTCTACATCTGGATATATATGAAGGTCCTCGAATGAAAAAGTCAAAAAGAGATGCTACTTCGCTCTGGTTAGGCCACACCTCGAATACGCCGGGAGCATTTGGGACCGTGGTCGTAAAGATTTAGCCAAAACAATTGATAAATACAAAGGAAAGCAGCGCCCTTCCTTAATAACTGCTACGAGCGTGCATATAGTGTCTCGCAACTGTTAGAGGGAATAAGATGGGAGCTTCTGGAGACTCGGAGGCTACACGCTAGCCTCAGGCTGCTTGAGATATTCAGAACTGATATTTTTCAGAGCGACAAACAGAATATTATCATGACTCCTCACTACTTCTCTAGGTCTGACATATGCGATAAAATAAGAGAGATACACTGCCGAACAGATATGTACAAAAACTCGTTCTTTCCGCAAACAATAAGCGACCACAATAAAAATTGAGCTCCACTAAATACACTCCTATAATACGTGTCACCATTTCATCTCCAAAAAACTAACACCTTTACTCGGCTAGTGACCTAATACCCCCCCTGCCACATGCCCAAGCGGCGGCTCGCGGAGTATTGTGTAGATGTAGATCTGAAGTCCGTCTCTCCCACCCGACCCCTCCTCATCCATAACACTTCCCAGACACGTGAACTGCTCGAATTGCTGTATTTAGTGCCCTCCCTCCATACACCAATCATTAAAAAGCGCTCTTTGGATTGTGATTTCCCATCAGGGGAGCGGCGTGATGGGTGTGTGGTTGCGTAGACTTGTGCGATGATTCGATTCGTCTAATTCATCGACAATGATTTTAGTCATCGCGTTGCGATGAACCGCGTCGATGACAGTTAATGTCATCGATCATCGATAAGTCGATGCATTCACCGACGTCGATGAGTCGATGAATAAACTGACGTCGATGAGTTGATAGATAAACTGACGTCAATGAGACGATGAATGCACCGATGTAGATGAGTCAATGAATCCAACCCCATTAGATGATAATTATTTGTGTTGCGTCGTCCGCCCGTGCCTATCCCTACCTTTCCGTCGGCGATGAATGAATTCATCGACTTATCAAGGTCGGTGAGTTCATCGACTCATCGACGGTGAAAAATTCATCGACTCTTCGACGGCGATGAATTCATCGACTCATCGTCGTCAATGACAATTATCGAAACAGAATCATCTCGATGATTTTTTTTCATCGACCCTCGATGGGCAAATTCGTTCATCGCACAAGCCTAGTGTGTGGCGTTGTCCATCGTGCATCCGAAACTCCTTGGACCTTCCCTCGAAAACCCCGCGTCCAACATCCGGGGGTCCTTGTGCCTTGGATCCCGACACACGTGCGTGTCGGGCACTCCACCACATGCACTCACACGCACATATCTACTCCCCTCCCTTCGTTCTGTCCGCCTTCTTCCATTCCTCCCCTTCTCTCCTCTCACCACCCCTCTCCCTCTGTCCACTGGGAAGGGAGGGAGGGTAGGGGGGTGAAAAGGAGTCGCTCCTCCCCCCCCCCCGCCCGTCTCGCTCTTCTACCGTCGCCGGGTTCCTATTTTTAAAAGAACCGATTTTGAAACTTTTCTTCGTGGGGATCGTCCGTCTCGAAGATTTTAATATCTCCGCGCCGCCTTTCCCCTCCCCCGCCCTCCTCCCGCCTCCCCCCTCCTACTTCCCCAACTCTGTTTCCCCCCCCCACCCCTCCTCTCCCGCCGCCCCCTCTCCTGAGCATCGTCTCCTCGTTCCCACTCCCACCACGTGCCGCATCTCCTATGTCAACGAGCCCGTGAATCGTTTGTCGATGATTTTTCCCGTTTTCAGGTGGCTGGAGCGAGTTTTATTGTTATATGTACAAATTAGCGTGAATCTTTGGATACATGTCCTTCTTGGTGAATTCTCTAGGTTAAAGTTAATAAAATTGCATCATACCGATTTGGAATTTTTGGCCAATGCTTTGCCATTTTAAGGTAGTCCGAGCGAGATAGTTCCCTAGTCGTAATAGAGACCATATTCGAATTGTGTGTTTTAATTACACCAGCCGTGAGACACACGAATTAAATATTGCATTATTAATGGTGCAATAATATAGTGTTATATGACAGAAATTGTAAGTAATTAAATGAAAATATCGAAATAAGTCTTTAACTTGACTCATTTTTTTCGCGCGGTGCGTTTTAAACTCCTTCAAAATGGAAGGTTTTTTGTGATACCGAAGAACCAACTGCGGTGACAATAGGGTTAATTTTCAAAAATAGTTTATAAAACATACAAACTACGTACTGTTAGTTTTTCTACGACGTCTAAGTGTTAGAAATACCTCATTTTGTAAATAATGTCCCTCTGGAGTGCATACACGTACCACTTCCCATGTAAAAGGGCTGGTATTTTTTGGCAAATATCTACGAAAGTAATGTGTTAAGGGGTAGAATTTTTGGTGTCATTGGATAGGTGAGATGTTTTTCTTTAAAATGAGATCAAATTCATTGATTTCTAAGTGAAATGATATTTCGCTCGGACTACCTTAACGCATATGCTTATAGCATTAGTTTGTTTTGAAATGATTCGAGTTCATATTTACAGGTTTTCTTCTACACGCCCAACAATGAGTTTAGTATTCTGGTAATTGTTGCTCATAAATATCGAGGTATCACGCACAATCGAACACATGCTTAGGTTTAAATATTATAGTATAATGCTTAGGTTAAGGTGTGATTTTCCCCTAAATTTCGAACACTTTGACAAAAACCCATAAAATGCTTAAAGCAAAATTGGGACAGATACAATTATCGTATTTCTTACATTATTGTACGTATGGTGATTACGAACGCATAAGCCGATAATATTCGTAAATATAATGTGATCACGGAAACGCCTCCGGTCACCTCAAGGAGTTTGGGATAGTGTGATGCCCGCTGGAAACGCGATGGAGAAGAAAGGTATGTAGTTACTCAGGCTGTCTTTTGTTTGAATGAAGTAAGGGGATTCGTGACACTCCTGTTTTATCCATTCTCGTAATTATTAGTCAAAATTACTCAAAACTAAGCTACGTCGATTATGGACCTTGGAAATGAGTTATAACTAATTTGTAATGTTAACGAATGGTTCCCGTGTCGCCAACTAACCTTAATTTGCGAATTGGGGACCGTTCGTCGCACTTCTTATGTTACATGCAGAGTCTTGATAGTTTGCCTAGATGAACACGACGCAATCCTTCGTTGGGGATCCTACCGGTGACAGGTTTGGAAATATATTTAAAACGTAGTCAACGGATTTCGGAAATGTGCAGATCCTGGGCATAAAGGCCCGAATGATATCATTGCAAGAAAATGGCACAGAGATGGAGATTAGTCGAAACATAGCGTAAGTTTCCCCCCCAGCGTTGTAGATTGAAGGGAATTGAAGGGCGAGAAATTGCTGCGTTTATATTTGAGACGTCATATTGACAAGCGGTGTATGCCAGGGAAGACTGAGGTTGACGGGAATGATCGGGATTATTTGGTGGCTGGAGCACTTGGTTCTCACACCTCACCAAGACCCGGATGCGTAACCCGGTAGTGGTGGAGATATTTTGAACACATTCTTGACCCCTCTGTGGAGAATATTCTCCGGTTCCAGCTCTCCGCCGTCCGATGATGCGAGGAACGGTGACTCTTCCCATGACACCTTTCGTTAAAGAGTTGGCTTATGTTTCTCTCCACCCATTCCTCCTTTCCCAAAACATATCTACCTTTTCCAAATTGCCGATTTATCTTAAATGATGTAAATTGTCTCAGTTGTAGGTCGCCTCCACCCATAATGAATGAACATGATGCGACCGGTTTTTTAACTGCTACCCGTTGAGTCGACGCAAACTTCTGTGCAAATAATTCTCCTCTTCCGATATGACTTCAACTTCCTAAATTTGGATTTTTAGCAATTCGAAATAACATTAATTTACCATCGTGCTCCTAATACTGCGCGAGCATAATACAAAATTGTGAAGCATTCTCGAGGCATTTCTCAGTTTCGGCTGGAACTCAACTAATGGAAGTTCGATACTAAATCTTTAAATTCTTCCGGAAATTTACTAAGTTACTTCACCTACCACAGGAATACATTTCCACAATGGTCGGTACAATTTACTTTGGCGTTAAAATTCACAAGAATGCTGAGAGTTCAATTCACAAGTTTCTCTCCTTCCCGAATTCCTCTCCGTGAGAACGAGTCCTCGCACCATAGTATTCTCAAGGCTGCCACTGCTCACAATGTCTCATACCGCAAGCAGGCGAGACCAAAGTGCAAACGTATCAATTCATTTATAATGACACAATATTCGGAAGAATGTATCCATATTATTTGTTGATTTCGTTAGCCTTCGCGAAAACGGCCAAGAATGTACTTCGCATTTCTGCAACTCTGATAGTCACAAACTAGGAATGCTGCTGCGGCACAGAGGTGTTAGTTTCGACCTAGTTATTTTGCCCAGTATACATGCCACTAGAGCTCATTAAGTTATTCTCACGATGTGACAACAAATATTTGGCAAACCATTGGGCGCCTCATTAGTGTTTTTTTCTGGCGTTAAAATTTCAACGTTGGCACGCGAGGCTGCGTCTGTGATCCTTGCTTTCCTTCGCCCTCGCCTCTTCCTTTGTTCGCCCTCTCACCTGCTTTCGTCGTAATCTCAATTTCTCTCACCGTTTGTCGCAAAGCACATGATGGTGTAACATGCATTGATGGCTTACTCGTCCTAATAAATCGTTCTGTCGTAAGCCACATGCTATCAGCAGAGATGGATGGGAAATTTTGAATTGCTAATTGAATGAAACCAGTTCGGTAATACAAATCATGACATGAAAGAACGTTAAAGAATGGCGTCCCTATTTAATAAATAAAATTTATCCTCCCGTCATTGTTTATTCACTAGAAAATCACACATATTATTTCTCAAGGGTGTTTTTTTGTCGCAACGCCATAACTCTTATAATTCTTCATCAAAGTTAATGAATCAAACATCGTTTTAAAGCTTATGTTCCCAGCTATTGACGAAAAATAGACAATTGGTATACAATTAAAGTTTTTGTTAAAAAATTGAAAATTAAAGTTTTTTTATAAAATGATACAGTGCCATCTGTTGACAATATAATCAACTAATATTTTGGCTATGGTTACGTGCTTAAAAGACTATAGGAGGCGCCATCTATTAACACATCGTTTAGTTCGATTGTTTACATTCTACCGTTTACGATTGTGACCGTTTACGTTTACGTTGTGTATATTTAACACAAACATAAATAACATATAACTGTCCATGGGAAGAAACAGGTAGAAGAACAGGAAGGAAGAAGCTGCATACTGTGCGAAATATTCGACAGAAGAGCAGGAAGAAAGAAGGAAGAAACAGGAAGAAGCTGCATACTGTGCGAAATATTCGCACGGGTCAGCTAGTACTAGAGTATGAGTATGCGAGATATTATCGGAATTAATTTTCAAATCTTGTATTTAAAAATTGAGGGTAATGAAGTTCATCTCAATCATACGTGAGTACTCAAATTCTCTCTGCACCAAGAAATGTGCAATGACGTAGTCCATATAATTCTTTTTTTATTTATTTTAGTGGAACAAATTTTGTCGAAAAATAAGTTAGATAAATAAGATAAAACTAGGCAAAAAGAATTTATTTTGTCATGCGGCATGCGACTACTGTGTGTATGTCTTCATGTTTTTTGGTTGACTCATCATCCTCTGCCGTTATTTTGTGTTAGCTCAACGCATTGAACGACAGTAGCTGGCTTCGCATCCAAAAAAATATCGTCCCAATCTAAACTATAACGGAGACTTCACTGGCCGAGAAGTCCTTCGTGGCCAGGCGTCGAACAAATAGTACCAGAACCCCTTGAAGTTAAACGAAAGTCTTCCAAAGATTTTTTTCTGTCGCAGTGCGCTTTGTGTGAAACCATGAGGAAGTCCTCGAATTCCTCATGGATTTATTTCGAAGTTAAATTATCGTTCTAATGAATCCCTTTTGTTTCTATTTCTTTCCACCTTTTCCCAGAGGAATTTCAACTGGATTCGTTGGATATCTGATTTTATTATCAGAAACGACAGATTTGAAGGACAGAATGACAAAACAAATATTGTCAATTATTGTGCTATTTTTATTCATTTATTAAAAACGCCAAAAACAGCAACTAGGGCCTTTACAATGGGTTTAAATAAACAAAAAATAAGTTAAGAAATAAAACAAAAATATATAGTAAAAACAATAAGAGCAATAATCAACAGAAAGAAAATAAATATCAATTGTTGTGGGGAGGGAAGGAAGAAGAGGAGGGCACAATGCGTTTAAGTTGGGAAGAAAAGATGTTGCGTGAGGAGAAAAGGTCAAGGGTTGGGTGACTGTTGGCAAGGGTATTAAAAAATGAAGGTAGGCGGTAGAAAATGGAACGTTGGGAGGTTGAGAGACGGAATTTGGGTGTGTGAAACAGACTTACATCGCGAGTGGTGCGGGCAGGGATGCGGAGTGAAAAACAGGAAAGAGGAAGATGATCAGAGCGGAGGGACCTGTTCATGATAGAATGTAGGAATTTTAGGTCGGAAATTAGCCGGCGATGTGGGAGATGTGAGAGACCTAGAGACAAAAGAATTTCAACTAGAGAGCTGTGTCTAAGGGAGGGCACGCAATGCCGGACTATGGCTAAAAAGAAATTAAGGGGGCGGTTGAGTATTTTAAGTGTAGTGAGGGACGCAGTTAACCATATGGGAGAACAGTACTCAAGGATGGGCAGTACACAACCAAGAAACACAGATTTAAGGGCAAAAGGGTCGGTAATTTCATTAAGTCTGTATAGAATCCCCACTATGGACATAGCTTTTTTAGAAATTGAAGAAATATTCTCACTAAAAAGGAGCTTTTGGTCAAAGGTGACCCCTAAATCATTGAAGGAAGTGACGGAAGGTACAGGGTGTTTGGAAAGTTGGTAAGTAGAGGAGATAGTTTTGTGTTTTAATGTGAAAGACATAATAGCGGATTTACCTGGATTATCACGTAGTAACCATTTTGCGCACCAGCTATCAATTGCATTAAGAGCGGACTGTAACTGAAGTGAGTCAGCCTTACTGTCCACATTTTTAAACACTTTGCAGTCATCAGCGTATAAGAGAATGTTACAGCCCAAGGGTAAGATGTCATCAACTAGATCATCCACGTAGAGTGCAAAGAGAAGAGGGCCGAGAACGCTGCCCTGGGGGACGCCGGAAGAGACGGGGATGAATGCAGAGGAGTGACCATTGATTATAACACGCTGGTGACGGTCACGTAAAAAATGTGAAATAACTGAGAAGACGGTACCACGAATGCTATATCGAGATTGAAGTTTGTACAGAAGGAGAGTGTGGTTGACGGAGTCAAAAGCCTTAGAAATGTCAATATAAGAAACGTCGAGTTGCGACCGATTTTCGAAGGCAGAAATGATATGATGGTGCAGAGTAGATAGATTTGTAAGACAGGAGCCGCCAGGAAGGAAACCATGCTGAAGAGGTGAGATGTAACGAAGGGTAAAGTGAAGAATGCGATCATGGAGAATACGCTCAAAAATAATTGACAAAACCGGTAAGATGGAGATAGGGCGATAGTTTTCAATAAGATCTTTCGGTCCAGATTTCATAATAGGGTTTATATATCTTCGCATCCCTAAGGTTGCGCATCAAACTGTCTAATAATGTTGTCTGTCGTGGCGCAGACCTGCGCGGTCGGGAGGGGAGTTGGAAGTGGAATGGGTGAAGGGCAAGGACGCAGTGGAAGAGAGGGAGGCAACGAGAGAGAGAATTGAGGCACAGCCAATATACTTAGCGAATTAAGCCAGAACGCAAGGTATTGGGAAAATGGTATAAATCATCCATCGGCGCTACTGTATCTACAAAGGAGCCTATCCTTAGGGTCTCACTGTTACACGAGTCGAAACGGGACGGCGGTTAGTTGTTAGTTTTACCAATTTTTGTAGCTCTTGTGTTGGAAGTAATTAGAGAGGTTCCGCACTGAACCACCTTCCTTCCTCGTTGTGGTGGATTCCGAAGGTTCAGTAGCCCATATCCCAAAATCGTCCTCTGCTCAATGCCAGGAACTTTTGCGAGAGCTATAATGATAGTTTTCAGGTTTTGATGCATTAAGCGAAGCGAAAGTTGCGACGGCTTAAGCGAAAGGTCTCGATGCGACGAGGAGTGGGTCGGGAGAAGTGACAAGAGCCCCTTTCAGGATCACCGCCGCCGCCCCTTGGGTGATCATTGCGTCACCGACCGCCCTGTCCCAACAATGGAAACCCGGTTAATTCCCCATTTAACAAAAGAGACTTTCAGTCGTGTCCTCGTGTGTGTGTGTGTGTCTGTCTCCTCTCTCGTCAACTCTTGCGCAGGTTCGGTTCGCTGTTGTTTCGTTTCTGTCTCCGCGCTCGTGTCCCTTTTGTAAGGAGCGGTCGGGGTGGTAACATAATGAACCCTCCTCCCTCCCCCGCTCTCCTTAAGGCGGGGACCACTCCTCCTGCGAAAGGGTATCGGGCGCCGTCCCTGACCCACTGGAAGCGGCCCTTGTGCACGACCACGAGGAAATGTCGCAATTCAGCTCCGAGGGGTGCCGTGGCGGGAGAAACGCTGATTTAGTGTTGCTGCATCCCTTATGCACCCCGTTCTCACTCGGCGGTCCCTTCCGCGAATGGAGCATAATGCTGTCCTTGGCGGTGCTCCGCCCCTTTGTTTTGTCGTTCTCACGACGGAGGCAAACGCCGCCTCGTCTATGTCCGAGGAGGTAACGGTTGTTCATGTTTGCCCATTTTGAAAGACTACTTCGCATCTCGACACCACATTTCATCCGAATTGTTCCCAAGAATTTTTGAGTCCGTTGGGCACATGCACTCAGTGTTAGCATACAAATACAGGGTGCCCAGCACTCTGGAAAACCGGGAAATCTCAGGGAATTTTATTTTCACTGGAAATATCAGGGAAATCTCGAATTGACTCTGGAATTTTCTGTGGTGTCAATATATAAAACAGCAACGGAAGCAATGCGCCTGTTTCGGCAAGTTGCTAAGTCAAATTTCCCTTGCGTTGTCGCATTTTGCATTTCTGTTATCACCAAAAGTAGGTACAATGTTTTCTATATAGGTACATTGTGCTCTTATTGGTCATAGTATGTAACTCAGTGGCGTAAAGAACGTGCCTTTATCGGCAAGTTGCGAAGTCAAATTTCCCTTGCGTTTTCGCATTTAGCGAAATAAGGAAAACAGTCAATTCCTTCAGTTTTTTCAGTTGTTGATCATTTTATATCAATGCTATTCATAACAAAGTCTGGCTGTAATATAACCTTGTTCCTGAGCACCAGCATGACACTATTTAAATCTAAGAAAGGGTGGTGATGTGATTTTCTCTCAAAGTTTTTTAAAGTTTTGTGTTTATTTTCCTCCAAAAATGCAAGTTTAGAAATAATCCTTACATTTAATCACTCAAAAAACATGCCGAACATTCTCTTATAATTAAGGAGAAAAAATCAATATTTCCTCTGTAAAAATGAAAATTATGTCTGGAAAACCTGGAAATCTCAGGGAATTTTCTAATGTCCAGCTGCTGGACACCCTGAAAAATCTTACTTTTTTTCGCATTCATGTGGATGAAATTTTTACCATCTTTAACGTTGAAATGCTATTCGAAGGGATATTTTTAATGACGTATCACTTTGATTTTTGTACCGTTTTGTTTACTCAGGTAATGAAAGCCATGTTTTATGACAAAGCATGGAATTTATCGACGTGGAATGAGTTTCTGCGGTAGAAGTGGCCACATGCATGCTTATCAAAGCAGGAATGGGAAAATGCTAGCCTTTTTCGGTTCTCAAAGGAATATTTTCGCCTTGCTTCTCTTATTTTGATTGAAATTAAGCTCTTAGGCTCTTTCGATTAAATGATCATGAAATACTATCTCTCACTCAAATGTATAGCTGTAAACTCCCGAGGAACTGACGTTGATTTTGTCTTTGCATAAATGATCGTCTTCATCATTGTAATGGGAAAGCTTTTTCACATCGCTTTTGGCTGTATAAAGCTTCTATTTTTAACCTTGCGTTATTTCTTGCTTTTTGCTTGCGGTTCAAATTCCGTGGGTATGGATTAAATAAGTCTTAGAATTAACAAAAGAAGTAATCGGTATTGTTAATTTTATGCAATTCTTGCCAAAATGAGGAAAATTAACATATTATGCGATTAGGAGGAATACAGGTAATTTAAGGTGTCATTTTGATCAATTTGATAATTATTTTTAGCCGGCGATGTGGAATATCCTTCCTCATTTAAGGTAGTTTAAGCGAAATTTTCGTAGAAATCAATGAATTTGGTCTCATTTTAAAGAAAAATATATCGCCCTTCTAATGACACCAAAAATACCTCTACCTCCCCTACCTCATTAATTTCCGAGATATTTGCCAGAAAATACCAGCCCTTCTACATGGGAAATGGTACGTGTATGCACTCCAGAGAGACATTATTTACAAAATGAGGCATTCCCTACCCTTAGATCTTGTCAAAAAATTAACCGTGTTTAGTTTGTGTGTGTTCTCCACTATTTTTGAAAATCAATCATATTGTCACCGCAGTAAATTCTGCGGGATCGAAATAAACCTTCCGTTTTGATGGAGTTTCAAACGTACCGCGTGGAAAAGAATGACTCAAGTTAAAGACTTATTGAGTTGTATTCATTTGATTACTTACAATTTCTGCCAGGTAAAACTGTATTATGTCACCATTAATAATGCAATGTTTAATTCGTGTGTCTCACGGCTGGTTAAATTAAAACGTACAATTCGAATATAGTCTCAATTATGATTAGGGAACTATCTCGCTCGTACTACCTTAACCCTTTGAGTGCGGCATGACGTGATATCACGTCATGTTGTCTTTACGCTGGTGCTGATGACGTTAATTCACGTCAAGGGTATCGTGAGTGTTCCAGCTATCACAAGGGAACTTTCAGCAGGCCCCCTAGTGAAAGCTGGAACACTAACGGTACCCTTGACGTGATATCACGTCGTCAACACCAGCGTAAAACAACCATGACGTGATATCACGTGATGCCGCACTCAAAAGGTTAAGCGCTCACCCTGGATAAGCATATACCATGTTGTTCCGCTGTTGAATCCGGTTGTTGCTCTAGGTGAAGGAACAAGTTACGAAATTCGTTACCGGTCTCATATCACTGCGGGGCAGTCCTTCGCCAATGTGTATTTTATAACTTAACTTGGCGATGCAGCAGCACATGATGATTCTTTATAGAACAGGAACAACCGCAAGAGACGCAGTGTAGTGAATCCCAATGAATTTCCCCAAGTTACGTATCCTTCGCTTTCCCGCGGGATAATGCGCACTTTGGAAGGAGTTATTTCTTCGACTCCTTAATCTCGGACGTGTGTGCTTGCACAGTGGGAAAATGAACACGCTGACTGAAGAGGACACGGAATGAAGAGGTGTTGGAGAGAATAAAAGAAGGAAGAAAGCTCTTAAAGATCATTGAAGATAGGAAGAAGAACTGGATGGGACATGTACTGAGAAGGAAATGTTTGTTACGAGATGTACTGGAAGGAATGGTGGATGGAAACCGCAAAAGAGGAAGAAAGAAAAGAAAGATGATTGATGACCTGTAGGATGGAGGGAGTTGGAGAGAGTTGAAGAGGGGGGCACCAAGGACCTGCGAAAGCAGACGACTAATGATGATGATTGGTCTCTAGGGAACGGAGTGACGTGGTCTAATGGCTGTCGTTCGTGGAATTTGACTGCGTTGCTAGGAGGAAAGGTATCTCGGTGATAATTTTTATTTATTCGATTTTGGAGGGTTCCTGTTTGAGTAATTTAGGGCTTCTGCTACTCCTAATTATGCATTTCCAAATAAATTCGTCATTCAAATATAATTCCTTTGTCCTAATATTAAGTAAAAATGAATTCCTCTAAGCTATACAAGTGTAAAAACAATTTTTTTCGCCAAAAATGTTTTTTCAATGGATAGCTATCAGATGATGGCACATTTAAATTAACTACTATTATCTCATAAAAAGTTAAACAAGAGTCGCAAGCTTATTGATTTTTTCGAAATAAAGCTGTGCGTTTAACAGATAGGGCGTAAGTCTTCCCGTTTTCATTTTGATAACTTTCTTGTCAGGATAGGCTTTCAAAAGAAACGAAAAGTACGCTCTGCATGTACATCTGCATCCATAAATATAAACGCTTTCTCCTTATAGCCTTGCAGGATATTGGAAAGAATGTAGTTTTCTCTGTCCGCTCCGTTGATATATTAGTTTGTCTTCTAATTAATGACGATAGAGTCAGTGGTGGTCGTGGTCGCGTTGCTCAGTTCCCCTCCGTTGTCAGCGGAACTTAGTAGCTTTGAAACAAAACAAAGTAATGGGATTTCCCGGACAGATTCCCTTTCCTTCCGCCCTGTGTTCTCCGAGTCACTCACTACCGTTGCACAGTAAAAAATTCTCTGTCGGATATCTTCAAAAATTGTGTCGGAGGCCGTCTGGTCTTAATTTTTAGTCGATCATCTTCTAACCCTTAATCGAAACTAGTTAACTTGTTGCTTCACTCCCCCATGAATTTTGACGGTTCTATTCAAATGGAAAGTGTAATAATCTGTGTAGTGTTGGTACTTTTATCGTGGGCTGCATAACTTGTCTCTCTTTGTCGGTGAATAATTCGTGACCGGACTTGGAATGTAAGTTTGTTGAATATTGCCGCGTGGAGCGTAAACGGAAATGTCTCTTCAAACTGCAAGTCAGTCTTCTCGCTCGTCAGATTTCCCTATTCCGCCATTCCTAGAAATTGATAAACGAAATGGAGAATCCCTGTAAGTCGTCTACGTTCCCTCGTTGGCTGGTTCTTTGGGGAGGTGGTGGACGGGCAAAGGTCATTCGCGCCGATTAGTGGGGGGGGGGGAATCGAGGGAAGGAGGAAAGGCGGGATTAAGGGACTTGCTATTGTATCCCTAGGACTTACTTTGTTAGGGGGCGTCATCGTGGGACTCTGGGGCGGTGGGTCATTTTCAGTTAATTATTGAAGATTAATAATTTTTTTGAATTAGCATTTTGCAAAGGTATTGAATTATAATGGAGGTACGAAGGAACTAACTTCAACCTGAGTTGTATTGAGAGTGAGCAGGTTTTATACCGGTACTAGTTCGTCGTAAATGATGAAAGAGTGGTGATTCATTGGATGGGGCATTCGATTGGTGTATTCGTCTGTAGCAAGTCTGTGTATAGAGTCGGAGCTCGTGAGACAATTAAATTTTGACGATTCAATGGATTGTTACGCAGAAAAAAATGTAGAATTAATGTTTTAGGTATTTTATTCCATTATCAGTGATTACGTTATTACATTGTAATTCGCGGAAAAGCGAGCCTTCATTCGACGTTTTATGGGTTGGCTATACATTTTAACGGGGGGTCATCGGTCGTCCAGGGCCTCTGTCAACTTATAATCCGTCGCTGGGGAGGGAAACCCTGCTTCAGCTGCCGCCCACTGATTACGAATGGCGCGTGGAAATCCACGGTTTAATTTGCCGTCCTCGTTCCACTGTTTAGATATTTCAAGGCTCTATATGACATGTTAGACCTATTCCAGAGACCTAGTTATTTGGCTCCAAGAGAAAACCTCTCATTCTGTATTTTTTCTACACTTATTTAAATTATCCCTATTTACTGCGGGAAATGAATCCGTAGTAAATGTGGTTACCCGAATCAGTTTGTATGCCTAGGTTATAAGGTTTTCATCCTCGTACATTTTTTTTAAGACGCCCAAGAATGGGAATGATGCGTCCCGTGTGATGTATAAATCAGACTGGAAGTCCATGGAAATATTCTCAGTGAAATTATTTTCCGGTAGTATCGATGACGCTAATTTAGCGTGGGGCGTATGGAAGTATGTAATCTGAGTCCCGCTCAAAATCGGCCGGCCGTACTGACTGTTGTCTAGTGTGTGACTGCGGGGAATCAAGGACACTACATCACTCTTGCTCTTCCTCGTATTCGCAACGCACGCAGAAGCGGAAACTCAAAGCACATTGAAAGATCTCATCATGGTACACGGATTTCCTTGTCTCTCAGGTCTGCTGATGGTTATCCAGCGCCACTCTTTGGATTGGTTTGCTGGGTACTGAGTGGATGTAGTGATTGACCAATTATTAAGCCAATGATAGGCTCTAAGTCAGCTTTTCCTCCCAATTTCCTGAAAATTTCCAGCTGGAACGGATATAGATCCGGGTATAAATACGCTGATGAGGTGTTGCAATTTAAATTTTTAGTAGGATTCCGTGTACCAATTCATCGGGGTAAGTGATTCATATACTTTGTTGTAGAAGTCATGGATTTATCAGGTCTAGTTGAAGACCAAAAATGTCGCTTGCTGGTCTGGATACCTCGGTGGTCTACCATCTCTCTGATAGTCAATTGGAGACGAAATAACTGCATGAGTGTTGTTTTTCGAAGCTTTTATTTTATTTTTTTCAAAGAAAAAATAGTTTTTCCTAAGAGGTACTTCAATTTCTACAGGTACCTTTTGAAAGTATTGTTTAATCGTTTTAGCCTTTATTTCTGCTGCATTTCACGTCTGTAGGAAATCGTAGGATATTGCCTAAAGCGGAGGATTTCCATAATTTATTAAGTGCCGTCAATAGGACTGTCGATTTCTGTCTGCTACGTCGCAACTAGATATACCCAGCTATTTATGGGACATCAGTACCTTTCTGTTGGCCTGAACAACCTGTACAATTGTCTTGTTGTGGCTAGGTGAGCGTGTATGTCTAACTTTGCTGTGAAAGTATTACAAATAAACTCGAAAATTAACAGTTTTCTCGAAAATATATTGTTTTTATCTCCTGAGGTTCAGCCGGGTACGTTACTTCAGACCTTTATTTCGAGCAGAGAACTTGGCGGGCTGGTTTATGTGCGACGTGTTAGCGAGCAGTCGTTGTCGTGACTTGCACGTTATTGCGCTCCGCGTGAAATGATTGTGACTTGATATTTGGAACCTGGCATGGTTGTCAGGTGACTCCGCGCAAACTCCACCATGGCCTTGTCTCGATCATCTTTGATACTAACGACTTTTGGTACAAAGGTAGACTACCATGCAAAAGGGTGTTTCGCAAATTAATAGCCCTTAATATTCATGTGTGTGTAAATGTGAAAGGCGGAGAGTTCGAATGCAAGAAATGGCGCACCGCACCGCCGAAATCTCAGCTCCTTAAAGGCGTCGATCTATTGATCGGATTTCAAATATGACATTTTCGTAGTAAAGACACAACAGTCGGGGGTTCTCTAATAACTATTGGTCTTGAAGGCATCTTTTCCGACCTCTTAGATGAGTTTATATTTACCTTTTTTAAACATTGATGTATTTCCAGGGTCTAATAACTCCTTATCGAATTATATTTTATACAAATTGAGCATTTTTTTCAACTTATGCGGGGTGGTACGGGGTGTTTGACGAATCGTCCTGGTGAAGATATTGTCTCTTACACTTCAAAACTTCGTCTTTCGTCTACAAAAATGAAATTGATGAGTTTTCTAGTCAAACATAACTGTCTGCAATGCGGCTTTGAAAATGGCGCTTTGGGAGGTAATCTATGTGGTCTGCGCATGTGCAGGAACTAGTGGCTGGGTTCACGGAGAGAAATGCGAGTTTTTCTGTTTTTGCAGCTGGGGCATTGAGGACACTTGCGATGAGAAAGGGGCCAGAGGAAAGGAGAATTGGAAGAGGGAGAGGACGAAAGTGAAATATACCTTAATGGAATGTGTTGCTGTCTCGTTCTGATTTTGTTGCTGACACTTTTGGTGTTGGGAGTAAGGAAATTTTGGATCATGATGGACAGTGTATCTCTCTTATTTTCTCGCGCCTGTCTGCTCTGCTGCGTTGTACGGGTTTGCAACAATATTCTCTGCATCTCTCTGAAGCTTACCTGGGACCTGTTTCTCAGAGCTACAAGTGTACAAGGTTCAAGTCACGTGACTATTTTCACAAGGCGGCAGGGTTACTTACCCTAACCGAATACGTGTACTATTCCAAAAAAATGGCGGGCCTAATCAAGACCATACATAACTCGTATTATGATGATTACGATACATTGGGCGTGCACCTTGCAATATATCCAATTTAAAAGTTAGTGCAATGTTTTAGGGCAAATACAAGTGATTGAAAATGTGCTGAAAAGTAATTTTATGTCCCAACTTACTAGTAACTTAAATAAAACTTAGTATACTCCTCTATAGGTTTAAAGCACGACCCGGGTTTCGACACTTCCTGTCATCTTCAGGACCTTTCTTGAAGGATGAGCTCTAAATGGTAGTTATTAATAAACCTTCCATTTCAAGATGTCATGTTTGTATGATTTTATCTTTATTGAACAACTATTAATGGCGTTACGACGTAATATTATAACGAAACTTCATGGTAGCATACCGATTGTTGACGTTAATTATATTTATCGTAACTTACAGTTCGTATTTCCAGTTGTTAATGACCATATTATTCAGCAGAAACGAATTGATAAGTAGTCGTTTATTACTAATAAGTTTAAGAATGTGGAATCAGGATATTTAATTATTTTCTCTCGACGGCTGTGTCGTCGTGAATTAGCTTCCTGTTCAGTCGGTGCATCAGTTTTACCTAATGTCCCATCAATGCAACCACAAACGTGTAACATCCCAGCAATGGAGTGAAAGTTTTGCACAACTTCATCCACAGTTGCTGGCCAGTACACAAGAACAGGAAATAGTGTATTATTCACGACAGTCACAACCCTCTTCGCACACCGAAATAGTCGCCTTGCAAACACTATGCATATCACCGATTCCGTGATATTGCGCACCACTGCCCAACAAATGCAAAGCTATACAAGGAACAATCTTTGAGATGATGTCTTTCTTTTATTGGTACCACTTTGCAAATCAATACCAATGTAATTCAACAGTAGTTCCATTTTGTCCGCTGTCATTCGAAATCTTTCTGCGTATTCATGATCTTTTAAAAAGTATACATTGATACGTTTGCGATAACCTGTACTTCTTTGCCTCAAAACTATTAAACAATTGTAGATAAACACACGGCCATAGAGAATTAACATGAGTCTTGTGCGTCGCAGGTAATTTTTCATTTGTTATTCAGAAGAAAGTCAACTAGCGCGTATTTTGAGCTTGGTAAATTGGTTTTCGGGCGAAATCTACGACGGCACAGCAGTCGAGAGAAAATAATTAAATATCCTGATGTTCCACTCTCTTTAGCTTATTAGCTGTAAATAACCACTTATCAATTCGTTTCTGTTGAATAATATGGTCATTAATAACGGGAAATACGAACTGTAAGTTACGATAAATACAATTAACGTCAACAACCAGTATGTTACCATGAAGTTTCGTTATAATAATACGTTGTAACACTTTTTGGAGAACGGCAAAAATGTATCGTAATCATCAAAATACGAGTTATGTATGATCTTGATTAGGCCCGCCATATTTTTGGACTAGTAGAAGTCTTCGATTAGGTATATCTGAGTAACCCATCCTAGTAACTCTTGCCTGGTTTGTAGCCTCCGAGTCTCTGGTTGTTCTTTCGCGGAGCGTGCGTCTTCCTTTTCTTTGTGTTTCATTTCGATGCGGAGTGCCGACGCCGTCAACCCAAGTGTGAAATCCGGCGCTAAGAGATTTGTCCCCCTTTTTCAAAATCGATTTCCCGAATTTTTCCGACTTCAATAACTGACCTTCCATCCTATTAGAAGGGGGAAAAAATAAGAATAAAAGTGAGCTTCATTCTTTTCTTATCCACATCTCCCGCGGCACAGTAATTGGCTGGCTACCCACGGTGGTTGTTGGTCTCCGAGATTTTTCGGGGTGTCTTGAGGGCGATACGTGAGGGCGCCTTGGAGCACGCGTCGGCGTCGTCGTCGGCCGCGCTCGCTGCAGAAGGGCCTCAGATAGCAGCATCCACCATATACCCCCTTACCCCCTTGTATTTCCCCTGTAGCCTAGCGGCGAGATTCTGGAGTGCGCTGGTCTTCCCCGCCCACCCTGCTCTCTGCTTCTCGCAGCGCGGAAGTTGATAAGCGGCGATGTGGAAGCGACGGCACCGTACTTGAAGTCTGCTTTATCGCTTTGTTTCTCTCCTCATATAGGACACTGGATCATTGCATTGAAAATATTTTTTATTTGCTCTTCGTTTGGAACTAAGGGTCCTCTGTATATTGTGATGTAACCCCTCCATTCTGCAGTTTCTTCCTCGAGACGCATTTATTAGTACCTACTGGGAATCTTTGTATTTATACCAAATGCAAAGCACAAAAATTATTATTTTTGTGGCAATGCAATGCATATGTTATTCTGGTAAAAAACAGGTAGAACATGCCTACGATGGAATGATCAACTGCCTCCTATTCTTTATTTTTTAAGTACAGACAGTCCTCGACTTTCGCACCATTTGCCCATGGTATGAACAATGTGAAAATTCAATAAGTATTGCACAATGAATTTGCAAAGTCATCCGGCCTGAAGGACGAAATGTTTCCGCCGTTGAATAATTGCGGAAACCTGCTGACATCAACTCAATGTCTAAAATAAAAGATATTATAATTTCTTTGGGAAAGAAGTGGACAGTATTCATTTAATATTTTGTTTTAACAAATTATTTACAGTAACCAACATTAGTTTCATTGTTGCTATGCTGGTATGAAGTCTTAAACCTAGAAGTCGTACCTAGCGTAAACAATTATGTTTTGAAATTCTGGTTGGAGAAAAGGTATTCTGTTCAAATCCCTGGCATGCCATAAGTGTTTTGTACTCATAAGAATTGTCGTTATCTTGTAAAAGGCATAAGTTTATGTCCCCTATGAATGTTCAATTCTTTTCTCGTGAGCTATTAAGTATTCTTTCTAACTCAAACAAAAAGATTTCAATAGAAAGGATATTGTACCCATATGCTCCAATAATCGAGATGGATATAGATGAATGGAGGTCAATCGTCACTTTGATCAAGTCAGCGGATTTTTAATCATAAGTATTACCAGATGAACATGAGTACATGTCCGATACATAAATAATATCTGATACATAATATATGATACCTCCAACTCTATTCTCGTTATTAAATTTGGAAAAACAATTATAACCTTCAATATTAAAAGCCATCACTTCAATATCTACAATCCATAATCCATATTTGTACAATGTATAATCTATATTTCAGATAACACTATTATTTGAGGTTTTTATCGCAAATTACTAAGATATAAAAGAAATTTATTGAAGCTTGAACGTAAACTTATGATGTTTTGATGCAAGATGTTTAAGTCATAAGAATTTAAATTCGGGTCATAAGAATTTGCCATAGTGAATAGATTGAAAAGTTGTTCTCCATTACAAATTATTAAATATCGTTCAGGTGTCTTAGAATAATTCCCGGTTCTTTTGTGGCTTTTCTCATCAAGATTTTCCCACCTCTAAACCATAGAAATGCGTAGCTATTCGTTTTTTATGCGCATACCGAGCAGCATTGAAAAGTCTTTGCCTCCCTGGAGTCAAAGCCTCATTAATGAAGGGTGGATTGTCCAAAGGTAGCACTCCATCAAGGGACAAGTACTGCATGCTGAAGTCTCTAGACACAAGACTAATTTTGATAATTAAGTTAGCATAAACTTCTTTTATTATTCCCACATTGCTCAAAGGAATAGCTGTGCCAGCTGTGGCAAATTGTTTTTTACCCCCTTTCAAACTTTCAAGGAGACACTTGATTTTGTTAGTGTGCATAGAATTGATATCTCTATGTTGGTTGCAATTTATGAGTTGCAATTTTATAATTCACCTTAGTTTTGGATCATTTGGATCAGTGATAGTGTCAGTATGTGAGGGCATATATTTCTGCTCTTAAGAAGTTGTGTTGGAAAATTGGGTTTCATCCTTGCATTACAGTTTTTACCATGTCTTGCTAACTAATATGCAATATTGGTCATTTTCCTATTACTTAAACATTTTTTTTATTTCATGGAAGAATTTTTTTTTCTTGCAGAGATGGAGGCGACGATGGTTTGTTCTCCGTCATTCAGGAGAGCTTCCTGGACAATACTTCCTGGAGTATTACACTGATAGAAACTGTAGGAAGCTCAAAGGAAAAATAGATTTGGATCAATGTGAACAGGTGATTTATGCTAACTTTTAACTGATGTAAATTGGATAAATGGAAAAATAATCCATCAAGTTTCTAATTGGTTCTCATACTTGTGTATATGTTAGTTTTAAAATTGATCTGTGAAAGTATCAAAGGCAAATTACCTCTGTTCTGTTAATGAACACAAATTTGTTGATTGAAGTCAAGATGGTTAAATTATGAAAAGAAAGAAAGTGAACTATGAAGGCTTTTGTGGTGATGTGCCTTTTGTCCCCCCCTGCCAAAGACCCTTGAGGTGGCTTGCAGGTTAATGTGTAGATGTAGATGACGCAGGGACTTTAGCATTGCTGTATCTGGCTGGATGACAGAGTCACTGGGGTTGCAGTCAGCATTCTCTGGTTTGAGGAGGTCTTCTTTTTCTTTGAAGACTAAAGGCCTGAAGATGCTGACTACAACTCACAACAGCCAAACCATCATCCAGCCAGGTGGAGCTGTATGGGGGGGAACTCTCAAGCTTTGGTGTCGAACAGAAAGAATGTGATTTCAATTGAACCTAAAGGTCCGCTAAAACATACGTTTAAATACAATATTTATAATATATTTTAAAACATGAGATCATATAGTTAAAGTATAATATTTAGGAGAAGCCAATTAATACTGAGCAATTGGGCAATAAATGGCTTTAATGGAGATGTAAGGGAGGAGTTGAACTTCCATTAGATTTCATTAGGATAGTTATCTTCAGTTTGGGATTTCAGTGTAGATTGGAAATAGTGATTTCATCTCAGTTGTCTTACCAGGATTGGAAATTGAGGAAATGTAGAAAGTAAAAATTATAGTTCATTTAGTGTAATTCTTGATCTGCCAAGGTGGTTTTTATTCTGTGAAATTTAGAAGGTAACTAGGAGTGGTTGAATATTTTTAGGGTGTAAATATCTGGGGAAAAGTGGCTTATCCAAAGATAAAACATGGTTCAGGCCTCCTAAGCCCATGTGAAAACTTCTGTTGCTTCTTGTAATAGAACTGATTCTTGTTGAATATTAACCATTCCTTGAGAAAATGGCTTTTTCCCTCTGTAAGAAGTGGGCATTCTCAATTTCATTAATTGTAATGATTCTGGTAAAAACTGGGAAGAGAGAATCTGAATTGACATGTACAATAGGGAATAGAGAGACAGTTTTACTGAGAGGAATGGAAGGAGCTTAATTCAGAAATAGAAGTTGGTCAAAAATCCATTTGGTTAGGTTTGTAAATGGCCTAATCATCCATTCCTCATTGTTGACATTCTAGCCATTACAATGAAATCCATCGGCAGTCAATCAGTCTGATAGATGGAAGATTGTGACTATTGATGATCAACTGCAGTGATTTTGTAAAACAAAGATATGAGCCTATCTTAAAAGTTTGAGGATGCAAATAGCTGGTGGAGCCTTGCATTTAATTGAGGCAGAATTTTGGAAGTATTGAGCATTTGGCAGTGTTGCTTCAATTAACCTCTGTGGCTGGGGATTTACAAAATTTTGCTTTAAATGTTTACCAGACATTTAATAATATTCGGTTGCTATTTAGTGCCATTGAGAGGAAGCAGCTGTCTAATCAGTGTTTACTGAGACAACCACTGTCTAATATTTTTATAGCATATTTAATTCTCATTTATTTCTTATTCTATTGAAAATAATTCAGAACTTTCAGTAAAAAGCTGTTTCATGGAGGTATTTGTTTCTCTCCCCCAACTGAGTGAAATCTCTCGTCCCCTTTCCCTCTACTCACACCCTTCTTAATATCCAATCATCCTCCAGACTACCTTTTATATATTTCCTGTTGTGTGAATAGAAATTTGATGTGAAATTTCTCTTTGGTTGTATTTTATCTTCAGTGATGGCTGAGCAGTGGATTTATGTTGCTCTGATACTCCAACTATCAAGAATCATAGCTGATATTTGGTGGTGATATTGGCTGTGTCTGTTGTGCAAATGCAAGTGTTTCAATGAGTCATTCATCTTTGGAAATCCAAATACCCACCTCTGTCTTTACCTTTACCAGAGTGCTACACTGTTCTGCACTGGCACCAGAAATCCTCTCTCTCAACTCCAGAGTACCAGAGCCTGTTTTTAGAATTCCTGTGTAGCCACCCAGACTCCATCTGTGTGTATATGGATGGATCTAAGTCTGATTCAGCTTGTGCAGTGTTCTCCACTCGTCACAATGTCATCAAGGCGAGGCTTAATCCCTTGTGCAGTGTGTATAATGCGGAATTAGGTATTCACTATTAGGATGGCCCTAAGAAATATATAATGTAAAACTGGCTCTTTCCTTGTCTGCAAAAACTCTTAAAGCGCTGTGAAGTCAATTTTCACCTATTACCCACTTCCACCTTCTCGTCCAGGATATAAGGTGCACTCTTCAATCCCTTCACTACCAGGGAATTAGCATCTCTTTCTTATGGGTTCCTGGACATGGGGGAATAGCTGGAAATGAATGTTCGGACAAGGTAGTGAAGGAAGCACTGTACATGCCAGAATGTTATCGAACATGCTTACTGCAGACAACCTAAAATCTATGTTACAGAACATAATAATGGACAGATGACAGGAATCGTTGGAGGGAATAATTAACAACAAGCTTTGGGCTGTGAAACTGGTAATATGAGAATGGCCCTATTCTGTCAGTGGTATCCGGAGTGAAGAAGTCGCAATCACTTGCCTGAGGATAGGGCACACTGCCCCTACCCACTCATACTTCTTCACTGAAGAGAAGACACTACCTTGGTTTGATGATTGCCACTTCTCCTCTGACTATGTGGCACAACCTGACTGAGTGTGATAAATTGCCGGTCTTCTTCAGACAAATGCTAAGCACCTATGGAAATATCCTCAGTGATTCTTCCAATAGTCTCGCCTAAGTAATTTCTTTTTAAAAAGAAATTCATGTTTGTAATAAATGATAAGTTCCTTTTTTTTTAGACAACTGCGTGCACATTTTATCTCAAAAAGGAACTGGAGCCTTTATTCTTTAATTAGCTTTAATTAATTTACTTATGGAAAAGAGTGGTGCAACATAACTGCATTAGTTGATGCACCTGAAATAGAATAAGATAAATAAATTTATCTTTGGAAATTACTAAATCTGCAGTGTTGTTTATCTTCAGGTTGATGCTGGGCTCAAGTTTGAGAATCGAAAGCAGAAGTATCAACACCTTTTCGATGTTAAAACACCAAAAAGAACCTTTTACCTGGCAGCCGAGTCGGAGAAGGATATGAATAAATGGGTTGATTGTGTGTGCCACGTCTGTGGATTGAAAGCTTATAGTCATGAAGATGAATGTGAGTTATTTCCCTGTAAAATTCCATGTATGCATGCACTTTATTAGACCTTGGGGGATTGTTCAAAAGTCCAAACATCCTAGAATGTTTATTTTTTGAAAACGTAATGGATTATTTAAATAAAATCTGCTCAAAAAATTACTTTTCCTCTCAAGATCAGTAATTTGTCATTATTTATCTTTCCCCTTTCATTTTCTTGTGCTTTTTTTAAACTTTTTCAATCTTCAGCTTCCTTTCATTCAAAATGTGGATGATAACTGCAGCATGAATGTCAAGCTGTTGAAATTTTCCAAGTTGGTCATTCAGCCCCCTATGAAGTCATTGCTGACATTTTAAAAAGCCCTATTTGAACGTAAATTGTCACCATATTCATCACCTTCATCTGCTTTTATCCTAGGTTTGATCGACTATTTATTCACTCCCTTAGCAAATTAATAATTCTATCGGACTTTGATTATACATCTTTCTTGTCTCTCCTTGTTTGACCTTTTTCCCTAACCTGAGTTGTTTTTGTTTTTATTTCTTGAATGTTTTATCCAAGGAAGTAAATATGTGAAACTAAGTTTGTGTATTTACTGAATAAAATTGATATGCATGAATTTTTTCTATTAACATTGGTGATGAATCCTGTTTTCATCCTTCAGTTAACCTGGTTACACCCTTTTAGAAATAATAATGTGTCTTGCAACTCTTTAAATGTAAGTATTGCTTTTTCCAGTAATTGAATCATTTCTGGTGGCTGTACATAGTCATATAAGCAGTAAGGAAGGGGTTTATTTTTTTCATTTCCTGGAATATGTTACTTGTTGTGGGAGAATTGATTTTATGAAGAGAAATTTGTACACTGAGAGGTCTAGAGCTAACTTCAAGATGCATCATACTATCTGTGGGGAATTTGTGTATGTATTTTAAGTAGAAGGCTTACTGATTTTTTTCATCATTTTTTTTTAAATGTGTGCCTCTTTGATTTTGAAAGGAATATTCTGAGAATCATTTCTTTGGACATTATGCTGAATTTTGTGATGAATTTTCTCACTCATCTTAATTAATTACAGATTATGATTACATGCCGCAAGCTGAGGATATACATGGTGGGGGACAGGCAAATGCAAATCACCGCCCCTTGGCTGCTTTGGTGACTGTTGAACCCCCCACCCCACCTCGTCCTCAAGGGACCACCCATTCGGAAGTCTCTCTCTCTGGGCCGTACATCCCAATCAGCGAGTGTATCTCAGGCCGTCCGTTGAATGGCAGCAGCTTGGCCCACCTGAAGCTAAATGGAGGAGACACATTGCCCCTGGGTGTCTCCAGCATGCGGCATTCAAACCACGCCCTGCACTGGAGGAACAACAGTGCCGGTGGCACCAGTGGTAGCAGGAAGGAGCGGCTGACGATGGCCCCTCACACACTGCCCAGGCCTTGCTCCTCTTCTTCTCGTGGGTCACAAGCTAGTGCTGCTGCTCTTGACTTGCCCGGTGAGTTCTATGACATGCCCCGGCGACTCCATCCCCCCAACCTGGACGGCATTGATCACCATCACTGTGGTACGCCTCCCTTGCACAGTCCCGCCACCACGGCGGGTACAGATGGTGAAAGTGTGAGCTTCGTGGAAGAGGACGAGTGGTCAGGAAGTGGCATCTTGGCAAATGGCATCTCTGCACATTCAATGACTGCTGTCCATGGTGCACCAAGTGTCAACTGGAACACTTACCCACGAGATACAGACTCTCTAGTTGGAACCGATTCAAGGGAACGAACGGTGCCGGATGGAAGTGTGGATGATATGACCCTGAAATTTTCACGTTGTTATGCTAAGTTGTCAATTGCAGATGATGGTTCAGAAAGACCCAAGGCTCCTCCTCGACCCCCGAAACCACTTCACCTGATGGAGGCTGTTCCGAAGCACAGTTACCTGAACCTCGAAAGCGTCTCCCCAAAACATGGCCCTGAGGCAGGAGAGTCAGTTAGGTCCTCTGACAGTGAACCTTCTCCAGGCATCATGAACCGACCAGATCATGTATATTCCAACTCCACCAATAACCTAAACATTGTTACCATTAGTGATGAGACTTACGATTTCCCTCGGTCTCACCAACATGGAGAGTCCACTCGAGAACCTAGGCATTGTTACAGCAATGCCGCCCCTGGGAAGTTCAATGATGTGTTCCGTTATGACTTCCATCATGATGATGGCAAGGATTTGGAAGAGCCAGTAGCTGTCTCAGAGGAGCCCACATCTCCCCGGTCAGAATCAAGTTCACTCGCATCATCAACAGTCATTTATTCCAACTTACCGAGTCCGTTGTGTGGCCCAAGCAGTCAAATGGGTCCTGAGGCCACGGAAAGTGCTGGGGGCCCAGCATGCTCTCCACCTGCCGTCAACAGAGAATTGAAGCCAGGCCGCAAAGCATCAGACTCAACCTCTCACGACCTCTCCCCTGGCATCTTACCTGTGCCGCCAGTGGTTCCCCCAACTGTTGACCGTGCTTTGAAGCCTCATAAGAAGATGCTCGAAATGCCACAACCGGAGCCAGGTGAGTGAGATAGTTGTTACCAGTGGGTTATATCTGGGTGGTGGATTGGAAACTTCCTTAATCTTAAATTAGACATACTTTCTTTACCAAACTCAGATATTAAAGTGTACTTTAAGGCTCGGGCTTTCCGAAGTGTGTATGGTAGATATGGATTGAGGATAGTCATAGAGGAAACAGAAGGTAGTGAGATTAAAGAAAACATATTTAAAATTAGACATTAAAGTTTGGAGGCATTAGATGTATGCGTTACACCAGTTTTGTTACTTTGGGAGCATTCTGGTCAGAAATGGTTGTAGTGCAATGGCTGTTGGAAGGAAAATTGCACCAGTTAAAGTAAAAAAATATTCAATTTTGTAGAATAATTAATGACAGGAAACCTGGGTAATGATACTTAGAAGCTGTAGCTGAGGAGAAGCCTGATATGGATGTGACTTTGTAGCTCTTCGCTCCACACTTCTTTCAGCCAATCCCTTTACTAGGGTGTGGCTTATTTTTTTATATTTCTCTGGGATTTTTTTTATTTCAACTTCTCAAATTGTGTTCTGGGATGAAGAAAGGATTACTTTAAAAATTGGCTTGATTAGTTGACATTTAGAGGTCTTTCAGGTAAAACGTAAGAATAGGTAAAATTAGAGGTCCTACACGAGGTAAAACCCGGGTGTACTATCAAGCTGATGCAAACTTTTAATCAGATCATTATACATATGTGTACTAGGATGTTTCCTGGATTTAGATCTCAGTGCTGCTCACTGTGTTTTGTTTCGCATTTTCAACTGATGCATTTGACAATGGATTTGTGTGCTTATAAAACTCGCTTTCTTCTGTTATATTCAACATGTGATCATTGCATTTCATTGTCTTCAGGAGGGTATGTTCAGTTGTCATCTCCTCCAGCGTGCCGCGCATCAGACACGCACAGTCTAAGGAAGCTCAGGGCTGCTCCTAGCCCAACCCCGACTCCTCCTGCCTCAACACCATCCAACCTGCGGACTGTTCGCTGCCAGTCCACCAACTCCATACCCGATGATGACAACTTATATTTCATGCGAGGTCATGAGGATGAAGCGGTATGTTCACCAAAGATGGTCTCATTTTACCTCTCTTATCCCGAATCTCCGTACTCCTCTAGATTGTTGTATTCCCTCATTGATGTGGAATATAGCTTTGCAGCTTTTTCTCTTGAACTTCTATGCAACTGAAACGGGATTTTTAAGTGTTTGAATTGAAAAAGCAAGTCAAGTTGGGATCTAATTTCCGTGTGTTGATTCATTTTTTAATATTGTCATTGTTAATTACTTACAATCCTAATATTTGTTGATTATTTTCGTTGCTTAATAACATATGGATCGTTCTTCAGTTTTCTACCTGTAAGTTGTGCAAGTGGTGAAGCTGCCCACCGTGTATACTCTTGTCCAAAAAAACCTTACCACCTGAGACACGATCGAACCACACCCCCTCTGTGGGAAGGCAATAAACCAGCGGAACAGAACGAAGGCCTTCCTCCCCGCAGGTGAGGGAGAATGAGGGAGACGATGCACAATGGGAAAATTTTGGCCTGCGAAAGGAACTTCTTAATGGTGAGAGGAGGCCTAGGCTTCTGTTCGCTTAATGTGTGAGCAAGAATGAAAGGGGGATGGCTCGTTTCTGTTGCTCAAAGAGACCAAGACTTCTGTGGAAAGCCCAACCTTCGTCTTTATCCCCATTGCTTATTCAGTTTCTTTTGAATGATTTATTTCATACGCGTATTTATTTCCATTTAAAATTTTTGAAGAATTGACGTATTTTTACTATTTCTTGAGGCTCAGAAAGCCCCATGGTTACTTGCATGCCATGATTGATTCTGGGATACGTTACTTAGTGTTTTCGTGGGTTGATTCAATTTTTAAAATATTCCCTTCATTTAGCTACTTTTTCCAAAAATGTGTAATGAAAGTTCACAAAATTTACATATTTATTTTAACTCTCATGCTACACAGTTATATTTAGCACCAAAATTTTTCGCCGAGAGGTGTTCCCTCTCATCAAGTGAGGTCCGAAGAAGGTTTCTTTTCCATCCCGTGCATTTATTGCTTTCCCACGCAAGGGGGCGTGGTTTAACATCACATTGATGCCAAATTGGGACTTAGAAATTTTTCGGCTCCGTGTTGGGAAGTTATTTTTGGACAGGAGTATACTTGCTCTACTGTATCCGACCTTCCTATCTACCAACCCTTTGCCCTGAACCTGTTTTCACGTCCATTCAAGTATGCTGCATAGAGCTTATGGGAGTGTTGGTGAGAGTGGTAATTGTTATTGTTCTTGAATGAACCCGTTACTCATACGCTCCTGTGCATTGCCTCGAAGGGCGAAAACAATCGCTTCATACGCTCTTTTCATGAATTTTATTTTAGGTAGCAATTGTGCTCTTTTTAGTATCTAACCATTTTCCATTACTTTTTACTCATAATGGCCTTTTGTCGACACACAGAATTTCTTCAGTGTGCCCAAAGAGATTCCAAGACATGGACAGTCCGCCATCTGCTTGTGGCAACAGCGCTCAAACTTTCACCACCCCTCTCGCAAAAGCGGCTGACTTACAGCTGGCTTGAGCCCACTGAAATACTGGTTGTTTATTAACTCATTAAAGATCGATATCTCAATGTGAGTTGACAATGGTAATTGTTATTTAATACTGCTGTAAAGAGCTTCAAAACAAGACCAAGATCTTGTTTCTACTACTTTTCTTAACCAAGAAAAAGTTGTTTCATAAACTTGTTAATAACTTTTTTATGGCACATTATAAAGAACAACATTTAAAGGTCCATTTAAATATGTTTTTATACACAATACTACAGGTTCATTATGATTATACTTCAAATTTCTTCACTATTAAATGTCAAACAGAGTGCTACGTTCGAAAACTGCAAAAAACCGGCACTTTTTTTGTTCTTACCACAATAATAAATCAAGAGAGTAATGTAAAAATAATCGGCAACCACAGTTAAACATAAAATAAAACAAGCTAAAATTTGTTGTAACTCACATTCATGTGGGTACCACGGTTCATTTTTAATCAGTGTCCAAACTTGAGTCTACATAATTTGTGCACCGACAGTAGTGCGTTCATTAGTACACAATAGAATAGACAAAAACTTTTGTGTCTTCCACTTGTGAAGAGATCTCCCTGCTCCTCCTTAAACAAATCCAGGAGCATTGATATCACTCACTCGGTCGAGGGCTTCCCTTGGAGATTGAATATGACTGAATAGCAACAGAGTGGAGAGCCTCACTCAGTGCTCTTTTTCAAAACAGATGAACTGACTCTTCAGGGTTGGGAGAGTTATTGGTTGTTTACTTTAGGGACCCACAACATTCTTTAAGGCATCCATGCATTGAATAAGAGAATTCAAAATGCATTAGAATAACTCTAAAGATAACTATTTGGATGGAAACTTAGCTGAGAACAAGTTGAACTTTCATAGTGATTCAATAATAACCTCTATTGCAATGATGATACTGGAACATTAAAAGGTGAAAATGAAAGTTTAGCATAGAAATATTGATGAAATGTTGAAGTCTATCTAAATGAAGTCTTTTCAAGTATTCATTTGCTAAATCTTCATAGTTATACAATATAAGCTCAGTCCATTTTAATGTAAGTTTGTTTCTTTAAAATCCTTTTAACTGTGACCTAGTCTCCGCCTGGCAGCTTCTTCCTTCAACCGTTTTCTCCAATTCTTGTTGTTCCTTTGAGGTCAGCTCTCTCCTTTGGTGATCTATGAGCTCCTTGTGAAACAAACCACCAACATCTGGAAATTTTATTTATCAAGTACTCAATGAAAAAGAGATGGTTCACAGTATGAACTGTGCCCTTTGGCACTCTCACTTCACATGGAAGATAGTTGAAAACTGATTTTCGTTCTTCAAACGACAGTAGTGTGTAACAGTGACCCCAAATGGAAATGCCTCCAAGATTCTCTCGACATCTCAGTGCAAATCATAAGAGGCATGAATTTCAAAAAAAATTTAGAGAAGCCATTACATTATGTCCCTATTGTTCACTGGAAAATGTTACTATATTATTCAACTTGTTTCATTGATGTGATTCGTCATCTCATGACAGTTGGTATCTCATCATGTAGATCGTTAGCTATTTCTTCTATGATGAGGACTAATTCCATGCAGACAAAGTCACTCTTCTTTGGTAATCTTAACTGTAAGGAGAAACAAACTCATAATTTCAGTTATGGCTTTAATTTATTTTTCTTGAGAATAATCGTCTCAGGGGTAATTATTTTGAGTCTTGAATAAGTGACGACCTAGAAATTCTTATTACAGGTTTACTACACCAGGAATCAAAAGAATCAGTTCCAACCTGCAATCCTCTCACAAAAGAGGTTTGAAACAATCCAGTACTTGGATCTTGATCATCCAGAGAGCTCGGGACTACAACAGTCTGTGCCCAAGTCTCCGGACAGGTCTCAAGCGAGTGGCATTGTATACAAAACTGTTGACTTTGTCAAGACGGAGGCATTCAAGAGGACCAAACAGGAGGTTGAGGAGAAAAGGAAAGATTACCCCGCTGCTGCTCACGACTTGTGACCCTCGCACCCCAACTATGTGTGGGAGTTGGTTGAATTGCCAGCTAAGTCATCAAACTCATAAAAGGGTAGGAGTGGTGATTGTGTTGTTGAATCAACAAGTAAATACACCTACGTGCCTGTTTTGTCATATCTTGGTGCCATCAAATTCCAGAATCAAGCCCCTCTATTTTACTGCCATGAAGAGTAATTTAAGAATATTTATGCCATTTTGAGAACTATCACCTATTTTATTATATATGTATATGTATACAGATTTACATATTTTAATGTCTAGACCATTTTTATTCTTAGAGTGCAATTTGCATTGCTGTGTGATACTTTTGTACTCTATAGTTCTTTGCTTGAATGATTGAACCTTGTATCTTGAAATACCTTTGTACATGCCTCAGGAAATTATTCTTTTTAGTGAGACATGCCATAAATTTTACCATAATAGACCTAGAAATCAGTATACAAGAATATATACAGTGTCGTTTATCATTATAGTGTTGGTTTTTTAGCCTTATCTTCAAACTGTTTAGGTCCATTTGAAGGAGTGTGATAAAATGCATTTTTATCTTCTTAGTGATGTCTGAGGTAAAACTAATGATTCACCATAATTTTATGAAATTGAATGTTTTTTCGTCTGTATGTATTTGAAGGCCAACAATGACATTTTATACATAATGTTCAAAAATATCCATATCATTAATTTTAGTTTCTTTTTTACTGTCAATTTATTGAGATGTAATGGAAAGAGGTGCTTTAAAAATAGTGTAGCATAATACCAAAGGATTTTTATGGAATTCAGAAGATGCATTTTGTGGGGTACTGGAAGCTATGATACCAGTTGGGAAGAATTATTTTTGGTGTTAGTGCTTTAAATGATTGAATTTCCTTGTAATTTGTATGTATAATGTTGTGCATGGTTTTCTTGGGGTGAACATTAAGACTTCAGCTGATTCTTTCTGGTAGCTCAGTTGAATGATTAGTTTGTCATATATCACTCAAAAAATACATTGAACAGTCTAGGTTTACTAGACATGATCATTTCTTTGGTCTTAGAGTTCTAATATATGTTTGTATCTTAGTACACTCATGCCTTGTTTAATGCATTTAGCTTTAGTACAAATCTGGTTGCTGGACAGTTGAAACTGTTACCCTCCCCCCACCACTTCCTTATATACTTAACCCCACTGTGTAGGCTATCTAACTGTACTTCATCAAAGGTTCCTATCTCTTATTTGCTTATAGTGATTGAAGAACATTGACTGGATAATGCAAATTCACTAGGATTGCATTTTTCATAATTGCTGTGTGTGCCCTGATCACCTCCTATTTTTGGTTAAATACTAACAGTAAAAGTGTGGGACTATTTTCAAGCAAGAGAAAAGGAATTTTGAAAAGAGAAAAGTAACTTTTGTGGCTAATGGCCCATAATAGAAGAGAAATTGGGTAGTAGAGTGCTAATACAATTTGTATCAAATCCTCAGTAAAATTACATGAATGTGATTTAACTGGTACCCAGGGTATTTGCAGAAAAACGTGACCTCTATGAAATATGAGTCTTACTTTCCCGTGCTATTTTCCTTGCTAATTGAACTTGAAATAGCCTGGTGATAAACGCAAGAATGGGAGAAACGCAGGAAAATTTTTCTATGTAATGGGAATTTTATTTTAAAAGAAAACTATTTAGAAGAAATGAAAATTTCCAGGAAATTTATTAAAATTAATATGGATGCACCTTTCCTCCTTAATAGATGAGTTATTAGCATATTACTGCAGTGATTGAAGACAAAATGTGGTATATCTGTAGAGATAGCATGGAGTTGGCTTTGACGGCTTAAAATGATTTCATTAAAATAATCATTCATTAAAATATTTGTGGAGTCACCTGCTTATTTTGTACCTTTTTAAATTTTTTTAGGATTTTTAAAAAACTTACTGAACAAAAAGTTTGAATTTAATATTTCTTTTGACATAATAAGTCATGGTGGCACCACTAAGTCTTGTTGGGGTAAGTCCATTTAATGTTTTAAATTATTTCAATGGTTATCCTTCTTAATGATGTGTTCATTGTCAAATAGTTTTGTGGTTAATACATGTAGCCCTCAAGAATACTTCACTCTAAATAATGGAAGTATCTGGGTATGCAAAAAAATGCAGTCCAGTGTATGTTGTTTAAAGCCGAGTAATGCATATGAAATTGGTGATACAGGAGGAAATACAAAACACAGATGACCTTTTCTGTGTAATTCTATGCAAGCAAGATTACTCGACAAATTTCAAGCTATCTGGGACTAGCCACGGAGTTCCACTTTTACGGAGTCACCCGCAATGCACGCATGTGTGAATGTCCACAGAGGAAAAATCATCTGCTCTGCCTGGTCAAGGCGGATGATTTTTCCTCCGTGGAAATTCGCACAAGCAAGATTACTGCATGTACTTTTAGGGATTACTACTGAATCATCTGGCAGAAAAAGTTGTGTGCCAAAATCAATCTGAGAAAATTTCCACAAGAAAGTAATCTAGAAGTAAGGAAGTAATGAGTCCTGACTGGGTATCAAACCACAGACCTTGGGCTTGCTGAGCCAATGAACCAATCACTATGATACTGAGTCTTGCCAATTCTCATGGCAATTTTTGGAGGCATCAATGGAACTAGATTTGTGCCCTTGTGTTCCATCAAAGATAGCTATGCAAGGGAGAAAAGGACTTCAAAGAAGTTGCAACCCATGAGATTGAATCTTATCCTTGCTTAGCATAAACATGCTTAGCTGAAGCTCATCTTAGAAAACAATCTGAGTTCGTAAACAGTATTTTTTTTTTGTTATTAATCGCCTATTCTTGTGAACATGTGCCATTGATTATAGGAGCTATGTTACAGATAGTAAAATATATAGCTAGCTAGCTAGAAATGATTCTGCATAATCCGTTGAGAAATGGCCAGCCCCAGGTTATCCTTGCACCTCAGAAAATTGGACAAATCAGGAAAAATTGGACTCTGAAAATACCTGGAACATCAGAAATTTCGTTGATTTTCTGGGGAAAATGATGAGGTTGCATGTTTTTTCAAGCATTCCTCTTTGCTGTTACATTCAAAAACATTGATGTGATTTCTATATTTCAGTTCAAAACTTTCTCTGAGCATATAAAAATGAGCATGAAAAAACAAATGAATTGGAAATCATTTAAATACTAAAAAAGTGGCCAAAAGATATGTCATTTTAAAAATATTCTGAAAACCCTGATGCCTTGGAAGGATATTGTAACTGAGGAAACCATAGGGTCGTTCCTATCACTACCGGTTATCTAGTTACACCATTTGTTCCTACCACTTGTGAACTCTAGTTATAACCTGAGAAACATCGTGAAATGTGTGGGAAAACTGACATCTACTGTTCGAAATCCGAGGTAATTATAGTAAAGTCGTAGAATAGATGATCCACATTTGCCAATGCAACATCTATTTATGTGGTAATGCATGTGAGGAATACATTTATAGCAAACTTCTTCTGTTCCCAAATCAGTCTATTGAAAAATTAATACTGTATCACGTTCTTAGTACTACCAGAGTTTCTTAATATCTGATGGAGTGGTAATGTCATGCCAAATGTAGCATCTGTGCCTCACCAGTGATGATAATAGACACTCAGGCCACAAACGTGATATGCTACTGAAAATTTCAAGCGAATGGCAAAAGTAATGATGGAGATACAGTGAAACCTTGCTTTTATATACCCAGATTCTACATGTTCCCTTGATTTACAGCATTTTCTTGAGGTCCCAAGATTTTTTGCACCCTTGTAATGCACTCTTCCCACTATTTATACTTTCAAATTTAGAAATATCTGATGTGACAAGTGTTTACAGACAACTGACTAGGAGCAAGATGGCGGCCTGCGCGCTGAAGGCATACCAATTGACCAATTTGGTGCATAAATTATGTGACCCTGAGTTTGAAGTGGAATATAAAGAGATACCTGGGCCTGGGAATTGCATTATAATGAAACGCGTCGGCTGTTTTATTTTCTGTTTAATAATTGTAATTAAGTTTTTTTCATTGCAGTCAAAATTCGGTTACTGGAGTGACAATGAAATAAGACCCATTTTTCAAGCCTTGAGCAGAAATTCTCGGATTTTGCCAGATTACTGCATAATTAATTTTGGTTCAATTGCCATCAGAATTCAGTGGAACACTCATTTCAGAAATCACTTACAACCTTTGTAAGTGATTTCTGAAAGGTTTGATTTTTTATCAATTTGTTAAAGAGCTGCTGTTAATTTGTGTTTAGCCTAGTGCTCTCTGGAAGGCCATGGGGTACCTATTAGTTGAGTTTTTTATTTTTTAAGAAAAGGCACTCATGCAGCAGCAATATTAGGTATTGGTGACTTCAAAGCATTACATGGTTGGATTGACCATTTTGAATTTCAATGTTATATTGTGTAAAACACTATCTGTGGTGTGTCTGAAAGTGTGAATCCTAAAACAGCTTCATTCTGGAAGTTCCCAACTTTTCTTAATCGTGTTGATTGATTTGTGCTCTTAAGAACAATTTTTCTTTAGGCGAGACTGGTCTTTCTTTGATATACGGCCACAAAAGACCCTAGACTTCCAAGGGGATCCTTGCTATAGGCCGGGCAAAGCAAGCCTCACTATTTTGTCAGGAGCTAATGCAGATGGCAATGAGAGACTGAAGACCTTTGTTTAAGGAGCTCTAGATATCCAATTTTTAAAAAAATTAGGACCATAGCTAAAACTCATGCAGCCAACACAAAGAGGTAGATGACATAATAGTTTTGAAAGACAAACACATGCCCTTGCTGCAAAGACTTGTAGTGAAAACAGAAAAATCATTTTATTATTGGATCAGTTCCCTCACACCCTGTTACCTTGAAATTTGAGAAAAGTAAATAAGTATTTTTCCCTGCCGATTGCACCAGCTAGCTGCAGCCACTAGATTTACGTATAATTCATTCAAAGTAAATAAAATTATGAAGCATGTGGTTCAATGATTTTGCTTCAGTTTCCAGCAAATTTAGATTTCTCTTGATTTATATTTTCCCATGATTCGCTATTTTTTCCTCCATCTCCTCAAAAGTGTAAAAGAGGGGTTTCACTGTATATTGATTTGATGCTGCATGTATGTGCTGAAATCGTTTTAGAATTTGTTACCTATTTAAATGAATGAAAAACTGTACTGTAACCCAAAAATGTACTTGAAAGCCCATGAAAGAAAACTAAAAGAAACAGGTCTCAGAGTACTCGCGTTTCAAGTGCATAGTGAGCATCCAGGGAATGTTCCCAAGGCTCATTTCAGGAAAACTCTGCTGATATATTACAAATTGTAACTGCCTGCTAGTAATGGACCAAGTAGGTTCTGGTTAATTTCCAATTATCTCTCTTTTCTCAATTTTAACCCTTTGAAGTAACACAAAACTGATTGCAAAATGACCAATATTAGAGCAAGAAAATATGGGAAATCCAGAGGTTAATGGAGGACTTGATTTATGTAATGGAGTGCAGACCTTCAACCTGTTAATATGTAGACTGTAATGCCATTTGCAATGTAAGGACAGCTGAATAGCAAATAATGATTAATGGATGCTAGATTTTCCAAGTAAAAGTTCATGCATTCAGTAATTAGGTGAAATGGTTGTGAACTAGGGTTTTATATCTTTAAGAAGGGGTGCAGTATGTGTGGAAAGGATTGCCTGTGACAGAAATGAAATTAAAAGGAAGGTTAATTTTTTTGGGCCAAGACTTCAAGGGGCACAATTTCAAACAAATATAGTACATTGATTTCAATTGCTTCCTACTGAGGTATTTATTTTATGCGCAGCATTCATTCGTACAAATCATGTACCAGTGTTTTAACCAAGTAGCATCTGCTCATATCTTGAGAGATGCTCTGAGCATCCTGAGTATGAATGTTAGTCAAATTATTTCAAAAAGTGCAGTATATAAATCTGCGTCTTCCATGATTTTTCCACTATTTTGGGCATTGTTTCCATGCTTTTTGTTAATCCATGGTCAAATGTTTCTGACCTTTGCCAATAGAATTCTCTGGAAGTGAGGAGCACCTGACTGGAAAGAGCCCAGCTCTCGAGGGAAAGTTTGAAGGGTTGGGTGTGTGAACTTATTCCCATAATTGAATTACTTTTGTGCTTATTGCTTCAAAATTTAAAATAATGAGTATGTATCGCAACATTTCAAATGCTCTGGAAGGGATTATATTTAGCTTTTTTTTTGGTCACTCCTGGATTTCATGTACGGGATTCATCCTTGTTTCCTCTATGTGAGAATGGTCTCATTTTACTCTAGTTTAAAAGGCTTGACTGTTTATTCTGATGCATCCCTTGCACTAGACTTGGCACAGTGGTATTGCTTTGTGTGTATCATATTATCAGTCTCCCGGTATTCATGAACATACTAATAGGCTGTGATATGCATTTCGAGCCATCTGAGGTGTTAGCTTTTAGGGCGATCACCTCATTTATTCAGTTTACACAGTGCTTGTTTATTTATGTCTACCCAGTAATAATATCTGTGCTTGTCAAATGCTACAATCAGCCGGATGACAGTTTAAAGAATAACTTCAAAAACCTTGATTAGGATGGGGCCTATTGAATTGATGAAAAATCAGACCTATTTTTAGTGTTTTTCATTCATGTGTGTAGTTGATGTCCTTTGTATTTTCTCCTGAAGTCATTCATACCATTTTGTAGAAACAACATGGGTTCATTTTTAAAAGTATGTTTTTTAGCTGTGCCTAAAAATTAATGCATGCCTATTTTTCACTACCATTTTTATGAGTTTTTGAAATGAGACTAAAAATTTTGCTGTAAATGGATTGGTGAAGAGTCTACTCTTATTCTTATGTTGATTGATTCCTCGTTTAAAATATTTTTGAAATCCTGGTACTTAACATCACCTTCCGTGTGTTAATGCCATGTGATTTTCTAACTGACTGCTTGAACAACAATCAAATTGAGGGTAGTGCATGTTAATGAGTTGTTCCGGAACAATTACTCTTGGCATTTCATGGAGCCCTGATTGATGGCTTGGAGAGAGGACTGCCAATTTATATTCTTTATACGGGAATGTTGTTACTATTATGTTCTCATCTGAGGTTACTGACTTCCTTGCATGTACAGATTCATGATTTGAGTTTTTGAACAAATTGTTGATGTTAAATGTTCAAATATGTGATCATGTCATTGGGTAAAGGGTGTTTCACTCTTCATCTCTATGCCCTTCTTTTCATGGATTGATGTACAGTACATGCCTTAGAAATTTCAAATTCCTGCTTCATCATGTAGGAGTTGACTTACCACTTTTGCCTTGCTGGTATTGAAATACCATTGATAAAGAGAGTCAATTAATTGTTTCTGTATCTGTTTAAGAATTATTCTATGAAGATTTTAGATGTGTGTTATTATCTAATACTCTGAAGATTTCAAATAATCAGTGGAAGTATATTTGAAATTTTGATGTCTTATTACATAACAAATGATTGTTATGATTCAAAACATCAGTTTTGACGCGCGTGATGCATGAGAGGTATTGGTCATTAAATTTTATCTGTGGCAATGAAGGCCACTGTTAAAATTAGTCATTTATTGTTAATTTTATTCTCAGTGTTTGCTACTATTCTTGCTGTTTTAAATCATCTCCTCTTGCATTTCATATTACTCTGTCTTCTTATATTTCTCAGGATTATCTTAAAGCACAATATCTTTGGAGCATAGCATGTTTTACTCAAGGTTTATTAGCATTTTATGATGATTATTATAGCAATTTTGGGATATTGTATGAACTCTTTGCCATGTTTGATGGTTTTAGCTTATCTCTTGAATCATTTGAATGTAAATATGTCACGAAGAGAAACTATTGTACAGAATACCACCCTTATGATATTTTTAACATTTTTAGCCCACAGTATAAAAGATTCTTGACAAAATGATGTAGCTTACTGTGGCATTCCAGTTTTTTGTACAAAAACTTATGTAAATAGTTTTATCTGGTAATCACTATACAATTTTGTTTGTATCAAAATGCCAATATTTGAGATGTTTGAAATATTTTATTGTTATAGCTATATTTGCAATAAAACTCATTAATTTTTGACGTGTGTGTTTCTGTGTGCTTGAATATTCTTGGACTTGCTTATTTTTCTGGAATAAGTTTGGTGCAACATTGAGAAAACAGCAATAAAATCAGGAAGGATTGGGTAGTACTTTTGTGGTGCTAGATGAATGTGAATTTCTCCTGGGATTCCCTCTGGGTCAGGTGTGTGGCTGCTATTTACATTTCATTCTCTGGGTGTTGATGTCTGGACATGCTTCCTGGTTGTCTAAGTTGGTCATGGTGAAGCCATCTCTAGTTTTTCATCCTAATTTCCTTCTGGTTTCCCCACTCGGGTCTAAAGAAGGGACTCTCAGAAATACTGTGGCTCTGTTCCCCGCGTGAAGAAAAATTATTGTTTTGCAGGGGTTAATGGCAAAGAGGTAGGCATGTTTCTTTCCAATAGCCACTCTTTCCTGACATTATCTACCAAGAATTAGTGGGTTCATTGCCGAATACATCTGATACAATAGAATAGTAATTGTAAACCGAATGCTCTTTTTTAGTGTGTTGGGATAGATGTTGGTGCAGACGAGCAAGACCAAGGGTGGAGCCAACCAAGATTATCAGTTCTTATTTTAAGAAATTTCAGCAGCTTTCATAGCATTGCTTAAATGGAAGCGCAATGTTTTCTGGGGATCCTTTTTGCATTGAGTGAGCGTTCCCTTGACGTTTCGAATGCATTGCACCATTCATCAGATTGTCACTTCTGAAATGCCTTAGTCAAAAAGCCAGCCCATAACAAAGATAGGCTTATGGTCTGCACCATAGAATGCAGACGAAAATGAATCCTCACAACATTATCCGCAGTTTTATTAAGTGCAGTAGTGTCCATCAACCAGATTGATGTCAATTGTTAAGAGGTGTATCGCTGGTATAAGTTGCATATGCATAGCAACATCCAAGATGAATGAAAATGCACTTCTATCTAGATAAATTGAATTTCAGTGGTTAGCATTAATTACTGCAAGTGCCCAAATGTTTTATTTATTATCAAACTAGTTATAGGAGTCCTAATAAAGTTACTTGCGGCGATGAATAAATTACCTCTATTGGTAGAAAAATTGTGTTGATATTCATGAAAGTTTCTACGGTACTGGAGATATAACTTTTATCAATTTAAATTCTGGACTACTTGGGTCAAATTTATGTTGATTAGCAGGCAACTGATACAAATAAAGAGCTTAATACCATTGTACCTATAATAATGTGTCAGCATCTCTGGTCTCGTACAAGTATCGCTTTAAGATAATCGTCTTGTTAAATCATGGGTACTTTTTTTGATATAGGGGAGAGCAGGATAGATGATACAGTTTTAGGTTTTTATATTTTATAATATTTAGAATATGTCATCAAACTCATGACTGAATGTAAGCATAAAGCATTCTTAATACATCGTTGATTATTTTCTGGGCTATTATCTAACTACCAACAACATACATTCTTCTATTTTCAATGATGTGCACAGTATATCAACCTACCACCGCTTGGGGGAAGTTGATACATCATTAAATTATTGGGCAAAAACAAACTAAAACACAAAATTGAACAGTGAAACTTGTTATATTGAAGTAGTTCAAATTTTAAATAAATAACACTGTTGAAACTTATGTCTTAGTACTAACTGAAACTAAACTTCAATATTTAAAAAAAATTACTGGAATAATAGTAAATATTCTTTACTTTTGCTTGATATTCTTTTTTTTCTTTAAAACATGTTCTGGGCCTGAGAAGTAATTAAGCAGAAGAAATAATCACTGTGGAATAAATTTACTACAAATAACTTTGGCATGAATATAGGTATTGTGAATTAAAATAAAATATTAAGAATTAAAGAAATCGGTGAAAATCATAAATTAGAACAATTCACTGAAATAATGATGTTCCAATGAAAAATATGCCATTAAAATGAAGTTTAGTCAAATGAGTTCAGTTATAGCTTATATAAAAATATTGAAAATAAAATGTTGTAGCCTGTGAACAAACTAGAACCCCTACCTATCTAATTTATTCATTTTCTGATAAGTCATCATCTGAATTACAATGAATGCACTGATAAAAGGTTATGTTGTATTTGACACAGGCACAATGAGTCCACTTAATACACTGCTCCCATTCACATCCAGGTTTAGAATTTATAAATGGATGTAAACAAATCATGCACCAACAGCCCTCATCAGAACTCCTATCTTTCGCCAGTTTTGTTTTCCTTGCTTTTTTTGTTTTCATTTTACACCTATCCGACACATCTAAGTTAAAAATTACGTCTTCATCTCTCTTCCTAGATTTCACGTCTTCTTTGTCTCGACTCTTCCTGAGCACGAATTCCTTCCTTAACAGGATTGTCTGTGAGGATGCTCCATTTCATCCTCCTATTACCTCGGTTTGTGTTCTTGGAGCCGCTTTCGGATGAGGATGAATCTGTTCTGGTGTTACCTTAGGCTTAACTGAATTGCTTTGAGGTGACTCGATCCTTGTGGATGTGGGAGGCCATTCTTCAGATGAATTGTCTTTTGTTGGCATTGGCTACACACTTTTTCCATAATCACTCTCTATTTCGTTTTCTCTGTCTGTAACATTGGAATGAAGAAAGTCTTCGTCGCTAAATATGTTTTCATTTAATGGCCAAATCCCCGTGGAACCTAAGACTGTTAGATTTTAGATAAACCTAAGGTATTAGGTTTGATGGTGTGCATGCCTTTGGACGAGAATCCTTTACTAAGCCAGGTAGATCATATATTTTCACTGTTTTACCTGGGTGCATTGTCATCCACTTGTCAGCAGTGGCACAAAATAATTTCTTAACACTAGAATCGTGGATAGGACATTTTTGTCCTGTTGAAAATTTTAATGAGCTATATCTCTCTTAACCCTTTTACTGCCAGCCCATTTAGGGTGGGATGTGTGAAGACTGCCACGGCTGTTTTCAGGAAGTTTGCAAGATTTCACATTTTTTATTTTTTCTAGTACTCAATTTTATTTTTAAACATTTAGATTTTTTCCTAATGCTGAAGATATATTTGGGGCTGAGAACCATGGTAGAATGGAGGCCTATTTAACGGGAGCCATTAAATAGGCTTCATGTCACGAAGTAAAATAGTCAAAAAAGTTGGGATGATAAATCGGCCCATGGCAGTTTTCACACATCCAGTGAGCACCGATATATTGGCCTGCTGACAGTAAAAGGGTTAATATTTTTTGTAAAAATTTTGGAGTTCATGACTTTAATCATTTATTGAGTTCATCACTATGTAAAATAATTGTCATACTCGACTGCGTAGTTGCGTTCTAGGAAATAAGCTCTGTCGTATAACATTTTTAATGGTAGTGGAATTCTTTTATAAATCTTTCAGAAAAATTGTTTATTGCATTTTAGATTAAATTACAACAATTTTTGCCCATATTTTTTTAATTTAATGAGTATTTTCTGAGTTACAAAGTCATAAAAATTTATTATATGCAAGTTGTTTTTTCGAGGTTGTAAAAAGTTTCATCAGAGTCCTCACTCCAATTCTTTCAATGCTAATACTTTTAACCAACCAGAAATCTTATTAGTAACAATATCCAGGTTTGGCATCTGAAATTTGTACCTTGTTAATATGACATATGATACAAATTGATATGGGATTTCACATTTGTCTCTTTCTCCCACTCCACTCGCTCACTTGCTTTTTTTGTTTACTACCTGCATCTAGACATGCCGAGGCGGTCTCTGGATGATATAGAGACATAAGAAAGGGATTTCCCTTCTAGCAGAGCATAGATCAAGTGTGACTTTATGCTCAGGACAACCATGGCTTTGCTAAATGATCTTCAGGAAGATAAATCAGAACAATCAGAATGCGAAGATGGAACAATATGCCGGTCGTCATGCGTCTAGTCGTATAGGTCCTAGTGGCGGTTCTGGAGATAGGCCTTACAAGAGACTTCGAGCCATAAATTCCTGTGGCATTCTGCAAGACCAGGACGTATACAATATAGAGGTCAGCGATGTTAATTGCAATGGATAGGTTTCAGGTGGCCCAGAAGCTTGCCAAAAAAAGACAACGAGGATCAGATAAACCAGAATACCCCAATATGCTGACATTTGACACGGAGGGTGAACGCTTCCAATGAAACATAGTGGAAATGAGCTTCTACAAATGACACGTCCACCGAAAGCTGCAGACAGATGAATATTGCCCAGAAAATTGTGGTCCCTCTCCTGGCTTTAGGTCTTGGATAAACATACTCAAAAAGGACAGCAGAAATACACTGAAACAGAGGCTCGTAAGATGTTGGGAAACTGTGATTGGTCTATGCCATTGAATAAGCTCGATGTATTTCTGTCTCTCCTGCATGTGAGGGGTGACACTGAATGCGAAAGGATAGAGGTGGATATTCTGTGGTTCGAGAAATGAAAAGTGCCATTTTGTAAATCTGTGATGTCACGTGATCAGTTCAGGGAAATAACGAGGTTCTGAGATTTTACATCAAATCAATTTGCTCGTAGCATTTGGTAGATGACAAGTCTGTCCTAGTATCATAGGCTTGGAATAGATTTATTTCAGATCGCCAAAAAAAATATGTTCCTGTTGCCGTGGAAGCTGGTGGGAGAAGTGGACTTTTCTATAGGTTTTACAATATTCCAGACTTGGCAAGTATCATTGTATCATGATAAATAAATAACTTACAAATGAAAAAATACTAGGAGAGATTTCCTTCTGAAACTCTCAGAGGAGGTGGTAAAGGAGTAAGTAGAAACTAAGATCAGTGTACCACCCGGTAATGTATATGTATATATCAGGGGCGATCCCAGGAATTTGTTTGGGGGGGGGGAGGGGGAGACTACCATTAATTGGCAATTTTCAGTCATCCTAAAAAAACTATAAAACTTTTACATCATTATATCTATATAATAATGAGCATACTAATAAATATTATACTTTTCATATCAGTGATCAGAGTGTTTAATGTTGTATTTGATAAATACGTCTAGATGTTAAATTTGTTTTGTAAAAACCACCATTTTCGGGGGGGATGTATCCCCTAAATCCTAATCATTTTCTCTTTTTTGTGTATGTTAAATTACTAGTTTGCACTGGACTAAAGTGTTTTCTTAAGGATGCAATTTGCAGATTTTTACACGTAATATATTAAAAACAAGATGCTATCTATGTCCAACATTTTTTGCTTTGAGTCAGGCAATATTTAATTAAAAAGCTGATCCATGAAATATTATTTGTGTATAAATGATGTTAAAAATAATTTCACCCTCAACTCGAAACTCTCCTACACTGAAATTATTCTTTTCTGAAGAAATGAGACAATTTACAGACACAGGAATTGTCGGAACACGAATGGGACATTTATGTCCCAGCCATAGTTTCATACATTTTAGCGGCATTTCTGAGGGACACGCCTTTTACAACTTCCTTGGCAGCTTTTTCGAACCCTTCCTATGGAGCGATTCCCCTGTTTGTTTTTCTTTTGTCTGTATGGACCATGACTGAGCTATAAAAAAATAAAACGCAAAAGGTTACAAATATGGGGTAAGTCGATATATTGTATCAACGTGCCCCTTTTGTTCTGTATCAACTTGCTCATCGAGTCACCATTGCAAATGAATTAATGTTTAGGCTTAATATAACGTCCAGTGGTGCAAACTGATACTTAATTTTAAAGTGCAAAGTGTTTTAACACAACAAACAAATCGACTTGCCGTGAATCATTAAACTCTTGTTACAAGAGATACTCAAACGGTGATGAAAAGTATTACTTTTTACATTCAAAAATACAGAAGTGAACAAAGCGACATTCCTCCAAGCAGCACAGTACTCGAACTATTCCATAGGGCCAAGGAAGGTGTCCGTATGTATTTAGAGATGCTGCGACCCGTGGGAACTTGAAAAATTACAGGGTATCAACTTGCCCCTATATAAGCGAGCCCCGCTCTCCCCTATGCCCAAGCCAATGTGGCATAAGATTTTGCTACCACATAATTCTTGGTATTTTGTTAATGATGCCCACATTGGAAGGGCGTGTCGCCACTTGGTGACATTCCCTTTCCTTACCGGCCCCAATGACTGTAATTAAAGCAGGTGGTTCGAGTCTCCCCGCGGGCTACAAACCTACCTCCAGTCTGAAGCTACGAGCTTATTACCGAGATTGGTAAGTAGTGGGAAGGAAGAGAAAAAGGATATGAAGGGTTAGCGAAACACAGCCACTAGGAGGCCGACACCATGAGGCGGATTGCCGTCAAAAGGACGACAATGGGCCCCTGCCTCCCCCTAGTCCTCGTATCTGTTGGGTTCCCCCAACAACGTTAGACGAGTCCCCGCCATTCTCGCTTACGCGAAAACTTACCACACATCTGTTGAGAACCGGCAAAGCCCATTGCCCAAATTCTTGGGATAGGGTGTCCGCCGGCTCCCTTTATGGGTAGACGTCATCTGGTCTGCCGGAGTACGTCATCGGATCGGGGCCCCGCCGGACCAATGATGGTGAAATCGGACCAATTATGGTCAAAATGTGGGTCCCGTCACCTCAAGACTCCCCGTCTACCCATCGTAATTAGAGCAAGGAGCGCAGTTGAGGCAGATTCTCCGATGATTTCGGGGGAGTAGCAGTGGCCAATGACTTAAGGATATACATATATGTTTAAGATTCAGCCATCGACTCGAAGCGCTGAAAACCACTCTTCAATGAATTAGATTTGGAATACTATCCCGTGTAATAGGCTTCAGTACTTGCTACGGAAAGGGTTGCTGGAATGGTTGTCTTCTAGGGTGAGAAATCCTTGGTTGCAATCATGGAAATAAAGTTCTTCTTAGATAGTAGCGCAGTTTACAGCTAAAAATGAAGCCAATCCATCAATAAACACGTCCGATGCCGTTTGGGAAATATAATCATGTGACCTTAAGACCCATAATGGTGGCCTTTGTTTGAATCATTTGATCGTGAAAAAGTTGTCTACTTTTCTAATTTTTCCTAGCCAAATCAGTATTCTTCATCTGCGCTGTTATCTTGGGTGGGCCAATCTGTAATAGGTAAAACGCAAGAAGTATCTTTGAAGGTTACAACAGTTGCTTTCAAAGTCACCCTTTAAAGCCAAGAAGTCGCGAGAAAGTTCGCGCAAAAGTCGCAAAAAGGCATTTGTTACTACATGTGTGGAGTCTTAAAATTGTATGCAAATTCTTGCGGTAAAAAAAAGAAGTATGTATTTTTTCAAAAAACCACGGAATGATTTTTCCACTGTGAATTTCACACAATTAAAAGAAGTATGTAGTTATCGTATGAAAGATACATCATTTTTCTGCACCGATCTACGGCTTCCACACAATTTACACTCTCCCAGAGTGCGTAAGCCAGCTCTAGTCACGTTCTGAAAAACTTGGAAGAATATAAAGGATAAATGAAAGTACATATTCCACATCATTATTACTGCTTTGCATAATTTCTTCGCGAATGGAAATTATAATTTCGACTTGCTTTAAGTCAATTTTGTGACCTCGGACAGCAAATATATTGAGTATTGCAGCGCACTCTGCCCAAGTTTTCCTTTTTCGTTTAGTTAGCCCAAAAAAGCCAGTGCTTGAACGGCAAACTACCTTCGTCGTTTGCTATTTCATTACATGCTGCAAACAACTCAATTATTTTTACTTATCCACTTATGATGAAACCAGTCAAAAGAGAGTGGTCCACGTGTCCGGTAATTGTATCTCACTTGTTTTATTCAGTTTTGTCCATGTCTGTAGTGGTATGCCAGAATCTAAAACTTAACCATATATTATGATCGTAGATAGATGCTCCAAACAATCATTCAGTGGGCAAAATGGCCCTTTCGAGCTCCGCAAAAAGTTAATAAACCTGCGGTGGATGCGTGTGGAGGTAGTGATTCAAAATCGCTAAGTAACACCCGGAAGAAACCCACTCCACGTTGTCACCCACATCTCTCGTAAGCCTGCCTATGCCTGACCTCATGTGCTTTTCACTAGGGGATGGCAATAACTGTTACTGCCTCCAAACTCTGAGCGGAATACTATAGAATAGAATAGAATAATCGTTTATTTTACTCTGGGACAGATCCCTTAGAGCAAGAATACAAAAATAATATAATTATATAGCAGCGAGGTAATGAAAAAATCAACATAGTATTTAATTCAAATAAAAATAAATAGAGCTTAATAATATACAATGTATAAAAAAAGACAAAAACAGCTATTCTCATTGGAAAACAATAATTTTACATGTTAAACAGCTGAACTCGGAGATTGGTAAGAATACAATCAATATATAAATACACGATACAAGATAAAAAAATATAAACAGACCATGAGGAAAAAACAATTTTTGTCTAATAAAAAAATAATGAAATAATAATAATAAAATGAAAATTTGCAATGCGAACTGAGTCCTGACCAGGCTAAACTATTCAGTAAAACATTCATTTAATAAAATTTCATACAATTTAGATTTAAAAATTTCCATCGAGCGAGATTTCCTCACATCAATTGGAATGGAATTCCAAAGTTGTGAGGCGGCCACGACAAACGACTGATGAAATGTAGTAGTTCGGTGAGTCGGAAGTTGAAGGTTACTTGGTTCTGTTCTAGTAACCATAGTATGATTGGAAGTTTTTTAGAAAACATATCAATCAGGTATGACAGTTCGTTAGTGCCAAAGATAGAAAAAAGAAAGGTTCCAAGTAGGTATTTTCGACGGGGTATTCAACCAGCCAAGTTTCTTGTGATAGGGGGCGAGGTGCTCATCTTTACGAAGATTAAAAATATATCGAACGCTCGAATTTAGGAGTCACTGTAGTTTGATGTTCTGCTCTGCCATTAGATCATTATAAACAAGACAACAGTAATACTATGTGAGTGGGGTAGAAGGTTAACGAACAAAATCCTGGACCACTCGACGTCTATTGTGTCAGTAGAGAGAGGGATGGAGTGGAGCACTTGATAACCTCCGGAGAGTCGCTAGCCAGAGGGCGGGGACCGGGTGCGCTGACTGCACTCCGTGAGCCCAGGAAACGCGACGCAACGAGGGCGAATTGAATCGCGAGCTTCTTGTAGTTCATGGAATCAGCTTAATTTCGCCTCATCTCCATTGGAGGTGGGGTTATAAATTAGTTGATACAGTCGCACGTCGGTCGAAAGAAATTTCTCGTGGGTCATGTTCACAGATTCTTAATTTGACCTCGTGTAAAGTCCTCGCCAAAGCGCGGTAGATGCGCAATTACGGTAAAGGTCTATTTCCTAAAATAGAGGAATCATTCGGGAGTAACTATCATCTATCGTGGCGGACTTGCTCAAAAGATATATTGGTGAGACTTCTGCAACCCGGGATACGGGGGCGTATTTACAGTTGTGTGACCTAAAGGATACGAATATTTTTCTAAGGATGCGGTCGTGATTGCATCATCTACATACTACCCCGCGAGTCGCCGCTTGGGCGTGTGGCAGGGGGTGGTTGGTCACCAGCCGTGTAAAGATGTAAAAGTTTTGGAGGTGAAATGGTGACATGTCCTATGAGAGTATATTTGGAGGAGCTCAGTTTCTGTTGTGGTCGCTTATTGTGCGCGGAAAGAACGAGTTTTTGTACCCATCTGTTCGGCAGAGTATCTCTCTTATTCTATCGCATCTGTCATACCTAGAAATCTAGTAAAGCGTCATGATAATATTCTCTGTGTTACTCTGAAAAATATCAGTTCTGAATTTATCAAGCAGCCTAAGCCTAGCATGCAGCCTCCGAGTCCCTTGGGGCTCTCACCTTAATCCCTCTAACAGTTGTGCAACACTATATGTTCTCTCGTAGCAGTTTTTACCGAAGCGTGCTGCTTTTCTTCGTATTTTGTTGATTTTTTTGGTTAAATCTTTATGACCAGGGTCCCAAATGCTCGCGGCCTATTCGAGGTGTGGCCTAACCAGAGCGAAATAGGCGTCTCTCTTTTACTTTTTCATCCGAGGACCTTCCTATTATACGCTTAACAAAATCTAGTTTCTTTCACGCTGTGCCGCATATGTTTTGTATGTGTGTTCCCCACGATATATCTGAAGTTAAGGTAATTCCAAGATATTTTAATGTATTTGAAGATTTTATGTTTACTCCACCCACGGTGTAGGTATGGCTTTCGTGTGATGACTTTCGCAGGAAGTGAAATGTGGTGCATTTACTAATATTTAGTTCTAAACCCCACTCCTGGCACCACAAATGAACGTTGTTAAGGTCAGATGACAGAACTTCAAAGTCCACGTCTTCGCTTATTTCACGGTAGATTACTGTATCGTTTTCAAATAATCTTAATTTGCTACTAATTCGAGAACTTAGGTCATTAATATAAATAATGAATAAAAGAGGGCCGATCACGCTTCCTTGAGGAGAGATGCATACTGGAAATGTGTTGGTAATAATTGATATTGTGCTGTTAATGGAACTATTCATTACTGTATTTAAAATTATCGACATTTATGGCAGATAATCGGTGATATGACGCGATATGATTGACAACGGGAAAGCTCCCTCGTAAATAAATAATTTAAGAACTCCATTTCACTGGAAGTCATTACCATTTCTGGCAAAATACGTATGCCACGGAAAATCGATGCAGTGACAGAAAATGTGTAGATAAGAAGATGAATATTTTCTTTGACTCTCTTTTGGAATATCTTTCTCTTAGTCAACAGAATTCTTTATTTGGAAATGCTAAAAGGTTCCACTATAGCTAAGGCTAGTTGGTGCCTTCATTTTATTGCCATATTTTTCGTAGAAATTTTGAAATATTTTCAAATCTTTCATTGAAATAGTAGCAAGATGTTAGTGAAACGAGGCATTTTTAATACTTCCTCATTTCCAACCTTTCATTCAACATCATTTGAAAAGTGTTTTTTGTTGGCAATTAAAGGTGCCATATTATTAATCAAATTTTAAAAAATTAAGTCACTACATTTCAGTAGTACAACGGGTAAGGAAAGTTATCTTGAGATTTCTTTCAAAATTTAAGCTTTTAACTTAAAAAAGCGACAGGTACAAAATCTCAAGGCACTAAAACTCTTAAAATGAATATATCTCAGTTTCAACCGTTGACGTTATGTTTAACCATGAATTTTGATTTGGTAAATATTTCTCAGGTTTTGAATCGGGTATGATTGTTGAAAACTATCAACGTTTCGACGGTAGACTTATCCATCATCACAAAGGAAATGGTTCCAGGCTTGACTTTGTGGAAGTAATTCATAGTAACTTAAATAAAACTAGTATACAAAGTTTTATTTAAGTTACCATTATCCATCATTATCAGGACAATGATAGTCAGAGCAAGGATTCTGGCAAGTATATCGAGCCGAAAATTCCTCAAGGTATTGGCAACCGATACACATCATTTGAATTTTATTAATTTCCGCTTTCCAAGTCGTACTTAAAATGAAGCCGTTTTCTCTCTTGGTGTTATCTTTTTCAATTTATATCAGTATGAATTCTTTTGCACTCTTTTCCCTATATCGGAAAGCACGGGCAAAAGGCATGGCATTAGGGAATTCGACATTATGACCAATGACGTGGCTTTGTTAATGCATTTTTATCCGGTAGGTACTAGACCTGTGCGTCGATGGAAAAATTATCGGCGGCGGACACCGGCTGGAAATAGGGCGGCGGCGCGCCGAGCCGTTGATTATTACCGGCGGCGTAATTCATCAGCCATAATGTATTCACCTGTATCTTAGCACATTACCATATTATGATATAAAGTATCAATTATTTCTCATTAATAAACATATTTATATACGTTAATTTCATATAGAAACGTAGTTAATTTAACTTCTACTTACGTGTGCAAGAAATATCTTCCCATTATAAGGGTTTAAGCTAATATCGTATCAAAAAACAACATTTATTTTGATTTTACAAGCATTATAACCTCCACAGCATGTTTTTATACCCTTTGATTAACTACCACCCGCTGTCAAATATAATTACATTGCGTTGTGAGGTCATAAGGCATGGAACCTCGGAAGAGAAAAAAGAGGATATAGAAGTCTTCGAGATATAACTCCGGATAAGGAAGGAGAGAGTATAATGTATGGAAGGCCTGTAGAGAATTTCGTAAGGCTGGTGTGCGAGGAAGGAAAATCTATAGATTAACCCGCAATAAATATGCAGATTCAAGAACTGGAGGACTAAGTACATCGGGTACCTTGTTCGATTATGTGGTCTATTATATCATCCTCATAATCTCCTATTTCATGAGATTGATTAAGACGGCATCAAGGGAATAACTGAGGAGAATGTGCTCATTTTTCACGAAAGGCTTGAGATGTGTGAAATCCACGTTGAAAAAGGGTGGACACGTGGCTCCTGGCCTAAAATAAATGGTGATCTTGCTAATTCCTAATGCACAGATTTGATTGAAAGGCTGTTTTCCTCAGCACATATAAGTCGGCCAGAAGAGCTCTATAGCTGTATTTTCATTAGCTATTACCTTTAAACACCTGTCGAGGACTACAACCTTGACGTGGTGGAAGGGCTTGCGCGTTTTAATGACCCCCAGAGCTTGACTTTCGGGAGCAATTAATATGGCTCCCGGTAGGGCCACCCGTGCCAGATAGGTCGAAGGGTAGGAGACAGACGAATGGTACTCCCGTGTAAAACACTGATATGAATTGGAGGTAGAAGTCCCTTCCAACTATCATCTACCCAGAACATAAAACCCTTTCAAAGATAAGTGAATCCTGCCAACTACGAATTGCCGCCCAGTGGGGCGGGTGTCGGGCCCGGCAGCGGGGGAGGCACGACCCCTGAAGTCGTAATCTCACAATATCCTTGCAAAGCAAAGTCAACAGAGGATGTACGAACCTCGAGAGAAAAATAAAAAGAAGAGGATGAAGAAAGTAGCGATCAAAATAGGGACTTGGAATGTCAAGATAATTATGAAGGCAGGAAAGCAGTAAAATATTAAACAGGCTATGGAGAAGTGGAACATAGATGCCTTGGGGCTGCGCGAGGTGAGATTGAAGGGCAGCGGAGTTAGCGGCTAATTTATAGTGGTGGAGATGAGGGTCAACGTGGGGTAGCTTAAGTATTAAACGCAAAAATGGGGATGGGGATAGCAAATATGAGCAGGTGAGATACAGGATACTAGGGGTAGAAATAAAAGCACGCCCAACCTATTTCTCATTGGTCCAGGTGTAGTACACGTCTAGCAGCAAACATAGGGAGAAAGAGGTGGATGGGGTGTATGAACAGCTAGAGGAGATAATCAGAGAAGTCTCGGGGTCTGATAGGAATGAGCGACTAAAACACGATAGTGGGGAATGGAGAGATGAGTATGAAGTGGGAGGGTATGGATTAGGAATGAGAAATAATCGCTGTGAGAGCGCAGTTGAATTTTGTTGAAAAAAGAAGTTGCTTGTGACAAACACTTAGTTTCACCATCTTAGGTGGGGGTGCAACTGGTAAATGCCGTGAAACACTGGGAGGTATCAAATTGATAACATCATGGTTAGATAAAGATTGAGGAACTTTGTCAAGAACTTGCGGTGCCATCCTGTGACTGATTCAGACTCGGATCGTATTTTAGTTATAATGAAATGTGATGTAGATTTAGATTCTAATGGCTTAGTTAAAGGAGGAGAATAAAGATATGGAACTTGGAAGTTTTTGTAGGAGAAAAAGGAGGGAATACAGGAGCTAGTGGAGGGAAACATAGGGGAAGGAAAGAAAAAGGAACAATTGAGAGAAATAGGAGCATATTAAAACAGGCAGTGAAGAAGCGTGGGATAAAACAATAAGATCAGTGGGGTTAAGAGGCAGATAGTCATGGGAGAAATGTTTAGGATATTAAATGAGAGAAAAAAATGGAAAAACATCAACATCGACCTTGGTAAGACGAAGTACAAAAGAGTTAAATAATAAACTTCGGCGGAAAACCAATCGGGTGAAGGAAAACTGGTTAAAAGCCAATGGGAGAAGATAAAAAAGGAGCAAAAAGAAGGGAAGTGGGAGCGTAATACACTAAAATAAAATTGCTACCGCGCAGGAAGAGAGTGAAAAGCGTAAAAAATATTAGAGGCAGAACAAGTGAGATATTAATCGATCAAGAAGATATTCAAGAAAGGTAGAGAGAATATGTGGAGGAGCTATATGGCAGTGGCAGTAGACCAACTAATTTAGATATTGGGTATGAGGGAACATTTAGTGAAAATTATCTCGGGCCAATGATACTTGACAGTGAAATTGAGAAAGCAATGAAAGAGATTAAGGCAAGAAAGGTGTATGAGTAGATAAAACACCTTCGAAGCTGCTTACGTTTGTTTTGAACTCTTCCGTAGGATCCACGAGGAGGGCTTATGGCCAGAGGATTATTGATAGTGAAATCAGTCCTGATACCTATCCTATAAAAGAAGAATGCGGGCAGTGACAGTGGCAATGATTTGCTAAATATAATTTATAAGAATGGTACAATCTGTGGCCCCTTAGCACGCGTGCAGGTATTCCTTCTGGACCTCGGGGCTAATTACTTTTAATTGAATGTAGCTGTTAAGTTATTCCGTTATGTTGAATTTTTATGTTAGCCACCGGCTCGTTGAGGTCAGGTATTTTAAAGAAAATTGCGTTTAAGTCAGGAATGTATTTTTAATCAATTTCTGAAATCGATTTTCATTTCATTTTCCAAACGTTGGTCATCTGACTTCTTTTAGCAAGTAGTTAAATGCTAATAGCTTTTAATGTTGCAGTGGTCCATTTGTCTTTTGAAATAACAAACCCTTCTGTTAAGGTGTTAGGGTCGGGAAACTATACCCCTGAACTGAATCTTGCTGTCATGTCCTACGGATGCATTTTGAAGTCTTTCTTCAGGAATATATCTTTTTATTTCATTAATAATAATAATAATCATTTATTTGTCCAGCGATTTGTTTCTACATACAAATATAGGACACGTCAAGACAATATTAATACATAGTAAAATGCTGCATACATATAAAAATTGCTGCATAAATTCGTCAACTGAGAAGAAAATATTTCTTTTTAAATTTTGATTAAGTTCATATTTGAATACATTTATCGATTCATATTTTTTTATTTCAACAGGTAACTTGTTAACCAGTATAAGGCCCATTTTTGCCGGTCCAAGTGCAGCATGCCAAGTTCAAAGGAGAAACAAACCTCCCCCCTTTTTCTCCTTTCTTCCACCCCACCCCCCATCATCAACCCTTCTTTCCTTTTTCCCCATACATAAGAAAGTTCCCGAATTTATGATGCATCTGAAGATGATACTTATGTATTAAAACCCGGGTCGTGTTTTTTATGTGTTTTTTGTGGCTAAGTAAAAGTTATCAATAAATATGTCCATTGAAACATACCACTAAGTAAACAAAGATACTGTTTTATTTGACACTTAGTGCACAAACCGTACAGTAAACTCCGAGTCGTCGTGTTCACCGCGAAGGATAACCCGGGGCTTGAAGGCAACCGGAGCATAATGCATCCCATGCGAGTGCGGTAGGGTGAGTGATATAGGGGTGACAGAGCGGCCCATAGAGGAAAGAATAAAAGAGTGCAAAAAGAACAAAGGGACTGTACCAACTAAACCCGTGCGCCGCCGTTGCCGATGATTCTGATGACGCCACCGACGACGAATTGTCCCGCCGCCGGTCCCCGATGTCGGCGGCGCGGCGCCATGATACGAGGCCATTTACAAACCACTCTTCCAGGGAACGGATACTATATCTGTCTACATTTATCAATGCTGAAGCCTCATCATTGCATTTTATTATTTTGTCTAGCATTACTCATCACATTTACTTTGATATCCGTGCAGTAAATATTCTGGTTACACGCACTTACGTTGGTCTAGTAATAGTTAATAGTAACGGAAAAAATTTCCTGACTCCGGAATCTAACAATTACATTTTCCCGTCTGATCCCACTACTAACATAAGAGGCAGCAGTCTCAGCTGAAGACATTCATCTACATCTGCATGGGCGTGTGGCCCATGCAGAGTCTTAGGACACCAGCCGTGTAAGATGTAAGGGATAAGGTTTTGGAAGATGAAAGGGTGAAGTGCATTATGGAAGTGAATTGAGTGGAGCTCAGTTTATTAGGTCGCTCTTTGTTCGCGGAAAGAACGAGTTTTTGTACTTGTCTTTTCGGCAATGTCTCACTCTTAATTTATCGCTTCAGTCATTCTTAGGGATGTAGTGAGGCGTCATGATAATATTCTCTGTGTCACTCTGAAACAAACAAGATCTGAATTTTTCAAGCAAACTAAGCCTAGCGTGTAGCCTCCGAGTCTCTAGGGGGCAACGATGGCGCAGATCAAGAAGATCGGACTGCTATCAACAGCCAAAGCTTAAGGAGAGTGAAGGTCATAATGTGGAAGGTAAGCATTCTGGTTATACCCTATCTTTATTTCTACAAGTCTTCTCGTCACAGAAATTGCATCTCGAGTTATCTTTTCTTTCCGGAACCCAAACTGGTCTCAGCCCAAGTAGAAATTGTCCTTACTCACCAACATTTTATTGATTATTCTGAGTAAAGCTTTGGCTGCGTGTGAAATCAAACTAATTGTTCTATTGTCTTCTCAATCTGATGCATTCTTCTTTTATTGGATAGGTATCAGGACTGATTTCACTATCAATAATCCTCTGGCCATAAGCCCTCCTCGTGGATCCTACGGAAGAGTTCAAAACAAACGTAAGCAGCTTCGAAGGTGTTTTATCTACTTATGCACCTTTCTTGGCTTCATCTCTTTCATTGCTTTCTCAATTTCACTATCAAGTATCATTGTCCCGAGATAATTTTCACTAAATGTTCCCTCATACCCAATATCTAAATTAGCTGGTCTACTGCCAATGCCATTGCAGTGGCGGAATTGGGGCACCTTGCAAAGTGCCACAGGTGTACGCTGTTCTGCAGTCACTGGTACATGTGGCAATTGTATCTGGTCTAAATGACAAAGTTTTAAATTAATATTCACCGAAACATAGAAAGCAAGTTTAGAGACAACGATCACTTACTTTCGTTAGTATCACTTGGTGGTATTCCATCATTAAATAAGAAAGAGGACAACTTTTACTAAAACCACTAATTTTATTACAAAACGACCCGGGTTTCGATGTGCATTCACATCATCTTCAGGTAAATTAAAGCCGAAGTGCAGGCCTTATATATTAGACATAGCCAGGTGAGAAGAGGGGGGGAGAAGAAGACATACAGGAGGGTCCGTGTCCGTTTATGTCCGTGGGTTAACAGATATTTGGTGAAGTTGCTTCAGTTAAAATTTCTAAAATCCCTTTTTTGCTCCATTTGTCGGATTTGAAAATTTCTGCACGTCTGTCCAACATACCGTCCACTGCAATCATTACATTCCATTAGGTATACACCACTTCTTTTCTGGGTTCAATGGGGTCCTTTCAATTTACTAATAGGTTTTTCACACTATATGGTGTTTTAAATGCCACTTTAAAACGGTCCTTCGTAAACAATTGCGTCATTCGAGAGGAAATCTCCCAAAGTAGGTAATTGAACGCCATTGTTGAACAGGGGGTTCAGTTTTGTTATAAAAGCTGGCCACGGCTATTTTCCTCCTATTCTGCGAATTAATTTTGTCTATGTCTGTGAAGGTGGATAGCCGTTATTCGCTGCAATCTGTTTGATGGTTCGGGATTAGTTTTCAAACTCTGAGTCGTTCAGGGGAATCTTGAAAAGGCGGTTGATGAGGGCGTGGAAAGCAGAATGTTTTGAATGAGTAAGGGTGTCTGGAATCAGCAGGTATGACATGGTCGGTATAGGTGGGTTTGCGGACAATTGAGAAATAGTGCCTCCCTTCTTCTAGGGAGATGGTCAGGTCTAAGAAGTTGATTGATCGTTTACGCTCCAAATCACGAGTAAAAGCAATGGCTGGATGCAAATTATCAATAAAGTAAAAAAGGATGTCCAGTTGTCTGTCGGTTCCGTTCCATAAAATGAAAACATCGTCCACATACCTAAACCAATAAATGACCTGCGATGTAAAATTCTTGCCAACATTAAAAGGTTCGTCTCGAAGTTATCTAAAAACATGGAAAATGGAAAAGGGGTGACACCATGGCCAGCCCTCCGGGTTGTTGATAAATGTCGTTATTAAATTTAAAATAATTTTGGGACACACACACTTTAAGAAAAACAGAGAATTCTTTCACAGTTGTTTCCGGGTCCCCCCTCTCCTTCAGTATCTTGAGTGCAATGTCCACGGCCTCACTGGGTGGGACACTTGGGAAGAGGTTCTTTACATCAAAAGACACCAGTCGGGCCTTCGGAGGAACACTGATGTGTTGAATTTTCTTGGCGAGATCTTGGGAGTTCTTCACCGCGCGTTGTGGCTCGAAGAACGAGATTTCGAGCAGGAGGTCATTCAATTTCTTAGCCAGTTCATGAGCTGGGGCTCCCATGCTTGCGATGACTGGTCGGATGGGGGTCTCTGGCTTATGTATTTTTGGGAGGCTGTAGAGGAGGGGGGGAGAGGGTTGGGGTTCACAAAGAGCGGGCCGCTGCGAGGAGGGAAAAGTAGTGGGCTGTTGCGGATGGCGTCACGTAAGGCGCTCTGGAACTTGGTTGTGGTGTCGTTGCTGAGTTTCACTAGGTTGTCAGCGTTAATGAAATAATAGCATTTTTCGAAATATGTGACCTTGTTCATGACGACCATGCAGTTACCTTTGTCTGCTTTCTGTAGCACCAGTTCTTTTGCTTCAATTTTCCGCCGGATGGAAGATATAATTTTCACTGAAGGGTCCAAACCGGGGTTGCGGAGGAGTGGTTGCTTGTTCAGTTGGGTGTAAAAATAGAAGAAATTGGCAACGTTGTGCTTCACTCGTACACACTCCTTAATCAATGCTACCTCACAATCAACTGCTAGGCGTTCCACTTCCCTTTGGGGATTGGTACCTTCAGGTCAGACACCTGTATACATGGTCGAAGGAGCGTACACAGAATAAAACAACGACGAAATTATAACCAACAGAATTGGCGCTTTTACTTAACCCAATCATGAAAGTGGGCACAAGATTCTTGAAGCCAAAAGCCATATTGTCAAGGGACTTATTTATAGCATGTGAGTTTACGTATGTGAATCATGCTCAATATTTCTCTGAAGATGTGGAAAATAAGTATAAATGTGATTGATGAGGCTTTCACGAACTTTCAGGGTAAAATAAAAAGTTAAATAAGTAATATGGCGATACATAATTATTAGTACCTAACCAAAATAATATTCATGCTAATTGGTATATTTACAAATCCACTGCGAGGAAATCCAACTTGCAGTAAAAATTCAAGTGGGATGATATACAGGTTGATATGGTAGTCATTATCATGCTTCCTGCCCTGCTACACATGGAACGCGTCAGGAGGTACATTCAAATATTATGCTGTTGGTTCATCCGAACCGTGTATACTCGACCTGGAACCGTTTCCGGAACCTGAAAGTATTCCATATCGGATTATTCTCGAATTGCTTTTGCTGAGGTGACTGCGATGCTGATACACAGTAATGTATGAAGATTATGTCATAAAACTGCTGGGCAAAATAGTTTTCAGCAAATTATGCACTTAGAACACAATGCACTTGATCCAAGGACACAGGCACAAATTATTCACACTTTCCGATGGTATTAATTCCCACATTGGTAAATATTGTGAAATAAAAATATCAAATTACAAATCATTCACTCAATTGCATGTCAAAGCACCCATGTGTGCACAGTGTGTGTACAATGTGACCAATACCCTTGTGCGAGGTCTGTTCAAAAAGTTCCCGAACTATATTAATTACAAAAAAAATACTTCACTAACAAATTATTGGTCAGGGTCCCCTTCAAAGTAGTCTTCTCTCCAACGTATACACTTATCCCAACGGTGTTTCCACTTTTTGAAATAGTCCTGGACCGCTTCTTCCGGAATGCTCATAAGCTCCTCGGCTGAATTTTTCTCTATCTCTGAAATGGTGGAAAATCTCTTTCCTTTGAGCGGGGTTTTTTTGTTTGGGGAACACGAAAAAATCACACGAGGCCAGGAGTGAGTAGGGTGGGTAGGAAAGCACAGTTGTCTTGTTTTTGGCTAAAAACTCACGAGTTCTGAGAGACAAATAAGCCGGCGCGTTGTCGTGGTGAATAAGCCACTCCCCGCTCCTCCAAATTTCGGGTCGTTATCGCCTGGTTTTCTCTCGTAGAGTAGGTGGGCACAGTCACGTGACTTATAACCAAACGCGAATATCTAGCATACTAATTAACTTCGATAAAATATATTGACACCGTTGGATAGCCCCGTGAGTTGACTTTGAACATTGACTTTATGCAACACAAGGGTATACATAAGAGGTTCACACTTTCTGTGTTTTTTTTTGGTACTTGATCAGACACTATTCAATGGTGTACCGAAGAGGATGACTCTCTCTGTGAGTTAGTTTTCCTAGCATGCCAGATACATTACAATGGTAATCCTAAATGAGTAGCTCTTTCTGTGAGTTTATTTTAGTTGCAGACTTCACGCATTAATTCTAAGGTTGACTCTTTCTGTGGGTTTATTTTGTTAGCAAACCATTACTGAACATACGAATTGCAAATGTATGCTATGAAGAAACATTCCTGATTTAATTTATCTTTTAATGAGTTTTTTACTCCATTCAACTTGTTTTTTAGCTAAATCATTCTATTACAAACGTGTACGTTTGTGAGTGACACATTCTGAGCGTTAGTTTTCATGTACTAAACGATCACATGAGTATACCTTTACGGTTGACTCATGCTTCAGTTTTGATAATCCTCAAGTATTATTATGTTACGTTATTGAGTCATGAAATGTGTACTTTTTTCGGTTTTTATCAGAATTCACCTTTTTCTTCTTACATTAAGGCATGCTTTCCGGTTACTTATTTTCTTATAATTTCCCTACCTTTCGTTGGTACTTCACTCCACGGATAATCCTTGGAACATTTTTTGTGTGGTGTCCGCGCGTAAATTGACGCACTCCTTTTTTATGTCGACTGGCGCAGTTATCGGGTATGCCTTGAGGTTGACTCTATCTCCGTTCGAAACGACTTTTTACCGAGGCGCTATGGCTGGTGGAAACGAAAGAAGGTTCGCTCAATGACGCTCCACAATTTACAACCTTCCTCCCCGCCTGGCAGGGTTTTAAAAGTTTCCAAAAGAGGTCCATGTCTCAAAATCGTCCACGGCGCAGCGTGTTTATTCCGCGACTGCTGTAACTTACACATTCCCCTATCCTTGAAACATCAAGGAAGTTCGTGGGGTATCCGTTGAGGAATGAGAGGGATATGGCGGGTGGTGAGAGGGAGGAGTGAGTGGAGAAGGGTTACAGGCTCCACTACATAATGGAACTGAACCCAGTAGAGTTCCACTACCTACAACTCCACTCGACGGCATTGAATTTGGCAGGAGAGATATCTATGCCTACGAAAATAATACCAGGAGAAAGCCCACGGAAAGCCTTCTTTCTTAGGAAATAAAGAGCACCGCACAGGCACCTCGATACCTGAATCATTTCATGTCCTGAGGATTTTTTAAAGAACGATTGAAAAACAAAGGAATTGTTCTATGCAACAATTTTTATTAGGAGATATTTTGACCCAACTTTATTCAGCAACTATCAAATGGTTGTACTAGCCACATTCTTAGGTGATTTAAATTCACAGAATTAATCAAATTTAAGGAGATATAATTTGTCGTAAAAGAAAATATGCGAAAAAAAATCTTATAACTACAATTACAGCTCTTCGGAATCAAAAGAATTTCGGCGTTCTTCACGATGACGAAGAATTTCTCCGTGATGTTCCATCAAGTCGGGAACACCAATTCTTTGTCACGCATTTCGCGTTGATGGTCATCCCTCACTTCTCTCCTCATATTCTTCGTCTTTATTACATATTGAATAGCCATAAAGAAACATTCGTTCTTGTTCCGAGTCACCTTCAGTTGTTTCTCAAGAGCTTCACCTATATTGAAACATCCATTAACATATTCGAGCACTGTCTGTAGCTTTACACCCGCTCCGAGTGTACTTTCGTATACTAATGTTGCTCTACAATCGGCAGATTGAGAGCTACTCGCTTCCAGACTCATTTCTTGACCCCGTGACTTCATTTCTTCGTCAACTTCCGCTGTAGCTTCCGCCTCAGAAACTTCCATCGCTGCACTAATTTTGGGATGGGCATGACCAGCCTATTTATAAAAGAATAAACATGATGTAATGCTTACTTTCACTGCAAAAAAATTCCCCTATTTTCAATCGCTTGATTACAAGGAAATACATCGTGATTTGTATCAATTAGACTGTAAGGGATTGGTCTCTAGAGCTAACCTCTTCAAACAATTCTTATTTTAAATCATAGACCAGTAAAAATGGTCTTCTTTTTGCCCAAAAACATATCCGCATCCAACAATTATTTCCGCCTAAATTAGACTCACTTAAATCTGTAAAAGGTAATGTTAAATACCCCAAACACAAAAGCATTCCCATTCATACAGTTAATGGCACATAAGCAGCTCTAATACCCTAAGCATTACTGTCCGTTAGAAGAGAATCGCTCTTCCAAATTGGAGTATATTCAAGCATTCATTTTTTTTATTTGACATAGACTTATTTATCTTTGGATTGCAGCATTTGATTTCACTTATGTCACAAAAAATAATCACGCTTAAAAAGGATTTCTTACACACTTCCTCTGAAGATATGCATCTTCTGAGTGCCAAAGGATATCTTTCAAAGATGAAAATCAAAACTGTGGAAATGTAATACCTGATCGGCATATTTTAAAATCAGGACGATCATTTACGAGTGCACGTCATTCTTTAGAGTGACCGTTGCATTACGAGCGATGACTTACCGTATCACCAGCGCAGCTTCCTTGTCGATTCCCTTGAGGGCACGAGGGCGTCACTGGATGCGTCCTCCTGTGGTCACATGCGGATATTTTTTGGACGAGTTCGTTGCATCCAAAGCTACGTGAGCCCCTGCTCTCCATTCGACGCAAGAATATCTCGTTTTTCATGAATTGTTTCTTCTTGAGAATAGCCATGTCCAAAAGTCTTCCAAGTGACTCGTACCTTACTGCATGTGGAGGCAGATCGTCGAGATAATCAGTAGTGGGATCCATGATAATATCTTTCCACACCTGCTTGCGGGTCATCTCCACCCGTGGAATTGTTTCGCCCGTCAGTGCTCGCTCGATTTGAGACACAGGATTCTCGTATGATTTGTTCAACCTTTCCCTTGCCTCTGGCGGCTTCCTACCCACGAGCATTTGCGATGCTCTCGCCTGAGTCGCTAATGGACAGAGGCCTCCTTGGTATCCTTCAATACCTGGACTATCAAAGCGGCGGTACCGGTGCATCTTTGCTAAAATGTGATCAAGTCTAGCATTCCTTGTGCAGAATCCAACGATAGGTTCTCCTGTCTTCTTCGCGGTTAACGTGGAGAAAAAGCCATGGGCCCCTGGGTGTTGGGAGAGGGCCTTCGTGGCCACGCAATTCGTTTCATCCTTAGACACATGCCTCACATTACGCTCCTTTGCGGACACCGCTGGCTTCCAATCTTCTACTCCTTCGATGATATTCTGCACCAAACCCTGGACTGGAGATTGTTCGTCTATCTCTCGGGGGTCTTGAGATAGAACTTCCTCGGGGACGAGAGCCGACGTATGTGGAGGAAGAGCTTCGTCCGAATTAGGTGGGTCGCACTCCGCAAATATCAGTACCAAAAATACAGAGGCCAGATACCATTTCCGCAGCTTCTTCTTTGCCACGGTAACAGGTTTCATGCGAAGTGGATAACTCATCCACTCGCCCGGTTGCTTTTTAAAATTTTCCGGCAGCTTCTCCTTCAAGCTGCAATCCTGATCACAATCCTTCATACTGCGGTTGTTTTTTTTCAACGCGCCAATTCCTGATCAGTCCTCGCCACAGGACCTAAGTCCGAACTCGAAATTAAAGCCGTTCTCTGTCGTTCTCTCTTTAGTGACACCTTAAGTATCCACTTAAAAACGTATATTTCCCCTCAATCGCTAATGTAAAGCTTTATCGTAATGTTCTATCGCACAACAAACGTTTCTGCTCCGCTAAGAACATCAAAATGAGCCCCTTTTACTTTTCGTTGCCTAGGTGAGAAAGATTTCATTTTTGATCTCGCTGCATTGTTGCATAACCGCCCGTGGTGGCCACATATGCAGCTTCTGAGCGGGGTAGAGACCTCACCGTGGAAGCAAATTTAAAACATATGTTAAGCAAATGCTCTTTCATGTCTTCTAAACGAAATTAAGACAACCAAGTCGATGGCTACATTAAACCTATCGCCACTGAGAACCTTGAACGATGTCTTGATTTCCTAAGCTTACATTTCATTAACATGGGAATATTCCAAAATTAATGCTTTCTATATTAAGGGTTATACCGGCTATCTCTGATAGCCGTAATGCTGCGAAAAAAAAACAGTATAACGATACATTACGGCTGTCAGTTTTTCAGATCTCTTGCAGCAACAGCGTGGTTGGGAATCTCTCTCAGTCCGCCGATTACAAATTGGACAATCTTTTATGCAAATTAAAAACTAATTTATTATCCAACGAAGTCATTCATATCCCACGAACTCCAACATACTGTGGTAGATCAGATCATGAGAATTAATTGAGCGAAACAGATTCGAGAGCTCACCGGTTTTAAAATGTCGTTTTTCTCGCGATCGATACCAGACTATTATGGCTGCCAATGACACTTTGAGGTAGGTTAGTCGACAGTTTGTGCAGATTAGTGATGTGCTCCCTAACGCTTGTTTCTCAATCCACCACGTAGTATTGACATCATCTTAACATGACCCCTGCTAGACTCTAGTATCTCGTGTACGCAGTTGCATTGCACCTTACAAGAAAGCTTCTGTAGCATTGGTGGCATACCTAAAGGTTAGTGAATGTTGGGGAAAGTTACATTTACGTTTTTTGCATGTCGGTGAGAACAAAACAGCAAAAGCTCAGTAGCATTAGTTTATACTGTACGCATTAGGGGTTATTTCTCTCACTAACGCTCATTAAAGAAAATAGATAAGCATTTTTACTACTCAAATTTTGATGGATAAATCTGGATACATACATTCCTCACCTACTACTCATCATATCAATCATATTTTCGATGAGTCAATTATTAACCCAGTTATTGAAATTGTTTATATTGAATGTTTTCGGCTGTTGTGAGTGTATTGATCACTTTGTCGCAAAGATGAGGACGTTATTTAATGCGGGTTAATGAGGGCTATCCAACGGTGTCAATATATTTTCTCTGCGCTAATTAGTATGCGAGATATTTAATATTGTTTATATTGAATGTTTTTCGACTGTTGTGGGTTAATTATTCGCTTCATTGCAAAGATGAGGGCGTCATTTGATGCGGGTTAATTAGGGCTATTAGACGGTGTCGTTATATTTTATCTAAGTTAATTAGTATGCGAGATATTCGTGAATGTTTATAAGTCACGTGACTGTGCCAGAATGCCTGTTTCATTTCTACTTCTTAGGCGTGTAATAATCCCCAGGTAATACTCCATGTTGATTGTCTGGCCTTTAGGTGGGTATTCGTGATGCACAACCTCCTTTGCATCGAAAAAAAACAGTCAGCATCACCTTGACATTCGAGCGAACTTGTCGAGCTTTTTTGGGGGGAGTTTCATCAATCCATTGTGAAGATTGCACTTTTGTTTCGATGTCATATCCATAAAGCTATGACTCACCATCTGTTATGATCCTGGAAAAGAAGGTTTCATCCTCTTCAGCTCGATCAAACAGTTCCTGACAGACGTAAACTCGATGTTGTTTCTGGTCTGCTGTCATCAGGCGAGGCACAAATTTGGCGGAGACTCGATGCATCCTCAATTTTTCAGTTAGGATTTCATAGCACGAACCAATCGAGATGCAACTCTCTTCTGCAAGTTCTCTGACAGTCAAATCTCGATTTCCATGAACGAGATCATTCACTTTCTTGATGTGTGGGTCGTCAGTCGACGTTGATGGTCTTCCGGAACGCTCGTCGTCTTCCATTGATTGCCGCCCCTTTTCGAACCGGGTAAACCACAAATATCACGCGGTACGTTCATGGCCTCCTTCGGCCGTATGAAGGAGGCCATGGATATGTTTCATAGCATCCTCACCATAAGCCTTGGTAATCAACTCAAAAGTTTCCGTGAAGGATTTGCAGAGTTTCACTCAGAATTTCACAGAACAACGCTGCTCCTTCAAAGAGCTCATTTTCGCGGATCCGATTTTTCGCCGCACTCCACGAACACCCTTTCATATACGGCCGTAACTAAGCAACAAAATAATATATCAACAAAGTGGTTAAAGGTGGTTATTCTGGAAGCTTTCGCGGACACATTGCTTCAATGTGGATTACAAAATAATCAGCTGGAGGCGCGCTATTCAAAAAGTTCGGGAACTTTTGGGTTAAAATGGAGAACGGTTGGGAATGGGTTACAATGAAGATAAGGGAGCTTACAGAATAAAGAAGAAAATATAAGAACCCCAGAGACGTCGAAATGGTGAGGAAAACCTCTCTGAGAAACATATGAACATTGTCGATCGAGAACGAAAGAAGGCTAAGGTGGGTTGGGTGGAAAGCTGTTGCGAGGAAACGAACTGAAACATGAAGAAGGGCACACTGAGACAGCGTACAAGCTAGTGAAGAGACACTTCAGAGAGAAAAAGGAAAAGCAGTGGTTTCAGGGATGTGAATTGGAATACACTAATGGGAGGGTGAAGACTGAGGAATAGATGGAAGTAGTACATCAAAGAACTCAATCTAGGGCATGACCTAATGAAAGATGAGAGCGAGGTAGACTAGGTAATATTATATAGGACATGTCAGGGAACATACTCTAATCAACGGGGAATTTTATGGTAAAAATGTTTAAATTCAATGTTTGCGTCTTCCTCAGGGGTATGCCTCCAGGCTGAGTGACTCATTCCCCAGTAGTCATATGTCCTGCTGCTGTGTACAGTATTGTTTGTCCCCCTCCCAAATACAAATTTCCCAGGGTCCCTCCATCCTCATGCCCCCGAAATTTATTTTTATGACTCAAAATACGTAATAACCCCTCATTTTGGGCATCACTGTTCTTCCATGACCAGCAGAGGCTAGTTCATAGGCCAAAGGTCTCCGTATTTTTATGTGATAATTTTAATTTGTTCAGTGTTTCTAGTTTTCAGTCTAAAATTGTTTCTTTAAGTGGTGCATATCTCCTGCTGAAATAATCCTATAAGATTAATTATTAGTTAGCCAATGCGTCATTGAAATTGGTTTCATTTTATTCCTCGTATTGCACGAGGATATTTAAAAGGTTCTCTTCCTCTAAATTTTATGTGCCCTTTCTGGAGATTTCATCAGGCGAATGAGTTCCTGGCTTCCATCGCTGACAACCTAGTAGTCTAGTAGAGTAGAACTTAGACCATACAATTGTGCCTCAGAGCTTTTTTTGTTGGTCAAGGAGAGCCACTAACTGTTGCTATTATAACGGCTTTACTCAAGCATTTAAATCTTCCGCCATTATAGCAATTCGTTTACTTTTTCCTGTAGCCATGGCAACGCGACTCCGCCCCCTCCGCCTCCGCCGCTGCCCCGCGTTAACTCTTCGTACGGCCGCGTTCTGCGCCACTGTCTGCCACTGTCATTTGCTGCTTGAAGATTGAAATTTGCGGTGGAAAGTTATTTGGAGGATATTTGTGCATTTCGGAGTGAATTTTGTCCGGACGATTAAGATAGTTGAATAATAAGTTATGTCGCTTTTCGAAAAGGTATGCGTTGATAATACTTTAAGATTTCTGCATCTGCCGATATCATGTTTAGTCTCTCGAAGGTTGGAATGTTAAATTAATTTTATTTCAGATTCAGAGTCGGAAGAATCTATGGTCTGATGTTGCATTTGGTTCTTCCAATCGATCTAATACTTCTGCTGCTGCTACTGAGGAGGTAAAGGTAAATATAAAAACGGAATGTTGTGTTTTTTCTGCGCCTATTAAATGTGGCTGTAATGCTGTTTTCGATGTGGTTATTATGTTGCTGCTAGTAACTTTACGTGGAATTGGATGGCTCTCCTAAATAATACTGATACTATTCACGGTGAAGTGCTTACCATCATTTTTCTCGTACGACCAAGTTCTATATGTTACTGTGTAACTTCATCAAATTCCTCCACTCCAATCTTGGATTTTCACCAAGTGTGCCTTCAACCTGGTGTTGGTCGGTTGCATTGTGTCAGAAAGCAGTTTTTGTGCCATTTCATCTAATCACCACCCTATTTGTTATTCGTCAAATTGATTTGAGTTGTGAGAAAAGCGAATAGTCTCGTATATACCTTATTTGAATGACGTGGGAAACATTGATCAGCATGACATTATGTTGTAAGTTGTAGCCAAAACTTGAGCAACCCATCCACTAGAATAGGACCGGCGGTAGTGGAATAGCTGTAGACAAGGTATCAGCAATAGCCGATTGCTGTGTTCTCGGTTCTATTACCGTGGAGGGTGGTACGTTTAAGTGCGTATGCGTTTTAGTGGCCTTCCATCCCTTACCCTCTTCGCCAAGCAAGTACCGCCGATTTCCGGCATTTTTTGTCCCATCATGGTACATCTTTATTTTCTTGTATCGAAGGTGGCTCTCCATTACTACTAGGTTGTGATCACTATCTATTTATATCTGCACTGGGATAGTTCTTGCTCTGCTTCCCTTGGTTCACGTATCTTGCCCGGACATGTATGTGATCTATTTGGTACCTAGAGCTATCCCCTGGCATCTTCCATGTGTACATTCAATGCCGATGTTGCTCAAAGAGAGTGTTTGATACTACCATATCCTTCTCACTGCAGAACTCTGCTGTAGCCTTTCTCCTCAGGAGTTTCGTTTTCCCCATCCGAATTGTCATACACTGCTTCTCTCTTTTCCTTCTCCTATCACTGCATTCCAGTCTCACATTTAAATCAGGTTCTCCTTCACCTTTACTACTCTGAGGACCTCTTCCTTTTATTCATAGAATTCTTCTATATCATCTATATATGACTGGACGGCAGAATGTAGACCTGCCCTATCACTGTGTCTGTAGGAATCCAGCTTCATCGTCACTGTACTCTCAGACTGACTACCCTTTTCTGCCACATTCTTTTTTCAGTATAATGCCTCCACCCGTGATTCTCTGGTTGTCTCCCAAATATATCACTTGATATCTGTTGCTCCAACAATTTTCTGCTTCTGTCCACTTGATCTTGCTGCTTCCCGAAACGTCTGACCCCAGACTCTTCATCTCTGTCTTTGCATTCTAAAGCCTCCCACTCACCCCTTAAGAGCTCACGTTCCCAATCCCTATTCCTTATTCTTTCATTTGGCCAATGTATTCCTCTTATTAGTTGCCACCTAGAGATCGAATTGGGGAACTATTTCATCAAGATACCTATACCATCATGTCTTACCTTGTTTGAATGCAACGCTAAGGTATAATGTGTTCTGAAAGTAATTTCATTGGGCATTTCATAGTGCATGAGTTGATTTGTCAGACTGCTACATGTGTTGCCATTGATGCTGGCTTCCATGGATTTTCAAATTTGGTATTGAACATTGTTCATTTTAGGAACCGGCACCCTTTCCTCCACCGAGGTCCAGGCGGACTGCGGGATGGTCTGAAGAGAGCAGCAAGTCCAGGTTTGGAGATTTCATAGCACACTTTCAAAATGAATAATAATTGTAATACTTTAGTGAGGCACATGTCTATCTTAATTTCCATTAACTTTTATAAGTTCCCTTTGTTGTATCATCATTCATTTTGTTTGAGCCTAAAATTTATATTTCGTTTAGTTCTTATTTTGTGTTAAAACTCCTAAAATATTGTCCCTTGAGTTGGAAGCCTTCAGTCCATAGAGACAAAAACAGTTGTCATGCCAGAAGGATTATATCAATTGGTGTAGTAAATTAAAAACTTCATTACTGGAACTCATCATGAATGGGAATGTGTGCTGCCTGAATCACTCTAAGAAAGATAAGTAAAGATTGAGTCCTGCTTTGTATTGTCAGTTATAACTTAAATGCTGGTGTATTTGTGGGGAAAAAAGATCAGACAAAGCAAGACCATGACTGTACTTTTGAAATGCTTAATGAGGCTGAAACAGAAACATATCAATTCTCACAAACAGGATATCCAACACCATATTTATACTACCTACAGGTATGACCAGGAAAGAAAGTTATCTTTCTGGTTTATATCTTTTTTTTTTGATGGATAATGACATGCATTAAGGTTTTTCTGATTTTTCAGATCAGCTTATGGTATATATTTTTATTACTATCAACTTAATAAGGGTAAAAAATTATCTTTCAATCTTATTGTGTGGCATATAATTTTTTTCTGCATGACCATGTGTTCAAGCTGGGGTTGATTAAGGTCGTTGTTTTGTGGAGACAAGAAGGGGGTGGATTGCACTACCCCGGGGGATATGGAGTACCTCATAATTATCATGTTTTCTATTTTCCTAAGAACTATGAGGTTGCCCTCCATCCTTAGTCTTAATTAAGGTTAATCCACCCTATTATTTAAGTGACCAATAACTTGGTCTCCTAGTTATAGGTTAAAAGAAATTATTCATGTCTGTACTTGCCATCAGTAAGCATCTGTTTAGAACTTGTATTTGGTTTGGGCAAGTTAAGGAAAGCCGAAATGAATCTTATAATCATCCAATAATCATTATATAGTAACATCCTAATGAATTTATAGTCTTTAATTTGTATTACTAATGTCATTCACTGTATTGTTCTGTAGATTTTAGGTTAATTTCTAAGAGGAGTGGCTAAGGTTGCAACAGACTGTTGTTGATTACCTGCACATTAATATGTATTTTAAAATGACTAGATATTTGCAGTAATTTAACTGGGGATTAATTGTTCGCCTTGGCTGGGACAGAAACCCATATCTCATAGATAGCATAAAGAGTTCTTTGGTCTGTAATTATTCTGAGACATCCTGTTTCCCCTTTGGAATGTGTGCAAAGGACACCTCAGAGGGTTAACTGGCCTAAGCACTCGTTGCTATAATCAGTGTCTTGTTGTGGAAGACATCTTCCATCCTCAGTAATCAATACCCTCTGGATGATAAATGAGTCGTCCGTTATAATGCCTATCATAAAAGAAGTTACCAAGTGTAGAATCCGATTTTTCCTAGAAATTTGGTCAATAAATTGCTGTTGTGTTACTTATATTATTATTTTAATATCCCTTTTTTCTCCATTTTAGGACCAGGAATTCATTTTCATCAGATTTGTAAGTACATTCATGCATTGCAGAAATTCTATCAAAGTTAATGTTTTATAAGGAATCTCTCTTTATATATTTACGAAGCTAATCTCTACGTGGGGAAACATGAGAGGTCATTACTATAGCATCATTGGTCGTGCAATGTGTAAGGTTGGTTGACCGCAGCCCTACCCTCTTCCCTATCTAACTATATATTGCTAGGTCTCTTACTTCCTGGTAGCTCTTCTTATGTACTTTCCTCTTTATTTGGTCCATTAACTTATTCCTGGATCTTCCTCTGAGAACTTTTCCTTCTATCTTACCTTCATTTATATTCTTCACCAACCCATTGTGTCTCAGGGCTGTTCAATCCATTTTGCTCTTCTTTTCTGCATGGTGTTCCATTTGGTCCTTCCTTCTTCTACTCTTCTGTACACTTCATCGTTTCTTAATTTTGTCCATCCATTGTATCATCAGCATCCTCCTCCAGCACCAGGTTTCAAAGGCTTCCAATCTCTTCTGGTCAGCTTTTCCAATGGTCCATACTTCCAATCCATGGAGTAATATGCTCCAAGCAAATGTTTTCACATACTGTTTCCTAGTTTGTAGTCCTATGCTCTTTGAGCACAGTAGTTGTCTTTTTACCTTGAATGCCTTCTTAGCTTAGCTATTCTTTACTTGATGCCCATTGTACTTCTTCCGTTCCACGTGATGGTACTTTCAAGATAGCTGTAGGAATCCTCTTGCTCTAATTTCCCTCCTATCAGTGTGACTAAAGAATTCAGCTTTTCTCTTCCGCATACCAGGATTTTTGTCTTTGTATTCTCTGCCATGTATTGGGTTGCAAAGGAGACTTAAATAAGTGCTCTAATAATAAAGTAGGGTTAGTGTATGCATTTAAATTGGCACTATAATAAATTCTTTACTGGAGCAGCTTTCACCAATTAAGGCCAGTTTAGTGCTAATGGTTTTGAAATACAACTATTCTGTGTCAATGTGGAAATGTTAATCTGGTGTGTTATCTTAGAAGAGTTAATGAATATCATTTGCTGGAAAGAATAAGTTCTTATTATAGTCTTTCACTGCTGTGAATGTACTTCTATCACTGCGCTCCAAGGAGCAAGTTTTGGTTACTCGCCAGCCCTCCTATGTTGTGGGATAATACAATGAAAACTTTTTAAATATTTGATAATCTTTATCTAAACAAAAAATGGATATTATAAATTTGCCTGTCTTGACTCTTTCCCATGTATTTTCTTACTCAAAGAAGAGTTACACGTGGGCGATACCTTTCCCATTAAGCCGCATGGTAAGCCTCATGATTGGGATCCCGGAGCCTGAGTGAAAATGTTAAACTCCAAGCCATTGTTTGAACCCTGGCTTTGGGTCAGTAGATCAGGGCATTACCATGCGGCCACTGAGGCCAGGTAGACAAATTTTGTAAAGTGGGGCCTGTAGGTTTTTGGGAGAACCGAGCTCTGAAATCTGCTAGGCTTTGTTATTTGTTCATATCATATTCTCCTTGGTCATACCACCTACCCCTCTTATTCACTTTGGATGCTGGCCAATTAAGTAATAGTTTCCTTTCATTTGTGCATCCCATGGGATGTGTTGCTTGAAATATCTGGACCCAATGAATCCTGAAATTGTGATTTCAATTTAGAGCTGGGTCATTCCACGCCACTTTAAACCAAAGTTGAGCCATCATCTCTCGGATTTTGATGGAAATTTGAGGAAATGTTTGCCTAGTGAAATAGTGAATACTGCTGCCAGCGTTTTGCAAAATTTTAAAAGCAGCTGAATAACGGCTTTTTTTCAAATTGGCAATTTTCACTGCCATTAGATTTTCGTAATAGCATATCTCAGGGGAAAATCAATGTAGAAAGACATTCAATGGCTTATTTCAAAACTAAAAGTTGTGACTAAACTAAATTTGAATTTAAAATAGCCATTTAACTATTATTTGTTTAAACGTTTTATTGTTAAAATTTTTTGAGCTCATTTTTTTACTTGATGTACCTTGTTTTGTTATGCATGTGATATAACAATTTTGATGGAGTGTTCTTCCATTAAAGAGAAAAAGTTTTGATATTTTCACTGTAATGCCCATTCCATACCGATAGACGGAGTTATTCAACATTTGCTTGCTTTTGCATCTAATGTTGCATTTTTAAGTGTTAAGTAAGTAGATGATTCAAAAATTAAGGAAAAAAATATTGAGAAATTCGTTAAAAATAATACCTTTTGAAATTTTTTAAACAAAGCACTGGACAATGATGCCCCGTACTTTGTTTAAAAGAAGAAAGATCTCATCGCCGATGACGAAAAGAAATTACACCATGATTCGTCTTAATCTTGTCTTGACCTTGCATTATACATAGGAGATTAAAAATTCAAATATCTGTAATTACACTGAGTGCATGAAATTTGAAGCTTAATGAATTTTACTTTGATGGGAAAAATTAAAATTATCTTTTTTTATGCTTTCTTCTGGTCTCTACTTCCAATTTTTTCCCATGAGTAATGCATGTAACCTGAAATAATAGGAAAGGTAAACTTAAATTCATGAATGGATGTGTGTAAATGTGATGGAATTTCAGCATATTGAAGGCAGGAATTGCAATTTTCTCCTGGTGAAATAGATTAATTGCAACCTAGGTTTCAGTGTACATACCTCAGTATGAGGTGTCGTGTATTGAAATCTATACATCAGGTGTTGTACCCTGATGATAATGAGGTACCTAGGTTACTATTATATCAGTGAAAAATCTCAATTTTTATATTAATTAGTGAATGAAGCTCTAGAAAATTGCAAATTTGTTTGACAGAATGGACATTGTGGAGAAGGCAGTTTAAAAATATAAGCTCCTTGGCATGCTCCTCCCAGCCACTCATTCCTATATTCTTATATATGCTACCATTCCTATATGATTATAGCATATTTTTCAGCTTAATTTATTCTTTATGTTCGAATCTATACATGGTCATGATTCTCCACTGATACATGCAGTATTTTACTTACAGGGATAGATTCAAATCTCCTGAAAGGACCACAATAATAGATTCAGATGATGGTACGTATTTTACTCTAAAATGTGTTATATTTTTGTATAAGATCTTTTGTCTCACTCAGATTACAAAATGTGCGTTCACCTTGACTTCTTCTGAAGCATGTATGTACTTGTTTAAGGGGTGGTTCATTGCCTGCCCATTATTCTCCCTTCATCTGATTGTGGCCATAATTTTTCATCTTTACTCTCTGAGACACGCTGTTTCTTCTCTCTGTCATTGCTGATGAAACTCTTGCTGAGTTATGACTTTGTAACTTGGTGGTCTCTGGTGGGTGGAGTATTGGTTCCCAACATCCTTTGCTTTGTGCACCCTTCAGTCGCTGATTTAAAAAAAGGTATTAGAAAAATGTTCTTTAAGGTAAGTCTGAACTGGGATGTTTATTTTTGGTCATCCAATATGAACTAGTTTACATTCAACAATTATTTTATATGATGTAAAAAATGGTGCAAAGCAATTCCCAAAATGCAAACTTATTTAGTTCAGGTTCAAAATGTGGTGTTTTGCAGGTTCAAATGGCCATAAAATTCATGCAGTGCCCTATGGCTGACATTTTACATGACTTCTAAATGTACCACGCAGATCTTGGGCAAGGCCATTAGTTGGCATACTGGAAAAGAGCTGCAAAAAAAACGACTGTGCGTTGTACTTTGTTCCCTACAGAAATTCCCTACAGAAATTTCGCTCTATAGGCTATAGGTGTGGGGATAGGGTGGACAGGCAAACTACATACAAATTGAGTAAAATATAAGGCTTTTGGTATATCACAAAAATGTTGTGCATTTACAAATAAATTTTTGCAAAAAAGCCAGTTGTACAACTGAAGAATTAACTAGTAGTGAATTGCTACTTACCTGCTAGAAAATACAGTTTAGTCAACGATAATAAATTTTATAAACGACTATTACTCCATGAAAGAAAAATCAAACTTAACCTATTCCTCTACCTGTTGCAGAAAGTAATTAATTCTTGGGAGGTGTAGGTGTAAGTGATACAATTTTGTTTATGTACAGAGTGAATATCAGAACGAAACAGTAGTTGTCATATTTTGCTCTGGCAGTTTGAATATCCTGTGATTAGTGTTGGTTACCAAGCATGCAAATATGGAGTGAAATTGATTATTTGCAGTTTCAAAGAGAGAGTGGTCCTCTCTAAATGAAAATTTATGGATTTTGATATGCTGGGTGTGGTTTTAAACACTCAAATGCAGGAACTAATTATATTAGAAAAGATCATGAAAATCGTTCAACAATGAAAGGGTTACAATGAAATTGCCATAAGGAAAATTTGGCCTGGACCTGGAAACGAATCACGGACCTTTGGCTTTCTGGGCCAATGTACAGACCCCTACACTACCCAGGCTTCGTGGTTCTCATGGCAATTTAGCAGGATACGTATGAACTGGATGTCAAGCCCTTGCAGTCCATCAAAGATGGCAATGCAAGGGAGAATGGACTTCAAGGAAGCCACAGCATGAGGACTTAACATCTACTTTGATCATATCCTTCTTAAGTAAATTGCCATAAGAATTAGGAAGCCTGGATGGCATAGTGATCTGTGCATTGACCCGGAAAGCCAAGGGCCTGTGGTTTGATTCCTGGTCCCGGCCAATTTTTTTCTCATGGCTATTTCGTTCTATTTCACCGCTGTATTCCTGGCAGACCTTAATACTTTGCAAAAAATGAAAGTATTGTCAAAATATGAATTTTGTCTTCAATGACAGTCTTATTTGTGTAACAAATTTTTTTCAAATTACATCCAGAACTGATTAATTAAATTTCATCAGAATAGGCCTACTGTTGTTAATGCACCTAAATTACCCACAGAAAATTCTATGAAGATAACATTTTAATGCATGTGTATTTACCCACATCTGTGGTTGTCATCAGTGGTAGAAGTACGCCCGACAGCTGCTTGAAGGGTTACATGGAAGGAGGGGAAGTGGGAGAAGGGGAGGGTAGAGGAAGGAGTGGACACAGGGACTAGAGTGCTCGGTTGATTCCCGGAAACGAGAGAGCATTGAGGAGCAGAATGAATGCCTGTTCTGTATTTCCCAGATCTATTGGGGAGGCAGTGGGAGGGAGGGAGGAAAGGATGCACGCATTAAAACGTTTGTCGAACCTAAGGTTGTGGGAGGAGGCGTGGGTGGGGACAGGGAGAGCGGCATATTGGGAGGAGGGGTTACAAGAAGATCTGTGGCCGTTAAATCGGATTTTGAGAGCCCTGGAAGTTATATTCTTGTCAGAAGGTGAGATTGAGATAGATTTTTAAAGTAGCAATGACCAATTTATGATGAAATGAGGGTGATAAGGAACTATCATGTAATGACTGTGACATGCTTACATTGGGCAGGTATTGAGAAGTTTTCAGATTATAACAAAGAAACACTGTACTGTGACAGTTCGCTGCCACCATAGTTATTATTTTTCCTCCTACGAGGTTGGGAGGAGGGGTCCTCAACATAAGTATTTTTACCATTAATAAAAATCTCAATGGATGACTCGCACCAACACAGCCAATTGTTATGTGAGGATAGCAGGAGTGAAGCAGTAACACTTGAATCTGACCTTAGAAATTGATATATTGTCATATGCAACATCACACGTACAAAGGTACAGTTGACTGATTTCGTACTATAGGAATAGTGACTTTTCCTTATTCCCTTCCCTCCAAAACAGGTTTACAGGGCCACACTTGAGCTGTGAAATAGACAGACATCAACTAAGGAGTTAGGGTGGAACCCCGGGAAAGTCTAGGAAGACACCCTTTTTAGGTTGAGATTAGGACCACAGAATAACCTGTCTGTTGGACTGGAGTGAGACACTCAATATTGAACTCAAGGCACATTAACCAATGCTCCCAACACTCCTTTTTTTCATTGGCGTCACCTGTGTACTGCCGTCCACCCCTCAGCCTGATGCTAGCCGGGTTGTGAGCTCGCTCTTTAAAACCGTGTCTGTCTGTCAGATGTGGGCTTCTCCAGATTCACCGGTGTTGCTGCGTCACAGGGTCTGATCCCCGAACACCAGCATTGCTATGCAATGTCTCTCCCCACCAGCGTAACGTTGTAACAACATCTCTTCTCCTTCCACCTCTGCTGGGCTGTTGTATGTGCACACTAGGGAGGGGAAGGGAGACCACGTGCTCTGCGGTTGTGGGGGGGGGGAAGGGTTGAAGGGAAACACGCATGTTCTCACACCTTAGATCTCATTTAGAATGTAAAAAGCTGTTGGTCATTCATGGCCCATTTGGCTGAGCAACACATTCACACACACACACACCATGCAAACATCTTTCTCCCCATGTTTGCATCCTGCAGAAAGGGAGAAGTCCCACCAGGCCGGGTGCGGAACGCCTGCCATGCAAGGCAATTTCCCTCAAAAGCCAAGCAATGGTTGGGGACCATTACAGTACTTATAAAACAATAATGACATAAAGAGTAACTTCTCTAAACAACTTTTGACCTTGACCTTTTGTCTTGTGACCACCTTAGTGATTTTAAAGTGAATTTTCTGGATTTTATGGCTTAACAATGGGAGCTTAAGGCTTCAGAACAACAGCTTGTTATTTTAAAAGCAATGTTGTGACCCTGATTTTGATCTCATTAACCTGTTACCCACCAAATCCCCCATCCTATCCTCTAATGTAAAATAAGCTTATTCCTTCCTCCATCTCTTATTCCCCCCCTCTTTCCTCTTTATCATACGGTCAGTATGTAAGTAAATTGGTGCTCTTAATTCTGGTTATCTCTTACTTATCACTTTTTGCAGACATACCTGCTATCCCAGATTTGGATGACATGCAGGATGATTATGCTAAAATCAATGCTTCTGGTACTTCGTAAGTATAATGCTTCTTTATTATGTCATTTTTTAATGAAATGATGGTGTAAGAACTTTTAACATGGAGTTACATTAAGGACTGAAGGCTGTACACATAATTGCCAGTGAAGTCCATCAGGCTCCCTGCTGCCCCTTTCCTGGGGAAATAGGCATCTTGCCTGCACCAGATGTGTATCTAATGTCTACTGCATATTGGAGATAAAACTTTTATTACAATGAGTAATGGGTCATTGTACATAATCATATTGCAAGGCAACTGGGTGACTTACATGCCAGTATACACATGTGAGGATGAAATAAATAGCTCTTTGACAAAAGCATATGGGTCCACACCTTTTGAGAATACCCCACTCAGTGGAGAAATCCCACAAGCCCACCCATATTTACCGGTGAAGTAAAAGTACCATTTATTTCAAGGGTACCATTGTGCTTTCCAATTTACACTTTACTGCAGTGCTTACGAACAGTGTTGCTGGCTCTACATACTTTCACTTGTGCCTCCCTCTCCCATCTGAACTACATGGACTAAATACCTGTGCAGAAGTTATCAAATTTATTCAGTCCCTGTAATGTTATCATGAAGATGAATCATATTGGGTTTCAAAGTTGAGGTTAATATCCTTTATCTTCTGAGCATGTTCCTTTGGCACATTGAGTAGGCATTTAAAAAGCTGTGGACATTTGTAAAACCCCAGCCAGCAATGCTTACGGCTACAGAAAAACCCAGTAAGATAAAGGTTAAATAGCTGTCATGCCTGTATTGACTTACAAAATAACACCACCCTGTACTTGGCATACCCAGTCAGATGCATGAAGTTTGTAGGACTGTACAGTTATACTTTTGGAGTGGTGAATATTTCAGGGGTTGTTGCATTTTGTGCCATTAGAATGATTATGTTATTTGTTTCAGCTTAAATCAGTGATTTTGCATGTCAAAAGCCTATGACTGATGATGCATGGTGGTTTGAGGGTAATTGTGGCTCTCTTTTGGGGGCATATATCTAATATTTGATAATTCGCTGCAAGTTATATTTCCTTCCGGCGATGCTGGAATTTTGATTATATATTCCTTGGTTGTTTCTTAATCTTGCAATGTGAGGATACATAATTTTCAGCTGTCAGAAAGTGCTCAAACCAAAATAGCTCAGAATGAAATGAGACCTTTCATCTTGAGCCTGACTTTTTTGGCCAAGCTAATCTCTTGCTCAAATTGATGGAGATCTTAGATTGTGTCCCCTAATGCAAGCAAAAGGCCAAGTAAGTTGAGTTGGGTGAATCACGCCAATCTTGTGCTGGCTCCGGAGAGAGGATTGCAACTTTGTAGTAAAAACATTGACTGGAATACTTTTCAAGTCAAGCAGAGCCATATATGCCTGTAGTGGCATTGACCTTGGCTCATTTTTCAATAGAAAAGCTTTCCTATTTACTCTGTGGTGACTTTATCACTGCCCTAACACTCTTCATTTATTTTGGTATCTGAGCAAAAGTGTGCTCATCTGTTTTCCACGAATGAAAATTAATGAAGCTGAGAATATTGTGGGCGTTTTTATTTTTGATGAAATGTTTTTTCAAAGGTTATTTATGATGTTATTTTTCAAAGGCTGCAATGCAAATCATTAAGACTTGACATCACAAGTGAATTGACTGCAAATGGTAGGCGGAGATGAGAGAAAATAACAACCTTAGCCAGTTTGATTAACTTCAAGCAGGAACATCTATATAACAAACAAGTATTACAATTGAAAACTAGCCCATAGGCTAAATACCGTAGACTTGGTATATAGAAGATGATCAGATGTCATCACTCCACCAGGTCCTTTCTCATCCGTGGTCAGTTACAAAAGAGGCTGGGCCCAGCATAGAGACGACGCTGGGCTTGCCCTCTTTTGGGAGACAACGAGGCTGGCGATTGAGGGGAGTCAGCTGACCAACGCAGGAGTAGGGGAATCCTTGTCGGGTCGTTGATTGGTGGAGGAAATGGCGCTAGTGTTGAGTCGGTCAGAATAATAATAATAATAATTTATTCTCCAAAAGACCTTACATACATATATAGGTATAGGATTCGTCAGTTTAAAAAAAATACAAAAAAGAAATTTTTTATCAAATACAAAGTAAAAAAAAAGTTATAAATTTTTGTACCAATAACCATGGGATTATTTGCAGAAATTAGTTTTTTGTGGTATGTGATGTGAATATCACTGGAATTTCTCGTAGCATACGAGTGAATTTCTTTGTTGATGGGAAATTGCAGAGTATTTAATTTTAACTAAAACGGCTACACAATTGATATACATAGATGTAATGGTTAACAGGTTTAGTTTTTTTATTAATGGTTTGCATGAAGTTCGTTGGGAAACACCCATCATGCATCTAACAATTTTTTCTGCTCTAAGAAAAATGTTTGGAGTAGACTTGAAGAGGATCCCCAGTGAATTATTCCATAGAAGGCTCTTGAGTAAAAATTTGAAATATAAATGGCTTTTAAAACATCTAGCGATAGTGTTGTATAGAAACCTAATTTGATAAAGAACAGATTTAAGAATGGAACACAAATTGGAAACATGGATTTTCCAGCTTCCAGTATTTTGTAAATGCAAACCTAGAAATTTCACATTACTTGACAGTAAAATAGGTGTATTAGTATAAGATACTTCTGGGATATTTTTTGTTTCAAATTGGTTAAACAGCAGAATCTGTGTTTTGTTGCAATTTAGTTTTAATTGATTGTTTTGGCACCAAATCCATATCTTATCTAGTAGTAGTTGGGTTTGATTAAAGGGTCCATGGTTTCATTAGTGATGACAAAGCCTGTGTCATCTGCAAATAATACTGTTTTCACATTGCTTGAGTTAATTATTTTAGGCAAGTCATTTACATATAGTAAGAACAAAATGGGCTGTAGAATTGAACCCTGTGGAACACCAACAGTAATTTCATGAGGGTCTGACAAGCATTTCCCATTTTTTGTTGTTATTTCAACTTTTTGTAATCTACCAGAAAGGTATGAAGACAGCCATTCCAATGCTACACCTCTAATGCCTGATCTTTGACACTTGCTTAGGAGAATAGAATGGTCTACCATGTCAAACGCTCTCAAGAAATCCAAGAATAGAGTTAAAACTTTTTGGTTGTTATCTAGGGAGCTAGTCACGAAGTTCATAGTATTTAGGGGTGCTTTCTCTGTTTATCTATCTTTTCTGTATCCCCATTGGCAGTCTGATAATATATTAAGTTTATCCAGGTAGGCAATCAGTCTATTGTAAAAAATGAGCTCAAATAATTTGGAAAATACATATAGCAGCGATATTGGTCTGTAGTTGGCTACATCACCTCTTTCACCCTTTTTTTGTAGATAGGGATTACTTTACTTTCTTTTAACACATTAGGAAAAACCCCTTTATCAAGAGACTTATTAATTAAAAGTACTAATGGCTGAGTGATAGTCTTTACTCCGTAGTGTCACGTTTGGTTGAATGTTGTCTATTCCTGGGGATTGCTTTTTACTTAGTTTTTTCAGGCAGGAAAGTACTTCCTTTTCATCTGTGAGGTATAAATATAAGGAACTTAGAGGGTATGAGTTATTATCAACATTTTTGTCTTCAATGTTTATACTACAATTACTTTCGTTAAATTTGGGGAGATAAGGTAGAAAGTCGTTAATTTTATTGGAAATTGTTTTTGGATCAGTTATGGAAATGCCGTTCTCATCACAGAGTGTACCACTATCACTTTCAGTATAAAAGTGAGCCGATTGTAAAGTACCACTTTCAATAGAGTTGTCTGAACAGTGAGCTGATTGTTCCAGCAAATTGCGAGGCCAAATACACGAGGGATAGTTGCGAACGTTGTTTGCGAGTTATTTAACATTTGCGAGTTTTTTGGCGATGAGTGGTTTTACTGGAAGCGTGGTTTTTGCCAAGTGGGAGGGGGGAAATTTTGGCACAAGGCCCAACTTTGAAGAAAAATTTGCATTATAAGGTTTGAAGCCCACCCCTAATTTATTGATCAAGGAAAGTAATTCAACGTTTTTTAGATGATTTCGAGCAAATTGGCATAGCCTTGGTGAATAGGTTTGTGGAAAGGAACCAGCTACATAATTTGTTTTTACTGTTTATTTTTTGGCCGTATCAATACATAGTTATTCCAATTAGGATTGGAACTGGGAAGTTTTCTGCTAAAACAAGTAACTGTGAGGCTTTAACCAAACATGTTATGGCTGCTGTTAAATTAAGTTGAATAATTGCACATGAAAAGAGATTACCTACATCATTACTAATTTTATAAATGTGATGCTGTCAAGATTGATGATCTTTATCCTTGAGTAACCATGTTATGATATGCTTACTGTGTGATATTTTTGTTATTTGACGCATTTTTACGGAAAAAGTTAAATATATTTTTTTACATAATTTTGATCCCCTAGTTAAGTCATAGCATCACAGTAATGGCACCCTTGTAAAATTAGTCAATTAAAAATCACAATGTTAAATGTGTATGGAGTTTGTTGGTTGTTACGAATGGCCATTTCTGATGGACTGCCATAACGAGTCTGTTTCGCCGTGCTTGTCGTCCAGGATGCATAACCTGTGGGGGTCATTTGTCACACGTGAGACTAGAATAGGTGTACAAAGCTTCAGTTATTTGCGATAGCGTTTCACTCAGAAAGGAAAAAAAAAACTTGAACAAAAGACCTCAAAAGTTTTTTTTTTGTTTGGGCTCGCTTCTTACGTGATAGCGACTTCTGGGTCTTCGAGGGGAAGAAGTAGGAGAGCGGGGAGTAGAAGGAGGGAGAATAGTAAAGAAAAGGGGTTTTGCTGCCCGCCATTCCAGCAGAGAACGAGGCTAGAAGTGCTTTGCAACAGTTATTTAGGTATGCTTGATCCTGATGCACTTCCTGAAGTTTGCTGCTTTTTATTAATATGGTTACAATGCAAATGAAAAGAAAGTCATTGGATTTGACTAAGAAATTCGAATTCATTCATGAATGTGACAAAAAACGCCCATATAAATTCAGGAAATTCAGCGAAATTCAGGCCGGAATTCAGCCGACAACATGGTCTAACTTTGTCCACTCTATTTATAATTCTGGAAAACAATGACAAAATTACTGCTGCATTTAAACTTGAAAATGCCAAGGGGAGTAGTAAGAAACTGCGACTGCAGAAAATGTTCCATTAGAATAAGGCTAGACGAGTCTGTTTCGCCGTGCTTGTCGTCCAGGATGCATAACCTGTGGGGGTCATTTGTCACACGTGAGACTAGAATAGGTGTACAAAGCTTCAGTTATTTGCGATAGCGTTTCACTCAGAAAGGAAAAAAAAAACTTGAACAAAAGACCTCAAAAGTTTTTTTTTTTGTTTGGGCTCGCTTCTTACGTGATAGCGACTTCTGGGTCTTCGAGGGGAAGAAGTAGGAGAGCGGGGAGTAGAAGGAGGGAGAATAGTAAAGAAAAGGGGTTTTGCTGCCCGCCATTCCAGCAGAGAACGAGGCTAGAAGTGCTTTGCAACAGTTATTTAGGTATGCTTGATCCTGATGCACTTCCTGAAGTTTGCTGCTTTTTATTAATATGGTTACAATGCAAATGAAAAGAAAGTCATTGGATTTGACTAAGAAATTCGAATTCATTCATGAATGTGACAAAAAACGCCCATATAAATTCAGGAAATTCAGCGAAATTCAGGCCGGAATTCAGCCGACAACATGGTCTAACTTTGTCCACTCTATTTATAATTCTGGAAAACAATGACAAAATTACTGCTGCATTTAAACTTGAAAATGCCAAGGGGAGTAGTAAGAAACTGCGACTGCAGAAAATGTTCCATTAGAATAAGGCTAGACATTTTGGAACAATTTGAAATTATTCAATCAAATGTAAATGTCCTGTTAATGGAGCAAACTTTTGTGAACCATTCTCCTCTCCTCAAGATACCCTTCCCGAAAGCAAACAGTTGAAATTCCTCTTCACCCTTTCTCCAACCGACTCCACCCTCCATGGTTTTTTTACCATCCACCCACCCCTTCCCTTCACCCTTAGTCTTGTGTTGACCACCTTCCGCTAGTAATCCCTTCCTTGAACCCCTACCCATTCTATGATTACTCCGTTCCCAGTCAACCCTTCCTTTCCCCCCCTCCTCTCTTTGGTGCCGACTACCTCCCTTCTTTCCCTTTCTAATGACCATGCTTACTTTTCTTCCCCCTCAACCCCTCCTTATTCCCCCCCCTTTTTTTTGCCTTCCCGTTTCCCTGGTCTTCCCCACTTCTTTATTCCTCGAGGATTCACTGGTTTCCCCCTCCTTCCCTTGGTTTTTCCATTTAAATGCCTCTTCCGCACCTTATTTCTGTCCCTAACCGTCCTCCCCCTTTTTTCTCTAACTGGTAAAAATATATAAATGTGATGTGCTCTCTAACAAATTGTCTTGTACCTGATGATGGCTCTGTTAGTTGAAACGCATCGTACGTAATATATACCCTGTGGAGTAGTGCAATTGTTGTTTCTGTTTTAACCCTATCAACGCTAAGGCGTAAATTGTGATACCTTCCCGATGACGTAGTTCAGTTTTTTGCATGTTTACATTCAGCACGATGAAATAAGACACGTCACTAAAAATTTTAATTTTTGAAGCCTATTTGTTGTAATTATAACTGTTTAAAATTTGGACGTTCTAGAACGTCCTGTGCCACTGGCATGATTGCTGCATGGTTGCATGCATTTTCAGCATTTCCCCGTCGTCCATTTTACATCTAATAAATTAATAACAAACCTTAATTGCCGTTAAGCTCATAATTTCACGAGTATATCCAGTTTGTAAACTCTTCTTACTCTTTGCACTCATTTAATCCTCTCGGTTATAAAATATTGCGCTGATATCAATAAAATTTTATAGAATGCGATTTATTTTGAATGCTTTAAAATAAAATTTCCTATTCGGAAGTAAAACTGTCTTTTCGCTCAGTATGTTGATCGTTATAATACTGAATACAAAATTTTAGTCCAGGAAAGGGATTGCTAGCATCTTTAATTGAGAATTAACATAGTAAGCCATTGGCTGTGTTCATAAAAGTACAAAATTCCTACAGTCATTTTTAAAACTTAAAATCACCGACGAAAATCATAATCATAAAAATACATCTGCATAGAAATTTGTTTTTAAAACTACAATCAACATTTACATAATTTCAGTATTTGATGTTCCTGTGATAATTTATGAAGCAAAGTACAACGCATAATTACGGGTTTCCCTCACAAACAGCACAATTTGTGGGATAGTCCGTCTTAATCCCTTGCTTGGCGTTCTTGGCATTTTCGATTTTGCGTTGTCTATTTCATATTGATGTGGATTTGCAGTGTTCTACAATTAACAAAGGTATTCCAATGTATCCATACTGCATAAAAATTGTCTTCAAGAAAATATATCGTCACATCCATGGATATATGTATCGGTTTAGGGGTGGTTGGCAAAGTATTTTTGGGAAGAAAGGAAAAGTGGATGGAAGGAGATGGAAGGGGGAGAGAGAAGTTGGGTTCAAAGGGCTGCCGGTGGTTGTGTGAGACTCCCCATGGGTGGAGGAATGGGGGAAGGGCTCAGAATGCACTGGTCACAGAGAGAGTTGGCCGATGGTGGGGGTGTATGGTGGGTCTCCATAAAGTGTGGAGCGAGAGGAGGCATTAGCTCAGGAGAGGCCTTCGAGCAGGTTTTGCAATGACAGAATCACTATATGGCCTGAAGGAAGGCTGGGTGTGGATGAACGGCAGGCATCAGCAAACAGCTAGCACGGAGACGGAGGGTTGGAATCCCTTGGTGAGGGGTAAGCGAGGGTAACAAGGAGGAAAGTGCATGACAGAACAATGTTACGGTCGGGGGTGAAAGGCGTCTAGCTTGGAAGACAGCTGAGACAACAGAGTGGTTAACGGTTTTGAACAAAATATCCATGGCATATATTCATTCATTCTTATATTTGCATTCGCAATGATTCATGATCTGTCCTTATCACCTGATGTAGAGTATCAACAGTACTATTGAGAAGAGAAATGTTGAGCACAGAAATGTGTTCATGAGTAAAAAAGGGAAGTTGAAGATTCTCATCAAAGTGCGCCCCGATTTTTCGATAAACAACTGTCAATGTACTCTATGGAACTATCTGAGGGATGACATGTTTTCAAGTTATCTACAATGGCAGTTCTACTGTAAAATGAAAATTAAAAAAAAATACAACAGAGTAAATGGAGTTGACTATATTCATTTTCACGAGGAAGGGTTTTCCCTGTATTTGATATATGAGTAACTTAAAATGAAATGATTATAGTACCTTGTGCATTAATTTTTTTGTTCCTCAAAGACTTTTTCACTCCACCATTATGGTTAATTCTTTTACGTTTAAATTTACAACAGCTAATTTAGCATGTGCAACATTTATAGTGGTTGTGAAATTGGAGGTGCACCACTAAGAAGTTCATTAAATCGAAAGATCAATATTTTAGAAGAATAAAGTAATCCCCAATAAATGTACTAGCGAATAGTTCAAACTCGATCCTCTTTATCAAAAAGTTTGTATACACTGACAAATGAATCACCAATCTGCTACGAGACCACAGTGAAAGAGGGCTTTACAATTGCAAAGACGAAGAAAATACAATATGTGGAAGACATAATGGTAAAAATTTAATAAAATTTAACAGTAGTATCCACATTATAAATACAAAACGAAATCGCCACCTGAGAAACTAAAAAATTATAAACGGTACTACTAACCTGACGTTGTAATACATTGGAAATTAGGGAGCAACTGATAATCAACCGTCAAAAGAAAGATTTTTTTACATTTTATTATTTGCTTTTATTAATAATACATTGTATCATTCACTATATTGTGACTATTTGCTTTTCTATCTTACTGTATAGATTCCATTAATAAGGAATATATGTATGAAAAGATTGAATAATAACTGTGAATGTAGAAAAATACATACATGAGCAGATGCTATGTACCCTCTACCATACACCTGAACAGTGGCTCCGAGTGTAGTAGAAACGTATATCCAAGTATTGTAGAATGCTGTAGATTTAGCTGCAGATTCAAAAATCTTAATTTATAGATTGATTTATATGCACCAACGATATAAGTCATCGAACTATGTCACATATGGGTAACATTACAGCTACAATATATACACTCGCAACGAGATTCGAACACACGGTGTGTTAGCTTGTAGGCTTCCGCGGATGCAGTGTTGACTGTTCCTTTTTTCGGGATTCATTCCCCGATGTATATTTTAAGAAAACAATATTTTGCTGGTCCTCCTGCCAGCTTCATCAGGTTAACTGAATGAATTGTTTTCTTAAAACATACATCGCGGAATGAATCCTGAAAAAAGGAACAGTCAACAGGGTGTGTTAGTTAAAGGCCAATATTTTATTAATCTGAATCCCATATTTGTTGAATCGATATTGTTAAATCTAATCAGGTGTACAAAAACGAAAGAAAAATGATAAAAACAACCAAGATACACTTGTAATCTAACGTATCAAACCACAAAAATTGAAACAGTTTAAAACATAGCCTTTATGTACCTAAACATTGCATTCCAAAACGCAGCCCACCGTAGAAAAGGTTGAAGCCTAAGCTATGATGCCAGTGAAATTGCAATCGCCTTACGAGTGCCTTGAGTCTGCTGGCCGGCCGTAAAGAATGGCTTGAACGTGGACGTTCTGGAACGTCGTGCGCCACCCGATAGCACCCACAGGACGTTACAGAACGTCCTTGAGTGCTGAATGTGTTAATATGACGGACTTCCACAATATCTCGCCTGAATCTGTTGAAATTATTACAATAAGTGTTATTTGAATGGTTTGCCCTGCTAAAACTATTGGAGATCCCATCAGTGGCACAATTTGAAAAACAGAAGCTGAATAATTTTTACAAAGGACGAAGATTTTATCACTACTGATGATGACTTTTAATCGATTTAAAAGAAGAATAGGAATTTCTCTTCATCGTATTAGCAGTGAAAGTAATCATGTGAGTGCTCAAGCTGTGGAGAATTGGATGCCCTTTATAAATTTGATACTGGCATCATATGAGCCAAAGGGAGAAATTAGTTTAGCACTGGTTTAAAATTCCCTCATTTTAAGATTATTCTTAGGGAACATGTATACTAATTGTTTCCACCTATTTAGGATGCGTGCAATGCAGATGAGAGGGTTCTATTTTATAATTTTTCTTCCGGAAAGCACTGGCCATGAATGGCGACTTGTGCAACAAAATGAAGCCATTTGTAATCAGTAAGTCTGCGCTTCCACGATTATTTGGCAGACAGTGAACTATTCCCTGCATCTACGAGTCCAATACCAAAGCATGGATGACATAGCAGATTTTCAACAGTGGCTTAGGGCGTGTGATGCCAGAATTGGGAGGAATAAATAGGATAGTGTTGTGGTGTGTGGATCGCTGTCTCGCGCATGCCATCCTTATCGGCACTCTCCCACAGTACTAGTGACAATGCCGCTTCCAATTCAGTTGACGTATTCATCTTCATGACATAGCTCACTCTTAACCTCACTTCTATCAACACCTGATACTTTTTCTCGGGTTTCCCTCACCTGGCTGATGGTACATACTTAATGATTCCGAGATAAACCATTTTGTTCCCCCTCTCTCTGCTCATATTTTGCTTTGGGGGATTCCTCAACACCACCTGGGATCATTCAAAGGCTGTGACTCAAGAGGCTCGAAGACCTAAAATGGCGTCGTGGAAGGGGCAACTCTGATGATGATGTTGGTAAATTGAAACATGTGACTCATATTTTAAAAAGTGCAGAAAATTTCGTACAAGTAGAGATTTATTCTTCATATATGTCACGAATCTACTTAGTTACTTCGCCTACCTTGTAATTACGTGAAAAGTCAGATCTGTCTCCTGCTTATCCCTCTCAGACCAATGATTGCTGGAAAAAATTAAGCTGTCATATTTGTGAATTTGACTCTTAAAGTGGTCCTACATCGGGTACAACAATTGAAGCCATACACCCCTCTCACTCAAGATGGGAATGGTCTTATTGCTCGTTCGAGAATACGGCAAAATTCATCCGCGTGAGACTCATTCTGCCAGGTAGAGGTGGGTGTAATCCGATAGTATCGCTCCAGAGACCTGCAACCCAGATGTGATTTTTAAGGAAGCCCGACCCACTTATGGATGAGCCCGATAGGACTAGGGCCCAATTTTACCCGATGGGGTGAAAGCCCGACACGTCGGCCCGACTCCCTCAACCACAGGCTCTCCCTGGGACCTTTTTTCTTCCTAAATTCCAATTTAGAGTCTGTTTATAAAAATGGAAATATCCATGTTGAATAAAAAAATTATTTTAGGTTCATTAATGCATGTGGATTGTTTTCTTTTTCATATTGGCAGTTTCATTTTGTCAGAACTTGAAAATGTCACATATCTGCCTATTATGTTCTCCAAGTGCCCTATACTAATGCACTATGACTGTCACACCTTATAGTGTTGACTGGGCTACAGCTGTTAATGCTGAAGGAAAAGCAATGGGTCGGTGATAAAAGATGTGATCTTTGCATGCAGCTAACAGTGTTGCTGTGAAATGAAGTATTTTCTCCTAAGAGTAATTTTGTGTATGATCAAATATCCCAACATCTGACAATTAGGCTGAAGAAAGGGAAATTAAGAAAGTGGGAGGAGATATTTGCAACTCTTTGGACTTAAAAAAAATATACTCTGAATAGCTATGTTTTTCAATGTCAGCAAAGATCCACCATTGACAAAGGCCACTTAGAGCCGATGGTTATGCAAATGTGAATACTTGAAGGAAGAAGAGGATATTTCCAAGTATTTTATACTCTGAAAGAAATAAACAAAGTGGGTTTCATGAAGCTATGGCTAGTCCTTGACTGACTCTGTTGGTTTTCAGAGTGTGTGGTGCATTGGGAAGCTTAGGGGCTGAAAAATTCCCTGTATGATGAGAATTGGACATGTTTCGTTTCATATCATCGAGTTCGATATTCAGAATATTAATTTAATTTCCCTCAAATTTATTTTCATCATTGGAATGTGAAAAATACACAATAGTATTAATCAGTATAATCCTTGTTTTTTTCTGGTTGGTTATGCGATATGAGTATTGGGGTTGTGAAATACACCCATGTAACTAAGCAGAAGTACCTGTTAAATTGATCTGTGGTAGGTCCTACTGTGAAATTTTAAAATTGAAGCTCATGCATTTATTGGAATACATTCTCCATGGCCTATAAGTGGTAGAGATACGTGTGGTGTTATGCAGCTGAATGAACGAAGTATTGAACCTGAAAAGGTCACCTTATTTAATGACCTGACCATAGGGTAGGTTCGCATCTTACCTTATAGTCGAGGTTGGTTTTCGACCGAAATTGACTGAAATAAGGAAGTTTCTTGATTTGCACTTCAGCATATATGGTAACTCATAAGACACAGAAGGAACGAAAGGAATAGCTACTACATGATGTTAATAGGCAAATTATACTTGCCTCGAGTGAAGATCCGTACTTAGCTTGTTCTCTGGTGTTGGAACTTTTTCCTAAGACTAGGGTACTTCAATGTGAGTGGTGTTATGTTTACTGCACTGGTATTTTGCTTTAGAGATATGAAAATATTTTCCACTTAAATGATTCATTTATTAGAGTTGATGATGCCCATCTCTTAGTTAATACTTACTGTCATGTTGCCATTGCAGCATTGCTGTTTCAGAGGTGGTAAGGTACCGGGAGGCAGACACGGATGTGCTCAAGCACCCCTCGTTCAGTGGCTATGAAGTAGGAATGCTGCGGTACCTCATGGAGGCCATGAACTCTGAGTCTGATGTCAAAGAGGTGAAAGTTTATCTGCAGTCTTCAATCTCTCTACAGAAACATAAAGTATGCTTATTTATGTTGGATCCCATACTTATTGTACTTCTGTCTCTCTTTTCCAGGATGACTCGCCATTGACATGGCAACAGCTTTTCACAGAAGTAACTTCTCAAGCATTGTCTTAATGCATTTGACCATCTGTTTGGTTTTAATGGTGATATGTGATGGTGTGTGAGAAGTGAATTGGAGGACAAGTCATGTGCAATGTTGTTTAAATTATGCTTAAATGGAATCCAGTTAGTACCAAATGAACCATGGCTGATTGATTGTTGAAAATGACCATATAATGAATTCCCTATTTAAAATTGTATTTTGTGCTATGTCATTTTTTTAGGCTTGGATTGTCAGAGGTGTACTAGATCTACATTATTATTTGAGGTGATGTGTGTTTGGCCCCAAAATGTTCTGAGCAATTGGGTTACCTACTTTATATAATATGCCAATTTGTGACAAAAATTTAGAATGATTGATGTGGAATGTGAGTTGTTCACACATGGATTGGCATTTTATATATTGTACAATTGGAATTTTATTTATTTGAACATTAGACCCAAAGCAGAGGAAATATTCATTCTTTCATTCAACATGTTTTTTATAATTTTGGCATTTTACAGCCTGTATTGGTCAGCATCAGGTCCTGACAATATTTTGTTGGATTACAATGGGGAATCTCTGATGTAACCTTTCACAACAAGGTCAGTAATCTTCATTTGTCTTTCATACGAAGTGGTCTCCTTCCAAGTGGTGATCCCTACTCGGCTCAGGGAATTTTGTGGCTCAGTGGAAATTACATGTTGCAAGAATGGCATACATGGTAAGTGAAAAATGAAAAAAATGCATAAATGTAAAAAGCTTACAAAATTTTTGAAATTTATAATTAGAATGCCTTCAGCCAGTTATTGTCACAATGAAAATTTTATGTGATCTTGATGTTGTGCCATCCTTGCCTACCAATAAGATGCTTTTGACAGCACATTTTCATCTTGATGAAAATAATGAGGATATTGCTTTGTGTGTGTGTTTTGAGCTCCAATTATGTGTTTATAACTTGTCAAGATCACTCATTCAATCAGCTAGGTGAAAGTGTAACTTGGCGATAAATGAAATGAGATCTATGGAGTGTCTGTTGCCTTACCTATTTTGGCATCGAGAAAATTTTTCAGAATGGGAAGAAGAGTGACCCATTCTGTTGGGGAGTGACTCATTCACAGATGAGTGTCCACTTTCTCCGTTCTCAGCCAACTTCATTGTTATTTGCCACGTCTTGTTTCAAGTGCAAAGGTGATAGGCTTCACTCCAATAGGTACTTGGGATTATTAGAAACTAGGGATGAGTCGATTCCACTTTTTTTTTATTCTGATTCCGATTCTTTCAAATCAATTCTGATTCCATCGATTCTTATTCCTAATAACAAGTGAGATATTGATATACCAGTAGCATACAACTATTATTTAAATTCAAGTATTGGCTGAAATAACAAAGACAACTAATTCTCTCAAAAAGTATTTTTATTAACAAATAGCAAATATATCCTCAGCTTATTGAGGTATTACATAAAAAGTACAAATTGATAGCCTACACCCAAAATTACTGAGACAAATATGATGTGATAAATGTAATTTGATTTGAATATTTATCTATCTGGAATCAATGGAATCGGAAACGACTTTAGATGATCGATTCTCAATACCGATTCTAATCCTAAGAATCGGTGGAATCCAGAATCGACATTTGGATTCAACTCATCCTTATTAGAAACTTACCCAGTGGTCTCTTGTTTGACATGACATTAGGACAAATGATGGTTCCTATTTGGAGATCAACTGCAAATGATGTCAGAAATCACTTTTATGGATCCTGAAAACTTATATTTACTAGGCTCAAGGAAGATGGTATTGTATTTGTGAAATCATATAGAGGAAGACTTGCATACAATCTGAAGTTCATCATGGTACTTGCTTTGGTTGAAATGATAAAATCAATGGCTCTTGATCAGTTTGTGCTATTCAATACATCAATGGCTATTGACTCTAATAATGAAGAAAAGTGGATAATAATGTGCTCATTTAACTCACATCGGTATACAGCCAAATTGCTTAAGTATTTGTGAAATATTTTTCATTGCCTAACTTGTGATGATGATATCATGATAGCAGTACGACTGCTCTGCAAGGAGGTCATTCTACCCACTATGCAACAACATTGTAATAATTTTCCTCTCATGAGCAACCATGCAAATTGAAATAGGCTGATGGTGAGGCTTATGCATTCAACTGGTGTTTTTTTTGTGAATACGATCATCTCAGTAATATTTCTTCATGATGATGCTCTTGTAGCCTTATTATGTGCGGTGTGGTTAGTATCTTATGCAATCTGCAACACAGGAACTAATATTTTCTGCATATTAGCTCTGACTAGGTTTACATTGAAAAATATTGAATGATGTTGTATAATTAATGTGGAAAGCATAAAAATACCTAGTAAATCAGTGATATCAGTGGAAATGGAAAACGCTCCAATTTTTTCATCATCGTTGATTCCAAGTTTTTTGTTCCAATTAGGTATCAAATATGTGGCACTTGGTAGGGGTGTGAATAAAAAGAACTGTGATTTAAAGTAATGTGTAAATCAAAGCAAATATGTCCCTGTGAAATACAATTTTACATCTTCTTTTATTAACTTAAGATGCCAATAATGCTGAAAGCTTTATTTATTCATCAGTCATATTAGGGACACATCACTCCCTCAGCATATTGTAGAAGTAACAGGTACTTCATGGTTATATATAATGATATATGTGGGATATTTCAGTGTCTTGTTTATTCAAATGGATATTCATAAATTCAGTTTTAGTGGTATTGAGTCACTATTTTCTATTTTTAATGGAGAGAAGTATTAACCCTTACGCGCCTAGTGTCGGAAATAGCCGACGTGAATTTTCCTATGCAAATGAATGAATGTCTGCTATGGCTGACGGAGAAAAACCAATGCAAAAGACCTAATGTCTGGTGTAGCCAATGCGAGGGAAGGGAAGTGACCGATACTGGAGCAATAATCCTAGGTATGCAGTGAACCCTTGTGACCCAGCTTAGGGACAGCCCAGACCCTTTCCTGGGCAAGTGAGCTCGACCGTCCGCATCATTAGTAGCCCTCCTTGCTGCATGAATCCACGGTTAATTTATTGTATTTGCAATGGTTATTTGAGGCAATTATTTATTCACTCTACAAAATTTTTAACTTTATGAAGTGAATTATTTGTTTTTTGTTGAGTCTTAGCAAATTTCAAACAAAATTCTAGCGTTGATAGTAACGGAGTTCTTGAGTGGAAATCTCAATAGTTTGAGCTATAAATAGAACTCTAAATTTGTTGATATTACCACTAGAATTTCATTTAAAATTGTAAAACGCTCAGAATAACATTAGAAATTCATTTAAATGCATAAGTTTCTGAAGTATACAGCAAATAATAAATAATGGTTGGAATGTTAGGAATGAATTTTTGAAAAAAAATTTATTTCCATTAAACAGTAAGTCACATAGGTGTACATTTGCAAGTAGCTGCTAAACATTACCCCTTTGAATGACATATAGCAATACTGATCTTTGGTAAGTTGGTATAAAATTTCTTCAAGTTATCAAGAAAAAGCTCTCTCTTGTGCTCCTTTTAATGGAAACTGACCTTGATTATACCTATCTTCAAAACAGGAAAAAGAGAAAAAACACATTCCAGCACTCTTTCATGTGTTGTTATATTTCCCATCATTGTGCTCTTTATCCAATCATTCAGTTTTCCACCAGTTATATCACCCTTAATTTCAGCATTTATCTATAAAATGGATGAGCAAATGATGGCATATGTGATAGTTTCAGTCTTCGAAATTGAAAAAGTAGTATCTTGCATGGCATCAAAATGCTTCACTAGTCCATTCAAACAGTTTTTTCCCCCTCAAAATGGTTCTTAATTGTTAAACACTTTTGTGTCCAAGCAGGGAGTCGTACTTAGACATGGCTTCATCAATATCAACATAACAACCCTCAAGGTGCCTGGAAGTGAACATGTGATATTAATGACTTTGCTGTGAAAAATAATGTTGGGAAAACATATCTTTTTATCCAGAGGCTTTGCAATTCTAAGAAGAAAGTAAAATCATGGGAAGGAATCCTATTAATATAAAATTAGGTAAGCGTAAGAATGCCATTTTACGATTTGATCAGGCTTCGGAAAGCACTTACCTACCACTCACAAGCATCATGTGTAGTGGCTATTATCATGAGATTCATTCATTTACTGCCAATTGTATTAATATTTTGTTGATTCTGTTGAAGCATAGAGGAATTCAGCCCATGAACATTTGTCTCATGAATAAAAGTATTTACGTAAGATTCTGCTAAGTGTCTTTATGTAGCTCAGAATGATTCAGAGGTGTAATTAATGTTTTCTGGGACATACCAGCTGGTGTGATGGATATGGGTTAATGTAAAGAACCAAAGTTGAGAGATTTGCTAGGAAAGAAAGGTCTTTACTAAGCTTAAAGCAAAATGACTTGCTAGAGTTGGAACAGTTTTATTACTTTCACCACAGTTTGGTGGAATGCATTTAAGTTCTGCGATACTTTAGGATTTATACTATGTATCAATGATATCAGGGAATGAAGCATCAAGAGCTGCTATACTAATTGGAAAAAAAACTTATTACAGAGGCCTTGTGTAAGGATATTGAGGAAGTTTTTTTTGCAATTTGTGAAGAAATTGTTGTTTTGATTTGGTTTTTTGATTCTGGGTCTCCAGGAAGTAAGATGGTTGTTAGTGTCCTGAGGAATATACTTTTGGTGGTAGTGTTCATTATTGTTGAAGAAAGAGGTGGCAGTTTTTCACAGTATGACATTGTATGCATCTAGTTTTGGTGCATTGTATTTGTTTATCCTTCCGAGCCTTGTTTAATTCTAGATTGATTCCTAATTTTCATTTGTTCAGCAACCAGAACGAATAACCTACTTTTGACATAACTTTCCTGAATCAAGACAAAAAATTTAATTTGAGAAAGAAACAATAAATATCAATACATTTAGCATTATTTTAAGAATTGAACAGGCTTTCACTTTTCTTAATCATATCAACTTAATACAACATGCTCACATAAGAAAATATACTTCCACTACAGAATTTTTGTCGTGCACTATAACCCTGCATACAAAAAAATGAACTATCAGTGATGATGTGAAAGTGGAATAAACTAGACTCTTCTCAAATTTTTAGTTGCTCACTAATCACTAATGCATAGTCTATTTATAATTTTGAAAAACCATGAGTTTTGTATTATTATAGAAGTTTGCAAGGCTAAAAATCTGTATATATTGGCTGATACACCGAAGTGGTAATTTCAGTTTTCATTGCTTGAACACAAGTTTACTCAAAATTTTTCATCCCCTCCTCCACCCACTTAAACTCAGCTGGGACGCTTACCCCCCTGTTTCCTGGAAATCAGTGAAATCCTAGCTATGTCAATGTATGTTCATATGAGAATTGACCTTTGGAAACCAAAGGTCCCCTTTCTTGAAGACATAAACAATCTGATTTACATTCTTCTTCTCATGAACGTTTTCGTGAAGAAAATGCTAAAAATCAACACATCTAAGTATGTATCCTTCAATGAGGCTAAAGAAGGAGAATACCATCTACTTGTCAAAGACAAAGTAGAATTTAGAGAGAGTTTGAGAATAGGATGAACTCTGTAAAAAGGGGTAGGAAAAATATTGCATGTGTAGGGCTAAGTCTACGTCCTATAGAGTTGCTCTTCATTTTTTGTTTCTATGCTGATGTTGAAATGCCCTTAATTTTTTAAATTTCAGATATCCTTGAGTGAAAATTTATCCACTATCTAAATACTGATTACTCTAATTGATAAACTCTCTAATGTTGAAATCCAGTGTCTTCCAAAACTTTTGTCTTAATTCTGGATTAGCTAGAGAACTAAATCAGATATTTATATTAATCCTCTTTGGAGGCATCATCCAAATATTTTGATTGCCTTACCTGACAACCCTCGAAGGATCAAATCCTGTTCTTCCGTGAAGAACTCTGCGGTTGTTAAAAGCCACCAAGTCTCCTGGGAGCATGTGAAACTTGAGTTCCGATGAGGGGTCCCTCATCTTGCGGGACAGCAACTATAGTTCAAAGGGAAGCACCATCAATCAGAGGTATCACTAGTTAAGGTCAATTTTCTTTTCTTAATGTAATCTTTGTTATCGTTCAGCTCTTCTGCTCAAATTATGGGGTCAACAGTTAATAAAGTGTATATCCTATCCTATGAGGACATATACTCCCTTTGTATAAATAATAAAGGAAATAATTAGGTTTGTGAAGTATTTGAGAATTTATGTTATGGATCATAAAATCTAGACTTCAGTGTTGGGTTCGAGTCTTATCAATTTATTCCAGCAGAAATTGGAAAAATTTGCTGAGGCAAATTTTACTATCTTATAGACTTGAAAAATATTATATTCAATGATGTGGTACCCCTGGCTGCTAACCTTACCTTATAGGCATGATAAAATGGTACTACAACATGAGATGGACTCTGGACTGGACCCATTGTTCGGTTGTTATAATGGATTTCTGTAATATCTCCATCCGAATTCAAACAAATGATTGGCCACAGTTGTGAGTAGCGGTTCTGTAAGATGATAAAATTTTAAATTGGATTTGTTGCCATGGAGTTCTAACAATTCCATAAATATTACTCTTACCCCTTGGTTCTTTATTTGGAATCGAATCGGTGTGCTCGTCAAAATATGGAAAGCAGCTGGCTCATTATCTTCCAACCACTTGGCTGCTCGGAAGCCGTCAACAAAGAAGGACATGCCACCAGGATCCTCTCCCTGTTCTTTGGGGTTGTTTGCCTGTCAGATTGAATTTCAAAGGATTAATTCCAGAATCACTTCATTGATGAGACTGCCAGTCTATAGGTTATTATCTAACTTAACACTATGTTTGTAACTCTGAGAACTGTAATGCATCAAATTGCATTGTTAAATTAGGGGTAACCATGAAGCGGTTGAGATGCAGCATTGGTCCATTGTTAATGTTTCCTAAGATTTTAAATGCTTTCAAATGAAGAGGGAACACTTGTTGTAATTGTGTGTTATACTTTACCATGTCAGGCTGTGAACTTTAGTGGTTCAAACTGCAATGACAACAAAACCACAGTTTTCCTGAGAGTTGTATTAGAATTGTTTTCATTGCATTTAGACAGTAAAATGTGTCACCACAGAGGAAACCATCATGATATGTTTCTAAAAATTACTCAGCTTTTAAACATAGTAATACATAAAAGACATGAAAAAAGGAAAAGATGTGGAACACTATAACAGTAATACATTTTTGATAGCATATATTATAATATCTCATAAAATTTGTGATTTGATTATTTAAGCTATCCCATGGATGCCTAGTTACTTAAATTTTCGTGGGCTACCCAAACATAACAATTGCAAGTATAACAATGGCACCAGATCTAGTAAAAGTCCTATGCTAGTCCAAGGAAATAGTTAGTGTTTTTTCTGTTGTTCTGAATAGTCACCCATCATTAAGATATTGAACTTATTAAAATGGGTGTGACCATCTGTTAAACATAGTCTACTGCCCATGAGAGCCATGGGCAATGGGAGGAGCACCTGCCTGAGGACTACTCTCTTGTAACTTTCACCATGTTTGCCCTGAGATTAAGTCCTACTCATTAGGGTGTGGTGTTCATTATATTTTTTTGAAATGTAGATGGCTATTAGAATGTATGTGCTCAGAATGACCAATTAATGGAGAAAACATGTATGTTTAGGTTAACAACTCTGCGAGTGGTTGGTTCTCTAGTTGGTTCAAGATATGTACTTTTTTGAGTGAGACATCCATCTTTATGTTAATATTGTCATTTTTAGAATCATTTGAGGGCAAATATTTAAACAATTTTGGCAAATTTGGATGGCGTCATAAATACTGGTGTGTGATTGACTTCGGAGCGCTGTTATTTTGTGTGTCAAGTATGTGCATGGGTAGGCGTGGGTTTTTAATGAGTGACATCATTTAAAAATCTATTATTTATTACTGGTGGTGTTTCAGTGAAACTGATGGCTCCAATGTCGACTTATGCCATTTTTCACCTTGCAGTTCTATCTGACGTCTTACAGTCAAGTAATAGTACCAGCTCTCTCATTGCAACTGGGTCTTAATTGAGGTGTGGTTCACTGCTCAACATTCTCTCTTGTAATCCTACAATGACCTGAACATATGCTACTCATACTATTTGAGCATTAGGAGGTGAATTATGAGATAGTGAAGGCTGCAAAAAAATACTGTATCCCAATAACAAAAAAGAATTGGAAATCAGATAATAGCTATTAACACCCTGAACTTAAAATGAGTAGAGTAGGGTCCTTAAACCATAATGAATCAAGTTGGAGGTAATTACTCTGAGGACATCAAAAGGGTTTTAAGTTATTTATGCATTGTGCAGGTATTTTCCTAATACTGTAGATTAATATTTTTATTTCAACGTGGTACATTTAGTCTGTTTCAGTATCCTGTACTTGTTTAACTAAGAAATGAATTTTGAACGGTGGAGAATGGACTAAGTGGCAAATCAAACCGTCAGTAATACTTCTAATGTAGATGATTAAAGGATGTGGCTCATTATAAACTGAAGCCTTCCCATTTACAAACTTGAGGCATTAAATAACAGTGGTATGCAGTGCTACATACATTCCAGTATTTATGAAGTGGTCAAAATATGCCAAAAATGGTCTAAATTTTTGCCTTCAAATGATCCTAAATGGCATTTTCACTACTGGGATGGTTTTTCAATTCAGGAAAATGTGTGTATTGAACCAGCTGACCTTATACTACTGGCATACAGCTGTAATGGTCACATACTTATAAATTATAGACATATATTTCCTCACCAAATTGGCAAAAGTTATTTATAGCACACAAATTCCAATACCAGTGGAATTTTGAAGAATGAGCACTCTCCGACTGATCATGGGTCAATGCTATGTCTCAGTCATGCAGTATAAGCATTCAGACTCCTATCCAGAGTGACAGGCCTGAATTATGTCTTAAAAACATCCTTTGAAATTAATAGCTTAAGTGTATTGGACATTTTTGTGACATTTCAAACTGTTCTCACCTTGAGGCAGTGGAGTAACTGCATTCCTGGGGTCTTCTCTCTATAATTCATGTCGGTGTGATGGTGAAGGTAGAGTCCACTGTAAGCCAAGTGGGCTGTTGGGTCTGGCTCATTTATCACATCAAATGTCACCCCATATTGTGTTTCTTTCACGTATGCAAATCGCTTTACAACTTCCACTATTTTACCCTGTGAGGAAACTATGATAAGTACAAGAAATCATTTATTCAACTTGAATTATTTACATGCAAAGACTAAGGATGCAATATGTGTTAACTTGCATGCACGTTCCTCAAAATTAATCTGAGGGTAGTATTCAGGCAATAATTCCATTTACTGCCATTTTAAATGTTAGTGGTAAGTTATTTCAGCACAAGTACAATTGCAGTGATTAGCTCTCCATATTTATTTAGCCTTTTACCTCTTTAGGTCAGATTGCTCACAGCAGTGCTACTCTCCTATAATGTGCATATGATATGGCCCTACCAATTCCTCACCTTTTTTCTCATCTGCTCAGAAATAACCAAGATTATGCTGACATACTCCCTTTTGGAAGTTAAAAAATAACTGAAGCAGGAATGATGATCACAAGTCGATCAAATATTTCCCTATCTCTAAAATCCAGCATGCATGTTGATAACTTTGATTCGGTTGAGTGAAGTTGCTGATGCCTGACTACCGTACATTTTGATGTGGTGAACGTTGAGTGGCAAGATTTGTCAAAAGTTGTAATCACAAACGTAGCAGTGTTACTGACTTGTTGAAGAGTGGAAACCCAACATTGCAAGAAGGGAAAAATATAGGTTAAATCTATTTTTTCGGTTAGAGGCGGACTATTTTTGCCGAACTTGTAACGTATTTTGCTGGTGGCAAAGTATTACAAAAGGAAAGATCACAGGCATTAGAATAAGGAAATATACTGCAGAACTGATGAATTTACAATCTCATTTTTTCCACATACTATTAGGGAAAATAATGATGTGTAAGATCATTTCTGTGAAACACCGACCTTCACTTGTTAGACTGTACTAATAACTTAGATCAATGTTAACAATATAATCCCGAAGGATACGAAAAAAGGGCATTATGATAGTCTCATTAATTTTACTGAACTTTTGCAACAACTGGAATGGATATTGCTTTCAGACCAACGATTAAAAATTTGACATGGAGCTGCTAACCCAGTTGAATACCTGAGAGACCTTTCTTCACATTTTATTGGTATTTCCAGCTATTGAAATGCCATTGGAAGTTATTTAAGGCTCTGCTGGAGGAGTGCTTGGAAGAGGATAATACTGAATTGCTTTTAACGATTTAATGCATTTGTATCAGGTCACTAACACAAAGGTATCTCCTCCTTGATGTTGCAGGTGGGCTTAAGTGCTCCAGCAACCTCAAGAGCTATGCTGGCGATAGCTTAGCTCCTGGCAGGGCGTCTCTTGCTGGACAGGTCTTAGTGAGGTAGGAGTCAGGCAAAGAGAAAAGATACCCTGGTCCTTCAGGTTGGGGCTTGAGCATTGAGCTGGCAACCCACATCATAAAAACCAAAATGTTAAGAATCACCTACAGAGAGCCTAAAGGGAGAAGAGAACCCAGTAATATTAAATTTACTACAGTGGCTGTGAAGAAAATAGATACTATAGTGGAGTAGATTTTGCGGTACGAAGGAGAATGCAGAATCTATGATACAATTTAAAGCCAAAAGTAATAGAATGTGCTATATTAGAATAAAAGGAAAATTGAAAAATATATCTCTAGTCAGTTTTTACACACCAACTGAGGAAGCAGATGATGAAGAAAAAGACCAATTTTATGAACTTCTTGAGGAACAGATGGAAAACCTACCAGTCTGTGATATGAAAATTATTCTTAGGGATGCATATGCCAAAGTCCATAGAGAGAGAAATTAGTAACCGGCTGTGAGAAATGAGAGTTTACATCAAGTCGGATGACAATGAAACTGGACTGATAAGTTTCGTGCTGGCAAAAGATTTAAAAATTTCCCAAGAAAGGACATTAACAAATATACATGGACATTCCCAAACAGTGTGATTAAAAACTAGATTGATCATGTGCTAGTTGATCAACAACATAAAAGTTGCATAACTGATGTTAAAAGTAATTGGGGGTGCAGAATGTTGGACTGACAATTCATTAGTTCTGGTTAACATGACTCATTTAATAGCAATCCAGAAAATGAAGGAGGGTAAATGCAACGGAAGAATCAACATAAAAAACTCAGAGATAACTGTGTAGCTGAGGAATTGAAGCTGAAACTTGAAATTGGGTATCAGATTCTGGAAAGCATGGAAGCAAATGAAAATGTAAATCCTAATGGCACCCCTTCAAAGTAGCCTTGCTAGAGATGGGTTAAGACGTTTGCGATAAAAAGAAGAGGATGAAGAAAATGGTTTGATTTGACCAAGAATATAAACAAATAGTGGAAAAGTGAAGTGAAAGAAAACTTGCCTGGATGAACAGCATTGGCACCAAAGACTGGGACTGTTATTAAAAGACAAATAGAGAAACCAGTAAAATGTTAAGGAAGAAAAAAATGTTTATAAATGGTCTACTGGACAGGCAGAAGAGGAAAACATGGCAAACAATTCTAAATAGTTTTACAGAAAACTATGGTGTTTTAAAAAAGGATACATTCAAAATCCTAATAGGGTGAAGAACAAAGGATGTGAATTAATCAAAAATCGGCAAGTACTGATGGCGAGAGTACTTCAGTGAACTACGTAAAGTTGAAGAAGTGGTTACCTCCTCAGGACAAGGCAATGAGACCTATTCTGGCATATTCAACCTAATGTACAACCACCAACTAGGTAAGAAGTGAGGAATACAGTTAAATAATAAAAAAGAAAACAAGAAAGCTCCTGGGAAAGATGAAATAACAGCTGAGTCACTGAAAAAAGGTGCTGACATAGTAATAGGGAAAATATGGGAGAAGGCAGAGATGCCAAGAAAATGGCAAGAAGCAATACTTATACCCATACTGAAGAAGGGGGATGAAGAGGAATGAAAAAATTTGTTCCATATAAAGTCTTCACAAAAATAATCTTGAATCGCATAGAACATTATACAAGTAAAATAATTCAAGACCAACCAGCAGGATTTATGAAGGGCAGGTCAACAACATATCAGGTACTCCAATGAAGAAATTGTATCCTTATGCTGGGAATATAACTAAGAGTTCTATGTAATTTTTCTCACTATTCAAAAAGCGTATGACAGTATAAATAGAAAGAGACTATGGATACATTTGGAGTCCTAAAAAATTGATAAGCCTGGTTAAGATGAGCATAACGGAATCAGAAGGCTCAGTGTGGGTTAGTGGCAGCGCCTCTGAGTCATTCAAAGTAAATTCTGGGGTTAGGCAGGGATATGGGCTCTCCCTAATCCTATTTAATGTTGCAGTAGAGAAAGCACTAGAAAAAGTAGCTGAGACGGATCTTGGTATCAAAAGTGTAGTCAAAATGAACATTTTAGCCTTCACCGATGACATAGTAATATTCGCAGAACATTTAGAAGTTGTGACAAGGCTAACAAAAATATTTATTGAAGAAACTGAAAAAATAGGGTTAAAGATAAATGACAAAATATGTACTTGCATTTTCACGAAACTCAGAATAAAAATTTAAGTCCTCTACAACTCAAGCCCTCTCAAAAGAATATTCTAAATACTAAGGAGATATTAAATCAAATGACAATAGAGAATCAGAGATACAAAACAGATTAAAGCTAGCAAGTAAATGCTTACATGCATGCCAATAACTCTTATCTTTGATAGCCCTGTTATATAAAAATTAGATCCTACAAAACAATCTGCCCAGTACTGGTTTATGGATCCAAGACTTGGAAACTGAATGAGAGTTTGAAAACAAGATATTATGGAAAATCGTAATGCCTACATATGAACAAGGAAAATGGAGAAGAAAGTATAAAAAGGAAATCAGAGACCTATATAAGAATAACAATATCATGAGTGAGATTAAGTGCAGAAGAATAAGATGGGCTGGACACATAGTAAGAAAAGAGGGATGCATGCTGAAGGAAGTTGCAAAAAGAAATCCAGAAGGAAGACAACCCTGAGGAAGACCGCTACAGAGATGGTGGAACCAACTCCAGATTTATTGGAAGAAGGTTGGAGCTACAGAAAAAAATGCAATGGACTGAACCAGATGGAGGGGATATGTTGGTATGGCTAAATATCAACTCTGATATAAATGGCCCTGGAATTAAGTAAGTGTAAAGTCAGTCGTGGAACATTTTAGCTAGACCTCACATATAGTTACTCTTCATTAACCCCCCCTCCAAAAGCGTTAGGGATTGGTTTTTTGCCAAATACCAATCCCTTACTCTTTCTAATCACTTCTTTAGCAGGAGATTTTCTTCTTCAATGCCCTACCAATATACCTGTGTCTTCCAAATACTTCATTGGTATGTTTACCAATCTCAACCTACTCTGCATTATACCCTCCATCCCTAACTCTTAGCCGAGCCTCCTTTCCTTTTGAAAATTTCACTCAATCATTTTCCTTTAAATTATCTTAGTTTCCATACCTCTCTGATAGTGAAACAAGCTCAGCTGTGGCATTAGTCCCCTGGTTTACGGGCTAATCAATGCATTATCTGCAATCTTCAAATGTACCGACTTCTCCGGCTCTTAGCTTGCCAAAAATCTTACTTCAAGTTTGTGTCATGCCAGCCTCACCATACCTTCGGCATCGAAGGCATGATCCCATCCATGTTGAGGGATGCTAGCCATACTAAATTTTCCCCACATTTAGGAAGGGATGTCATGTTCGAAACCTTTGGATCAACTTGACATGAATTAAATGGCTGGTATGAGATAGAGGCAAGGCTTACTAAGCAGTGCTACGTAGGCTACTAGTACTAGTCGTACTAATCCATCATGGCGTCCTCGTGAAGCCTCTAAACACTTCAGTTTATTTTACAATGTACTTAAATCAACTTAATGTGGGTTTATTGTGTGAGAAAAAATCATGCACTCTTATGTTATTTGTATCACATTGAAAACTTATTTTTTAACTACTTGTTAGAGGCTTATTGCAAAAAAATGTACCTCATGTTCAATTAGTTGTGGACAATTCATTATTTTCTTTACCTTATCCTGTCATTATAATAACATTTCTGCACTTCTTACTTTTACTTGAAAGGCAATTTCAATTTTCTGTGGCATTCGTTGGCCTTGATATCGAATAAAAGGAGCTTTTGGAAATAGGTAATCATTTGCCCAAATAGTTTATGGATGAGAATTTCAAAAATTACTTCTTGTTTCATTGGGCTGTACTATTTGTCGAGTAAACAGACACTTTAATTTTTTATAATGGTTATGGGCATTATTATAGATATAGGTAAATTACCTAGATAATTTTCATTTGAGGTAAATTATAGTCATTTTCAAAAATTACCATAATTTTTTTCAGAGATTTTTAATTCTCTGCAATTAAAAGCTGATAGAGGATTTAATAGAAAAGCCAATAGAAAGGGGCTAAAAGCATTCAATCCATTATTAATGCTACATTAATGTCCTAGAAATAAAGAAAATTTAAAAACAAACGGCTGCCCACACACAATTAGGCATTCTTTTGTTTGGTGTGATAATTTTTTCTTCAATGTGATAAAAACGATTGCCTCGTAACTATTTCACAAGTAAAAAGATTCCACAAATGAATTGTATCTGCCTCAATTTATAATTAAGATTGTATGAAATGAATATAGACTTGGCTTAAAACAATATATTTGGGGTATATCAGCATGAAATATATGTGAGACAGAGGTGAATGTTACTGACAAGTCTCGTCATTTTCAGGGGCTGAAGTAAATTACATAAAATGCCATGATAATTTATGAAAATTTACTGTCATAATTTTCAGAATGGCCTATCTCTTGACATTATCAATTGCTATGGATTTTAAAAATATATTTGCCACTAACCCTCTTCTAGAAGCCTCTGAAAGGTTGCCATTTGAAATTCAAGTGCCTGGTGTTGGTGCATGTTTGTATGTCTTGCAGTGCATTAAAATTGCCCTCATCTACGTATGTTCATCATTTAGCATAGGAGGGTCTAAGATAGTGATTATTGAGTATTTTAAGATCATTTCAGTTTCCCTGCATACCTTAATAGGTAGCTCTAATGAACATTTGCCTATTTACTATTGTTTATACTTTGGTGGTGACAGCATCTAAGTAGGAGCGCTAGCTGTCCATTCCAGTTTGTTAGTATTCCCCAAACATAACTGGCCCAAGGTACATGGTGCATATGTACTAAGGGCTGTGCTTTTATTGGAACATGGCCTATGCTGAATAAAACTGCTGATAAATGGCAGCTCTGCCTTACTTCTCGACATGCTACTGCCTGCCCTGATTCTACATTAGGTGGTTACTTTTCCTTGTGCCTTCTTTAGCTATGGAAAAGGTTATGGTGAGACATCAATCCTTCCTGTGAACATTTGATTTCTGCAATTTTGATAAAATCAGCCCCGTTAAAAGCAATTGTTATTTCTGATTAAATAAATTGAGAACACCTTCAATATATTGTTTGCTCCTCTCTGCTAACGTAATGATTTCAGGTACAGCATCACATATTCCTTTCTCTTTCCTGAACCCAGACTGATTTCACTTATGAAATAGGAGAAGTAGATTTCCCGCATTTTTTGTTGTAGCAATGATAATGTTCATCAACTGGTGGAAATTTTGTGGTTGAAAAGTCAGCCACTGTTGATCTATACCAGTCTGATCATGTTTACTCCTCTTCAAAACCAGTCTCTAATTGATAACAAATAATGGTTGTTCCTTGAGTTTTTCTTATTTATGGCGTGAAATTTCACACAGTCAGTCCACAGCTACATATTAAGTATGGATGATCATTGTTTTAACGTCCAGTACTTCCCATGCGTGAATTGCATTTCCTCAAGGGTATCCCAAGTGCTTTAAGCTTCTCCGTTAGTTTACTTGAAAATTTCATTTTTCATTAGTAAACATATTGAAGTGAATGTATTGACAACTTCCTGATTTGTATCTCAACCATTTTGTTTTTAGTGGGCTAAACTCATGGCCTTCTAAGCACGTGTAAGAAATACCTAATGCTGTAATACTGGTTGGCATTTTCATACTAATAAATATTAGTTTCTTAATTTTAGTTTCCTTTAAAATGCAATCTAGAGTCATAATTTTCACCATTCTATTACCAAATGTTTAAGTAACTTTTGAAGAATGAAATTAATAAAATTAGGAAGGATGCATGTGTGTATGGTTGTCAAAAATCGAAAGACAATTTCATTAAAAGCTTTATGAAAATGGCTGCCAGTGAGTGAAAGGGTTAACAGCAATAATCAAAATGTTTGACAAGAATAGTAAGAACTCCTTCTCTCATATTCTTGCATGAAATTACAATGCACAAATGGGGTAAGTATACTTCATGAGTGTAAAAGTCATATATACTGTCTCTTAAAATTTAATGTGTGTTAAGTTTTACTCCCTCTATTAGGCAATTTTTCTATTACCTGTGTTGGAGGCACATTTCTCATCACTGCTATTCCATACTTGTGCACCATCTCCAGCCATGTTTTCAGCCCTTCATCGCTATCCATGACTTCATTGTAAGAAATTTCTGGAAACTGCTTCCAAATGCTTGTGCGATCCCAGAGAATTATAGGTGGTCTATTGGGATGCGTATCGTGTGACTCAGACTCAAAAGTTTCATGCATGAAGGATTGGCCGTATTTAAAGAGCCTGCAACAGTAAATAATACCACATTAAGTGGGTCTCACAGAAGGTAGTAATTAGATCTCTTACACCTGGAGCAAATAAATTCTGGCTCTTAAGGTGGACTCTTTTCATGCATAAATCTTTAGAAAATTATTTTGCTCCTGATTTGGTCAATGCTTATAGGTAAATTAGAATATGGTCAAAGGTTAAATTTGGCCTTTAGATTACCAGCAATGAGTTTATGTAATACAGTGGTGGCAAACTGAATTTCGAATACCTACTAATCATAGAAATCATCCCAAGATTACTTTTCAGTTATCTCCTTAAATATCACTTTCACTAATAGAATTGGTAACATTCTGTGGTATCATTACTTACCAGTAACATTTTTTGGTGAACATTTGCTCCAGTCTGCACGGTGTGAGTATTGTAATTGGATATAAGAAAATAAATAGGATAATATCCTGAATTATGCCTCACTACTATATTGGTTTGCATCTTTCGGTTAATAATAACTTTCCAGTTTCACACTAAACGATGTCATAGAGTAATTGGATGGTTATTCATTGTTTCCAACTAAATGTTGTGAAAGCAAAGATGAGACCCATGTGCATGCCAATGCATCTCACTGGTGGGAAAATATGACTCTAAGAAATTAATGTAACTTGGTATCATGCATTCAATTACCACGTGGCCCATTGCAAATTATGACTGAAGAGGCTCTCCTTATTTCAGGTCTCATTCTCATAAAACTCATCTAGTGTATGAGCCATTACTTTTACAAGAGTGAGATGTTATTTAAATGTAAGTAAAATAGAACTGATTATGCTCAACATTCAGTATATATGTACTGATACTAACCAGCTTGAGTCAAAAGTAGAGATATGCTCGTCTTCATTCTCCTGCCATGTAATAATTAGTTGCCCCTTTTCATTCACATAGAATGATTTTGGCTTAATGTTGACATCAAGGGATGGAGTGTCGACCAGCTTTTGCCTTGTTTCTGGGCTAATGCATTGAGAGCATTTACAATTGTCTCGGAGCTGTTGGAGAGAAATAAGTACCTAATGAATGGCAAAGTAGTCAAATACATTTAATTATAATGGATGAAGATTTAGATGTATGTATAAGTTTTGTACTCTCAACTCCTTTGCTAGTTTGGAAAAAAATATTGAGCTGAAAGCACAATGGCATCAACTATGAATAATTAAATGAAAAAAGGTCATGTTTTTATTTAATTTGAACATCTCTCTGGTTCCAACATATTTTAATGAATAATTTGGAAAACCCTTATTCTCCTTGAAATCACCTCTAACAGAGATGATGTAGGTGTTATTGATACATGCGCCACCTAATCACATTCGATTTTCATTTAGACAACTAGCAAATTTACTGTCTGCACTGCAGTCGTAGAACAAAATCATTCATCAGCCTCCCTTAGAATATAGTAGATATTTCATGTAAGAGAAACCAGCCCAAATGTCTGCTCCGTTAGGGAAATAATGGTGGTTTCACTCTACATGTTCAACTCTAAGTAAGAAAGGGGCATTAAGTGCATTATAAAAATTGGAGATACTTGATCAGTTTATCTTCGATGGTTTGCAAAGTAACTTAGTTCATCTTTAAGAGTGAAATTTGATATATTGATACGTCATGAAAGTGATGAAACGGGTTAGAGTATACTGATTAACTGTGGAAGGCACAGTGTTTATTCAATTTTACTCATTATGATATTTCAATTTTCTGGCTGAACTGTGAAGATATCCTTGTTTGATAAAATAGAAACACTGTGTATTACCTCCAAAATTTATTCAGACGACACTTCATAGTTCCCATTAATTGGCCTGGTGATAATATGTACTTAATGCGTAAAAATTACTTGTACATACATGAATAAATTTTGAGCAAAATATTCATAGTACTTCCATTTCACTGGAGATACTCAGTAATATAAATTGAATGGCACGTTAAATCCTTAATTATATAGGCTTTCTCACTCTCATTCCCTCCGGTAATTCCATGCTTAACCACCCCATTCCCCAGACTGTAGCTACGCCTCCACTGAATGCACCTGACGCTCTCCATCCCTCTCCAACCTAACCTTTAAATTGAGCACTGAAATTTTGATTAGGCATTTTTCTTTCTGTTTAACTGAGCATCTTCTAATTTTACTATTTTTAATCACTCTGAGATGTATGACCTTAGGTGTGAGAAGCAACATTCAATTCCTGCAACTCTAGGGATCGATGAAATGTTTAAAATAGATTAAATGAAGTTGATGGAAGCAGGAGCTATTTTAGATGTTCTATGAATCCTATTATGAACTATGGCTGAAATTAGTTAACTGTTATTCTTATTATTTCAAAATACCTAATTTTCTGTGATGGAAATATGATTGTGCCCAAGCAATTCCAAGCCAACTAAAGTATTGAGTTTTAACCAACTTCATGGATTGAGAGAGGTCTCTGTCATTTGATAAAGTAATATCTGATAATTTAAGCCAAGATGTTTGCTAGGGGGGGTCAGGTCAAAACAATACATGAAAGGCACTTAAATTTTTAAAAAATTTTGATTCAATGTAAGAGTTGATCAATTTGCTGCCATATTTTACCCTTATAGTGTGAAGGGCCAATATATTGGCTTTTGCATCTCGGGCGAAAAGTGCGGTGGGCCGATATATCGGCTCATGTGCAAATATTGCACAACTTTAGTACAATAATATAATTACAATTGTTTTTTAGTCACTGTAAAAGTTTTTTATGACTATACCCTAATGTAATTTACATACAACAAAAGTAAAGCATATGGATATCTTCAACAATAACTTTTTCCTGATGTGATAGATTTCATTGAACTACACTCCACATTTCTCGCTAGCACGACAGGCAGGAAGCAGCACTAAGAGGCTTAAGGCATTCCAAAACAAACTATGAACTAAGTTAACTCTCCCTTCATTCATCTTATTTCTGCTTTTTTGTCAAGTAATTTTATTTGTATACTTGATGTATGGAGGCCAGTGGCCCCCCCCCTCCCCCTACCTGGTCTTGCCTCCCCATGGCGACACCCATGTCTTGATGGATGCTCCTCAAAAAGAAGGTTTATTTTCTGTTTGAGCTTTGTGGAAGAACAATGACCAATCTAGACTTGATTTGAAACTGCGTTGACTCATAAGGAGACAACATAGTGACACTTTGGCATACCAGAGACTTTTATCGCAGTTCTATGAAATTACCATTCAGAGGAAACAGGGACTAGGAAGGAATAAACTGTGGCAAAAAAAGTGATTAAAGCTGTCCTAGACTGTGGAGAACTGTGAAAATGGCATGCTTAGAATGTGACAAGAGAATTACTACAGCATGAAAAAAGCATAGATTGGGACTCATGTATGCAGAAAGTACAAGAATCAGTGTGATGGGACAGTGTGAGAGCACACTGGGTGCATGGTGTCCTCACACTATGTGCGTGGTGTTGTCTCACTTTTGTCTCTCCACTTCTCATGCTTTTTTCACACTTTACACTTGTCATGCTGTAGTCATGCTCATGTCCCATTCCAGTCACATGTTTCCACAGTTCTCTCACACTCTTGTCACACTTCTGTCACTCTGACTGGCATAGATTATTTTCGCTAGGGTTAATGATGAAGGACACAGTCTCGTGCTGTTGGAATTTATTAAGATTGATGTGGTTTAAAATTATTTCTTCTTATTTCTATTATAGTTTCTCTATAACTATTCTTCTACTTCAAAGGTTTAATCACTGATAACTATTTTTACATGACATCTAATTTTCCTTACTGTCAGGATTTACAGTCAGCCAAATCCCTGACTGTCACATGCCAGGGAAAGAGATTAGAGTTATTAATTCCCATTTGGAAATTAGTCGGGAGATGATACCACACATCCTTGTTGTCTGGCTCCTTAAATTAATTGACTAATGTGCCAAGCGCTGAGAACAGTGTACAAATTAAGGAATGGATGGAAATATTACTTACCCAGATATTCTTGAAGTCTGCTGTTTTGTGGTTGTCAAAACAGACCTTGATGGATTGGTGGCTCGAGGGTACAGCTGAAGATGCTAAGGGATTTTGCATCACATCCGGTTTTATTGCGGTGCTTTTGCCTGAAATATGTACATTTATGAATATAATAATAATAACATCTTTATTTGACCAGAGATGTGATACATTTATATGAAAACGATATAGGGCACGTCATATTTATACATACATATATACATGTATAGTTTTTCATTTCACACCATACTCAAAAGTTAACCATTTCCATCGAGTAGACAGTGCTCATTCGAAAATTTTGGTGAACGCCATCGTCCTAACTGGGATTATTACAATGGGATACATGGCTGAAAGACGAGGATAATGGTATCTCTTTTTACCCCTCGAGATAGTACAAACCGATTAATCAGGATCTACGTCTATTTACTTACATTTTATGAAAGTCGAGATTGCAGGCTGCCAGTTAGTTATAATCTTCTTCGACAGCCTCAAAGAACCAATAACGCCGCGAAGAGCCATTTTATCGACGCTCCTGCGAAGAAAGAACACACTCAGAGCGAGATCACTTTCATGAAGAAAATACACGCATGTCAATCACTATGCACGTGCTTCAAATGTATTGCTTCCTCGACGTCTGCGTGGAATGCGATACGCGTCTAGAATATGAGAAAATGTGTAAATGAGCTATCCGACGATCTTTCTATCCGCGGTATGATTTGAAATGTGAACGCACTAGAATTGCTGCCGCACCGCGACCCCAAGCCGTCCGTTGCGAGATCACTCCTTTCCCTCTCTTGATCGGAATTGCCCGCACGATCTTCAAACGACGCAGTCGGTCGTCGGGAGCGGGTCATAGGTCATCTCTCATATGGTTTACTGCTGATAACCGATAAGGACCAAGTGATTGGCGTACGTAATTTTATAATCAATAGGATATATTCATAGTATTTTGCAGAGTGTAGGTATACATTTAAATTTCTATCTTTTTTCTGTGGGTCGATCACTTGGCGTATAATTTTTCGAGGTACTTTTTGCGACCGTTAAATGATGTCTATCCGCAAGCAACCTATTGTGTTGCGTTTACCTTTCTCAGGTCACCTCTGCGTGTTTACGGCGTGCTAGGCATTTTATTGCCCTCCGTTGATGCAGTCCTCTCCTGCCTCTTGTTCTCTTTTGAGCAGTAGATATCAAAACTGAGCGGTTGTTGTGCCTGGATCTTCGGCTCGAGTAAATACAAGCCTATTGCCGTTGGTTGATTTACGGGCTCCGAGATAAGGGAAAATTTTGGAGGGACTTATCATAAATGGAGAGCAGAGGCCTTGTGTCGTTAATCACGTCTTGTTTGCCCAATGCGTGCCTTGGTGTTTCCGACGGGCGGCTACTCCCACCACTTACAGCCGCCTCGATCAAGGTCGTATCCAACGCTTGTCCCATCAATGAATTCTGGCCGCTCAAGGTTGCGACGAATTATTTAATCCCTCTTAGAATCCTCTTAGCCTCCCGTACACACTTAGGTATCTTTGGTTTTATTATGCTGTAGCGTCTGTTGCCCATTGCTGCCAACATTTGGATTCCGTCGGTGCAAAATATTGAACGGGAAGTTTCCCCGGAAATATTCGCGGAGCTAGTGACAAGGCTCAAAATTTTCTCAGCTCGTCTATGATTTTCTCAATGGTGAAAGTAAATATTTATTTGTTGGTTTGTCCTCGTTTACTACCTAAGACAACCGTTCCCAAGCCGTGGTACAGTTAAACGGAAACATCAGCAAAAAAATATTTTCTACAAAGCGTAAAAGGTTGAGAACCGTCAGCCTAATGGACGCGTGATGGAAAGGAATGTTCTACTTTCAATTGGTGAGGCGATTGTCGGAAACCATTGCATTAATATTTCGCTCGGAACACAGAAAATGCAATCGCGACCGAAGAAACTAAGTCATGTTGTGGAGAGTGCAAGGTTTTCATCCGCGCCTGCGAGAGGAACTAATGACACCGAGCATACATCAGCTTGTCTCGGGTTACGGCGTTTAGAGGGCCGCCTCTCAGAGGCCGGAGTGCATGCCATCGGAAGAGGGCACTTACGGACGAATGGGGACGAATTGATCCAGTTGGCCTGACTACTCTTCGTGGTCGGCCGCTTCTTTGGGCCGGATCACTTCGCTCGAAGCGACGGGAATTCCTGGGGACGGACTGCGAGTGTGTACTCATGATCGTCCTTGATAGGTTTCAGATTTTTTAAAAGACTCTGATGCCGAAAATCCCCCTTTGCAAGATATTTTGGTTTATCCAATCACCCCTGCTAATTCCTACCTCAGCCTATGACTCGCACAATAGTCTGTACCCTCTAGATTTCAAGTTTTTAATCTCAACTGAAGTAATTTTCGGAGAATGGATGCGAGTCGAGTGACGAAACAGTCATGATAGTAAACGGCGTGAAAGGAAGAAGAGAGCCGCAGTAGTTAATAGCGGTGAATGTGGTGGGAGGAGGAAGAGTCTTTAAGAATAGAGGAGGCCGTGAATGCATGCGTGATGCACGAGTGTGAAAGAAGCGGAAGAGGATTAACTGTTACAGGGAAGTATCGAAAGAGAGCAAGTTTCCTTGGCTTTAAGGCCGCTTTACACGGTACATTTTATTGTATATACAAATGAATGTACACATTCCTTCATGAAGGAAATTGTACCGTGTAAAGTGGAAAATTGTATGATTGTCTGAATCACTTAACGGGAAATAGAACCTGCTCTAATTCTAATTAATTATTGTACATTTTATGATACATTCGTTTGTACAATAAAATGTACCGTGTAAAACTGCCTTTACAGCAGCTACTTTGCCTTCGCCTACCCCACAAGGGAATGGCGTGATGTATATACATGTTTGTACTTTTCGGCTATATTTATTGAAAACAACAAGTAAATTATGTACTCTTTTGCAAATGTGGTGGGTCTCTAAAAGCTGCCGCTAGAATGATATAAAAAGAGAAGCACCCAAAATTTATGTAAATAGTGCTGTATAATGCGTCTCAAAATATCTAAAAATTAAACTCAATCTCTAGGTACAAAAAAAGAGAAAATTCACTCAATAAAGAGCTTGGATGAGAAAAAAATCCACCTTAAAGTTATATTTAAACAAAAAGGTCAGATATAATTTTTACCTTTCTCCGTAGCCCTTTTCCCTTGCTGTCACACGCCCTCCTGTTTAATTCAATTTCTTGTCAGTAGTATGTAAATTTCTTATTTTCGCTCCAAATGCACTGCGCACGACACTTCAAAACTCCCCCCCCGCCATGTGCCAAGGCATCCAATGTTCAATCGGCTGTGGTGCTCTGATCACCTAAACGGTCGTATCCTACACATTTTAAGGCGCGCCTATTCCTGGGTTGGTGTCGTAGCCATCACAGTTTTGTTTTTGGCGTCAATGATGATCGCCGATGGGTCACATGGTTCGACTTTCTCCTAATATTCGCCGTTATCCGTCGTTGGAAAATATGCGGAGTTGAGGGGGGGGGGGATTGGAAGATAATGCACTCCAGCCACTTTCATCCCCCCACTCGCGGTGGCAGGACACCTGTGGCCTGTTGGCGAGATTTATTTACTCCCGTGAGTGGATGCGATGACTAATGGCTAATAATAGTTGAAATCAGGGAAACAAGTCAACTTTCGCGAATGCACTGAAACATGTTCGTGGTACAGCTCCCATTCTAAAGTCTGTGCAACCGCTCTCTTATTTTAATAACGTGCGACCATGCGGGTATCGTGTCAACAGGCCTCGAGACGATTAACTTGCGGAAAATCAGAAGGTACTGCCTAGTTGGCTGGCAAACATCGACACTTATATCCGTCCTACCATTGACAGAGATTCAGCTGGACACGTGGAAGAACGGAGAGTCATTGATTTTTATTAGTCGCATTTCCACTTTTGATCTCCTTGAATTCTCGACGACTAAATTAATTCTATTTATTGCCGTGTTGATTTCGCTCGGTATATAATGATTGAAGGGCTCCTTTGGCGCTAAGGACTTCATTGTCAGTTAACTTATCATTATTAAAGTAATCTAATGGAACGGCATACGCTAAGTCACACAATGGTATTTTACATCCGAAACGGATTAAAATGAAAAAAAAAATCATCGACCTAGCTCTATTTGTAAAATTTTAGAGCCATACCAGGAATATTCCAGTGTTCTCCAGGTTTTCCAGGATTTCTCGGGTATCCCACCAAGGAGGTCGTGGGACGTTTTCATGAGTCATCTACTACGTCGTCCGAACACACTGGAAAAGGTTCCGCTGAGTACTTAAAAATGTTCGGGTTTAGGGGTAAAACGAACTCCATGCACTAGACTAACATGTTCATAGTATGCAGCGTAGTAATTAAATACCTAATTGAAATATCCAATATAAACATGCCATAAAGTTTTACCTCCAATTGTGTATTTACGTTGTTACCATTACACGGATGAAACCGTTAGAAAAAAGTGTAAATTTAGGATTTTGCGGGGCCCAAAAAATTTCGGGGTCCAGGGCCCGCGCCCGGTGTGCCCGCCGTTTAATCCACCGCTGTCGACCAGCGCATTCCTTTGCGGTTTACTCAGGCCCAGAGGTCGAAATGGAAAGGGAGTAAATTTTAGTAGATCGTTATCGCGACCAGTAATGCCTGGTTAAAGCTTTTCGGATTAGTCTGAGCGGGTTACCGTCGAAACCATAAAACGCCTCTGCCGCCGGGGCTCGTGAACTCGGAAGTATACGTGTATGTATATACAACCAATTTAGCGCGCGATACTGACGGGAGCACCGCGATTTCTCATGTGCTTTGCCCCTCGCGGCCCTCCGACCAGCCTCGCCTCCTTCGCCCAAGTGACGGAGGAAATGTTTTATTGGTACCTCATATCCTATCCATCGTAACAGTCTCTGATGACATCGTAATAGTCTCTGACTCTGAAAAAGAAATGAATTGAATGTTGCAAGTACTATCAGACACCCTTAAACAATGTAAATTAAAAGTGAATATACGGAAAACGAAAGTAATAGTAGTACGAAAAAATATGGAAGAAATCAAAACCAATATTAAAATTGACGACACCAGAATTGATCAGATGGAACAATTTAATTATCTCGGAAGTATAATCACACAGGACAATAGATGTTTAATAGAAGTGAAGAGACGGATTGCTTTGGCATAACAGGCATTTATGAATAAGAAAAATATTTTAACCAGTGAACGTATGAGTACGGATTTTAGAAAATCCTTTGCAAAAACATTTGTATGGAGCACACTGCTGTATGGAAGTGAAAGTTGGACTGTAGGCAAATTATAAAGGAGCAGACTTGAGGATGCTGAAATGTGGATATGGCGGAAGATGACAGGATCAAGCTGGACGGAAAGAAAAACAAATCTGGAAGTTTTAAGGGAAGTGCAAGAAGAGAGAAGATTATTGCTGGAGATGGGAAAGAGAAAAATAAAATTTATTGGATGTATCTTCAGACAATGTATTTATAACAAATATTCTTGAAGGGAAAATACTAGGAAAGAAAGGAAGAGGACAGCCTAGGAAGAAATATGTGGACGAGATCAAGAAGAAGATAGGATGCAGCAAGTACGTGGGACTGAAGTGAACGGCAAATGACGGAGATGAATGGTTGCATCGACAATGCATCAGTCATTAGGAAATTGATTGATATCCTATCCCTGAATACTATGAGGGAAGTGCTTATGGCTAAATCTCTTCCATCACTGGAGACGTTAAACCACGGTCTACTCGAAACCAAGCGTCCACATCGGACTAAGCCGGCGCTGGGCTCCTCTCCGCCTCCTATAATTTCAATCCTCAATTAATCATACCATTCCCGGTCTGCCCACCCCTCTGCAATTAGCGAAATTGGCTAGCTATCGGTTGCCTTCCCTTTTTATCCATCTGATGATCTGTAATGCTCATCTTGAAAGCTAAAAGTAATTTTTGCGTAAAATTAAACGGTTCTGAGTCTCAGGAAATTGTTATTTATTGTCCTTTGTCTCGCATTTTTTATTTAAAGTGAGAAGTTTGAGGCAAACTCACGTAAACATAAGTTGTAGGTATATTCTCTCCTGTCTAATTCTCATCTTTTTCCGTTTACGAAAACAACACAACAGTGCTGGTGGTATTGCATTCAGCGTGCGTTGATCTTCCACTTACGCTTGTGCTGCAGTCAGTGCCGTCACAGTGCAAAGTGCTCTGTCCAGATTTTATGGAAAACACAAGTGTTCATTAATAAGTTTAAGAAGAATTTCTATCTTTCCCCCTGATCCCAAAATTGCAGGGCACATCGTAAGACAGCGCTTCTGCACGGACATTGGAGCCTCCTTCGTCGACGTTCGGCCGGCAATCCGATTGTGTAGGAACCCTCTAAACCGTTCTGGTGTCCATTACACGGCCGAGGCAGCTAGCTGTGTAGCGAGTAGCATATTTGATCACTGTTGACCTTTTTTAGGATAGAGGGTAGGGCAGAGAGTAGGTGATCCAGTGGGTCGAATCGGGTACTATCGCGATCAAAATTTAATGGAAAAAATATCCAAGAAATTATTGAGTTTAACGAGAACTGTAAGAGGCCAGTTTCAAAAAATAGCAGTAATTCAACTTGGAATATATCTAAGAAAGCTAGTTGTAATGAGAATACAATACGCTCATTGATAAATCCTTTTCTGTCGTGGTAGTAAACTGCCGTAGCTTAAGAAATAAAGTAGCTGACTTCTACCATCTAATTGAAACTACTGACGCAGACTTAATTATAGGGACGGAAAGTTGGTTGTGTAACGAAATCGCAGATAATGAAGTCTTCCCGAAGAATTTCACAGTTTATAGAAAAGATGGAGTCGAAAGAACCGGGGGAAGATTTTTTATTGCAGTGAAGGATTGTTATATTAGTAGGAGGGAGTCATTTTCCGACGATCAGGTAGAAAGCGTATGGTGCTCCATTCAAAATCTTAAAGTAAAAACTGTGTGCGCGTATTACAGACCACCAGATACCCATGTAAGCTCAATATTAGGACAAGAAAGTCAACTCAGTGAATTAACCAAGCAAAAAAAAGACTGTCATATTATAATTGGTGGGGATTTCAATCTTCCGTCTGTAGACTGGGACACGTACAGTTTTATCACTGGGGGGAAAGACAAAGACCTTTGTGAGTCACTTCTGTATACATTCACATCTCACTAACTGCATCAATTAGTCACTGCTCCAACTAGAGGGAAAAATACACTTGATCTTTTAGCGACAAATATTCCACATATGGTTCTAAACATAGGTACTGATAAGGGAATAAGTGACCTCAAGATAGTTAAAGCTAATTTTTCTGTGAGCATGATCAAGAAACATAATTCACAAAGAAAAATCTACTTGTTTGATAAGGCTGATTATGAAGGTATGAAACGAGAGTTGCAAAATTCATTTGCTAATTTTCAAAAAATAAGTATCAACAGTAATACTGAGGTTTTGTGGAATACTTTTCTCAATGTTACACGATCAGTAGTTAGCAAATACATATCAAGTAAATGGAAAAGAGCCAATGCAGAGCCTAGATGGTATAACGTGGAGGTTGGGAAAACATTAAAACACCAGAGAACATGTCATGCTAGGTTGAAAAGGGCAAAAATAAACAAATCCTCCGAAGAACTATACACAGTCACCGAAAATTACAAATATCTCAACTCTAAGCAAAAAAAGCGTGCCGCAGGGCGTTGGCTGATTTCAAAAGTAAATTACTGGGAGAACACTTGAACGATAATTCCAAGGCATTTTGGTCGTATGTTAGGGACACTCAAAGAAATAAATCAACAGTACACACCCTTAAGAACATCAAAGGGGAAAAGCTGACCAACAGTCTACAAAAAGCCAATTCGTAAAACTCATTCTTCCAAAGCATTTTCACTACTTGCACACCACATCTTTTGATCCGCAGCCTGTTCGTTCTGCCTGCCTTTATGCCTGAAATTATTATAAATTGTTGCGGCATAGAACATCAGCTAAAAAATATCAACCCCAACAAATCCCCCGGTCCAGATCAAATTCCTGCTCGCGTATATAAAACATGGGCATCAGACATAGCGCCTTACTTAGAATTAATATTTACCAAATCATTAGTAGATCACGTAGTGCCTAAGGACTGGAGAGTAGCAAATGTCACACCTATATTCAAAAGCGGCGACAGGGAAGACCCTAGTAACTATAGGCCTATTTCTCTCACATCCATTTCCTGTAGGGTATTTGAACACATAATCGTAAGCTCCATTATGAGACATTTAGATAGGGAGGAATTATTAATAAATAACCAACACGGCTTTCGAAAGGGTAGATCTTGCGAAACCCAATTGGCCCTCTTCGTTCATGAAATCTTACTCTCGGGTGAAAATAATGTTCAAGTTGACGCGATATTCCTAGATTTTAAGAAAGCTTTCAATAAGGTACCTCATGTTAAGTTACTCTCAAAACTATAAGCATATGGAATAGATAAAAACATTATTAGTTGGATTAATCAGTTCTTATATGGGCGGGAAAAAGAGTTGTCATAGATGGTATCATGTCAGACACAGCGTTACATCGGGTATTCCTCAGGGAAGTGGCATTGGTCCACTTTTATTTCTCTTCTACATAAATGATATTAGAACGTCGTTAAAAGTAAGCTTAGACTCCTCACAGACGACGCGGTTGTGTATAGGGATATTACCAATTCCGAAGATAGCGACTCGTTAACAATTGACCTACTTGCTATTCACGCTTGGTGCGAAAAGTGCGTAGCAGTCAGCTTTTGGAAAAAGAAAAATAGGCCAGGTAGGGCTTACAGAATTAATAATACGGAAATTATTCACACCGAGTCTGTTAAGTACTTAGGGGTCACAATTACTCACGACATATCTTGGGGAAAACATATTCGGGAAATATGCGCTCAAGCATACAGGAAGCTAGGCTTTATCAAGAGAATACTCGGAAAATGTGATGAGAAAGTGAAAGAACGTTGTTATTTTTCAATCGTTAGGCCTCATCTGGAATATGCTGCCAGTGTATGGGATCCATATGAAGCGAGGTTAATATCGGAATTAGATCGCGAGCAGCGAAGAGGAGCTAGGTTTGTGAAACGATGCTACGATAAGTTTGCTAGTGTGTCTGGATTGTTAGAAGAATTGGGATGGGAATCGCTATCACAGCGTAGATTAAATTATAGGCTTAACCTCCTAAATAAATTTCAGGAAAATCATTTTACTGACGACGTAAAAAACATACTATTAACCCCCTCGTACTACGGCAGATTAGATCGCGCCATTAAATTAGAGAGCTAGATTGTAGAACCGATAGGTATAAAATGTCATTTTTTTCCGCGTACCATTCGGGACCATAACAGCTGTGATCGTCGTCATGAATAGTTCGAATTGTGACAATAGGCAGACAGTAAATTTTTCTCTTTATATTCTCTACGTTCTTATTTATGCATGATGTAAATATAGATGTTCTTATTTATGCATGATATTTTGAATATGTAGTAGTAGTCTTTGTATCCCTTGCATGTTGGAACGATTGACGATAGAATGTTTCTTGGTTAGTATATTTTAATGGGCGCGTTACATGTGTGGTACGCTGGTTCCAATGTAGTTTCGGTGTTCTGTCGTATTATTGATGCATGCCTGGTGTGGAAGCACCCACTGCCTTACACCCTTTGGGTGGCTTGCAGGGTATGACGTAATGTAGATGGAATGGGCGAACTTACCTAATGTTTATTCGAATGGGGAATATGTATTATTTAAGCGTTTTGCAAATCGATGTCACTTTAAATTTTATATATTCTATTGATCAAGACGTGAGTATTCTCAATTATGTAAATGAAGTCTCTGGATGCAAATATATTTCCGAAATTTTTTTTTTAATTTTCGTGTTTGGGTTTTATTTGACCTTATTGGTGGGAATATGCAACCATTTATTTCGAAATTCTGTCCACATGAACATCGATCGTTCTTCTCTGCGTGAACGCTCGGTCCTGCGGTCACTGGCGAGCAATGATCTAGGTCAGGTCGTGCCAGCTCGCGAGCTGCACGTGTTAGAAGAAAGGGTAAATTCTTGGAGCGTCGAGTATAATGCAGATAGAACACAGGTATTTCTGGAAACTAGTATATTTAACAGAATACAGCAAAAGCGCTTGATCACACGTTCCCCTTGTCATTGCGGGCCAACGTCTGCTGTGGCGATATCGCACGTAGAGGTATATTTACTTGAGCAGGCATCAAATAGTCCTTCACAATTAGACGTCCAAGGTGGACTAACACTTAAGTAAACGATCGGATTGGTATCCTTCCGCTAGTAATTACACATGGAACTCCATTTCACTTAAAGAGCTCCTTCCAACACACGAGTGTCTTGGACGGACTGAAGACGACAAATCAGTCACCGAGTGGCAGTTGAAGTTGTTGGCACGCGTTTAGATATTCAGACACGGGGACAGCGAGGTAACGTCCTCGCTATCTAATGCGAAGGACAGAAAAGGGAAGCTGGGGTGACTATGTGAAGGCATGTTGTGCAATTAGCGCATCTCATAAGGGCTTTGTGGGAAACTAATTTTCTCAGCGAAGGTATATTAGAAAGAACAGATCCAGTCAAAGAAGTGTTTTCTAAGATAAGGGAATTAAGTAGTCACTCTTAGGAGAAGCGTGAAGGAAAGATTAGTGGGGACTTATGTGGAGTGTAGAGCTATTTGATTCCGAAACTAGATCCATGAGGAAAGGGGATGAGCATGGTGTGCATTGAGGAGAGGAGGATAGAAAAGATATGCAGAATATATAGGAAGACGATCCGGGTGATGTTGATTGTGGCAGAGGAGGAAAGGAGGTCGCTGGAGGAAATTCGGAGAAGGCAGAAGAGATGATCGGAGTGGATAATTTGAGAGGTATTGAAGAGGTGTTGTAGTGGGGAGGGGGGGGGGGGTGGGATGCAGGGCGAGAGAGGGATGGGAGGATTTGGGGATTCAGAATGCTATTTGGGAGGGAAGGGGTTAGAAAAAGGATGGTGATATTATTGGGCACATATTTTGGGACAGAATTGGATTAGACTGGAGCATTGATTGTGTGATTTGGGAGATGGGAGTGAACTTCCCTTTTTCCTTGTCACCAATTGAAAAAAAACGCCTTTAATGAAATATTCCGCTAATGCGGGTTTCTCTCCACTTTAGGTTTGGGTGTTTGTTTTGCTTATCGTAATTTTCATATAATAATGTGTACTGGTTAATTTTGGCCGGTGCGCATTGTGTATTAAAATTACATCCTTTACTGTAATCAAGCTCTTAGAACTCGAACGCCTTCAAGTCATACTGTCGAATGTTTTTTTCTAAAGTGTATTGCTCTAAATTATCTTGTAACTGTCCAGTAATTGAACAAATTAATGAAATAAAGTACCTTGGAGTCACTATAGATCAACAGTTGAAATGGGATAGCCATACATTACATGTTTCTGGTGCACTAAGGAACCGTTTGTCAAAATTCCATTTTATACGAAATAAGTGTCCACCCCATTTTCGTAAAACCCTTTATTTTGCTCTGGTTCAGTCAAAATTGAATTATGGATTAGTTTTCCAGGGGGGTGCTTATCAAAGTATACGTAAACCAATTATAATCATAGTAATCTTGAGGAAACTAATTACATTTCCGTTTTACTTCTCCTTTCGCCCATGCTTGAAAATTGTAACACCCAAATAATATGTGGAATTGCGCAGATCACTAAAGATTCATGATGATTTTGTGAAAATTTTAAAGCATCGCCGTAGAAAACTTTATGAATTATCACTTTTTGAACGGAAAGTGTTGATTTCACCATCTAGAAGACAATTTAAACTATTTGAAGGGTGCAACCATGGTTGCCATCAGTTATCATTCCGTAATCGTTCATAATGTAGAATAATTCTTAATATTAAGGGTCAGGCGCCACACTCCGTGCCAATGTGTCCACGCCGACGACAAGTTGATGGAGAATCACAGAATCGGTGAGTGGTCGCATGAAAAGTTTCGTGGATGATTCCTGACCTCTAATTATTCTCTTTTCGAGACGAAATTCAATTTAATTTTTTCCTTGGCATAAAGGTCATATGAAAAATGATTAACACAACTTTTTCTGTTGGCGAAAGTTTTCACCCCACGGATGGGAATTTTGGGGTGCCTAAGGGAAGAAGGAAAGTATGAGGAACTTTAAAAGAGTCGCTTGATTCAAGCGAGCCCTCTGTGGCGAAGTGGAAAGATGACCGGGAAAATGGAAGTTTAACGCGGGGCTCTCTGACAGCTCACTAACCAGCTGGCAGAATATCAAATGACGATGAATCATCGTCATCGTTTGGTATCAAGGTATCGATACCTATCTTGCTCCAATATCAAGACACATATCACAAAGCACTCAAGTCATCAGCAAATCCAACCGATTTAATCAGACGTTCTCCTTTTTTTCCTACGCATAACTTTTCCCCAACAGTCTCTTGCCATGTTTTTGGTTCAAGAAAGCAATGCAGTGATGGGCAACTCAGTCTTACCCCCGGACCTATCAGTGGTCAGCCTGATTGTATATTGGCCACTCCCATTTTAGTCATATGCGACCCGCGATGAATTTCTTAATGCCCAATGAACTCTCATCAATATAGTAATTGGCTTTTCCTTCCCTTTCAAATAAAAGACGAGAAATACTTCAAATCCCTTTTCACCACCATTCTCATCAAGGCAACGTCGTCGGTGGTTACTCTTCCCTATCTAATTGGACTGATCCATGCCCAAAATTGATTGCTATGCGATGCCCGATGGACCATGGATTGATGCCTCATGTATTATACAACAATAATCGATTCCGTATGCGATCTCTAGCTCGTTGGGTAATATCGTAACAGTGAGAGGGTTGATATTGCGGTCCAACGCGAATTGTTATGTACCTATCATTTCTATTGCGGCACGACATCTTTTGCGACATATAACTTCAAAAATCTCCATCTTTCTCGTTCAACTCTGTCCACTTTGGTTCTTATGCTTGGTCGCTTAGGATATGGCGATGATCAATGAAAGCGTAGAGGGCTTGAAAAGATTAGAAACCTGGATATTTTGGGAAAATGGACAGAAAACTTGTGGCCTTGGAATGGGGAATACGCGTTATTTTAATGAACTCCTCGTTCTTCAGGTGGGTACGTATTATTAAATTTTTGGGCGTGAATTATACCGCAGAAAATGCTGTACAAAGAAAATGTTTCTCCTAAATAATTAGTCGCGGAAGCTCGGGCGATGACTCTACAGTGAACGGTATCACTCACCGCAATGCGACGTAGTTGAACATTTCGTAAATTTCCACTTTCTTTCTAAAATGCCAATCGGTTGCAATGTTCTGCAACACTTCATCATCAACAGAGTTCGAAATGTGATTTAAGTCTTACTAAAAATAAAAGTGTGGAAAATTACTAAGTTATGTATTTTTCAAGATGTCACGATTTTATAAAGTTACTTCGCCTACCACCGCGTGTATTCGCAATGCATCGTAATTATTCCTGAAGTTAGGTTTTTTTGACGAAATCATCGTTTTTACGTACAACTTAATGGAAGACAAAGAACAAGATACAATGGTGACGTGAAGCCACTGATGTCAGCAGTTTTGCATCGAGTGACGTAAGCAAATTATATAAGTGCACTTTTCATAGGAAATTTTAAATGTTTTGCGGTTATCGCGGATACATATGGACTGTGAATTTGAATCCTTATGGGATTTTTGTCAGACACATTGTGAGAAACAACTTTTATGTCCGTTCCCCACTGTGGTGCTGGTGTCGAATTACGAGGATCCCTTGTGCTGAAACTATGTCAAATAATAAGAAACCGAGAAGAATGGGCAAGAAGATGAGTTTTTGGAAGATAGTTAAGGGAAATTTTGTGGGGGATTCATTTTTGTCTACGGACGGACGGACAATTTCTGGGGCGAAATCCGTGGAAGAGAGGATGGACAGGTGGAGAGTCGGCTGTTTCATAACTCTCGAGGACTCGGTTGTGGGGTTATGTGGATGTGTCTGAATCAGTGGAATTATAATTATGTATTAGGAACGCCGCATAGATTTTCCAACGTCAAAGGAGTCATCTCAACCGTGCCGTGAGCACACTTTCTGACCGATGGCTAATCAGACGCCTTTGCCGATGACATGCTTCACATGGGCCTCATTGCGCGAGTCAACGTTGAAATTTTACTTAAAATGAATGACGTTACTTACTTTTATTTAAAAATTTGCATCATGTCAGTTCCGTGGTCTTAATCATTATATACAGAAGAAGCTTTCGTTTGGTGCTGAAATCAGATTGTAGCTCACCAAGGTCGCACGATACACTGCATGGAAAATTTCTGCCGGACCCAAAGAGCCACCAGTCGTCGCCCCTCGCAATAAGGCAATGCGAGTTTCGTATTTGTTGAGCCTATCGAACGATACTGCATTTAATACAGCCGTGTAATTGGTTACGACGTTATTGTGCCTGAATAAATCCCTTGCGGACTTTGCACTGGCGTTTATCGACCGGTACCTCTTTGTCAGACATGTTATGAAGACTAACACACGTCCAAAAGGGAAGAGGCAGGTCAAGGCTGAATATTTACAAAACAAGTCGCCGAGAATATGGAATGAAGAGATGGACTGGAGGAAGACAGGAGTGGAGAAGAAGATTTGCAGAAGAATCTGAGTATTGAGGAATGAAAATGTAGTAGTCGAAAAAATTATTTTATCTAAAATATCTGATATTTCTGCTCAATTAGACGTTTGTGGTAAATAAAAAAGAAATCTGATTGATTAATGTTTCCTACGATGCTGTAGAGTGATTATTGACTCGATCTTACCCAGTCCCCGCCTCATTTTCTTATTTGAAACCTTCAATTGTGATGAGGAATCCCACCATATTCCCGGTCTGAGGAACAAAGGGCGGTGCCGCGCCGTGAAGGCTCTGCCATTGGCTCTGTCCTATACCCTTCCCCCCATGAGTATCTTTCGATGGAATGTCACCGGAAGGGATCCAGATACGGGCCGGAAGTCAGTGAGGCGCGCAACCGGTTCGAATGTTCTTGTAAGAGTCGGTGGCCGCCGTCCTGGGAATCGGCCAAGCGTAATTCACGGTCCGATAAAGGAAGGAGGGGGAGCGTCGTTATCTTGGCTGCCGTGATAACATCAATCGCGGTCACCCTCTCTAAACACAGAAATACATTGGAACCGCTTAGGAACGCGGTGACCTATCGCTCAGAGTAAGAGGGCTTCCTTGTGATCCGTGATAACCCGTGGCACTTATTTTTCCTATAAATTCAGAAAGTATCGTCACGATCTTACATCAGAAAAGGCAACCAGCGGGACTTCCATAACCCACTTGATATTTGCAGGAGATCCGCAAACTACAAAAAGTTATAATTTTCATAATTTATTAACCCTGAATCATCTCTTAATAGATTAACATATATGTTTAATTAGGTTATCAAGGATAGTAAACGTAAGCTATTTGGGTATAACGCAGAGTTGATTCCTCCACCGCTGCCGAGATGTCGATGAACGAATTTTGAGGATCATATTATTAGCCAAGACCATGCCACTCCCATGCCATGGGATGATGGATGATGTTGATGTCGAATGCCACAAGGGGCAGACAAAAAACATAGACACACGAAAGAAAAAACACACAAAAAAGCTCCTGATATTTCAACGATGAAGCACTCGTCTTTTTCAGAGTAGAGTTAAGGACTGAGGGGGAAGGAAGTACGGAGGCGGATGGAAAGGAAGGAGGGGAGGGGAAGAGGGGAAGTAAAGAAAGTAAGGGGAGGGCGGGAAAGCGGGAAGAAAAGAGAATTTAAAAGAGAGAGAGGTTGGTGATACGGGAGGTGATGGAGGAGGTTAGTGTGATTTATGAAGTCCCGGTGGAAAGAAGGCTTGAAAAAAGTAAATACATGAGGACTCAAGATCTTTAAGTTGGAGGGGAGAGGAGGAGGGGGGAAGTGAAGCGAGAATATTGACTTTAAAAGTATGATTGAATGTGGGATTGTGTGTAAAGAAACGTGGGTGGCGACTGGGAGGGACACGGAGAGTGAGGGCGGATTGTAGCAGCTGGAACGGTGGCTATTCATACGTATATTCAGGGGACAGGTACTCAGGCCAATGTAAAAACTAGGGCATAGTTGGCATAGGAGAATGTAAACAATATTATTTGTGATGCAGGAGGGTTAGGGAACGGAAGGAAGAGGAAAAACACGGAATTTTCGGGCAGAGGTTGGGTGATAAGGATGCCACAAGTTTTGCAACGCGGGCGATTGCATGGGGTCGGAAGGGATTTAGTGGTGATAATAGATTTGGAGAGGGGTTTGGTGATTTTCAAGAGGGTGGAAAGGTTTGAAAGTGAGAGAAGGACAGCTAGGAAAAATTTTGGAGGTTATGAGGTTGTCGGAGAGGATAGGGTAGAGGTTTTTGATAATGCGTCGGAGGGAGTGAACAAATAGGTGGTACAGAGAGAAATTCGGTCACGAAAGCATTTATTATGAGGGTGCGTCAACCAATCGTATAATTTCCCGACTTGTGATGATAAACCCAGTTTTATTGTGCATTGTGTTATTGGTTTTCCACATACTTAAATTTTTCGGAATAATGACGTGCAGTCACTTGAACTAATTCTTGGGATAGGGTGTCTGCCGACTCCCTTCATGGGTAGACGTCGTGTGGTCTGCGGGAGTACGTCATCGGATCGGGGACCCGCCGGACCAATGGATGGTCAAATCGGACCAATTATGGTCAAAATGTGGGTCCCGTCACCTCAATACTCCCCGTCTACCCTTAGTCACTTGAACAGTATAAAGAAGACGGCTCTCGTCCATTGCTGTTAAGCTATAGCCCGACAACCGCGGGAGGCGTGTTCCCTTCATCCAATGATCCCCCTTCCCCCCCTCCCGCCAACCACGACACGTCAAAGAGCACAAGAGAGAGAGATGACAGGCCGTCTCTCTTTTCCGCTGTCGTTTTCTCTCTCTCTGCCTCTCCCGCCGCGAGTGCATCGCGTGCCTCTTTGCTAATCTCCGCCGATGACGTCTTCTTTCTTCCTCGCTCATCCGTCATCTTCCTCCCGCCACTGGAGTATAAAGACCCCCCTCCTCCTCTTTACCCTCGTCTAAAGGGCATTGTCTGGTTACTAACTTCCTTATCTCAGGCCTAAACTTTGTCAGGGAAGTGATATTTTATTCTCGAGAAAATGAAGATTCACGCATTTTTGTCCTTCGACTTGGGAAGTGAAACGAAGCGAAACGTGGGCAATAGGGAAGCCAGAAGAGAAGAAGTTGATGGCTTTTGAGGCTTGGTGCTGGAGAAGAATGCTTAGGATCAGTTGGGTAGAGCATATAACAAATGAAGAAGTATTCAGAAGAGCAGGAGAAAGCAGAAGCTTTATGAGGAGCCTAAAAACAAGAAGAGCAAATATGATAGGACACATTAATAGACATAATGGCCTGCTAGCAAGAGTCATCGAAGGGATGATGGAAGGGAGAAACACTAGAGGAAGACCACCACCTGCATACATCACACAGATAACGACAGACACTAACACAACTTCATATTACGCACTGAAGAGGATGGCGGAGAATAGAGAAGAATGGCGAGTTGCTGCGAACCAACCCCAGGGCTGCTAACTGAAGAAAAAGAAGGCTTGGGAAGTAGAAAAATCACACTTGCTGTTAAGGCACTTCTCCATCATGCTTCAGTAAAATTTCTTTTCTAATTCCTAATAAATTTTTCTTTTCTTTACCTAGTTTGCGTACTTCTTATATGCTTACATGTTTTCATGGGCATTCCTTTATGTACACATTCGCATGGTAGTGCATATATTTTAGGAATAACATTGAAAAAAAGGTCTAGGTACCGAAATATTCATTATTGTCCGAGTTATCGGTGAATTGTAGCCGTTTCCATTCTCGCTATTTAAAGTTTCTATCCTCAATGAGTAAGACCGTTACGCATGTATTGAAAATATCTGTGAACTTTAGCACATCCGTTCTTATAATACCCGTACATTTAAAAAAAATCACTGACGCAAAGTGAAAATATCTCGGTGACACTAAAAAAGCTCTATATGAGTCCAGCATTACCTTCATTGAACTTTTATAGTTCATTACTTTGGAGGAACATGACCTTAATCTGCATGAAGGTGAAAAATCTACGGCCACTTTGAATATTAACTGTGGGTTATATCAGGCGCGTAGACAGACTTTGATTAAGGGGGGGGGGTTTCGAAAGGGAATACGTTGGTAGTTGCCTACCCACAAGGGGCCAGTTTAATTCGCCTTATTACATTGAGAAGATTAATGGTAAGAACTTCCCAACGAATAGAAACAAGAAAGAAAAAGAAGAGGCGTGGAAATACAAGATACTAAAAGGTGCGGTTAGCCATAGAGGAATGCAAGCTTTTTATTATATTCTGTTTCAATGCATTGCTCTCTTAAATAAGAGAAACTGCGATAAATGAAAAAATCTCCAGCATCCATCGACCCGCTGGGAAGATGTCTTTAGGAACTAAAGGGCCGAGAGCCAGAAAGAACGCAAAATTAACATACATTCGGCCAACGAAGGGACATAAAATATAAATAACAAAAGCCTATGAACGAAAATTTTGACGAAATCGATATTACTGAAACATGTAATGATATGCTCTCAGAAAAAAAGAAGAGTACCTTAAGAGCGTAAAGGCATTTCTTGGCGGGTCAGCAAATTTCGAAAAATGCCGATAATACAGTGTCACTTCACTAGGAAACTCGTCTTCTTCACAATCAAGGTAATCTGAATACGTTACAAGGAGGATTTTGGACTGCTTCGAAGCATCAGAATGAAAGCCCTGGCTACAAGCCTCCTTTTTAGGTAAAAGACAGCCGAAGCACGTCATGGGATTGTGATGTGCCAGCAGTCTTTCATCAATCTGAACAAGGAAGAAGTCCAAGAATGGAATAAATACTGCCTGCCAGAAATATTCCTCAGGGCTTGAGGCATGGGCATCAACACTGTACAGTTGACGGCCACATCGGCGAGGGACTTCAATTTCCAGTCCTAGGTATGGCAATGGACGTCACGTACTACCAGGGAAAAAAGAAACGAGCCTGGCGTGCAAGATGACGAGCGTTGTCCAGGTTCGTTTCTTTAATCCCTCAGAGCACAGTGGAGGGCCAACAACGGTGAATACGGACTTTTGTAAATCAAAGATCCGCTTTCACTGCGTTTCTACGCAAAGCGAAGTAGGTATAGCGAAAACACATAACTGTGTAAGTTATCTATAAAGGCAAGGAAAAACTAGAGACGAGTGGGTACCTGTAGCTACTGGTTGAACTATTGTGAAAACTGAAATATCTGAGAATGAACGTAAAGAAATGGCATGTGGAAACTGTATCATGGAAGGTGGCGGTGTATGGGTCGGAGACTTGGACATTTCGAAAGGAGGATGTAAATAGACTCGAGTCGTTTGAGATGTGGGCGAGGAGACAGATGGAGAAGGTGAGCTGGGTGGCGAGAGGGACGAACGAGGAATTATTGGAGTGGAGAGGAGACTAGTGGCGGAGTTTCGGAGGAGGCGGAAGGGATGGGCGGAGGACGTTTTGAAAAGAGGGGGAATGTTGCATTGGGTAATAGAGGGGAGAACACTGGGGAAGAGAAAGGAAGAGAATGGGGATTCTGGACGAAATGAGAAGAGGGCGACGATATGAGGAATTCCAGAGGGATCTAATGGCGGATCACGTATGGAAAGGGAAACAGAACGATATTGCAGAAATTAGGATATTAGATAAAACTTGAACGATGTATTTTTCACACTTTATTTGGGAACCCTACCGGTTTCGACACTCTCGTGTCATTTTCTAGGGTAAAGCTGACATTCTCCCAGTGGCGAGCCCATATATATATTCACAGAGATGGAGGGAGGGTACTGCAGGAGTTGTTGGGGTCGGGGCTTAGAGGGTGGGTTTGAATAGGAGTAGGGAACCTGTTGAAGGTCAGGATGATGGGGGAGTGCTTTTTAAAGGCGAGACAGATACATGATTAAGTGGGGACGGATTAAAAAGTACAATTTCATTTAACAACTTCGGTCCCAAAGCCTTGGATGCTGATATTATCTCAATGTTTTCTAAAAAATTCAGCTTTGCACCTTTGTCATGGACATTTAAAATCTCTACTAAAAAATCCGACGTGATTAAAACCAGATAAATGAGATGCAAAAATTGATTTGTTATCACCATGAATAAAAGAATGAAAATGTTCCTTTGTCCTTATGTTCAAACATCTACCCGTCTGTTCAATGTAAAAGCAATTGCAGTCCTGAGTACCACATTTTAACAAATACACTCCACTTTTGTCTAAGGAATTAAAATATCTTTAGAATTAAAAAGTCAATTTCCAATAGTCATTCTGGAATAAAAACAAACCTTCAAATTTACATTACGAAAAATTCTATTAATGCTATTGGACATGGAGTTTTTTTTATGAAAGGCACCTTCGTCCATTTCTTATCGGAGGGCACAATTTGAGAAAGGCCTGTGGGTGACGAGATAGTCAACCTTCTTTGTTTCCTCTTGAGTAATTTATCAATGTTAATATGTCACTTTTTCACAAAATATCGCCTGACTCGATCCAACTTGTACAGAAATTAGGACTTTAGATAAAGAAATGCTCAAAAACCTATCAATCAGTTGGTAGAATGCTGAAATGAAAATGCCGCCGTTACGATCCATTTTACGTAGCAGAAGAGAATTCTTCCACGTAAATCGATATTCAAATAATAACGAAGCACCTTTTTGAAACTTCCTTCCCCTCTGTAACTCATAACTGGTCCAATGCCAACCTGTATCAGTCCCTCCACATCCACGTGTACGGAAAGACCATGAGAGATTCATACAACCCTCTGGCATTTCCACTAAGCAGCTATTTTCCTGCAATCGCAACTGCATTTGCGCCCATGTATATATATCTTATATGTATATAAGTGCTTGAGATGGTGGGCGAGGAAAGGAATATTTTGAATGAAATCCGGGAAAGGCAGGATAGATGGCTGAAGGATGTAATAAAGGGTGATGGGTTGCTGAAGAGTGTGATAGAGGAAAGGATGTTGGGCAAGCGGGGAAGGGAAGAAAGAGAATAGGTTTCATGGACGGGATGAAGAAGGGTAGATCTTATGCAGAGGCGAAAAAGTATATACTAGAGGGATATAGGCCCCTGAATGTGTAAGAGACCGGAAGCGGATTCTCTGACATTCAACAAAACCTACATTTACCGGTAGAATACATAATAATAATAATAATGAAGCCTACGAGTGGAAAAAGTGACATTTTATGGGACCGATTTCACCCGTGTGACGACCCATTTGTTAAAACTTTTAAAAGGTCAAAAGCACTCCATATTACGCACGATAGAATCATACAAATTTTAGGGTCAATCGGCTCAGTTGTTTTGAACGAGAATAGGAACGAACATACTGACAGACTCCATGTACGCTTTTATATATATATGTATGGATAACTATTACGTATCTACGCGCAAAATTTTAAGATAAACGGTTCATTACTACATTCATTCCGAGGCTAAGTTATACAGCAGTTATTACTGTACTGGAAAACCTGGAAAAACCTGGAGATTTCCAGGAAAAATCCTAAATTAGTTCAAAATTCAATTAGAGTGATGATTTTTATAGGGCCCATCAACATGAGTAATATATCGTTAACTGCGAGGAATTTTGCACGCTATTACAGACCTAAGTACTCCACCTTTTAAATCTTAAATCCTAGATTAATAACAGCACACTTTGTGCCTTCCACAGACTTTTATTGACATACGACCGGTTTCGGCTGTTAAGCCATCTTCAGGTGCAAATAATCTCTATACAGCCAGTATATATAGTCCAGAATTTTTAGGGGAGAGGGGTAAGTGGAGGGTGGAGAGGGGGTAGTGTGACGCGTAATAGGGGGGATGGGTTGGAGAATGTGATGTCATTTAGAAGCCATTTGGATTCACTTGCAAGGACAATTGACCGCTATTCGTACGCGTTCATCTTCCATCCCTTTTCCACAAAATACAATATTTCAGGTTTAAAGTCACTTCGGTGCCCCAACTCCAGCATGTGTCGGGCGAAGGCCGATGAGTCGTCTTTTTTGTTTTTAAAACATGCCTGATGTTCCTTGCCACTTAACTGGAAGTTTCTCCCCGTTTGCACAATATAGAACCCCATACAATCATGACGTACAAGTTTATATACACCGCTTTTAAAACCAGGTTCAATTATATCTTTTGAATTCATTAACAATCGTCCCAGGGTATTATTGTTATAAAAAAATACATTAGAAACATCCCTCGGGATAGTATTTGAAATAGAATATGACATCGGTCCTATAAATGGAATTTTAAACCATTTTAATTTGCGTCTTGGTTTTGTTAAAATTCTGTTGTGAAAATTCTGGACTATATGTATGTACTGGCTGTATAGAGATTATTTGCACCTGAAGATGGCTTAACAGCAGAAACCGGACGTCTGTCAATAAAAGTCTGTGGAAGTCACAAAGTGTGTTGTTATTAATCATGGCAGCCTTCCACATATAAGAGCTTCTCCTTTCGATTTTATTAAAACCTAGAATTCAAGAGGAATGGTTGGAATTCCAAGAGGTGCGGTAAAATTAGTTGAATTTGACCGCAAACCTGGACAAAAATAATTACCGAGTGAAACTCTTTCCAATGTCTTCGGAAAATTCCCAGGATGACTCTCAATGAAGTCCCAAGAACTCCTGACTGGGATAGCGAAGTTATCCAGGAAAACCTGGGGTATTCCTGAAAAAATCCTAAATTAGTTAAAAATTCAGTTAGAGCGATGATTTTGATATCATATTGTCAGGAATTTAATGACAAAGGCAACCAAAGTCTTAAATTTTACTATTGACTCACTGAAAACTATATAATTCAAGCCAACTCTCAAGACAACCTCTCAGAAAACCAGTTTTGATTTAGAAAGAACAGGGGTACCAGGGAGGCCATACTCTGCCTAAGAGTAATCGTGGAGAAAACAATACATATGAACAAACCATTGTATGTCGCATTCATGGACCTGGAGAAAGAGTTCGACAACGTTGAGTGGAACAAGATGCTCAGACTGCTGAAAAAACTGGGAATGGATTAATTACGGAAGAAGAATTGTCTACCAATTATACAGGAAGCAAGTCGTTACAATACGAATGAGAGACGGAAACTAAAGAAGCTAAAATTATCAAAGGAATATGATAAGGATGCAACCTCTCACCAGCACTGTTCAACATGTACTTGGAGGAGACCATTCGAGAAGCGCAATAAACTGGTTTGAGAGGAATAAAGATAACCGGAGGAGAAATAAACATGCTCCGCTTCGCAGATGATATCGCAGTCATAGCTGGAAACCGCGAGGATCCTCAGAGGTCACTAAACGTCATGGACCAAGTTCTACAAGAATATATCATGAAGATAAGTATGACGAAGACTAAAATCCTAGTATGCGGAAGAGAAAAGCTGAATGCAGAAGTCACCCTGAGAGGAGAGAAATTAGAGCAAGTGGATTCTTTCAACCTATCTCGGAAGTACCATCAAGTAGGACGGGAAAAGTACAACGGGCATCAAGCGGAGAATAGCCCAAGCTAAGAAGACGCTCATGGAAAAAAAAGACAACTGCTGTTCTAAAAGAAGATAGGACAACAAACTAGGAAACTGTATGTGCAAACCTTCATGAGGAGCGTAGCACTCTATGGATTGGAAGCTTGGACCACTGGAAAAGCTGATCAGAAAAGACAAGAACCCTTTGAAACCTGGTGCTGGAGGAGAATGCTGAAGATAAAATGGACGGAAAAAATAAGAAACGATGAAGTGTACAGAAGAGTAGAAGAGGAAAAGACCATAGGGAACACTAAACAGAAAAGAAGAACCAGATGGATTGACACACCCTGAGACACAATGGATTTGTGGAGAACATAATTGAAAGCAAAATAGAGGTAAAAGTCCCCATAGAAAGACCCAGGAATAAGTTACTGTATTCACCATTATAAGAAATGGCTGCTGGAGGTGGAGATCTGATCCCAAATTCACTTCATATCTTTGTGATGTGAGACGATGTGCTGCACCCGCAGAAAGCACCGCATTGTGTGCTGTAACATATGTAGATGCTACGCTAGACATGGGTGTACTAATGGCATCCTAGTATAGGACAGTGATGATCCCTATGACGGTCTTCAACCTCATGATCACCAAACCGGTACATTTTACTGTCTTATACACTTACCTTATTCACAAATAGGAAAGGATTGTCTTATAATTGTTGTCTTGGTTTCATAAAGCATTGTTGATGTCGACGAGCCAGCGGAGAGACGACGCAAGTTGGTGTAGTAACAAATTCCTGTTGTTGTTGTTTAAAAACATTGCGATATCGCAACATAATTTATATGTTATTTTAATGTCCATGACCACCAGAAATAAATGCAGTTTCTGACACAAATTCTAGTCTGTGTTCATTCTTTCCGCTTAACACTTATAACAGAGAATCTTTCCTTCTTAGGAAAATACTGGATAAGACAATCAAATTCCAGGTGTATTCCAGGGGAATTCCCGGCAGCCGGTAATCTGGACACCACGGTTGAGTGACGACCTGAATGTGCCTAGCTTCATTGGCAATGCCATTAATCGTAAAATCACAGAGTACAGTGAAATCCGGCGATACATTTAGCATGATAAATTAATATCAAGTTTTTCTGGATTATATAATTTTCAGTGAGTCAATAGTGAAATTTAAGACTTCGGTTGCCTTTTTCATTAAATTCCTGACAAAGTGATATCAAAATCATCGCTCTAACTGAATTTTTAACTAATTTAGGATTTTTCCAGGAAATCCCCAGGTTTTCCTGGATAACTTCGCTATCCCAGTCAGGAGTTCTTGGGACTTTTTTAAGAGTCATCCTGGGAATTTTCCGAAGACATTGGAAAGGGTTTCACTCGGTAATTATTTTTGTCCAGGTTTGCGGTCAAATTCAACTAATTTTACCGCACCTCTTGGAATCCCAACCATTCCTCTCGAATTCTAGGATTTAAGGTTTAAAAGGTGGAGTACTTGGGTCTCTAATAGCGTGCAAAATTCTACGCAGTAAGCGATATGCTTAATGCGAATACTATGCTAAAGGCGTTACGCGCTAATGGAAACTTACCCAGCGGATGTCACAAATATTTGCTAATATTCCTCATTTGATGAAATAGTGCCCGGGGACGGAGCTTTGCTCGGTACATTTTATGTATCATTTATTTTTTACATCAATGGAAATTCATATTATGCAATAAAATTTTATAAACTCGGTCCCCCGGTACTTTTATAACTTGGCAGCGACGCCGTTCCCTTTAAGGAGTGAACGGAAGACCACATGTTTCACAATCGCGTCTCCGCCGGATGTAGTCGATATGTCGGGAGGAGTATACTTGCGGTCTCCTGGGTTCTCGAAATTTCTCGATCAGTGCCGGATTGAGGTTTTCTGATAGCCATGGTCTGTTCTCTCCGGCAGGGCAGCGACACTCTCACGGAGTTATCAGAGCGGAGGCTGGCGTTGATAGGAGAGCGTAGCATGCATACGCATGTATTTTAAGATCCAAGGAATGCTTTCTCTCGCCTTGTTCATTCTTCGGAATTCTAAAACGTTTTAAGGCTCCATGAAACCATTCCTATAGAATTTGAATATGAGTTTGGACTAGTAGTCTTACACGTAGTGCCTGTCAATTAAAATTCTGGACTTTCTAGCAGAAAGAAACAATCATCTGGCACTTCACTCGAGAAATCAATTGGGGATTTTTCGCGAGTTCAAATGATGCACTCAAAACATATAGCGCGTCGGTTATTGGTTTTAATGTGGGCGCTTACTCTCCCTTTCTCTGACTCAAACGGATTAAAATTACATATACTTATTACCCTGCAAGCCACCGCAAGGGTGTTTGGCGGGGGGTGACTTATCACCAGCATGAACTACAGCGAATAAATTTACTTTCACCAACATGCACCTTATAATGGGTATGCTACAAATGCTACAGAAACTACTAAAATAATCTATAATGTAACTATGTAAACGTGACGCAAGAATCATGCAGGGAACATGCAAAACATGGTGTCAGTACTACTCGGCAGACTTAGCAACATGCATTAGGGGTCATATGAATAAATAAGCTACACTACCTGTCAATTAACTTCAAACTCTCAACCCTACCAATATGGTCTCTTATCGATCGCAGGAAAAACGACATTTTAAACTTTTCTGTTCTGCAATCTATTTCCCTTATTTTATCCCCATGAACTGATCTACCGCAGTATGTTGAAGTTCGTAAGATATTGATAATTTCATCTGATAACAAGTCGGTTTTAAATTTACATTAAATATTGAGAAGTATACTTTTAAATCGACGGTCAGAAAGCAATTCCCATCCTAGTTATTGCAAGAGTTTAGTAACACTAACGAGACTATCATAACGGCCTTTCACGTATCTCGCTGATCTTCTCTGTACGCGTTCTAACTCTGTTTTTAACCCTACCTCATGAGTATCCCAAACACTGGCAGCGTATTCTAAGTGGGGTGTAACCCGGGAGAAGTAGCTGATTTCTCTAATTTAATCGTCGCACGTTCCAATTACTCTTTTTACATATCCAAATTTACGATTAGCTTGACTAGTTATTTCCCGAATATGCTTGTTCCACGAGAGATCATTAGTCAGTTTAATTCCGAGGTATTTTACAGATTCTACGGTATCTAATTGGGTGTTTTGTACGTAAATACTGTACTGAGGGGAGTTTTTCCTTTTCCAGAAGTTCATTACAACACATTTTTCAAATTTAATTCTAGTTTCCACGCATCGCGCCGCCCTTGAATTGCCTTGAGGTCCTACGTTAACGCTTCCTTATCGTTGTCGCTATGGGTTTCCCTGTACACTAAGGCGTCGTCTGCAAATAGTCGGAGTTTATTGCCTAGTACTTCACCAATATCGTAAATATACAGGAGGGATAGAAGTGGCCCTAAGACACTCCCCTGTCGGACACCCGAAGTAATTTTGACCTCATTGGAGACGGGACCGTCTAATGCGATCGGTTAGGAATTCCCTAAACCAAGAAATTACACTGTCGTTTAAGCCGTAAGATTTTAGCTTAATTAAAAATTTTCTGTGGGACACTTTATCAAATGCTTTTTTAAAGTCAAGAAAAATCATGTCTACTGGAACGTTATATTCAGCGGAGACTAAAATATCGGGGGCAAACAGTGCTTATTGAGTTTCGCAGGATATTACTTGATAAGCTGCTCTTCAATTTATATATCTTTTATACTTCAGTTGAAATTGATATCAAATTTTTGAACCGTAGCAGAATAATTTAAAAGATTATTTTAGATTACATCAAGGGTGTTTTTTTTTAAATAACAGTTATTATTCACAACATTTACGCGGAGTATGGCAATCGTTTTATCATGTTTTTCCCGTATTTTCATACCGATGTAAAAATAGCACTGAATCATTTATATCTCACTGCACCTTATCGAGGGGAAAATGGGAAGGGAAATAACTCTCTCTCAAACGTACGTTTGAGACTTTGGCCACAGAAATAGCTGAGAATCAATGATAGAAATTGAAAATTCATGAGCAAGGACATTATCAAGACTTAGCTAACCTTGAAGTCAACCATGAACTTAGTAACGATTAGTTCGAATCTTTCAAATTCTTAATGCTGAAAAAAACCTTATACTTGTTGAGTTATGTTTTTATTCAGCAAAACTTCTTGTGGAAAAAATTTTTTTCAATTTCAAGCATAGGTGTACAGAGAGTTCCATGCATGAAGAGAACCTAAATACGGACATCTGTTGAACTGAAGCTGCAGCATCAACTCCACTTCTGCAAGTTGATTTCCTCCTACGCTCACCCCTGTCACCGCCTCAGAGCCAGGGGACGGGGTACTGCTGGCGGGGAACCAACGGCACGATTCGTAACGGCACAGTTCGCCCTCATAGTGTCCGGAAATAGGTAGATTTTTAGCGTGCAAGGGTCCACCGTTTTAAAGATTGCGACCTCAGAAACAATTAATGATGGATGTACCTTAAGCAACGTATATAAGAAAGATGCAGCAAGAGGTTGACCGTCTTCGATTTTCAAATTTCTGGCTGAAAAGTGGGTACTTGTTAGTCAAAGTTCAGGTAAGTTTCCTCAAAAAAACCCAGAGGGATAAAAATTTTTCTTTTGTATCGTCTTTTGAAATAATATCTCCGGAACCAAATAAAGAAAACCCGAAATCGTGATCTTCAATAGTTAGCCCGCAGTTGAGCGATACTTAAACGCGGGTATAGTGAAAAGGAGGCCTGAAATGGTCGGCCAGGACACCCCTCGGCCGTCAATACCATAACGCCTTAAAGATGGGCGGTAAGGTGGGCAGTGGAAGGACGTCATGGAAAATAGTGAATCGGTGAGGAGCTGGGTGGTCTATGTAGGGTAGACCACTGGAAATGGGAAGCCACTGCTTTGACCCCAAACCAATCCGATCCAGTGGCGTAGCCAGGTTTTGGGTCTAGGGGGGGGGGGGGGGGGGGCAGAACCTTTTCAGGGGGCGCCGACTCATAAATTAACCAGTTTACTAAACTTTACAAATTTTGGTGATGCAATAGGCGGATGGGTTTGTACAAAATATAAAAATTGACTACGTATTATACACAATACACGTTTATTTATTTAGCTCTCGATACATGGCTGTCGTCCGTATAACTAATCCTCACTGGTCCCTGCAGCTCTGAGAATTGCCTGGACGTTCAACGTTCAACTGGAACTCCGTTCATAACTTTACGTGCTCTCAAAAAAAATTTCGCGCCACGCTGACGCCGCCGAACTCATGACCGGCGCGAAATCGGCGCCATTGTGATCATTGTTAGTCAATCTGCGGTGACGCGTAGCAGTTAGTAGTGTTGGCTTACTTTGTTGGTACCAAGTAGCCAGAAGGCGGGGACGCTTCCCTCTCATCCCTTTCTTCCTCTGAATGATGTAGCCCCGACTGAGGACTTTAGGACGAATGCGAACTTTAGGGTGGAAACATTCACAGACTTAGGGGCGCCAGAACACAGGGGGCATTCGCCCCCCCCCCCCCCCCTGACCCCTCTCTGGGTACGCTACTGATCCGATCCTTTAAGTATGTTGGTTGTCAGTGCATGATGAGTGAGATGCCATTGTTTTACCAGAAGAAATCGTCCTCATATGGCGAGCCTAATTTGACATAATATGCTATCGTTTGTCCAGGAGAGGATAGGGGACTTCGATGTCAAGTCAAACGCTGTGACCGATCATGCTATCGAAAAGGAATGAGTCTGAAAGATTTTACACTTTCCCGGCGAATGACGAAGGGAAAATCTTCTCGCGTCGTCCGACATCTCAGCCACGCAGCTAACGTCGAAGTTTTGATGAACCCAGACTCAAAGTTCTGAGGATAATGGTTCGTTGACGAAACTCAAAGCAGCAACCTTAGAATTTGTTAGAATCGACTCTGATTACAGGATTCTTTTTTTTCTGGATTCTTGATAAATTCGGAATTGATATTTTTCAGAGCGAAGCAGAGAATATTATCATGACGCCTCACTACATTTCTAGGTCTGACAGATAGGATAAAATAAGATAGATACTCTGCCGAACGGACAGGTACAAAAACTCGTTCTTTCCGCGCACAATAAGCGACCACTATAGATACTGAGCTCCTCCAAGTACACTCTCATTGGACATGTCACCATTTCACCTCCATAACTTTTACATCTTTATACGGCTGGTGACCTACCACCCTCTGCCACACGCCCAAGCGGCGGCTCGCGGGGTAGTATGTAGATTCTTCGTTAATATTTACGTGCATGTAAGTGATGGAATCGCTCCCAACCCTCAAAACACATTCCAGTGTCTTCTTATCTCCACTGTGCGCTTCCCTGTCTCCACTGTGGTCTACGGATGGAATGATTATTTTTTCTCGCTTCCATTTGAGCACGGCTGTAGATACACTATCCTCAAAAGCACACTCGAGCAACGCCTGGGGTTGAGTCTACACGCGTCCCTGACGTTAAGTCGAAGTCTTTGCGTACTGCATCATCCGCCGACTAACGACACAGCAGGAGAAAGTATTGAAGAAAAAAGGTCGGTGCATATGTTTTTCGGCTTTTGCAGCCATATTTTTCATTCTCCTCGTAAAACCGTAACTTCCAACTCTACAAGTTGCCCTCTTAAACTTTTTCGCGCCCCTAAATTCAAAAAACAGTAGAGTCATAATGCACGATACTATTCCTATTTAGTATCATGTCATATTTTTAATAAAAATATAATCCTGTCCTCTCTTTGATTTCTATTTTTAAACGTGTTTGTGGCCTTTTGTTGCATAGGAACAACTTCTGCCAAATTGTGAAGATCTTGAAACTTATGATCTTAGTTTCTGCGCGAGTTATCAATAGTGGGAAGGGGCGATAATAATTCTTGGCATTTGATTTCTATGCATTTTATTTGGCAACGTAAGTAAGTGTTGCTCTTATACATTCCATTGCTACCTAAAAAAACAAGACAGTTTATTGTTTCAATAACGTATCAGCAGAATTCCAAGGACAAATTTTCCACATTCTCACATAGTTTTGTACCTTTTTGGGATCGGGGTATTGGATTATTGGGCATTTACTCAATAACCTAGTGAAGCAAAACTTTCAGGCTTTGAATTATTAGTCAATTTTCCTAAAGGCATGATACTTTTTCTACTAAATGTCATTTTATTTTATCATGGAATTCACTTTTACCAAACGCTAATGAATCCTATCTCATTATTTTTGTTACATCATCTTAGAAAAATATTCATTACCCAAAAATACCATTAATTTTTCTTTCGTATTGAGCCGTGGCCCATCCCAAGTACATCCCAAGTCAGAATCAGTGGTCGACGGGGAAATGCTCCGGCCTCGGGCCGATCGGCGGGAGGGAAGGGCCGCCAGTTACCTTAAAGTTATATTTGACTAGGTATCCTTCTAGACAAGCCGTTTCTAGTATTTGTAGTTCGAACTTTGAAGAAAAGAATTATGTTTCTTGTGATCAGGGGTGCCCATCCCTCCCAATGCTGATGGCGCATTCCCCCCCAAACCAACAACCTTCCCCCCCGCCGGTATATAGCTACTTACCAGTTAATAATTTGATAGCCTGTCCACGGTAGTCTGGAGTAAAGCCGAGGGGAACGAAGGGTTCGGGAAGTTTTTTAATTATTAGTTTCACAAAATCGTTTTTAGACTTTTCTGGCAATTAAATCTTAAATCATCATACACGTTGTCGACCATTGTGATATCAATATTTTTAGAGTTAATTTTGAGGCTTTGGCTACAATGATTTATGACCAAACCCTAAAAACTAACTCTACAAAATAGAAATACAATCATAAGCAAACTATTGCTCTTATATAGGGGAACTAATTAAAAATTAATACAAAAAAACCATAAGGATGTGAGAGTTTATTTTTTACGATAGAATGCTTAAAAAAGGAATAAATTGTAAAAATGAGAATCGTTTAGTTCTTATATTTCATTCATCTACATACTACCCCGCGAGCCTCCGCAGGGGCGTGTGGCAGGGGGTGTTAGGTCACCAGCTGTGTAAAGATGTAAATGTTTTGGAGGTGAAATGGTGATATGTCCTATGAGAGTGTATTTCGAGGAGCTCAGTTTCTATTGTTGTCGCTTATTGTGTGCGGAAAGAACGAGTTTTTGTACCAATCTGTTCGTCAGAGTACCTCTCTTATTTTATCACATCTGTCAGACCTAGAAATGTAGTGAGGCGTCATGATAATATTCTGTGTGTCGCTCTGAAAAATATCAGTTCTAAATTTATCATGCAGCCTAAGCCTAGCGTGCAGCCTCCGAGTCTCTAGGGGCTCTCACCTTCATCCCTCTACCATTTGTGTAACACTATATGTTCGTTCGTAGCAGTTTTTAACGAAGTGTGCTGCTATTCTTTGTATTTTGTTAATTTTTTGGTTAAATCTTTATGACCAGGGTCCCAAATGCTCGCGGCGTATTCGAGGTGTGGCCTAACCAGAGCGAAGTAGCATCTCTCTTTCACTTTTTCATCCGAGGACCTTCCTATTATACGCTTAACAAAACCTAGTTTCTTGATATATCTGAAGTTAAGGTAATTCATTAAAGTAACTGAAGGCTTTTTTTTAATGAATAGGGTACACTTTGTTTTTCCACAATAAATTTCATGACTTACGACCATGGTTTCGACTATTAACGTCATCGTCAGGTGAAGATACATCTTGGTGCCACAACTTATATACTGGAGAGAGTGGGGAGGGAACTGTAGAGGTGCGGGGGAGGAAGGTGGAGGGTGGAAGGGAAGGGGGAGTGGGTTGGGTAGGAGGGTGTTCCCAAGAGGGTGAGCCGAGGGTGTGCGAAGGTAGGGGGGGTTAATGGAAGAGGGAGAGGTTGAGGAGGGGAGAGCGGGAAGTATACAATAGTTCATTAACAATTTTACAATTTAACAAAACATTAACAATGGCTACTAAACCCAAATGGTTGATAGACTGTATCAGAAGAAAGTGGAAAAAAGGCCATCCAAACCATTTACCGAACCCCTCCCCCTAAGTGACAGTCCAGATAATCGGAGGAAATTTATCCCTCCTAGCCACCAAGTTGCTCCCGAGAATATTAGAACTGCCTTTTACAGTAACTTTAACCTAAGGAATTATTTCTCCAAATCCAAGGACATCATCCCGAAGTTGGAAAGGAGTGGTGTGTACAGACTTAAGTGCGAATGCTCAGAAGCCTAAATTGGGCAGACTGGTCGGAAGTTCAAGGAGAGACTGAAAGAACGCATTGTTAGTTATAAACATGGACATTAAAATTCTAACTTCTCAAAACATCTGTTGGACAAGGGTCACGGAAGTGATTTCTCCTTAGAAATATTGCATTTTGAAAGTGAAGGCCCCTGGCTAGACGCTCTTGAGCAAGTTGAAATTTTGAAATCTGTGAATGCTAATCTGTGAATCGCGTTGCGATTGGGAGGGGGGGGGGGTGGAAATTGGGAGTGGAGAGTTTTGGTTGAGGAATGCAAAGCGGTGTTGGGTGCCAATCAATTCATCCACCCGGGAGGGAAGTGAGAGATGGGAAAACACTCACTCAGAGAATCACACTCATTCTACAAAATTCACCCTTAAAATAAACATGGAAATTAGGAATGTGATCTTCATCGATCGTCTGGTCTTACCCGAGAGAGCTCCAGGGCGAATCTTCGACAGTAGAGTCTTTACTGGATACAAATACGGCAAAGTGGTCACCAACTGCATCGACAAAGCCAACTTACTAAACTAGTACTTCGAAAGTGTGTTCACTGAGGATGAAACAATTTAGACTTTCCTGACTTGATGAGCCGATGGCTGACATAACAATTCAACGTGATGGAATAATTAAACAACTGTGTTCGATTAAAAGTAACAAGTCCCCAGGTCCAGAAGGAACACCTGAATGCGTGCTGAAGGAGTAAGCGCCACAGAATCCTCCATTCTTAGAAATTATATTTAACAAATCATTATCCGAAGGCAAGCTGCCCCAAGACTGGAAAATTTTTAATTATTAATAGTCAACGTTACTCCGATATACAAAAAAGGAAATAAAAGTGAAGGAAATTATCGGCCCATATGGCTACCATCACTTTTATGCAAGATCCTAAAACGCATTGTCGTTAGTAATATTATGACATTCCTGGATGATCGTAACTTCTTACACAGCAGTCAGCACGGCCTCCTTAGGGTAGGTCCTGCGAAACACAGCTTGCGCTCTTCCTTCATGATAACCGAATATCAGGTGAATCGATTAAGCAAGTCGACGCGATATTCCTTGATTTCAAAAGGGATTCGACAAGGTTTCTCACAAAAAACACATTTATAAATTGTATTCATGTGGAGTTAATAGAAAAATAGTGAGTTGGATAAGTGTCTTTCTCAGTGATCGAAAACAAAAAGTAGTTATTGATGGTTTTAGGTCTGATATGGTCGCAGTCACATCCGGTATCCCTCAAGGAAACGTGATCGGCCCTCTTTTATTCATTATTTATATTAATGACCTAAATTCTAGAGTTAGCAGTAAATTAAGATTATTTGCAGACGATACAGTAATTTACTGTGAAATGAGCGAAGATGCGACAAGAAGATAACAACGTTCATTCGTGGTGTCAGGATTGGGGGTTAGAATTAAATATCAACAAATGCACCACCGTTCATTTCCTGTGAAATTCCTAAGCTTAGGCTGCTTGATAAATTCAGAACTGATATTTTTCAGAGCAGCATAGAGAATATTATCATGACTCCTCACTATACATCTCTAGGTCTGACAGATGCGATAAAATAAGAGAGATACACTGCCGACAGATAGATACAACAACTCGTTCTTTCCGCAAACAATAAGCGACCACAATAAAAATTGAGCTCCACTAAATACACTCTTATAATACACATCACCATTTCATCTCCCAAAAACTTACACCTGTACACTGCTGGTGACCCTACACCCCCTGCCACACGCCCATGTGGCGACTCGCATGGTATTATGTAGAAGTAGATCGCGTCCCTAGCTTTGTCGCCACATCCAAACGGGACTGATTACAATATATATTTGCCTTCTTATTAAAAATTTGATTTGCACCTGATGATGACTATGTGAGTGGACACGCGTAGTGTGACTATTTACCTAAATTGTGTTAAAGTGCTTGAAGTTTTTCATTTATGGATACCTTCCACTACATCAAGCCTGAATCTGTTGATATCATTCAGTGATTCAGTTGATTCAGTGAAAGTATCATGTAAAAATCATTTATCTCCATTCATATTTTAAGTAATTAATGATAATTGCATGATATTTCATGCATTCAAAATCTGGACACTGGACATCAATATTATTAAATATTTATGATAAACTAATATTTATTCATGATAAACTAAAATATAGTTTTACAAATAAAAAACTGAAAATAGCATTAAATAGTATTATAGCTAGCTCTGCTACTTTGCCTAATTTCAACCATCTCTAAAAATAAACTTACTAAAAAATAAGAGTATTTTTGAATTGAAAGTTTCATATGTCGAGACAAAGTTACTGATCGAAGGGGAGGGGTATACGAGGGGTTGAGACAAATGCAAACGGTTGTCAACTAAGGGGAATTGGGGGTAAAAAATCACCTTGAAAGGTAACGTGCAGTGTATGCACGATCCGTAAGTCTAAGCCTTCTGACGTATTATAATCTTTGCTTATGACCGTACTGTGATGCGACCCATTGGCAGATGTTGGGAGGAGGGGGTGGGAATAAGACTGGAGGGATGCTGAGTCAGTTATGCTACTGGGTTGCATTCAGAGATCTTATGGTGGCCTCGATGACAGCAAAGTGTGGCAGCCAAGGAAGAGTATAGAGAGACGTGACTGAAATAAAAGAAGTTTTCGGCTGGCTGAATAACTCACCGTAGCAGCAAAATGTTTTACTATACTACACTTAATGCTTAACATTCATTCATCGTTATAACCTTTCGATACCTATATAAATAACTGTAAACAGGTAAAAATATTTACATTAAGTGAATTTCTTTATGTGTTTAAAAATCCCCCCAAATTTTTTTCTATGGCACAACTTGTGCCATACATCCCCCCTGTGGGCGGCTCTGCCCGTGATAGAATACGAGCTTGAATTATTTCATTTTTCTGGGTTTCTGCTGATATTTTAAGACTTCAAAATTTTAGTCTCAGCCTAAATAGACTGGGCATCATTCATAGCCATTACAAACTTATACTCTTGCACTGTGAAGTTCCTGGAATCATCTGGAGTACTCTGCGATGAGGAAGGCAATGGGGAAACCACCACATAAGTCTCCCTAGAAGATACATCCCTGCATTTTAACTATATACAAGACGTGATGGCACTCCTCCTAGTAAAATATTCCACAGGTATAATAGTCCCCCAGTCGGATCTCTGGGTGGGACTACTGGGAGGGGTACATCAGTCAGGAAGGACAAGTGCAGAATAGGAACATGGAACGTGAGATTTTTTTGGGCGAGCGGGAATCTGGAAAATGTGAAGGTAGAGATGAAGAGGCTTGGAGTAGATATACTGGGAATCAACGCAATCAAGTGGGCAGGGGCAGACGATGCCTGTAGCGATGGATACCGTGTGATATATTCAGGAGAAGACCAGAGAATTGCAGGTGAAGGCATCGTACTAAAAGAATGGGGCAAGAGGGGCAATGGGACAAGAGGGAGGTGAGGAAAGTAGGGGGAGGGCAGGAAGGTGGGAAGAAAAAAGATTTTAAATGGAAGAGGTTAGTCTGATTGGAAGTAATGGAGGAGGTTAGTGTGATTTATTGAGTCCTGGCAGAGAGAATATGAAGCCAAAGCCAATATGAAAACAGTGTTTACTCTCCAAAAAAGAGCATTAAGATACATATTTAAAATGAATGCAAGAGAATCTTATAGGAATATATTCATGAAACATAAAAGTTTGACCATCCCTTGTATGTATATATATCACACAATTATGTATGAGCAAAGTCTGATGTCAAAAACAGTCATGTACATCACCATGATACAAGATACAAGGACAATTTATTCTACGAACACAATAGAATTTAATTAAGGCAAAAGTGTTCCAATGTAAATGGGAAAAAGCTGGTGAATTCTCTGCCCAAAGAGATAAAAGACTTGGAAGACAAACAAGAAACTTTTAAGAGGAGGTTGAATGGCTATTTATTAAAAAATGCTTTTTATTCTATTGAAGAATTTTTTTGTTGTACATATAGTTATAATTTTCTGTATTTGCAAGTGATAATCACTCATTGGAGATATTTGTGTTTCAGTGTACTGTATATTTGTTTTCTTATTTGTCATTTTATCACTTTTTTTGACAATGCCGATACAATGGTATAATTTGTCTATGGTGAATAAATTGAAATTGAATTTGAAAAAAAGGAAGGCTTGAAAAAATAGATGCATGAGGACTCAAGGTCTTTAAGCTGGAGGGGAGAGGAGGAGGGTTAGGGGGGGGGAGAATACCAACCTTAATGGTATTATTGAAATTAGAATTGTGGGAGGAAATGAGGGTGGTGACTGGGAGGGACACAGAGAGGGAGGGTGGATCATTGCAGCAGGAGCGGTGGCCATTCATCTGGATATTGGGAGCAGAGGTCATGAGGCAGATGTAGAAACTAGGGCATAATTGGCTGAGGAGGATGTAAACAATATTTTGTGTGATGTAGGATGGTGAGGAGACAGAAGGCAGTGGAAAAGCAAGGAATTTGTCAGGCAGAGGCTGGGTGCTAAGGATGCTGCAATTTTCCACCATGGGCGATTGCACGGGGTTGGAAGGGAGTAAGTAGATTTGATTGATTTGGAGAGAGGTTTGGTGATATTAACCCTTTTGCTACGGTCAAGCTGCAGAGAAGTTCCAGTCCCTGTGCGGCGAAAAAGTGACCGGTAACCTACGTCAGCACAGAAAGGATGTCTATCGTTGTACCTGCAACTCAATAGTCAATCACGCTCCCGGGAAGGGGTTACAACAAGGTATATCAATTAACTCGGCGAATAGCATTTGCACAAAAATAGAAAGTTCGGAGGCGTGGGTAGGAACGACCACTTGCCAACAGAACGTAGGGGCTACGCTCACAGCAGTTAATCAGGCGAACCTAGCTGTTACGTTCACAGCAGCAAAAGGGTTAAGAGGGCAGAAAGGTTAGGGGGGCCTCTAAAGTTCAAGTATTACATAAGACGATTTATGCCATTTTCGACCCCACCCCCTCCCTTACGTAAGACGAAAATTTTATAAGTCGTAAGGTGTTGGAGAGTATAGGGTAGAGGTTATTAATAATTCATCGGAGGGGGGGAACTCCAGGGAAATAAGAGGTACAGAGGGAGATTTGGTCACAAGGACAATAATTACGAGGGAGCGGTTAGGAAGAAGAGTGTTGTTTTAGGATTTTTCTCTGAAAGAGGCACTCAGGATAGCCTCTGCAGAGGAGAGACTGTAGGAGATTCGAGAGAAAAAGGTCAAGGGAGTTGGGGTTGTTACATATAAGGTGGCCACGGATAGAGAGAGCAGGGGAGCATTTTATGGGAAGAATGGCAGCTGTTAAAATGGAGATATTGCTGCGTGTGGGTGGGCTTAAGATGGATGGAGTTGTTGAATTTAAAGTTAAATAGGGAGATGTCGCAAAACATATCAATCCCATTATCACCTATGCTTTTCCATACTTCTATTGGAATTTGGTCTGAACTGACAGCCTTTCCATTTTTCATCTGACTTAGTGCACATTCCAATTCTTTCCTCAAGATATCTCGGACAATTCCTTCACTTGCCTCTCCACTCTGAAAAATTTCTCTCTGATATTCTTCATTCTGTAGTTTCTCATAATACTCCCTCCACCTCTTTAGTATTTTTTCAGATCTGTAATAGTGCTCCTCTTCTTGCAATCATAATAAATACCTAAGAGATCACTATGTAAATTGGGCAAATAAGAACGCATTACAAAATATTTTAATTGTATGAAATAGAATGCATTTCATGCAGAACAAGGATACATAGATTAAATAAGATATGAGTTTAAGTGGCTGAATCTATGTGACACAAATCGTTTGAAATAAGCAGTCAGAGAATTTAATTCGCATGATTGAATATGAGTTGAGAATCCTACTGGAGTTGAAGTTTCTGTCCAATCTCATTAGGCTCCTTCTCTTTGAGAATTTTCTGATCCCACTCTTCTCCTTTTGAGTTCAAAACTACACTGTTGAAAAACGAGTACAGTGTGAGAGTTATTCATTCGTTCATTCATTGATCCTTCAATCCTAAGATTGGTTGACTGCAGCCCTCCACCCTTCCCTACCTAATGCTAGTTCCCTTACCTCCTGGTATCTCTTCCTGTATACTTTCCCTATCCCTAAACCTTCCTTGAAAAAAAAATCCTCAAGCATTCCTATCACCCCAACTCACCTCCTAGTACTAACAATTTGAACCTGTCTCTCTGTACCACCTATTTCCCAGGTGTCTATTCCGTTAAATGTATCCTCACAAGCCTTTTTCCTCTCCTCTCTGACAACCTCACTACCAACTGAATTTTCCCCAAGTGTCCCTCCCACACCTTCCGAGGCCCCACCAATCTTTACAGCATCCTCTAAACTACTAACCCCCTCTCTAAATCTAAATCTTCCCATTTTTCTCACATTCCTCCCAGCCCCTGCGGTCGCCCCAGATGAAAGACCTGCCCCCTCCTAATCTCTAAACCCATCCCTCCCAGATTCTGTGCCTTCCCCTCCCTCATGTTCCCAACCCAATCCAGTGTACATACTTTTATGCAATATCTGTGATACATTCTATGTGGGATTGACTTCCGGACTTCTCACTCTCCGATTAAACGGCCACAGATCCTCTTGTAACCCCTCCTCCAAATTTGCCTCTCTCCCTGTCCCCACCCACGCTTCCTCCCATAACCTTAGGTTCGAAAAATGTTTTAACGTGGGCATCCTAGCCTCCCTACCTACTTGTTCTGAAAAATATAGAACATGTTTGCATTCTACTCCTCGACGCCCTCTCCTTTCCGGGAATCAACAGAGCACTTTAGTCCCTGTGCCCACCTCTTCCTCTACTCCTCCCTTCCTCTCATTTAACCCTTCCGACGGTAGACTGACATAACCACAGTCTACTGTGACATAACTCTATTCGACTGGACCGGGAATCGAAATACGGACCCTAGTGAATTCGCGTCAGAAGCTCAGACCACTAATCTATCCAGTCTACTGAGAAACCACTGCAATCGGCGGGGTTTATATGAACAAACCCTCCCCAAGGCTTGACCCACAAGAGCGGCCAATAGATGGCTGGAAGAAAAGTCCGCAAACAAAATATGAAGAGAAGTAGACAAGGGTGCAGTAAAAAGAGGATAGAGGAATGGAAAGTCTTATTTCGTACGTGCTACATAAGGTCGTCAATGAATCGGCATTAGCACTTCGCTGACTTCGAACCGAAGATGCCTGATGGATCGCCTAGGAAACAACGACGACTAAGTAAGCTTACAGCCTGTGCACCCGAGGGTTGCAGCCGAGGAGTATAGTTGGTATAGTGACTCTATACTCCTTGACTTTACTGACCAAAAGCCTTTGCACCAACTACTTTGAAGTTCTTGGGTGGGGAATGCATCTGTGTAAGAGCTGTTGTTATAGAATAAATTTTCACTTGGTGGGCATGTGAAATATTTTTTGTGGTGCCGAAAGAAAATTTGGTAGATATGCTACTAAAGGTACCTCTTTTAACGGCTCATCACCGGCGATTAGGACTCTGCTTACGGCTACTTTATACCTCATTTTAAAGATGAAGGACCTGGATTTATTAATAAACCAAGTTCTTTACCTTGTATTACCTTCTTCTTCCTCGGTTATCAACCCATGGGTTGGTTGACAATAGCACGCCATTCTGCTCTTTGCTCAGCTTTCCTCTTCATTTCACCATATGAGACGCTTCCAGAGTCATTGATGATCTGCTTCATATAGCTTAATCTAGGGCATCCTCTACGATTAAGAAAGAATTGGTTATTAGATACTTTAATGACCTTTAACCTGACGCCTACCATAAGGGAACCTACCCGAGTTACCAGCTCCTCCTCCACAACCATTGATAATATTTTCTCCAGTATTGTTCCAATAGAATGTGTAAATAGATTTCTTTTTCTCTGACCATAAAGCTCAGCTCATTAAGTTTTCTATTGATGGTAAGTCCAACATTATACACAATGGGGTCCTTTATAAGCGATCCTACTCTTTTGAAGCTCAACTACATTTCCAGCACTTGCTCCAGCAACAGTCCTGGGATGGCATGTTTACTAGTCTAGTGATGCCTTTGATATAAACTTCAACCACTTTCATGATGTATTCCTGCATTGTTTCAATATATGTTTTCCCTTACTGCCGGTAAAAATTTCTGCACCCCGGAAAACTGACAATAAGTGGGTACCACGTGAAGTAAGAGATTCAGCTTCTAACTTAAAACAGGTTTTTAGTAATCTGAAAATAAATAACACTGTGGCACAGAGGGCATTGTACAAGACTATGAAAAAGGGTCATAATGATTTAATCAATAAGGCTAAAAAAAGTTATAATATGCAGACAATTAATTCCTCTAATAATCGTAGTAAATCTGCATGGAACCTTGTTAAAAATGCAACTAGATCCTCTAAGTCTCCAAAATCTAGCATAGATGCTGTTTTCCATAACAATATTTTAGTTACCAATTAGAGTGATATTGCAAACTTATTTAATGAAAATTTTCTTTTTTCAATAACTAGACTGTTCCATGGAACTAACCGACAAACAATTCCTAATGTGCGCCTGCATAATAGGCCTCACCATTCACAAAGTATTTTTCTCTATCCAGTAGATGATAAAGAATTTGTTAACATCATCAAAAAAGTTTGCAAGAAACACTCTGCTGGACATGATGATATACCCTGTTCTCTATTAAAACAATTTGGTGACCCCCTTGTGATTAATATTTTTAAACACATGGTTAATGAATCCTTATCTTCGGGTACCTTTCCTAATAAAATAAAGACAGCTAAGGTTATCCCTTTACTTAAAGGTGGTGATCCACTAAATATGAATAGCTATAGACCAATTTCTGTTTTATCTGTTTTTTCCAAAATTCTAGAGCAGGCAATGTATAATCGCTTATTGAGTTTCTTAACTAAATTTAATATTCTTTCAGACTCCCAATTTGGCTTCATGAAGAATAAGTCGACCGAAACTGCCATAAACAACTTTATCCATGATTTAATAAGTTCAATGGACAGTCAGAATCATGTAATTGGTGTTTTTTATGACCTAAAAAAGGCTTTTGACTCTGTTGATCACACAGTACTACTTATGAAGCTTGAGTCATATGGAATATCTGGGGTTGCCAACCAGTGGATAAGATCGTTTTTGACAGGAAGATCACAAGTGGTTAAATTATATTCTGAAGAAATGAGGTCCTTTACTACCTCAACCCCTCTGACAATAGAGAGAGGTGTCCCCCAGGGATCAATACTGGGTCCCCTGCTTTTCCTTGTTTATATTAATGATCTCCCTAATTACTTTGTTAGTGGGTCAGTATACATGTATGCTGATGATACTACCCATGTTACCTCCTCCAGGAGTCCAAACCATGCTGTAGTGCTAAAGAATTTAGATTGCATGAGTAAGTGGTGTGAGGATAACATGGTTTTTGTTAACTGTGATAAAACAACTTTTATTCAATTCCATCCCCATCAAAAATGTATAATTGACTCCCCCCTTTTAAGACTGAATGGTTCTTGCCTGAAGGGCTCCACCCTAACAAAATTTTTAGGATTGTATGTTCACGAGTCCCTATCTTGGGAAACTCACATTGAGAAGTTATGTTCCAGAGTTGCCATAGGGTGCTATCAGTGCTATCTCTTAAGGAATATTGTGACAATGGTGGATACTGCTACTGATCTCTCTGTTTATTATGCTTTTATCCACAGCAGACTGAGATATGGAATTACTGTGTGGGGTCACTCTTCCCATTCAATACGTCTTTTTAGACTACAAAAACGCCCCATAAGAATATTGGGAAATATTCCGAGGAAAACCAGTTGCAGACCATATTTAAAAAAATTTAACATTCTTACCCTTCCTTGTTTATACATATTTCACACAGTTACGTTTGTTTTCCAAAATAATTCTCTATTCACCCTGAAAACTAATTCTGATATACACCACTATAACACGCGAGGATGTAAAGACTTAAGAGTAGTTACCCACAACACTGCCATGTTCTCAAAGAATCCGAGTTATGCAGGTGTTAAATTTATGAATACCCTACCTAGGGATTTAAGGGAAATTGGTAAATTCCCATTATTTAAGTCTAAACTTTATAATATTTTATCCCAGCATACTTGCTATTTGACCGATGAATTCTTATCCATATCTAATTGTAAATAATATATTAGCTTTGTGACAATGCTGCTGCTCTATGTATTATTGTTATATTTTTTCATTCCTGTAAATAGGTATTGTGTAAATGTATGTATATTATTATTAGTATAATTTTTTCATCCTGCACTGCTTTCTGACCTGTTCTATACTTGTACATTCACATGTCCTGGAATCAATAAATATTATTATTATTATTACGATTTGTCCCCTTAATAAAACCTTCAGCTATTAATTTTATAAAATCTTATCTACTTGTCTTACCTACTTTCTTCTAAATGTTTGCTCATATGTTACAAACTCCCCGCTTCCCACCCTTGCGCATCGACGCCATATTTTCTTGTTTCCAACATTTCCACCAGAGGGACACAACTTATTTCATCTCTTCCGTATCTTCCATCTCTTCCGTATCTTCCATCCTCCCCTGCCCTCAAGCCTGCAGGCGTATCTTTACTGAGGGCCTCTGGAGTGAAACATGGGTGCTGGGGCACGACCATCGGAAGTCAGACAGAAAGAAAGACTCTCTCGGTGGTCGTGGCTGGGGTGGGACGGTACGCGACCTCGAAATGCCCATATTAGAAGCTATTAATGCCATTTCTGTCACTTTTGAAGTCGCTTTTCTCCATTTTCAACTTCTTCACCCCCATAACGCCTTTTTCTGCTATTTTCACTCCGCTCTTTCGCGTTTTCTACCCCTTTTTCGACATTTCCCCACGTCTTTTAAGCCGCTTTCTCTCATGATCCAACCGTCTCCTGACAGATTTTTCAGAGAAAATATACCTCTTTACATGGCTCCTACATTTCCCCTTCTAATCACCATCCGTCTCGAGGGAGATTTTTTCTTGATAATATACATTTCTACATGCTTCAACTTCCTATATTTACCCTTATAATCACCAAACGTCTCAAGGGAGATTTTTTTTCTAGATTATATACGTTTCTACATGCTTCCACCTCCTACATTTATCCTTAACACCACCAACTGTCTCGAGGGACATTTTTTTCTAGAGAATATACGTTTCTACATGCCTCCATCTCCTATATTCACCCTTATAATCACCAACCGTCTCGAGGGAGATTTTTTCTAGATAATATACGTTTCTACATGCCTCCACCTCCTATATTCACCCTTATAATCACCAACCGTCTTGAGGGAGATTTTTTCTAGATAATATACGTTTCTACATGCCTCCACGTACTATTTCTACCCTTAAAATCACCAACCGTCTCGAGGGAGATTTTTTCTAGAAAATATTTGTTTCTACATGCCTCCACCTACTATTTCTGCCCTTTTTCCCACCTCACCTTTTTTTCATTTTTAAATTTTGTGCATTTCGTATCGTAAAAAATGCCTTTTATTTCCTTTTTATTCACTCATTTTCACGTCGCGTTCCGTCCCACCCCAGCACCCCTGTTTCACTCCACAGGCCCGTAACCTTCTATACCGGTGGTGGGAGTTTCAAATTTTCCCGGCTATTCGCCATTTCCGCTAGTATTGATGAGATGTTCAATTCCGTCGATCACTGCGCCATCTCTTCAAAATACCCAATATGGCCTCCAAAAATTCACCTCCCAATTTCATTTCTCTGTAAAAACCGTGTTTTCGCACTTTTCTCAATTGTTTTTTCACTCAAATATGTCCCGTTCTGTGCACTGTCTTGCATAATATTTTCGCTGAAAACCGCTAATTTTCAGGGGTTGAAAAAATTTTTTCCGTTTTACACCCTCAGTAGCATATTTACCGAAAAAATTTTTAACTGTTTTCCTTTTGTATTATCCCTATCTTTTACGATGTGAAAAATTAAATATATTCGCGCGATTTGTGGAAAGATAAGTGAATTAAGAAAAGGTCTCTCCTTCCGCCTCTTCTACTCTCCAAAATATCTATCGAAGAGTGAATTTGATATCGATTAACCAAGGATTCTCCGGATTCTCGAAGAAACATTGAGCGATATTCGCGTGCCTGAGCAGACCACACGGCATGCTTTGCAGTTTTTCCAGAAACTTCTACTAAGCTGAACTCGCCGAACTTGTCCTAGTCGTGAGCTGCAGGTGTGTCAGTTAGCGTCTCCTGTTGGAAGTTATTGGGTTACCCGCTTGGAATTAGGCTGGGAGACTGATTGGATTGTATTTGCCGCTGTTCTCACTTAGTTAATAACATTGCTGGAGGTAAGGAATGGGAAACTATTGCATGATTTTTGGTTTCTGGTGAAATGATCGTTATTTGAATTAAGAGGTTTTCTTTTTCGCTGCTCTTTTTTGGCGATTTTTAAACAAAGGTTTCCGTTAGTATTTGGGTAGAAAATGAGCTCTATGTTCGTAATTACGTTACCCGGCGTATTCATGTAAAGTATGATAATGGCTAATAAGGACAATATTAGGATATGAGGAGTTTCGTGCATTGAGTACGTGATATTCGACCGTGTCTCGCGAACATTTACCATGTTATCCATAGGTGGTCTACTTCTATTTTCTTCGTTGAAGCTATAGCTTACCCTCGGGCATGTTAAGAATACATTATAAGAATGGAAGATTAGTGAATTTTATGAACATAACTGCCCTACTTTAGGCGTATCTGCTTCATGAATGCCTATCATTGTTTACTTAAGGCATGGTTGCACCATACCTTTCGTACGTATTAATGTACGAACGTATGAACTAGATAGAGCAGGTTCTATTTTCCCGTTAACGCATGTTTGTGTGGTCACACGGTGAATTTTTGGCGTTCATGCATTTGCACATTAACTCGTACGAGTTAGTGTATCGTGTAGTAAGGCCTTAAGACAGGTGATTGTGCAGTATAATTTATGAGTGGTCTCTACGTGATAGTTACTTCGTTTCGTTCTTTAGTTAAGAAAATGCAGGTATTCGAAATGAAGCGTTTATTACACAGTGAGTCAAGGTTATTGCGGTTCACGTTAGATAACACGTATAAGATGTGTGTGCCAGCTGACAGGGAGAGTTGTATGTGTTGATGTCAGTGTCAAGTCCTCGTCACTGGTGTTAAAATAAAATGTATTGATGGTTTGAATTAAATATTTCTGAAATCGTTGCCCGTATATTTGTGTGGATTGATTTAATACCTGCGACCGAACAACTAAATAGCAATTAAACTGAAATGGCTTTATTTAAGCACACTAAACATGATTAGATCCCAAATTTTATACTCGATGGCAACATAATAAACATAACTTTTTGCATGAAAATATTAAGCGTTTATGTCCAGCATAATGGAAAATGGGATGTCCATGTCTCTAACCTTATGTCACTACTGCACTCTTCAATATTTCAAGATATTTGAAATCCTCAGTCTGAGTGTTTTGCTTTCTGTATATTTCAGCTACTTTTATAGCAGGGCTACATATTGCATCCTGCTCCTGGGTGGCTCACTCACCCTATTGAATAAGGTGTTTCTTCTTCTGAAATGTGCCATATGTATCATGCTAAATCTGCCCTGTAGAGAACCATGCAGACCCCACTTCATAAGCCAAAAAATCCTCACATTACTTTGTGCCTACATCTGAAACTTGGTACTCTTTATAAAACAAAACCTACACCTGGTTGAATCCAATTCCAATTTCCATAATCATTTTACCCGCACTCTTGACCATATTCATCAGAACCATCATCTCTCTTCCTTAGCACTAAACAGTCCCTTAGTCATTGGTATTCAATTGTACAATAATTTACCTGTTGCCCTCAAGTCAATGAAAGAATATCATGTATTCAAATATAATCTTAAGGGCTATTACTTATTAAATGCATTCTGCAGTGTGGATGAATTTATTGCCGAGTACAAATATTCATCTATTCTTTTATCAGCTGTTTGTCTTAGTATATTTCTCCATTTTTATTTTTTTGTATCTTATGTATTTTTATGTCTGGCTACATGTGCACCATTTTGACATGTCCTATATTTGTTTCTACAAATTGTGGGACAAAGAAAATAATTATTATGATTAACTGTTTACCTAGAAATGACTGTGGAGGGAATGGAACTCGACTCCCAGGAGAAGGAGCCTTATGTTCCAAGCAGTAATGCTGTTGATGTGACTCCAAACCAAGATGGAGGAATACTTAAAGAAATAATTTCGGAGGGATCCGGCGAAAAAACTCCAGCCAACGGGAATAAAATATTTGTGCATTATGTGGGCACGTTAACAGATGGGACAAAGTTTGACTCAAGTCGCGACCGCGGGACGCCGTTCGAATTCATCCTTGGGAAAGGTAAATCTCTTATACATATTTGCAAATATAAGCACTGATGCAATCAATTATTGCATGTTTTCGCCTATGAGATGTACAGGATTCTTATTGAATCATATCATGTCAGTACCATGTCTTAAGTCAGTATTGTATTCCTTCAGGAAGTGTCATCAAATCATGGGACATTGGTGTGGCAACAATGAAGAAGGGCGAGAAGGCTGTTTTTACATGCATGTCTGAATATGCATATGGTAGCAGGGGAAGCCCCCCCAAGATACCCCCAGATGCAACGCTTATTTTTGAGGCAAGTATTTTGATATCCTGCTCTAGTTATTTCCTTTTTTATTTATTTTATCCTTTTACAATGTGGTGAATAACTTTATTCAGCATAATAATTTGCTCCTTTATCACATCTGAGTTTCCTGTGTAAACATTTTGAGTGGGAAAATTCAACATTTTTGCAAAGTAATGAATTGAACCAGTATGTTGAATGCTTTGTCTACCATTCAATCAATCTGTGATTACCATTTCAATTGGCTTCAACATGTTTTGTAGTAAGTGGTCAAATGATGTTAACTGATAGCTGCTTATGTCCGTAAAACCATTAATAATGGAAATATTAGGTTGTAAATAATTATTACATTTAAATAATTGATTGCTCATGGTATACAGCCAAGTGTCATCCATAGTGTTCATTATGATTGTGGTGACAGTTGTCAATCTCAAGATTTGTTTTAGTTGGTGATGAAGCTTGTCTTCTGCGAAGCCTAAAAGTGGGAGTACTTCATTCACACTATGAGTATGGTTGGGTTCTTGTAGGTTGTGGTTTAAGCATGTGGAAAATGTAATTTGTTGGCAATACATGTGGCCCAGTTGACTCTTGATAATTTAGTTTTTACTCTTCAATGACTTGCTTCATATGATTTTCTCACCCATAATGCTTCAAATTTGGTTACAGAGAATGGTTTTTGAAGCATTGGAATTGGAAGGAGAAATTGGATATTGTCATTGATAACAGCCCTCTAGAACAGAACTCTTTCATAGCCCGTGTGAGTAATGAGGACGTGACTTGATATGAGTTTTCTTTATCACCAACTAAAACCAGCGGGCATATTCCACAAAATAAACCACATTAATTACCAAAATTTCTTCGGCCGACCTACTGTTTTTAAAACTTCCGCTCCAGAATCAATGGCAACATTTTATAAATTCAGAGAGTCAGGCTTTCAGAGGAAAACATAGTTGTTTTATTAAGTGGCCATGTGCTTTCAAATACAGAAGCCTGAAATGAAAAATTTTGGCTGTAGACCCAAGAATATTATCCAACCCTTTTAATGAGTAATATTAATTCCTTTGCAGATAGAATTACTTGACTGGCAAGGTGAGGATTTAAGTCAGAAGAAGGATGGTGGAATCATTAGAGAGCAAATTGTAAAGGGAGAAGGTTACAGTACCCCTAATGATGGAGCCCTGGTTGAAGGTACGATGGTCACTCCTGAGTCACCCTTGCATATCTGTTTATTAAGATCTTTTTATTAGGCACAGTGTGATGGGATGAAGATGCATCAGGAATCGTTTCTCTATATCCTCGCATGATAAATGCTGCTGAGGCTATTGTTAATTCCTAGTTTTTAACCCAAGGAAATGAAAAATCTTGTGGACAACAATTATACATGTAGGATGGTAGGTTTGTGCAATGGGTTTTGCTGTTAGGATTGTCCACTTCAACACTACTTCTGATGAATACAGAGCTCTCCATTTTTGAAAAGTTACTTAGGAGGTCATGTGACCAAATCCTTGTTTTCTCAGACTCATTCGGCTTTGAAAGAAAAGCAAATTGTGGTCACTTGTCATATTTGCTCTCATATATCTTTCACCTCTTAAGTTGTTTTAAGTTAGTACACTCTCTTCAAAACAGCACATGCACATCATATGATTACTGGTGCTCAGCTTCCTAATCCAACCAGTGCCTTCGTATCACTGGAAATATCTTTCTGAGCCTCCCCCACTTCGGCCTTCATGCACCTTGCACTTTCCCCCGTCCTCTTTCCCCCCATTACCCTACTAGGAGGGTCCACTAGCCCACTCAGCCATTTACATTAAAATCACATGCTACTTCATGCAACTTTTTGTACACTTCTGTGTAGGATACCTGTACCCTCTCACCTTTAAGAAAGTCAGTTGGACAAAGAATGCTGTAGTTTTGTAAAGCCAGTAGAATCACATGGCTGGCTGACTGTCTGTGGCTAGCTTCAAGTGCAATGCAAAGAGTGACCTTCCGCAGGCCTCTGGAGCTGGAGGTGATACTTGTGGAGATCTATTCTCGTGTGATGGTGTGTAGAAGCATCTTGGTTGTTGGGGGGGGGAGCATGGCATTTCGTTCAAGACCTCTCACAGCACCAAGGTGGTGGCCCAGGCAAGCTTGGGTGCAAATCCACAGTATAAATTTAGCTGTAGTAAATTTTCATAGCATAAAGAACAAACGTGCCTAAGTTTAGCATACATTTTCAAACGTAGGTATGGTTACTGGAAAAGAGCTGGCTTGTCAAGGATAATGGTAATTGAAAAGTTATTCCTACAGGATATCAAATCTATAGGGGTGATTGATCAGATGGGACTGGCAGTGAAGTATTCATGACCGTTAAATCATATTTGAATGGTAAAGCACACAATTAGATGGCAATGAAACTGAGAATGTGGGGTGTAATGTTAAACAAAAGCAATATACGTAATGGTTAATTTCATGGGCCACCAGGTCACAGAATAGAAATTTATTCCTATTAGAAACTCAAATGTTATCATTTACCTCGAGAGAAACAAAAGCATGTTAATTGTCGGTGGAAATTTCTGTCTCCCGGCTATAAATTAGGTAAGCTAATGTGTAGGAACAGGTTAAGAGGTGTGATATATTTTTCTTAATTTTCTGGTCCAGTGCATAAAATCATCACTAAACAATTTTTTTGTTAAACAATTACAAACTTATTGATATATAGGTATGTTATTGCATCAATTGATAAATTGGATGGAAAATACTAATAATGCATTTGATTTTACATGCAGGACGATAATATGTTGAATACAAAATATTGCTAATGCATAACTTTTGTCAATCTGAACAATAATACATCGAATAAAAAACACTAATAATTCATTAAATTATGGAGAATTATGAGCAAATGAATAATGCATTACTTTTTACATTTTGGACTATAATATGTTTCGTAAACCCAGTGAATGTGCTGGCTACGAGTTGCACAAATCATAGGTGTTTTGTTGTGTCATTTGGAAGGACTAAATTGAAATCTAATCTAATAATTTTGAGCTTGTTTGTAACCACCAGGACCTACTGCTTTTATTTTCCTAACAAGAGCTATTACTAGTTTATATTGTGGCAGCTGCTTTCTACTTTCATTGTGTGGGGTAATGAGTAAGATATTTTCCCAGTTCCTCGAGAAATCTTCTATTTTGTTTGATAGAAATTATGTTTGTTTCTATTGGGATCAATTTATATCCTCTCTATGATAGTGTTGCATGCTGTTTTATCCACAATACTGTAAAGAACCGACCAATGATTGGTTTACCTCCGGCATGTATACATGGAGTGAGCTGTGCCAGCTGCCCTCTTAGCACTGTTGTAGTTAATTATCATCTTTGGTTTCTTATACACTCTATTGATTACTTTCCTGCTGTTTCCATCTGTTTTGCAATGTGCTCATTGGAGCAACATTTCTGTTACTCTCTCGGATGTGGGACACAACTGCTGTGTCTTTGGTAAAATAGAATGTTGAGCTGTGAACAGCTTCTTTATTAAACTGATAAGAGAGTTCAGTTTTATTTTTCCTCTTCGTCCCTATCATTGTAATTCTGAGTTTGAAAAGAGCTTGATCTAATGTGTTAGATGCGAGAAAATTCTCACTTGTAACATTCTGGCCCCTCGGCTCTTGAGAGATGCAATGGAAAGTTTTGAGGGGTATTGTGGCTGAAAAAATTGGCTTACCTCTTTCTGGGTTCCACAAACTCTTAGTTGATTCCTATTGTGGTCTATAATCACCAGCCAGCAATAGAATATCAATGTAAACATCAAATGGAATTGCATTCAAATCTTCCCAGTTTTCACCGTACACTTTTGGGCCCTCAAAACTTGGAATTTTAAACAGTGTCATTCAAGTTATTGTTCAAAATGATTTCAAACTAAGATCTTTCATCATCCACCCTGGATTTAGCATATCTCATTGGGCCAGTTATTGATTTGATTATGCTCGCTTATGATGGTCTTCCATGCTGGGGAGAGGGTTCTGCACTCAAAGTGATTTTTTTGTCCTTTGACTGAACATTGTCCCTTTCAATCTCACTGCCTGCAGTATCATAGTCCGACTCCGAGGTAGGCTGAAAGTCATCACCACTCATACGATTCTATTTTCTGATACTTACTCCTCACTGTCAGCTGCATTTAATGATACAACCAGTTCATCTTTGGGAATAATTCAAGTTTCCATGACAACCACGAACACAAAATCTTTGATAACAGAATTTTTATCTTCCGAGTGAAATGCAATATCACCGCAAGCCAATGAAACACAACTGAGGCTAGTTGGTACAGGGTCTGGTATTTTTATCATCTGTGAATATGCAGTAATTGATGCTCAAAGACACTTATCTACACAAAAGATGCAACGACAGACGTTCTCTTACAGCGTTAGATTGCACTCTCCCTTCGATGAAAAAAGTGCTGCCTTGATACGTTCGAGTGCCACCCCTGCAGGTCGCATCCACATCCTTCTCACCTTCAGGGGGAGCATGAATCGTGTAGGAAGGGAGATTCTGGGGTGGTTAGCCACTAATAAAACTTGGCTCCACCCAAAGAAGACATTCCCTATCAGCCTAAAGGAGGTGGAGGGGAAAGGTGTTGATCTCTAACCATATACTTACTGGTGATCACCCTTTCACCTTCTTTCGCCCCTTGATAGACTCCGTTTCACACCCTCAAGGTTATCTCACCAAGGGTGTTCCCTCCACTCTTAGCCTGCCTCCAGCTGAGTCCTTCTGCCGCAGTGAGCCATATCCCATCATGCCAGCTACCCTCTGACAATAGACTGGCAGAAATTGTCCCAAAGAAATTTCCAAAAAAATAAAAATTGGTTGCAACAATAATTGAGTCATATTGACCTTAGGGTCATGAATTTAACTTTATACTGGTCTGTGAACTAAAAATTGAGATTATAATGGATTCTTATGCTTAAGAATATGTGAGATAACAACAAAAACAGTCAGAAGTTTGGGGTCATGGTATTTTAAGCATGAAAAAGTTATGTTGATCTGATTTTGTTTAGGGCCATAATGACTCAAGGTATTCTGGAGGGTTAATTGGATAAATATCCTCATTTTTACATCAATTTTAGTGAAGTGCACTTAGAGAAAAGGTATACTATAATTTTTTTGTAACATTCTGATTCCAAAGTGGAAGAGTTGGTGACAATTTTCCAGAAGACTACTTTTTAGAGAGCTGCTGTTACAATATGTACACAAAGGCTAGACCAGTGCTGCAGGATATTTAGCTGGAAATGTTTCAGTTGCAGCTGTTACTAGACCAGTTGCAAGGGGCTCACATTCACTTTATTCTTCTTCACTGATGACTCTCGTGTAAGAATGGGTGGTTGCAAACATTTTCATTAAGTATAGTGAAGCATTTGTTTCTTTGTAGGTGCTGTCGGACTCGCTGAAATTCATTTAGTGTATTTTGTAGGCAGTCTTTTAGGTTGTAAATGGACTCACCAGCACCCATGGCTATCAGAGGAATTAATATTTCACTTTCCTTAAAACTTGTTGGCTGCATCTACTATGAAGTATTTACCAAGTTGGCAGATATTGCTAGGGAACTCTATTGTGCAAGCCTGAATGTGCTTGAGTGAAGTATGATGTAATTTTACCAATCTTCAACGTAATGTAAAAATATAGATAGCATGTGAATGATGATAGCCGTAAGCTAAAGTGAAGTAATTAGCTGGCCATGTATGAAGTGTTAATTGGCTTATCAGGACATTTGATGGTAACTTAGCATGATTTATTTCCTTCACCTTTAATGTTTAGCTCAGTTCATCCATCTTTTAACTTAGTGGCATGCATTGACATAGATTTACATGTATTATTTCCATCATTTCAAGAGATTCAGCTTTCCAATAGTCACTTTGGAACCCATCCGATATCTCCAATGAGTCAGTCTGCTATTGGTGTTGGCAATTGAGATTCCAGAACAAGGAAGAGTAAATAAAACTGGTGTTTTTTCACTGTCAGCTTTTTATTTTTTGTTCATGTTAAAGACCATGTTTTTTTGTATACAGTATATTTATTTATTTATGTATTTATTAATCCCGGGACTTGTGATTACATGAATGGGACAGTTCCAATAGGCAAATTAACAATGTATATGTATAATAGGTATACCAGAATAGCAATAACAAAATATACACAGATTGAATACAAAAATACATAGCGTACAGTTAACTCAATTACATAGAGGTAAGAAATTCATCCACCGAATAAAATGCATTTTTTATCAGATACTCTTTTAGTTCTACCTTAAAGAGTGAGATAGATTTAATGCTTTTAATTTTAATAGGTAGGGAGTTACAGAACTTCACTCCTGCTTAGAGCGGGCTTTTAGCATATAGCTTTAGATTATGAGTAACGATTCTAAAGTCATTTTTCTTTCTTGTGTCATACTTATGCACATCCATATTAGTCATTAGCTCTAGTGCAGAATAATGTTCTTTAATATACAAAATTGAAAAGTATATATAAATGCAGGGGAACGTTAGAAGCATGAGATCCTTAAAAAGGGACCTGCAGCTGTAATTTTTTCTTACTCTTGCCAGGATTCTCACTGCCCACTTTTGTAGTTTAAAAAGCCTTGTGTGGTGGGAGTGGCCCCAGGCTACTACACCATATTTAAGTCGACTGTAAATATCTGCGTAATAGACTAATTTTGCAGTTGACAGATTTGATATTGGCAATATTTGTCAGGTATTTGTGAGGTAACACCCCGAGGCAATTTTAGAGCAAAGACCATTAATATGTGTCCTCCATTGCATGGATTCATCAATATCCAGTATAATTAACATGTGGAAGAGCAGGAATGCAGCTTATGTAGTGGTACTATGTGTAACTGCCTGATTGATTGTCTAATAACACTGGGAAAATGAGGCCATACGTGATTTATAAAATTGTAACTTTAAGCAACTACAACTCATTCTCCCTTTGAAATTATGTATATATTCGTCCATTACTTTTGGTTAAGTGTAAACAGTGGGAAAGAATCAGATTTCAAACTCAGGGTCATCTCCAACATGTGTCTCTTACTATAAAATACATAAATTTGAATTCTAAAAATATTCTTCCAGTGATCATCTAAATCTAGTGTTGTTTTTGTCATGATCACCTATTATAGTCATATTATCAAGAAAGCTGAATTGCTAACATATGAAAATCACTGTGCACATGCTCAATGGTTACTTGGCTGAACATGGTCCTTAAAATATCAAAAGAACATTGACATCTCAAGCGTTCTAATTGGCAGCATACTCTGCTACCTTCCATTTGTGGCTATAACTGCACTCTGGTCCTTTTCACTTTTCAAAACAGCTGTCGTCAGCTGCTTTGTACTGATTATAACATGTCGAGTGCAACATTTTGTGAGCCAACATTTGCACTGCAGATCATTATGCCTACCATTGTTATTGTGTGTTCAACTGATGGACTGAAAATATCAATTTTTGTTTGTAAAAATTGAAGTTAGGAGCTGCAGAAACAGATTTGTCTATAAAGAATGCATCTTAAAAAACATCTTTTTATGATGCAAAATTTTTACAGAACAATTTTTTGGGTTTGATCGTGTTGTGATAAGTGCTGCAAATAAATAGAACCTTGTAGAACAGATTTAGCCTTGTCATTTTTTAGGATATCTTGAGGAGTAATTTGGTTCTGAGCACAAATTAAATTATAAATGGCTGAAGTCAAAACAATGAGATAACTGGAATGGATGTTTACTGGTCCAAAAGTTAACAGAGAAGAGATGTAATTCTTTCCTTAAACAGTATTTACTAGCAAAATTCAACCATTCGATTTGCATTAACAGGGGTCAGTTTGGGACTTTGTTGCACCATTTTGCACTTTATTTTGGTATTTATCCTGCAGATGCTTCTCCAAAGCCACTACTGCACTGGAAATGTATGTAAAAATATCAGTTTAGCCTAAAAACAGCAAAAGACTGGTGTATAGACAAAATATTAGACATGTAAAGGTTTTGAAACAGAAGCACCTAATTAACTGAATGAAAATAGCTAGTAATGGTAAAGAATATATAAATAGTTAATCAGTTGCTTTTGTTCAGGAAACTTGCTTTCTTCTTCTTAATGGAGGAAATATGTAATAGATTTCATTGTATAAAAACTATGTTCAGTTTTTTTTTTAATTTTTAGAGCTAAATACCTAATTAGATTTTAGAATGAGGGAAACCTTAGAACTAATCCTGGGTTTATAAATGTGCAATAAGATGCAATATTAAATTTGAATTTGTTTCTAAATATATTATTATTTATTTATGCAATGGGTGTTAATTAGGAGCAGGGATTCATAGTTGGTGAAAGCAGGATTCATATTTGAGGTTTGGTTTATATGATTTGATATGAAAAGGAGATTCAAATTTAGCATTTGGATTTGATGAATTGCATTTGACCTATCCATAGTTTTAATGGAATTGTGTTTGTTGAACGTAAAACTTAAGCAATTATTTGGGTTATTCCTCTGTTGCCCAACTTTGCTCAGCTTCAGTTTTCCATTTTAACTAACCTGTTTTTTGTGCGACATGACGTGATATCACGTCATGCCGCACTCAAAGGGTTAAAAGACTGGTGTAATGTTTACATTCTTTTTTCTTTCTCTTAATTTTTTTACAACTGATTAAAAAATACTTAGTTTGGGGGTTAAAAGCTTTAATCTTGTATCTAGGATCAAGCCAACACACTCTGAAGTGAAGGCCTGAGCGTCATAGGGCTGTGACTGCCTGTGTTATAAGTTATGCATCCTTTCAGAGTAGCAATCCACCTGTTGCTAGTCTGAAGCTTCGTCAACATCTATTCTTTTTCTACTTATTGCTGTGAGTAGACTTTTGTTGGGTGATCCAATATTTGTGTGGAAAAGTTTTCAGAGGAGAAATTTTGCCTTTTTATGTATTTTCCTAATGTTGTGTGCAATTATTTTAGAAATTTTGTGATGAACTGGAGGAGGTAAACAACGTTCACAATCTTGATGGATGGTATAGAATTTGCTGGTGGGTTTGGGACTGGGAAAATAAGTGCCTGTAGATGATTAAAGAAAGATTAGAGAAGGATTAAAGAAAACCTGATTAATTCATCTTAGGGAGCTCTGGGTACAACATTTGTTGAGAGGGTGACTTTCGTCTAAAAATTGATGTTAGCATGGATGACTTGTCATTATGGCTGATATGTCATTAGATAAGGGATTTTTAACATACTTAATAATTTCTCTGTGTGGATGGAAGTGCTATATTGTCATGTTCAACAATTGTAAGCCATGGGAAATAGCTCCATAGGAATCCTAACATTGCCAACAATGGAGGTTTTTATTGTATCTCCCGTGAGTTCCAAAACCTCGGTTTTAATATCAATGTTGAAGAAAATGTTTGCCTTTTGGCTTTCAGTTTAGTTGCTGTTCACCTCCTAGATGAAACTCAGGAGATGACAGCCCTAAAAGCTCTTTGCATGTTGGTTGTATGTATTGTTTACCACTGACCCAGCAGTGTTGATGTATTGTATGTCTTTTCAGGGCAAATGTGTTGTATTGAGTGAATAAGCCTTTACAAATGGCTTGAAACTGGAAAAGCATATAATTATCTGGTTTATGGTGGATGCGTATTGCATTAGAAGTTTTGGGTGATAAAGATTTTTTTACTATGTAATTTGGAAATTCATATATTTTGAACCCCTTATTGAGGCTGGGGTTTACTTTACATCCATTATGCCATCTGAGATATCTCCAATGCAATTGTAGACTTGCTTCATGTTGAGCAATGCATTTATTCTGATTGCTTGCTGGGCATCCCTTTAAACGTGTCTGTAATTTTTTATGTGGAGGTTTGTTTTGAGACACATGGCTCACCACACCTGTCTATAGTTCACATTATAGGTAGTCATGCCGGTCGTGAGTTTGAGAACAGAGATGTGAAGTTCACAATAGGAGAGGGTGATGAGGAGGGCATTTGTCCTGGCTTGGAGAGGGCTATAGAGAAGTTCCAAAAGGGCGAGAAATCCCTCATCAAGCTGAAACCACAGTATGCATTTAAAGAGAATGGGAAGCCTGAGTTCAACATTCCACCTAATGCTGAGGTTGAATATGAAGTGGAGCTGAAGACCTTTGAAAAGGTATAACAATGGAAATTAGCTACTTATGTTGTTGGTTGATAGAGGTTAGAATGTGATGAGTAGTTTGAGGTAGTATGTTGCTAAATTAAGTTAAGCTGGTACTGAAAATTTTTTGACAGGGTGGAATGGGGTTTTTTAACAGAAATGTATTCATTAAGGAACATTTAATTTAAACTATGTTATGTTTATTTTCTTCTAACAATAAGATCGAATAATAAAATACTGGAAATTTTAAAAGCCAGTTCTTTCAATGGTCTGTCAACAGTGATAAATTAATTTCATATCTGCCTAGTAGTCACCAAAGAATGTATTTAATTTTTTGTGCATGTTGTTTTACTCAATCCTCTGTAATTGTTTTTTATTGGCCAATCATGGAAGGGAAACTAGACCTTCTGAATTAGTTTCTTGTTTGAGAAAATATTTCTCTCTCCATCTTAATGGTTACTTCTATGTAAGATAATTGTATGTGGCTGAGGAAGTAGCTGTGATTCTTGAGTTTGATGAATAATGAAAGTGGTTTTTAATGTTAAAATTTGATTCCAATTGTCATGACAGAGTTATTCCCTGGTGAAAACAAGATATTTTTCTTGATTTTAAACTTGGGTAAATTGTTACAGTGAGATGCGTCATTGCATGATTAATCAGCAAGATGCATCAACTGGTATCATAATATAGTCAGAGGTTCATATGTAGGGAATTCTGGGGTTATAATCTCACAGTTAGACCCTATCGGACTATTATTTTGCCTAGAATAGGTACTGAAAGAAGTTATTACCCAGTATCTATTTCTTGTCCTCAGACCATGGTAACAGGCAATAATGGTTGAGTCTTATGCTGATAAACTACTACTTTTTGCATGAGTGTAGTAATTTTAAAATCTCAATTCCTGTAATGCTACTTACCAAAATGGGGTTGGACCCTTGATGTCAGAATGTTTTTGACCCTGACAAATAAGCTGTAATATCAATAGATGTATTGCATGTAATGGGCTCCTTTGCTGTTTTATCTTGGAATGAGCTTCATCTTTTATCAATAGCATGTATAGGTCTTATGTTTTTTCATCCTAATGGAAAATAAATATCCTCTTTGGCAAGTTTAGCTGCAAAGACATTAGTTTATTTAAGCAGTATTGTCACAAATTAGTATTATTGAGTGCATGAAAAATTCCTCTATCTCTGAACTATATTACTCAACAGTGATTTCCTAATTAATTTTTACTGAATTTATTTTTCAATTTTTTTACTTTTCAGGCTAAAGAAAGTTGGGAACTTGACTGTGATGGTAAATTAGAACAAGCGGGGCTATTTAAGGAGAAGGGTACTAATTATTTTAAAGCAGGGAAGATTGATAAGGCGCTAAAGCAGTATAAGAAGATAATCAAATTTATTGAACATGAAACAGGTAAGAAGGAATTAATATTTATACCTTTTTATAACTAATGAGGACCATTTTAGGATATGGGAGTCCTTTTCATTTCACATTAGTGCTTGGAAATTAAGTGGAACTTTTCTGAAATGCCATTCTGATGGGTGAACCCTTTTCCCCCAACTCTGGTTCATGATGATGTGCTCTGTCCTCAAAAACCATCTGGGTCTGCAAGAAAAAATAATTGTTGGCCTCAAGTGCTCATGAAGATAATGTATACTAATTATGTTTTCTCGAGTTTGCCACCAGGTTAGGTAATTGTTGGCCGACGTTACAATGGCTACCTCCGGCATTATTGCCCTGAGGACAATGGCGGAGGTAGCCATCATAACGTCGGCCAATATAACCTAACCTGGTGGAAAACCCGAGAAGACTTTATTAGTATCATATGCCGGGAAAAAACCAAATCATATTTAAGATCATGTATATATTCCTAAAATGAAGCTAAGTAGAGACTTTCATCCACTCCAACTGAATCAGGTCCAATGTGATCACCCATATTATGTAAATTTAAGTAAAATCTATTTAATCAAAGTTTTTATAACATAATTGGGTATTTTCCTCATATTTCAATCTTTTGATATTCTGATTCTGTTACTTAAACGTATTCCATTGGCTAAGAGTTTTCTCATCGAATGGTATTAATTCTGTTTTTAGAAGCTACAGAAAGTTGGTTTTGAATGTTCCCGAGCATGCTCTGATACAAGAGAATTTGACTTAATTTTCGCTGTTTCAATGCAGACCCAAACATTTTTTCATGCTTACGGTGGAATCAAGCATGATAAAATTCCTTTGGGATATTTTCCTGTTATTTGATATGCCTTTGCAGTGAGATATAAGGGATGTAGATTGTGTTTTGTGCCACAGTGTTTAAATACATTGGTAAAAATACCAAATAAGAAATTTATTCAGCTTCCAAACGACGAAAAAGAAAGAAACTATGGTTTCAAGCGGAATGCCGGGATTTTTTCCACAGTAAAACAAAATTCTACTGTTGTGAAGACCATTTTAATGTATGTACCAAGTTATGACAAACTTTTTGATTACATATATATAAATAAATATTTTTATGTAAGTTTGTTCAAGTGAATTCAATATTCATCTGGAAGACTCATCAAATTTCATGTATGTGTTGATGTTGGAAAGTCCAACTTAATTGAAACCTGAAGCCTCGATATTCACTTGCACTAATTATGCTTTATTGCTCACTTTGTGGTCTTGGCATTTTTTGTAATGACTGTGCACAGTGGTTCTTCTCTCTTCACTTGGGCGTATCTTATAGCATCATTGCTATAACTCTCACGAGAAACTCTGTTTATTAAAAAAAATTCAAATTAGCCTTGAAAATCTATGAATCGAGGTAAGAATCCATTTGTTGGCAGTTCCTTGACAGAAAATACTCTTGAAAACCTCCCCCACAGCTACTCTGTGGTTTGAGGCATAATCGAGTGGAAACTGAACATAACTGCAGAATGAAAAAATGCAACTTTCGCTGTGATAATATTATTACGACTGGTTTCGCCGGCCATGTGGCTGGAGTCCTTGATTGAGAAGTCCTTTCAATCAGCTCTTTAAGGAGCATTGTTGTTCTCAGTAACCTACCCTTCAACTTTTACTGGTTGCCTAACCTTTTGTAGTGGTGTCAAGTCTTTTATTTTCTACCATCTCTTGTGCCCTGTACACATCAGCGTTGCCATAGGACGACAGGCCAGTGTCTAGCGGGAAAAAAATCAGGATTAAGTTCTTTTCCATGACTGATGATTATTTTGTGATACATACAGAATTGCTAAACAGATGTAAGCTCATGTTACCCTTTGCGACAATCGAGTCCTGAAAGTATCAGATGAAATTGTACTTCCAATTTTCTTGTCTCCAGCACTGTCTCTGTTTTTGGAAAAAAATTCTTCCACAGTCACAGTATCAATGATGGGAGAATTTTACGTGTATACTTAGACAAATCCATTATCCATCTTGCTGTTTGCTACTCCAGTACTCGCCATTGACTTTGCTGCTAACAAAGATGATCCTTTCACCCCTGCTATTCAACTGTTCAGCTGGCTCTGGCAACAGAGCCGAGACGTCTACCAATCAGCAAACTTTTTCATTTCTTGAGGGAATTTAACTTGTTGGGCGAACTTTAGCTTTAAATATCTGTCTGTTCTGTCTACATTAGCGATACTTTGTGAATATGGTTTTTTGATGCCTTCCATGAAATGAAATAGTTAAACTTGAAATCAGGGCATGACGAAATTACCCCATTACAATTTATTTACTCTTAAATTTCGGCCGCTTTTGCTTAACTTTCTTTTAGTTCTGTCATTTCATTTCATAAAATGGAATCGATTCCTCCACCGGGGACCGAAACAACCTAGCGTAAAATGGTTACATTGCATTTATGTAAAATCCATAAATGATTCCATGAGATAGCGTAAGGAATCGGTTGGAACCACTCGTTCACTTTGGTGAAATCAAATTTTACGTAAAGTCTGTACTCCAAAATTTGAGATTCTACTGTTGTGATTTCACAACATAATAACAGTCCAAGTAGCAAAGTAGTTTTTCCAAGGAATTAATCTCCTTCATAATTTTCCAGGCTTGCGACAATCAGGAGAAGAAATGGCGTGATGTGTGATCTTGTAATTACTAATTAGAATGTTTGTTGAATTTCATATCTTAGTGCATAATTGATCTTTAATCGTACCTACACATTTGAAATCATTCCACAGCTTGGCACTAATATACAAAATATTGAAGAGACCAGGAAAATTGACAAGGGACACTTCTTGCAATGTTTATGAAATGTTTGTTTATATTTACCCACAGCCAATTCTGTGCCTGGATGACTGGATTCCAAAAATGGAATACTGTAAAATAACAGCTTTTAACTAAAACAAAAAAATGTTTCAATTTTCTTCTTATAGCACTAATAACTAACTATTACTGAACTTGCAAGGAGAAATTACAACATTTGGGCATAGTGATAAAAAGTTATTATTCCTTGAGATGGTCTCAGAAAAACTGACTTGAATAAAAATACCGATATTTCTCAACACACTGGCTGTGATTGGTCTGCAAAACTGACTGACCCTTCTCACCACCTAATACAATATAAGTTTATAAAGTGGTATAGAAAGAAAAAGTGCTACATAATGTCATAACGTGTCGTCGTGTGTCGAGCTATGAGCCATAGTCATTAAATTACATAGCCGTGTCAGGTGTTCCATAAATGACACACTGGGCATAAATGGGTTAATTGCTCTTAAGCCCCTGATTCGTCTTCACCTAATCTCCTCTAGGAATTTCCTAGCCTAACTTCTACTTCTTTGTCTCTTTCTCTTCCTTTGGCTTTAATTCAGCAGTTTTCTCAAACTCTCTTGATTTGCCACAATTTGTTCATTTAATTCATGATGGAGGGTGTATTTGAGAGTGAATTTTTGTTGGGAGGGATAAAATAATCATGGTCCTTGAAAATATTTTCCAGCATTCTTCACATTAGGGTAGAATTCTTGATCAATGAATTTGTGTACTCCGTGTGCATGATTGATTTTTTACTGGTTCCGAGGTGAGTGTAAAAAGAATGCAACTTAAGTAAACTATTATTTTCATAATTCTAAAATGTCATATGGGTTTAGAAAACAGAATCAGCCAGGGATTCTACAGTCAATAGGACGTCCATGGATTGTGGGTTTTCTAGTTAATATTTTGGGGAAAATTTAGGAATAAAGTTTTAGGTGTGACTTAAGAACTTTGACTTGTGTAATGGCAATATTGGCCGAGCTTAATAATATCCTGTGATTCTCCTAGCTCATCCTCAAGCTCTGGGACCACATATGTCATCAGTCACATTTGTTTGTTAAGCTTAATAATACTTTGTCATAGTTTCAAATATGGTGTCATATAATGGGAACATATTTGACATCCTACAGGGTTTGAAGGGGAGAAAAATACCGAAAGGCGATCTGTTCTCTTGGCTACACATCTTAACCTTGCAATGTGCTATCTCAAGCTTGATGAGTGCCTGGAGGCTCGGGACCAATGCAACAAAGCTCTGGAGATAGATCCTCAAAATGTCAAAGGCCTTTTCCGACGAGGACAGGTAAGTGTGTTAGTTAAGGTAAAATGGTTGAGCCATGTTGTGGAGGGTGTTCTTGAGCGCTCCTAGTTTTATGTCAGTGTATTCATTGCTTAAAATTTACATAAGTCATAGATCAAATATGCCTTGTTTGACATCCTAATTGATGGAGATATTGAAATTTAGTTAACGGCATCAAACATTACCGATACAGTCCTGTTCAAGATATTGTTAACCTGTAGGAGTTGGAAGAATTGGATGCTCAAACTGCTAAATCATGGGATGCATTATCTGCAGGTGTTCTTTCATTTGTTGTATGCTGCAAATTTGGATGATTTAGTCCCTCACTAACCTTGGTGTTGCATTGGAAGGTATTCATTACTGCCTAAAATACAGTGGTGGTGTAAAATTGGCCTGAACCTGGAATCGTACTGTGGACCTGTGGCTTGCCGGGCCAATGGGCAGACCGCTGTGGTCACCTAGCTTCTTGATTCCCATAACAATTTTGGAGGTTACTAGGGAACTAAGCATTTGGTCCTTGAGATCCATCAGGATGGCAATTCAAGAGACAGAGGACTTAAAGAAGTAACAAACAGTGGTTGTATTTCCTTCCAGCACACGTTCTGTGCTTGGCTAGGCGATGTAGGAAGGTCGAAAATTGCTATTTGCTAACCACTCCACTGCAGTACAGTGTAATGCCTTGGATGATTCTAGACAAGTAGCATGTTGAAGAGAGGTATGTTACTGTTGAAAGCTGAAATACATAAATGATAAAAATTTAATTTCATGAAATCTATATTTCTTTGTTTTTCTCTCTATTACTTCTAGATGAATTCAATTAAATTTGAATGAAGTTAATTTCTTGATAATAAGTCATACTCTGATACTCTAAATCACAGCTGACTGCTGCTGTTTCACTTTAATTGAAGCGGTATATATTTAAATTGAGTCACTAATGAAAATCTCTTTACATAGAATAGGTGTCCTTGGATTTTGTTTGCACATATGTGGTGATACTATAGTATTCCAGTGGTTTATCAATTACTGCAACTATCAGTCTCGGAATGTTGTGTGTCGAAATGAGTCTTCATCATGTTGTGAAAGAAACGTGTACTGTACTAACCAAGTCTAGTCTGCAGTAAAAAATCCTGTCCGAGCATTCTTTTCTTTTCACTCAGCAATGCCCAGGTGTAATCTTGGGCTACAATTTTCTAACAGATGACGATTGGAATTGGGGTGTTCAACTCTGTTTCTTAAGGAAGTAGCATCGTAATGCAGTGAGGGCAACCACTAATTTATCTACAACTGAAAATAGCCGCATTGATTGAGGACTTTGGTAGGTGATTCGAAGATTTTGAAGCAACTGTGATACAAAAATTAATTTATTCAAATGGAAATTCCCTTGATGAATGATAAAATGAACCAATTTGTTTTGACAGAGGTATCAGAGTGATCATTTTACTTTTTAGTGCTCATGTTCGAAAATCAACTGCCTAAATATCTCTATGGATGAGATTGCCTCTTGCGGAAGTACAGATTTACACCTGCGTAACATGGGGTTGCCTGTATTGATAGGCATTTGAGGGATCAGTGGTTGACTGTACTAGAGGGGGGGGTGGCAGGATCCAAAGCCAAACATGGGTCTAAAAAAGTATATACAAAAACTTGTAGTACCATAAAAAAATATAGTGATGGCAAAAAACTATAAATTATATAATCAGTCATTGCCTGAAGTTTATGACCTTTCATGACTTTGTGGGGTTTTGCCGAGGTGATTAGAAGATGCTGTGTCACTGGAGAGGAAGTTAAGCAGCACAGTTTTTAAATCTATCGTAAATAAAGTATAATTATACCTAGAGGAGGACTGGATAACGTTCCCTGGTGTTGTCTTTTCCCCATGTTGTGGCAGTTTAAGCATATTAAATATTAAAGCCTGATATGAGAACCTTTTTCTGCACCGTTCACCAATACTCTAGTATTCCTTACACTGATTTTCTCAATGTGATTTTCATTCTGTACAATCACAGTCATTGTATCGAAGTATCCCATTGCTACTGGCTTGATATTCAATTGAAAGGTGGTGTCATGCATAAATTTGTAGTAAAAAATCAGTACCAATTCAGTACTCGGCTGTTTACAAACATAGTTCATACGAAGTTCCTGTTTTTATGCAGCAAACCATTGGTTCTAAGCAAAATTTAAGTGTATGGTAAAAGAAACGATATCATGAAATTTCTGATATTATGCCATGATGAATCTTGGTCCCAGTCCCCATTGAGACAAAAAATACTTTATTACGAAATTTGATGCATACACTATCACAATCATGCGGACATCCACAACATTGAATGATGAATCATGAAGCTTTGTCACACGTACTGTGGCTGAGAACTTAGGAATTACCATGTAAACAATGGACACTTAGCATCAACTATTAAGCTGGGTTTAGGGTACAGAACGCCTATTATTGAACTTTGGAGGGACTATCAAAACAAGAGGGGTGAAAGGGAAGGAGTGAATGATAAGGATTTCTTCTCCCATTTCACCCCTCCACAATGTCTCATGCATCTATTGTCCCTCCCAAGGTCACTAGCCCAATACCCAATACAGTCACCCTCCCAAGGTCACTAGTCCACACACTACCCTGCTAATCCTCCCTCCCCTGCCAGCTTCCCAGCTTGGCTTCAGCTCCACTTCTACACACTCTTCAATTTCCCGTCCCCATTTCCCTAACCCCACTTCGAGACACGGATGACTCACAAAAAATTTCTGTGCATGTTTATAAAGGAGTTTTTGGCAGGTTTTATCTGGGAGTAGGTGGAATTTTAGACAATGCACTCCCTCGCAGTCATTGACTCGAAAATAAAATACTGACAAGGGTTGCACTATGAATTTCATATGTGGTGTTAAAAACCATTCCCTCAAGACTGTCAGCCTGGAGGTAAAATTTTAACTTTGCCATAATCCGAAAAAAAATTTTAAAGGGATTTTGGCATAAACGTGTTATGTTATAACAGTGATGAGCAAAATAAGTTATGTTGATAATTTTGTGCATTTTTTTCCGAATTTTTTCTGTCGTCATCTAAGGATGACGCTGGGATCTGGGGGAAGTAAAAAGCTCCGGCGCTCGTAGTATTTTTACGTAAATTGTTCACGGCAACTTTTTCAACCCTGTTTTTCAAAATATACCTCATTCTTACTTTCTGGGGATGTTTTATTATTTGAAGAGAGATAAATTTAGAGATATTGCGATTGATTTGTTTAAACAAAATTCATTTTTTTATTTTTCTTACCTATTAGGCCGCTTTTATTACAATATAATTCATTTTACCAACCTCTAATGATATAAACCTGATGTTTATACTTCCATGTTAATTCTTATCCATGATTATGCAATGCCTGCCTTCTGGAGAGTTTTCAGATAATCACTATTTTTTTCATTCTTTCAAAAGAGAGCTTCAAGTGCATGTGTCAAGTTTAGGTTGGCTCGGATGAGTAGCTGTGCGGTTTTGGAATTGTGGTGTCTCTAGTCATCCTAAATAGCATACGAGAATTCATTTCAGAATGAAGAATGTGGTTTATTACGAACAGGTGTCAAACATGCACCCACTCTCCCTTCCTTCCTAACAGTCGACCACATTCATATGCCTCCCGTTACACACTTGGAGAAAACTGAAGTTGCACTTCCACGCCACCGAAAGCGGGATTCTTTGAACTAGAAGGCTTCTCCTGAGTCGTTGTGACGGCGGTGAAGGATTTTTGGACTTCCTTCCGAATGGTCCAATGTTGTAGACATGTGTTTCAATGGGAAAGGGTCTATAAATGCTTCTCGAAAGCCACCTGCCCAAGGATGGAGACGGGCTCATTTGGGTCAGAATGGGACTCTTATTGTTTGCAGTGGAAGAGCAAGGCTTTCCCCCCAACTCCCTTTCATTCTGACATGGGGTCTTTCCTCTTCCTATTTGAGATGCCTGGCCTACAAAGCATACCCAAATAAACATACATACCCAATGAATATCGAATTTTGAAACACACAGTCTAACAAAAGCCAGAAATGCTGGCAATGCTCAACGATGTAGCCATCTTGGTCATCATCTTCCTCCACTCCCACCTCTGGCATCTCTGGCATATCCTCTAACTTCCTGTCAGCACAAGGTACTAAATTATCGTCCACTATTGTGCACTCATCAAATAACATGAAGACACTAATTTTTTCAACCAAACCTTCCCTAAAGTCACATTGAATGGAGTCCGTGATCTCTTGGTTCATGTTTTTGGGCGAAAACCCGGCTTTGGCGAAACAATGCTCGATAGTTATTGACATTATAAATTCATCACCATTATCACAGACTTTATGGCACACCTAATACTCAACCGGCATGTGCCCATATAATCTCTTTACCATGGAAATTACACCTTGGTCCAGCGGTTGTCGCCTGTTGGTGCAGTTATGGGGGAAGAAAATCACTCTCATGTTTCTTATAATTAGCCCTTCCAAATTCTGAGCTGTGCACCGGTTTAGAAAAAGAATTATTTTCCTCTTCTTCCTCCCCAGGCGAGCATCCACTCTCGCCAACCACTGCCGGAATAATACCACTGCCGACATAATCCACGCATTTTTGCTACTGATATAAGCACATGGCATTGTCTTCACATTTTTGAAGCAGCGAAGCTTCGTGTATTTTCCAATCACTAAGGGGGTAGCTTCTCAGAACCATTGCTATTAACACAGAGGAGGGCAGTGAAGCACTCTTTACTCATTTTGCCCCCATGGCAGGCCTCTCCTTTCACATTCAATGTTCGATCAGAGAGTAGATTAAAAAATAATCCTGCCTCATCGGCCTCAAATATGTCTTTTGGACTGTAGCCCTCACCTATCAAGAGTGGCAACCTCTCTTTCCAGCCCTTGACCACTTCAGGACTAACTGCTGCCTCCTCCCCTCAGATTTTTAATGATGCCACATTCCGTTTCTTGAATTTCTGGAGCCATCCATTCGATGCCACAACGTTGTCCATATGTAACTTTAGAGCCTCCATTCTCACTCGCTCTTGCAGGATTGGTCCTGATATGGGGATCAACTGAGACCGCGACTGGGATAAATAGTTGAAGACAGCCTGATCTAGATCCTCATTTACATTAGTCTTCAGTTGTTTCCGATCCTGCCCCAGCAATACCGCAGTAATAGTATCCATCTGCTGGAAAAGAACAGTTGACAGTGTTGACGAACGTATTCCGAATTTATGATCAACTTCTACCTTCTTCATCCCCTTGTCCACTGCTTTCAGGATATTGATTTTCTCTTCCAGGGAAAATCTCTGCCACTTAATTCCATGATCCATGGCTGAAAGAATTAAATTCAGTTTAACTTTGTGAAGAAAGTGCACAATTTCATTTTTAATAGAGTTATGAGCAATATGAACAGAAAACGTATGCATTCAAACCACCAGCTTAATCATTTTCTCAGAACATTTTTCTCAAGATGGCTGAGAGTGAAAAAACCACTTCTTAGAATTGAGATGTTAAAATCGACAAATTAATGATGTAATTACAATAATGAAAAGGATATAGGAATCCACACATTGTGCAAAACTAATCAACGGAATTTTTCTGCATTACATCTATTTTAAGTAGGCTAAAAAAATGATTGAGTTGGTGAGACAAAGTCAGTATCTACCATATTTGCAAGAGCGTGGGGTATAAATTACTAACTTAACTTGAAAAAAGCAGAAAAATAATCCAAAGTAATATTTTCCGCTTACAGCCACAAGGAGTTTTCAATCGCAAAGATTGAAATTGAAGGCGCTGACGAAAATTAACCGCTGTGAACCTCTTGGACACCGATTTAGTCACTAACCACGCCACTATCAAGTCACTGATACCTTGTTTCCGCAAATGCGATGCACGAGCTTTCTGATTGGCTTGCTCATATGGGGTCTCTGATTGGCCTCATTAACTCTCCAAACAGCAAAATAAACAATATTAACCTGTTTATTTTACAAAATACATGAGGTAGAGGTAAAATTATAAGACTGGGCCAATCTTTTGTTTCTTTGATTAGACACTTTCGTGAATCAGGAGTTCATCATTCACTAGAGGCATTTTCTAATGGTTTTAAATTGGAACTTGGCGGGACCAATAGCATTTTTTTGTTTATTGGAGTTCGTTGTTTAGCGGAAGTTGGTACAGTAGAGGTTCTACTCTGCTGAACTGACTACAGTGAAAGTGGATAGCATAGTAAAGTAACTGATAAAAGTAATTTCCTGGATAACCTTTGAAGATATTTTGAGAAATACAAAACCAGAAGTGTGAACATCCAATCTAAAGAAGGTAGTTTTGCAGGATGTTTCCGAGCAGGTTCGACGCCCTGTGTTGGGTTGGCATTTTTCTCTTCCATTCCTCTTCATCCTTGTTTTGATTGTGCTTTTTATGCTGTGCTAATGAAACTTCTGGGAGAAGTAACGATTAATTTAATCATAAGCAAAGGTGTTATTGATTCAAAGATACATGTCATGGCAATTAAAAACAATGAATAAGTATTAAAGTTTACAAAACTTGCTTGGTTGAATTTAATGGTTAATCCCATGAATAATTGGCGAAGTTACCCTTCGGCTCAATAATTGAGGAAAGTATCCAGCCTGCTGACTTGTGTTGAAACCTGTGCAATTCCTTGTTGCGAGAGAGTTCCTTTTGAAGGAGTATGCTCATGGCTCATAACAAGGGTAGAATTTTTTGTTGCACGGATTGATCACAAATAGGTAAAAAGCACAGGGTGCATGCCATAATATCAATTGTAATGATAATTTGTTAACAATTGTGAATTTTTGTCTCGAATTACATTATGTTTGTGGTCATTTTGATATACAGTAAAACCTCCATATTACAAATTAGCCGGGACCGGAAAAATGATGAGTTCGTTGTACAAAGGTTTGTAGTACGGAGTACGTAAGTTTAACAGATGAAGAAATAGTCAGTAGCCTTTCCATGGATAATAATTAATGTGCACATTTCTCACCTTTCATCCAATTCTGCAGGTCGTCCTTCTCCATATGCCAAGTTAGCGGCATTGATATCATTCTCCTTGCCAAGGCCATCCCTTGGAGATTTAATAGCTGGATAAATGTAGAGATAGCAGCAGTGGGGGAAAACTTCTACTGAAAGCCCTTTTCTTGGAAAGGCTGACCTTACCTTTTGGGGTTGATAGACTTGTGATGGGTTTGTTGATTACGTCACAACCTTCTTATAAGCATCCATGCGTCGAGTAGGAAAATGCAAAACTTTTTAACCCTTTTAGTGCGGTATGACGTGATATCACGTCATGGTGTTGTTTACGCTGGTGCTGATGACGTGATATCACGTCATGGGTACCGTGAGTGTTCCAGTTGTCACTAGGGGGCCAAGTGAAAGTTCCCTAGTGAAATCTGTAATACTCACAGTACTCTTGATGTGATATCACGTCATCTGCACCACCATAAAGACAAAAATGCTGTGATATCACGTCATGCAGCACTCAAAGGGTTAATGACACAGATGTCATAACTATTTAGATAGAAGGTTAACCAAGAACAAGCTAAACTTTCAGCTTGATACAATGATAACCTCTGTTGCGATGATGATACAGGCACAATTAAGCTTAAAACATTAGTTTTTTCTTGAAAAGTTGGGATGGTTTGATAAAGCCAGGTGAACTCTCTTTAAGTGTGCAATTATTTTATCTTCATTGTTCCTCGATAAAAGTTAAGTCTTCATGGTCAGGATGCCTCTCTGTCATTTTCACTGTGTCCTTGGTAATTCTTGTACGTTCCAATGCGCCACTTGTCGTTATCGTTACTTGTATCTTCCTACTAGTGTTATTAGCAGCTACTTCCTTCAACTATTTTCTCGAGTTCTTTGAGCTCCTTTGTGGTCAGTTCTCTCTTAGTCGTCAGTGAGCTCCCCAATATCGTTTCCATTAACCTCAAGCCCAAAGATACGATTGAAATTATAACAGACCACAATGTCTGGCAATTTTAGTTATCGAATGGTTAATGTGGTTCATAATGAGCCGGTTCTCAGCACGAACTATGTCTTTTGTTGGTAGAAAATCTTCTCATGGTGGACACTCCAAAACTGATGTTCTTTTTTCACACAATGGTGGAGCTCATCAGTGACCCCAGATGGCATTGCAGCCAAGATTCTCTGCAACACTTCTTTGTAGATTGGAAGCATTGGGAATTTTGATGCAAATGTAGATATTCCTTTGCATTTCATCCATATCATTCACTGAGGAATGTCACAATACAATGCAGTGCGTTTCATTGTGATTCATCATCACTGGACAGCTGGAATCCTTTCACATGGATGTCAGCATAAGTTCTTTAATAATGGGTTTCTCTTCGGTGAAGATGGTAATTTTTTTCCAAGTTAATAAACAAAATGTCCTTATGTCTTATGAAAGCCTTGATATTGATCATTTTAGATGTTCCTATGTTAGGAAGGTTGTGTTATCTGGTTAGAGCCGATGGACAAATCATTGCAACGTTTGCTCTGATCACAGGAACAGCTCATTGGTATATTAATCATTATATGTGTTATATTATCTGTGATAAAAAATGCTGTTTGTGTACTAATATGGTGTAGAATGCTGAATAGCAAATGATGGGAGTAAAGGATAGTTGAAATGGGAAATTGTGAAATGCATGCATAAAAAGGCACAGCTTTTAATAAATAGCATACCGATTGTTAAAGTGAACCCATTGAAAATCGGGGTTCCACACTTTATAATTTCAAAAATATCTCATTGTTTTACATTTAAAAATTACTTAATGCAAAACGCCCACATCAAATCTCAGAAGAAACACGAAGTACATTTAGTAAATTGAAGTTTGTTTGATCATATCTTAAAATGTAAGAAATGCTCACTGAAACTGAACAGTATTTGTAATGCCTAGGATGGGCATAAAAAGTAGAATCAAGGAAAACTGGGTCCTTAAAACTGTTATCCCACTAAGTACCATTTCGTCTGAAAGTTACACTGCCTGTCGATTGACGTGTTCCTCTGCAGACAAAGGTGCACAACCACTGATAGGTATGGTTTGCAGTCTGTGTGTTATGACTGGGATAAAGGTTTGGTTAAGGCTTACTAAGTGGTATAATGGTCTGTATTTATATTGAGTATAATATGTGTGTGTGAATTATGAAGGTTGTAGCTACTGTGGATGTGTGCTTGAAGGGTGAATATGGGTATGTGGTGTGTTTCAGATTCTTAGGAATGGAAGAATTTCCTTTGTGGAAGACTTAAGGCTTTCCCGGCGAATGTTTAGAATGTATAGCTCTCGGGTTTCCAACTGCCAATACGATGGCAGACTTCGCCTTCAAAACGTCGGTGCCAAAAACCACCATCATCCAGTTGGAAACCCGAGAGTTATACATTCCTTTGTGGAGTTAGGAATATTAGGAATTTCCTTTGTAACTTAAGCTGTATTTCGGAAAGTCTTTAAGCTAATTAAGTTTATCAATATTATATAATGCTGTTCTTTCCACAGGCATTCTGGAACATGGGAGAGTCAAGATGTATAGATGTTTACACTTAGATATTCATGATACAATTTTTGTCCTCTCCACAGGCACTCTTGAACGTGGGAGAGCCCGAGAAGGGTCGGAAAGATTTTGAAGCAGTTATAAAGATAGAGCCGAACAATAAGGCTGCTTTAAATCAAATTTTAATGTGCAACAAGAAAATCAAAGAGCAGAAGCAAAACGAAAAGAAAATTTATGCCAACATGTTTGAGAAGTTTGCAGAGAGAGATAAACAGGTTGCCTAGTTTTTGCCAGCTTTTTGAAGTGACAGTAGTGTGTGCCAAAAATGAAATGACGGGGTTGATATGGTGATATGTGTGATGGGTTTCTGCTTTCAGAAAGAGGAGGCTGAGCGGAAGAAGCAGCCTGATGTGATGAAGACATTGGGGGAGTGGGGGGAGGACGAGAGGGAGAGGGAGATGTCTGAGTTTGAGAGGGAAAACCCAAACATTCTACTATTGCCCAACACCTCGGGTGATTTCAAGGACTTATGAGTACAGGACGAAAATGATTAAAAAACAAATCTGTTGATTGCATTCACTTTTCCAGTCATCCCGAAACCCCAAGATTCAGATCCTAGGAAGCTGTTGTATGAGTGAGAAAATAAATTAACTCAATATATGCCTGTCATATGTGTGTTTGGTGTTAATTTTTGTGATGTGGTGGCACATATTTATTTATGTGACCGTGGGAGGATGGAAATTTGGCATAGCCTGGGAATATAGTCTGATCAGAAATGGTAATATACATTCCGAAATATATAAGTGGCAATGAAGACCAGAGGGGTCTACTGAAGGCACTGAACTCAACTTTACAATAGGGAATAGTGCCGAGGGAAAATTTTTGGATTTGAAGAAATTAAAAAAGTGGAAATTGAGCCTAGGTTTAGTAGTTCTCTTGATATATTGGTACGCTATGATATAGCTACTTTATTTTATCATTCATTTTTTTCTTATATTTGTCATTGGAGTTGAAGTTAACTTGCTTTTTGACCTTTCGTTTTCTGCTACCCATTATGTGTTAAATTTCAAATTATTTATTTAATGCTAATTATCTGAAATTATATTGCTCTGAAGTAATATTTTGTCATGCTGCTTTATGTCAATATATTTTGCAAAATTCTAGTTTGTCTTAAATGGTTGTTAGTTTGATGATTGTGAATGGCTGTTAATTGTTAGCTTTTTGTGAAATTATTATGCTGCAGGAGCAACTTTTATCTTTCTTTTTCAGTTTTTTTAGCTCAACTTGGAGGAGATTGCATGTTTCACCAGAAGTTGAGCTCAACTTGCATGTGTACATCATGCAACAAAGCTGGTGTATATGACAGCTAATGTGCCCGTGATGCCATTCCTTTTTGAGGCAGGCACAGTCAAGAGCTTAATTATTTATTATCCCTGTAGAAATGGCTGTTTAAAAAAATGATTTCTTTTATACTGCTACATCCATGCTAACCTTGTCCACTTCAGTCATACTTGTACATCGCTTCATGCACATCATTTTGTCTTCGAGACTCCATATGCTCATTTTGCTGAGAGTGTATTCTCCCCACTATGTGCGCTCTTGGCTTTCTTGGTCTACCCCATCCCTTTAGGCTGTTCACTCTTATCATAAATCTGCTTTGCTATTTCACCTGTATCCAATCTTTCATCCTGACAAACGAAAGATTGTTGTCCTTTCACACATGTCCATTGATGGAGCATCCAATGCATAGTCTTTCATCACCCTAACATTCCTAACCATATCTTTGAGTATGTTATGTATGTACTTCTGTATGTAAATTTGATAAAATTTCTGCGTCTGTGTGGGAGTTGCTCTCCTAATGGTGCCCCATCGTTTAGTTTCTCTCGTAATGTCCAATAGGTAATCGTTATTGGAGCTATAGTGGGTAGCTGGTTGTTATGAATAGCCACTAAATTTATGCTTCAAACATAGTAGTGTAAGATAGGTACAGAGAATTAACATGATTCCTAATTGTGTTGAAGGTACCAAGTTTGGTACAATATAAATTATTCCGAAGTGTGTTGGAGAAAGTATATGCTGTTATATATTTTGCTGCAGCATTTTCATGTAATCACATTTGAGCAAATTCAGCTTATGGCTGTAATGTAGGTGTGACAAATTTCTCAAGGAAAATAGAGAAAATCAATGCAGATTTGAATAATCTCAGTGAAACATCAGTTGATGCTAAGCATTTTTTTGAATCATTGAAGTTTTTCCTCTATTAAATCTTACTGTTAATAGGCAGACTACTTAATTTCCCATTACCACAATTTGAATTCGATTGAGCCTTGATAAAAACTGGCACTTTGGTAGTTACTATTTATTAGTTATTGTTATTTTTAGTGTTTTTTCTAATGGTGCTTGAACTGAACCATCCCTGAATTTTTAGGGCAAAATGTCGATATAACAGTTGAAGTGCGTAAAAGAGATGACAGTCAATGTATAGAAAAAGAAGTTGATGACAGGTGGCTGGTTGGGATGGGAGGATTCAAAGACTCCAAGCCAATGGATTGAGGGAAAGAAGTTATTAACAAAGTGAAATTTTGGGCCGGAAGGGAAATTTTGAGATCCTGAAGCTTTTCCAATATAATAGTGCAGTTGATGGAACTGCAACCAATCCATAAACATGTTCAATAATGTTGGGGAGAGGGAATCACATGACTGGCGAACCGTGACCATGATGGTAGCCTTTGATTGAGTCATACTATTTTGAAAAAAATGTTCTTTTCATTTCTTTCTTAGCCACATCAGTATGTTTCCACTGTGCTTCTATGTTGGACAGACAAGCAATTGGTGAGGAGTGAGTGACCGTGTGGATATTGCTCTTTATGCTGTAATCACAGTTTGTAATCTGGGACTTAGTTCCATCTCTGTTCAGAATAGATTCAACTCCTTGAGAATGGTGTTTTAAAGGATGAACCTATTGATATTCTTGGTATTTTATGAGTGAAGTGATGATCATGGTATCATTCAGAAGATGAGCACTTGTGGTCTCCCATGCGTAGTTATTCTCTCAAAGAATTCTTGGCCAATGGCACAATGGAACTCGTAAACTGGTGAGCATGAGAGAAAGCTTCATTTTTTGGAAGTGATTTAACTCTCAACGCTTCAGTCAAGGGCGTATTGAAAATGCTTCCTCCATGTACTCATCAGTGCTCTTAAATATTTTAAACTTATTTGTTATTCATTGTTTTATGTATTACCTAGCAGGCTCTGTCATGAGTCTTGAGTAAATATGTTAGATTAGATTAGTTTGAAATGCGGTGGAGGTCCCCCGAGGAGGACCTGAGGCACCTAGACCTATTGATCCTTTGTGCTGACCGCCTTATTTGTATCACCCTAAGAGACTGATGGCCTTGCTGAAGGCCAGCATGTCCTCTATAGGGATACCCCTAACTTTAGCTGGTTCCAGAAAGGAAGATCCCAGGTGCCTAATAATAGTCCTCATCAGGGCCGGACAGTCACAGAGAACGTGAGATGTTATCTCGTCCTCTTCTTCGCACAATCTGCATCTGGCAGAGTCCACAGGCTTCTGAAGATGGAGGTGCCTCATGACCTGATAGTGTCCAGTTAGGAGTCCCACTATTGTGCGTAGTTGACTTCTGTTAAGCAAAACGAGTCTTCTTGCCAGTCCTGGTTTGGGTCCTTCAATCAGGAGCTTGGCTTGCCTGAACCCCTGTGTATGCCGCCAGATCTCAGTGTCGGGCAAGGCCCCACTTCTTGATCTCTGTTGTCCCTTTTGAGGGTGAAATTGGGTGGGTGAAAGGCTCAGGTCCTGTCGGTGTGTGGTTTGGGCCTTCTTTAGTGAGTTGATCTGCTATCTCATTTCTGGTTATATCCATGTGTCCTAAGACCCAGAAGAGTTCTACCTTTCCAAGACTATTCAGTGAATTGAGTGTGTTGCGACATTCAAGTAGTAGTCTTGACTTAGACCATGGTGACGCCAGTAGGGCAGCTTGGCTGTCGGTGCATATGTGAATTGGTCTGCCTTTGAGACCTGTTTCCTTGATGGTGTGGACATAGGTCAGCAGAGCATAGACCTCTGCCTGAAAGACCATTGCGTAGACTCCCAACGAGATGGTGAGCCTTTCGTGTGGGCACCGGCAATAAATGCCAGTGCCTGCTTTCCTTTCCTTCCTGGAGCCGTTGGTAAACCATAGTTGGGCCCCGTTATGGAGGTCTTTGTCCCCTTCCTTTGTCCACCACTTCCTTTCTGGGAAGTGGATTTTGAAAATTGGGGGTGATTCGATGAGTGAAGCTGTTGTTGTGTCTGAGCCCATCTCAAAGATAGGGCCCGACTCCCTGAGCTCCAGCCATATTTTCCTGTGTTGCGTAAATATGTACTGAACAGTTTAAATCACAACGCGATTTTATGTTTACATGTATTTCTTGAGAATACAAGGTGGATTCTATCAATTATATGGTGATTAGCCCTAAATAGAGCATGGATAGGGCATATGGTAATTCATTTTGTTAGTTAGGAAGTTGTGCTAATTTAATTCCTGTATTAAATGTTATCCCAGGTTAAGGGTGTGATCAGAGATATTGACTTACCTTGCTGCAAGGACATAATCATAAATTCCTGAAATGTACAAAAGGCTTAGACGAATTGACTCATTTCTGGGAGGGAAGTGAGATACTCCTGCGGTATCCCTGCTTGTCATAAGAGGTGAAGAAAAGAGTGGGGAGAATTCATAAACAAGAACTTTCCATTACTGAGAGAATGTGATCTGATCCGATACGGTGAGAACAATCCTCATTGAACTCTGGCAACAATCTATATCCTCATGGAGGCATTCTGTTTAACTCTGCTTAGGGGTATGTGTGGGTAGCTTGACCATTTTTAGCAAAATTATATTTTGAGATATTTAGTCACTTGTGTCTGCTGCATCGGCGATTTAATGTGAGCATGTGTCTGCTGTTTTTGGGCAACACAATAGTTACACACTGATCCTAAATCTTCATATGATGTGTGAAATGAGTACAGTTGCGAATTATATTCTTAGCAAGGTAATCAGAATGAAGTTATCCTGAAGGAAAATAGTGTGTTTGTCCTGGTATTAGTATTACACAAATCCTGTTAATGGGAGACTGATATATGTACCCTGCATCACTTTAATATATATATACATAAAACGGTAACTGTTCAAATTGTTCGTCATCAATTCATGAAAAGTCCCTTGCTCATGAGTAATAACTGTGCAGTTGAAACCTGGTAATTGGTGAGTTTCAATTTGACCCAAATAAAATCTCGCTTCTAAATATGTAAAAATTGCAGATACATATAAAAATTCTGAAGTAGGTACTCAAATAGTTAAATTACATGGTCTTTATCTTCTAGAGGACATGTGGTGCAGAGATACACACTATCGTTGTCTATTTCTATAGTATCACACATTTGTAGTGAATCCAAAATGTGTAGCTCTCTCACTTGATGCCTTTTAATACCATTTTGGAACAATATTTGCACAAAATAGCAATGGATTTATCTTTTTGGATGCTCTTACATCCAGTATCAACTGCCCACGTTCCTCTAAATAATATTGTAATAAACAAATTCTGATGACCTTATTAGCTATATTTTGGCCATTGAGATATTGTTAGGCTGTATTTCTCAAAGGGTGGAATAACGAGAAATAAAGATACTTTAAACTGTGTTAGGTGGTGTACAACAATCCCTATGTCTCTGTTTTAATAATCCCCTATTGGAATTTGAAATTTTAATCAAATAAAAAAAAAAACTTTGAACATTTTACATTCGTGCCACTCAAATCTGTATTTGAAGAAACCCTCATCTCCATTTTAGTGGTCTCACTCGGCCACCCGGATTTAGGCCGGGGAAACGTGTCCATTATCGAACCACGCTATCCTTCCTGCATGAGACACGCGTGGTGAACCAGCGTCACCTGTCATATAAAGACCCTCAAAACCAGGTGCCAGTGCGGGGATCCCCGACAATGGCCTCTCGAGTTGAGGGAATAAGAAGTCTGCGGGGGGTCAGGTCTGGTGAGTACGGGGGCCGTGGGATGACGGTCATTGAAACGGTTTTTGTACATAAATCGCGCATCAGTGGCGCACAATGAACAGGTGCGTCATACGAAGCATCGCCCTCTCCCCAATTCGCCAGAGTTCGTCTCTTCCTCCTCACGGCCTCGCGTAAATATTTCAGGGTTTGACGATCACGAAAACTATTGTCTCACCTTGTGGAAGAAAGTCGTTGGAGTCAAAACCGTCATTGTCGAAGAAAACAGTGAGCATGACCTTCGCATTTGATTTGACGAGCTTTTTTGGGGTCAGAGAGGATTTTGTCTTCCTCTGTTATGATTGGACCTTCGTTTCCACTAATCCATAATCCGTTTCATTCACAGTAATGCGTTTCAAGAAGTATGCATCGTCATTTACCATTACTACAAGATCCTCACAAACATTAACTCCTGTGTTTTTGATCCTCGGTCAATGGACTCAGGACAAATTTTGCTGCCACTTGCATCATTGCGGTTTTCCGTTAAAATTTCTTAGCGTGAGTTTTATGAATTGTTGTATTTTGCGACATTCGCGGATGGTTAGTCGACGATTTGATCGCTCGAGAACGTTCATTCTGGCGACAAGATCGTCGTCAGTCGATGTTGATGGGTGTCCTGAACGAGGGTTCTTACGATGCCCGGCCTTCTTTGAACCTCTTACTTATCACGACACCATGATCGACTCGGACATACATCCCCAAAAGCCTCAAGCAACATTTGCAAAGTTTCTGTTCAAGTTTTACTCAACTTCACATCAAAATTGACACGAACGCGTTGATCATTAGAATTCATCACAAAATCGTCAAACACGAAAAAGAAAAACCGTAACGGTTGTAGAAGGTTTACAAAAGCAGCTGGGTCATTCCACGTCAGATCAGCAGTGAGTTGACCCTTGCTGTCTCCGATTCGAACAAAAATTTTTGTGTGGGTTCCATCTGGCGTTAAATGAAGAAGTGTAGAAGCGTTTTTGGAAGTATATTTTTTGGCAGGTAAGGAGACGATCAAAGTTTCGACCATTTTGCGTTTGGACCTTTTATCTTTTTGCTATATCTCCTAAACGAAAATAGCTAGAGAAACAGTTGACATCTTATTTTATATGCAAAAGAATTTGCAGTAACAATATGTTACAATTTTTGTAAATAAACTAAATTTTATTGAAATTGTTAAAATTTTAACAACAAAAATACAGCCATTAATATTTTTGAATTTTTTTCTAGTTTGATACCCAAGTCTTTTCTCTTACCTCAGAAACAAGTTTGGTCGTGGGCAGTGCATAAGCAACGGAGACATTTAACTTCAAAGATTGGACTACGCCCTCGTTCGCCACGAGGGTCGGCATTAAAATGATGTGCCGCTGTAATTTGAGAATTTATATCTTGGTCCTTGTGAGTGCTAGTGCAATACTTTATACACGAATTTTAAGATAATTTTATTTTTATTTCATCTCTATTTTTATTACATAATATAAAAAAATTGAGACACTGCAATAATCGACACCGCACTACCCAAACTTAGCAGTGAGGTCAACTTCATGAACTTTATAACTCAGCCTATGAAAAATTGCGAAATCTACAGCATTGACATTCTCCAAAGGTTGCGAGAGTTGATAAAGATACAACATGGCAAAAGAAATTTTTTAAAACTCATTGTTAATGAATGAAAATGCTTAAACATTATCCAGTCCTACATTTTGCACAATCAAAAAATTAAAGCCAAGGAAATACTTTAATTAAAACTTAATTTTTTTTGTAATTTTTCTGTGATGCATAATATGTAAAAATGTTATTATTTGTTAATGTTTATAATTTCCATCGATGCCGCGTTGCCAAACTGTACGGCGCCGCACGGCGACCGATCCGACAGAGGAAAGGCCGTTCTACCGGGGGAGGGCGACGAAGCCCGTCGACGACTCCTGTCATATTGCAGCACAAGCAAATATAATAGACAGAGCCAACTCCGTCTGTATTTCTGATACTCGTGTTCGTTCATCACATTGACATTAAAACCATGATATACTCAGAAAAAGTTTTTCTCTCGGATTTGTGTCGTTTCACGCATTCCACACATTTGCCTGTAACATTGATAAGTATTGATAGTGTCCTCATACATGTTAATACCACGAAAAATGTCATCGGAAAATTTTCCATTATTCTACGAAGTTAAGTTTGAAAAAAGTAGCAACTCTTTACTTCTTGAATTATTCCACGGTCGATGTCAGTTCCTCTGTTCCCGTCGTTGACTTTCTCCTGCCATGCGTATTTACTGTATGGTTATCGCCACACCATCGCAGTAAAATACCTTCCAGCGTGACGCTCGTAATTTTTTTATTGTTCGCAGGAAAACATGTCGTTGATTGGGCACTCGCGGATTTTCCAATAGGACCGGCTTATTTTTTTAATTTTCGGAGTGAGAACCCCAGCCTTTTAAGCTAGCTCAGCATTGTGCTTGGGCTAACGTCAGGGAAATCCTCCAGATCTCACTTCAATGCATCCAGTAGTTTGACAATAGTAGGAAACTTTTTCTGTGGTAAAATGAATGCACTTTTCGGCGAAAAACTCCTTGGGTGATCTCGTCAAGCACAATGCGAGACCTGCCGTGACTTTTTTCCGAAGATGACACCTCACTATCTGCAATTTCTCTCCTTTCTTTAATGATGTTAAGGACGGTTTTCTCACTCAGGCGCGCACAAATTCCTGTATTGTACACAACTTTATTTATTGTCAGTAACCAAATCACATGCCTCTGTACTGTCAAGGAGCTCCTTAATATTGGTGATGATATCCTCATCGCGTCTTCTCAAATTCTTGGGTCTCTTTCTTGCATGATTTTCTTCCTCAGAGCTTTCTGATCTTAGATTTCGCAGTCTAAGGACACTATTTCGTCGGAGACATCTTGCTCGCATGGAATTTTGAGCTGAACTGAAGGAGTAAGCGACAACAGAAACATCAATTCCTCGGCGCCAATTGGGTATACACTTATTGTGAGAAAAAAGGGCAAGGGATTATGTAGATGGTTGGAAATTCAAAAATTAAAGTTCTCGGTTTGAAACTGCAATGAAGCATGAACACATATGGGCACTGCAGAGTGGAACATACGAAACCCACACCTGGGGCGTCTAGGGACGCGAGGTGAGTGGCTCACAGGTGGGTTAGTGAGACCGTATCATCAAATCCATGGGCAAGGGTTCGATTGGAGGTAATATATGGTATTTACAACCTTTCTTGATTCTTTTCAGGGAAATTTTGCTCTTGTAGTCCACTCACATAAGTGTTTTCGGGCCTGCACTGATCTCGTTTTTCGTATTGTACTCACCTTGGGATGCGAGGCGGGGGGCATGGATAGGGTTCATGGGTCTGAATCATCAAAGCTCTCCACATGTGTTCGAAGACAGGCAAGAAATAGCATTTCTAGGCTGCCCATGTAATTTTAAAGAGTGATTTTCAGTCGTCGTTTACATTCATTCTCTTTCCCGGGTCCAGCAAAATTGGAGAGTGAAATTCTTAAACTGATAAATGGAGGGCCTTTTTCCAAGAATAATAAATGAATTAACATGATACGTATGGCTTTATGATTGATTGACTAGGAAAAGAGATTTATTGAACATACTATCAGTTTCTAAAGCTCGATGGAAAATGATTCAGTCGCAGTACATTCCGCTCGTCCAAATGTCCGTTTTAAGTTGCGCGCGCTAGAAGTGACAACGCAGCAATCGTCCACTCCTGCATATTTTCAGAACTATCTAGCACAATTTATAGTACACACATAATGTATTTTCGGATCATATAAAAATTACAAATAAATTAAGTATTAAGTGAATTATTTCCTTGGCTTTAATTTTTGGATTCTGTGGAAATTGTAGGACAGGATAATGTTTAAACATTTTCATTCATTTACAACAAACTATGCGGTTTAAAAATTTCGTTTGCCATTTTGTATCTTTATCAACTCTCGCAACCTTTGGTGAGAAATAAATGCTGTAGATTTCGCAATTTTTCATAGACTGAGTTATAAAGTTCATGAACTTGACCTAACTGCTAAGTTTGGGTAGTGCGGTGTCGATTATTGCAGTAACGTGTCTCCATTTTTTAAAAATATTATGTAATAAAAATATTGATGAAATAAAAATAAAATTATCTTAAAATTGGTGTATAAAGTATTGCACTAGCATTCACAAGGACCAAGATATAAATTCTCAAATTACAGCGGCACATCATTTTAATGCCGACCCTCGTGGCGAACGGGGGCGTAGTCCAATCTTTGAAGTTAAATGTCTCCGTTGTTTATGCACTGCCCACGACCAAACTTGTTTCTGAGGTAAGAGAAAAGACTAAGGTATCAAACTAGAAAAAAAATTCAAAAATAAAAATGGCTGTATTTTTGTTGTTAAAATTTTAACAATTTCAATAAAATTTAGTTTATTTTAATACTTATAACACACTGTTACTGCACAGTCTTTTGCAAATAAAATAAGACCAACTGTTTCTCTAGCTATTTTCGTTTAGGAGATATAGTAAAATGAGAAAAGGTCTAAGCGCAAAATGGTCGAAACTTGAACGTCTATTCATCTGCCAAAAAGTTTTTTCCAAAAACGCTTCTACACTTCTTCATTTAACGCCAGATGGAACCCACACAAAAATTTTTGTTCGAATCGGAGACAGCAAGGGTCAACTCACTGCTGATCTGACGTGGAATGACCCAGCTCTATTTATGTAGTCACAGATACGTGTTGCCAGTCGTACCGCTCTACGGCTCGTCGTCGTGCAATACAAATTGTCCTGGCACTTTCGTATAAGGAGTAGACCGCATCTCGCTGAAATTCCACGCCCCCCGGCGCCGACTGCTTTAATGAGATTGCTTCGCCTGCTACAACGTACGACCACGTCCCCTACGTGTCTCCTGGAGGTGAAGTGATGGTCAATTAGTGGTCTCAGTTTTTTGGCGTTTTCTCCATCCTTTATCCACTGTCCCCTGAGTTTTATTCTACATCCGTCGCTTCTATGCCCTTAGCGACTTGGTGATGAGGAGTTGTGATTTGTTGGCGTTGAACCGCGTCATCCATTGGCTGAACCACACTTCCAGCTCCTTAGCCATATTCTGCAAGTTACTTGTGTCCGCCTCGGCGGAACATCCTGCTAACCATAACGCGTTATCGTCTGCATATTGGCATAGTGTGACCGCGTCTCTAGTTCTGCTGTCTATGGGCATGTGGTGGCAGTAGAGGGTAAACAGTTGGGGGGGGGGGGATAGTGCGGTTCCCTGTGGGACAAGCCTCGAGGGGGAAGACAACAGTGGGTCGAGGCCACTTTTATTCTTGCATAACCATCCCTGATGAAGCAGTTCATCTTTGATGATGCAGTGGGTTTTTACACTCGGAATTTTACCCAATTTATACATCAGCCCATCATGCCATACTGTCGAAAGTTCTATGTCGAGGAACAGTGCTGCTGCGCACCTGTTCCTCTGGTGACCTCAATAATGGTGCCGGTGGAGGAATACTTGTGGATGGGTGGTGCGTCTCTGCGGTTGGAGGCCACATTGGAGTTTGGGAAAGACGCCATTGACATAGAACACGGTGCTAATACGTTTGGTCTCTATTATTTCCAACATTATTGCAATTGTGATAGTGAGGCTGATGGGCCAGTACTTTTCTGCTTTTCTCTTGTCCTTGCCCGGTTTTGTTTCATTACCATAATAGCCCTTTTCAATGAGTCCGGGTAATATCCTATTGTCAGCAGAGCATTGAAGATGGTCATCTGGAGCGGTATGCATGCGGCAGCCTTCTTCAAATGCAGCGTGGTGATTCTATCATCGCCTGGGGCCGTGTTCTTCTATGACTTACTCATCCATATCTTGCATGGAAATGGGCGGCGATATCGGTCGTCCTCTATGCTTGTAGCTGTCGTTAGAGATGTAAGAGGCTTAGCCGCGGCCCATGCCGCCATTACGTTCTCGAAACCACGACGACGAAACTAGACCTAATTCAGACGTGCCTAACATTAATGAACCGATGGCTGACGTAATTATTTAGCGTGATGGAATGACTGAACAACTGCGTTCAATTTAAGATAAGTACCCAGGCCCAGAAGAAATACCTGCACGCGTGCTTAAGGAGTTAGCGCCATGGATTGCACCATTACTAGAAATCATATTTCCACTATCCCAAGGAAAGGTACCCTATGACTGGAAAATAGCCAACGTCACACCAATGTTAAAAAAAGGAAACGGACATGATCCCGGAAATCAATCGCCTATATCGTCAGCATCGCTATTATGCAAGACTCGAACACATTAGCAATATATGACCTTCCTGGATAATCGGCGGTTCTCAAATGGCAGTCAGTACGGCATCGGGAAGGGTAAATCCTGCGAAACACATCTGGCGCCCTTCCTTCACGACATCCTTTATTCAGGTGTTTGGAAGTAAAAGTTGACGCGATGTTTCTTGATTTCAAGAGGGCCTTCGACGAGGTTCTTCACAAGGAGGTCGTATACCTACAAATTGAAATCATGCGGGGTAAATGAAATATAGCGAATAGAAAACTTGCCGATTTAAAAAAAATAGAGGCGATAGAGGACGATGAATCTTGCCCAACACAAAAAACCCGAGGCCAAAGTAATGCTTAGTTCCCGAGATATTAATTCTAAAAGTTGTCGAATTTCCAAAGGGCGAAAAGGGGGGCGTGGTCAGATCGGGCAGGTCTGACGTCACTCTTGTCGCTCGAAGGCCGCTGCGGTGGCAGGCCCGGCGTCTTTCTCGGAGACTCAGGGCGGCGTCACCGGGGAACTAAGGGCGGGAGCGCTACGCCTAGAACGGTGGAGTGGAGAAAATGGATGCAAGTACGCAAACATCTACGCTGCTATCAGCGATGGAAATTCCACTTCCAAAAGAACGGAACAGAAGCGAAATTTAACCATATATATTAATTTAAAGTCACTATTTAAATTATTTGAAAATTTAAAGTCAATATTAATTTAATATCATCGGCATTGATAGAACTTACTACACTGTAGAAGCTGAATTTATGAATGAATTTGTACGTATAATTTATGGATAGCTCATCCATAAGTCTCTACTTACAAGGCAACATCACGGAACTTACGTTGAGGCCGCTTATTTTTCCTGGAATAGGAGAGAAACATGGGAAAAATTGAACGATTTTCTCTCTCATACGCCTGTCAATGAATGTCAAATACTTCGGAATTACCGTCAGATATATCGTGTTGAGTACACATACACAACATATGCGCCACTGCAATAAACCGTAATAGACCGAATTCATTTCTCAATTGTTGTTAATGATTATTTTTGCGTTTCTTTGCAACTTAATGGCTAATTAAGATATATTTCAAAGGAAAACTCCAACAATAATTCTAAATGTGTTTTTGAGTATGTTCCCTAATGGGAACATTGGACTTTCGAGTGGATAAAATGCTGAAATTTTCAACTTTTTACTATTTTTTTGCATTTTTATAATAAAGTCTTAATTTATGCAATATTGATTAGAATAATTATTCATGTTACACGGGAAACCGATGAAAATACGTTTCATCACACTCGGACTCATAAGTGCAGATGTTTTTCTGCAGATTATGCATCTATCTTTGGGAATTTATCTATAATGTCTCTCTATTTCGACATATCTTCGGGTGGACACCACTGGAGATTTTGCGGGAGACCAGGTGATATCCACTAAACTTTAGGATGCAAAAGTTGACCAATATCTTCCCATATAACCTCAAGAGAAGCATTATTTGTTGAGCGTACAGAGGACATGTCGGCTATATGATCTGAATATTCTTGAGGTGAATACGTAATTAACAGTTCAATCGCCTCCAAGTCAATCAGTCTCTCCAGATCATTGGCTAAGCTTGGAATTAGCTCAGATTAAGTATCTTTCCTAAGCTTCATCTTCTTCCAAATTGTGGCTGTAAATGATACTTTTTTAATCACGCTCCTGATTCATGAGCTAATGAATTAACGAAACTTTATTTAACTCCATAGAGATTCTAATTCACAGATTTACTAAGATCATTCCCATGCAAAAAGCATTTTACTCACCTTTACCTTAGGCAGACATTTTCTGTGAAACCCCTTTTTGCCTTGGTAGTTGGTCTTTCTCTCCTATTCAATTCTCATCTCCATGCGGTTAAGTGAGGCTGACTTACTCACACGTATCAACAGGGTTTATTTCTTTAAGATCATTTTCATCGGTGTACTACTCAGCCAAAACTGACCGGTGAATGCCGTAACGGTTAGCAGGCAAAGCTGCACGTGGTGCGGGTACTGCGAAGGCTGGTAACCTTGCATACTCTATTACAACTTCCTGCTAAACGTCAAAATATTGCCTCGGACAGCCGAAGCCACGATGGGCGGCGGAAGCTGAATAAGGTTGGCCATCAAGATACGGACTGGAAACGAACTGGACTCTCGGTACTTGGAATGTGAGAAGGGTGTATGGAAAGGAGCATGAGTTGCTGAATAAAATGAAAGTGAGACGAATGAATGTTTAGTGTGCATGTGACACTAAGCGTAAGAGGCGGGATGCTGTTACATTAGATGGCGGTAGTCTTGCATTGTGGTCAGGAGTTGAAGAAATGTACACGGCAGTCAAGGTGTAGGACTCATTCTTAATAATGAAAGCTAAGTTGCTAGTAAGGAAGCACGAGTTAGTATCCCCTAGATTGCTCTGGGTGCGCATGAAAGTAGGTATTAGGAGAGTTGTGATTGTGGCGTGCTATGCACCAGTGGATGGAGAGAGTGACTGTGTGAAAGATGAGTTTTGGGAAAAACAGAGAGGTTTTGAATGAATGTGATCCTGGTGAGAGAATAATTTTACTAGGTGACATGAATGGGAGGGTTGGTGTGAGGCGGGATGCATCTGAGAGAGTGGTTGGGCCTTTTGGTGACCCCCGAGTGAATGATAATGGTGAAAACTTGGTGAGTGTGTGCTTGGAAAAAGGATTGTTTGAGTCGAATACATGGTTTAAACATAAGAGAATACATATGTATACTTGGCAAAGGGGCGATTGTAAAAGAATGATTGACTTTATTGTGTATGATGAGAGATAGAGAGTTAGTGTGGGACATGCGAGTGATGAGGGGTGCTGAATGTGGAACAGACCACTATTTGGTACTCTCCAAAGTGAATCTGGGCAGAAAGTGGATGCCAAGGAAGAATTTTGCGCGTAAGCAGTTGAGAGTAAAAGTGGAAGGGTTGCTAGACAGCGAGGTAAGAATGCGGTATGGTTGCATGCTTGAGGATGCTCTATCGTTGAAGCAGAGAGAATGGGACGAGTATATCAGAAACGAGAATTTGAATGATACGTGGGAGTGTTTGAAAGGAGTGATTGTGGAATGTGCTGAAAGTGTATGTGGAAAAGGAGTGGTAGGAAGAACGACAGGTGATGCTTGGTGGAATGAAGAAGTGAAAATTGCAGTCAGAGAAAAGAAAGAGGCGTACTAGGATATGATTGCTGCAAAATCTGAGGAAGAACGTACTAAGGCATGTGAGATTTACAGAAAGAAAAAAGAATGAATGCAAAATCGTTGTGAAAGAGAGCAAAGAAAGAATGCGCGCGGATGAAGCAAACAAAATGCAGAGTGATTTTGAAGGTAATAAAAAGCTGTTTTGGAAGTGGGTAAAAAGGGCTAAGATTGGTGAAGATAGGGGAATGAATGCGGTAAAGAACAAAAGTGGAGAGATCATGTGGGACGAGAGGAATATTAGGGACTGCTTGAGGGAGTATTTTGAAGAATTGTACAATAATATTGCAGGCGTTGAGGATGAGCCTTGTGAAGTTGTATGTGAGAATGTGAGGATGGAAAAGGATATCAGTGAGATGGAGGTCACAACAACTGTGAGAATATTGAAAAATGGGAAGGCTGCAGGCTTGGTGGGACATCCAGTGAAATGTTGAAGTGTGGGTTTAAATTATTAATTTGTAGACTGCGTGAACTATACAATTTATGCTTACAGGTTTCTGTTGTTCCAGCGGATTGGAAGAATGCTATAAACGTTCCGTTGTACAAAGGGAAGGGAGGAAAGACCGACTGTAATAATTCATCACTTTAATCACATTCACAATTCATCACTTGCATATTTTGATTTTCGACTATCACTACGATAACCAATCAAACTCAGGTCGATTTGGCCGGTTCAGCTCGGTATGGTAAACGCAACGGGCTAAAAAGTAAAAAAAGTAGGATCGATATGAGTAGCGGGCTAACTCGGCCCGATTTCTCGGCCAGTCTGAGATTTCAAATCTTTGTGGCGTGCTATGCAACAGTAGATGGAGAGAGTGACTGTGAGAAGATGAGTTTTGGGAAAAACTGAGAGAGGTTTGGCCATTTGTTGACCCTCGAGTGAATTGACTGATAATAGTGAGAACTTGGAGAGAGTGTTTGGAAGAAGTATTGTTTGTGTCGAATACATGGTTTAAACATAAGAGAATATATATCTATACTTGGCAAAGGGGGGACTGTAAACACCCGTACTACTTCCTAAAGAATTAAAAACGTAAATGGTGTACTTCTCCCCACTTTGTAGTATGGTAGTGAAACATGGGTATGTGAGGATAGATATAAGAATAGACTAAACGCCGTGGGTATGAGTTATCTGCGAAGTGTTTGCGGCAAAAGGAGGATGGATAGGTTCAAGAATGAGTGGGTAATAAATGAATGTGGATTGGATGCTCTAGTAATGGACATATGTGAAAGGAGTGTGCTTCGTTGGTTTGGCCATGTTGAGAGAACGGATGAGAGTCGAATAACGAAACAGATTTATAAGAGTGAAATGAATGGTGCGAGAGGTAGAGTTAGGCTGAGAAAGTTGTGGTTGAGGAAATTCTTTGGAGGAGGAATATTAGTAGTCTTAGAAACAGGAGGGCGTGTATGAAGCAGTGTATGGGGGTAAATGAAGCAAATGAGGTTTGCAAGGATAGATCAGTATGGAGGAAATTATTGAAGCAGAGTTAGGTGTTCAAATATTTATTTATGAGTGAAACTTTGTGACTCTGCCTACCCTGGAAGGGAACGGCGTAATTGGTATTTATGTTTGTATTTAACCCGACGAGGAGGCCCTTCTTGCAATGGCTGTGGGGATTGCACTTGCTGGAGAACCTGGTTTAGAGGGCGAGGTTCTGGTGCTGATTCGTTCTTGGAACTCTGCCTTCGATGGGGTCCTCGAGGTCTCATCTTGTGGCTGGGGAAGTAGGTTTTTCATCCCCGAAGATAAGGGTTATGCTACTTCTTGTCCAGTCTGCTTCCTGGAGGAATGCACGGCGTGTTAACTGATGAACCCTGCGAGATTCTAGTCGAATCGTTTACGTCTTTAAATGATGCGGTTTCAAATGCCCTTTAAGAGCGAGACTGATGAAATAATTTTTGAACTTTCTTAGGAGGTAGATTCCATAGTGACTTCTCTTTTAGATGTTCAACTTTAGTTGCCGGCCCGCGAAGGGGAGTTTATTTTACATGGAGATTTTAACGCCCACGATCCTCTCTGGGGATGGCCAAGAGGGCAGTGCAGTCAAAGAGTATGGATTTTATCTTCTTTCATTCTTGATTCTAATCTGATTTTATTGGCAACAAGGTGAAAACCCGTTTTTACCCTTTACTAGGTGATTTTTTGAGCATTGAGTTGTACATTATATCGAGCGTGTTTATTGAATAATGTAAATCATCCGTACATGACGATCTCTGTGTGAACGATCACTTATCCCTTTTCATCGCGAAGGAAGGGCATTCTAACCCAGTTTTTATTTTGTTGGGCAACTGTATTATTGGTAAAGCCGATTGGCCACGGGAGAAAAGAAGTTTTAACTTTAAGGATGCCCTAAACCCGTGGTAGGGTTGAAAATATAAATCGCTTTACTAGTAGCATCAAAGAGGCTGCATGCTACAGTGTACCAATCTCGCCTTTTTACTAAGAGGTCAACAGTACCGTAGTGGAATGATGACTGCGCGAAAGCTATTCGCCAGCGCAAAAAAGCGTTGCGAATTTTCGCAAGTTTCACACGAAAACCAATTTAGCTTCCCTCAATTGCTTGAGAATGAATGCACGACAGGTCGCGAAGGAGGCAAAATGAGTTTCCTCGAAGAAATTTCGTTGAGTGTGTCTCCCTTATTAGGAAGGGAATATCTGTCTGTCTTTTGTGTCCCGGGGCATATGGGAATCGCCGGAAGTGCAGAAGCCGATGCTTTAGCGAAGGCTGAACTCGACATAAAGCAGTTCATAGTGACGCTCGTACCCTTCGCAGACCTTAAGTCTACCTTGAGAAAGGTAGCTCTGGGTGAGCGAAAGGAACCTAGGAGGAATCTGTAAATAAAAAAAACCTGTGCGGAGGAAATCCGTAGTCTCAGCGTGGCCCACAAACATGAGGAAGAGTCGTCAAGAGTAAGCCGTCACACGCGATCGAGGATAGTGAATTGCCTTTTGCTCCACTCATTTCTTCTTAATAATGAAAACACCTAGTTTTTTCCACCAATGAATTAAAAATACAATTCGACCGGTTTGGAATTTTTCAGGCCATTATTATAATTACAATTGTTTTAATACATAGGTGGAAAAAACTAAATGTTTTAATTCTTAAGATAAATAATTTCCATAAAGTGAACTCGCCAACCATTGGTTTCGCTCATTTCTCTTCACTTAAAGGAAAATACCGCCTCGGTGTGATGACTGCGACTGTCCTCTCTGCATGCGACCCCGACCCGACCTCCAGGTTAAGCATTCTTATTGCACTATGGTTCCCCTCTCATCAAATGTCCGAAGAACGTAACGGACTTTCCTGAACCTTGTTTGAAGCCTCCATCTCTCCATCCATCACCCGAATGTCATTTCTAATCCTGTCCTTTGTCATGTCCCATAGTCCGTCTTAGTATTCTCATTTCTGCCACATCTAATTTCACCTTTACCGTATTGTCCGTCTATCGTCCAACGGTCTCATTTCCATGTACCATGACAGGTTTCACCACTGACTTGAACATGTTTCCCTCATTAGCGTTTTCTCTTTCTGCTGTCACTCAGCACACCTAGAACTTTTCCTGTTCATCCGTCCTGCTTTAATTATGCGCGTATGTTCCCTTTCCAAACCTCCACTTTCGGTATCATAGCCAAGACATTTCCCCACCCTCCTCCCCCTTCACCTATTAACTCTATCCCCCCATACTTCTCCGTCTCCACCTACCACAGATGTTGTTTCCTGTGTCTCTTGAGGTCTCCATCCTCCTCTGCCACACTCCTTTTCCAGTGTTTCTTCCACCTTCTTTTCTTTCTTCCCCTTTCACGAACATCGTCTGCGTAATGAAACGCCACAAAGCCAGATTATGAACCTATTTGGTCAGAACATCTATTACCGAGTTGAACAGGTCTTCTCCTTCGTGTAACCCGACTGTCACATGGAACCTTTGGTCACATCAACACAGGGTCTAACTTACGTGAATGCTCCATCATACATACTCCTTTACGATCTGACGTATTTCTCAGCTTCTCTTTTCCTTGCATACTTCGCCACACATTCTCTTGGTACTATGTCGAATGCTTTCTCCGTATTATGCTCACGAGATGTGGGTCTCATTGGCTTCTTTCACAAACTCCATAAGAACGCCCTTCCACTCCAGATTCGTGTTTGAAAACATGCCTCACTAGCTCCTCTTCGACTTCCACTAGAGTTAGAGATCAGCTATTTGCAAAATCGTATTTAGGGAAGTGTGCAGCATTGTCCAATTCTCGGGATTACGTAAATCGCGGCGAAGGATGGCTGTGGTTGTTGTATTCGCTCCTCACAGTGACGCTCAGTGACGTTGCCAACTCGTGTTTCAGCGATACACCAGATCCAGGTTCGAATCCCGGTCAAGGCAAATGATTTTTTCTTGGCAAATTTCAACCCTGGTGTATATGCACCCGTGCGAGTGACTTCGTACCACATCATTTGTGTATGCAATGATTGGAAATCGAGTATACCAATTATCCGCACTACCTCTGCCAGAACCCTGTAAGCTGGTGACGTATGTCGGTCAGCCGCTGTCATTCGAGCATATTGCCCAATGGAGGAGAGGTAGGGAGTCAAGCTCTCGCTCTCAATCCTTACGAGGGGAGCGTTCGCTCATTTCACTTGCCCGGCAAATTGAAAGCTGTAGAAAAAAATGCATTCGCCGTCGAGGATGTTAGAGGGGAGGGTAGAGAAGTGGTGTGCGACACTCTCTGCCTTCTTGTCAGCGGAGAAGCTTCGGGCGCATCCTCTCCTCCTTGCTCTCTTGAATGCCTTCTGGAGGGTCGCGCCACCGTTCGCGAGAGCACTTGACCCTAAATCTCCTCTTAGACGTGCCTGCCAGGCTTTAAGAGGGCTTGAAATTTGTCGGGAGAGTGGATGGCTGGCCTATTCATGGCTGACGTGAATTTTTTTGCCGACTATCGAACGGATAATTATTATAATGTTATTTGTTTGGGAATCGCCTAAAATAGCTAAGTAAAAAAACAAAATAGAATACCAAGGAAGAGAAAAGAAAATTTTAATGTTACTAATCTGACATCTGAGAATGTCAGGAAACGACTCCTAGTACTGCCCATTTTCCAGTGTTCGGTTCGATATTGCACACAGGATGGAGTGGTCAGAATACCGTAGCCGAAAGTTATTTTAATTTGGATTTAACGGTAATTTAGTATTAATGAGGATTCTTCTTCTTCTAAGTGGACTCTGTCTTCTGACAGATTTCAACTGGATGCCATCCATCGTTGTCGGTCCTGAGCATCTTCTTTCTTTTTCCTGTAACTTTGGCCATTTTTTATGTCATCGATCATTCCCATTCTTCTTCTCCCCTTCCTTGCTTTACTTCTATTTTTCCCTCAATAATTCTTCTAAAAAGACAATTTTAGTGAAATATATGTCCCATCCAAGCTGTCTTCCTCTTTTTTATTTCCCTCAGCAGTTTTCTTTCTTCTCCTATTGTCATTAGTACTTCCTCATTTCTCATTCTATCCGTCCACTTCACCTTAAGCATTTTTCTGCTTAAGCATCGTCTGCTTCTGCGGCAATAACTTCCAGTTCTTTTATTTTTCCGTTTTGGAGACAGTAAGTATCTAACTACAGTATTTCCCCAAATTTTAATTCCTTCTTTTCCATCTCGTGCTGTAAAGTATACCTCCATCTTTTGAATTTAATGCAGTTTTTTAATCTGTGCTGCACTGAATCTCCATCTTCACTTCAGTGCAATTCTCGTTTTCTTCTTTTTCGATCCTCTACAGGAATTTCCGACAGCAGCCATGGCCTATCAGAATTTGGGTAAGGCTTCTTGTTAAGCCTATTTTGAAATGTTTTCTTGTTTCTACAGTTGGGAAGATTTCGTGTGTTGTTCTTTCCTTTTCAGACTCGTTTCATTTAATGTTTCACGTTTTCTCGAGTACATTCTTCAGTGTATTTGTGATTCTACTGATGTTATTGAAATTCTCTGGATTTAGTCTTTGCTCCAGATGTTCCTTAGAGCTGCCAAATATAAGTTATCTTCTCACAATCCTTTCCTGTATGGCGTACTTCGGGGACCTTTCAAGAGTGATTATTTACAAGGCTCGTTGATCGGTATGCTCTTGCCATTGGAATCATGCATGCTCTCTCGGTTTTAAAAAAATGTTCTCTCAATCCGGGTATTATTTACTTTTTCGCTCCACACACTGCATGCGTATGTTATTGGTTTCTCTGCACCGTGAAAGATCTATTATAATATTGATTCGCATCCATAGTTGGTTCTACAATGCTTCTGCTCTGCGCATGAAGATAGTCTTGGCAGTGATATAGTTCAAATGCAGTTGCAAGCTTAGGTTTTCATCTTGGTTTATTCCTAGGTAATTAAATCCTTTACTTCTCATAAGTAGTTTTCCACAAATGTTTTCTGCCGGTTTTCTCAGTATTGGAGTCCCGAAGACCGTATACTCACTTTTTGAGATGGAGAGGGTAAGTTTATTTAATTTCGCTCAGCTTTCCACCATGTTCATCGATATGCATGCTATATTCTCCCTTTCCCTTCTGTATCTACACTTGATGATAACTACCGTATCGTCGGCATAGGCGATTACTTCCACCTTCTCGGGGTAATCATTCCCAAGTATAGGGTTCATAGTTAAATAACACATCATCGGACCCTGGACTGAACACTGGGGGAATCCTATTCTTGTGATTTTCATGGCCGAAGAGTGCTTTGTTCCGTACACGACTTCCCGATTTGAGAAATAACTACGTATAAGACAGACGAGGTTTTTGGTACGTCTAGATTTTTCTATTCTCTTATTACAGCAGGCCACCACACTGTTTCAAAAGCGCCTTTGATACTCAAAAATACATCTACTATACAGGGAAAATACACCCTACGAGGGTTTTTTTAGGTCTCTAGGATGTTGTTTTTTATATACTTATTAGCGTCTTCAGTTCTTGATCTTTTCTTGAATTCATATTGGCTCTTATGGTACAGTTCATTTGCAGAGTTCTCGATCCTTGTCTTAATCAGCCTTTCAAAACATTTTCCCATTTCAGACAGTAATGTAATAGATCGGTAAGATCCAGCAGCTGCGGGATCTTATTCCTTTGACTTTAAGATCGTGATTCATTTCCCCCTCTTCCTGGGTTTGGGAAACTATTCTTGCGCGAGGCAATCAGCCTTTCAAAACATTTTCCCATTTCAGACAGTAATGTAATAGATCGGTAAGATCCAGCAGCTGCGGGATCTTATTCCTTTGACTTTAAGATCGTGATTCATTTCCCCCTCTTCCTGGGTTTGGGAAACTATTCTTGCGCGAGGCAATCATTAAAAAGAGAATGAAGAGTTGCAACCAGTGTTTCACTCATCTTTTGCAGAACTATTACCGATACTTGATCCAGACCAGGAGCCTTTCCGTCTTTTGTCTCCGAAATTGCTTGCAGAACCTCATCAATCGTGAGTGGTGGATTATTTTCTGAAGTTCCATTCATCTCGCATTCTTTTATTATTTCTATACTTCCCATTCTAGGTCTTCCGTATCATCTGGTAGCATTTCTTCAAAAATCCGTTGGACTTGAAGCTCGTTCTGGTTTGAGTCGGAGCTTGTTCCTTGTACTGCAGGAATTTTGTGTTTTTTCTGCGAGTAGTCGATACACGACACCCAAAGCGTTTTTCCAAAAATCATCGCTCACAAATTTCTACCGTCCGTTCTCTTTCTATATTCGTAACTGTATATTACAATTACGTAAAATCATGAGGTATATTCTTTTGTGGATTTTTCTATCCTCGGGAATTGAGCGTTGAAGTCTTTTCCTGATTTTAATGAGGTTCTTCTTTTTTTAAAGCAATTTTAGGCTGTTGTTCCACCAAGAAGGAGACTTTGTGCTTTGCTTTACTAGTGGAATGCTTATATTCATTGCAGCCTGTATTGAGTGCGTTAGACGTTGAACACGCTTTTTTTATTTCCTCTGCTCCAGATTTCCACAGGAATTCACGTTCATTTTTCCACAATCCGTGAACTATTTCAGTGTTGCAGCGGGGCCAGTTGGCTCTCTTAATGAAAATCTCTTTTCAAGGTCTTCTGATTTTATGCTCGTGGATTGAACGTAGAATGGTAATCGACGATGATTACTTCTTATTTCTTATCTTCTTCTCACGTCTATTTCTTATATCTTCTTCTTTCCAGGGAGGACGCGCCAAGAGGAGACTTCTGTGACCATTTTCGCGTTTGCAGGAGTTACGTCGATATTAGATTCTCCGTGTGGTCCTGCAAATGTTCAGAACGAACAGATTGGTTGAAGCTATTAAGTCTTCCAGTTGGATTCCTCTGTCATCTGTACAAGAGCCGAACCATATCTCATTTTTGGCATTGGCGTCAATACTAATCAGGAGTTTAATGTTCTTAAAGGTATTTATTATTTTATTTGGATAGTTTTGGAAATTTTCGATTGGTTGGCTTGGAGGAAAGTAAGTATTGGTCCATACAAATGCTGTGCTCTTGTAACTTATTTCAGCCACAGCGAAATATTCGTTAGTCAGGTCTGATATCACTAAAATGTCAAATGCATCGGCAAGCAGTGATGGTTTTTTTGGGATAACCCGCGTCAAGATTTAAAAACGCCAACGTTTCTTCTCCTTTGCCGGAGACCTCATCAGGGCTGAATGACCTAAGTGCCTTTATTTTGCATCAATTTATATCGTCACGGTGGTGCAAGAGGGGGAGAGGGTGGGCGTTGGTGGAGAGTCTTCCGGACGTCGCTCTTCTTTCTAGAAATTACTGGAAGCCATGATTCACTTATTTTTTGTCCCTGGTCTCTATTGAAATTCTTGTTATGCTTAGATATATCTAAGCATAACAGACGTCCGGAAGACTCTCCACCAACACCCACCCCCTCCCCCTCTTGCACCACCTTGACGATATAAATTGATGCAAAATAAAGGCACTTAGGTCATTCAGCCCTGATGAGGTCTCCGGCAAAGGAGAAGAAACGTTGGCTTTTTCAAATCTTGACACGGGATATCCCAAAAAAAAACATCACTGCTTGCCGAACATGGACCGCGAAAGTTTTAATAATTTGTCAAATGCATCGTTAAAAATGACTATTCCTGAGAAGAAATTTTTGTCGGTGTTGTAAGGAGTAATTATTGTTTTTATCCCATGTCCTGAAATCCTCCATTTACCAGAGTAACCTTGCTATGTTGTAAATGGATCTTGCACGAGCATGACGTCAAGTTGATGATGGTCCTTGACTACCGGCTATTCAGCTAAAGGCATTCGATCCCCTTGAATATTCAATTCTTAAGCTTTCACTATCCATAATTCATAGAGTTCATGATTAACTCCAACGTCTTATAAATTGAACAACTGGTATCTGACGCTTTGTGATTGTGATTTTCTTGCTTGGCTTTAACGCAGTTCATACTGAGGTGGGTTGCAGTGCCCATAGCCAACTGTGGGTTTATTGATTGGGCTTCGGATCTCAATCACCCTTGTAATTCGACTGCTGACCAGCGTTTGGTATTGTAATTATTAGCTTCTGAAGCGTAACTCATAAAACAATTGCCACTGGAGCGTAATCCAGATAGTTATTTCTTTTCAGCGTTGAGAAACGCCCCCACGAGGCAACGGGTGGGCAACGGCATTTTGCCGGCTAAGTAGCGGCTTAAAATAATTGGACAGTGAGAATAAAAATGGACGAGGAAATGAATGAGAAGGCAACTAAATTTTGCGATTATTATGAAAAAATTATGGAAAAAGTTCCTTTCTGAAAACGGAAACAGGAAAGGCGAGTCGCCTGACGAGCTTTATTCTTTAAAAGAAAGCTTTGATTTCATGCGAATTAATGCATTATTTTCGAAACCAAAAAGAGCATCATAAATGAAATTACAGAAGATGGGTAACTCTGCCATTCAATCTGAAATGGCATGCATAAAATCGGAAATCCAGGAAGTTAAGGAAACGCTGCAAGGAACAGTTCAAGTTTTGGCCATGTAGCAGCCCGGAAAAAACACCTACTGTCGGCGCAGAGATTATGTGCTCTCGACTTTAGGTACTAATAAAAAAATAATCAAAAGACTTACCGAAAAATTAACTACATCATTATTTGTAATCTACTTCTGCGTTATATAATGGTAATCTTAAGTTTATAAAAAGTGTATTTCAATATTTTTTACTTCCGGTGTAGCGTAAAAAGAGCCGGTTTTAGACAGTGCGCGGGCAAAGGTCAGACTGTGATACTTCGTAATGATTCCACGACAACCATATTTTTGTAAATTGTGGATAGATATGTTTGCTATGTGGATTATGTTAGTTTCGGCTAATTATTTCAACAGAAAAAGGTTTTTATTAACTTTTGTAAAGTGATTGAATTTCAAAACTGGGGCATCGTTCGATTTCGTTTTTGATCTTGTTGCAATTCGCATGCCTTGAACGTCGTTTCCAATATGTAAATGTGCAAAACATCAATAAGCGCCGGATTATATTCAAATGGAGTTGTATTTATAATGTACTAAGTAAGAGGTCCTGTTTGGCGATTCGCCTTGGCAGATCGGTTCAGTGTTGCCGCGCTCGGGCCGCCCGCGCTCGGCGCCGCCTGGAGCTCTATGTTAGAAATGAAAGGGCTGCGGGCTTTTTTTTGCGGACGTTCCAATGACTACGTTGACTCCTGTTGACTTAACAAAGTCATTTTATTTCTCCGTTCTTTGTTCGGAAACAGATTTATTCTAATACAAAACTTTATCACCGTCTGATTACTGCTTCCTCGACACACATAATTGCTATCCGCATTAGAATATCTGCATCTCACCACCAAGGGTAGAAGACTCATTCCCCCGGTCTCTCTGGAGTGGATAAACCGGAATCCGACCCTGCGCGTAGGAGAATGGAGAATACTACCGCAGTATCCCTGATTGTCGGAAGAGGCGTCTGAAAGGGAGGGGAGGGAAATCGCGAAAACTAACCCCCAGTCTTCAAGGGATGCGTATTCCGCGTCTGCTGTTTGTGTGTGGCCATACCAGGTGACCTGCGATCCACTCACATGCTTGCCTTGTGCGGAGACCCGCGAGGGGGAGAAGGAGGATCCTGGTGGGTGAGTCCCTTGGCACCCAGCCGGGTGTGGGATACCCGCTATGTGTCAGGGTTTAATAACCTACGTAGACCTGGATTCACTGTAAATGAGCGATCAAGGTCTAGCCTGTCTTGATCAATTGGCTAACCGATACGTTGTTTCGATGGCGAGTGCTGGAGTGACGGGGGTCTGTATTAGACGGCCAAATGTGTTTTGAGTGCCCATGCACTGGAGGCCTCAACCCGAAGCAGGCCTCCTAACAATAGCGCCATGTCCTTGGGGTAGTCCTGGCGACCACTACGGTTTGTGGTGTGGCGTCCCAAATGTGTGGCTCCGTGGTGGGTGAGAAGCCCAGCGGATGAATTATTTATCTTAATGGAGCCGGATACCCTTCCTTAATTAAAAAAAAATCCATCCGGAAAAATGCGGGGGAGTAAGAACGGTTACCGCTGGTAGGTGGTATCTGATAATGAGAAGTGGAAAAGACGATGAGACCATAACTAGCCACCCTTCCTCATTCGTAGTCCCCCTAGCAGCAATAACTTTTGACCTTGTATCCGCAAAGAAGCTGCGCGTTACTATTCTCTCAATTGAAGTGGCCAATGACACAATAAGTGCCAAGTTATTCTTTCACGCGTTTCCGGGATGTCCTTTTTAAGGTCGAGCTAATGGATGTAAGATAATTAATCCAAGTAGTCGTAAATGTACGAATTTGTAATCTAAATATAATTATTTGTCCTACCTTTTGTATTTTGTATAAATGTATATGTGCTTAAGTGAGGCAGTTTCAAATAAGCTGTCCTAGGTGCAAAATGACCGCCAGCCGTCGACGCACCCCGAAAACCAAAATATACTGCTTCCACTGTTTCTTCATTGATGTCCCGTATCTTCACCTTGACTTTTACACATCTTGTTAAGTATTTCACCCTTGTTTTCATGTAATCTGCCAAAAATACCTTGGGTTGTGCGAACACCAGATTTTCAACTCGAGTCGATGAATGTTAAAAGTTTAGTTTCGTGACGAGGACGAGCATCAGTGCTGTAAATTGTGTTTTTGAGAGGAAATAGAATTGCTCAAATCCTTATTTAATTCAAGATTACTTTTATTGTTTTCATCTACTTGACAAAGACAACAATATACTATATTTTGATAGAAAACTTTACTGAAACTAAACAAAAGACTTAATTTGATATAGAAACTATAAGTATTTATTCATTGTGCATTTTTTAAAGAAGAGAACTGACTTGCACTTTTATCGGTCAAATTCACTTAATGCAATATTCAGTAACTAGAAAATATACTTCCACTTCAGCATTTTAGTGATGCAAAATGACACTGCACACAAAAATGAACTTTTAGTGAAACAAGGGAAGTATTTATTCAATGTAACCAAGCTGCGGAAAGTGATTACAAAGCAAATTACTCTGTGAAACATGAAGTAATTGTAGAAATAAAATTCCTTTTATTGCTTACAGCCTGTAAAGTTGAAATGAAATGTAAAACGCAGTGCAGGAATACAGTTTTCTCCGCTTATTCAGGCTGGAGATCATCTCAAATTAAGAACACTTCCTGCTGCAGAAAAAAGACTTTCACTCGATCTATCGGCGGCTGGTGTTGACAAGTAGGGCCCAGGGTTCAATTAAAGCCATTCAGCAGCGCTGTTGTGGGAAAACAGTGGAGTAGAATAGTAGTGTTTGGGGTAGGGGTATCACATCGGCATCAATGTATTGGATACTCAATGTTTTTTGACCGAGGCATCGAAAACATCGACTAGTCAATTGATCGATTAAAAATCGACTCGATGTTTTTAAAACACTCATCATCGGGCGAATGCTTTAGAATAGGAGTGAGGTACAATAAATTATTTGCCTGACAAATTTACGCACTATTTCACTGTATCATAAGCCTTTTTAGAATGAAATCCAAACTTTCGTCCTATGCCATCTGTCATTCGCATTGTGCACGGTCGTATATTTTTTAATTCAGGGTAAAAAGTTACTTAAGGAACATGGTAAAACCACAGAATAAAGACCTACGGAAGACAATAGGTCTTTATTTTGTGGTAACACTGTCATAAGCCAAAAATTGTGTTTATCAATGCTGTCGTTAAATCTGTGCAAAAATAAAAAAATGCATCAGTCTCTCCACCTCAATAGTGCACCATTCTCCCGTGTTAAGTCCAAGTATAAGCGGAAGGTAATATAATTTTTGTTAAGAGATTCATAATCATGTTGATAACTTTCAAAATAGCAAATTCAGTGGACATTCCTTAACGAAAACCATATTGATAGGGGGATAAAAGTGAATGTTTTTCAACGAAGGATATAAATCTATTGCAATATGATGATTCGAAAATCTTTGAAAAAGAACTTTGAATGGAGATAGGTCTATCATATCTTTTTTGTCTCCTATATAAATTGGAAATACTCTGGAAATTTTTAGTACTCGAGGAAATATACTCCTGCATAGGGATTCATTGGATGGAAACGTTAGAGGTGGCTTAATTAGGTCGTAGCATTTCAGTATTAGCCAGCCAGGGATGTCATCAAAGACGTAGGATTTATCATGCCCTATCTTTTTAGTGTTGTCACGTACTTCTTTTTCATTGGTGTAGGGGAACGGATAATAGAAATTTCTCTAGCTCGTGGTTAGGGGACAAGTAAAAGGAATGTGGAACTCCATGAGAGATATTGGATGCCAGCAGGATAGTTTTTCTATATGCCCTATTTTTATTTTCTCTATTCACAGTTTTCTTCAGGGGGAATTCACATGCAATAAGTGAGCAGATGGCATATAAAATGCTTCAAAACTGTAATCAAAATTTTCCAGAGTAAATATCTCTGACCAGTCATATTTTGGCCGTCCATATCCGAAATTTTGAACGTTGGATATACTGTTATTTTCATAGGTATTATATTAAGTTTTAGTTGCCAAAGTTTGGCATGCTTTTGAATTGATTTCCAGAGCGTTATGTGTGGAAATTCCTGGATCAGATCAATTCACCATTCAAAACACAATGCAAGTGGTAGGATAAAAATTACTTATAACGTTATTAATTAATGTTGAGGCAGCCTCTGTTACTCTTCTAGGTTAGTCAATTAGTGGAGACATGTTATATGACTCGGCCGTGTTGATGAAACTGTTCTTTTGGGGAGATTATTTGAAGTAAATCTTTTCACCACCAAAGACTATTCTGTTTTCTTTAAGTTCTGACAGAACTTTTTAAAATATTTCTATAAATGAGTTGAAGCACTCAATGGAGATCGGTACAATAAAATGATGCAGATTTGCTCACCTTTTACCTTGAAGTTTATGCCAACAAAGTCGAAATCCATATCATTACTGAAATCACTTAGGCACACCAAGAGTTATGAGGGTGAAGCATATAGTAAGTTTTTCATAAAAATGGCAACACCACAATTTTTAACAGACTTTTTACAGTAAACTGTTGCACATTTATTCCCAGGAAGACATATATTTTATATTTATTTATTTACGGGTATAAATAACCCATTAAAAAAAATTCACATTACTTAATACAATGTCAAGATAGACTAAGTTCAAGATTGCACATAAAATACATACATATAAATATACATATAGTTTTGATAACAGTTTGTTCTTAAGTACTATACTAGTCTTGATAATGGCGAAGAGAAAGAATAATTAGTAGGGTGATGTGGAATACAAAAAATAGTAGGATTTCTGATACCACTTGTAGGAACTTTGAAATTGATGGCCTGCAGTAATTCAGGTGCATCTATGGAATTCGTTATTAGTTTGTGCAAAAATATAATACCATGATTCTTTCTACGTATGTAAAGGGGTTCTAAATTCAATATGGAGAGGATACTCTTATTGTCCAAATTTTGAAGTCTAAACCTGTACCTCAAAAATGTAACAAACTTATATTGTACGCTTTCAATTTCCAGTTCCACTCATGAACTTAGGTCTCTAATCAAAAATAAAGTATAGGTATTGGTTCCTTCTTGCACTGTCAGCCAATGTTCGCTTGCACATAAAATATCAGGTTTTCTGTCATCTAGGAATACCTCAATTTCATGTATCATATTTTTCAAGCATTGAACATTTTAGAACAGTATTTTGGGTGCTGTCTTATTGCAGATTGAGATATTTTTTTTTAGTCATTATTCATCTATTAAAGTAAGCTCTGGAGCTTTAGGGTACTTCGAAATTAGTGAGTTAATCAAAATTGAACATAGATGATCTTTACCCATGCCGTTTGGGTGCAGCTCATGCCTTGTATGGAAAGTACTGTTAATACTGTTGACGTCAATTGGCTTGGATTTTTGAAGTTTTTATACATTTAGTCAATTTACCCAATCACTCTTTTCGCCTCTGAGGTAACACGTGAGGTGCTTGGAATGTCATGGCGATGCGGCAGATTTACGATAGTTACATCAGTATGTAGGTACTAGTTTCGGCAGTAAAATTTACAAATTTTGAACAACCTCATTTCCCTTGCTCAGATACACATTATTTTAATGTGTTATTGTGTTATGATGCATGTTGCATCGTGTTGAGTAATTTTGACAAGTATTGTAAATTTTAATGTACATAATGCTGCATCTGACCTAGTGTTGAAGGGGTGAAAAAATATTTTAAAAAAATAAACAAAATATGAAAACGAATTATTAATGTTCAAAGAAAAATAACTTATTTGTTTATGTAACTACTGTGACTTAGTAACTAACTCCTTGGATGCTTATTGATTGTAATTGTTGTGTTGTTGTGTCTTGAACTGGAGCAATAAAAGTATACCTCCCAGTCAATTGAACTTACTTTTACGATATCACATATTTGCCTTGAGATTGGAGTACGAGTCGGACTCCGAAACGTCGGCAGTAAAAAACTTGTCCCGGTGGAAGACCCGAGAAAACCTCCTCCACATTATTTGCCGGGAAAAAACTAAATCATACTTCAGATACACATTATTTGTTCCAGCCATGATTAAAATATGGTCATTTTTTGTTGCGTTTTTTCCATTACCTTCGCAGTATTTTGTCTCTTCACAGAATACGGCATTCGGCATTCAGCTGAGCCGTGCCATAGATTTCGAAATTTGCTCTAACCTCACTCTCAAGAAGTTTGGAGGATAAACCACGACATCGGATGTTGGCATACAACAAAATGGATTTCTTCTGTTGGTCTCTTATCGGATGTAGCGTGTTTTGCCTCTCACGTGTGGATGGCCAATGTGCTCTCGGAGTGCATTTAGAAATCCAAACTTATTTTTCAGAGGAATAGAAAGCGGGGAAGAAGAAGATGATGATGATGTGACCGTATTTATCGAAGAGGAATTCACGTTTAGTCGTTTCCCATGTGTCCTTGCATTACGTAATCCATTCAGTGCATGTGTCCTTAGGTCGACTGGTTTCCGTTTCTATTGCGGAATAAACTCTGTTGTTTTTCCAATTTCACTATTTCCATCTCCATTAATTTTTTTTCTCGCAATAAAATTAAATCTTTCATTAACTGTGCTATAGTTTTATCCTTAGAATTAAGCTTACGCTAAAGCGTAGCGTCCTTGTCTCGAACACAGTTCGCACGCGACCACGTTTCTTCTCCAATCGTGTTGTCTATACTGAATTGAGCACACTTTAAATGAAACAATAATGAACACGAGTCACAACTCTTCCCGTTAATAACTCTTTTGAGACAGATGTTACATTTTTTTGTGCTAAGTATCGAACTTTCAGAGCCGCTGATATTGACGCTTAACTCACCCTGCACCATCTCGACCGCCAAAATCTTTTAAGAAACATTTATTCCCCTGTTGTGGGATTCTCCTGCTGTGGGGATGTTTTGAGGATTTCAGATTTATAATCATCGGGTGCAATACCATGAACACGTGATATTTTAACAAGGACATCTTACAGTGAAACTTTTTGAAAACAATTCATTCTCAGTTAAAAAACGATTATCAAGATGCATAAAATTGCCATTATCGCTTGATACTTTTCAAAATAATATATCGATTATAATAATTAATTGCTTCTTTATTTATCGTTATCAGAAGTGTTGTCCGGTGGTTGAGAGTCTCGACTAACCCAAAGGTAGGCTTCAATGTACTGATGAATATTTAATTTGGTTTTCGTATCGTAGATTTATAAGCCCAACTGGCAGTAGCAAAATTGAATATGACTTAGAAAATAGTATTTCTGTTAGTGTGAGACTCGCATTTAATCAAATGTGGAATAATATTCTTTTTCAATCTGTTTTCTTTGACGAATACTCGTTCTCGAATACTCGTTCTCGAATACTCGTTCTCGAATACTCGTTCGACCAATACTCGTACTCTCGAAACGTCGGCAGAAATGGAGAACCTGACCCAGTGGAAATCCGGAATAATCTTCAACGACATGGTTCGCCGGAAAACCTTCGATCATTCTTCATTACTCGCTCTTGCATGTGGTCAAGTCACCCTTTGAGAGACAAAGAAAATGCAATGCTACGATGTGCGTTCATATGTTTCCACATTGATTTTATCGTCGCCGAGGATCCGCTTGGTCTCCTCCCTGCCAACTCGAATTGTATCCCTCCTTATCCCATGCGCTTTGGCGCCATCTTGGAATCTCCCCTCGACACTTCATTAAAAGTTGTTCCCTTGTGATGCGGTTCGTTGTGGACCCCCCTCCCTCTCCTCCCATTCCGCCTCCCCACCCCTCCTCATCCTTGGGGGAGGGGGATGAAAGTGCTCTCCTCGAGGGGTTTGATGGATGGATGGATGAGAGGAGGAGGCTCGTCTCTTAACCCTCTTGGATGACGTTGAAGAGGGAGCGGGAAGCTGAGGGTTGAAGGGGGAAAGACGAAGTGGGAACACCCACCCTCCTCGCGACTCGCTGCAACCGATCATAAGGAAACCTGCCTCCAGCCGTGAAACCACTATATCTAGCTCAACCCCTCTGTATTCCACTGAAAGGAGTATATTTCTCAAATCAGGCTGAAAGAATTCATAATCCTTCATCAATTTACTGAGAAGGTTGAATTGGAACTAATAAAAAAGATTTTCCGCTATATATTGCCTTAGCGCGCGAGCTAACACGTCCGAAACATTTAACATCTTCAAATGCGTAAATGTAAAACGATGTATACAAACATACATACATACCAATCACGCCGTTCCCTTCCGGGGTAGGCAGAGTCACTAAGCTTCACTCATAAATACAGATTTGTACACCTAACTCTGCTTCAATAATTTCCTCCATACTGACCTATCCTTGCAAACTTCTTTTGCTTCATTTACCCTCATACACTGTTTCATACACGCCCTCCTGTTTTTAAGACTCCTAACATTCCTCCTAAGAATTTCCTCAACCACATTCAACCACAACTTTCTCGGCCTACCTCGACCTCTCGCACCCTTCATTTCACACACATATATATATGTATATGTTTCGTTATTCGACTCTCATCCATTCTCTCAACATGGCCAAACCAACGAAGCACACTCCTTTCATATATGTCCATTACTGGATCATCTAACCGACACTCATTTATTACCCACTCATTCCTGACCCTATCCATCCTACTTTTGCCGCAAACACTCCTCAGATAACTCATACCCACGGCGTTTAGTCTACTCTTATGTCTATCCTGTCACACCCATGTAATGATTTTAAAAGAAATATTCGAAGAAAATCCAGAGAGCCTTTCCATAGCTTAAATGCTAATTTAATTGTATTTTATGAGAATTAATCTTCGAATAGTTTTATTGTGAAATGGTAGTGCTGAACAAATTATAATTTAAATGCTGTTAATAGAAGTCTTTTTCTTATAAAGTTGTCAAAGATGTATGTGAAACCAGATTATTATGAAGGTACAGCGTGAAGATTAACGGCATTATATTCAGGCCTTGTTTTCCTTAAATTAGGAATGCAGAGAAAGAATAGAGCGGAGACTCCCCGGGGAAGTGCAGGTAGATGGGGCTATGGCAGTAGGTGAAGAAGGGCAGAGTATGTGGGATTCATAATTTCGTAGGAGAATACACGTTTCGGACTCATCTTGGCGTAATATCCGGTAAGTACTCTTCCAGCGCGTCTAACTTTCGTCCAGCATTTTCCACGTGTAAAATGGGTATCTGATTCCCTTGACTGCAGGATCGTATTGAAATCTTCTCATGATGTCTTTTCTTCTCATCTACTTCCACATTAGGTACGAAGGCGAAAGCCGTACCCCTAATATTTTCCGAGGCCCTCTTATACAGTTGATGAGGGGTTTGTATTTGAAGGCTGGGAGGTAGCTGTAGACTTTCACGCGCTGCCTGCCGTTTCACTGTGGCACCCAACCCGTCACTTGGACCTTTTCCATGGTATGTAGCGAAGTAATGCCACTCAGTTACTACATTAAAATCCTCCTGATGGTAGACGAGGTTGAGAAGCTTCTATATGAATTTATATTTACGAGGTGCTTATATCTGATTCCGAGGACAAGGCATTTCACAAATGGCCCGAAATTTTGAATCGTCTGCCTTCATGCCGTTGCATGAAGGCATGCCTAGGTGTGTTCTCATCAAAAATATCGCCAAGATAGTTAATTTCCCTGACTTTAAAATGGCATTTGGATATGTTGAACTTGAGAAAAACATTTTAGCCCTCACAATAACTCTTGAAGTCCGTCATTGTGAAGGCCTCAATTTTCTGTCCAAACTTGTACGTCATCTACATAGACCAAGACATCAGGAGTGTCAAAAAAAATTTCTGTCATGATCCTATCGCTTCTCTTGATCCTATTGGAAATTTATACTTGCTCTAGGGGGTTTGGCATGTACACATAAATTAGCATTCTCTTGATCCAATGGTATAATTTAGAAGCCGGAATAAGCATCAAGATGAGAAAATATTTTAGCACCCTTGAAGCTTTAATCTGACTTGTTTAATAGTTGGCAATGAGGAATGTGACCTCGTTAATGCACGGGTCAAATCACGTAGATCAAGACAAAGTCGTAACTGACCTGACGTTTTTTTCGCTTATGATTATTATAAGCTTACCCATGGTGAGTGTGCTCAGACACTTAAGCCACTACTCTTAGCTTTTCCATCTTACATATCTCTTCTCTCAGTCAAGGGCACTAAGGAAATAGTACTTTCCTGAGAGCATGAATATTCATAATGGATTCAAATGTCTGCCATCGTTGCCTAGGCGTGTTGTAACGTGTTGCTTTAATTTCCGCATTTAGTTCTCCCACACCTTGGCGCTGCCTTGAAAAAAGTCTTCTCCGTCGACACGTTAATGACCGTTTTTGAGTGCCGGGAAACTGTGATGGTTATTACTTAACAGTTGAAGAGAAGATGCGGGCAGCGCTAAGTTTAAAATGACAGCTGATTATTTTTGACATCTAAGAGTAACTTTGTGGATGTAAAGGAGGAAAGATCGACTATAGGAAGTGAGAATGAGACACATGAAGCTTCCATCGTGAATCCACGTCGATGGTCGTCAGACACCGAATCAAACTTCAGCGTGCTCGGCATCATTTAAGATTTTGGCTTGCCTTCTCCATTCAGAAATGTTTTAGTAGCAGAGTGTAAACAGGGTACCGGCAAACAAGAACCGAAAGTGCCTAACTCAGTTGAACGAGAAGGATCTGTTCAAGACGACGGTATTTGAAGATTATTCAAACGCCAGCCTTTATATCTTTATAATGCCTATAACAGTTACACACTCGAACACATTGTAAGCGCATGGATAGACAGCTATTGGACCATTGAAGGACATTTCCTCTGACTCCGGCTTGATGAAATTTATTTAATGAAATGTCGTGGTCAAGCTTGTCAAAAACCTTTTGCATATCAATGATCAAGTAGACCTGTGCGCCGATGGAAAAACTATCGGCGGAGGACGCCGGCAGGAAATACGGCGGCGGTGTAATTCATATCGTAATTCATTCATTCAGCCATAATGTATCGTAGCACATTACCATATTTTGATATAAAGTATATATTCATATTTATATATATTTATTAATTTAAATGGCATATATTATATTTATGTATGTTAATTTCATGTAATAACGTAGTTTATTTGATTTTTACTTACGTGTGTGAGTGATGTCTTCCCATTTTAAGCGTTTAAGCAAATATCGTATTGAAAAACTTAAAGAACACCCAATTTTTCACCTGTATTTTTCTACATTACCGATCCCAAATACAAATATGTTGTTGTTAACCATTGTGTCCATTTCACAGCTAAAATTTCATTCATATTTTTTTCAAATATGATGCAATAGCACTCAAACGATTATGTTCGTATTTTTATCATCTGCTACGTTCATCTGTGTATTTGGGTGTAAGAGAGATGAAAAGAGAGGGGTATCAGAGTGAGGGGAAGGGAGTTTCACTTTTCCCATTATTACTTGAAAGCCCGGCAGGAAATAGCCTGGAATATGTTGTCTCCCCTTGTCCTCCTCCTTGGGTTCTGCAAATCGAAATAACGTGTTATTTCGTTCGTCCTCCATTTTTCGAAGTAGACCACTAACCCTCAGAACCAATCGTTCCCATTGTACCCAAAAACTCCTTGCATCCGGGCCGAGATAATATTTTGTAACCCTCCCATCATTCACGCTTCTAAACTCTTTCAGTAAGGTCCATCACACGTACTTAAGCACTCAGTTCATCCGCAGAGGAACATCCCTCATGCTTTCGGTTTATTATCCATCAGAAATATAACATAGCCAAACCCAAGCCGGGATATTCCAGTCGGTGAAAGGGGAGTACGGAGGGGACGCTATTGTAAAATATTCGGATAACTTTGGCTGAAAATATCAATCGTTATACCAACCCTGCAAAAATACGTTACATGCTAGGTACTTGAATTGGTGTACGCATATTTATGAATATCGAGAGACTGAGTTTAAGTTCACTTTCTGTAAGTTACAGTAAAAACTAAAAGTTTATAAAAAATTGGAGGATCACTTATGGAATGAGGTAATATTTTTCTCGTTTCAAGCTCTGCAGGAGGAAAGCAATTTCACTATCACCACTTGGATTCCCCTATCTTAACCATATATCCTGAGTCTCTTCGGCAAAAACTAATTGCATTAGCTGGCAAATAAATGATCCCTCTCTCATAATCATTTGATATACAGTACCCAACCAATAGCCGTGCATTATGATCCTAAATTCCTGGCATTTCATCACGAAACGGGAAATTAAAAAAAAATCATTAACTAAGGCGGAATATCGAGCATTTATGCTCAGGAACCCAAAGAAGACTTACCACCTTAGATTGAAAACCCTCTCTTAGAAGTGACAAAAATTTCTTTTCACCACATTTAAAACTCTCTATTCCACTCAGCTTCTCCATTTTGTACCTCGCGTGCTAAATGTGGGAAAGGCAGGAAAGGCTTGGTTAACATTTCAAATGGAGTGGTTCATCTATGGTCTTCTACTTTTCACGCCTCCATTTCTAATCGCCCGTGCCTTTTCAGTCCGACCCTGACCCTCGCGAGTTCGATGAAGAGCTCCAGGGGGAATGCAGAGGAGGGGGCTTAGTCGTGAGTGAGACGACTTCTTCGACCGTTTAGGTTTAAAATCCCAAGGAGCGCGGGTCGCTTCCATCAGCGTCGACCACTTAGCATTAGCAACGCATTCACGTCTCTTGATGCCCTGTGGCGGTCCAGGCGCTGTGAAGGGGGGTCGGTCCTCACTTGTACCCTTCTCATCTGCGGCGCGTGTATCATCCTCTTGCCAAAACGTGCGTCCATCCGTCTGAGTGGACTGTGGTCCATTAAGGGGGGGGGAAGTGATGGTGATCTCCTCAACCCTATCCACCCTCTCTTATCGGTTGCACTGTCCTCATACCGTCATCCATCCCCATTGGGAGATGGCGGGTGAGTGAGACGAGGCTAAGTGCTATCTGGAAATTTGCGTATCGGCCCGGAGGATCGCCTTTGGATTTCATCTTTCTTTTCTTGCGAAAACCTGCTCTCAGTTTAAATACGTTTTCTGCCTAACAATCTCAAGTGGAATGGTTAAAGTGACCTATTAGTCGTGGGTCTTTTCCTCACTATCTGTGCAAAATTATCCGAGTGAAGTAAACGGATTGTTCTGACGATATATTTTCGTAGAAAGTGAAATATGTTTATTCTCTGTGGACAGATCCAACCGGTATGACCAGCTTAAGTGGAACAAAAAACGGGACTTTTCTGAAATATGGCTGCAAAAAGGACAAAGCAGGACGCGAGTAACAATGAATATGTGCCTCATATCTAATGGTACTGATAACCAACTTCAAAATACTAAAGCCGCTGCATCGTATAATTATTCATCAAAGATTGATGCCAATAGAAATTAAATAAGAATTGAGGCGTAATGTAAAATACCGAAATAGTTATTGAATGATTCTTACATACATACCAATCACGTCGTTCACTTCCGGGGTAGGTACAGTCACAAAATTTCACTCACAAATACATATTTGTACACCTAATTCTGCTTCAATAATTTCCTCCATACTGACCTATCCTTGCTAACCTCTTTTGCTTCCTTTACCCCCATACACTGCTTCATATACGCCCTACTGTTTTTAAGACTCCTAATATTCCTCCTCCTAAGAATCTCCTCAACCACATTCAACCACAACTTTCTCGGCCTACCTCTACCTCTCGCACCATTCATTTCACTCTTACATGAATGATTCTTAACGAGGAGAAAATCATAGAAATACGATCCAAAGGCATCACAACCGCCTGTTTAAAAAATAGTATTCTACCGGTTAAGTTAGGTTTTGTTGAATTTAAGAGAATCTCCTTCACATCTACATCTACATATACGTAATACCCTGCGAGCCACCACGAGGGTGTGTGGCAGGGGGTGAAGATCACCAAACATGCACTAATGCCATGCAAGTAGGATATTTAAGATTTAAGGGAGATATTCTAGATAATAGGGTCACATGTAGCAAGATGGTTAGTATCTACATAACAAGAAAGGGATTATTGGTTGTTATTACATGTATCATACACTACAGACTACTCTAACAATATTTCACCTACCTATCCCTTTGCTACGCTGCCTATTGTTCTCTCTTATGGTTCGCGGGAAAAATGACATTTTAAATCTATCGCTACGACAGTTTATCTCTCTAATCTTGTTAATCTGATCAAACCTAGCATAATACACAGGGGTTCTTAATATATATCTAACGTCATCTGTGAACAAATCGGTTTCGAAATTACTTAAAAGGTTTAACCTAAATTTTAACCTGCGTTCTGATAGTAATTCCCATCCTAACGGCTTTTAACAAATCTAGCAGATCTCCTTTGCACTTGCTCTAATTCTGTTATCAAACCTTCCTCGTACGAATCCCATATACTAGCGGCATATTCTAAATGAGGCCTGACAAGTGTATAATAGCCTCTTTCTCGTACTCTCTCATCGAATTTGCCTAGAACACTTTTTACAAATCCTAATCTACGGTTTGCTACACTAGTTATTTCCCTGATGTGTTTCCCCCGTGACATGTCTTCAGTGATGGTGACGCCTAAGTATTTAATAGATTCTACGTTAGATATTTTCTTTTATGCAATAATTATTCCGGGGAAAGCCATTCTTTTTCCAAAAGTTCATTATCGCGTGTTTCTTCAAATTTAATTCTAGCTGCCAACTATCACACCAATCATCAATCGCATCTAAATCCTTAGCTAAAGACTGGATGTCCTCTTCATGTCTTATTTCCTTATACACTACTGCATCATCGGCAAAAAGACGGAGCTTGCTATTTTTTACTAATGTATTCAAGTCATTTACGTAGGGAAGAAATAAAATTGGACCTATCACGCTTCCCTGGGGAACACCCGATGTAACTTTTACTTCGCCTGAGTTGACACCATCTAATACCACCATTTGAACGCGTTCATGTAAGAAGTCTTCAATCCAGCTATAATACTATATTACTATAATACTATATTACTCTCTATCCCGTATGATGCTAACTTCGCGAGTAACTTACAGTGGGGAACCTTGTCAAACGCTTTTCTGAAGTCAAGAAACGCTGCGTCTACCTGTACGTTACCTTCTCCGGAAACTAAAATATCATGAACAAAAAGACCTAATTGAGTTTCGCAAGACCGTCCCTTTCTGAATCCATGCTGGTTTGTATCAATAAATCCTGGCTGTCGAGGTGTCCCATTATTGATGTAATTATTATATGCTCTATAATTTTACATGATAGTGACGTTAATGATATTGGTCTATAATTACATGGCTCTTCCCTATCGCCGCTTTTAAAAATTGGGGTCACGTTTGCTATCTTCCAGTCCTTGGGAACCGCGTGTTCTTCGAGGGGTTTGTTAAATATTACTTTAAGATACGGAGCCATTTCGAGAGCTAATTCTTTATACACACGAGCTGGAATTTCATCAGGATCTGAGGACTTGTTCGGGCTAGTGTTATTTAGTGAGGATACGATTCCGCTACAAGATATATCGATCGGGGGCATTGGTTGCTGAAATCGGTCTGGTATGATTTCGTGCAAACTACGCTTAGATTGATTAAAAACGCTCTGAAAAAATAATGTAACAAATTAGCCTTTTCTAAACTGGAAGTTGCTATTTCGCCTCTATCGTTTTTCAGGGAATTAACTGTTTTTTAGTTCCTTTTAGTAATTTAGTTTTTTCGTTTTTTAGTACATCAGTTAACGACTTTTTAGTTCCCTGTACTTCCCTAACATATGACCAAAATGCTTTCGGATTTCCCTCTAGTTGTTCTCCGAGTACTTTTCTCTTGAATTCACAAAACACTTTTCTAAGGGCTGTTTTTGTGGTTGCTTTACACATTTTATAATGTTCGATACTATTTTTTAGATCGCTATTAGCTACATTTTTCTTCTTTTTTCTTAATTTCGCGTGGCTAACTCGTTGGCTTTTTAAACATTTTCTAACCTCCGCGTTGTACCACCTTG